>WOXC01004100.1:0-1437500 GCA_011680675.1 Gymnobelideus leadbeateri
CCAAGCAAGTTAGTCAATCTCTTGGTCCTCTAGGCAGCCATCTTTCTTAAAACTTTAAGTTGTGAAGGGCCAGTTTTCATTTGTCAGGGAAATTTCTCACTGATAGTTCCCTATACCATGAAATCACAGTTCTCATCCACAAATAAGTAAATACTAGGAAGGAGAAAGGAAACCTGAGCCTCTTTTTAGTTGAAGGGATATTCTGGAGGAAAGCATGTAGTTAGGGTAAGCAATCATGCAGGTAGTAAAAGAGAATATATATTAGCAACTAGGGTTAAATATGGCACTGTGTTAAAACCTGTGACTTCATTGAAATTATTAAAATAATTGTAGAAATGTAATGTTGAAGAAGTCTAAAAATGAGAAGCATCCCTTTCAAAAGGAAAAGAGCAAAACAGAATTAACAGATCAGAGAAGCAAAGAAGTGTGATATTTAGATCTAAATTGTCTTTATAAAAAACCTTGTAAAACAGGTTCTTAACCTGTGTTTATGTCACAGATCCTTTTGGCAATATGATGAAGCCTATGGACCCCTACTCAGAATAATGTTTTTAGATACATAAAATAATAATGGATTATAAAGAAAATAAGTAATAGTGGATTACAAAGAAAACCAATTATATTAAAATGGAGTTATTAAAATATGAAAAGGTTCAAGTTAATAGACCATTACTTTGAGCTAAGCACTCTTTAAGGTGGAATAATGGGTCCAAGGATTGACTAATGGCAGTTAGACTAGATGGCTTCTTAGGGTTTTTAAGTTAAATGAAATTTTTAAAATACATATTGTCTTGTGCATGTGTTTCAAAAAAAAAATTTAATAAAATTTGAAAACAAAAAAACTTCACAAAAAAAAAAGTGAATGTTGAAAACTTGCTGGCCCCAGGCAGAAGCCACTTATTCTTCAAGTTCCCTCATGTTAGGACAGTGCCTGGCACACAGTAGGAGCTTAATAAATGTTGACTGATTCCCTAGGGCACTTTGTACCTTTTTAATGGATTTCCATTAGAAGACCCGGCATAATTTTGAGCATGGAACTTTGAACTCAGGATTTGTGTTTGAATGCCGTCTGACAGCAACTGTGTGACTGGGAAAAATCACCTCCTCTCTCTGGCCCTCGGTTTACCCATCTGTAAAAGAAAAGGCTGGGCTTCCTTCCAGTTCTAACTCCAACCACACTATGAAGACTATCGGTATAATACATCTTATATCCTGACAGGCTGGGAACTCTGGAGATGAGCTACCTGGATTTTCCCCCATTTACCTCCCAAAGAGTTTATAAATGAGTTGACATTCTGAAGTGGGGTTGCCTTTGGTTACCACTGTCTCTTTGCTTAGTGGGGAGATCAAGCCTTGACTGGCTAAGTATCTTCTGGTCTTTGGGCTCTCTTCCTTTTTTGTATCAAATTTATTTAACTTAAATTACTTTTGCAATTATCAAGCATTTATTTTTTCTCCACCTGCCTTCTTCCCTCACATTAGGAAAAAAAAAAGGTTAAACAAAATCTTGCACCAAATAGGCACAGTCAAGCAAAAGCCAAATGAGTATATGGGTTCTGAATACATTGCCTCTCATTCTGGAATTCAGGAAGGGTCTCTGGCATCGTGGTAGGGCACGGCATCAGTCAGAGGTGTCTGTCTTTTTTTTTTAAACAAATGCTTTATTAACTTCTGTTTTACATCATTCATTTCCGCCAGATTTTGAGTTACAATCATTTCCCCCCCATTATTCCCCTACCCAACCTCCCAGAATAATAGTCCCACAAGATATCACTTCCTCCAATCTGCTCTCTTCCATACCTTCTCCCATACCCTCATCGACTTTTCCATTAGAGGAAGGTGAGTCTTTGCATCCCAATGCCTGCACATCTTATCTCCCTATTATAAGCAAAAGAGTATTAATAATAGTATTTATATATATTTGAAACATTTAATGTTACGACCTCAAATTTCAGATCCATTTCCTTCCTCCCTTGTCACCCATTCCCTCTGGGGAGATAAGTAATTCAGTATATGTTGTACATGTCTAGCTATGCAAAACATTATCATAGTAGATATATTGTACAAGGCTGCTTATAATTCCCTCCCACTCATCCCACCCCCCACCTGGTCCATTCCCTACATGATCCTGTCCCTCTTCTATAGTGGGTACTTCCAACCTCCCCTCCCCCAAGGATGCCCTCCCATCCATCATCCCTCCTCTCATCCCCCTTCCCCCTATTCTGCTGCAGGTTGAGATATCCCATTTAGTATGTATGTCATTTTCTCCCTGAACCAAATTCAATGTGAATGTGGTTTTGCCTTTTTAGCCTTCCTTATTCTCCCCTCTTTTGCAACCACTTCCCCTTGCTTCTTCTGCATGGGATAGTTTACACTACCCTGTCTCTCCCCATCTCCTCTTGCCACTTTCCTCTCTCACCTCATAATTTCATCCCTTGAGTATTCTCCCTTCCCAACAAATTCAACTTATGCCCTCTATCCATATATAACTGTAACCATATACACACACATTCACATATGTATTCATATGACCACACACCATTCTTCCATTATTTTCATAGTGAGAAAGATATCATCAGTCACAGTTATTGCTTTTCCATATAGGAATGTAAATAGTTCAACTTTGATAAGTTCCTTTTGATTTCTTTTCCCTGATTACCTTCTCAGGCATCTCTTCCTTCTTGTGTCTGGATGTCAAATTTTCTATTCAATTCTAGTTTTTTCCTCAAGAATGCTTGAAAGTCCTCTATTCCACTGAATGACCATATTTTCCCCTGAAACAAAATACTCAGTTTTGCTGGGTAGGTGACCCTTGGGTTCATTCCCAGTTCTTTTGTCCTCTGGAATATCATATTCCATGCCCTTGGATCCCTCAGTGTAGAAGCTGCCAGGTCCTGGGCTATTCTGATTGTGTTTCCACAATATTGAAATTGTTTCTTCCTGGCTGCTTGGAGTATTTTCTCCTTGATCTGGGGATTCTGGAACCTGGCTATAATATTCCTGGGAGTTTTCTTTTTGGGATCTTTTTCAGGAGGTGGTCTGTGGATTCTTTCAACCTCTATTTTGCCCTCTGGATCTAAAACATCAGGGCAATTTTCCTTGAGAATTTCTTGAAGGGTGATTTCTAGGTTCTTTCTTTGATCATGGCTTTCAGGTAGTCCAATAATTTTAAATTGTCTCTCCTGGATCTATTTTCCAGGTCAGTGGTTTTTCCCATGAGATATTTCACATTGCCTTCTATTCTTTCATTTGTTTGGATCTGCTTAACAGCATCTTGATTTCTCATAAAGTCATTAGCTTCCATTTGCTCCAGTCTAACTCTGAAGGAATGAATCTCCTCAGTGAACTTTTGAGATTCTTTTTCCATCTGGCAAATTCGACTTTTTAAGGCATTCTTCTCCTCATTGCCCTTTTGGGCCTCCTTTGCCATTTGAGTTAGTCTATTTTTTAAGGTGTTGTTTTCCTCAGTCAGGCTGTTGACCCTCATTTCATACTTTTCCTGCATCCTTCTCATTTCTCTTTCCAATTTTTCCTCCACTTCTCTTATTTGATTTTTAAAGTCCTTCTTAAGGTCCTCTATGGCCTGCAACCCGCTCATGTTTTCCCCTGGGGCTTTTGGAGCAGGACTTCTGACCTCACAGTCCTTTTCCGCTCTATGCCCCCAAAATAGGAGTCTAGGGTTGCATTTTTCTGTTTCCTTTGCCTTGGCATGTTGCCACTTAATTACTTGACTTTTGGGCTTGTTGCCACACTATGGCTTTAAGGTCAGATAGAGGAATTTTCGTCCCGAACGTGTGGGGGGCAACTTCCGTTTCTGGCAAGCTGTAAACCCACCCACGACTTCCACCCTAGATCACAATCCAGATCCAGGGAGGTTAAAGCAAGAGTGATTACCCCCCAAGACTGATCGCTGGATCTCCCTACAGTTATTTGCAGGCCGGGAGCTGGAGCTGCCTCTGAAAACTACAAAATGGCATGTCTCCTCAGCGGCTTCTAGCCCCCAGGGGAGGGAGCCAACGCATTCCCCAAATACAGGTCCCAAAGTCCATAGGACACTAGCCTCTTACTTTGTCCTAGGCAAGTCTATGTTGATAATTCTGGAATCGCCACAGCTCCTGGTGTTCTGGGGTTCCTCCAGCTGGCTGCTGGCCCTGCCGCCCTGGGGCTAAAACCTCGGCTCACGGGGACCTGGGCTCGGCTCGGCTCCCTGCGCTCTGCGCACTGCGCGCTGCCAGGTCCCAGACCGCTGCGCTGGTCCTTCCTGCAGGGCTGCTGGGCTGTCCTCAGTGGGAGGTTAGCTTCTCTGTGTCGTTCTGTGGGTGCTGGGGCTCCAGAAGTTGTTCAGAGTCCCCTTTTACATAGTTTGGGGGGAATCTGGGGGCAGAGTGGCTTGGATGAGCTGTTTCTACTCTGACATCTTGGCTCCGCCCCGGTGTCTGTCTTTACAGTTATCTTGTTATCACATATACCTTTCTGGTCTTGAATCACTTTATACAAGTCTTTCTCTGGGACCATTCACCATTTCTTATAGCACAATAAGATTCCATTATGTTTACATACCACACTGGGTTCACTCATTCCCCAACTGATGGACGGGCACCCCTTCAGTGCCCAGTTCTGCTGTAAATATTTTTGTACACACAGGTCCCTTGTCTTCTTTCTTTGATCACACTGAGGGTATATCCCTAGTAGGGGCATCACTGGCTCAAAGGGTAGGCACAGTGGTTTCAAATTGCCTTCCAGAAGAGCAAGAGTGCCTTGATGTGCCTCCCTCCCTTAAAGCAGCCCAGGCAATCTATTTGCATTGCTTACATTTCCTTAGGAAATAAATGTCTATTATTTTTAATCACTTCCTATTTTCAACCTCAATAGCTTATTTTAATAGATCGTTGGGAGTTAGCTCTTCTAATTAGATATTTTTTCACTTTGCTGTAACAAGTCTGTCCCCTTGGACTCCTCTCACCTCATTTGTTAGGGTCCCTTAAACTCACCCTGCCCTGATCCCTGATCTCACCCCAACCATGTCAGCTTCATTTCTTCCATCCACACCTCAAACTCCAGTAGACCTTGACTCATAAACGTCCCATCCCAGGAGCCCCAACTTCATCTTCTTGGCTAATTGAGGGCCCTGGGTGGCACCTGATACTTCTTCCCTCCCCTGGAGCAGGCGAATTCCTGTTCTGTGGCTTCCTCTTGTACATCACTGGTTAAATCACTTCTGCCCAAATGACAATCCTGTGATTGATTGGGAAAGGCAGGCATCACTGGTAACCCGTCCTTTCCTGTCTGATGCTTGGTTTGGGGGCTTTTGTGTGGTCTCTGCAAGTCTGGTCTCTCCATTTCTTACTCCTTAGTCATATTTTCCAATATATTTGGTGCCATCCTCACACACGCCTGCCTTTGCATTGAAATCACTGAATATCAGCGTATGTGTTGATTTAATTTGGAGACTATGAGCAAGTTCCTTATGGAATTTCTTCACTTTCTCCTCCATGACAGATAGTGGTACCTAAGTTACAAGCATATTCGTGATGTTTTGTTTTTGCAAATACTTATCATGACAGGAGCAAGTGGCCCATGAAATGATACCTCGTGTTATCTCTGAACACCCAATCAGGCCAATTCTGCCATCTCCTCTATTTGCCTTTCCAAGGAGAACCAGTGAGCCATCCTGCCATTAAATCCACACTTCCTTTACTCTCCTTTTGTTTATAAAGAACGTCAATATTGATATGATTCACTCAGTTCCTGGACAAGGATCTCACATCTAAAATACCAACAGTTAAATTCCTTTATAGAAGGTCTAAAAGCTGCATGAGGGGCAGCTAGGTGGCACAGTGAATAGAGCACCAGCCCTGGAGTCAGGAGGACCTGAGTTCAAATCCAGCCTCAGACACTTAACACAAAAAACTAGCTGTGTGACCTTGGGCAAGTCACTTAACTCCAATTGCCCTCCAAAAAAAAAAAGCAAAAGCAAAAAAAATTAATAAATAAAAGCTGCATAATGCTACTCCCCCCCCATTATACTACTCTGCCAACGCCCCTGCAGAAGTATGAGAGGCTAGCATGGGACCAATGGACCGTTTTGTACTTTTCTTGATTTCATACCATGGCACAGCAAAAGATTTCTCACCAGTCTCTCTACTTTCTGAATCTGCTTCTTAAAAAGTAGACTTATAGGGAGTGGCTAGGTGGAGCAATGAATAGAGTACAGGCCCTGGAGTCAGGAGGACCTGAGTTCAAATCCAGCCTCCCAGACACTTAACACCAGCCATGTGACCTTGGGCAAGTCACTTAACCCCAATGGCCCTACCTTCCTCCCTCCAAAAAGCAATATATATAAAGAAAGTAGACTTATTGGGAATTTACAATTTATTTTCATTTCCATAATAGTAAAAAATTCCATTTACTCCCCACCAAAGAAAATAGCTGCAGTTAGTCATCGGCCCACATCTGTAGCCTTTCTTGCATGGAGGAGCCTGTCTGAGCTCCACCAGCATGGCCTCCAAGAATGCAGGGTCACCATGAGGTAGGGAGCAGAAAATTTTACAACAGATACCTCTGCAGCCAAGAGAGAATCGACTTACCCAATGGCCTACAAGAGTGTGCAGCAGAGCAGAACTTAGTCTGCTCCAGAGGAGGGAAGGGGAGAAGTATTAGGGGGACCAAGAAGAATGAAGGGGGGATGGGGGATGAGTCAAGGTCAAGTGGAGTTTGAGGGGCGGTGGAAGAACTGTAGCTGGCAGGGTCAGGTGAGGCCAGGGGTCAGGGAAGGGTGAGTTTGAGGGACCTAATGAGGTGAGGCAAATCCAAGGGCCCAGGCCAGGGTGTGCTTTGTCTATGAGGGTGGCACTGGGGGAAGAGTCCTGGCCAAGCTGGATCAGGCTGAGGCAGAAGTCTCAGATGCACAGGAAGGGGTGGGGGGAAGGTAGGGGGAGGAGGTAGGGCTCCTAAGAGTGGGCTGCAGGGAGGTCAAGGAGCCAGGACAGTGGGGAGGGTTCTTCAGTTATCTCATGAAGGCACCCAGGAGGAGGGTCTTTGGGATTACAGTGTGATGAGGATAGAGTGGGGAGGAAGAGTATCTCAGGGATCCCGATGAGGGGGAGCAGTGAGGAAGACCCCATCACCGAATTCTCCTTTACACCGACATTTTTATTAAGACCCATTGTCCATGAAGGCCACAGACTATTGGGCTAGATGACCCCCACTGCCCCCTGTCTGGCAAAGACCTCCTTCCTGTTACTCTAATCCCTGTGATTTAGAACTCCCACTGATTAAGCAGGAGCCTCTCCCCAGTTTTGATTGCACTTCAATTCAGCCCTCCTCCTCCCCAGTCTCAGCCTCTTTGCCCTCCTTCCACTCTGCCCCCCCATCTTTTGCTTTTTCGTCTATATTGACCCAGTTTGTTCCCACACAGCAGACTTTCCTGACAAAGGCCCAGACAAACCCTCTCACAAAATTCGTTCCCTAAGAACAGCAGAAAGAACGCCTTGCTGATCAGCAGAAAGCCCCCTGGGAAGCCTCCTTCTACCATCATCACTTAGCAACCGTTCTTCCTCTCCATTCCCAGCTGCTATGGGAGGAAGCAGGCAGCTCCTGGCTGGAGTTACTTCTGGTTCCCCCCACCTCCGTCATATTCCAGCCTTTCTCCAGTTTCCAGGAGCAGGCTCTCTGGCCAACGCCCCCCCATTCCCCCTCAAATCCCTGGGGGCCCAGTGCCTCAGGCTCCATACCTTGCCTGGTTTCCATCCCAGGTGGGGCTACACCCTGGATCTCAGGCTCCTCGTGGAAAGGTCCTGATCCTTAAAATGTCCCTCTCCTACAGCAAGCTTTCTGTCTCACTTGTCCCAACCCTGCCTACCTTCTAACCACTGCACCTCCTGACCTCTCCATTTCTTCATGGCTCTGCTCTGGCCTCGATTCCCTCTCTCCAATGCCTTGACCTCACAGGTAGCCAGTTCTGCAAGGCGTTTTCCTCTATGCTTGAATTCCCTGCTCCCAGGCCTTCTATGGTGCTTGTCTCTGAAGCATCCCTATTACCTGACCCAGCACTCCCTAGTCAGTCAGCATTTATTAAGCACCTACTATGCTAAGTGCTGGACATGGGGGAAGACAAAAAACAAGGCAGTCCTGGCTCTGGAGGAAATCACAGTTCAGTGGCAGAGACAGTGTGCAAACTACATGCAATTAAACCATGTTATACAGGATAAATTGGAGAAAACCTCACAGAGAAGACACTGACAGTAAGCAGGACCAGGAAAGGTAGGATTTAGCTGAGAATGAAGGATGCTAGAGAAGCCAGGAGATAGGCATGAGAAACAAGAGGGCTCCAGGCATAGGGGATTCTCAGAGCTGGGAGACAGGGAGAGCCCTGAGGCTGGTGTCACGGGACTGAAAAGTAGGCATAGGGGAGTAAGGCCGCAGCCAAAGCCCTAGAGCATCCCCTGTGGCCTTGAGGCTGCAAGTTCCCTAGCCCTGGGCTAGCTTATGAAAGGCCCAACTGAGAATTTGATATTTGATGCTGGAAAGAGGTGGCATGGTCATCATTTCTTATGGCACAGTAGTTTTTCATCACAATCAGGTACTTGTTCAGCCATTCCCCAACGGATGGGCAGCCCCACAACTTCCAGTTCTTTGCCACCACAAAGAAAGTTGTTATCAATACTTTAGAACATACAGGTCCTTTTCTCCCCTGATCACCTTGGGAGACAGCCCTAAAAGTGGTATTGTTGGGTCAAAGGGTATATATAATTTTACAACTCTTTGGGCATAATCCCATATTACTCTCAGTTCACATAGTCCTGCCAATAGTGTGTTAGTGTCCCAATTTTTCCGCATCCACGCCAACATTTGTCATTTTCCTCTTCTATCATTTTAGCCAATCTGATACATATGTAATGATATCTCAATGTTGTTCTAATTTGCATTGAAAAATCAATAATGATCAATAATAATCAATAATGATTTAGAACATTTTCATATGACTATATATAGTTTTGATTTCTTTATAGAAAAACTGCGCATTCCTATCTTTTCACTATCAATTGAGGAATGATTCATGTGCTTATAAATTTGACAAACATCTCTATATATTTGAGATATGAGATCTTTATCCAATAAACTGTTTATAAAACTCCCCCCAGTTTTCTTCTTTCCTTCTGATCTTGGCTACATTGGTTTTATTTGTACAAAACCTTTATAATTTAATGTAATCAGAATGATCTATTTTAAATCTCACAATTCTCACAATTCGTAAATTCTTTTCCTCTCCATAAGTCTGACAAGTAATATGTTCCATATCCTTCTAATTTTCTTATGATATCTCCCTTTATATCTTGGTCATGTATCCATTTTGACCATATCTTGGTAAATGGTGTAAGATTTGGTCTCTACTCAATTTCTGCCAGCTTGCTTTCCAGCTTTCCCGATAATTTTTGCCAAATAGTGAATTCTTACCCCCAAAGTTGACATCTTTATATTTGTCAAATACAAGGTTAATATCATCATTTACTTCTGTGTACTGTATGTTTACTCTGTTCCACTGATCCACCTATTTCTTAGCCACTACCAGACAGTTTTAAGATCAGTTTTGAACTTGCTGAGTTTAAGATGTCTACAGAACAGACCGTTTGACACACCCAATAGGCAGCTGGAAATAGGAGCCTGGAAATTAAGAAAGAGGTTAGAATTGGATAAATAGATATTAAAATTCTCTATATACAAATGATAAATGAATCCCCAAGTGAAGGAATATAGAGGGAGGAGAGAAGAGGGCCCAGGACAGAGCCCCAGGGGACACTCATGGTTAGAAGGTGAACCCTGGAGGAAGATCCAGCAAAGGAGGCTGAGAAAGAGTGGTCAGAGAGATAGGAGGAGAACCAGGAGAGAGTAATGTCCTGAAAATTTAGGAAAAAAGAGTTATCAAGAAGAGGGTGATCAACAGTGTCAGAGGTGGCAGAGAGGTCAAGAAGGATGAGGACTGAGAAGAGGCCACTGGATTTAGCGATTAGGTCCCCAATACTGGAGAAAATAGATGCTGCTAAAAACCAAATGGCCAACTAGGTACACCCCAAATTCATGTCCTCCAAATTCAACAGGGCTTTCTCCCTGGCACATGGCAAGCCTTCTCCTTGTCTCTGATTGACTGTTAGTGGTCTTTGGAGGACTGAAGAATAGGAGATGTTCTCAAGGACTGGACAAGGGCAAATGCTGCCCCATCTTAAAGGATGGATGAGTGTGGAATCTATTGCCAAGAGGCTAAAGACCTTGACCTTGGTTCAGCATTACTGAAAGGACGTGTGGTGAACAACTAGAAAACACAAGTAATCACAGGGTACAAGGTGACCACAAAAACGGCTGAGGTCGGCCTGGCCTCCTTCCCTTCTCCAGCCAGGCCCCCCACCTGACAGATAAGGTGAATGCTGCAGATTGTACTACGTTTTAGCAGTGATTCATGTAGCACTGTGAGCTAGGCAACAGTGCCATTGGGTGGCTTCACACCTGGCTAAAGAGTAAGAACCAAAACGCTTAACAGTGCCACATCAGCTTGAGGGTTTCCAGTGTGGTGCAGAAATGTCTGCACTTGGCTCTGGGCCATTTAGCATTGTTATCAATGGGTCGGACAAAGGTACAGACCAGAGCCGCACGACCTATGGACGGAGGGCACTTACAGGCCATGTGCAGCACGCCAAAGGATTTGGGGCAGCCCAGAAAAACACAGAGGAAAGCATCCTTTGCATGCAGAGGAGTCCTCTGGCATGCTGCAAGTGACTGGCGGCTGCAAGCTGCTCGGGAGTCTGGCATAGAGGATCGACCCAAAGATGGCACCATTTTGGATGACATGGAAGGATCTGGTAAAATCTCAGTGTTCTAGGTGTCGTTCAGTCATGTCTGACTCTTCGTGATCCTGTTTTCTTGGCAAAGATACTGGAGCAATTTGTCATTTCCAACTCCAGCTCCATTTTACAGATGAGGAACTGAGACAAACTGGGTTAAGTGACTTGCCCAGGGTCACACTACTAAGTGTATGAGGCTGGATTTGAATTTAGGAAGATGAGTGTCCCTATCTTCAGGCCTAGAGCTCTATGCACTGTGACACCTAATTGCCCTCAGTGTTCTAGAGCACTGGGCAAAATCTATTATGGTGAAATTAAGCAGGAATAAATATGACATCTTTCATCTGGGTTCAGAATATCAATTTAACAAATACAAGATGGTGAAGAGGTAGTTAGACCCATATCCATCTGAAGAAGATCTGGGAATTAACGTGCATGTTAATGTGACCTCCAGTACCTGGGCCTCCCAGGTCCTTAGTCTCTTCCATTCCTATGACCTGCATGACTCCACCTCCCCTACACACAGGGACAGGCACACCATTGGGCTCTATAGATTAAGAGGCAGTATGGCCCAGTAGGAAGAGTGGACACACCTGTGTTCAAATGATGGCACTGCTGCTTACTACCTGGATGACCTTGACCAACTCAACTAACTTCCCTAGACCTCAGGTCCTTCTCAGCAAAACTTGGAGACTGGGAGGGATCTGAAGCCCTTTCTAGCCCTGAATCAAGGGTCCTCTCACCCCCACATTCCATTCCTTTTATCAAGAATTCTGAATTACTTTGATCCAACTCTCACCTCCCATCATCCCATGTTTCCCTGTTCCTTACTCTTCCCAAACCTGCCTGTCATCCTGACCTTGAGGTTCAGTGGTTTCCAGGGACACCATCCCCACTCAGGATCCCCTTTCTTCCCTTCCCAATTCCGACTCCAACCAGCTCCACATTCCCCATCCTTCCTCTTGCCCCACGGTCCTGCCATGTTTCATGCTTTGCCTCCTCTACCCCACTCATGGGGTGGCGCATAGAGTTAGAAGGAAGCGCCCACCCAAGCCGAGTCCGCTTCAAATTCACATCCTGTAAGCTTAGCAGCAGCTCACCGAGCACCAAGGATCCCTTTCTCTCCCCTAGCTGGTTCACTGCTGCCCTCCCCAGAGGCTGTTCCAACTCTCTTCAAGTCTCCCGCACCTCCCGTACAAGACGTGGCTGTGGTTTTGGTTTTTGTGCCCGTGCTGTTGGGTTATGTGTGTCCACGAGGGCCTGTCTGGATGCGACTCCCAGGAGGCAAGAAGGGGTGCCTTTAAAGTCTCCCCCCTGCACCCCTTTCTCCAAGGAAGACTTTGGTTCCTTCCGGGAGTGGGACAGCTGCTCTGCTCTTCTCAGAGAGAGGGAGTACTGGGCTAGAATGATATCTATTTGTTCCCTTAAATAATTAGTCTGGGCACTTAACGAAGGCCTCTAAGCTATATATCCAAGGCTCGACTCCATTCCCACTGGATGCCAGTCCCACCAATAGCAAATAAACCATTTATTCAGTCAGATAGCAAATAGAAATCAGACGACGTATACATATGAGAATATATGCCGGACAGCACAGAGTGAAGGTGCTCTCCCATTGGGGGCAGGATAACAGCTCAACCAAGAGAAAGTCTCCTAGCTTCACTAAAGGGAAATTCCCCGCCCCACCAGTCTCTGGTGCAGCAAGCTGGAAGTAGGGACATGGTTAAAGTTAAGGAGAATATCAGGGACGGGCAGGTGGAACCTGTGTCTGCTCCTTCTCTTCTCTTCAGCTCTCTCCAACTTGGCCAGCCCCTTACATGGGGATTAAACAATCAATTCCCACCAATAAGGAGAGTCCCATGCAAATGACCCTTTGAGCTCCCCCCATTTCCCTTCCCCACGCCGCCCCCCCCTGCTGGGGACCCCAAGCGGTACTTTAGTGAGAAAGTGGGGGCTATTCAATGGGACCTTCTCTCCTCTATCTCAAAACTTTATTTGTTACATTTGAATTTATTTTAAAATTAAACACAAAATAAGGAAAGAGAAAACTTGCCGCGTGCACAGCAGATCACGAGAGGATGTGACATAAAACAATCAATTTCCATTTCAAGAGAACTTATAACAAAGCTACATTTTATTCCAAGCTGCCCAGTCTGTCTTTGCTTCCTTCTTGGTTCTCTTCTGTCCTCTGCGCTGCACTTTTTGCTTTATTTTTTCCCCTTTCCTCCCCTCCCCCCCCCGGCCAAAAAAAAGGCTACAATTAAGCATGGCTATATTTATGCGCGCACACACACACACGCGCGCACACACACACACGCACACACACACACATACACGCACACATACACTCAAATACATATATGTAAGAACACATTTTACTTCTTCCCACTTGTCATCTGTTCCTCTGTAGGTTACATAGCATCTTCCTTTATAAGCCCCTTTCCATACTTTAGTAAACCCACCAGTTCATTTCCTACCCCACAATAACATTCTGACCCAATCACATTCTATCGGAAGATTATCTACAAGAGTTTCCATTCAACACTGTTCTCACCTTATGGTTTAGGGTCTCATACTAGTGACTCTTGTTCCTTCACATCTTTCCCCCTGGTTTCCTTGAAGTTCCTGACCCTCTGCTCTTCCAAATGAACCCTATTATTATTTTTTCTGACTCAATAACATATTTTAGTAATTTAATTGGGATAGCATTACAAAAGTAGATTAGTTATATAAAAATAGAATAGTTACATAAAATTGTCATTTTAAAATTATGTTAGCTTTACCTACCCATGCACAATAAATATTGCTTCAATTATTTAGATCTAACTTTGTATAAAAGGTGTTCTGCATTTATATTCATATAGTTCCTGTGTCTGTTTTGGCAGGTATGCTCTCAGGTTTTTAATATATTTTCATATCTATTATATATCTATTTATATTTTATACAGTCTAAAATTATTGATTAATATGACTGACACATAGTGTAGTTTCCCTATTTTACCCCCAAACTTCCTGATATTATCCCCAAAACCCTCCTCCTTTAATCTATGTTCTGATGAAGATTGAGTTACTCACCCAGACAAATCACTGGCTTTTACCTCGACATCTGCTCACACAGATTCCCCCCACAATTCCCCCTCCATCTCTTGAGACTTCAGTATCTCCCTATGTATTAGTTCATCAGGGATGGCCAAGTGGTGGATAAAGGTCCAGGCCCAGACTGAGAATCACCTGAGCCTTACACTTCCTAGCTGTGTGATCTTGACCTTGGCACCTCACCTTTGACTGCCTTAGTTCCCTCATCTGTAAAAGAGGGATAATCGCAGCATCTACCTCCCAGGTTTGCTGTCAGGCTCAAATGAGATAACATAATATTTACAAAGTGCCTAGCACATAGTAGGCTCTATGTAAAAGTCAGTCATACCTACAAATACACCAAGGACTATCTTTTTTTAAATTAAATCTTATGTTTATTTTTAGTTTATATCATTCGTTTCCACAAGATTTTGAGTTACAAATTTTCTCCCCGGCTTCCCTCTACCCACCAGCCCAAAACAGCAATCCCACTGTATCCCCCCTCCCCCAATCTACTCTCTCCTATATCCTCCCCCATCCCTCTTCCGACTTTCCAGTATGGCAAGATGGGTCTCTATACCCCAGTGCCTGTATACCTTATTTCCCAATTCCATGTAAAAATAATAATAATAATAATAATAATATTTTTTAAACATTCAATTTAAAAACTTTGAATCCCAGATTCTTTCCCTTCTTCCCTCATCACCCACCCTTACTGGGAAGATAAGCAACTCAATATAGGTTATACATGTGTAGCTACGCAAAACATTTACATAGTGGACACATAGTATACATGTATACTTAGACAGATGGCACAGGATAAGTTGAATATGAGGGGATGATATCTAAAAAATAAAATTAAGAGGTGAGAAAGGAATATATTGGGAGAAGGAAAAAGGGAGCCAGAATAGGGTAAATCATCTCATATGAAAGAGGCAAAAGAACACTTACAATGGAAGGGATGAACAGGAAGGTGAAAGGGAATGGGTCAACCTTACTCTCAATGAATTTGGCTTAAGGAGGGAACAACATACACACTCAATTGGGTATCTTACCCTACAGGAAAGGAGGGGAGAAGGGGATAAAAGGGGGGAATCATAGAAGGGAGAACAGATTGGGAGAGAGGGTAGCTAGAAGCAAACACTTTTGAAAAGGGACAGGGTCAAAGTAGAAAATAAAATAAGTGGGGGTGGGATAGGATAGAGGGAAATATATTTAGTCTTTCACAATATAACTACTATGGAAACATTTTGTGTAACCACACACATATAACCTATATTGAATTGCTTGTCTTCCCAGTGGGGGTGGGTGAGGAGGGAGGAAGGGAAAGAATCTGGAAACCAAAGTTGTAAAAGCAAATGTTTTTTAAAATATTAAAACAAAACAAAACAAAACAACCTTCACTTGATCCTATCATCCACTCAGCTCTACATCTCTCTTCCTTTCATAGCCCAACTTCTAAAAACAATGGTCTTCCTTCATCCACTCCATTCTCTCTTCCCACTGGCTTCTCAGTCCCTTGCCAGCCAAAATCACCAATGATCTTGTCATTGCCACACTCACTGGCTTTTTTCTCGGTTCTTATCCTGACTTTCTCCCCTCAAGTTTCAAATGGGAAATCCTCTAGCATTCAAAGCACCCCGGGGCCTGAGCCCACATACTGTGGGATGCAGGAACACTGACTTCCTGGCTATTCCTCAAAGACAGCCCATTTCCCCTGCATTTTCCCCCGGCTATCTCCCATGCCTGGAATGCTCTCCCTCCTCAACTCCTGGCTTTCCTTGCTTCTTTCAAGTCCCAGCTAAAATTCCCCCCCAAGATTTTCCTGACCCCTTTTAATACAAATGCTTTCCCTCTGTTCCTTATCTCCGATTGATTCTGTCTAGAGGCGGTCTGTGTGGTCTGTACACTATAGTTTGCATGTCATCTGGAGTGAGACTGGAAGCTCCTGGAGGGCTTTTGCCTTTCTCTGTATCCCCAGGATTTAGCATGGTACCTGGCACAGAGGAGCCTCCTAATAAATGCTTGCTGACCTCCCGACATCTTCATAGCATTGTCACTGTGGATGATCATCACTCTCTTTTCAGGAGCCTTTGCCCCCTTGCATCCTCGAACCTGTCTGACTGCTCACTCCTCCTCAGTCTCCTTTGCTAGGTCTTTTACCTAAGGGGGTTCCCAAGGCTCAGTCCTGGCCCCCTTTCCCATCTCTGCTCCCATGAGTCCAGAATGCTATTCTAAACATTTTCTCCTCCAGCCTATATCTATAGTGCGCCCTTGGTCTCTCCCATTCCTTCCCATTTCCCGTAGCTGCCCCTTATCTGCAGGCTCCTTCCTTGATACCTAAAAACAGACCTAAGACTCCCCCAGCCTTGACAAACATCCCCTATTTCGCAGCCAAAGCCCAGACAGAGGACGTGATCTGCGCTCCTTGTCTCCACATTCCTCTCTCTCACTTCCCAAACCTTCGTCTGCCGGCTTCTGCCCAGAGCGACCTCTTCCAAAGTGGCCGGCATTTCTCAGCCTTCCTCCTTGTGGACCTCTCTGTAGCCTCTGCTCTTGGGTCTTCTCTCTTCTCCCCTCGGGGTTTTCCTGACATTCCTGACATTTCCTCGATCGCTTCTCCTCTTGGTCCCCTTTGCTAGATCACCATCGAAGTCATGTCTCCTAATGGTGGGTTTGCCCCAAGGTCTGCCCCTCTTCCGTCTCAATGCTCCCATCAGCTCCATGCAGATGTCTCACCCATATGAGCCCTCCCCCAACACACACAGCATCACCAACTGCCTGTTGGTCATCTCAAACTGTGTGTCCCACAGGCATCTTACACTCAGCACGTCCAGTACATACTCTTTGTCCTCCCCAACCCCCCAGACTCCCTCATTTCTCATGAAGGCAGCGCTATCCTTCTGGACACCCAGGTTCCCTACATCAGCGTCACCCTCGACTCTCTCTCCCATCCCAGATGTCCCATCAGCTGCCGAATCTCCTTAATTCTGCCTCTCCAACACCTCTTCTCCATCTCCTTGTCTCTACTCTGACATTTTGGTTCTCTTATCTTTTGCCAAACCAGGAGTTCTGAACTTGGGATTCGGGGGTTGATGGATAGATTTCAGGGGATTCATGATTTTGAATGGAAAAAAATTACATCTTCATTTTCACTTACTTCTAACTAAAGAGGTCTAAATCTGAAGTTGGTGAATCTTGAAAAATCTTGATAACAGCATTTCAGTCCAATTGGTCTCCTTTGCAATCACATACATTTTACTTTATTCTTTAAAAACATTCACAGTGGGGTGGCTAGGTGGCACAGTGAATCTAGAGCACCGGCCCTGGAGTCAGGAGGACCTGAGTTCAAATCTGACCTCAGACACTTAACACTTACTAGTCATGTGACCTTGGGCAAGTCATTTAACCCCAATTGCCCTACCCTTCCTACTAAGCCAAAAAAAACCCAAACAAACATTCTAAGAAGGGGTTCCTAGGCTTCATGAGACTCACTGCCCAAGGGATCAAAGTTAAGAATTCTTGCTTCATAAATCTGTTTTCAGCCTCCCTGGACTCAATGATCATCTCTATCTAGACAATCCAATTCTCTCCTCTCCAATTGCCTATTAGAAATTTCAAGCAAGATGTCCCACAGGCATCTCAAATGCCACATGTCCAAAATGAACTCACTATCTTTCCCCCTAGAGCCGACCGCCCTCCAAACCCTTCTCCCTCCCAAATTTTCTTATTACTGTTGAAGGTATTGCTTTCCTCCTAGTCACCCTGACTTGCGGTCTCTGTAGCATCTTCACCTCCACATCTACCTTCACTCCATGGTGCTAATCTGTTGCCAAAGCTCTGCTTTCCCATTTCCCATCTGCATCCACCCCCTCCTCTCTGCTCACATAGATGCTACCTTAACACAGACTCTCATCTCACTTGGAATATGGTGGGTCTCCCTGCCTCAGGCTCTCCATACTCTAACTTATCCTCCATTCAGCTACCAAAGTGGTCTTCATGAAGCACAGCTCTGACCATATCACACTCCCACACTCACATTTAAAAGCCCAGTGGCTCCCTATCACCCCCAGGATTAGATCTAATATCCTGTTTGGCTTTTAAAGCCTTTCCCATCTTTCCAGTTTTCTGATACTGGGTGATCCATGACACTGGTGTTCTTGCTGTCCTTCTCACAGGGCATCCCATCTCCACACTCTGTGCTTTTGCGTTGGCAGGCCCCCATGCCTGCTTTCCCTCTTCACCTCTGTCTCTTGGCCTCCCTGGTTTCCTTCAAGACTCAACCCAAATTCCACCTAGTCTAGAAACTGGCTTTTCCCAGTCCCTTGTTTCCCCCCTGCAGCTAATGGTGCGTTCCATTAGAATATGAGTTCTTTGGTGTCAAGTCAGCCAGGTGGTGCTACAGTAGATAGGACACTGGCCCTAGAGTCAGAAGGACCTGAATGTTCAAATCTGGCCTCAAACACTTCTTAGCTGTGTGAACCTGAGCAAGTCACTTAACTCTATTTGTCTCAGTTCCTCAAGTGTAAAACAAGCAGGAGAAGAAAATGGCAAAGCCTCAAGTATCTTTCCCAAACAAAGCCCAAATGTGGTCACCTAGAGTCAGACACAATGGAAACAACTCAACAATAACAACAAATATTCGAGGTCAGATACTGTCTTTTGCCTTATTTGTATCCCCAGCAAAAAAACAAAACCCAACCATAAAAATCTACTATGGTGACAAAGAAGCTTAAGAGACAAACTCAGAAGATGACAATAGGGTAAAAACAGCTACAAGCAAAGCCTCACAGAGAAATGCAGATTGGACACAAGCTCAGGAAGAATTTCTAGAAGAGTTAAAGAGATTAAAAGATGAGCAAAAAGAATTTTAAAATAAAATAGGGGTGGTAGAGGGAAAGATGGGAAAAGAAATGAGAGCAATGCAAGAAAATTAATAAAAGAGAATTAACAGCATGATAAAAGAGAAACAAAAAGTACTGAGGAAAATAACTCCTTAAAAATTAGAACTGGTCAGGGAAGCTAGGTGGTACAATAAATAGAGCACCAGCCCTGGAGTCAGAAGGACCTGAGTTCAAATTCAGCCTCAGAACACTTGACACACTTACTTGCCGTGTGACTTTGGGCAAGTCCCTTAACCCCTTCCAAAAAGCAAAAAAAAAAAAAAAATTAGAATTGGTCAAGTGGCAATTGATGACTCCACAAGACATCAAGAAATAATAAAACAAAATCAAAAGACTAAAAAAAATATAGAAAAAGTGTGAGATATCTCACTGGAAAAACAATTGACTTAGAAAACAGATTGAGAAGAGATCACTTAGGAATTATTGGACTACCTGAAGCCTGTGATCCAAAAAAGAAAAAAAAGAGAGAATGGACATCATATTTAAAGGAATTATAAAGGGAAACTGTTCAGATATCACTAAAGGGCAAAGTAGAAATCAAAAGAATGCACTGTTGACTTCCTGAAAAAGATCCCAAAATGAAAACTGCCAGAAATGTTATAGCTAAATTTAAGGGCTCTCACTTCAAAGAGAAAATACTGAAAGTAGCCAGAAAGAAACAATTAAAATATCATGGAGCCACAGCTAGGATCACACAAGATTTAGTAGGTTTGATGTTAAAGAAGTGGAGGACTTTGGAATATAATATTCCAGAAGGCAAATGAGTGAGATTTGCAACCAAGAATAACCTACTCAGTAAAATTGAGCATAATCTTTCAGAGGAAAAAAGGGATATTTAATGAAATAGAGGACCTTCAAGTATTCCTAATGAAAAGACCAGAGCTGAATCGAAAATTTGACATTCAAACAGAAAACTCAAGAGAAGTATAAAAAGGTAAAGATGAGTGAAAAATCATTAGGGACTTAACAAGATTAAACTATTTACATTCCAACATGTAACATCTAAAAAGTTCGTCATTAATAGGACAATTAGGAGTCTACTTTGACAGAGAGTATAGGTGTGAGTCTATTCTTCAAAAGAAGAATGGAAAGGTGAGAAAGAAGGATGAAATGGGAGAAAGGGGAACGGAGAGGAAGAATGGAGAAATTATCTCAAATAAAAGAGACATACAAGGAAGAGTTTTTACAATGAAGGGGAAAATGGGAGTGGGCTATAATTGAACATCATTCTCATCTGATCTGGTTCAAAGAAGAGAAGAGAAATAGAAATGTATACACACACATATGTTTATTTTTATACACATAGTTGGATAGGAGTGGAAGAGGTTAAGAGAAACTGGAGAGGGTAATCAGGGGGGTAGATTAAGATAGGCAGTGACTAGAAGCAAAAAAGATTTTTAATGAGGGAACAGAAGAAAAAGAGAGAAAAAGAAGAAAATAGGACGGAGCAAAATAAACAGCAATTATAACTGTGAATGTAAATGGTATTAATTCACCCATAAAAAGGAAGATGCTTAGCAGAATGGATTAGAAACCAGAATCCAACAATATGTGGTTTACAAGAAACACACTTGAAACAAAAAGACATATGCAGATTTAAAATTAGAGGTTGGAGCAGAATCTACTATGCTTTGGCTGAAGTAAAAAAAAGAAGGAAAAAAAAGGCAAGGGTAGCAATTATGATCTCAGAAAAAGCAAAAGTAGATAATTAGATAATCTAAAACTACCTAACATATATTAATAATATTATATAATAGATAATATCTACTCATCAATCTAATTAAATAGATCTGAAGAGATAATCAGAGAAACTACATTTTGCTAAAAGCTACCATAGACAGTGAATTATAACAATATTGAACGTATAGGCACTAAATAGCAAAGAATCCAAATTCTTTTTTTATTTTTATTTTGTTTTTGAAGAATTCAAATTCTTGAAGGAAAAGTTAAAGGAAGGAATAGTAAAACTATACTAATGGGTAACTTTTTTGTATCCCTAGAATCTAGCATGCATGCTTGTTGATGAGCTGATGAGTGGGTTAAGTACCAAATAGTTTTAGGACCAAATTCAAACTCCTCTGATGTTTAAAAGCCCTCACAGCCTCATTTGAACCTACCTTTCCATATTCCTCAACCCAAACAGGCTTTCTATTCTTCATTAATGACATTCTCTTTCCTGCCTGTTCCTTTACATGGGCTGGCTTCCATGCCTGGAATGTTCCCCCTCCTCATCATTCTCTCACAGAATCTTTAGTTCTCTTCAAAGCTCAACTCAAGTATGGCCTTTTACATTAAGTCTACTTGGATCCATCCGGCACCCTACCTCACTCCCCAGCTGAGCAAATCTACTTTGCAGTTATTTTGTATGCGTTTATATGTATTCTCTTTCCTGATCAAGTAGAAGGTCCCTGAGGGGAAGGACTATTTAATTTCTGCCTTTGTATTCTCAGTGTCTACCATGGAGCAGATGCAGAAGAGTTGAATGAACAAGTCTTTATTAAGTTTCTACCTAGTGCCAGGCCCTGGCTAGGCCCTGGGGTGCAAAGTTAGCAAATGAAACACTCTCTGCTCTCAAAGAGCTTACATTCTTGTTCACTATCACTGGTTGTCTGGAAGGCCTGTCTTGGGGAAGTAGGATTATACTTATTCTCCTTGGCTCCCAGAGGCAGAAGCAGGACTCATAAGTGGGAGCTGGGATGTCAGATTTATGTTTGATGTGAGGGAAAGGGAAAAGAAGGGCATTACTATGTACCAGGCACTATGCTAAATGTACCAGCAGCCCTTCCAGGCAGGTGAGGCCCATTTTAGAGGATGCATCATCAGGAAGAGCCCTCCTGTGGTGCCTGCCCATGGTGTGGGAATAACTCTGGAGGTGAGAGGAACAGAACCCAAGCTAAGGAAGGCTGTTCCACACTAGAAAGGCTGAAGATAACATCCGTGGGCCCTCTGATACTCATGACCACATCCTCCCAAAGCTGCCCAATACAGCAGGTCTGACAATCCCTGGGAGGCCTTTGCCACAGCAACTCACAACACACAGAAAAGGCCAACTAACTTTAGGTCTCAGGTGGCAACCTCTGGTGCCTGGTTTAGCCTGTCTGGGTCTGGTTTGTACCTGGCTGTCTCCCCACCAGGCTGGCAATGAGCTCCTTGAGAGCAGAGACTGTCTTCTGACTTTCTCTGAATCCCCAGAGCTTGGCACACAGTAGGTTTGCTTAACTTGACTGACAGGAGGCAGAGGGGCCAAGATGCACAGTGCTTTCTAGACTGCCTCTAAATATCCATCAGCTGTTGGTTCCACTTTAAATGCCATATTTGTGTCTACTGGGGCCCTGGGACCCTCTCCTCCCCCCCCAGTGTCTATGCACAGTGTACTTGCCTGCACACACGGTCTACTCCCCTAAGAGAAGGAAGCTCCTTGAGGGCAGGCTGTTCTCCTCCTATGTATTTTTGATTCCCAGCACAGAGGGACTTAAACAGAGGTTTCTGGAAATAAAAGGGGATGGACTGTGCCAAGGGCAAGGCAGAGGGCACCACAGCAGGGGAGGTGGAGAGAGCCTGGGAGCAGGGGAGATGCCCATGGTGGGGGAGGCGGGGTCTGGAACCCCAGGGCGTGGCATATGGAGTCGGAAGCTGTCAGGGCCACAGGTCTGGGGGGGTCAGGGCAAGCCAGGGGCTCCCAGGCCAGGGAGGCAGCAGGGTGGGGGAGGGGAGGGGACTCACATTGGCGTCCGTAGCCAGGGAACGCCTGCGAAGCGCCTACTATGTGCCAGGCAAGGCTGAGTTCCAGTGACAAGGCTCGGGCAGGCAGGGGCAGGGGCTCGGAGCTTCGAAGTCAGAATGGGGGGGCATGGAGGTTGGAGGTCAGGGGGCCTGAAAGCTGCCTGACCTGGCTGCGGGGCAGGTGGACACTGGGCAGTGGGGCCCAGAGGGGAGGTGCCGAGGGGCGGGGGTCCCAGGCCAGCCCCTGGCAGGTAGGAGGCATATCTGCACAAGGAGGGGCTCTGACAACCCCCTCCCCCCCCCCGCCCCCGTATCATTGAATGAGCCTGCATGGGCGGGGCCAGGGCGTTCTGGGGGCGGGGCTTACCCTGAAGAGGGAGTTGGGGGGAAGGGGCCAAGGCACTGTAGGGGGCGCTGTGGGGCAGGGCGCCTTGGAGGGGCGGAGGGCTGGGGGCGGGGCTTAGCCTGTAGCCGGCGATGCGAGTCAGACCTATCTCTGTAGGTAGGGGGCGCAACTCTGGCTCTGCGCGTCCCCGCCCCTCCACAGCCGTCCCGGCGCGGACGCCGCGGACCCCGCCGGCAGGGGGCGCAGCGGCGCCCAGCGGGGGGCCGCGGCGGCGCACGACCTCGGCCGGCAGGGGGCGCAGCTCCTCCTCGGTGCGCTCCTTGTTCTTGGCGCCGGTCGGGGCCCCCCCCCCAGTCGCCGCCCCCCCTCGCCCCGTGGCTGCTGCGGCGGCCGGGCCTGACGGGCGGGTGGTGCTCGGCTGTGCAGGCGGGGCCCGGGGCCGGAGCCGGAGCCGGAGCGGGGCCAGGGCCAGAGCCGGGGCCGCGGCGGGGCCGGAGCGGGAGCCGGAGGAGGCGGAGCAGCGGGCGCGGGCGTCATGGGGCGGCGCCGCCGCGTGTAGGCCGGGGCCGGGGCCGGGGCCGAGGCCGAGGCCGGGGCCGGGGAGGCCGGGCCGGGCCGCGGCGGGCGGAGGGCCTCACGGTGCGGGGCGTGGAGGCCCACGAGCGCCAGGGCAGCGGCGGCCAAGGCTGTGGCCAGGGCGGTGAAGGGGGCTGCAAGATGGCGGACCTGGAGGCCGTGCTGGCCGACGTGAGCTACCTGATGGCCATGGAGAAGAGCAAGGCCACGCCGGCGGCGCGGGCCAGCAAGAAGATCCTGCTGCCCGAGCCCAGGTGAGAAGCCCGGGCCGGGGGCGCGCCCCGAAGCCCGCGCGGAGAGCTCCCCTGCAGCAGACCCTCCCCTAATCCATCCTGAAACTCACCTTCCCCTAACCCACCCTGAAACTGACTCTTCAGGAAACCGACCCTGAAACTGACCCTGAAACTGAGCCCGAGCTTGATCCCAGCCCCTAAGCTAAAGGCTAAAACCCTGACCCTAAACTTGAGACAGCCCTCAGACCTCTCCCCTTAGTCCCCCTGCTTCCCGGACTGACACCCTGAGCGCCCCACTGGCCTCAGGCCCCACACTTGTTTCCTTCTTCATGCCGACCCCCCCCCCCCCCGCCCTTCCACCACCTCATACTGTCTGTTCTGCGCTGCCCACGGTGTGTCCCATGCTGGCTTTCAGGCCTCCGTGTCCACTTCAAACTTCTCATTGCCTAGCAACCCCACCCATTCTCAGCCCATTATTTCACCCCATAGACTCACCCAGTCCCCCACCTTCCCCTACAGTTTGCTCCTTACCTCTCATCCCCTCCCATACACTCTCACCTCCAACACCCCCCCCCCCATGCTTACTCCATCTGTTCATCCCCCGTTTTTCTTGGCCTCTGCTCTGTGTGATTTCTCCTCCTTAGACTCCTCTCCTTAACCCCCTCTTTACCATTTTACTATCAAGAATAAGCATTTATTAAGTACTTTGTGTTAGTCAATGTGATAAACTCTGGCAATACAAAGACAAAAATAAAACCAGTTCCTGCCCTCAAGGAGCTTACATTCCAACGAAGAGAGTTTTCCCTTGGCCTGGTCCTGAACCTGTTTAGTTTCCCCTGGCCTGTGCTTCTCCTGCCCTCCTCAATAATACCAACTCACATCATTGACTAGGACTTTCTCCTAATTCCTGCCTCTCCCTTCCCCACTAACCTTTGGCCAGAGATGGAATTTCAGCCAGTACCTGTGCTGAGGGGAGAAGGCACAAGTTTAGTGGCCTCCCCAGGGTACTTTCCACCATACCTTTAGAGTTGGGTTTCAGGAGTGTCTGTCTGTCTTTCAACCAGAAGTGAAAGCCCAAGAAAGGGGAATCTCTAGGGGTTGGAGGTGGGGGCTGGGATAGGGTGAAGGGATGGGATTTGGCCAATGTAAACAGCATTGTCTCCCTCAGCCCCCAGACTACTGTAGGGAGAACCCCTTCCACTTGGGTGCCAGCAGGGAGTGTACAAATGCATTAGTGTGGACCCAGATGCCATCTGTTTGTTACACTTGGGAGAAACACCCGTGACGTCAGGCCTTCCCGTATACCTTCTCTGGCCTGGCTTCCCTGGGGTACCTGGAAAGGCCTGAGGCCTGCCTCACCCTCCCTCCTGGGCCATGTTTACAGCAGGACAGCTATCGCCTGATAATTCCATGTAGCAGCTGGCATACGGGTGCCCGAGGGGTGGTGGGTCCTTTCTGTCATTTGTAAACTGAGAGCTTGGTCTGGTCCTTTGAGAGCCCATCCCAGATGATGGGGTGTCAGGCCCAGCAGGTTCCCTGGAGGTGGGGCGGGGGGGAGGAGGCCTGTGTGCACATGGTGTGTGCCTCGGTCAGGATTCTGAGGCATGAGCTCACTCTGGGTGTGACTATTTTGTCTGGACCCTTGAGCAGGCTGGCTGGGTGAAAGTGAGAGTCATGGGTGTCAGGGTTGGCCAGTTCTGAGGAGTGAGCCCCCAGGGCTGGCCTGTGGTGCCCATCATCGAGGTGGGCACACTCTCCTCTGCTTTCAGGGCATCTCCAGTCACTGGGTTTCAGATTGACTGAGCATGAGGGACAGGAGAGGGGAATTTGCCTGCTGCTCATACAGGCCCTCCCTTGGGGGCCCCTTTCTTTTCTGAATCTGGCGATCAAATTTCTCAAAACAGGAACTGGGGCTTACTGTGAGCACGGGATTGCCCAGGGAGCAAGGACAAGATGGGGCCCAACAAGTTCAGAAATGGCCATGATGGGGAAGGAGGAAGCTGGGGACCTGTCTTGAGTTGGAGCTCTCCTGGTGGGGACCCCCAGGGGGCCCAGAATGCACTGGAACCTAAATGGTCCTGCTCAGGTGTCAGGAACCTGAGGGGCCACTTGCTCCTCCTCCTTCTGGCTTCCATTCTCTGGGTTAGGAATAAGCAAGGCCTTCTGCACTGTGGGAGAGCTTGGGCAAGTCACTTCTCTTAACTACCTCAGTTTCCCTCTCTGTGAAATGAATGGAGGGTTGATAGTCTCTCAGGTCCCATCTGGCTTGAAAGTCGTGCTCCTGTTAATATCTCCATTGAGATAACCAAGACAGTGAAGTGAGGCTCAGGGCTGGGAAGGGACTGAAGGCAGTATGGAGCACTAGGGGCAGAGGCCCAGGCTTCCTCCAGCTGGCCTCATTTTCCTTGGTTGACCTTGAGGGTCTTTGAGGCCCTGATCCTGCTCTGTGTCTGAGATCCTGGGACAAGAACAACTTCTCTGGATATTTCTTGGGTTCCTCTTGTCCCATCTCATCCCTAAAACAACCATGTGAGAGAGTAGTCCTTCAGGCAATGCTTATTGATCATCTTGTGCCTGTTTTACAGGTGAGAAAAACTGAGGCGTAGGGAAGCAAATCCCTGCCCAAGACCACACAGGCAGTGGCAGAGGGCTCAAGACTCTTCCCATCAGACTTTGTGCCTGGCAGGTGGGGTTGTGACAGTGAAGCTGGGTGCCCCAGCCATGAGGGGAACTGACTGGAGTCTTCCTTTCCTCCCGTGGGTGGGATGGCTTGTCCTGGGATCCCAGATCTCTTGCCTGCCCTCAAACAGGGGAGTGAGTGCTGGCATCCTTTGCCCCTTCTGGGCCTGGGTAAGGGCAGAGGGAGAGAGGCACAGCAGCCAGGCTGCATTTTCCCTCATGGCTGCCTCACCAGCTCCTTGTAGCTCCTTAGGCTCCCCTTCTTCCCTCCTCCCACCTCCCCATAGCAGGTAGGTACAGAACTCTAGAGATGTGGACAGAAATGTGGCTGGAAGTGGGGAGGCTTTCAGGTGGGTGAGGGAAAGGCAGCAGGAAGGGGAGCTGCATTCCATGCACTCCTTTCTGGTGGGAACCAAGAGGATAGCTCAGCCTGGGGCGCAGCCTGAGAACGTCCTCTGCATCCCCTGCCCTGGATTCTGGTGGCCCAACCCCTGCCAGCAGCTTGTTCGCCTCCGGAACCTGAGCTCTCTGATTCTCGTCAGGGGCCCCTTAATTAGACCCACAGCCCTACAACTGAGGAGCCCTGGGGCTCCCGCCCCTTCTCTTCCCTGCTTATGGCATTGCTCATGCCACTGGCCAGGATGGTCAGAAGTCAAAGCCTTCCCTGTCCTTCCTCCATCTTGGGCACTTCCTGGTCTCTCCTCCCATTGATTTCCTTCTTGCTGACCTTTTCTGTATTTCCTGTCCCTCTCTTCCCTCTCCTGTTAACCTTCACTGCCTCCCACACTTCTGCCTCTTCCCTTTTTGGGGAAAGGGTCCCCTTGTCCTTGCTGGGGCGCTTTCCAGCCTCACCCTCACCTCAGGCTTCAGCAGAAGCCCAGATGTTTCCAGTCATTGTCTCTCCCCTGCCTGAGTCAGAAGCCCCTGGAACTGGCCTCCCCCAGAAGGTTCTCCTTCCCAATGGGGGCAGCCCTGGTGAACCCTGAGGGTCTGTGGGGCTCTTGGCAACCCATAGTTCTAGGAAGTTGGTGTCATGGCTCTCCCCTTTGTGGGGCTCCTGGGCCTCCAGGCCTGACTGAAATCCTGGTCAGGTAGTGAATAGTTATTAAATGCCTCCTGTGTACCAGACACTTTGCTAGGCCCTGGGGTTATGGAGACTAGGGAGAGGGCCTAAACTTGGGCCTTCCCACATCAGGTTTGCTACCTTCTCTGCTCTTGCACAGATAGGCTGGGCCACTTGTCCGAGGTCACCCAGCCAACGTGTCCAGGGGAAGATGTGAACGGAAGCCTTTTGGTGCCCATTAGGCCACCCTGCCTCTTGGCACACTAGAGGTATATGCCAAATAAAAGCTGAGTGTTTTGGTGGGAGG
This sequence comes from Gymnobelideus leadbeateri, assembly GCA_011680675.1. Classification (NCBI taxonomy): domain Eukaryota; kingdom Metazoa; phylum Chordata; class Mammalia; order Diprotodontia; family Petauridae; genus Gymnobelideus; species Gymnobelideus leadbeateri. The sequence goes on from WOXC01004100.1 coordinate 27,742, forward strand.
CACAGCCTCCAAACCCAGCCATCTCCTGCCCTCACTGATGGGGCAGCTGGCCTCATTCCACAAATCTGCTCTTTCACCTCTCCTCTGGACTCTTGCCACCCCTCCTCCCTCGTCTCCTCCCTCTACCTAGTGGCCCAAGTGCCAAAGACCCCAATGGCAGCAAATGTAGGCTCCTCTGTTTGCCAGCCTGGCCCTACTCAGCCTTCCAAATCTTCTTATACTTTCTCTTTCCCCAAGCCATCTCCACACCTTTGCACTGGCTGTGCTGCCTGCCAGCATGCTGTCCCTTTAAGACTGTCATCTTCCCAAGCATGACTTTATGTGGATGTATTTATGTGTTTGTGCTGTCTTCCACATTAGAATACAAGCTCCCTGAAGGCAGGAACTCTCTTTCGTTTTGGCCTAATAAATGCTGGTTGTCTGGTTGAAAGAGGCTGGGGGCCTTAGAGGTAGAGGTGAAGACAGGGCATTCTCTCATGAAGGCAGCACAGGTTTGACTGGGAAGGAGAAGGGTATGGGAAAAGGCTGCCCTGGCAGGGGGGAGCCTGATGTTTGAGAAGGATGTTGTGTTTGGTCTAGAAGTACTAGGGAGCCCCGGGTGTTTACTGAAGGAGGCAGCTGACATAGAGCTGCGCTTTAATTGATCAAGGACCTGTACTGTGGAAGGTTCCAACTCTGGTGCTTGCCCCAGCAGTTTGCAAGGAGCAGGGCATGGCCTGGGAAGAGGCATAGGGCTGGTTAAGGCTGCAGCCCCCCAGCAGATGTGATTCTAGAGGCAGCTGCCACAGCATTGGAGCCTTGCTTTTGAGACATTGATTGGGAAGAAATTGTAGGACAGAGGGGGTAGAGGGAGGGAGGGAGAAACAGAGGAGAGAGAGGAGACACAGACAGCAAAGGGAGGGGATGAGAGAGAGACAGACGGAGGGAGAAGGAGGGAGGAGCAGAGCAGATGCTGCTTTGGTTCGACACTCCGGGCTCCATGTGAGGGGACAGGGGCCCCAGAGAGAAGGCAAGGGGGGGGGGGGGAGAGCCTTGGACAGATTCCCCAGTGCTATGCCTCAGTTTCCCTCTCATAAGCATTTCGGGCCTCTCATCCCTCTCTAAGGAGGTTGGGTTGGATGAAGTGTATCAGTCCCTTTTCAGCCTCAGTTTGGGGGCTTGACTCGATGGTGTCTTAGAGGTTCTTGGTAGCCCCCTCTCATTTTCTGCTTCTCGGGTCCCTTTTAGTTCTCAGCCTCAGTTTCCTTATCTGTAAAATAAAGTCAGGCCTGCTGGGCTCTGAGGTCCCTTTTCTAGCGGGCTCTCCAGGCCTCATCTGGAGGAGGAGAGATTTCAAGTGGACAGCCTCAAGTAGCCCCTCTCCAGTGGCTCCTGTCCCCTCTGGGTGTCCCAGTTGTCCCCTGGGCCTGCTGTAGCCAGGGAGAGGGCTGCCTTTCCTTCACTGTCCAAAGAGACTGGCCTGCATCTGTTCCTCTCTTTTCAACCCATACGGCCCTGAACGTGAGATGGAACACTGATGCCGTGGGCTGTCAGGCCATGATGCCTGGGGAGCTTTCACATAGCCAGGAATCACCTTTTTGCGCCAGTGGATTTTTCTTACGTCAAAGTCTCGGTGCAGCCTGGCCCAGGAAGTATGACTGCCTGGGAGGGGGCTTGGATTTGGAGGCGCGTCCAGAAGCAGTTTTATGCCATGTGGGTGCCATGCAGGCCTGTGGCCCCCAGCCCTTTGGGCCCAGCTTGGTGTCATTGTTTTCCTGGCGTCTCTAGTCACCCAAGGCTCTCCGTGCTTCTCTCAGTCTCTCTCACAGTCCTTCACTTCTGTCTTGGCCTGTGGTCCAGCTCCATTCCCCAGTGGTTGTAGGCTGTGCCAGCGTTGCTCCCTGATTGACACTACCTGTAGGCTCTTTGCTTGTGGTAGCGCCAGGGATGGAGATAGCACCAGCCCTCACGTGGGAATATAGGGTGTTTGGGAACAAGGCTGGCTGGTGCTTTCTTCTGACCGGCTTTCTAGATCAAGAAGAAGGCCCCAGATGAGGTGAGGGCTTCTCAAGGGTCTGCAGAAATGAGCAAACCAACTGTCTGGAGGAGGGGCCTTCCAGGTCTTCTCACCTCTCCCACTGCCCTTTTGTTCAGATTTGTAGCCAGAAGGGGCTTGCAGCCATGAATACCAACCCTCTCATTTTATAGAGGGGGAAACTGAGGCCCAGGGAGGCTAAGAGATGTACTTGCCCAGGCCACACTAGGATCTTCAGGGGTGGGATTAGAACCCAAGACTTCTCTACATTTTAGAGTGTCTTTTTGCTCCAAATACCCTGATCTCCAAAATAGGGATGATGGGCCTCCAGAGTGCTTGTGTGGCCTTAGAGGTGCATGGGGTCATCCTGGAGAAGGGGGCAGGGAGCAGGACAGTCATCCCAGGGTTTCAGGGACAATAGAAATGAGACTGTCTGCAGGGCTGGGGCTGTGCTCCCTCCCTCTGCTTCCTCCCCAGCAGAGGAAGGCCCCTTGGGCATTCCATCAGGGCCTCCTCAGTGCCTTGGGGTGGCACCTTCTGCACTGGGGAGAGTCATTGAGAAATATTAATAGAGGCCCCAGAAGATGTGTTGCTTCTGAAGAGGCCGTGCCCAGGAGTTCCCCAGCCTCCCACAAAGGAGCGCTTCCCAGGAGGGGCCCTGGATAAAGGCAGCAGCCTTTTCTCCAGCTCTTCAGGTAGAATCATTTGAGGTAGAGTCAGCCCAGATGTGAGAAGCCTGGAGGAGACCCAGGGAGCCTAGCCTGGGGGGGTTCTAGGATCTGGCTGCCCCCCAGCCTAGCCAGTGTCAGAGTCAGACAGTGGCACCTTGGGGCTCGATGCAAGGACCAGAGCTGCTGCCTTTGGGAGGGGAATAGCAAGTCATGAATTTGGATTCTTGAGAATCCAAAATCCAAAGCTGAGAAGAGGATCCCTTTTATTAAAAAATTTGTTTTTACTTTATTTTTAGTTGCAAATTTTGTCCCTCCCCACTCCCCCAACCCATTGAGAAGGCAAGAAAAAAGCAGTCACAAGTATATATAATCATGGAGAACAAATTCCTCCATTACCTGAAAGAAAGAAGAAAAAGTAAGTGTGCCTTAGCCTGTGCCAAGTCCACCAGCACTCTCATTGGGAAGTGGCCGGTCGTAAGTCTTTTGGGATCAGGGTGGGTCATTGTGATGATTTTTACAGTATGGTGGCTGGCATTATTCTCCTGGTTCTGCTCGTTTCACTTTGCATCAGTTCGTATAAGTCTTCCCAAGTTTTCTGAACCCACCCACTTCATTTCTCATAGCACAAGCCATTTCACAGTTGATGAGCATTGCCTCAGTTTCCAATTTTTTGCCACCACAAAAAGAGCTGCTGTAGATAATGTTGTAGATTCGAGTTCCTTTCCTTTTCTTCCATTTCCAGGATATGGACCTGGTAGTGGTATTGCTGGGACAGAGGGTAAACACAGTTTAATAGCTTTTTGTCCACAGTTCCAAATGTCTTTGCAGAATGGCTGGACTAACTTACAGCTCCACCAGTAATGCGTCAGCGTCCTGCTTTCCTGTAGCTTCTCCAACATTTGTCACGTTCCTTTTTTGTCATCTTAGCCTAAGAGCTGTGAGGCGCTTCCTCAAAGTTGTCCTAATGAGCATTTCTCTGAGTATTAGTGATTTTAAAGCAGTAGCATCAAGCTCATATAGAATCCTGTCCTCACTGTGTCATATTGACTTAGAAAACCACATTCATAATATCTTTGTATTATGTTTTGTTTTTGTTTTTTTGCTTTTTGGAGGGCAATTGGGGTTAAGTAACTTGCCCAAGGTCACACAGCTAGGTTTTTGTTTGTGTGTGCATTAAGTGTCTGGGGCCGGATCCGAACTCAGGTCCTTCTGACTCCAGGGCCGACGATCAACTCACTGCGCCACCTAGCCGCTCCTGTATTATGTTTTTATTTACTCTGTTAAACATTACCTAGTTAAGCTTTCATCTGGTACCTGCCCCACTCTAGAGTTTTGCTTATATGACCATTGGACTGCAAGTTTGACGCCTCTGATTTAGAGCATTTTTTAAATGTAGCTATTGTTTATTTATCTTTCTTCTTCTGAAAACTATTGATATCCTTGGACCATTTATCATTTAGAGAATGACTCTTTTTCTTGGAAATTTGACTCAGTCTCTTTTATGTCTTAGAAATGAGAACTTTTTCAGAGAAACTTGCTGCAAAGTTTTTCTCCCCAGTTTCCTGCTTTCTTCTAATTTTAGCTGCATTGGTTTTCTTTGGGCTAAAACATTTTAATTTTTCTTAATTAAAACGATCCGTTTTATGTCCTTTCTACCTCTTTCACTTGTTTGGTCTTAGATATATGACATCATAAATATAGCAGGCAGTTCCTTACACACTCCTCTCATGTGCTTATATCACCCTTTATGTCTAAATCATGCCCCCATTTGGAGCTTGTCTTGGTATATGATGGGAAATGTTGGTCAATACCTAGTTTCTCCTAATTTGCTACCCAATTTTCCCAGTAGTTTTTGTCAGATAGTGAGTTCTTGCTTCAGTAACTGGGATCTGTGAATTTATGAAACGCTAGGTTGCTTCTGGGGCACCTCACCCGTTCCATTAATCAACTTCTCTATTTCTACAGAAGCAGATTGTTTTGATGACTACTGGGCTGTAGTTTGAGATCTGGTAATGCAAGGCCCCCTTCCTTCCCATTTTTAAAAAAATTGACTCATTTATTCTTGACCATTTGTTGCTCCAGATGAATTTCATGATTTTTTTTTTCTAGCTCTATAAGGTAATCCTTTGGTAGTTTGATTGGTGTGGCATTAAACAAGTAAATTAATTTATGCAGTAGTGCCATTTTTATTATGTTGGCTTGGCCTATCCATGAGCAATGATTATTTCTCCAGTCTCTTTGGATTTGCCTTTAGTTGTGTAAATACTGCTTTGTAATTATGTTCATCTTGTTCCTGTGTGTGTCTTGGCAGGTAGACCCCCAAGTCTTTTATGCCATCTGCAGTTACTTTAATGGAATTTCTCTTTTCTATATCTTCCTGCTGGTTCTGTTGGTAATGTGCAGAAATGTCGATGATTGATGTGGGTTTATTTTATATATCCTGCAGCTTTGCCAAAATTGCTGATTGTTTCAGTCACTTTTTTAATTGACTCTGGGGTTCTCTAAGTGAACCATCATATCATCTGCAAAAAGTAACAGGTTTGTTTTTCCTCTTTTCTTCTGCATGTTCCCTCCCTTTTTTTTTTTTAATTGTTTCATTGCTATAGATAGCGTTTCTGGGACAGTTTTGAATAGTAATGGGGATGATGGAGATCCTTGCTTCACCCCTGATCTTATTGGGAAGGCTTCTAGCTTCCTGGGTCCCCTTCTAAATTGCTAGATCCTGAAGCCCTAAGCCCACGGGGCCACCTGCTTCTGCAGTAGGAAGGCCTTCTTTTCCTTTTTGAGACAGGAGACAGGAAGTGCTTGCTCTTCCTCTCCCTTCCTCAGCCTCCAACCCACAATGGTCCCCCACCCCCCTCCTCCCCCTGTCACTTCAGCCACACACTGCGCTGGGGAGGGAGGAAGTAGTCTTTTCCCACACAGGGCAGCCTTCTGAGTTATGGGACGTTCTCTCTGTACCCTACAGTACTGCCGGGCAGGACAGACCCCACAGGGGTCATTTAGAGCTGGAAGGGGCTTTGGGGACCCTTTTATGGATGGAGAAATGTTTCATCCCAGGCTGTGGTAGGTGAGGGGATCCTGACCCTGCCTCTATCCATTGGGGGAGGGGGAATCTCTCTACCTGTCACTCAGAACAGGCTCCCCTATAGTGGCATTAGGATATGAGAGGGACCTTAGAGGAGGGAACAGGGTCACAGAATCTCATCCACTCCAGACCCCACATTTTGGGCTCAGGAGCTAAAATGCTTTGTCCAAAGTCCTATGGTCAAGTCTGGGAAGTATGTGGCCAAAGGCCAGCGACCACCATGCCCTGCTTCTCTGCTGGTGCCTGGCTTGGCAATCGGCAGGGCTGCTGGAACAGAGCATCTGATTCCCACTCAGCACTTGTGGATTGCTGGCCTCAGGACTGGCTTTGGAAGGATGGTGTGACGAAGATCCCTTAACTTGCCCTTTGTGACAGCTCTGCCCCATCCCCCCACTGGAAGGCCCTAGAAGATCCTTGGGCCAGCACTCTCCTTGCTGGAGGTAGTGGTGACTTTTGCTAACTGGGCTGTTGTAACCAAATTAGTGTTTGCCCAGGTTGCCAAAGGGCCGAAGCATGCTTGGGTGTGATAGGATGTGCCAGAATATAGGTTGGACTGTGTGCTTTCTGGGAATTTGGGGAGAAGGTCATTATTTCATGAATCTTCTCTCTGTTTTACTCACTTGCCCCCCTCCCCCTGCATTTTTTTTCTTAATTTCATGTAAAGCTTTTTTTTTTTTTTTTTTTTTTTTGCTTTTTGGAGGGCAATTGGAGTTAAGTGACTTGCCCAATGTCACAGGCTAGTTTTTGTGTTAAGTGTCTGAGGTTGGATTTGAACTCAGGTCCTCCTGACTCCAGGGCCGGTGCTCTATTAACTGCTCCACCTAGCCGCCCCTCGTGTAAAACATTTTTAACATAATTTTTTTAAATATTGAGTCCTAAATTGTCTCTCTTCCTCCCGCTTCCTTAAGAAGACAAGCCATTTGCTATAGATTGTACATGTGCCATCATGCAAAGCATTCCCATCCTCCTGGTGTACGTCAGATGTCCTCATCCGCCAAAAGGGGATGGTGAAACATGGCGAAGTGCATGAAGCTGGGGGAAGGGCATAGGGAAGGCCCCCAGAGAGCAGCTTAGGAGCCACCTTTAAAGTTCCTGGACCCCTTAGCACCACTCACCACCCCCACCCCCTGCCTTGAATTTAAGTGCCTACTGTGTGCCCCATACTAGTCTAGGTTCTGAGGATGCAAAGGCGAAAATGCCCCTGCCCTCAGGGAGCTTCCTGGCTCGGTGGGCACCCACAGAGAAAGTAGTAGGGAGCAGGAAGAGCTTCCCAGAGGCTGGGGTGAGGAGGGATCGGATCTGACCAGCTGGGATGACGGGCTGGAGAGGAAGAGACAACAGGCAGACTGTCACTGGGTCTGCATGAGGGCAGGGGAGAGGCCAGCTGAAGCCCAGTGACTTGAAGGATGGGGGAGAGCCTCGAAGAGCAGAGCTTGGGGAGGCCTGTGGGACAGCTACCACTCAGGAGAGGGGCTGCTCTTAGAAGCATGGAACCCATGTGAGTGAGGAATGGAGAGGGGAGAGTGAAGGACCCAGGAAAGCCAGAAAACTGAAGAGAAGGGGCCTAGAGGAGAGGGAGGCTTTGCAAAGTAAAGTCGGGGGGCATAGGCATGGGGGCTTCAGCTAGGCCACACTATCTTCCCTCAGGCCCTGCATGACCCAGGACTCTTCCAAGTCTGGAAGAGAAATTGAGCTCTTTCATGAAGACCCTGCTGTGGTACCTGTGAGGCCCTGCACTGAGGCAGAGGGTAGGGAAGGATGAAGTAGTGTGGGATAAGAAATGTGCATGAACACATGTGATACATAAACGCCCTGAGAAGTCTGAGGAGGAAGGGATGGTGCCTGGCGGGAGGGCTCTAGGAAGGCTTCCTTTGGGCCCCGTGGAAAGCCAGAAACTTGTGGAGATGAGGCTTGGATGGGCTCGGGACCCTCGTGGAGAGTCTGGGATGTCCTTCCAAAGCTGTTCCTTGGAAAAAGAATTTTAAAAAGAAAGAGAAAGCAAGGAAGGATCTGGGTTGTGAACGGCCTTAGTCAGCATCATCCAAGCAATCAGAGGTCAGTTGTGCCAGTCTATGAAGGCAGAATTTCATAGGGATAAATATCAGATTCTCCACTTGGGCTTAAGAAATCAGTGGATGCAGCATGAAGAAGACGGGGCTGGATGCACTGTGCTTGGAGGACTCGAGATTTTGGCAGACTGACCCGTAGCCCAGGAGTCCAGAGCTGCATGGCCAGTCATCAGAGATCCTGGGGTCCAGAGTCACAGTCAGTAACCAGCGATGAAGTGGCTGCTGCGTGCTGGGCACAGTGATGAGGGCTGGGCTACAGAGGAGGGCCAGAGGCAGCCCCTGCCTCAGGGAGCTCGCCATGCGACTGAGGAAGCTGGAGAGGGGCAGTAGGAGGAATCCTGTGGCCAAGGCAAGAGATGCCCAGGGGAGGGGATCGCTGAGCCGGTTCTGTCTTACAGGGTGATTTGTTCTGGCAGCAAAGAAGGCCAGAGGTACCCTTAGTCCACACCGAGTGAATGGGTTGAGTTCTGGATGCCAGTTTTGGGAAGCACATTGGCCCAAATGGATCCTGAGAAGGGCAGTCAAGATGTCACCATGTCACCGGGTCACATGAGGCTTAATTAGAGGAGCTGCTGACAGGAAGAGCGGGGCCTGTGATTTGGGGAAGGTGCAAAGTGGGTCAGATTTGAGCCACATGGAAGGGACAACTTGTGCTTAAAGCTGTCTAGAAGTCAGGCATGGCTGGTGGTGGGCCTCTAAGCCCAGGCTGGGTGACCACATATGTTGTAGGTTCCCTGTTTACATGTGGCTTCTGAAGGGCCTTCCCGCCCTGAGAGTCTATGAATTACTCAAGGAGTTAGAACAAGAAGGGGAATGGGATGAGATCTGTGCATTGGGAAGGTTTCTTTGGCAGCTCCATCAGAATGGAGGCAGAGAGGACAGCTAGGAAGCCGGACGAGAGTGAGATGGGGTGACAGGCAATGAGGGCCTGGCTTAGGGCAGCAGAGGCTGTGAGGGAGGTAGGAGAGGACAGGCACAAAAGCCATTGCCAGCAACTTGGTGGCCGATCATATGTGGGGGTGAGCACGAGGCACAGTTGGTGATGCAGACAGTGGAATGAGGGAGATCAGCACAGGAGAGAAGACAGTAGGCAACAGCCAACGGGATGTGCTGGGAAGGACAGGCCCCCTGGAGGGGGACGAGCAGAGCCCAGCCAGTGAGGGCACTCTGAGGGAGGCCCATGCTGCCAGAGCTGGCTGTGGGGTCCTGGGAGAAGCGGGATTCAGCAGGCATTGGATGTGCAGAGACACAAGTGAAAGGCCCCTGCCCACTGGGAGCTTTTACTCTAGCAGGGAAGACAGCACTAATATATGCGAGCCTATAGGAAGTGATCCAAGACAGGCTGGGGAGAGCAATTGAGCACCTGGCCTCATCTCTGTAGTGGGGCTTGAATGAATCTGTTGGGATGAGTAGTGAAAGGACAGGTGATGGAGTGTGGCGGAAGTGGACTGAGCGAGCCAGCCCCCAGCGGGGAGGCAGTGAGGCATAAAGAGTTGGGGGGGGAGCCTGCCCGCTCCTCCACCCACTGCTCTGCCTCCAATCACTCTTTCCACCTGTAGTCTCTAGTCCATCCATTACACAGCTGTCAAAATGTTATTCTTTTTTTAAAAAATGTTTTTATTGGTAGTTTGTTTGAACGTTTTCTGCATTTCCCATGATAATGCCTTCTTTCTCCCAGAGAGTTGTTTGTTACTGTTGTTGAGTTGTTTCTGCCCTGTCTGACTCTCCATGACCCCATTTGGAGTTTTCTTGGCAAAGACGCTGGGTTTGCTATTTCCCTCTCCAGCTCCTTTTACAGATGAGAAAACTGCGGCCAACAGGGTGAAGTGACTTGTCCAGGGTCCCCCAGCTAGGACGTGTCTGAGGCTGGATTTGAACTCAAGTCCTCCTGATTCCAGGCCCGGTACTCTTCTCCATTGTGCCATTGTAGGCAGTGCTCCACCCCCCTGACCCTCCACTTTTGTTCGGAGCATGTGTTCTTATATTGCCTATGAAGAAGTGTCACTGTCTGCTCGTGGAGGCCACGCCAAGCCCTCACATATGGCCTGTGTGGCTGATGAAGCCATAGAGGCAGGCTGTTCTGGGTCCTCAACCACTCCTGAAGCCAGGGGAGCTGGGATCCTAGGACAGGAGGGATGCTTCAGTCTCCTTGCCATCCTGCCTCCTGACAGGTGGGCAGGAACAAGTGTCCCTTGGCCCCGACCCTGCGAGGACCTTGGTCACAAATATCTGATAGTTTTGGAGAGGTCCCTTGTCCTCACCAGAGCAGGGATCAGGATGAGGGAGGAGGAGGAAAGGTTCAAGCTAGACTGCCAGGCCATGACCCGCTCTGCCTGGGCTGGCTACATGGTGCCCACATGTGATGGCAGCCTTGGGATGAGGACCTGGGCTCTAGGCATTCCTTTTCCCTCAGCCTGCTGGGATCTCATGGAATGGTGCTACTTTCCTAGCTAAGGGCGGTCGTTTGAGGGGCCTCAGGAAGGTACAGCCAAGAGCTTTCCAGTTCTGGTGTTGGGGTAGCCCTGGGCTCCTCCCAGCTTTGTCCCAGTTAAAAGAGTTAACAGCCATTCCAGTTTGGTGCCAGCACTGGGGAGAGGAGCGTAGTTCTTGCCCTCAAGATGTTTCCGAACTAGTCTAACATGGGAGATCCTTAGAAGGCAAAGCGCCTGGAATTCTAGTCAAAGCCACAAGTAGACACAGTCTCAGAAGAGCTTGGGATGGTTGGGTGGAGAACAGTTGCTGATGTCGGAGCTGTCCAGCTGTGGAATGGTGAGGGCTTCGGCTTTCCTGGGGCTTGGGGGAGGGGTTTCTCTGCCCAGTCCTGGTCCAACTCCATCTCTGATGCCCCTCCCTCCCAGCTCTGAGACACTGAGGGGTTTTGTTGAGGGTGGGACCCAGGGCAGTCTCAGGCCCTCCTCAGACCTGCTCCTTAACTGACTGACCCAAGAATCTCCTGCCTTCCTCCTTCCTGCCAGTGGGGTTGCCTCCCCACCCACCATCAGCCCCCCCAAGGCTTCTCTCCTCCGTTCCTTACTTTCCATCCCCACTGGCTCCATGTCCAGCCAACTGTGATGATTGGATTCTCAGCCATCATGTTCTTCCTTCACCCAGTTCAATGGTTTCCTGCTGTCCAGGTCTCTTAACATGGTGATCCTGGGCCTCCCCAAAGGGCCTTGCCTTAGCTTTTGGTACTTGCATTGTACTGCTTTGTACATAGCCCAGCCTGACCTTTGGCACCCTCCCCTCAAAATTCTCACCTGCATCATCTTTGTGAGCTCCCCAGGTGGAAATGAATCTCCTGTTCCCCAGAGTTCTCTAGCTAAGTGCCACTGCCAAGCACTGGTACCACACCAAGGAGTTTGGGTTTGGGCTCCCACACCCTGCTGAGTGATAAGGTCCCCAAGGGCAGGAGCTGAGATGTACAGGCAGGCATTCCCATTGGCCAGGCCAAGCTGAGCTTGATCTGGGCTCCCCCAGGACATCTACACCAGGGCCTTGCCCCCAGCAGATACCCAGCCAGTCTGGAGGATGGACTGGACCCAGCCCCTTCCCAGTGCCTAAGATCTTCCCCTTCTGCAGGAGACCCTTCCCAACTCCCCATCACCACCACTACCAGGGCCTTCCCCTCCAAAATGGCCTCCCAGTGGCTGTGTGCACGTCCTGGGTGCCGAGCCATTTCCATAAGGGTGCGAGCTCCCTGAGGGAAGTGGCTGTAGGGTCCAGTGCTTGGCACATAGTGAGTTGGGCATCAGGTGAGAGCTGTGTCCTAATCTTCCCTCTGGCCTTTCCTGACTGGAAGACTTTGGGCAAGTTACTGAACCTTTTTACCTTCTCTTCCTTGCCCATAAGATGGAGTTAGTAACATATGCAGTAGCTTCATCACAGAATTTCAGTCAGCAAGCATTTATCAAGAGCTGGCTGTGTGCTGGGCCTTGTACCAAGCACTGGAGATCCAGAGAAAGGCAGAAACCCAGCCCCTGTTCTCATGGGAGAGCCAGCTAACATTTATTAATCGCCTGCTGTGTGTGCCAAGGGCTGGGGTACAGAGAGGCAGAAACAGGGCAGGGTCTCCTAGGAAGCTGGCTTGAGGATCCATGAACAGCAGTCTGACAGTTTTCCGGCACACTTGTAGGATTCATTCTCCTTTGAGCATAAGCAGGGCCTTTGGGGTATTTGGCTGTGCTAGGGTCAAGGGCCGATGCCCCTGCCCCTTCCCAGCCAGCCACCTAGCCTCCCCCTCACCAGCCTCTGTCTCCCCTGTGTCCCAACAGCATCCGTAGCGTCATGCAGAAGTATCTGGAAGATCGCGGGGAGGTGACCTTTGAAAAGATCTTCTCTCAGAAGCTTGGTGAGTGAGGGCATAGGGCAGGAGTGGGGCACTGGCTCTTGGTCCTCCGCCAGGAGCCACAGTGGCCTTGTGGAGGTGTGTGTCCCAGGGGGCCTGTCTGTACTGCCCAGCCTGGCTCCGGAGCCCTGCAGGGGCGGGCCTTGGGATTGCCTCTCTGCTGGAGGCTGGGGAAGTTCCTCCTTTGGGGTTTTTGTTTTTCTGAGTTTCAGCTTCCCCTTGGCCAAGGCTGCAGATGTGCTAAGGCCCGTTGGTGGGACCGACAGGAAGGGGCGGGGCCCTTCCTGTGGAGGGGGCCCAGGCTGCTGACTGCTGCTGGCCGGCTGCTGGCCAGCTGCTGCTTCTCCATCTCCATTAGGCTTCCTGTTCCTGCTGCCTTGTCTCTGGCCTATAAGGCTAGTCCCATCGTTGTGGGTCGGGGCCACAGATTGCTTGAGATCTGGCCCCTCCCCTGACTGCTATCCCCTAGGCCTATCCCCTAATCTGAGCTTCCCAGACCACCTTGACTGAATCTTTCCTCCCTGACACTCCCTGGGAACAAATGGAGTGAAGTCCAGGAGAACTAGTCAGCACCTGTGCCCCTTCCAGGGTGGAGGGGTTCATCTTGACCTGACCTAGGAGATAACAGGAGCCTCAGAAAGGGGCCTGTGAGTAGTGCCCACCTTGCTTGGAAGAGTCAGGTCGGCAGAGGCCAGTGGGCAGGAAGTAGAGGTCAAGCCACAATGCCTCAGGAACAATGGCTGAGGTCCTGGGATCCTCTGCCCTTGCCACTCCTGGGCCAGCCTCCCCTCTAGCCATGCTGCTCAGTGAGCACTCCTGTTCCCGTTCCCCTGAGTGAGGGATTCTGACGTGAGCTCCAGTGAGGCTTCGTTGAGGGGACAAGGGCAAGCGCTGAGGCCTGAGTCCACATGCTCGCCAGCTGTACAGCCCTGGACAGACCACTCCTCTCCCTGGGCCTCAGTTTCTTCCTCTGTAAAATAAAAGGGCTGGGCTTGGTGGCCCCTGAGGCCCCTTCCAGCTCTGATCTCTGACAGCCCCCCCCCCTTCTCCTTCACTCTTTGTCCCTCATTCCCTTCCCAAGGTGCTTGTGGCCAGGGCCTGCAGGGGGGCCCTTCAGGGGCCCCCCAGACTCCCCTTGTATCATGGGGCCATAGCCCCTCCCTCCAGTGTGTCCATGGGATGGGAGTGGAGGGTGGTAGTGGTAAAGAGGGTAGAGAAGGCTTCATGTTTGGTGCCAAGAATAGCTCTGTTCTCTGCTGGTGTCCCAGGACAAACCGCTTCCTGTCTGTGGGCCTTGGCTTACTTGTCTGAAAGTAGGAGGATTCAGCTAGGAGGCTTTCTCTGACCTGTGACTGATACCCACACACAGGCATGCACACACACACACATACACATGCCCACACACATACACATACATACATGTGGACAAGTGAGAATCTTTTTCATCTGTGCCTTTCCTCCCCTGTGCTCTCAGGCTACCTGCTCTTCAGAGACTTCTGCCTGAACCACATGGAGGAGGCCAAGCCCCTGGTGGAATTCTACGATGAGGTGGGCGGGCACCTGGCCCCTCCTTTGGAGGTGGGGGATGGGGTCCTTACAGTGTCCAATGGTGCCCCCTGGCCCTGTCGGATGCAGACCTGCCTGCCGTGTTCATTCCACCTGGAAGAAAGCCCTCCCCAGGATGTGGGGAGGCTGTGGCCACTGCTGAATGTGTTCAGACCCCCAAGAATAGTACAGAGGTTAATGTTAAAGCAAGTCCCAGAGGGAGCCAGTGCTGGGCAGAACCCCAGGTGACTCCTGGGGATTTATTGTTTAGATCAAGAAATATGAGAAGTTGGACTCGGAGGGGGAACGTGCCACAAAGAGCCGGGAGATCTTCGACTCATACGTCATGAAGGAGCTGCTGTCCTGCTCCCATGTGAGTGCCCTGCCAGTCTCAAGCTCTGACCCGTGCTTGCCACGATCTGCTAGGAAACCAGGCTGACCCAGAATCTCTCCCAGACTCTCACTAGGGATTCCTCGCTGGGAAGGGCGGGGCTTTGAGCTGGAAGAATGGAGGGGGCCCAGGCTGTCCCAGATCTGAGCTGACGCTCACCCTCTCCCCTTTCTTAGCCTTTCTCAAAGAGTGCCACTGAGCACGTGCAGAGTCATCTCCTGAAGAAGCAGGTGCCCCCTGACCTGTTCCAGGTGGGTCCTGTGTGTCCCCTCCCCCCACCCCACCCTCCCCTGTCCTTCCTGTCCCAGCCCGTGCCCCACCGCCATCGGGCTGGCTCATATCCCTGTGAGCAGAGGTGAGTCCCGGTGGAGCCACAGCCCAGCAGATATCTGGGGGTTCTTAAGGCCTAGGGCCTGCATCCTGTCAACGAGGCCCTAAATCCCAGGCTGGGGACGTTTTTCCTTAGCCATACATTGAGGAGATTTGTCAGAGGCTTCGGGACGATGTGTTCCAGAAATTCATTGAGAGGTAAGTTTGAAGGTTGAAAGGGGAGAAGACAGGGCTGCGGGGGTAGTGGGAAATCTAGGAGGGGGCAGGAAGGGAAAGGATCAGGCCAAGAACAGCCTGGGCTGCACAGGGTGAGTGCCTGGGCCCCTGGAGGCCCCCCGGAGGCAGGCAGGCTTTGTCTTGTCTGAGCTTTGCCAGATCTGCCCAGGTGCTCGTAAGGCTGGAGGCTTGTGTTTGTAACCAGACTGGGAGTTCTTCAGATTCTAGGAGGAAGCCCCGGTGTCCAGCATGTTCACACTGGGCTGTGCTCAGGCCACAGTCACCGACATGCTAGTGGTCACAGGTCTAGGTTATATAAATGAGAATGAAGAATGGCAGCCAACTTGCCCCCACTTCTCAGCCACCTGCACCCTCCCCACCAAAGGGTTGGACCCTGCCTGTTAGCCACACCACCTGAGGCCCAGGACTATGTCGGCCCTGTCGCCCTGGCCCTCCACATCTCCCTGCTGGGACACAGGGTGATCTCCTGCAGGGAGGGGTGAAGCCTTTTCTCCACTGTGAGGGGTGAAGCCTTTTCTCCACTGTGAGGGGCAGTGGGAGGTAGGCCAGGCCAGGCCAGCCGGCAGCTCGGCTCACTGTGGCCGTGGCCACCCTTTCTGTTTCAGTGAGAAGTTCACTCGGTTTTGCCAATGGAAGAATGTAGAGCTTAACATCCACGTGAGTAGGCACTAAGAGCCAGAAGCTTGTGCTTCCAAGTGCCTTGGGGGCCTTTCGTAATGCTTGTGGGATCCTAGTTCTAGAACTGAGAGGGGTCAAGCCAACCCCCTCATTTTACAGAAGAGGAAACTGAGGCCCAGAGGGGTGGAAGGGACTTGCCTAAGGTCACACAGGTAGTTCTTGCCAGAGACAGGATTTGATCCCATGACTTTCGTCTCCAGGGCCATTGCCTGGAGCCCAGGAGCACTTGCTGCTCTTGTCCTTCCCTTGGGAGAAGACGGGCTTCTGGCCTGACTCTCTGGGTCCTGGGACCTCCCCTGCCCTGGCATTTTGGAGGTGGGTGGGATACTGGGCACAGACCCCTCGGCCTCCATGGTGTTGGCACCTCAGCTGGTGGGGGGGGCACAGAAGCAAGGCCCCATGGCTTGCTCTCATTGCGACCCTGCCCCCTCTGCCCCTTCAGCTGACCATGAACGACTTCAGCGTACACCGGATCATCGGCCGAGGTGGCTTCGGGGAGGTTTACGGTTGCCGGAAAGCCGACACAGGCAAGATGTGAGTGGACCCACATTCAGACTGACATGCAGCCAGGAGCGGGGGTCGAGGGGGCCCCAGAGGAGAGTATGGGGAGGCAGCCCTGGCTCCAGTCCAGCCTGACCGGGCCCCTTTGCCTCCCAGGTACGCCATGAAATGTCTGGATAAAAAGCGGATCAAGATGAAACAAGGGGAGACCCTGGCCCTGAATGAGCGGATTATGCTGTCCCTCGTCAGCACCGGGGTGAGCTGGGCATGGGCCAGGCCCTCCCTGGACCCCTCGCCTCAGGGCTGGGGGCCGCCTCTCATTCTCTTCTCCACCTACCCCCCCAGGACTGCCCTTTCATCGTCTGCATGTCCTACGCGTTCCACACTCCGGACAAGCTCAGCTTTATCCTGGATCTCATGAATGGTGAGCCCCCCCCACCCCACCCCACCCCCGGCCTCCCCTTGGGCCTGGCTGCCTGGGCCCCAGGCTCCAGCCTCTCTGTGTTCTGGCCTTCCCTAGGTGGGGACCTGCACTACCATCTGTCCCAGCACGGGGTCTTCTCGGAGTCTGACATGCGCTTCTATGCCGCCGAGATCATTCTGGGCCTGGAGCACATGCACAGCCGATTTGTGGTCTACCGAGACTTGAAGGTGGGGCAGGCCAGCCCTGAGCAGCGTCTCATGCTCCCACCCCACCAGGGTGGGGTGCAATAACCAGAAAGTGGCAGGAGAATCTGGCCACATGATGGCCCTTCAACCCCAGCCCATGTGACCCAACCTCTTCCCTGCCCCCATCAGGCGCCTTGGCAATGCAGGCATCAGCCCTGGCCCACGTTTTCCCCAGCACCCGGCCCTCCCCTTCCTGGCCCCCTGCTGCCCAGCCCTCAACAGTTGTGTGTGTGTCCTGCCCACAGCCTGCTAACATTCTCCTGGATGAGTTTGGTCATGTGCGCATCTCTGACCTGGGTCTAGCCTGTGACTTTTCCAAGAAGAGACCTCATGCCAGTGTGTGAGTATGGGCCCCAGTGTGTCCCCTTCCTCCCCTCCCTCTAACCCAGCCTGGGCTCTTACCCTGGGTCCTGTGTCCCCCAGGGGCACCCATGGCTACATGGCACCTGAGGTCCTGCAGAAGGGGGTGGCCTATGACAGCAGTGCCGACTGGTTCTCTCTAGGCTGCATGCTCTTCAAGCTACTAAGAGGGTGAGTGGCCACTAAGGAAGAGGCCACAGTCTCCTGGGTCTTTCCCCAGCCTCTGACTGTGCCATGGGACCCATGACCCTTCAGAGTAGTCTGGGAGCCAGAGAGAAAAGCTGGGAGGAAGAGGCCTCCAGCCTCCTACTTCTGCGCCCTGGGGTCCTCCAGCCCAGTCAGGGAGCAAATGTGGCCTCGGGGTTCATGGTGGGGACCTGCCTGCTCATCCTCCAGGGAGGATAGGGTAGCGCTGGGTTCAGGTCCAGGTTCTCTGTGGGAGACGTCCAGGAATCTGTCACTGACCAGAGCTGCAACTGCCTCTGGGAAATGGGGTGAGGGGGGCCTACTGGCCTAGAGGATGGAGGGATGGACAAATGCGGGGGTGTACAGTAGCCTGCTAACCTGGGTGTGACTGGCCACCTTTCCCATCCAGGCACAGCCCCTTCCGCCAGCACAAGACCAAGGACAAACATGAGATTGACCGCATGACGCTAACGATGGTTAGTGCAGGAAGGGGGGGCGGGAGGCTGTGCATCCTGGGGATGGCGAGGTATCATCTCTGTGATACTCAAAGGAGCCCATGGGGATAAACGGTCTGAGCCTGGAGCCCAGATGGGGTGGTAGGGTGGCCGTTGGTCATTGCCCTAGGCACCTGGTGGAGATGAATGGCCTGAGCCTGGAGCCCTGACAGGGTAGTGGGGTAGCCATTGGTCTCTGTGGGCTGGGCCAGGTTGCTGCCCCAGGTGTCCTGCTGAGCTCCTTCCCAACATTCTGGCCCCAGTCCTGTGGCCTCTGGTTGTCCTTATTCTCCCCTTCCCCCACCAAGGAAGATAGACACCTCTTTGATTAGGGCCCCCTTTGTCCCCTGCCCCTGTTTCCTTGCAGGCCGTGGAGCTGCCAGAGTCCTTCTCACCAGAATTACGCTCCCTTCTGGAAGGGTTACTTCAGAGGGATGTCAACCGGAGGCTGGGCTGCCTCGGCCGTGGGTGAGTGAGTGTGTTGGGCTTCCGCTGCTCCGCTGGGGTCGGGGCTGGTGCCTAGCAGCAGAAGCCAGGCATCAAATGGGTAGAATTCTAAAGGTCCTCCCGCCTCTCCCCTCTCCCTCCATTCACCACCAGGGCTCAGGAGGTGAAAGAGGACCCTTTCTTTAAGACCGTGGACTGGCAGATGGTGTTAATGCAAAAGGTAAGTGTGTGGGCAAGGGTGGGGATGGCCAGGGCTGAGCACTCCAGCAGGGAGGGCAGGGCTGCCCCAGCCCTTCCCCCCCCCCCCCCACAGCCTGGTCTCCTTGCCATAGTACCCACCTCCCCTGATCCCGCCACGAGGCGAAGTAAATGCTGCCGATGCCTTCGACATTGGCTCCTTCGATGAGGAGGACACAAAAGGAATCAAGGTACGGGGACTGGCCTGGGGGCAGGGGACAGAGAGGCCACCCTGGCCAGTGAATAGCCCCTTCTGGGCAGAGCCAGTGTGAGCCCATGATGGTGGTCTGCCCCTTCTCATGCAGTTGCTGGACAGTGACCAGGAGCTCTACCGCAACTTCCCCCTCACGATCTCAGAGCGGTGGCAGCAGGAAGTGGCTGAGACGGTCTTTGACACGGTGAACTCCGAGACTGACCGGCTGGAGGCCCGAAAGAAAACCAAGAACAAGCAGCTGGGCCATGAGGACGGTAAGCGCCTGCCCCAGTCTTCATGCTCCTGGAGTCTTCCAGCCCAAGGCAGCCACTCTGAGGGTGCAGGCTCTGCCACAGGCTCTCTCCCTTGTACCCCTAGATTACGCCCTTGGCAAAGACTGCATCATGCATGGTTACATGTCCAAGATGGGCAACCCTTTCCTCACCCAGTGGCAGCGGCGTTATTTCTATCTGTTTCCCAATCGACTTGAATGGCGGGCTGAGGGCGAGGCACCAGTAAGGAAGGAGAAGGAGGGCTGGACCAAGCTGGGCTGGGCTGGGCTGGGTTGGGTTGGGTTGGGCTGGCTGGGCTGACCTAGGCCGAGCTGGGCTAGGCTGACCTGGACTGGACTAGATTGGGCAGAGCTGGGCTGGACTGTGCTGGGCCAGGCTGGGCTGACCTGGGCTGACCTGGGCTGACCTGGGCCAGGCTGGTCTGGACTGGACTAGACTGGGCAGAGCTGGACTGGGCCAGGCTGGGCTGACCTGGGCTGGGCCAGGCGGGGCTAGCTGGCTGTAATTCTGCAGTCGCTGCCCACCAGCTTCACCATCCCTTCTTGGGGCCTCTGCAGCAGAGCCTCCTGACCATGGAAGAGATTCAGTCGGTAGAGGAGACCCAGATCAAAGAGAGGAAGTGCATCTTGCTTAAGATCCGAGGGGGCAAACAGTTCATCCTCCAGTGTGATGTGAGTCGGGGCAGAGCCAGCTTGGCCTGGGCCTGGGCACAGGGATGGGGCTGGGGCCGCCTTCCTGGGGGTCTGCATCATGGGTCCCTGCTGGCCTGGGGTCTCCCTGCCGGGGACACCCTCACTGACTTGGGTGGGGGCCGGGTGGGGAGCAGAGTGACCCAGAGCTGGTCCAGTGGAAGAAGGAGCTGCGGGATGCCTGCCGGGAAGCCCAGCAGCTGGTGCAGCGGGTCCCCAAGATGAAGAACAAGCCTCGGTCGCCCGTGGTAGAGCTGAGCAAGATGCCGCTGATGCAGCGGGGCAGCGCCAACGGCCTCTGACCCCTGGCCTCTGACCCTGGCCTGCCCAACCTTTTATAAACCTCTAATTTATTTTGTGGAATTTTTATTATTTTTTTCCCGCCAAGCGGAAAAGGTTTTATTTTATAATTATTGTGATTTCCTGTGGCCCCTGCCTGGCCCTGTGGAAGGGGTCTGCTTGTCCCTGTACCTCCTCTTACCAAGGCCATCTAGTACCATTGCTCTGACTTCACCCCTGGGACCATGAGGTGGCCATTGCTGTGTCTTTCGAGCAGGGACCAGGCAGAATTTGATCTGGGGAAAGGCCTTACCCGTTTCCCTAGAGAGGGAGAAGACAGCCCAGCTCTCCCCCGTCCTGTCCCCCATGGACAGGCCTTTCCCTGTGGAGTGGACAAGGCCACATGCTCTCAGATGCCATCTGGGCACCCTACCAGACTGAGCCGTGTGTGTGCCCCTGCTGCCCCAGCCATCACGTCCCCACAGTTGTATCTGCTAGGAGAGCTGGCAGGTCAAGGTGCCCCCAACTGTGCCACTCAGGGCTTCGGTCATGGGAGCTTGCAGGATCGGGGTCCTACCTGAACTCTCCACCACAGTGCCCTGATAGGACTGCTGCCTGAGCGCCCCCCAAAAAGTCAGGGGATCTGCCTTTGTCCCCCTCCCCCTTTCCTTGCCCATGGGATCACCATGTGTCCTCTCCTGGCTCACCACCTCTGCCAATCAGCTTCCATGTGCCAACCCCCTGCTCTGGCACCATTCAGGAAGGCAGGCTCCGGCCTGAACTGGAGGAGCCACTCGGCCGAGCAAGATTAACCAGTCTCTGCCAAGCACCACCATGGTATCTACTTCCCCTCCTCCTTCCCCAGCCCCTGCCCCACTGACACCTCCACCCTGCTTGGCAGGGGCCTTGGAAACTTTCCCAGATTGTGCCAAATGGACTAGGCCTCATGCTCGTCTCGGGGAGCAGGTCTCAGGCTTAGCCACATGTTTCACTGGTGAGCATAGGTTTCTGGCTGGGAAAAAACCTCCTGTCCTAACTGTCCCCTCTGCAGGATTTAGGATCGAGGCAGCAAGAGCCCAGTGCCCAGTGGGGATCATGGCCAAGTGCTGAGCCCCTTCCTTGCCTGGGTTGGGGCTGGTGTTACTTCGTCACTGTCTCCCCAGGGGCTGGCGGTGCCCATGGCCCTGCCCTGGCCCCTGTGCTGAAGCCCCTCCCTGGGTGCCCACCGCATGTTCCCAGCCTCCCTCCTGCCCTTCCTGCTGCTGCTGCTGCCGCTGCTGCTGCCGCTGCACAGTGTGTAACGTGCCCCCTCACCCAGGGCTGGGTCTGTGTGTGATGCCCCTGCTCCCATTGCTCCTACCTCCCCACCCACCAACACTCCATGTGCGTTTCTTTGCCGATTTTTGAATGTGATTTTAAAGAGTGAAAAAAAAAGATTGAGTTTTTATAAAAAAAAAAAAAAAAGGTGCCTGTCTGCATGGTTTTTGTGACTTGTGTCTGTTTAATGTTCTTGTGCCTGGGACTGAGCGGGAGGCTCAGGAGTGATCCCAGAAGGGCTCAATGGGCCACTCCATGGCTCCCAGCGAGTCCTACCACCCGCACACAGGACTCCTTTTCTCTCATGTGCCCTTTACTCAGGAAGGAGACGTCCAAAGATGGTGATGGTGGCATGGTCACAGGTTCTGGGCTCAAATCCCAGCCCCACTGCCTGTAAGCTGACTCTGTGGCCAGGCAGTTCCACCTCTCTTGCCTCAGTTTCCTCAGCTGTCAAACACGTGATGGAGTACCAGGAGAAGAGTCTAGGGTTTGGAGGTACAGAAGGCCTTCTGCTGACTGCCTGCAGGTGAAAGGCAGTGGCTGAGGAAGCAGGGTCCATGTTCAAGCATATTGCTTTGCTAAGCAGTGTGTGCCAATTGCCCAACAAACCAGGTCCAGACCTCCTTAGCTTGGACCTGGACCCCTAGTACAGGAAGACAGACTATTGTACACCAAAAGCAATCAAATGAGGCCAATTAATTAAAAGGAAGCAATGTAACATTAGGTAACCTGATTTCTAACCGGAAGAAAGGCGAGGGACTTTCCAAGATGGAAGGCAGACAGCAATCAGAAAAAGAAGTGCCCCCCAAACAACCCCAGCGGGATGAGAAAAGGGCAGATGGATGAGGACGGGAGCTACGACGACAGGCAGGGGCTGCTGGGGGTTCATAGTCGTGAGGACACCATGCCTGGACCTGACCTGTTTCTGGTCCTTGGTGAAGGGTCTCTGAGTGGCAGAGGGGGTCTAGCCTCCCAGACACATAGAGCTGGGTTCAAGCAGCATGATAAGCTTTTCTCCCAGTTCCCACAGTCGAACAGAGATTTCTCACAGGACCGAATTTGGAGAAGACCCAGAACTGCACAGAAAGGAAGCTGAGCCGGCCCAAGCATTGAGGCACAAGGTGGAGTCCCTCTGGATTCCTTACTGCCCATGCTTGGCCACTCACGGGTCCTAATGCCCTGGATTCACTCATCACCTCTTGGTACCTCCTTTCCTCCTTGGTGAAATGAATGGAACCACATGATCCCTTAGAGGTACCTTTGAGCTCGAAATCATGGCCTCATAAAATCTTGGTGTCTGAACCCTGTTTTGGCCTGCCCTTGGGCCAGACCAGGAAGTAACATTTTCTAATTTGTCCTACTTTAATAAGGCTAGCAAATGCTCTGTGCTTCCTAATTATCTTGGGAAGTCTGATCCAAGCAGCTCTCACTCCTGCCCTTGGTGGTCAAGGCCCTTGACTTCTGTATCTGACCCTGGTAATAAAGGTTGCCAACCATCACTGAGGCCTGCTCCCTGACCAGGGCCCTACAAGGTTGCCATGGGCTCCATCCTCTGGATCTGGGAGCCTGCCGCTGGCTGCCATGTTCAGTACAGGCTGGACCTTCTCTCAGAAGTGCTGAGATTGGGCCCTTTGAGAGAGAATGAAGGAAGGCACTGGGGGTACTTTCCCAGTCCTCTGTGGCTCTGTCAACCTCAAAGAACACCTGGTTGGCCAGTGTTCACACACAAGCTTTGAACTCGGGACCGTGAGACCCAAGGGAAATCCCCAGGCTGGAGTTTCCCTCCTCTCCCTGCCCCCAAATGGCTTACTGGCCAACTTCCTCATTGCTGAGCCCTGTAGAGCATCCTTCTCCAGAGCCCTGTGCTTGCTTGCTTGGGAGACTGTCAGCTCCCTGAGGGCAGGGATTATCCCTTCATCCTCTTTCCCTTCTTACCTAGAATGCTGGCTCCTATGTGGTGCTCTTAGGCCTTTGTTGAGCTCTGGAGAATGGGGAGGTCCTTCCCGGGGCGATGATAGGTCCTGTCCTCAGAGATGGGGGAGCCCTCTGCCTTATTCGTCTCCCTCTTTCTTGCATATGACATCATTTCATCCTACAAATGGTTATTAAGCATCCACTGTCAACCTGAGAGATGCAGGCCATTCCACTGACCCTCTGGCCAGCTCCCCTTCAGAGAGTGCCCTTTGGGAACTCTGCTTTGCAGACAATCCTGCCTGCTGAGGTTCCCCTTCTGCCATACTCCATCCCCCCTCCCCTCCACTTAATGGGAATCCCAGCTTCTTTGAGAGTGCAGCTCAGGCACCAGGAGCATTCTCTCCCGTTTGAGATGACTGTCTTACTTTGCATACATTTTGGATTTGTTCACTTAAATCAGACTTTCTTGAAGACAACGTATCAGGTTTACTCCGATACATGTTGAATCTTCTCCCTTGTTGAGTATCCCCGGTAACTGACAAGGGCACTAGAGCCTTAATCAACGTTTGTTGAATTGAATCTGTAAAAAGAGAAACTGAACCAGTCAGTCGCATGGGGGCATGTCTGGGAGGACAAGCCCTGTTCAGGGCTACTCATTCAGCCTTGCTATCTACCTGGTGCTCCAAGAAGCTGTGGCCACGCCCCCATAAACTGTCCCAGAAGACTGGCTAAACCAGATTGAGGGTAACTGAGAGGCATCAAACCCATGACTGAGTTAGGGGGGTGTCTACCCCAGGCATGTGCAGACTTCCCCACCTCCATGCAATGGGGGGATGAGAATAATCTGTTCCAGTGGCCATGAAGGCGGCTGAAGCAGGTGCTGGGGAGCGCTTAGAGCTTGCTCAAGGGCATCGACTGCATCTGGGGCCATCTCCAGTTATCTCAGCTTTTGTCTTGCCACTGGACTTCAATGATTGTGGAAGAGAGAGTGAGGCTAGCCACTGTGCAAATCTGCCTCACTTAAATCCAATTTGTGTGCAATCATCCCGTGATGTCATTGGTCCTCTTTGAAAATGAAAGATGACAACAGCAATAGCAATTAAGTATCTACTATGTGCCTGACACCATGATAAGTGTTTTGCAAAAGTATGTTAGTGCACTGAGGCTGTGAACTGTCTGACCACGTGGGAAAGCAGTTTGGAACTAGGTCCAAAAATTACTAAACTGTGCATAGCTTTGGATGTAGCAATTTTGCTACTAGGTCTATACCTCAAAGAGATCAAAGAAAGAAGGGACTCATATGTACAAAAATACTTATAGCTGGTCTTTTGTGGTGGCAAAGAACTGGAATTTGAGGGAATGCCCATTAATTGGGGAATGGCTGAACAAATTGTGGCATATGATTGTGATGGAATACTATTGTGCTATAAGAAATGATGAAGGGGGTGGCCTGACCAGCCTCAGGCTGGAGGAAATTCATATCACCAGCAGCAGTGGCAGCTTCCAGAATTATCAACCCATAGATGCCAAAGGCAAAGTGAGAGGTCAGTAGACTTTTTGGGAACAGGGAGTTCAGGAGTGCAATCTGGCCTTTGACCCTGGGGCAAAAAGCAGATGAGGGTCCCTGTCATGCTGCTTCAGAGCTCTTGACCTGCAGATTGTAGGGGGACCAAACGACCAGTCTGAGGGGTAATCACTCTTACTTTAACCTGCTTGGATATGGATTGCTGTCTAGGATGGAGGTCCTGGGGTGCGTGAACAGTTTGCCAGAGAGCATGTGGAGGCTTCAGAGAGGGCATCCAACTAATAGCTCTGGCAGCTGAGAAAACTCCAACAATTTGGGACAAATCTCCCCTTTCTGGTAGCAGAGTTCTACTGTGGCAAAAGGCTCAAAAGTCAAGTAATTGAGTGGCAACATGAGCAAGCAAAGGAAGCAAAGGAAACAGAGCAATCCAACATTAGACTCCTATTTTGGGGACAAAAAGGATCAAATCATGGTACAGGAGGAAGACAGTGAAGTCAGAACTCCTGCACCAAAAGCTTCCAAGAAAAATATGAGCTGGTTACAGGCCATAGAGGACCTTAAGAAGGATTTTGAAAAACAAATAAGAGAAGTGGAGGAAAAATTGGGAAGAGAAATGAGAACGACGCAAGAAAATTATGAAATGAGAATCAACAACCTGACTGAAGAAAATAATACCTTAAAAAACAGACTACCTCAGATGGCAAAAGAGGATCAAAAAGGCAATGAGGAGAAGAATGCCTTAAAAAGCCAAATTTGCCAGATGGAAAAAGAATCTCAAAAGCTCACTGAAGAGAACCATTCCTTCAGCATTATATTGAATGGAAACTAGTGACTTTAAGATAAATCAAGATACTATTAAACAGATCCAAACAAATAAAAAAAATAGAAGGCAATGTGAAATATCTCATTGGAAAAACCACTGACCTGGAAAACAGATCCAGGAGAGAGAATTTAAAAATTTCAGGATTACCTGAAAGTCATGATCAAAAAAAGAACCTAATGTGCCATCCAGAGATATAACTAGAAAGAACTGAGCCTGAATCCTGATGGAAGCAAACTAAATGATCTTGTTCTTCTCATTGTTTGGTTTTACTTCTTCCTTGCCATCTTTCATCCCACCTAGTACAATATGCCTTTGTAATTGGAATAATGTTTAATATGAATGCATTTGCAGACCCTATACTGTACTATATGCTGTCATGAGGGGAGGGGGCAGGGAAGTAAAGGAAATTTGAAAATCAAAAAAAAAAAAAAGAAAATAGATCCTCTGCCTCATTAAAAAAAAAAAAAAAGAACCTAGAAATCATCCTCCAAGAAATTCTCAAGGAAAATTGCCCTGATGTTTTAGAACCAGAGGGCAAAATAGAGGTCGAAGGAATCCACCTATCACCTCCTGAAAAAGATCCCAAAAGAAAACTCCTAGGAATATTATTGCCAGGTTCCAGAATTGCCAGATCAAGGAGAAAATATTACAAGCAGCCAGGAGGAAACAATTTCAATATTGTGGAAACACAATCAGGATCTGGCAGCTTCTACATTGAGGGATCTAAGGGCTTGGAATATGACATTCTGGAGGTCAAAGGAGTTGGGATTAAAATCAAGAATCACCTACCCAGCAAAACTGAGTATCATGTTCAGTGGAAAATATGGTCATTCAGCGGAATAGAGGACTTTCAAGCATTCTTGATGAAAAAAACCAGAGTTGAATAGAAAATTTGACATTCAGATACAAGAAGCAAGAGAAGCATGGGAAGGTAAACAGGGAAAAGAAATCATAAGGAACTTATCAAAGTTGAACTATTTATTTTCCTACATGAAAAAATGATAATCATATCTTATGAAACTTTTCTCAGTATGAGAACAGTTGTAGGGAATAGAAATAGAAATATATGTCTATATAGGAGGGTATATGGGCATAATATATATGTGAGTGTGTGTATATATGTGTACAGGTATACATAGACAGGGAACAGGACCAATTGAGTAGGAAGGGATGATACTTAAAAGGTGAAATTAAGAGGTGAGAGAGGAATATAATGAGAGGAGATGGGGAGAAACAGAATGGGGTACATTATCTCACATAGAAGAGGCAAGGGAAATATGTTACAATGGAGGGGAAGAACAGGAAGGCAAAAGGGAATGAGTCAACCTTATTCTCATTGAATTTGGCTTGGGGAAGGAATGACATACACAGTAAATAGGGTATCTCACCCTACAGGAGAGTAGGGGGAAAGGGGACAAGAGGGGGGATAATGGAAAGGAGGGCAGTCTGGGGGGGAGGGAAGTTGGAAGCACCCACTTTTGAAAAGGGACAGGATCAAAGTAGAGAATAGAACAAGTGGGAGGTGGGATAGGATGGAGGGAAATATAGTCAGTCTTTCACAATATAGCCTCTGTGGAAATGTTTTGTGTAGCTACACATGTACAACCTATATTGAATTGCTTATCTTCCCAGTAAGGGTGGGTGACAAGGGAGGAAGGGAAAGAATTCAAAGTTTTAAAATCAAATGTTTAAATGCACACACACACATACATATACATATACATATACACATACACATACATATACATATAATTAATATTACTTCACATGCAACTGGGAAATAAGATATACAGGCACTGGGGCATAGAGATCCACTGTGCCCTACTGGAAAGTTGGAGGGGAGATGGAGGAAGATATGGGAGAGAGCAGATTGGGGGAGGGGATATTCAATGGGAATTGCTATCTTGGGGTAGTGGGTAGGGGAAAATTGGGGAGAAAATTTGTAACTCAAAATCTTGTGGAAATGAATGATGTAAAGTAAAAATAAAAAAGAGAAGAGGAAAAAATAAAAAGAAATAAATAAGATGAGAAGAATGAAAAAGAAAAAAGAAATGATGAAGGGGACGATTTCAGAGAAACCTGAAAAGCCTTATATAAACTGATGCAAAGTGAAGTAAGCAGAACCAGGGGAACAATTTATATAACAACAATAATATTGTAAAGATTATCAGCTTTGAAAGACTTTGGCATTCTGTCCAATGCAATGACCAAGCAGAATTCTATAGAACTCATGAGGAAACATTCTGCCTGCCTCCTGATAGAGTGCAGACTACAACATAACATGTTTTAGACCTGTCCAAAGGGAGAATCTGTTTTGCTTGACCATACGTGTTTGTAGCAAGGATTTTGCTTTCCTTTCTTTCTCAATAAGGAAAGGGATGATAGGAGAGAGGAAATGTGGATCTTCATTTGAAAAAAAAAACTAATTAAAATTAGATCAGACACAGGTCCAACCAGGTCACTCCCTGCTCGTGAAACTCTAGAATCAAATAACTCCTTTTGAATTAAAAGCCCTAACTGGGAAATAAGATATACAGGCACTGGGGTATGGAGATCCATCTTGCCCTACTGGAAAGTTGAAAGGAGGATAGGGGAGAATATAGGAGAGCGCAGATTGGGGGAGGGGGTATTCAGTGGGATTGCTGGTTTTGGATGATGGGTAGGGGACAGATGGGGAGAAAATTTGTAACTCAAAATCTTGTGGAAATGAATGTTGTAAACTAAAAATAAACATTTAAAAAATTAAAAAAAAAAGAATTAAAAGCCCTTCATAATCTGGTCCCAACCCATGTTTCCCAAATTATTTCACAATACCCTCCTTTACACAGCTGTTGATCTGGTCAAACTGTCCTTAGAGTTCCACATACATAATGCTCCACTTCCCATCTCTGCCTTTTGCTCTGACCATCCTTCATGCTTGGAACACCCTCAACCCTCACCTCTGCCTCTTACAATCTTTAGTGATCAGAACAAGATCCATTCTCCACATGAAATGTTATGTGAAGCTTTTCCTTATCCCTCCACCCTAGTTGTTACAACACCCCCATCACCTTGTGATTAGATAGAGATACATTATACATCACACTCTCTCTCTCTCACACACACACACACACACACACACACACACACACACACACTATTCCTATATAAGTATATAGGCTTATAGGGTCATAGATTTAGAACTGGAAAAGCTTGTCTAGCCCAACCTCATTTTGTAGACGGGGAACCCAGAAAGGTGACAGGACTTCACCAAAGTCACCACCAAGATCAAGCTCATGCATGTAGAGTGTAAAGCTCCTTGAGGGCAGAGACCGTCAAACTTTGTCCTTGTATCCCCAGTGCTGAACCCTGTGCCCTATACAGATGGGTGCCTAATAAATACGTGTTGAATGATTGATATCAGAGCAAGCCCAACTTGAAAGGGGTCAAGGAATGAGTGGGAAGTGAGGGAGTGGAGTGGGGGGAGGGGGAATATAAACCATTCCTTATAAGAGTTTTCCAAGGATAGCACATGCTCTGGGATCCCAATTCTGAATACACTAATGTAGCAATTCCCCAGAATGTGGTTACTATGGCTCCCCTTAGGCTTCTAGGGTGTTGGGGGAGAGGCGAGGAGTCTTTTCACTGTAATCACAAGCCCTCACCAGTGTGCTTCCATCCACCTCTTGGTTCTCATATAGTTAGCCAGATTTAATTAGCTTTTTAGAAAAGGTATTTACTACTGTGGTGTTATCGGTAGAAAACCTCCCTCCTCCCTCAAAGTAAATGATACAAAGTCGAGGGGAAAGGGGGCTCAGGATTCAGAAGCACATTTGGTAAAAGGGGAGCCAATCCTCCTAGAAGTGCTGTTTGTGGGAGTTCCCAAGATGTTTGCTTTGACTATGGTGTAGTTTTTTGTTTTTTTTCCTGCTGGGCTCTTTACTGAACTTGAATCTATATCTGATTTGTCCTTGTCTCTTAAATAGAGATACATTATATATTACACACCTAGTAGACAGCGCAGACAGTGCTGTCACCTATAGATGCTGAGAAGAAAGCAGGCAGTCCGGCACCTTCCAGACCCTTAAAGCTCCCAAGATCCTTCTTCAGCTGAAGTGGCAGGGAGGGAGCCTGAGGCAAGCCCCCCAAGGGCTTCCTTCTCAGAGGTTTCTCTAGAGTGGCTCCTGTTTCCTCACCACTCAGTGGAATCCCCAATTCTAGCTCCATGAGTACATACAAATCCCAGAGACATTGATGGAGCCTTCAGTTACACTGAGCAGACTTCCTCTGTTCCTGTCATACCTAGTCAGCCACTGAGCTGTTTCTCATTCCATAACTACTCGGGGTCATGCTGACTTGGCATGGGCTGAGGGAGCGGCAGGAGGGAAGGAAAACGAGAGGACAGAAGGGAGCAGGGCTTGGCGGGGGTGGGGAGCTGTGTCATTCTTTGTCTTTGCCTTTTATCCCCACTACTGAGCACAAGGTCATGCACAGACTCCTTGTACATAGAAACACAGCAGGGACCCGAAATGTGCCTTAGTCACAGGCTCTGAGATTTAGGACTAGAAGAAAACTGGGAGGTCATCGAGTCTAACCCTACTCCCATTTTGCAGATGATAAAACTGAGGTGATAACAAAAGAGAAACAAGCATTTATTAAGCACCTACTACGTGCCATGCACTTTACAATTCTTATCTCATTTGATCCTCACAACAACCTACTATGATCATTCCCATTTTACAGTTAAGGAAATTGAAGCAAGCAGAGTCTAAGCAGCTTGCCCCAGGTCACACAGTCAGTATCTTCAGCTGGATTTGAACTCAGGCCCAGCGCTCTAGCCATTGGGACAGCACCAATCGGCTTCTAAGGCCTTTTCCAAGGAACCAGAATATTCTCATGAGAAATCCAACCATTTTCCACTGTCCCCTGTTGCCAGTAGTCTAACCTCTTCATTTTGCAGGTTTTGTGGACACACAAAGAAGTGGTGCCACTTTCACAAAGTGACAGAGGTCAGATTCAAACCTGGGCCCCCAACTCCCAGACACCCCCACACATCTTCAGTTCTGAAGCTCAGGCTGGGTGGGAGGGCAAGAGGGATCGAACCAAATGGCTTCAGACACCTCATGCAGAAGGTCTAGATCTATCCCTTGGCTCTGGTTGACCTAGAACTCATTTAGAGAAGATGAAAATTTCAGTTCCCTCTAAGAGAGAGCTTCTTTACCAGGAGGATGATCCAAAGTTGAAGAAGGGAGGGGAGAAGTTTGGTCATGAATGATGTGTGTGTGTGTGTGTGTGTGTGTGTGTGTGTGTGTGTGTGTGTGTGTGTCTTTGTCTTACAACCATCCTCACACCCTCACACCTCAGGTCCCTTTATACCTCCAAGGCCCCGCACCCCGTATGAGTTCAGGGAGATTTTGTTGACAGCTGAGGGGGATTCCTGGGGATCCTGGCAGCAAGTCTTCAGAAGTCTCCCCTCCCCTGGGGGGCCTGCAGTGGGGGAAAGGGTACCTTGTGGATAGAAGTAGGATTAGAGGAGCCCTATTCTATTCTCCTAATCCTCCTCATCTAACTGAGTTCAGCTCCTCCATCTAGGGAAAGTGAGCAGCCTGAAAGCAGTCTACCCTAATCAATCACGAAATCATAGATACACGCTGAGAGGTGAGAGGAACCCTGGCTGTTATCCTATTCAACTCCTTCGTTTTATGGAAGAGGAAACTGAGTCTTGGAAGCAGGATTTGAATCCAGGTCCTTTCCTAAAGCCCCTTTCTGTGAAGCCCTTATCAGTACTTAGTAAGCACCTACCATGTACCAGGGACCAGAAATGCAGAGGAAAAAATGAAACATTTCTTTTCCGGAGAGCTTACATTTCATCAGGGGGAAACCATGTGCATTATATATATATATACATATATACATATAAGATATATGCAAAATCAATGCGAGGTAATTTGTGGGGAGGCACTACGGGCATCAGGAAAAGTCACATGGAGGAGTGGCAGGAGCTGAGCCTTGAAGGTTATGGGTATTCCAACAGGTAGTGGAGCTCAGGGAGTGCATTCCAGCCATGGGCCATGGCCAGTGTAAAGGCCATGTACAGACTAGACAAGGAGCTCTGAGAAGGCTGGGCTAACTGGATGGTGGAGTATGGAAAAGGAAGTAATGTGTGATAAGGTTGGAGAGGTAGAACGGGACCTACTTGTGACCGGCTTTGAATGGCCCACAGGTGCAAGCCAGGGCTGTCCCCCCCCTGCTGAGCCTGTGGAAGGACCAGCCTCCTCCAGCTGCCCTTTGTCATCATCCCCAGCTAGGAGAGACTCTTGGCCTCAGACTGCTCAGGCCTCTCTACCTTTTTGTCTAGCCTTTGCTGTGTCCCTAAGCATTTTCTTCCTGGCATCTTCCTTATTTTCATCAGGTCTGAAACTCCCCAGGGCAGGGACTTGGTCATTTTCCATCTTTGTAACCCAGGTCTTGGTATAGAGCAGGTGATGAAATGAGCCACAGCAAGGTCCAAGCCCCTTCTGACTGACCCAAACGCCCTGTCCTAGGCTTGGCCAGGCAGCCTGATTCTAGTCCTGGATCCTGAGGGCAGAGTTCTATATATCTGGAGCTGGGGGAGCTTGGAAATCACCAAGTCCAATCCCCTCATTTGGCAGATGAGCAAACTGAGGCTGAGAGGGGGGAGTGGCATGCCCAGGGCATCTGATTTCTGATGCCAAGCCCTGAGATCTCTCCACTGTGTCACTTGACTGCATTGAGGCCTGGGCTTCAAGGAGACCAGGCCCCTGTCCCTGGCCTTGGGGGCCAGCACTGAAGCCTGGCCAGTTCTGGTGTGGGCTGCTTGAAGGCACAGATTTCCATGGTCTCCTTCCTCTTGGGCTGAGTAGCAAAGGGCATTCTTGGCAGAAACGGTCTTCCTGTGGCCCGTCTCCAGTACATGAGGATCTCTGGCCTCAGCTCTTATGCCCACCCTCCATCTTCCAGAGCAAGGCCCGACCCGTGCAGATACTGCTCCCCATGTCCGGGGCTCTCGAGCCCAAGCACCGCCCCCCTCCCCCACGCCCCAGCAGCCCTGGGTCCTTGACCTGTCACTGTCCTCCTCCTGGGTCCTGCCCCAGCCCTGGCCCTGGTCAAGGCTTCTGGGGCTCCAGGCATCCCTGGGGGAGGGAAGCAAGGCTCCCCTGGGCTCCAGCTCCAGGCTGGCCCTTCCCAGAGGCGGCTGAGTGAGCCTCGCTGGGCGCTGGGTGCTGGGCGCTGGAGAGGGGGCGGGCACAGCCAAACGGCCCTAGCCAGCCTCTGGCAGCCTCTTCCTTCTCCACCCCCAAATCTGGGGGACCAGGAGCAGACTAATGGCGCAGCCTGCTGGAGGCAGGCAGGGACGCAGTGCAACAGGGAACCCCTCGATCTTCCGGCTCTCTGAGAGCCCCAACCCTGTCCGAGCGCCGGCCGCCTCCTAGGAGTCCCAGGGCGGGGCACTCCGGATGCCTGCGGGGGATGGGGGCAGCCTCTGGTCCGTCCGTGCTCTGGTGGACTGACCCTAAAGCCAGGGGACTGGGAGGGCCTCCCCTTTCCTCCTCTCCTCCCTGCACCCCACCCTCCGGGTCCCCCCTCCCCCCAGCAAAGGGCTGAATGCTAGGCTGACAGTCGGGGGAGCCCGCGGCCGAGCTCGCCCCCCGGCGGCGGACTCGGGCAGGACGAGGGGGAGGGGGGCCCAGGGGCCCCCGCCCCTTCCCGCCTCCCCTCGGCCCCTCCCCCTCCTCCCTCCTTCCCTGCGCCCGCCCTGACAGCCTCAGCCGCGTTGTCTCTGCGGGGCCGCTGCGGCTGCGGGGGCTGGGGGCTGCGGAGCTGAGCCGGGGGCTCCGCACCCCGGGACCCCCGCCCGTCCAGGGTCAGGGTCAGGGTCAGGGCCGCCCAGCCGCGCCCCCGCCCCGTCTGGCTCCGCCCGCCCGCCCACCCGGCGGCCCCGCCGGGGATGCGGCGGAGGCGGCGGCGGAGGCGGAGGCCGTGGCTCTGAGGCCGAGCATGGCCGGCCCCGGCCCGACCTACCCGCTCCACCGGCTCGTCTGGGCCAACCGGCACCGGGAGCTGGAGGCCGCGCTGCACAGCCGCCAGGTGAGGGAGGCCCGCGGGCCCTGACCGCCCCCTCTAGCCCAGGGCGCCCCGACACCCCCAATCTCGCCCACCTGTGCTCCCGCCCCCCACCCCCACCCCGACCCGGGAGCCAGTAGCCAGGAGTGCATGGGTCCCCCCGCCCCCCACCCGGCCCGCTGTCAGCTGTACTCTAAGGACCGGCCGGAGAGGCCAGGGCGCGGCTCTGGAGCCCGTCTCCAAACTTTCCATCCTGCGGGCGGGCCGCCTGCAGGCCCGGGTACCCGCGGTCACCACTGGCAGCACGAAGCTCCCCCAGCTCTCCATCCCATCCCTCCCCATTCCGGGTCCGGCTTTGGTACCAGGCTACCCTGTACCGTCCCCCTCCCCCTCCCTGCAGCCAGCCAGGCTCCATGATTACTGGGTTAGGCTTTTGACTTCCTCGGCCGGCCCCGTGGTGCTCTCCCCTTTGCCCCCCTCTGCCAGCCTCTCGCTGGGCCTCCTCCCCCCAAGGCATTACCTTTCTCTCTGCAGCACGACATCGAATTGGTAGACCCTCGGGGTCGGACCCCCCTGGAGCTGGCCGTGTCCCTGGGGAACTTGGAGTCAGTCCGAGTCCTGCTCCGGCACAATGCCAACGTGGGCAAGGAGAACCGCCAGGGCTGGGCAGGTACATGAGGGGAGGAAGATGGGGACTGGGCAACCACATGCCGGAGGGGCCTTCCCAGCCCGCCCCAGCAGACCTCTCCAATCTCATCTCCTGCTTCTTCCCTTGACACGTCCCCAGCCTAGAGAGGCAGTGGGCTGGCCTCCAAGTCAGGAAGCTGTGGGTTTGAATTCTCAGATACTTGCTAGCTGTGTGACCCTGGACAAGTGCCTTGACTCCTCTGGGTCTCAGCTTCCTCAGCTGTAAAATTGAGAGTATTGGACATGACCTCTGAGGTCCCTTCCGGCCTTGTGAGTGCTGGTCTAGAGTCAGGAGACCTCTCACCGTGCTCTCCCACCAGCTGCCTTAGACAAGCTGCTTCCCCTCCCCAGGCCTGCTTTGTCCTCTAAGGTGAAGCCATTGAACCAAGGGTTCTAATGGCAATTCTGGGAGCTCACTCCCTCTTGGGGACTTTCTCATTCCCAGTGTCTGTCTGTTAAGACCTTCATGGCACAACTCAGATTCCAGTGATTTTTTTCCCTTCCTCATAACCCCCCTCTCCTCTCCCTGGCCCTTCTGTCTCTCCCCGGCCCTTGTCACATTCACCTCAGGAATAAATACTGCAGGGGCATGCCAGGCATCAGCAGTGGATGGCTGGGAAGCTGGGAAGGTCACAGGCAGCATGGCTAGATGAGGGTGGGGATGGTGGCAGGTGCCCAGGTGATGGGCCCCCCATGTAGTCCTTCAGGAGGCTGTCAGTACTGGGGATCCTGAGATAGTCCAGCTGGTGCTGCAGTACCGGGATTACCAACGGGCCACCCAGAGGCTGGCAGGCATCCCTGAACTCCTCAATAAGCTTTGCCAGGTACAGGGGTGCTGGGCAGACAAGAGGGAGTTGGGTTGGGGCTATGCCCAGAGCACTATTGCAAGCATGGACAGTAACAAGGCCCTTTTCTTATAGCAGCAACCCCAAGAGGGAGGCCAGGCAAGGCTCATTTTGCCATTTTACAGATGGGAAAACTGAGGTTTATAGCTAAGTTAAGTCCCCTAAAGTCACAGAATGTGTAGGTGTCTGGTACACGCACACCCCTGCACCCTGGTTTCTATCGGCTCAGGAGTTTACAATGCACTTTCCTTATATCCCTGTGCAGCAGGTAGTGCAAGGATTGTTTTCCCATTTTCTACCTGGTGAAACTGAGGCTCATAGAAAGTGTCTGAAGTAGGATGGGGAACCAGGTCACTCCTAACTTCAAGCTTGTCCTGCCGTACCCCACTGCTCCGCAGGAGGAGAAGGGGCTGGATACTTCCTGAATGGGGCAAAGTCGGGGCAAGGCCATGGAATTGAGGGATGGGGTAGCTTGGTGGGAGGGGGTCAAGGTCTTCTGCTGCTTTCCAGTTTTCTGGACTGTGGAGCAGGGGCCCAGGAAGTCACCTCCTCGGCCTCCTGCCACCTGCCTCACAGTTTCAGGGAACAAATCCCTAACCGGTGTATGCCTTCTGTCTATCCCAGGCACCTGATTTCTATGTAGAGATGAAGTGGGAATTCACCAGCTGGGGTAAGTGGAGACTGGGGTGGGGGTTGGCACTGGGTTGGAATGAGGAATCCCTGCTCCAAATTACATGGGGCCAGTTGTTCAATGTAAGGGGCCAGCCTTGTGCCACTTGCCAAGCTGAGCTCTCTCTAGCCCCTGACCCCATGCCCACAGTGCCCCTCGTATCAAAGATGTGCCCAAGTGATGTCTACCGAGTATGGAAGCGTGGCCAGAGCCTGCGTGTGGACACCAGCCTCCTGGGCTTTGAGCATATGACTTGGCAGCGGGGCCGGCGGAGCTATATCTTCAAGGGCCAGGGTGAGAGAAAAGGGGAGACTGAGGCAGCCAATTCAGACCTGGTATCTGGTCCCAGGACGGGCTGGGCTCCATTCCCCCTGCCCTTTCATCTGGCTCCATTCCTATGCCCTTGGAGCCTAGGCTGGGATCCCTGACCAGGGTGACTGACTCAAAGTCTCCCCAGAGGCCGGCGCCCTGGTGATGGAAGTGGACCATGACCAGCAGGTGGTACGCACAGAGACGCTGGCGCTGGCCCTGCACGAGCCTGAGGCATTGCTGGCGGCCATGCAGCCCAGTGAGGAGCATGTGGCCAGCCGGCTCACCTCACCCATCGTATCCACCCACCTGGATACCCGAAACGTTGCCTTTGAGAGGTCAGCCCAAACCTAGGAGAGAGGGGAGGAGGGAGGGACTCGGGCCCGGCTCTCAGAGAGCACCTGGCTTAGCTGGCGGTGGCAGTGGTGTCAGGAAGCCTGGCTTTGACATGAATTGGGTGACCCTGGGTGAATGATTTTACTCTGGGCCCTGGTGGCTTCATCTGCAAAATGAGAATTAAAAAAACAAACCCAAAACAAAAATACTTGCCTGGCTACCTTACAGGGTTGTGAATTTCTCTAACCAGAAAGCGCTATGAAAAGGTACCTTAAAAAAAACAAAAAAAGATTAATGAGATAAAAGGAATAACTGAGAAAAAGGTCAGTCTCTCCATCTATAAAATAAAGGGGTTGAACAAGAATGCCTCTCCACACCCTTCCGGCTCTAAGCCTTTGACCCTCTACTTTACAACCCAGGGCCTCAGTTTCCCTATCTGTAAAAACCAGAGGATTATACTTGATGGCCAGATTGAGGTTGCTTCTAGCTCCAGGTATCCCATCTTAAGATCCCATAAAGCTGGCCAAGGCTGGTAGAGAGTAAAGAAAGGGGCTTCCCCAAGGGGGAGCAGTCCCCTGGCCTGTTCCATGTCCCCTTCTATCAAATAGAGTCCAGCTGCTGCCCCTGTGGCTATCTATGGCTGAGGCCCAAGAGAGAGGGGTGGGTGCTTAGGGATGGGCAAGCTCCTGGCCTCCTACATTCTAGCCTCCATTCAGTTCTCCACAGAATATTTTCTAGTATTATAAGCCATGAGCTTGAGGCTAGCCCAAACAAGCTTGGGTAGCCTGGAAACCTCACCACCTACTATATATAACATTGTTTCTATAGGAAAGTGTGGAAAGGAGGAAGAATGGGTTTGAGGGTCTGGGGAGAAGATCTCCACTGAAACACCTTGGTCTCTTACAGGAACAAATGTGGGATCTGGGGCTGGCGGTCAGAGAAGCTGGAAGTTGTCAGCGGCTATGAGGCCAAGGCAGGGAGTGGGGAGAGGCTCTAGGAATGGGAGGTGTGGGGGCAGCATCTGGCCAAAGAAGGGCCCAGGGTGAGGGGATGTGGGGGCATCTGGCCAAAAAGGGGCCTGAGGGTGGGGGCAACATCTGGCCAAAGAGGATCCCAGGGTGAGGGAATGGGGGACATCTGGCCAAAGAACCCTGCTCCACCCCCCTAATCCCCGAGCTGACACTGGGCAGCCTCAGGTCAGTGCTGTTGCTGATACCCAATGTAACCCTGGGGAGACTGTGGCCTTCCTGAAGTAAAAATCCTGGCCCCATCTTTGTCTCGGGGCTGGTGTGAGCACCCCCAAGATGATTAATGGGGGACAAGTCACTTAATCTTCTGGCCTCAGTTTCCTTGTCTGTAAAGTCAGAGTAGGACTAGGCCTTTTCTACCTCTAAGCCAGCCCTGGGGCCTGGCCTTCTAGGAGAGTTACTGCTGTCCCCCACCTCCTGTGGCCACCCCAGGAATGGCTCAGACTTATCTTGGCCTGGGAATGGAGGGGTGGGCCACACCAGGCCCCCTCAGCACCTACTCACGTCAGGGTCTGTCCCTGCCCCAGGTATACAGTGCCAACAACGTGGAGCTTGTGACAAGGACCCGGACGGAACATCTCTCTGATCAGGACAAGGCCAGGACCAAAGGTAAAGCCAGGTGCGCCCACCTGCCCGCCAACTGCCCTGGGCTGGGCTACCCAGCAGCGCCACATGCAGCTCCAGCCATCCTAATGGGGGACTTGCTCTGTGCCAGGCACCGTGTGAAGAACTTCACAAATACCTCTCTTGATCCTCACAACAATCCTGGGAGGCAGGGCCTATTGTTATACCCGTTTTATAGATGAGGGAACAGAGGCAAGCAGTATTTATGTAACTTGTCAAGGTCCCAAAGCTTGTTGGAATTTGAACTCAGGGCTTCCTGAGCCCAGGCATAGTGCTGTGTGTATTGTGGTGTCCCCTCATGGCCCTTCATTATACCTCTTCTGCTGAAGGAATGAAACTGGCAGGAAATCACAAAGACTTGTTTTCAAAAGTTCAGCTGGGTGTTCAGCTTCATATCGGAATCTAGGCAGTATGGTAAATCCGCCCATACCTCCATGGTATCACTCACTGGTTCATTCACTGTGCATTTGTTAAGTGTCTATTGTATACCAGTCCCTGCTTTCAGTGAGCTTTGATTCTATTGCCATGCCAGGGCAGGGGGCCCTGGCTGGAGAGAGGGAGAGGTTGGGCCAGGAGGCTGAGGTAAGGCTGTTCTCATGGTTCTCTTCTGTTCACACAGCGGGGAAGACACCCTTCCAGTCCTTCCTGGGGATGGCCCAGCAGCATTCAGCCCACAATGGGGTAAGTGAGGGCTGGCCAGGCCCATGGTGCCTTGGTCCTTGGGTGGCCAGGGAAGCTGGGCTCAGTTCTGAGGAGTTCTGGCCATTGCCTGGACCAGAGGGTTGGGGGTTGGGCCTGAAGGCTAGGGGAAGGGAGTTGCAAAGGCTGAGTGCTTTTCCTGGGGTGGGCTGGGGCAGGCCCCTGTACTGCAATCAGCCAGCCCTACCAACCCCACGGCCATCTCCCCGGAAGAGTACTTTGACCCCAACTTCAGCCTGGAGGCTCGGAACATCGGCCGCCCCATGGAGATGTCCAGCAAGGTGCAGCGGTAGGCTCATCTTTCCGTGGCTCTGATCCCTCCTGGCCCCAGACTTTCTCCACCTTCCCCTTTGCATGCACACAAGACTTTCCTGAGTACTGCTTTAGGCCCAGCCTGGTGCCAGGCTCTGCAGAGGACAGAATCAGTGAGATAGAACAGGGTTGGGGGCCAAGCCTGGCTGGGTCAGTGGCCCTGGCCAGTCTGGGAAGGTCTGTCCCAGGTAGAAGGTCCCTGCAGCTTCCCTCAAGTCTGGACCTGACTGGGGTCTAGAGTGCAGGGTCCAGGCAGGTCTGATAGGCCAGGGCTGATCTGGCAGGTTCAAGGCCACCCTCTGGCTGAGCGAGGAGCATCCCTTGTCCCTGGGTGACCAGGTGACACCCATCATCGACCTCATGGCCATCAGCAATGCCCACTTTGCCAAACTGCGGGACTTCATCACCCTGCGCCTCCCACCAGGATTCCCTGTCAAGATTGGTGAGGAGGGATGCAGAAAGGTGGGATGGGAAGGGCTGCAGGGGATGGGGTTCCTGTCTATGTGGGAGTCCTGACCACCCCAATCACTGTCACTTACCTGTGTGACATGGTCCATCCATCAATTATTAAGTACTTACTATTTGCCTGGCTTGGGGATGCAGGGACAAAGGGAAACTGTGTCTTGTTCCCAAAGAGCTTAGTCTGTCTCGGGGAAGTAACATGTACATGTATGGACATAGAAAAGCTGCACACAAAAGGGATGAAAGGTAGTGAGCAGGGCGTCAGAAGAGGGCTCAGGAGTAGGAGAACACGGCAGCCCTCTAATGGGGGCATTATAATGGGGGCACTGCATGTAAATGACAAGGTCCATACAAAATGGAGACAGGGTAGATGAGAGGTGATCTCAGAGGAAGAGGCCTTACTAGTGGAAGGGGGTGGAGAAGACAGGAGAAAACTCACCAACAAAATGAAATTTGTGTCCACATCTATGCCTGGGCTGGGGCAGGGGGCAGAAGGGATGACAGGGCTGAGGATGAGCCACGGGAGGTGATGAGGCTGGGGCAGGGGGCAGAAGGGATGACAGGGCTGAGGATGAGCCACGGGAGGTGATGAGGCTGGGGCAGGGGGCAGAAGGGGTGACAGGGCTGAGGATGAGCCACGGGAGGTGATGAGGCTGGGGCAGGTTGCGGTGGCGGAGGGGGGGGGGGTGATGATGGGGCTGGGCTTCTGTTGGCTCAGCGCTTGGCCCTGCTGTCCCCTCAGAGATCCCCTTATTCCACGTGCTCAATGCCCGGATCACCTTTAGCAACCTGTGTGGCTGTGATGAACCACTGAGCTCCGTGTGGGTGCCATCTGCCAGCCCGAGGTCCACAGAGTCCACCTGCCCTGCTGCTGGTATAGCCCAGGAGGCAGAAGGGGAGGAACCCTGGTGGGGAGGATCCCTTTAGGTGGTGAAGAGAGCTGTGAGGATTGAGATTTGGGTGTCTCCCTTCCCCAGGGAGCCCTTTTCCCTGTGAGGTGGACCCGGCTGTGTTTGAAGTACCTGAGGGGTACAGTGTGCTGGGTGCTGGGCATAATGAGCCCCTGAGGGATGAAGATGACGATCTCCTGCAGTTTGCCATTCAGCAGAGCCTGCTAGAGGCTGGGACGGAAACAGAGCAGGTAAGGGCACCCAAGGGGAGAAAGGCATGGTGGGGATCTCTGTTGACTGGAGGAGGCAGGAGGGGTGCTGTGGACAGCAGCTAAGGGACTCTTTCTGTTCCCAGGACCTGGAAGGGGGTGAGCATGGGGGCCAGTCTAAAGTCTGTCCATTCCAGCACTCAGAGGCCCGGGGTGTGAGTGGGATGGAGGGTCTTGGATGTGGGATCAAAGTGAGGCAGGGGGAAGATCCCTGACCAAGAGCCCTTCCCTTCCTTTCCCCTTCCTTTCCCGTTCCTTTCCCCTTTCCCTTCTCCTTCCCCTTCCCTTTTCCTTATCCCTTCCCTTCCCCTTTTCCCTTCCCCATTCACTTTCCCCTTTTCCCTTTTCCTTCCCCTTTCCTTCTCCCTTCCCTTTCCCCTTTCCCTTCCCCTCTCCCTTCCCCTTTCCCTTTTCCCCTTCCCCATTCACTTTCCCCTTTCCCTTTTCCCTTTCCCTTTTCCATTTTCCTTCCCTTTCCCTTCCCTTTCCCCTTCCCTTCTTCTTGCAGGTGACCATCTGGGAAGCTTTGACCAACACCCGACCAGGCCCAGACCTCCACTCTCCCCCACCTGCCTATGAAGAACAGTTTCAGCTGGAGCGGTAAGCCCCCCACCTCCTCCCATTCCTAAGGGTTTTTCCTGCCCTCTCATTGCCACCACCAGCACCACTATCTTGATTGAAATGTTGGGGGACAGTGCTGGGGGTGGGCCCACAGTGACACTGCCCCTCATCCTCTCTCGGATTGGGGAACTTGGGGAAGGAGGATGGCAAGGAAGGGGTGGACTGAGGCTATGTGGAGAGCCCTGGGGACCAGGGGTGGGATAAGACATGTGTGCCCTTGGCTAAAGGTAGACTGTCTCTCCCCCTTATGGGTGTTACTGTTCACCAGGGACTTTGGGCCTTCTCTGTAACATAGGCACCTTGACTTAGCCCCCTATCAATCCCTAGTGCTAGGGAATTGAGGAGTTTGGGCATTAAAAGTAGAACACAACATATTTATAAAGGGTTTCATTTGGTACCGTCTGGGCAGCTGTCTTTCTCTAGATCTACCTCTCCTTTCCCTCTTCCCAGCTCAGTGTCCCCTGGGTTAGCCCAGGAAGGCAGTAGGAATGAGGCCCCCAAGACCCTGCCTCTTCTCTGGTTCTGGGCCCTGGAGCCCCTTACTCAGGGAGGCAGGGAAGGGTTCCTATGCTACCTAATCCCCGTTAGCAACTGTTTCTCTCTGCACCTTGGCAGAGCCCTCCAGGAGAGCCTGCTGCCACCTTCAGACCCTGGGGGCCCTGGGGCCCCTCACCTGATCCCTCCTTCCCTGAGCCCTCCCAGCTTCGATGAGCAGCTCCGTTTGGCCCTGGAACTGTCCTCCCGGGAGCAGGAGGAGAGAGAGAGGAGGGGGCAGCAGGAGGAGGAGGAACTACAGAGAATTTTGCGGCTCTCCCTCACTGACCACTGAACTGTCCGGTCCAAATGGTGGGACACTGCCCAGG
The DNA here is from genome assembly GCA_011680675.1 of Gymnobelideus leadbeateri. NCBI lineage: Eukaryota > Metazoa > Chordata > Mammalia > Diprotodontia > Petauridae > Gymnobelideus > Gymnobelideus leadbeateri. The sequence continues at coordinate 69,716 of WOXC01004100.1, forward strand.
CCAGGCCTCACTCCTGGCTTTTATCATTTATTTATTTATATGCTGCTGACCAGCTGGGGGGAGGGGTTGCCCAAGATGGAAATGGGAGATGGAAATAAATTAGAAACCAGCCTGTGGCTCAGCTCTGCTCTGTGAGACCTGGGGGAGGGTTGGAAGGCCTATTCTTTATGACCCCTCCCTAAAATCCCTCCTGAGAACAGAGGGATGTCCCAGTTATTTACTGCAGCCCCCCACCCGCCTCCCTAGTCCAAGATGCTTGCTGGATGTTATCCAACTTGCCTGGCTTCCCTCTCTCTCCCCTTTGCCTTCCTCTTCTCTCCCCTATTCACAAGTGCCTACTGTGTGCAGGGCCAGATTTCAGATGATCTGGCCCCAGCCCTCTAGGAGCCCGGCATACAAGCAGGTGTAATTGAATTACTAAGTACCAAAAGCAAGCCATGGAAAGCCGTGGGCCTCCCGAGACCCTTGGGGTTAGGCCCTAACCGCGAGCAGCTCCTGATGGTCTTTCTAGCAAAGTTCAGGAGAGGATGTATGTGCTGGCCAGCCTAACTCCCCCATCCCCGGGGCTTCCATCATGTAGAGCTGGGCACAAACTGCCCCCATCTTACAGATGGGGAAACCAAGGATCGCAGAGCTTGAGGCTCGCCCAGGGAGCAGGCGCCTGGTCAGTGGCTAGGGCCTCCAAAGCCCTCCCTATCCATGGATCCCAGCTGTTCTCAGGGTCAGAGGTGGGGAAGTTGAGGCAGGCGCCCGGCTGTCGTCTCTGGGCTCCGGCCGAGGCTGCGCCAGCGGCAGGGCCGAGCGCCCTTAGGAGTCGAACCTGGCAGCCCCCGCCCAGCTCCCCGGCCCCAATCACCTGGAAAAGGGAGGGCGGAGGCTGGCTTCCGGTGGCCCCGCCTTAGAGGGCGGGGCCTTGTCCAGAGGGAGCTGGAGAAGTAGGGGAGGGGCGGCGGCGGCGCTGGCTGCGTGGAGAGCCCAGGGAGGCCGAGCGGGCGGAGTGGCTGGCCCTTTAAGGGCCGCCCCCAAGGAGGTGCCAGGCCGAGGTGGCTCGGCCGGGCTCTGCTCGTTCCTCTCCTTCCTGGTCTGGTCTGGCCTGGCCAGGCCTGGGCTGGGCTGGTCCGGTCGGGTCGGATCGGGTCTGTGGGAGGGGGCTGCGCCTGGAGCCCTCCGTCCAGTCGCGTGTGCGTGCATGGCCCTGGTCACAGTGAGCCGATCCCCCTCGGGCAGCGGCCACTCCACCCCCGTGTGCCCCGCGGTGAGTCCGCTTCTGTCCCGTCCCTGCCCACGCAGACAATCTGCCCTCTCTCCCGCCAGGCCTGTTGGGCTGGCACCGGGCAGCGCCCATCTCCCCGAGCACCTCCAGCCAAGCAGAGGTCTGGCAGGTCCCCTGGACCTTCCCCAGCCCTCCTGAGAGGTGGCCCCTGGGGGTGCCCTCGCAGTACCCATCCTGCAGACCGCTGGTGGCCTGGCCAGGGGGCAGAACTCCTGGGAGCCTTTGGGGATGGCGGGGGGGGAAGCCTTTGGTGCGCTGTTTGGAGGCAGGAATCCCTCTTCCCTGGCCATTACAACCTGGGGTGGGCGTGGAGGTTGAAGGATTGATCAGAACCCTAACCTCTCCTATCCCCGCCCCCGTGGGTGGGGGGTTCCATCTGGGAGCGCTGGGCCTGGATCGACCTGTTAGGCCTTGGGGGCCAGGGAAGGGGAGGGAAGGACCAACAGAGCCCCTCACACTGCCCCCATGGGGCTGCTTTCCTGGCAGGATGAAGGGCTGAGCAGGAGGAACCAGCTGCAGCGCAGGTGAGGAAGCCCCCTTCCCCACACCCAGGCACATGTCACCCCAGCTTTGTCTTCCCTGGCTAGCTGGGTGCCTTTGGTGAGGTCAGAGGGCAAAGGGGGAACAGTAGCTGAGCTTAGATCCTTTGTCCCATCACGGGACCCAGTGCGTCTCTTTCTCCAGTTCCTTGGCTCAGTAGGTAGGAAGAGAGGGTAAGATGGACTTCCTAAGGGAAATAGATAATGGCAAGCTAAAGTGCTTTGAGATCTTCAGAGAGTAAGGAATCTGCCTCTAATGATACTCTGCTCCTGGCCAGGCAGAGTTTTGCTGTGCTCCGTGGAGCGGTCCTGGGGCTCCAAGACAGAGCGGAGCCCAATACTGGGGATCAGGACAGGTCAGAAGATGAGGAGCCTGCCTCAGACCAGCCGGATGGCAATGGCCAGGGCACTCAAGAGTCCTTGAGCTCTGGGAAGCAAGAGCAGAGAAAGCACCTCCACCTCATGGTGGGGCTGCTGAGGGCCCAGGACAACATCCAGCTGGTAAGAGGCGGGGCCTGAGGGAGGGGGAGTGAAAGATGGCATTTTCTGGGTCTTCTCCAACTTCTCTGATTGTGCCTTCTCTGTCTCCCCTTCTGCCTCCCCCAAGGGCTCTGTCCTTATCCCTCTTCCCTCTTCCATAATCTCTCCCTCAGGCAAGTCCATCCCCTGCAGGGCCTCAGCTCTTACCTCCAGGAGGACCAGACCTCCCTCTGTCACCCTGCCTATCTCAGAGTCATCTCTACTAGGATGCCCTGCCACCATCTCAAATGCACCATGTCTCAAACTGAACTCTGCTTCTTTCCACCGACATCAGCTCCTTCTGATTCTGCAATTTCTACACCGACTTTCTCCCTGGCCCCGACATTCCAAACCTCAGACATTTTGTTTTTCTCTCTCCCTTGCCTTTGACCAGCCAGGCACTAAGTCCCATCAGGCCTGGGTCTTCCATAGGACTTGTTTCCTCCTCTCCATTTCCTCTGCCATCTCCATAGTTCAAACCCATACCCTAAGAGCTCTCCCCAGCTCATCTGGCCTCCAAGCCAACCAACCTCCCTGCAGCACCATTTCTAATAACCCCCTCACTAACTGCCAGTTTTAAGAAAAATCAGCTTGGCATTCAGGGTCCTAGACCAGCCAGCCTCTGTTCCAGAGAACCTGGGCTCAATTCCTGTCTCAATGCTTACACCAGTGTGATCTGGAGCAAATCCTTTAACCTCCCTGGGCCTCAGTCTCCTCATTTGTAAAATAAAGGACAGACTGCTGGCCATGTCCAAATCTCTGATCCTACCTCTCTGTAAGGCCCTTATGTCCCTAGGCCTCAGTTTCCTCCTCTGCAGCATGGACAGGGTCAGACTAGGTGGTCTCTGGGGTCTCTTCCATCACTAGAGCCTTCACTCCTGGTCCTTTCATTGTCCCACGAAGCCTACTCTATGACTTGGGAAAGCTCTCCCCACTTTGAAAATTCTCCCCATCGGGGTGGCTAGGTGTCGCAGTGAGTAGAGCACTGGCCCTCAGAAGGACCTGAGTTCGGATCTGGCCTCAGACACTTAACACAAAAACAAACAAAAACCTAGCTGTGTGACCTTGGGCAAGTTACTTAACCCCAATTGCCCTCCAAAAAGCAAAAAAAAGAGAAAATTCTCCCCATCTCTGAAGGCCTGGCTCAAATGTCACCTCCTCTGGGAAGCCTGATTTCCCAGTGAGATGGGGCTTCTCCCTGTCTTCCTCTCAGTACTTTCCACATTCTGTCTAATTGTCTTGTTATCAGTGTCTGTCTTTACCCGCCCACTGAGATCTGTGAGGGGAGGAATCACTCTATCAAATGCGCCACTCCCTCACTCTCTCCCACCCCACCCACTGTGTCCTCAGTCTGAGCTCAGGAAGTGCTTTCCTGCATTGAACTGGTAGAAGGGGATGACAGGAAGGTCATATAATAGTGAGCTGATGTGTTTGAGAGGCATAGAGAGCTGGCCTCAAAGCCAGGAACACCTAGGTTCAGTTTCTGTCTCTGACATACTGGTGGTATGACCCTGGGCAAGTCACTTTAGTGTCCCAGGCAACTCACATGCATTGTGAGAAGGCACCCACATGCAATGATAGAGAGGGTTGTCTACATCTGGGAATTCCATTAGGTCCAGCTCCTCCCCCACCTCTACTCTACCTCAACCTCCCATCCCCAGGACATGTGTTTAGAGACTGCATGTGGCCTGGTATCTCTGAATCATGTGTTACCCCCCCTGCCCCAGGCCGTACAGTTGGAGACCGCACGGCCTCAGTGGCTTAGGTACCTGCTTGTGGTGTCCACTTCAGAGCTCCTGAGCCAGGATGAGACTGTCCTCCTGGGGGTAGACTTCTCCCAGAGCAGGTAAGGGTGCTGCTGGAAGTGGGGAGGCTGGGTAGACAGGAGGGACAAGGAGAACCCAGCTGTCTTTCCCTCCGTCCCTCTAGTTCCCCCAGCTGCACCTTGGGCCTGGTCCTACCCCTCTGGAGTGACACACAAATTTACCTGGATGGTGATGGGTAAGAAGAAGCAACTTGATATTAGAGGTTGGGGAGAAAGGTGGCTTGGACTATCTATGCTTTGGGATCTGGTGGTGAGGTCTTATGGGAAAGGCCTGGAGTTCTTTGGACCTCAGTTTCCCCGTGTGTTCAATGGAGATAACCACCTGAGGGCAGTTGTGATAAGAGCAGGTGAAATCATGGAGAGGAAGGTAGACTGTCTGGAACCTCTGAGGAATGTACATGTGTGTCTAATGAATGACTCACAAGAGACAACCTAACCCAAACCCTGGTTTTATTGGGGAGACGGAGGCCCTGCTCTGACCCTGGGAGGGTCACTGTCCACTCCTGAGGGGTTGGTCTCCACCCTCCTCTAGGGGCTTCACAGTGACATCTGGGGGTCAAACAAGAATCTTCAAGCCTATCTCCATACAGACCATGTGGTAAGTGAGAATGAGAAGGGGGGGGGGGTGGGGAAGAGGTGGGGTAAGGGAGGGGAGGGCCTGGCCTAATGGCCGGGGCAACCTCGGCTTCCTTGGAAATTCCCTGGTGTGAGTCACAGAAGCTCAAAGATGTCCACGGGAGAGAAGTGGGCATTGTCTCAACTCCTCAACCCCAGACTATTGCAGTGGCTGTTAGGGCCTCTGCTCACCTCCACTCATGTCCCCACCTACTCAGTAAACTCCAGGGCCACCTGTGGCTCCCAGGATCAAATACCAAATGCTCTGCATGGCATTCAAAGCCCCTCATAACCTGGCCCCCTCTTCCCTTGCCAGTCTCCTCCCACTTCCCTCTCTGACATGTACTCTTGGATCCAGTGCCCCCAGATGAGCCCCTCCATCTCCCTGCTGTGGGCCTTCTCTCTGTCTCCCCATGGCTTCTTTCACGTCTCCCCTCAAATTACCCCTTCTCTGGAAGCCTTCCCCTTGCCACCTCAATTCTGGCACCTTCCCTCTCTTCACTATTTTCTGTTTATCCTGAACAGTGTTTTTGTACAGAAGTGTTTGCTTGTGTAAGCTCCCTGAGGGCAGGGACTGCTTCCTGCCTTTCTTTGCATCCCCAGAGTTGAGCACCAGGCCTGTCTCTTAGTAGGTGTTTAACCATGCTGAGTGACTTCCTGCCTGGGCTGTTTCTCCCACTCAGGGCCACCCTCCAGGTGTTACACCAGGCCTGCGAGATGGCTCTGGGCAATGGCCTGGTACCTGGAGGCAATGCCCTTGCCTGGACTGGCTACTACCAGGACCGAATCACCTCAGACCAGAGCTGCCTCAATGAGTGGATGGCTATGGCAGACCTGGAGTCCCTCCGGTCTCAGCTGCCCAGCGCAGATTCTAGTGGGTCAGTGCTCTTGGGGCAGGAAGGGAGGTGGGGGGGAGTGGGGAGAGAGGCAGTGGGGTCCCAGGGCTAAAGGCCAGTGGGCAGGGATTGAGGGGTCACCGGTCTGATGGGCCCCACCCTTAGGCACTCAGAACAGGATTGCATGGAACAACTCATCCGGGCTGAGCTGTGGGATGTGCTAGACACCAGTGACCTGGAAAGTGTGACCTCCAAAGAGGTAGGGGCAGCCGGAAATGGCCTGCCACAGGTGGGGTGATTCCAGGCCTGACTGGGAGCTCTCCTCTGTTGTAACAACTTCCCCAGAGGCCTCAGCCACACTCCTGCCCCACTAGAATTCCCTGCTGCGTCTCTTGGCCTTGGTCTTTGCCCCTGGCTCCCACAGCCTGGACAGGTCCAGGGGGTGGGCACGGTGCCCTTAACCACCTGCAGCTTCTTGTCTCTCCCTTGGCCCCCTCCCCCAGATTCGCCAGGCACTTGAGGGCCGCCTGGGCTGCCCCCTTCAGCAATACCGAGACTTCATTGACAACCAGATGCTGGTGCTTATGGCCCAGCGAGATCGGGCCTCACACATCTTCCCCCACCTGTATCTGGTGAGCTTGCCACTGACTGGCCCTGGTGAGGGATGCCGGGGCTGGGTGGGGAGACAGGGAGGGATGCAGCCACCCACCACTCCCTTTTCCACAGGGCTCGGAGTGGAATGCCGCCAACCTGGATGAATTGCAGAGAAACCGGTAATGACTAAAGAACTGGGCAGCACCTTGGCAGTCATCTGGACCGATGCCCTCAGTTTACAGAGGGAGAAACTGAGGCCTGAAGCCCCTCCCCCATTGAGATTTGCCCCCTGCCTTCTCCCTGCCAGGGCCCAGCTCCCAAACCTGCTCCTTCTCCATCTGATTAAAGGGCAGGCCTCAATGTTCCCCAGGTGTCTTGTCATCCTGTCTTACTTCTGCCCCCAAGGTGAAGGAAGAACAGCAGAGCTCACAATTCCTAGGCACTCTCTGCAGACCCCAGAGTCATGGTCCCTGCCACTGCCTTTTTCCACCAGAAAAAGATTTCTCTTGATGCCCCCTCTCCAAAGAAGGCAGTGCCTTCCTAGCCACTAATCGCCTCTTTAACTGGTAAAAGGCCTCCTCGAAGCCCCCAGCTGGCACCAATTACAGAGCAGAGTGAACAAAAATGCCAACCTAGAGGCGACTTTCTAAAAAATGCCAGCATCTCTTTCAGAACCAGCCATGGAGTGTTAGAGCTGGAGGAGACCCCAGAGAGGCCCAAAGAGGCCCTGAAAAGGGAAGGTACTTGACCAAGATCACAGTGTGGCTCAAAGAAAAGAACACTGGCTGGGGTGTCACAGGCTGGGTTCCAATTCTGCCTCTGACCCTTACTATGTGGGTGACCTTGGGTAAATCCTTTCCCCTTCCTCAGTTTCCTCCTTTTTAAAATGAGGGGGTTAGACCAGATACCCCCAGAGGTTCCATCTAGCCCTGGCATGAGAACCTGGGCATGAGCTCAGGGCTCTGCCTCCTAGGCCAACTCACTTAGCATTGTGCTTCTCTTGCCTTATCTGTTAGGGTTTGATGGAGGTCCTTTCTTTCTGACATCTTTGCCAAGTTGAATCTTCTCGTGGGCACTTTCGAAAGAAAATTCCTGTTTTCTAGCTGAGCTCTGCACCCTCCAGGGGAGCTGTCCCACCAGGCCTGGCCTAGCTGGGCATCAGGCCTGTTGTGGCCTGGCCCAGGCTCCTCCCTTGGGCCCAGCCCAACATGGTCTGGCTTCTCCTTGGCAGGGTCAGTCACATCCTGAATGTGGCCAGAGAGATTGACAACTTCTACCCGGAGCTCTTTACCTATTACAATGTCCGGCTCTGGGATGAGGAGACAGAACAGCTGCTACCCCACTGGAAGGAAACTCATCGCTTCATTGAGGCTGCCAGGTGGGTCAGGCTCCCTCCTCCCCAGCCCCTTCCTATTCAGCTTCTGCTAGGCCTGGCCCCCGCCAGGCATCCACCCTCTTCTCCCTGCCCTCCTTCAGCCCCATCATGTCCTCTGCTCCTCTCTGTCCCTTGCATGGCACCCCTCTTTTCTCAGCACCAACATCCTTCTGTTGTATCGGGTCAACAGCATGGCCTGCTGTCCCTGTGCACCTTTCTGGCCTCTGGTCTATGGGCAGGACAGGGTCAGTATCCCCAGAAGCCAGGCAGCCAGGTCAGGACTGACCAAGAGGACCCCTTCTGGCACAGGACCCAAGGCTCCCGCGTGCTGGTACATTGCAAAATGGGGGTGAGCCGCTCAGCTGCCACTGTTATGGCCTACGCCATGAAACAGTACAACTGGGGCCTGGATCAGGCCCTCCAGCACGTACAAGAGCTACGCCCCATTGCTCGGCCCAACCCTGGCTTCCTGCGGCAGCTACATACCTACCAAGGCATCCTCACCGCCAGGTACCCAGGGCGGGGAGGTGGGGGGAGCTGGAGAGCAGAGAGCAGGGAAGGGCTGGCCTGGGTACCATGTCCTCTTTCCTTTTAGCCGCCAGAGCCACATTTGGGAGCAGAAGGCCGGTGGTAGGTCCTCCCCAGAGGAGCCTCTGGCTCAAGATGCCTCCTGGTCACCTCCCCCACCTGCCCTGGAGCAGGCGGGCAGCAGGGACTGGAAGGACTCAGAAGGGGAAGAGCAACAGGGAATGCTGAGAGAGGGGCCTGGCCTTGAGGGCCTGAGACCCCGGCTCCGCATGGACCTCCGGGGAATCATGAGGTCCATCAGTCTTCTGGAGCCCCCAGACCTGGGGAGTCACCCTGAGACCAGTGATCTGCCAGAGGTGAGGATGGTGGGGCACCTCCCAGATACTGGGGCGGGATCGTTCAGCCAGTCCTCCAGCTTTAGGCATCAGGGTGTGGTGAGTAATGTACCAAACTCAGTAGACGTCCTGCCTCCGAGTCACCCCATGTAAGCCACAGTGTCTAATGCTCAGGTGGGGAGTAAGTGTCTACATGAGGAGAGGGAGTTTTCTCACTGGTAGTTCTCTAGGCTGGTGAAATCATAGGTTGGGACCAAAAGGAGGGGAAACAAAGGCTTTACCAAGGGTGTAACCCCTTTGTTTCTGGAGGTGGGGGGGGTACAAATGTAAGGTGCTGTCAGTACCAGACACCCATCTGAAGTCACTTGAACAGTTTGAGGCCATCGGTGGGCAACTGGGCCAGACTCTCATTACCAAGGTCAAAGATCAGTGGGGCCTGAATGGGCTTGAGGAGGTGAGACAGGATTGTTGGGCCGTCAGAACAGAGGAGAGGAATCAGGAAGGGGCAGGATGGGCTCCTGGGAGGTGAAGAGACTGGGCCTGGTGTGACTGGAGCCATGCCGGGTGGGGGGGGGGGGGACAGGCTGGGAACCAGATCCCTCTCCCTTTCTATGTCCCTCCAGGTCTTCTCCTCTTCTCCAGATGAGTCCTCAGCTGAGGCTCTCTCCCAGGCATCAAGGGACCCAAGGGAACCACGGCCTGCCCTGTTCTCCCGAAAGTCCGTGGCCGCCTTGCACAGTGCAGCCCTCGTGGCCAGCCGGAGCCAGGCCTTCCAGAACCAGGGCCAGGGTGAGCCTGTGGATGGACCCAAGCCTAGGGCCCGGAGGATGACGAGACAGGCCAGTGTGGATAGCAGCGGAGAAGAGGGGGGGCTCTGAGCCCTCGTCCAAGACGCTAGGTTGAGGCCACCAAACAGAGGGGCCTCACACTTCACACTGCTTCCTTCTCCCACCTCACCACCTTTGCCCCTGCCCTTCAGCCATCACTCCCACGGATAGTACACTGACATCTCCCCCCAGGGCCTAGACCTCATGCTTTCCTCCACTGATCGTCTAGGCCAGGGGTGGGGAACCATGTGTGGCCTTCTAAGTCCTCAAGTGCAGCCTTTTAACTGAATCCAAACTTCACCCCTTCATAAAAGGATTTGTTCCATAAAGCTTGGACTCAGTCAGAAGGCCACACCTAAGGCCCTAGAAGGCCACATGTGGCCTACCTCTGATCTAGGTGAAGAGAAGCCAGGACAGAGGATTCTGGAGTATTTTTGTCTCCAGTTCAGATCTCAACCTTGGGCCCCAAGACCACCCTTTCCTGGCCCACAAGCCTCTAGTGATCTGTGGTTTTCCCTCCTTCCTGAGGGGAGTAAGTCACCCTCTCCTCCCCAAGCTGTGGCTCCCCAGGATTGGCTCAGGAGCCTCATCTACAAGCCCCTAAAGGAGCACCCCACAAGGACACGGGACATTTTCTGTTATGACCAGTAGGAGGCATTTCAGGGCCTGGGTACCCAGGGGCAAGGTTATACATAGCCCGACTGTGGCTGTCTGCTTCAGGACCACCCTTCATGACTGATGAGTCTCTTGCTAAGGCCTCTGACTGTGGCCTCGCCATTCTTGGAGGGGCAGCTAGATCAAGGGCAGAAGGAGAAGCCTGTTGAGGTCAGCTGGGTGGGGGCTGCTGTCTGCTTGGAATCTCCAGCCTCCCCACCACCTCTGGGCTGCTGTGAGTTGGGTCACTAAACAGTGGCCCAAGGGAAGCCAGACCTTCTTTTCCACATACATGCTAACACACGCATGTGCACACGCACACAAACATTCCTCCCCTCCCCCATTCCTCATTAGCTAGCCAATATTTTCTATGGTCTTTTAATTATATGGCTTTTTATTTAGGAATAAAAAAATGAGGTTTCATATTAAATTATTTTTCATTTTATGGTATAATGTTTCATAATCAAATGTTTATATCTGGTTTACAAGTAAAATCTTAATTTTTTGGATGATTCTGGGTCAGGGGTGAGGAACCGGTGGCCCTCTAGGTCCTCAAGTGTGGCCCTTTGGCAGAATCCAAACTTCTCAGAACAAATCCCCTTCATAAAAGGCTTTCTGTAGAACTTGGACTCACAGGGCTGCACCTGAGGGCCTAGAGGGCCCTAGGTGGCCTGTGGGCTTTGGGCAGTTGGCTTCTCTTGGCTCCTCCCCATCTCCACTTGCACCTTCACTTGCCTCACTCTCATTCAGCAAGCATTTATTAAGTGCTTACTGCATACCAGGCTAGATTCAGGGAGGATACAAAACCAAAAAGAGCAAGCCCTGCCCTCTAAGAGCTTCTGTTCTATTGGGAGACACAACCGTGCAGATTGGGAAGTAACAAATTACATAAAGTGTTAAGGGGTGGGGCATCTTTCACATAACCTGGGCTATGAGTGACAGACCCAAAGACCAGTATTGTCTCCTTCCTTTGGGTCAGGTAAGGCATCTTATCCATTTTCCAAAAAAGGACTCAAGGGCCTTTGAAGCAAACAATGCCACAGTGGGAATAGCCTAGATTTGGAGTCCAAGGACCCTGGTTCAAATCCTGATTACCTATCAAGATAACACCTTGGGAAATTTACTTCCCCTCTCTGGGCCTCAGTTTCCTCATCTGTAAATGAGGAGCTTGGACTAGCTGGTCTGTAAGTTCTCTTCCCACTCAATGTCCATGATCCTATGATACACATCCCATTATTTTACACCTAAGGAAGCCAAGGCTCCAGTAAGGCTACAGGACTTGCCTGAGGGCCCAGGCAGGCCTGAAAGTCTCTTTAACAGGATCCCTCCCACTGAGACTGCTGGCCGAGAGAATGCGTGCCTTCTTTTAAGCATAGCCTGGAGTCTTCAAATCCTCTTCTGTCAGAATTAGACTATGCCAATCTGCAAGATACTTTACAAGGCACACAGCTCTTCTGGTTAATGATTACAAGCAATAATGCTAACAGCTCAGGTTTTAACAAGGCCACCCAGTATAATAGAATGGATTATGGTTGTATGTGGAGTCAGAGGGCCTGGTTTCAAATGCTGACTGCTGCTAATTACCTGTGTGACACTTCAGTGAGTCCCTTCAGCTTAGGGCCTCAGTTTCCTCTGTAAGATGAAGGGATGGGTCTCAGTGGCCCCTCAAAGCTCTAGATCTGGAATCCCCTGATCTTACATTTGTGGAGGACTTTCTAAGGACCTTTCACTCCAATTATCTACACTATCAAACTGCCTTGATATAATCTGTGGTACCCCCACCCATAGCAAGATGGGATCTATGACCTCCTACAGCAAAAAAGGGAAAAGCTGTCACCTGGGGGGTGATGAACCTGTCTCAGGCAGCTCTTCAGGCGTCAAGCACAGCCCACTGCTGATCGCATGCTTGGCAAACCCTTCCTCAGCAGGCACATCCTGGTAAACTCAGGTCACCTCTACACTAGGACCAGGCATTGAAGAGAAAGACATTAATAGCTTAAGGCCTGATATCACCTGGGAGGTAGAGAAGTGTAGGAAGATCACTGGATTGGCAGCCACAGAACCTGGAGTTGTGCCCCTGCTCTGGAGACTGCCTTTCTTTCATGACCAGGGACAGTCACTTAACTTTGAAAAGTCTCAGTGTTGTCCTCTGCATAATGGGACTATTTGCACTAGTCTCTAACTGAGGTGTAAGAAAAGCAAATATAAGTGGGAGTTAGTTGGGCTGGCTTACCTATGGATTTTTCTAATGAATCCTTCACTGCCCATTGAACTCTAGGAGGGAATTACGCCCTAGAGGGTGGAATATATTGGTATCTCTTTTGATGGGAACAGGGAGAAGTGCTAAGGATGGGACCGAAGCATGTGTGGGATCCTGGGCCCAGTACAGAGCACCTGGGAGAGGTCAGGAATCTTCAAGGAATAGGCTCCCAGGTGGAGGAAGAGAGAGAAGCACACAGCTCTCTTGTTCTAATATCTGACCCTACCAACCTCTCCCTTCTCTAGATTCCAGGACACACTCCCCTCAGGGCTTGTGACCTCCCTTCTAAGTGTCCTGTGACAGCTCCATTCCTGGTTCATCTCCCTATACTTGGGCCCTCAATGCTGACTCCAAAGTTTCTCTGGGCCTCCCCCTCTCTCCTCCTGGATGTGTTGGGGCATCCCAACTATGGTTCCAAGTGAAAGCAGCAGCTTCCCCCCTGAACCCACTTCTTCTCCACTGGCCCCAGGTCACCACCTTGGAGTCCCCTTCCACTGCCATCGAAGTTCCACCTTGCCTCTGCACCACTGACCCCCTAAGTCCCCAACTCCTCTCTCAAAGCCCAGGCTTGGAGGGACCTCTGTGAGCATCTAGGCCAACCCACCAGGACAGCCATGACCTGTCATCTGGGCGTCCCCAACCTCCCCAGGATGCCACTCTACTGTGGGACAGCTTTCGGAGGTAGGAGCTTTGTCCTGCCACCCAGCCTCAGTAGACCTCTCTGCATGCTGGAGGGGTTAGGGGAGCATGAGATTAGAAGTCAGGAGGCCGGGTTCAAGGGCTGGCACTGACACAAACCCATAGGGCTTCCAGAGGCTCCAGAGCCTCAGTTTCCCCTTCTGTCAAATTGAGATAATAATGCACCGATCATGAACGATGTTGCTAAGGATGCTCCGTGATACTGGACACGTCACTTACTTCTCCGGGCTTCAGTTTCTCCCCCCTGTAAAATGGGGACAATGATGCATTTGTCTCGTAACAGAGTCCATCCTAACCCGCAGGTCAGGTACTTCTCTCCGCACTGAGACCTCCTCCCAAACCCGAAGCTCCGCCCAGAATAGGCTGGGTTCTATTAAGCCCCACCCCCTGCCCTGCCTTTCCCTCCTCCCCTCTCGCCTTCCACAGCCTGCGAGCGCCATCTTGTGTCGGAACCACGCAGTGAACAGTCCCACAAACTTCATTTCCCAGCATGTCCCTGAGCCTCCACAGGGAAGGCGCAGGCGCAAAGGGCGCCCGCCTCGTTACCATAGCAGCTCCACTGAGGAGCCTGGGCTTGGACCAGGCGCGGCCAGGGTGGCAGGGCCTTGAGGGGAGGCCGAGTCGAGAGCGAGTGAGAGAACCGCCAGCCAGGCTCTCCTGCGAGGCCGGGGAGGAGGGGCGGGAGGCGGCGGACCCAAAGGTCCCTTCCCAGGGTGGTTGGTGTGTGGCCGCCACAGCGCCCCATGTGGACGGAAGGGTGAGCGGCCAGGCGAGCGGGCGAGTGAGCGTGCCCAAGCCCACTCACTGCCCAGCCGGGAGGGCTCACCTGCCATCGCTGGGGCCTGGGTGCCTCCTCGGTGCAGGCGTGTAGCATTGTGGGCCCTACGGACGGGCTGGCCCTGGCATTTCATTAGCAGAGGAGAAAGCGCCCTCCATGATTCACAGGGTGAGAAGCTAAGTGACTTGCTCAGGGACATACAACCAAATTGTGTCCGAACAGCCAGGTCTTTCTGCCTTCTTTATACCCTTATTTCACTGTGCCTCCTCATGACGATTATTATTAATAACAATGACAATAACTGGGAATTATCTTAGTGGCCATTTGAGTCACAGAGATGGAGACTGACTTGAGGAAAGCCCCACAAGTAGCCTACACTCAAGCCTAGGCCCTCTTCCTTCAAATCTAGTGATGTCTGCTGGCAGAGAGCATGCCTCCAGCCTCCTTCACCGACCCCAGGGCCCTGGGTTGGGTTTGGTGAACTGTCCCTTGCCCCAGTCCTTGTTAAAGCCCTCTCTCTGCTTTCCCCTTTCTCCCTTCCCTCCCCTTTCCAATTCTAGCAATTCTCGTCTTTTCCTTTTAGTGTTCCCTTTTAGTTCCTTGAGGGCAAGGACTGGCTTGCTTGTATTTCTACACAGTAAGTGTTTAATAAAATACATTTGTACTCATTCACTCAGAGTATCTTTACCCCTTTATAGGTCTTGGCTTCAATCTTTAAAATGAGAAGTTAGTCTAGATGAAGTCTAAGATTATAAGATCTTTGTAAGGCCTGAAAGGGACCTTAGATGCCATAACAGACACTAAACACACACACACACACACACACACACATTTTTAAAGATGAAGAAACACTATAAACTAAATTAAAGCAACCAAAACCTGGAGAGCTTAAAGTTCAAGGTCACAGGTGAGGACAGCTGGGTTCTTTGTTTTGGGATTTGAACCAGAGTCCTCAGACTCTAGATTCATCACAATTGCTACAAAAGGGCTTTACTGACAACTTCTCTGTAAAGTGGGGAGCATGAGTAATAATTAAAACAGTACTTTGGTTTGCAAAACATTTTTCATACATTATCTCATCTGATCCTCAAAACAACTCTAGGAGAGAGGTATGGTTATGATCTTCATTTTATAGATGTGTTGTAAAAATGAGGGTCAGAAAAGGGAAGTGACTTACCCTAGGTCACATAAACCAAGGATTCAAACCCAGGTGTCCTTAGCAGCTGCTTTCTTGATTGTCTGTCTCTAGACTCTCAAGTCATTCAGTCATTTTCAGTCTTGTCTGATTCTTCAAGACCCCATTTGAGATCCCATCTTTTCTTGGCAAAGATACTGGAATGGTTTGGCATTTTCTTCTTAATCTCATGTTACAGGTGAAGAAACTGAGGCAAACAGGGTGAAGTGACTTGCCCAGGGTCACACAGCTAGTAAGTATCTGAGGCCAGATTTGAACTCAGGATGATGAGGCTTCCAGACTCCATGCCTGCTGCTCTATCCACTGCATCACCTCACTGCCCAGGGATTCAGAATACCTGGGACAAAGTAAAATAATTAAATTTATTGACATACACAATAAACCTCACAACTTTTTACATTAAAAAACCCCCAAAACCTTTAGCATACAATATGTATTTTTGTTGCAGTTACTTGTTTTATACCTTTTCGTATTACACTCACAAGATTTCAGCACATTCTTTATCATGAAACCACACTTTTAGCACATTAAGCTACATTTGCTAGTCTGTTTTCCCGAGTCTTACCTCCATAATATAGACCATAGCTGTTTTTAAAAAAATTACTCTTTTAAAAATCCTAATTTAACAAACTCCCAAATGAAGAGGATTATATATGAGACTGTGACTCCACCTTGCACTGGGAGCCTTGCCCTCAATCCTAGGGATTCATCTCTTAGTTAATCCTGTATAGAACTTGTTTGTGTGTTTTACCTGCTTGTTTCCTCTGACATTAGACTGTCAGCTTCTTGAGGGCAGAGCGTATCACAGCACCTAGCACATAGTAGGCACTTAATAAATGCTTATTAACTGATTGACTGACAGTTTCTAACCCATTTAAAAAAACAAAAAAGAAAGCAAAATAATACATATGCATAGTCAAGCATGTGGGGCAGCTAGATGGCGCCGTAGAGCACAGAGGACCTGGCCTGGAGTCCAAGTTCAAATCCAGTCTTTGACACTTCCTAGCTGGGTGATGCTGGGCAGGTCACTTCACCCTCTTTGCCTCAGTTTCCTCATCTGTCAAATGAGCTGGAGAAGGAAATCACAAATCCCTCCAGTATCTCTGCCAAGAAAACCCCAGACAGGGTCACAAAGAGTCAGACATGACAACAAAGTTGAACAAAAGAAATTCTTAAGCATGGGCCATCTAAAAAAATGTATGTCATGCTCTGAACCCTGAGTCTATTACCTCTCTGTCACGGCGGGTAACACACTTCCTCATGGTGTCTCTGGAAACCTGGCTGATCGTTGGATCGATCCCAAGTTCTTAAGTCCTCGCTTCAGTTGAAGCATAATCGAGTCTGCTGAGTTTGGCCTATTAGTTTTGTCTCTGCGAATCTTTGTTTCAAGTGTATCTCTTGTAAACAGCATATTGTTGGATTATGCTTTCTAATTCTTTTGTGCACTTAAAACTATTGTGCCCTCTTTTATTTTTTTACCTTGTCTTCTCCTCTTGGCATAACTGTCCCCAGCCCCTTTCCTCCCAAACCCACCCCCAATTAAAACCTCAAGGTCAGGGTGGCTAGGTGGTGCAGTGAGTAGAGCACCGGCCCTGCAGTCAGGAGGACCTGAGTTTAAATCCGACCTCAGACATGTAACATAAAAAAACTAGCTGTGTGACCTTGGGCAAGTCACTTAACCACAATTGTCCTCCAAAAAGAAAAAAAAACAACCAAAAAACAACAATCTCTAGGTCAGCATCAAAATCCATCATCTCCTTGTCAATAGGCAGGTAACGTGCTTCCTCATGGAGATGGAGATGGTCACTTTGATCAGAGTTCTTAAGTCTTTCAAAGTTGTTTTTCCTTATAATAATATTATTGGATTGGATTAGATTTCACAGAGAACTCCACCACAGCCTTTCTCTGGTGAAAAGTTTTTCTTGATTGCTGTAGCGAGGAGCCTCTGAATTGACCATACATATAGCAGAGTGGAGAGCCCAGTCTCTGGAGGCAGAGATGTTGATTCTAACATTTATTACTTGTGTGACTTTAGGTGAGTCACAGCACCTTCCCAGGCCTCAGTTTCCTCTTCGGTAAAAGGGTGTTGGATGTAGTGACCTCCAAGGGCCCTTCCAGCTCTTGGACTATGACCTCACAGCCCAGTAGGTTTCAAGTTCTAGCAAGTTGGAGGACCAGCCTGGCCAAGGGTGGAGAATCCTGTCACAGTCTGGACACAAAAGATGCAGATAGTCTGGCCACAGCAGGTGGTGGAAGTACAGCGTCTAGTTCTCAAAGAGCTGTCATCCTCCTGAGTGGAGGGAGACTCCACCATGAAATCACAGTCCTTTGGAAAACTGTGGTCCAGGTGGGGGCGGGACTTATCCTCATCATGAATAGCAACTTCTTTAAAAAAAAATTCTGTTCTACCAAGGCATCCCCCATTGTACGGTGTGGTCAGTTACAGCAGCTGTAATACATATACACCTCCTCCCCTTACACATATTTAGAGAGGCAGAGAGACTATAGTCTACATCGGGCATGTGCCTTCTCACCATTGGAAGGAAGGAGTGTGTACCAACCTCAAGGTTAGTTAGAACCAGCTGTGGTCACTTTAGAGCTTACCTTGGTCCATGCAGGTGGACTTGACAAGGAAGGAGTCTGAAGTCACTGGAAGTGGCAGCCCAAGCCCCCAGGGACTGGTAATAGCACACACTGTTTTACATCTAGGTCTTATTTGGTCCTTACCACAACCTTGTAGGGGAAGCTGTGCAAGGCCTAGGATGTCCCATTTTACAGTTGAGAAGGCAGGCCCACAGAGGGGGAGGGGTTTTGCTGAGATCAGAAAACCAAACAAAATAATAATAGTATCTGGCCGTTATGAAGTGCTTTGCATACAGGATGTTGTTCGATTCCCTCACCAGCCCCGTGAGGTAGATGATGAAGGATCATCTCCAAGAGCCTGAGCTCACATTCTTGGCCCTCTGCATGCAGCAGCCCACCTAAGCTGTACCACCCCCCCCTGCCCCTCCCCACATCCCTGACTCCAGTGCCTTAGCAAGGTGATTCTCATCTCTGCCTCTTGGAATCCCTAAGTCCCATCCAGGCTCTGATTGAGGGCTGCCTCTGACAGGAGGTTTTTCCCAACTTCCCTGCCGCCCCCCACCCCCATGTGTGTATTAGCACACATCTGCTCCACATTACCTGGGATCTGTTTTCTCTGTGTAATGGGGACTTGGCCGAGGGAGAACAGAACTCCATTGGTCAGGCCCCTAGTATGCATAGATTTCACATGTTGTGTATATGTTGTTTCCCCAGCAGAACGCAAGCTTCTTACAGACAGGGACCGTCTCATTTTTGTGTCCCCCACCCCTGGCACCCTGGAGGGCACAGAGTAGGTGCTTAGTAAACATTTGCTTCATGGATTGACTATCCACAGTCACAGGGCTGGCAAGAATCAGAACTGGGAGCTGAAACATATCTTTGACCTTCTGCTTTACTGCACTGCCCTAGGTGACTGACCACCCTGAAGTGATGCCCAGCTGGGAGAGGGAAGGAGTAGCCAAGAACCCTACCAGCTGGCACCTAATGCTGGATTCTGGGAGAGTTACTGAAATCTCTGTGAGATGGATGGTGTTATGCCCATTTTACAGAGGGTGAAAGTGAAGCTCAGAGAGGTAAATTCATGCTCTTTTCCCTCATGCTTTCTATATTCCAGTTAAACTGGACTACTTGTAACTCCCTCTCTGTGGCATTACATTTGGGCTGGAGCCCTGCCTTACTTGGGGAAGCTGCAGGAGGAAAAAACACAAATATTTCTGCAGAAACTTTTCTCCTTAGGATTCCACACAGCGCCAAGTGCCCCTCTGCACCTAACTGCCATCAAGTTAGAGAAGATGTGAGTGATGATGACAGAACAGATTTATCTTGATTTTTATGAACTTAGGGAACATGAAGTGGGCCTTTCCATATTTATAGGATAGCAGCAGAAGAATGTGCAGGGCATTGTGGGTATCAGTTATGTACAGCTTGCTATTTAAAAAACAGATCATTTCAATGTGTAACTTTCAAAGCTGACTTACCTGCCTGTGATTTCCTTCATCCTTCTGGGTTTTCTTCTGTGCATTTCAAAAAAGATGTTTCAGTGACCCTTTTTGCTTTCTTTTTTTTTTTAACCACCATCTCCCTACATCCTCCTCTCCCCACCAGGGGCAAAAAAACAGAGCAAGGGAAAAGCCCTTGTAACAAATATACATAGTCAAGGAAAACCAATGTCTCCATTGGTGGGCCCCAAAATATCCATCTCTCCTTCTGCATCTTGAATCCATCGCCCACCTCTCTATTAGGAGTAGACTAGTCCCTGGAATGATGGCATTGCACTGATGAGTCCTTGCATCTTTCAAAGATGTTTGTCTTTATGCCATAGTTTTTCGTGTATGAATCCTTCCCATGGTTCTTATCACTTCTTCTGCATCAGTTCATCAAACCAATGGATAGGCATTCGTCTTCAGTTCTTCACCACTACAAAAAAAAGCTTTTATACATATTTTTATACATATAGGTCCTTTTCCTTTGATTTCTTTGTGGTATAGGCCCACGTTGTACTCTGGGTCAAAAAATGTGTGTGTGTGTGTGTGTGTGTGTGTGTGTACACACACACAATACAACTATATATAAAAATGTATATTTATATATAAATTATATATAAAATCAGTTTCCTATTTTGTGATTTTATTTGATACTTGTCATGGTAACACCTTTTGAGTCTTTCCTTAGGGAAAGTGATTATCTAAAAGCCGGAGGCTTCTGTGAGGTCTACAAATCAACGGCTTCTGGCCCTTGTTACTCCTGAAACACACTTCCCAACATATACATTTTAAAAGTTTTTATTTTAAGTTCTCTCCCTGCTGCTGCTCCCCCACCCACTGAGAAAGCAAAATATATAATACCCATTGTACATATGATGTCATAGAAAACACATTTCCACATTAGCTGGGATACAAAATAAAAAAGACAAGAAAAAAAATGTAAAAGTGAAAGAAAATGTGCTCTGATCTGCACTCAGATCATCAGTTCTCTCTCTGGAGGTGGAAAGCACTTTTCATCATGAGTCCTTTGGAACTGGTGTAGATCATGGTATTGATGAGAGAAGATAAGTGTTTCCACAGTTAGATGTCATTACAGTGTAGCTGTTAGTGTGCACGATGTTCTCCTATTTCTGCTCACTTTACTTTGCATCAATTTGTATTCGTCTTCCCAGGTTTTTCTGAAAACATTCTGCTCATTGTTCCTTATAGCATGATAGTATTCCATCACAATCATACGCCACAATTTGTTTAGCCATTACCCAATTGATGGGCATCCCTTCAATTCCCAATTGTTTGTCACCATAAAAGTGGTGGATATACTCATTTTTGTACGAAAAAGTCATTTTCCTTTTATCTTTTTGGAGTATGGATCTAGTGTGGTATTGCTATTTCAAAGGTTATGTACAGTTTCATATTATAGTCCTTTGGACACAGTTCCAAATTGTTCCTCAAAATGGTTGGACCAATCCACAACTCTACCAACAGTACATACCTATTTTTCTATATCCCCTCTAGCATTTGTTATTTGCCTTTTCTGACATATTAACCAGCCTGATAGGTATGAGGAGGCACCTTGGGGTTATTTTAATTTACAGTTCTCTAATTATTACTGATTTACATCATTTTATTTGACTCGATAGCTTTGATTTTTTTCTTCTGAAAAATGCCTGTTCATATCCTTTGACTATTTATCAATTGGGGAATGGCTCTTATTTTTTTTTTTAAAGCAATTGGGGTCAAGGTTACATGGCTAATCATTATTTCTGTGTGGGTGCTCATTTTCTGAGGCCAGATTTGATCCCGGGTCATCTGAACTCCAAGGCCGGAGCTCTTACTCACTGCGCCACCTAGCCACCCCTTTGGCTCTTATTTTTTATAAATTTGAATAATTTCCCTATATACTTAAGAAATAAGGCCTTTATCAGAGAAACTTGCTGTATAAAATTTCCCCTAGTTTCTTGTTTTCCTTCTAGCTTTGGTTGCATTAGTTTTGTTTGTGTAAAACTTTTTTAAACTTAATGTAATTAAAATTAGCCACTTTACCTCCTGTAATCATCTCTTTCTCTTGTTTGTTCATGAACTCTTCCCTTATCCACAGATCTGACAAGTAATGTTTCCTATGCTCCCCTAATTTGCTTATGATGTAATCTTTATGTCTAAATAATGTACCCATTTTGAGTTTACCTTGGTAAATAGTGTGAGATGTAACAGTCTCTGCCGAGTTTCTGCCAGACTGTGTTAGTTTTTTTCCCAATAGTTTTTGTCAAATAATGAGCTCTTTCCCAAATGGTGAGCTTGACTCTTTGGGTTTATCAAGCACTAGGTTACTGCAGTCATTTATTTCTGTGTATTGTGTAAAATCTATTCTATTGATTGACTTCTCGATCTCTTATCCAGTACCAGATAGTTTGGGTGATTACACCTTTGTAGTATAGTCTGAGAATTGGCACTGCTAGGCTGCCTTGCTTCACTTTTTTTCATTGGTTCCATTAGCATTCTTGGCCTTTTGTTCCTCTAGATGAATTTTATTATTTTTTTTCTAGCTTTATAAAAGAATTCTTTGGTAGTTTGACTTGAACAAGTATATTAATTTTTATTAATGAGTATATTAATTTAGGTAATATTGTTTTTATTATATTGGCTTGGCTTACCATGAACTACTAATATTTTTTCCAGTTTAGATTTGTCTTTATTTGTGTAAACAGTGTTTTGGAACTGTGTTCATTTAGTTCCTATGTATGTCTCTTGGTAGGTAGATACCCAAATATTTTATACTATCTGCAGTTATTTTAAATGGAATTTCTCTTTCTATCGCTTCCTTCTGAGTTTTATTTTTATTTATACAGAAAGCAAGTAATTTCTGTAGGTTTGGTTTGTCTTACAACTTCGCTCCAATTTTTAATTGTTTCGGTTAGGTTTATAGTTGACTTTCTAGGGTTCTTTAAGTATACTGTCATCTCATATGCAAAAAGTGATAGTTTTGTTTTCTTGTTGCCTATGCTTAATTCACTTTCTTTTTTTTGTCATTGCCATAGCTAATCCAATTTCTAGTATAGTATTGAATAGTAATGGAGACAACAGACATCCTTGGTCACCCTTGGTCTTATTGGGAAGGGTTCTAGTTTATCCATGTTACAGATAATGCTTGCTCTTGGTTTTAGATAGATACTACTTATTATTTTAAGAAAAGCTTCATATATTCCTGTACTTTCTAATGCTTTTTAGAAGAATGGACATTGTATTTTGTCAAAAGCTTTTTTCTGCATCTATTGATATAATCATATGATTTTTGTAGTTTTTGTTATTGATGTGGTCAATTATGCTTATAGTTTTCCTAATATTGAACCAGCTCTGCATTCCTGGTATAAATTCAACCTGGTCATAGTGTATGATCTTTGTGATACATGACTATAATCTCTTTGCTAGTATTTCATTTTTAAATTTTGCATCAATATTCATTAGGGAATTATTTTAACTTTCCATGGTTTTCTTTCTTTGTTTTTGCTCTCCCTGGTTTTGGTATCAAAACCATATTTGTATCATAGAAAGAATTTGGTAGGACTCCTCCTCTACCCGTTTTTCCAGACAGTTTATATAGTGTTAGAATTCATTATTCTTTAAATGTTTCATAGAATTTGCTTATAAATCCATCTGATCCTGGAGTTTTTTTCCTTAGGAAGATCATTCATGACTTGTTCAACTTCTTTTTTCTAAGACAGGGTTATTTAAGTATCCTATTTCTTCTTCTACCAATTTATATAATTTATATTTTTGTAAATCATCATTCATTTCATTTAGATTGTCAGTTTTATTGGCATATAGTTGGGGCAAAATGGCTCCTAGTAATTGCTTTAATTTCATTTTTATTGGTTGTGCATTCACCCTTTTATTTTTGAAGCTAGTAATTTGGTTTTCTTCTTTTAAACAAGTTAGCAAATGGTTTATCTATTTTTTCCCATAAAATCTGATCCTAGTTTCATTTATTAGTTCAATGTTACTGTTTTTAAACTTTCCATTTTCTTAATCTCTCCTTTTGCCTTTCAACATTTCTAAGTTGGTGTTTAATTGGAGAGTTTTAATTTGGTTTTTTTTTTCCTAGTTGGTTTTTTTAGTTGCATGCCCCAATTTGTTGATCTGCTCTTTCTCTCTTTTATTGATGTAAGCATATACATTTTCCCCTGAAAACCATTTTGGCTGAATCCCACAAATTTAGGTAGATTGTTTCATTGTTGTCATTATCTTTAATGGAATTGTTGCTTGTTTCTATGGTTTGTTCTTTGACCCACTCGTTCTTTAGGATGTAATTAGTTTCCAATTCATTTTTAATCTTTGCTTCAAAGGTCCCTTATCGAATGTAATTTTTATTGCATTATAGTCTTAAAAGGGTGTATTTAATATTTCTGACTTTTAGCATTTGTGTGTAAGGTTTTTTACGCCCTTATACATGGTTAATTTTTGTAAAAATGCCATGTACAGCTGAGAAAAAAAAGGTATGTTCCTTTTTATTGCCCTTTCAGTATTCTTGAGATCTGTCATCTCTAATTTTTCTAAAATTCTATTCATCTCCTTAGCTTCTTTCTTGTTTATTTAATGCTTAAATTTACCTAGTGCCAAGAGGGGCAAGGTCCTCTGCTAGTATAGTTTTACTGTTTACTCTGTAACTCATTGAATTTTTCCTTTTAAGAATGTGGACACTGGGGCGGCTAGGTGGCGCAGTGAATAGAGCGCCCTGGAATCAGAAGGCCCTGAGTTCGGAGCCGGCCTCTGACACTTAATCCACACGAACAAAAAAACCTAGCCGTGTAACCTTGGGCAAGTTACTTAACCCCAATTGCCCTAAAGGGGCGGCTAGGTGGCGCAGTGAGTAAGAGCGCCGGCCTCGGAGTTTGGATGACCCGAGATCAGATCCGGCCTCAGAAAATGAGCACCCACGCATAAATCAAATGACTAGCCGTGTAACCTTGAGCAAGTTACTTAACCCCAATTGCTTAAAAAAAAAAAAAAAAAGAATGTGGACACTATGCTGTTTGGTGCATATATCTTCAGTATTAACATTACTTCTTGTCTATTGTGCCTTTTAGCAAAATATGGTTTTCCTATCTCTTTTATTTTTATATATTTTTATTTTTTTACTTTTTGGAGGGCAATTGGGGTTAGGTGACTTGCCCAAGGTCACACAGCTAGTTTTTGTGTTAAGTGTCTGAGATCATCCTGACTCCAGGGCTGATGCTCTATTCACTTCACCACCTAGTTGCCCCCTCCTATCTCTTTTAATTAATACTACTTCACTTGATGATCTCATCAGTTCCCATAGATTTAATCACCATTTCTATGCTGGTGATTTTCAACCATTCCTTCCCCAATGGCTCCTCTGACCTCTAATCTCACTTCTCCAACTGCCGTTAAGATACCTTGAATTAGATGTCCAATAGATGTCTTAAACTTAAATTTGCAAAATAGAACTCATTATCTCTCCCCCAAACCCTCCCTCTCTCCTACTGTCCCTATTACTGTAGTGAGCAACACCATCCTCTTAGTCCTTCACTCAGCCTCAGGAGCCTGGACTCCTCACTCTCTCATTCCCCATATCCACGCTATTGCCAAGGTGTGTCAATTTCACCTTTGTAGTATCTCTCAAATATACCCCCTTCTCTCCTCTGACTCTGCCATTCCCGTTGCAGACCCTCATCATTTCACACCTGGGTGAAGTGCTGTTTTGTATTGATTTGCGTGTTTTCTCCCTCCTCCATTAGATTATAAATTCCTGGAAGACAGGGATTATCTTTTGCTTCTCTTGTATCTAGCACTTAGCATATTGCCTGACACATAGTAGGTGCTTAGTATGTTTATTGATTGATTGATTGATTAGGTCTATTTTTAGTTTATCTTTGTCTGAGATCATAACTGCTACTCCTGTCCTTTTTATTTCAGCTGAAGTATAATAGACTCTGCTGTAGCCTTTTATTTTAACTCTGTTTCTTTCTGTTTCAAGTGTATCTTTTGTAAACAATGTATTTTTAGATTCTAGTTTTCAATTCGTTCTGCTATCCACTTCCCTTTTATAGGTGAGTTCATTCCGTTTGCATTCATAGTTAGGATTGCTAACCATGTATTTCCCTCCATTCTCTTCTATTTAGTTTTCTCTTTTTTTTACCCTATCTCCCCTCAAAAATCTGTTTAGCTTTTGATCTCTGCCTCCCTTAGTTTATTCCCCCCCTTTTCTCTCAGTCTTTTCCCTCCTACTTCCCCATTGGATAAGATTAATTTCTATAACCAATTATATATGTATATGTGTGTGTGTGTGTGTGTGTGTGTGTGTGTACACACACACACACACACACACACACATAGATACTCACATATATATTTTCCTCCTTGAACCAGTTCAGATGAGAGTAAGGTTCAAGTGTTCCCTGCTCTCTCCCCTTGTTTTCGTCTCCACTGTAAAAAACTCTTCTTTGTGTTCCTCTTTTATGTGAGATTATTTCGCCGATTTCCTCTTCCTTCCCCCATTTCCCAGTGCATCCCACTTCTGTTCTTTTTTCAGGATCATCACAATATGATAGATTTACATTCATGTTCTCTATCCATGTAGATTCCTTATAACTGCCCTAATAATGATAAAGTTCTTATGAGTTATGTATCTCATCTCGCCATATTGGAATGTCAATGGATTAAGTTCCTTATTGTTTCTGTTTCCTGTTTTTCTTTTTATGCTTCTCTTGAGTCTTGTGTTTGAATGTCTACTTTTCTATTTAGCCGTGGTCCTTCAGACTGCTTGAAAGTCTTTCTATTTCATCAAATGTACATCTTTCCTCCCTGTGGGATCATATACTCCTTTATAGTTGTAGGTGTTAAATGTTGTGTGATCCTGACTGTGGTTCCATGGTATTTGAATAGTTTCTTTCTGACTGGTTTCAGTATTTTCTCCTGTAATTTGTAATGTGGCTAATACTCCTAGGAAGTATAGTGAATTCTTTCAATTCTTGCCTTACCCTTTAGTTTTAAGATATCTGGGCAGTTTTCCTTTGTAATTTCTTGAACTATGATACACAGACTTTTTATCTAATCTTGGCTTTCAGGTAGTCCCATTATTCTTAAATTATCTCTCCTTGATTTATTTTCCAAGTTAGTTGTTTTTCCAATGAGATATTTCACGTGTTCTATTTTTTTTCCACTTTTTTTTTTACTCTGTTCCTTGATATCTCATTGAGTCACTAGCTTCCATTTGATCAGTTCACATTTTTAAGGAGTTATTTTCTTCAGTGAGGTTTTGTTTCTCTTTTTCCAAGCTGTTCATTCTTTTTTTCCCCATCATTTTCTTGCATTGCTCTCCTTTCCCAATTTTTCCTCAACACTTTTGATTTTTAAAAAATCATTATTTTCACTCTTTTAAAAAGAAATCTCTTCCTTCAGAACTTCTAGGAATTTTTGTTGTGCCTGTGACAATCTATATTTTTCTTTGAGGCTTTGCTTGTAGATATTTTTAAGTTAGTCTTGAGCTTCCCTGTCTCCATAGAAGATGATTGTGGTCAGGTTCTTTTCTTGTGCTTGCTTGTTTTTCCAGTTTATTTCTTGGCTTTGGGCTTTATGTATGTTAAAATTGGGCGCTGTTCACCTCTAGGGGAATGGGTAGCTATGGCTAAATCTGGGGACACGTATGGTTTAGGTTCTTCCAAAATGGTATGATACAGAGAGAGAGTTCTGGTCACTCCCTCCTGGTCCGGTACTCTGGTCCTTACCCAGGTAAAGCCTTTGCTCCCTCACATACACAAGCTATTACCATTCTTCTCCACCCTTGTGTCTCAGAACTGAGAAATGGGCAAAGAAGCTGCCAAGTGGTACCTGGGCTTGGTCCTCTAAATGATCTTCTTGCCACCATTGCTACTGTTGTTGCTGCTGCTGCCACTGCCTCTACATCCCCCAGCCAGTACTGCATAATCCCAGGCACTCCCCACTCCACTGTCCACAAGGGACTTCTCTTTCAGTTCTCCTAAGCTGTCCTGGGCTGGGAAAATGAGAAAGCCTGTCTTTTTTGGTTATCCTGCTCAGAATCTGATTGAGGCTTTTCTTTTTAAACCATTTAGAGGGTTCCGTTCAGCAGAAACGCTCAGTTTCCTCCACTGTCTGGGCTTGACCCCTTCCAAGATATTTTTCATTGTCCTCACCAATGCCCCCCTGACATCCGAGTAATTGAATATCAAAGTATACGTTAACTGAATTTGGAGTCTTTGCGTTTTCTATATGTAGCCACTCAGGCTGGGCAAGTTTGCCAGGAAATGATTGTTTTGTTCTTGTCATGTACCATGTGCCCGTTATGCCAACTCCTTTATTTGACTCTTCCAGGAGAACCTGTGAGCTGTTCTCTCACTTAACTGCAGTTTCCTTTGGGGTCCTGTGGTTTATCAGGACATGTACACTGTGATCACTGGACGGGGACCTTACACTCAGAGGCCCAGCAGCTGAGTTCTTGTTAGAGCCACTCTACAAACTGTCTGCCCCTTGGTCCCATCACTGCCCAAGGATAGAATAGAGGACCACTTGTATCTTTCTTGCCCATGGGTTGCCATGGCTGAGGTCATCTCCATCTTGTTGGCAGTGAGGCTGGTTCTCAGAGAGCAGACATAGTCTCTTCCTAGAAGTATAATCAGAGCCATTGCAGCATGGCCAAACTTCCCAAAGAACCTACAATCTGGGGTCACCTCCAGGCCACAGTGTGGTCCAGTGCAGTATGATATAGGTAACATCTGGGATTTCAGAGGTTTCCAGATATTTGGCTTAAAAAATTCCCATTTAATATAGTTGCACTAATTTTGTTTGCGTAAAAGCTTTTTATCTGTGTTGCTTAAATGTTGCCCCTTAAAAAAAAATCTCCTCTGTTGCTTTCTTTGTTTATAAATGCTTCCCCAACTAAAGATCTGAAAGGCTTTGCTCATTTCTCCTTGCCTCAGGAACCCCACCCCCAAGTTCTTTCAGTAAGCAAAGAGAGAACTCACCTGAGCCCAGCCCAAGCTGCTGGACCGGGCCCGCCTCCCTACTGGACACTTTATTTCTCATCTTTCCAGAGATCATTCTCCAGGGTGGAAAAGACAAGAGCAAAACAAAGGGCTCTGCTTTCTTCTGGCCACCCTTAGTGGCTTTCTGTGAGTCTCTCTCCTCTTTACCCTGATGTCACTCAGGAACAGCCTCCCCTCTTGGGCTTGTTTTTCTTCTTCAGCCTTAGCTGATCTTTGCTTTGGCTTTTCTGCCAATGTTCTTGCAGGGTCACCCCATGGTTTTCTTTTTTTCTTTTGTTTCTCATGTCAAAATTTTGCTTTTATCCTCTGTTACCTGCCTTTATTTCCATCTTCCATGCTTATATATTTTTTTAATCTAAGCTGGTGGTAGAATCATCTGTAGAGGACTGTCTTTCTCTTCCAGGAGTGGGAAACCTGTGACCTCGAGGCCACATGTGAAAGTTTCTCCTCCTCCCTGGGCTGACTTCCCCTGTAGAATCTGAGTCGATGGAAGCTGACTTCTTCCTCTGAACCCTCTGAAATCTCCTCTCCCCATATTTAGGCCATATATCAGATTCTGCCCAGCCTCCTTGTCCTTCTCTGTCAGAAACTTCAAGGAACAGTCATTCCCTTTCATGGTCCCTATTATCTCTGCCCCTCTTTGTTAGGGGGAATGAGATCCAGACTAGAATTCTTTCTAGTTGGTTCTTCTGCCTTCTGAATTAGGGCAGGTAAGGAAAGAACATGCTCTCCCTCTGATTTTGGTGGAGAGCTCAAAGCAGGTGCACAGATGATGGAAGTTCCCTCTTGCTACTGTTTCCTAGCTCTGAGCCAGGCTTGGGGTGGTTCTTACACTTTGCCTTTCTTTCCTGCTTTTGTCCAAATGGTCTGTGGGATTCTCTGATGACAGCTTCATGGCTGTTTCAGCCTCTCTTGATCTTCCCTTGAATCTTCTCCCCTGTGCTGTGCTCCCCCTTCTCTGCTTCCTGGACTTTCTCATGAACGACAGAATGAACAAATGAATGAAAAGGCATTTTATGTGCTTGCTGTGCTCACAAGAGGCTCTACTTTATAGAAAGTGCTACTCTTTCCCCACTTTTTTAAAACCAGGGATACTTGCATTTCTCTTGTGAGGACATCCAGGAACAAGAAGGAGCAGTTATCTGTTCCCTGTGCAAAGGGGAAGTCAAGGCCCAGCTTCCTGGAAACTAGGTCCAGGCACTGTTCCAGCCTGGGGCATTTTGCATCCTGAATCACTTGTTAGAAGAGGATTGTAAACTGGGAGACAAGTCGAGGGCGTGGCTTCTGTCTATAGTAGGCTCCACACAACTCCAGAATGCTTTGGCTGCCCTTTGGAACAAGAACAGCACCTTAGATTGACTGAGAGGTTTACAAAGTGTATTTGTTGAGGAAATGAGTCATTCCAAGTAACCATTATGCCCTTCCCCGATACTCACCCTGGATGTTCTTCTTAACTCCCCCCGCCCCCCAGCCTCCAGATCTCCTCTCTCGGTGACAAAGACCTCATTTCACACAGCCAGTGAGTGCTCTAGCTCAGGCCTGCAGCACCTCTCCCCTTCAGTCCTCACATAGCAACTAAAGAACCTACCACTTGTCTACTCAGTGAGCTTCCATGGCTCCCTAGTACTTCTAGAATAGAGCTCCTCTGTTTGGCTTTTAAAGCACTTCACAACCTGGCCCCATCCCACCGTTCCAGTCTAAACACACATTGTGCCTCTCCATGCAGCCTACCGGCCAGCTAAACTGCTCTGGCTCTTCACACACAGTTCTCCATCTCCCATCCCCAGGCATCACCCCTGTGTCTTGGAACAAGACTCCCCTTCTCCATGAAACTTCCTGATTTCCCCATCTACCTCCTCTATACAAAGCAGATACAAGGTATCTGATGGGATAGCCTTGGAGGTGTCTTAGTATCTGCTTTGTATGGATGTTGTATATACCGATGGATGGATGGATACAGTATATATCTGTGGAAGGATACTAAATATACCCACAGATAAATGCACCCACAAATGGAGGTTGTTTCTCTCCTCACCCTGCTATAAACTCCTTGAAGACATATTTGGGTATCCGCATCACCTAGCACCATGCCATACACATGGTGAGTACTTTACAAATGGTTTTTAATTGAGTGTTAGATCAGTTCATCTATGGTGGATTTGCTGTCCCTCCAAAGGTGCAGATCCCAAGCCACCCATGCCTGCCCAACCCATGTACCTCCCGTCCATGACTTCCTATGGGTGGCCATGCTGGGTGCCTTTCCTTGACATCATGAGGGTGACAGGGCAGAACTTTGGCTGTCCACCAATCATCTTTTACTCTCACCAGGTGACCAGCCCATATTCTCTTTCTGTCATATAATTCCTTAGTGACATTCTGCCTGTCTCTTCTTTGGAGTTCCTCATTAATATATACAAAATTTCTACAAGGTAGTTAGGGAGAGCTTTCATTATTAGTTCACTCAACTGTAAGCTTAGCACTGTTGTTGGAGATACAGAGAACACTTAGACACCACTGCTGTCCCTATGGAGACCCTGCATGATTAAGGGGAAAGGAGGCCAATGAAAAACATTACACAATGGATGCCTGTCAGCTGGGAAATGGCCTCATAATGTGCCAAATATTGGTGCGTTGTACTGCAGAGAAAATGAACATGAGGAACTTAGGTACACAGGGGAAAACTGGCCTGAGCTGATGTAAAGCCAAGAAAACAGAACCAAGGGAACGAGAGGTCGAGTCAGGAGGGTCACATAAATGAGAACAACAGGGAAGACAGTTGACCTCAGAATGGTTAAAGCTCTGGAGGTCGAATGATGGGCCCTGGACAGGCTGCCAGACCTGTTTTTTGGGTCTGCTTGGCTCCCCCATAACTTGCTTGGTTACAAAGGCGCCTCCGGGGCTGGAGGGACCCCTTGATGGTGGATGGCTGTGGTGGAGAAAGAACACAGAGGGTCCATGAGGGAGGCTCTGGGGCACGACCAACTTCCAAATTTGCCATCACATTCCTGGAGGGCAGCAAGGACCAGAAACCCTGGCAAGCTCACCTCCCAGCAGCCTCTTTCCTTGGATCAAGCCTCCTCATGTTATCTGTCCCCAGGGAGCAAAGTTCCCGTGGGGAGAGAAAGTCATCGAGGTGAGGCCATCTGGTGTCTCCAGCGGCCCAGACTAGATGAAAGCTAAGTTCTCGTCCCCCCACTTTCACCTTCTCACAGTTATAAGACAGGTAAAGTTTGCTGTGAGCTAGGTAGAAGATTATTACCTTTATTTAAAGAGGAGGAAATTGAGGTTCAAGGCAGTTGTGACTTTGCCAGTGGCCACACAGCTTCTGAGTGTCAGCTGGAGCTCCGCTTAAAGTCTTATACCTCCTCATCCATTGTGTAACTGTGGAACTTGTGGCCTGTGTCTTCAGCCTTCCCAGAAGTGACAGGTCCATCCAAGGTGTATTCCAATTACAGTCTCTGGGTTGGAGGGTGAGAGGAACCTCAGCCGGACTGTATAGGGAGGGCAGGGCCCTCTTTGGAGGAGTCCATCCTATAGGATTTCCTGCCTCTTGCAAACCCATCTCAGGCAAGCATCTTGTGGCCAGTGATGTCCTACCACAGCCACTGGTACTGGCAACATCTCTAGTAAGACACTGAGGCAGGACTGAGGGGTCAAGTCATGTTTCTGGGAGGTAGGTGAAAGAAGTTGTCTCTGAGGGCTGGGTTCGCCCCTCCTGTGTGATCTGCCTGCAGACAGCCTGGAAGGCAGGGAGCTGGGCCTGCCACGCAGCCCCTTAGTCTAGTACAGGGAGAGTGGGATTCTTCCTCTTCGCTTCCGGTTCCACCAAGGACTTGGGATCCTCTCTTCTACCATCGTGCCAGCTGCTCAGAGACTATGGAAGCCTGCCTGCCCCTCCTTTCCCACAGTCTGTGAAGCTGTTTCCCAGATCCAGATTTCCTCACCATGTACATAATCAGTTCTCCACCTACCCCATCTCCACCCCTTGGGATTCCTTTGCCCTCTGCCAAACTTCAACCATTTCTTATTCCAGAATAGACATTTCAGGGGAGGGAGCTGTAGTAACACAGTGGCATTCCTTAGGGTCAGTAGACAGATGTGCCATGGAGAGTGGACAGAGGTAGCCTGCTTGGTGATGAAGGTTAACTCATCTTCACCTCTAATTGAACAAAATGGGTGTTGGCATGGAGTGCAGCCTACGTGGCATGGCCCAGCTTCAGCAGGAGCAGCCATGTGGGCAGGAGCTGGTACAGCAGCTGCCAGCTGAGGTGGAGGTGCTGTAGGCAGCCATGGAGTAGGCACCGCCCCACCCCACCTGCCAGCCTGCCTCAACCTCACCCTCTGTTTCAGTCCCTGCTCAGTCATCTCTTCCGTCCCCCCTCCCTTCCTCCAGGGAGCAGGTACCAGTGGTAGCTGCTGGCCTGTGATCATCATGGCCCCAGGTCGGGGCACACCCCCTGCCTGGGCCTGGGATTATCACAGCTGGGTCTACACCCCAGAGGACTGAGGTGCTAGGGCTGCCCCATACCTGAATATGAGGACAGACTCAGAGTGGGAGACAGAAATGGAAGGACTGGGAGAACTTGGAGATGGTCATATATCAGAAGAGAGGAAAGTCTTCACTGAGCCCATTAAGAGACCTCCTGCCTGACACCATGTTGGAATGTTCTGGTAAAGACAGGACAGACATGTCATGATGAGAGGGAAGGAGAAGGTAGAGTGGAGAGGACCCTGGACCTGCCTCAGAGCCATGGGCTTCCCGGCCCAGCCCAGCCCTGCCCCTGGCTAAGTCACTCCAGGCCTCTCCAGGCCTCAAGAAAGATCAAGTACTTGGAAAAGGTCCCTTCTACCACTGGGCCCATGCACTCCAGGTCCCTGGTCTGATGCTGAGCCAGAACAGTGTGGGGAGAACAAGCCCAGCCTCACCAATGTCATCATCACCATGACGAGGGTTGGCGAGGGGCCTTACAGGTATCTCATTTGAGCCACACTACAACCCTGGAAGGCAGGCACTGTTAGCCCCACTTCACAGGTAAACTGAGGCAGGCAGTGGTTAAGTGACTTGTCAGGGTCCCCCAGCCAGTAAGTGTCTGAGGCCAAATTGTTGCCTCTCCACCATGCTACCCAAGGAAGTGGACAAAGGATTTTATATTTGTCTTCTCCTTCAGGCCTCCCAACAACCCTGTGAAGCTGAGCCGGCCCAAAAAGCCCATTGATAATATGTGTCTGGCCAAGCAGGGATAGAAGAGGTGAGGAGGCTGGGATCAATGGGGAGGAGGTTACTGCCAGGCTGGACCCTCAGGGGAGGCTATTGGGGCACCCCCAGGCCCAGGCCCTGGTACCTCTGAGGAGATGAGAGAGCAGAGGGGGCTCCAGCCAGAGGGAGCCTGAGGAGCTGGGCCTGCTGCCTGCTGCCTGCTGCCTGCTGCTTGCTTCCCTGGGGAGCCAGGCCCACTGCTTTGCCTTGTTTACCTTAGTTTCCCAGTAGATTATTCCCTTAAGCCTTTAAGCCACTTGTGGGCTTGTCAAGAAAGTAGGTGTTTCCCAGGCACCAGAATGTTGATAGAGGTATAAATCTGTGGGATCCTTTTGGAGGATAGTCTGGCAAGACATGACACCTCCAGACTTCAAGGATCAGAGATTTCCTCACTGTGGGCAGTCCCTCCACTGACCCAACCTGATGCTAACTCTCGAGTCCTGGGAAAGCAGGCATACAGCCCATGCC
This sequence comes from Gymnobelideus leadbeateri, assembly GCA_011680675.1. Lineage (NCBI taxonomy): Eukaryota > Metazoa > Chordata > Mammalia > Diprotodontia > Petauridae > Gymnobelideus > Gymnobelideus leadbeateri. The sequence goes on from WOXC01004100.1 coordinate 103,377, forward strand.
TAAAGCTTGGCTTGTTAGGGATGTGCCATGAGGCCTTGGCACACCTCTCTGTCAGCAGGAGTCTTTCAAGTAGGGTATTAGGCAAGGACAGAATGAGAGGAGACTGCAAAGTTGATGACACTCTTGGAGCCAGTAATTTGGGTGACATCCCCCCAAATGAACCAACAAGTATCAAACAAGGGTAGCATTTACATACAGAACTTTAAGATTTTACAGATGAGGAAACTGAGATAGAAAGTGGCAAAGTGGTCAGAGCTTGTGACCAGACAGCTCATGAACAGGTTGGAGGGCCTGCTATGGGTGAGGCATCATGCTGGGAGCCCTCAGGGGGCTAACAGTCTACTGGAGGAAGCGACATGTCCATAAATTAGTGTGTTAGAAGCAGATCTGAGATAAATACAAGGCCAGTGTTTTTGAGGGTAGGCCCTTGCAGGAGGAACAGGAAAAATCGCATTGGGGGTGAACTTTGGTGGAAATGAAACCCCAAAGGATGTCATTTTTTAAAAGTTTTACTGATAATTTGGGGGGGTGGTTATGCCCCATTTATTCCTGCCCCACTTTGCCCATGGACTCTCCCTTGTAACAAAGAAATCCAAGCAACCAAAGAGGAAATTTAGTGAGGTGTTTCTATGCCTGGGTCAATACTGGATTAATGTCATTAATTCAGGTTATATTGGCTGAGGACGTGGTAGTGTTGGGTCCTAGAAAAAGAGTGTCTGAGTAGTGACAGAAGACCTGGCAAGTAAGTTTGGGGCCTCTAGGGCATGCACCTTCCCTCCTCGCTACCCTCATTTTCCTTGATAGTTTTGAAGGATTCAACATTACTAGCAAGTCTTGTAGAATGGATGAATAAGCAAGTAAAAAATAATTTATTAAATATTTTTATGTATGTGCCAAGTACTCTTGAAACTCCTCCATTGACTACCATGCTATGACCGTATTCAGCTCAATCCAAACATTTATGAAGCACCCGCTGCATGCAAAGCACTGCTCTATCCTGGTCTCCCCAGCACTCCGACTCCCCCTTCATTCTCTTCTCTGTGTCTTCTCTTCCTTCTTATCACCTTGATTTCAGAAACTCTCTGAGGCTTAGTCACAGACCCCTGCTCCTCTCTCTCCTCTTTCTTCCTGGGAGAACTAAGTACTCATTCATGTTCAAGCGTCAGCTAGCACTTTTTTGCACTTAACTTCCAAATTATATTCTAAGCTATTTTTGATTGAACATTATATGATTATGTGTAAGTAAAGTTCTAACTAGTCACAGGTAGTGGTTGGAATTAATGAATGGCTCAGTTAATAAAAGATCCCTTCTAAGACGTCAGGCCCTGATTTCCCATTAGCTCTTGGAATTATTTTTGTTATTGTTGTGAAGTGCATCAAAGGCAGAAGCATCACCAAAACAGAACAGAGGGGTCCCAGGTATTCAATGACCATTTTGGCCTTTGAATAAATGAATAAAAAAGGATTTCTTAAGTGTCTTCTATAAGCTGAGTGCTGGAGGTAAAGTGAAAAAGTAAGACAAGCTTTTCTCTCAAGGAGCTCCCAAACAACTTCTACAAGAGTGCTCAGGCTGGAGTCAGGTGGAAAAGTTCAGTGGTAAGGTGCAGTCGCAGAGCAGATGGCCATGCTATTCTAAGTGTGCCTTACATTGGTCTGAACCACTTGAGAATGCCAAGGCCTTTGTTGGCAGGGCCTTTCTTTTCCTATTCTCCCTAGCACCTGTGGAGGTGATGGCCAAGCCTCTTCTCCATCTAGCATTATGGCTAAGGACACCATGTTGGTCTTGGTCAGGAAAGGGGGAAAGGGACCACTGTTCCTAGGGCTCTTGGGTCCATCAGTTAATATTGTAGTTGTGGGGATGGCAAGCCTTTTCTCTTCAGGGTGATAATGAAGAAGCAAGATGGAGAAGGAAGGTGTCATAGAACTGAAGAGTCCTAGAATTTGAGGGTTGGAAGGGACCTCAGTGATCCTCCAGTTCAGCTCCTGTATGAAAGAATCCTAGATAAGTGGTCACTCTGTTCCTCCGTGGAGGTCTCCACAAGTCAACATGTCCAGATCTCTCATTGCATAATGACTAAGTGACCAATTTGCCTTGATATTCTCTTGTTCCTCCAGACTCAGCCTCCCTAAAGCTCAGCCCGTCATCTGCCCTTCTAGAGCCAGCTCCCCGTGCCAGCTTCCCCATGTTCTGATTCCTCCTGTTCACTTAAGTCTGAAGCCCAGGAGTCATGTTTTGACTTCCTTGTCTCTGGGCTCTCGCCCCCAAACTGCTGTTGGCTCTTCTTTCATGGTGCTTCTCACATCCACTCGTAATGGGCATTGATGTCACACTTGGGCTGGAAGAGTGAGAAAGGCACGACCCTCTGTGAGGGATGGGCAGCCATTCCATGCCAGCTAAGCAAGCACACAACATGGAGACCAAAAAAGCCAGTTCACTCTTAGCCTGTGGTGAGTTGGGGACTGCAGACCAGCCGACTGAGACTCAAGAGCATTTCACAAGATCGAGAGCTGGAAGGAAGGAAGAAGACAAGCTTTTACTGAGCGCCTACTGTGTTCTGGGCGTGGTGCCAGGCTCTGCACCAACACCATCTCAGATCCTCACAACAGCCCTGGGAGTGGGGGTGTTATCCTTTTGCAGCTGAGGAAACTGAGGCAAGCAGAAGCAAAGTCACATGACTGGTGTCTGAGGTGGGATTGGAGGACAGGCAGGTCTTCCCAAAGCCAGGCCCAGTGCCTCTCACTGCCTCTGAAGACCACAGAGATCCTCTACTCCTGTACCTTCATTTTTTTTTCTTTTTGGAGTGGGGGAGGGCAGGGAAATTGAGGTTAAGTGACTTGCCCAAGGTCACATGGCTAGTTTTGTGTTAAGTATCTGAGGCTAGATTTGAACTTGGGTCCTCCTGACTCCAGGGCCAGTGCTCTATTCAGTGTTCCACCTAGCCACCCCATGTACCCTCATTTTTTAGATCAGGAAGATGAGGCCCAGGAAACTGAAGTCGTTTCTCCAAGCCACCTGTCTCCCCTTTCCTGACCTTGACCACTGGCCTGCTTCCAACATGGTGTCCTCAGTCATGATGTCAGATGGCCAGGGGCTTGGCCATCATCTCCACAGGCATTGCAGACTCAGTTACCGAAGAAGAGGAAATATTCGGAATAGGCCAGCATAGGCCTTGGCATTCTCAAATGGTTCACTGTCACAATGGTTTATATCAATGTAAACGACACTAAGGAAGGATCCTGACCTTCTGCCCAATGAAATATCCACAAAAAGATGTTGAATTCCAATCTCAGACTCCAGATACAGCACTCTTTCTAAAATTATGGCCATTTCAGCAAAATTAACTCTTCTGGTCAGATTCTGGGATAAACCTCTTACTTGTAGGCATGTTGTAATTGATGAATATAAACCAAGGTCAACTGAGAGCTCCAAAGAAATATTTCTCTCTTTCTTTTTAAAAATGTTTTATTCATTTTGAACTTAAATACATAAAGACAAAAAAAAGAACATTTCCATGTATACAGCACAAGCTAAAAAGAGGATTCACTATAAAACCATAAACTTCCATTTCCCACTATTAAAAAAAACTACATAGTAATGATATCAGTGATCATTATATGGATATTATATATGAATATTAATATATTATATATGAATATTAATATATTAATAATGTAACCTATATATAGTAAATCCTGCTCAGCATTTTCCAAACTCCTCTGCCTTCTCTGACATTTCCTTCTATTCTCTGCTGTGTACTTTTTTTTTTAAGCAGTTGCGGTTAAGTAACTTGCTCAAGGTTACACGGCTAGTTATTTATTTATGTGTGGGTGATAATTTTCTGAGGCTGGAACCAATCCCAGGTCCTCCCAACTCCAGGGCCAGCACTCTTACTCACTGTGCCACCTAGCTGCCCCTTCTGCTGTGTACTTTTTCTATTTTTTTCTTTCCACCCTAGAGATGGCTACCATTAGACACAAAGGGGTGTGTGTGTGTGTGTGTGTGTGTGTGTGTGTGTAAACCTATGCTACACATACTTCTATTTGTCAATTCTTTCTCTGGAGGCAGACAACATCTTCCTTCCTGTGTCCCCAAAGGAAGATTTATGTAAAGTTGGGTATTAAGTACACAGCTGTCATGTAAAAACTTAACAACAGTGAATGCCAAGTGATGCTATGTGACCCAGTGCCATCTCAATTCCTTATTGAATGGCATTTCAGACCGTTCTCTAGCTATTTTTGCGGTGCTATCTTGGTGGAAAGAAAAGCTCCCTGCTGCTGAGGGCGATCCCAGCACAGTGAGAGCTGCCTGGAGTAGTGGTGGGCTCTCCATCCTCAAGCAGAGTTGCTGTAGGGATGGCTTGCATTGTCTCTTCTCTCTCTTCCCTCCATCATCAGACAAACTTGAGTATGTGTCAGGCAGGCTGGAGCCAAGGCTTCCTGACTCTGGGGCTCTGTTGCCTTTCATACACAACACAGGCACTTAAAACAGTAGGTGAATTAAATAATTTATGTAGCCTCTCTGGGCCTCAGTTTGCTCATCTGTGAGATGAACTAACAGTACTAGCCCTTACTGGATTTTTGTGACATCAGATGAAAAAATGAGTTTCAAAGTTCTTTGAAAAAGTGTAAGAACTGTATGCAAATGCAAGAAGTAATTAATTCTGCTCCTTTCCCTTTGTGCCTCCTGACTTCTTCTGACTCCCCTGGGGAGCACTGCTGATTCTCCTCTCCCTGGCATTCCATTCTGGAGCAGCCCCTGCAAACTCCAGCTCTGCCCTACACACCCTGACCCTCCCCTCCCTGCCACCCTACCTCAATCTCCGCTTCCTCCAAAAGCTGGAGATCTTAAGAGTCTTCAAAGAGATTTTGGGCTACCCAACAATAAGCCTCTGTCCCTAGGAGTATTCCTTCCCCCAAGAGACTGGATTAGGCCAGGGCACTGGGGTTGTTAGAGACGAGGTGCTTGTCCAGGGAGGGAGTGTTATTGGATGCCATCTGAGAGTCTAGGTAAGTAGAGGCCCAACCTTTTCTTTATTTGGGGACTGGTCTCCCACCATCTTGCCCAAGGTTGAGGTATGGTGGACACACACCAAAAAGAACCCACTGCTGAGAGCATGAAAACTTTGACCTGCTCCATTTGCTCCCAGGGGGCCTGTTCCCAGGGGTTCACTGTACTGCAGCTGGTCTTAGTGCAGACACCTGATCTCTGGAGATCTGGGGGTCCTGCAGCCAGTAGCAGAGACTACAGGGGCGGACCACCAGCCCTGGCCAGGCCTGATCCACTGAGCAGGCAATTTAGGTGCACTGAAAGTAGGCATTTGGGGAATAAAGGCATCTGAAGGAGCTGTAGAATGGTTTCCATTAGCTCAGTGGAGAAGCCAGAGCCACTAGAGGGCACCCAGAGCCAGCGTGGCTTGTGGGCTAAAGCTGGCGGTGTTCCAAGTGGCTTCCCCTTCTGAAGGTGGTGACAGGGGTGGCCAGAGCCAAAGGTGAGCGAGGCTGGGCACCTGGAGGAGGCTGCTTATGAAGCACGCACTGCTCTTCAGGGCCTCAGGGCCCTTGTCCAGGAAGGAGCCAGAGGAGGCAGCAGTCACATTAAGCAAAACCGGCTGTCAGAGTCGTTATCTTTTATTAGTATATCTCAGTGAAGCCCCACCCAGCTGGCAGGCTCAGCCCAGGATCTGCTTCATAGGCACCCAGTGGGGGTCCCCCTTTGCCCTGTAGACTTCCTGTGGTCTACACTGTCCTTTTTCAGGGACCCAGGTCAGGCATGGATATGCCAGATGTCAAGAGGTACAGGGACTAGTTTTCCTTGGGGGCCAGGCAGACTAGCTGCTGGCCAGCCTTAGCTGGCTGGCTGAGCTTGCTTGCTTGTAGAGGTCAGTGTGGCTGCTGGCAGGTCCGAGGAGTCCCCCCAACCTGGAGTGCTGAGGCTGGTTTATTCCTCTCCTCAGGGAGATCCTTGCCACACCAGCCTCCACCCCCTCCAGTACAGGGTTGTTTGAAGAAATAGCAGTGGAGTCCCCTGTCCATTCGGAAGGCTCCGGGGAAAGCGGTGGGGATACACTGAACATGACTTCATGACCGACTCCTTTAGATGGGGTACAGGTGCCAGAGGCTGCAGAGGGGAAGTAGTGGGGATGGGCCCAGGCAGGAGAGGACACTGTCTGCAGCCTAGTGACCCAGACCCTATGGCTTGGGCTTTTCGGGGTCAGTATGGGAGGGAAATGGAGCAAGGTGGGGAGACCGCCCTTCCCTTCCCCCAGGCTGTCAGTGCCCCAGGAGCCCAGCCACTGGAGATGTTTTTAAGGAAGCTTCTCTCTGACCCTGCTGTCACCTCTCAGCCTATCAGGGAGGGGCAGACACTGGAGGAAGGAGTCACTCTCGAAGTGGGAGCTCTTTCCCTGATTCCCAGGAGCTGCCACCGCAGTCTGCTCTCACCTGCACTGATATTGGGGGTCTTCAGGGTGGGCCCACAGCACTTTGAGCACCTCAGGGGGAGGGTCTAGCCCCAGCTTCTCTGCTCGTTCCCATCGCTGCAGTCGAGTGATGCCTAGCAGGGAGAAAGGATGCAAGTTGGTACTCGAGGCTAGAGACACCTGGAAATGGGGCACTGCCTGGGTGAAAGGGGGCACTCACTGCCCCCAGTGGCGTAGATTGAGGGCACCCCCAGAGAGGTGAAGGCTTCAGAATCAGGGAAGGGCCAGGCAGGGCTCCTGGAAGCGCTTACCTGTGCAGGGGCCGAAGTGCCTGTTCAGGTCAAACTGCCTCAGTATCTCCAAATGGGTTTTGTCCCAGTGTGCTGCAAACGTCTCCTCCTCTGGCTCCTCCCCTAACAAAAGAGGCAGTCCTTCACCGTCGTCTCCTAAGCTCCTTAGACCCCTGCCCTGAATCCCCCTTCCCCTTCCCCCTCTGCATTCCTTCTCCCCCTTCTCCCATGCCTCTATACCTCTGCCCCTTCCCTGGCTCCCGCCCCACTCCCCCAGCCCGTTGCCCTCTCTCCCCTCCCCTCCTCCTCCTTAGCCCTGGCGAGGGTGTCCTGTCCTCAGACATCTGTCCCCTTCCCCCAGACCCGAACCCCTCTCCCCTCTTGCCCCTGAGGTCAGCCCCCTGCCCCCCGCCCCCACCTCGCAGGCCTGGCTCCGGCGCCCCGGCCTCTTTGCCAGGCCCCGGCCCGCCCTTCCTCCTCTTCACTTTGGGGAAGGAGTCGGTGATGAGCCTCCTCTTCCGGCCCATGGCAGCCACCCAGGGGGGCGAGAGGCGAGGGGAGAGACAGCTGCTGGGCGGAGGACGGGGCCAGGGACGGACAGACGCGATGACCCAGACAGGCGGCTAGAGGGAGGAAGTCCAGCTGCTTCCAGGCAGGGGCCGCCCTCCGCCCCCGCCCCCAAACATGCCAACAAGGCCCGGCCAATGGCACGCGGCGGTCGGGGGGCGGGAGCCCGGCGCCGACCAATGGGGCGCGGCGCAGGCCCAGGGGGTGGGGCCGCGGCTGAACCCGGGAGGGAGACAAGGGTCTGAACCCGGAGCCTGAGGCTGCCCGGGTCGGGCCCGGCCAGCCGAGGTTCGTGCCAGCCCCGCCCCCGGGCAGATGCGGTCTCCGTCCCCTTAATCCCTGTGACCGAAGGTTCCAGGCTCGCGCATTCCTCTCTTTGTCCCATGGAGCTAGCGACTGCGCTAGGGAGAGTGAGGCGTGGGGGGGGCGAGACCAGACGACACCCCACCCCCCATCCACACCTCCGACTTCCCCAGAGGCTTCTGGTTGGGCGGAGCGGGCGGGGCGGGGGGGTGCCGGAAGAGCTACTCACCCTTGGCAAAGGAACCCAAGGCAATCCATGCCTGGGGGTGGGGGAGCTTACTTTCCTGGTCTGTAAAATGGGGTGACTGCTTCCTGCCCTGCTGGCTTTATGGGGTATGACGAGGGTCAGATGAAGTCATGGACATCGAGACTGGGGACGAGGAAGGGACACGCAAGGGATGGGGGGTGTGAGCACTTGGTGAATTACCTGCCCCGGTCAAGCAGGGAGAACAGCCAGGTGGGGAGTGGTCAGTGCTGCCTAACCAGAGAACTGGGAGGAGAATGAGGGAGAGCGGGGCAGACAGGGTTTGAAGGGGTGGGTTGCTCCAAGCCATGGCTGCCCCTTCCAGTCCGGCTTGGATTCCTTGGGGTCCGTTATCAATGAGGCAGCTCCTTAGGCCTGGCTTTCCCTTCTAGCTTCTTGGCTGCCCTGCCTTGAGGAGATGATGGCCAGGGCCAGGGGACAGTGGCTTTGGCATTGGGGCAGGGCCCCGGGGCACCTTGAGCACTTTGTTGGGAGGCTCCAGGCCCTCATTACTGGCATCCTCCAAACGTAGGATGGACTGTGTTTGTTGGTGTTGGAGACTCTGGGGTCAGTGACACCTTATAAGGCCATCTCATTGTTCGGGACAACTCCCTCCTGTCCACACCTCAGTCCCAAGTAGTGCCTTGTCCCAGGGTCTGAGTCTGAAGGGCAGAGCTGCTAAGGTTCATGGCCCTCAAGACCTCCACTCTCTTTCCAGTCAAAGCTAGTCTGGTGTCAGAGACTGAACACTAAGGTGAGGGGAGCACCAAAGTATATTCTCTGCTTTCCTAGTTGTGGCTGACTTCCCACTGGGGGCCCCAAGGAAGGCTAGGGAAGAGGTGGAGGGGTTTCTGGGGGATTGTGCTGAATGGGGGAGCAATCTCTGCCTCATTGTCTGGGCTGAACCTTCTCTAATCCCCCCTCCCCTCTGGGTTGGGTGGAGCCCAACACTCAGGGAAAGGGGGGGCATCTGAGCTTGTGCCTAATGAGGAGGGCACAGAGATCCCTCCCTTCTTAGAAGGAGGCAGGGAAGGTGGGCCCAGGTGAGTGGCCCAGTTTGGCAGTAAAGGGTTATGCCTGGAATGGCTTCCCCAAGGCTTGAGCACCCCTTTTCCCCAAGGGGAGTCCAAAGCTGGCCATGTGGCCAGGAGCTTGTGGCTTCCTGGGGTTCAGGCTGATGCTATCACCAGCCTCTTCAGTCCACAGTGCCCTGGGGAAATGGCAAAGCATGGGTGGGTCAGCCCCCTCCCCATTCTAGGCCCCTCCCACCCCTGAAAGCTGATAGCCGTGGGGCCCCTGCCACCGCCCAGGGAGCGTGAAATGGGGTGTGCCGCTGGGCGGCCACAGCAGCTCTTGATCCCGCCTGGGCCCATCCCCGCCTTTCTCTCTGGTGCCTCTGGCACCTAGACCCACTTGGAAGGCCCAGCCTTGAACATACAATTCACCAGAACACTGCCAGTATCCCTTGGGGAGATTGTGGCTGCTACCTCACTAGTGCCTCAAGAGGGGTTGGCTCCAATTGGTCAGAAGTTTAGGGGTTCTCCCTTGGGACTGAAGCTTCTCCCAAGCCCAAGGAAACTCTAGGCCCAAGTTTTCTATCCTGGGCTTTTTAGTGGCCGCATTTTGGGTCTGAGAAGTAGCCAGATCTCCCAGGGGCCTTTGCCAATCCACCACACTGGCCTAGCAGTGGGTAAGAACAATGGCTTACACTGGCACAAGGCCCTGTGGGGCAGGGGCCATTATTAACCCAGTTCTGCCAATGGTGAGGTTAAGTGCTTGCTGCCAGAGCCACAGAGCAAGGATCCAGTACAGGTGGAAGTCCCTTCCTTCTTTCTAGAGATGGCACCACCCTTGCCTGGTGGCCAAAGAAGGTGGGAGGGTGGGGCTGGGGCACTCACCTGGGCACCACAGGAGGGCTCTACAGGAAAACTTTGGAGGAGGAGCATGCTCCTGGGAATCACTGCCCTGTTCATATGGCCCAACAAGCCTGGTGCCAGAGTCCCTCTGCCACCACCTTACCTCATCTCCGTGTCTCTCTGCCCAGGCTTCAGGGATGGGCTAATGGGGGTGGGCAGTTAGAATGCTGGATTCCATCTTCCACTTTCTGTCTTCTCTGGGGTCCCTAAGGACCTTGAGTCAGCTCTGACTGCTGGAAGCCATGGAGGCTGCCCCTGCACCTTTTGGAAATACCCCCGGGGCAGTGGCTGAGTCTATAGCCCTGGTCTCCCATCAGAGCAGAGAAGACAGACATGGGGAGCCTCACATCCCTCTGAGCTCTCAGCCCCACCTGCTTCAGGGGAAGGGGGATTAGACTGGGTTTAGCTCAGACAATGCAGTAGGCTGGGGGCCCCCTGCCACTGCGCATGCACCTTAGTAGCCCCCCCCCCCTCCTTAGGGCCCCACTTTGGCTTTGGGGAAAGCCAAACAGCTAGAGGGGAGGGAGTGTGGAGGGAATGAATTGGCTGCCAGGGGGCCCAAAGGACTGTGGGGCTTCTCCTCTTCCCTTCCCTCAACAGCCCCAGCCCTGCAGGCCCCAGCACCGACCCTGGGCTCTTAGAAACTAGCCCCTGAGATCTCCTCCCTGTCCCAAGCTCACCCTCTGCCTCAGTCCTGACAGCAGCCACCTCCAGGGGCCAGAGAGGCCCTGGCAGGAAGACCCTCTGGTTCTCATTTGCCCTACCCCTCCCTACAACGCTTCTTCCAGCCTAACCACTTTCCCGGAGGGCTTCTCCCACTTCCCTGACTGACCCACCTGAACCAAGAAGAGTTCAGAGCCCTTCTGACCATTCCCCATCTTGGCCGCCAGGTGTCAGGCATTGTCCAGCTGCTAGGAGAGACCTTGTTAACTCTCTCCGTCCCAGGGGCCTGCTTCCTCTGATAAGATGGCCTAGGGAACAAGTTGTATGTTCACTGGAATTGTCCCCAGTAAACTGATTCAGCCAGTGGCTCTAACAGCTGAGGCCATGACCCTGTCTCCAGTGTCCTCTGGTTACCCCCTTACCAGTCTGTAAAAGTCTTTGTTCCTGCCAGGAAGTTGGGGGACCAGGCTGAGTCAAGGAGCAGGAAAGCTGGGGGGGGACAAAGGCTGGAAAGAAAGGTGGTCTAGGGGGATGGTGAGCACCCACCATCCCAGACCAGTCAGGCCTGAGTCATTCTCTGACCCTTGCCTCATAGGCCAGGGAAAGCTCATAGGAGTCTGCCCTTTCTCCCTACCAGGACAAAGCTTGAGGCCCAGAATGAGAGGATAAGGCCAGAAGCCCCCTTGGTCTCCCTCTGGTTCAGGCCTAGGAAGTGGTCAAGGCTGGGCCTCATGGAGATTGTGAAGCATGCCAACTATGCCCCCCTCCAAGGTGGCCCAGCTCCTACTACCTGCTTCTTACAGATTCCCTGCAGTGTGCGCTTGGGTTCTCATTGCCTTCCCCAGCATTTAAGGGGGAAGCTGGCAATCTGACCCTTGATCAGTATGAGGGAGGAGAAGACAGAAGAGCTGCCTCCCCAAGCAGCCCTTTCCTACTCCTGGTGAGGCTGGGTGGAAGACCTTGGGCAAGTCAAGGCAGCCCTCTCTGGACTTCAGTTCCCTCCTCTGTAAGGAGGCAGGGCTAGATGATCCCTACAGGCCTAGCTCCTATGTCTCTACCCCTCTAGGGCAACTCATTTAACACAGGAAATTAGTTTCTTTCTTCTGCCTCAGGTTATATTCTATTTAATTAATGTATTTCACGACATCCTTGGAAAGACAGTGTCCTTCAGGAGAGCAGGCACCGAGCTTCATTGTTTTTTTTTTAAAGCAATTGTGGTTAAGTAACTTGTTCAAGGTTACCTGGCCGGTCATTATTTATTCGTGGGTGCTCATTTTCTGAGGTCGGATCCGATCCCAGGTCGTCCCAACTCCGGGGCTGGCGCTCTTACACATTGCACCACCTAGCCACCCCTGTCTACATTAAAAAAATTTTTTTTAATTTTAATTTTTTTTATCCTTGTATCTCCAGTTTCTTGTGCTTTTGGCGGGGGCGGGGGGGTTTCAAGGACTGTGACAAACAGTGCAAGGACCATTTAGTGTGAGACTCCCACCCCCCCATGCAGATCTGCAACTTGTCAGTTATTCTGCTCTTAGAAGGCCACTTGGGCCATTGCAGGATGAAGAGGCCTGCCCAGGGTCCTCCCCCAGGGGCTGCTAAGGCCAGACCCCAAAGCCATCCCTTTACCCACTGCCTTTCACCCTGGATATTGGAGTCACCTAGTAAATATTTATTGAATTGAATGGTCTAATACTGTCAGCCCTGGACACAATCATAACATCTTTTCATTCGTTTTAATATTCCCCTCCCTCTCCCCAGGCGGCACACACTGGGCGGCTGTCTAGACTAATTCTCCTCATTTCCAGACTCAGAGAGCTGAATTGATGGTCTAAGGTCACATTGACAGTAGGTGACCCTGATAAAATTTCAGTCCGGATGCAATGTTTTCTGACCCTGCCTCCCATCCAATAAGCAGCTGGAGATGCAGGATTGTAGGTTGGGAGAGTGACCTCAGTGCTGCAAACAGAGCTCTGAACATGGTTGGCACAAAGAAGACAATTATGTGCACGGGAGCTGGAAAGGGCAGAACTTTGAAGAATTCCTGGAGCTGGCGGGAGGCCCTGGATGGTGGCGGAGCCAGAGACATCGAGGATCACTCAGCAGGTGGAAGGAGAATGAGGAAAGAAAAAGCAGGGAGGAGCGTCCAGCAAGAGCGAATGCTTAGCGTGCAGGGTCAAGGTGGGCTCAGAGAAAGATGTGCAGCCACACTGGGACAGCACCACATGGCACAAGGCCACACCTCAAGGACCTCCACTCCCCTTCCTCACCCCCACCCACCTTCCCAGTCTTCTTCCCTGCCCCAAAATAAACAGGTCTCCCAGAGTCTTGAAAAACTTCATCTGACCCTCCTGTGCTGACCTTAGCTCATACATGCTAAGGTATGAGGTCAGGTAAGGTCAGGCTTAGCCATAATTTCTTGACCCTTCCTTTTCTTAGGCACTTGAGAGTAAATGATTGTGCAAAGTAGCATGTGGTGTAGTATGTGGGAGATGATCCAGGTCCCCCCAAGCTAAAGGAGAAATCACCCTGGGCTGGCCTAGTCAGAGAAGGGCAGAGGGCAGAGGGCAGAGGGCAGGTGGAAGGAATGATCGAGGCATCTTTGTTTGGGCGGAGTGGTTAAAATGGAGAATCTGTGTCATGGGAGATAAGGCTGGAAAGGGGGGTTAGTACTAGGTGCCTGAGGGCCTCTGAATGCCAAACTGGCAACTTGGGAGTTGATCCTGTAGGCAGTAGGGAGCCACTCAAGGTTGTGTGAGCCCCCCTCAGGATGGGATGAAAATGTTAGTATTGGGCTCAGCTGTCAAGTGGCTGCAAGAACACAACTCTCCAGCTTTCTGGAAGATGAAAAGTGTACAGGCAGAAACTGAAGGGAGGCTAGGCTAGGGCCGTGAGACGGGGAAGGAGGAGGTGCATCAGAGAAATTAGAAGGAAGACTCCTCAGAACTAGAGACTGGTTGGCTGTAGGGGGTCAGCTAAGATGACAAAGGGATATTTAGGGATCTGGAGGTAGAAAAGACTATTCTTACCCCAGATTGGCCTTTCTCCTGCCTCTAGCAGCCTGCAGGAAGGCACCGTGGGCAGGGCTGTGGACCAAGGAGGGCTCAGCCCCTGGGGTGAGGGCTGCTATGACACCCAGCAGAGAACTCTAGTTTCCCAGTCTGTCCATATGCTCCCATGCTTACTCTCCCCTGATTCTTCTCTGCTTACACTGAGGACAGAGCCTAAGGTGAGGTAAGGATGGTAAGTTTGAGAATGGAGTTCAAGGTCAGGTTGAGAGTTCAGTCCCACAAGCTGTACGTTGATTAAGCTCCATCTGTGTGCAGAAGTTGCCGTTCCTTCTCTTTTGCTAGCCCATACTTTCCTTGGCCCTGCTGTCTGAGCCTGGCACCACCTGCCAGTCTGGTACTATGGAAGTTAAGTCCATCAGGGAATCCAAGATTTAAAGCCAGAAGAGGCCTCAGAAGTCATGGGGTGGTGTGCATATAGTTGGAAGGGAGCCTCTAGGTCCTTTCATCCAGCCCTCTCATTTTGCAGATGAAGGAACTGAGTCCTAGAGGAAGGGAAGTGACTTGTCTGAAGTCAATAGTTAACTAGCATTTATTAAGCACTTACTGTATGCCCAGCATTGGGGACACAAAGAGAGGCAAAAAAGTCCCCTGCTCTCAGCTGCTCGTGATCTAATGGGAGGCACAGCATTGAAAACACTACACACACACACACACACACACACACACACACACACAAGATGAGAACAAAGCAGACAGTGGCATGTCAGGGGTCAGTCTCCAGGGTCTGAGAGGTGGAGTGGGCTGGGGAATCAAGACAGGGTCTGGGCTGTTCTGAAGGGAGTCAGAGGTGAGGAGGGGGAGGCCTGCATGGGGATGAGGGAGAGCCTGGGGTCAGGAAGACAGGGGACCCGAGTGGTGAGGAGGCTGGAAAGACAAGCAGGGGAAGCTTGGGAAGGGTTTTAGATGCCAGGCAGACTTCTAGAGTAGATCCTGTAGGGAATTTACTGAATGGGAGAGGGACCCGCTGCTGCCTGCATTTTAGGAGGCTCACTTTGGGAGCCAGATGGTGCCTGGACTGAAGGCAGACACCCTCAGAAGGCTCCTGCAGTGGGTTAAGAAAGAGATGGCAAGGGCCTGCCTGAGCAAGGCTGGCTGCACGGTGGGGAGGCGGCCTGGGGCTGAAATTCTGGGAAGGTAGCAAGGATCAGCTTTGAGCCCAGACTGCTACCTGGGGTGAGAGAGTAAGGAATCAGAGAGCCTGGGTAAGGGGGAAGATGATGGCAGCCAGGAGAGGGGTAGGAAAGTGGGGAAGAGGAAGAGGCTTCCAGAGAATGAATTGTGATTTGGACATATTGACATGGATTTGAGATGCTGGCAACACGTCCAGTGGGAGAAGTCCAAGTCTGAGGCAGTTGGCCAGGTGGGATTGGATCTTGGGAGGGAGATTGGGATTGGACATATAAGTCTGGGGACCATCTTCAGGGAGATGGGTGAATCCATGGGAGGTGCCTTTAGAATAAAGGCAGAAGAGAAGAGGGCCCAGGAGAGAGGCCAGAAGGGGTGCTCAGAGAGGTAGGGAGGAGCCGGGAGAGCGTGCAGAAGCCTAGAGGTGGGCAGGTGATGGACAGAGAGGTCACAGGGGTGGAAGGCCAAGAAGGGGTCATTCAGAGCTCATTAGGAACTCTGGAGAGCATGAATGAGGCAGAAGGCAGAAGAGTGCAGAGGGGGGCTTCTGACCCCAGCTCCATCAGATACCCCCTCCCCCAGGGCTCTTACCCCTCCACATCTTTTTCTTAACTTGCTCTATGACCACAGGCAAATGGCTTCTTCTTTTCTGGTCTCATGTAAAAAAGAATGTTAACGTCTGCCTAGACTACCTGGCAGGGGCATTTACCAGGAGGACGTGTGATAACAGATGGGAAAGTGCTTTGAAAAAATGCCCTGTGCTGTGAGGATGTGGGGTGTGATTCCGATCACTCCTCCACCACTGATCCAGCTGCTCCAAGTCTCTGGACTGGAGGCCCAGGGGGGGGGCCTCTTCCCCCTCCTCCTGCCTCCAGCCTCTGGCAGGTCCACAAGCCTCAGAGGCCGTGAGCAGTCAGGTCCCAAGCCCCACATTAGCAGATATTAGGAGACCCAAGGAGGCTGAACTGGGGACAAGGACCAGTTCCTCCTCCACGCCTGGCCTTCTGGGTCTTGTCCTGGTGTCTGTCCACACCCCAGCCGTCTGTGGCCTCGTGCCTGCCCATGTCAAATGTCTTTCTGACAGTGTCCTCCTCCCTCGAGCTCAGACACCACCTTCCCTTGGTCTTTCTCCTCCATGGTAACTGCTTCTCAGGCTCAGTTGCCAGCTCCTCCTCTTCCCAATCCCTGTAGATGGGTGTTCCCCAAAGTTTTGTCCTTGGCCCTCTTCCCTTCTGTTTCTGCATTCTTTTTTTTACCCTTGGCAGCCTCATTCCTTTCCTTATCATTAACTACCGCCTGTGTACAGATGTCTCCCCAAGCTCAGGCTCCCTGCTTGACTCCTCTCCGAGCTGGAGCTGTGTATCTCCTGCCCAGGGGACACTTTCCCTTGTGCCCCCCTCCCTCTATCTCGCCATGGCCCAAGCTGGACTCAACAGTGCCCATGGCCTCCCACCCCCTACATTTCCTGTCTAGGAACCAGGACCTGACCATCCTTGCTGTGTGTGATCTGTGGGCCCTTGTTACCATCCATCTGGACACTTTCTTCCTACTTCCATCTATGCCTCTATGCTATCCTCTCTGCAGTCCTCCTGACCGACGAAGGTCAGCTAACTCTGCTCATCTGCTTCCAAATCCCTCGTGGCTCCCTCGGAAGAAAGAGTGGACTCCGTTGTCTGGGACCCAGACACCTCCCTAACGTGGCATTGTCTTCCTTTGTGGGATTTTGGGGCTAGAGCTGGGAGGCTCCTCAGTCACCACCTAGTCCAAGGCCGAGGATAAGCAAGGCAACTTCCTCGAGGTCAGAGGAAGCAATTTAGGCTCTCCTTGAGTTTTCCTCTGGTTCTCCTTCCCCTGAGCATGCCCTGGGCTGTCCTCCCTCTGTACCTTTCTGTCATTGCCCCCTTGGTCACTCCCTCTCTGAAGCCCTCCCAGATTGCCACCTCTGATGTCATGTCATGTCATGTCATGTCATGTCCCTTATCCTCCTTGAAAGTTCCTTGGGGCTTGGGGGGAACAGGACTGACTTTCCCTAAAGTCTTCAATCTCAGCTGGCACCTGGATCAGTGCTGCATACCAAGGCAATGCATTTCATCTCACGGACAGCAAAAGAGGATTCTAGCCCCACTCCCCCAACATTTCTCAAACCTCATGATTTCTTTTCTTCCCTTCCCTTGCCACCCCAAGTTTCTTGAGCCCCAGCTGATTTCCAACACTTACAGACAGGCCTAGAGTATGGAGCAGGCAGCTAGGTGGCTCTTGACTTATGTTCCTTAGTTCAAATCTGACCTCAGACAACTTCCTAGCTGTGTGACCCTGGCCAAGTCACTTCACCCTGCTTGCCTCAGTTTCCTCATCTGTAAAATGAGTTGGAGAAGGAAATGGCTAACCACTGCAGGATCTCTGCCAAGAAACCCCAAATAATATTACAAAGAGTCAGAAATGACTAAACAGAGAACCAGGAGTATGTGTGTGTGTGGGGGGGGGTTGGGGCAAAGGGGAGATAAGGTAAGGCAGGGAGCAGAGGAAGGTTCTAGGGAAAGCATTTTATTTGTTAATACAAGAATAGAAATTCTGCAATAAATACCATCTAATAAATAACTTCTCCAAATAAATAAATATTAATACAAACAAACTCAGAGTCATGAGTGGATGGGCCTGGGGGCAGGAGCCGCCCTCTCCTCATCCCCAAAATGCTACCGTCCTCAACAATGTAAACTTTTAGGGAATCCTGTGACTGTGGCTGTCCTGCCTGGGCTGGGCAGGCACTCTGGAGTGGGGGAGCCACCGGGACATTCCGGAGAGATGTGAGGCAAAGTCATTGACACTCGCCATGTTTGGTGAGGGGGATCCCGGGGGCTCTCCTTGTCCCACAGATTCTTTTTCTGCCTCTTCCTGCTTTGGTCCCTGGGTCACCACGTCCCCCACCATTTTAAGTGTGGGTGGCTTAAGGAGGAGATGGGGAGTAGGGCCTGCAGGGAGCCCCCACTTGTCTGGCTGCTGCTGCCTGGCAGCCTTCTTGGGCAGGTGGGGAGCCCCCCAGCTCTGGGCTCCCTGAGGGGGACTTTACCGCATCATTCTCTGTGAGAACAGGGAGAACCTGGGGGATGCTCCCTGGGACGGTGGAAGGAGGTCAGAGGTCGGAAGCAGGGACTTCCAGACGCAGGGTGACCGCCGCAGCTGAGGAGTGCATCTTCTTCTTGAGCCAGGTGAAGTCTTTGGCTGAGCGCCAGAGCCAGGTCTGCAGCTCCTTCAGCAGCCAGAAGTCCTCCATCTTTTGGAGGAAGTCACTGGGAGAAGGGCTGGGGGCCCAGGCGGGCTCTGCTCTTTGCGGGGGCAGTGGGTAGCCCAGGGCAGCCATGACCCCAGCGATGCTGCCCAGGAGGCCCTGCAGGCTGGTGCAGAAGTGGGCCAGGCTGCGGCGGAGCTCGGCTGTGGCCGCATGGCGGTCCAGGCCCCTCAGATAGCAGAGCAGGTGGCTGTAGGCCTGGTAGTTCTGAGCCAGTCGAAGGTGGTCGTTGAGACTCCGCCACACATCAAAGTCCACTGTGGCGCTGGGCAGGGCCTCAGCACTCAGCCTGGGCGGGTTGAAGTCGGGCTCGTTGAAAGGGGGGCCCAGGTAGTTCAGCTGTGGGAGGGAGAGGGCAATAGGGCCAGCTCTCAGAGGGGATACCCTCCCAACTGTGACCCCGGGCTAGTGTCCCCCACAACGAGGCACTTCCTGTGCTGCTAGGGAGGCCACGGTCAAAACATTAGCAATGGGGGAGCTCCCTGGGAGGCATGTGCAGAGAACAGAAAGCGGAGGGATTTACACAGGGTAGATGCTTAGTAGATACTTGTTGAATGATTGACTCAGTCTTGGGGAAAAGCCCACAGATGTGGGGAGGAAGGAAGACCAACCATCGAAAGCCGCAGGAGATGCGGGAGTGGAGGGAGAAGGCCCAGAAAAGTGGCCGAGCCAAGGGAGAAGCTTCCAGAAGGGGCCTGTGGGCACCCGGGCCGCACACGCAGGGACGAGGCAGACGGAATCTGAGAGAGGAGCGCTGCCTGGGCAAGAAGGAGCTCCTGGCTGACCTCAGAGAGAAGGAGTCAGGAGAGGGGAAGTCAGATCGCAGGGGGTTAAGGAGTGAGTGGGTGGAGAGGAAGCGGAGGCAGGGGTGTAGACCACTCCTTGGAGAAGCTCTGCAGCCAAAGGGAGGCGGGAAATAGGTCTGAGCTGAAGGGGCAGCAGCTCAAGCAAAGGGTTTTTAGGAGAGGCTAGTAGCGCCTGTGGGAAGGAAGACAGAAGGGGACAATCCCTCCCCCCAGGGGCTCTGGCCCTTCCACTAGAAGGGGGAGAGGTGGGGAGCAGAGCACCTTTTACCAAGTCCCCAGATGAATGCCAGGGGATAGGGGAAGCAGAGAGGGGTGGGGGTAGGGGTGCAGGAGAGATGAGATGCCAACTGTGGGGTAGGTCCAGGGGCCCAGGGGAAGGGGTTGGGGAAGTGGTGTTCAGCTGGGAGAGCTGGGGTGGGGGGGCGGCTTGGGACAGGCAAGGGCCCAGGGGGGAGGTTCACACGCTGACAAGCTCAGAGACAAACTAATTTCCTCGGTGTATCCTGGGGCCTGAGCCAGCTCCCCCTCCGCCCTCCTCCCCTTCCCTTCCCTGGCGCTGCAGCAGGGCTTGGGGTGTGGGGGAGGAACAAGGGGAAAGGGGGCCAGTTTCCTACAGCACCACCTTCTCCTCAGGCCCCTCCAACTGCCTCCTCCAAAAGAATTCCTGGGGTGCTCACCAACGATCTCGGTTACTTATCAAGATCCCCCCACCATGTGACCCCCCCCAAGAGGCCCAACTGGGATGGGGGAGGTCAGACAGAGGGGAGGCCTAGACTGCAGGGGCCCCGTGTTCAGAGGCGTGTGAGGTGGGGGCCGCCCCCACCCTGGGCCCCACCCGTGAGAGAGACACCACAACACGGTGTAAACAGGAGAGACTTCCCCAGCCCCCAGGGGGAGGAGGGCGGGCGGCTGGGCTGGCAGCCAGTGGGGCAGTCCTGCCCACATGCCTAGTCCTGGGGCCGGGAATGGGGAAGGGAGGGGGAAGCCAAGGGGAGAAGGAGAAAGGCCAGGAGAGAGGATGCTGGGGGCTAGAGAAACCTTGCCCATCATCTCTTCCCCCAGCCCGGGCCAAGGTTCTCCCAGATACTCACGTAGGTCCCAGCCAGGCTCCGAAGTTGGTGTTCCAGGTATCGAGTGAGGTCATAGGTTTTCTGGATGGAGGGGCCAGGCCCTGGATCCCCTGTTCGGTTGAGGGCTGGAACTGCAGGAAGGTGCCAGAGCACGGTGCATAGGCAAGCCAGCATCCCCCACGAGTCCCCTGTGGGCAAGAGAGGGACTGAGACAGAGCCTGAATTGGGAGGGGGGCAGCTGGCAGCCCCTCAGGTGTCTGACCCCACCTCCAGTTGGGAGACTGTGAGGGATGGAGGATGGGAAGGATTTCTGGTCCACATGAGAGTGTGTGTGTGTGTGTGTGTGTGTGTGTGTGTGTGTGTGTGTGTGTGAACATTTGTGTTTGTGACTTTGGTTTGTGACCTCATGGCAGTGTGGTAGCTCAAAAATGTATTTGGCCTGTGTGCCAGGGTCTCTGCATTAACATGAATGAGAGGTGTCAGACCCAGAAGGACTTATATCTGCACTCTGAGTGTCAGAGGCCCCAGATTCCATCTCTGTTCTCATCATTGTCTGGACCCTATCTGTTTCTCAGTTTCCCTATCTGAACCATGTGAAAAAAGCCCATGAATTTGGTCTTGAGAGGTAGGAGGGAGAGTCTGTTTTTGTGACCTTAGCCTTGGAGACTCCCCCAGTTCTGCTCTGGGGCTGAGTAAGGGAGTCAGCCTGCAAGGAGACCTGAGCTCAGGAGAGAAAGTGAAAACAGTCTAACCAAGGCTGGGCTACAGATGGGGAAAGCAGATTATCAGAAGTAGGATGCAGACATACAGCCCTATGGGGAGCATGGGCCCTGGTTCTGGAACCTGGCTGGCCTATGGATCATGGGGTGGGGTGGGTTGAAGGACGTCGCTGGACACCTCAGGCGCCATTCCCAATTGGGTGCCCAGTAGGTCTGAGTTGGAGGTGCTTCCCAGTGCTGAGTGTGCAGGGTTTGGCAGGGTGAGGAGTGGTGGTGACACCAGCCCAAGTCCTTGGTGCTCTCTGGAAGGTTTGGAGGCTCTGGGGGATGAGTTTGGGTTTCCCAGGGGCATGCTCTAGTCTGGACACATGATGGACTAACCTATTTTTATTGGGCTGAGTCATATCCAAGAACAAGGGTGAGGTAGCCCAAGATAAGTAGGGCTCTCATATGTTCGGACTGGATTAGGTTTGGTTTGGGTTTAGGGTTGGTGTTGAAATAGGATTAAAGCTGGTGGTTGGGTCAGGTTTAGGAGTGGGTAAGGTTAGAGCTGGTAGTGGTTGGGATTTCTTTTAAGGTTTAGGGTTAGGAGAAGGATGAAAGTGGATCAGTCAGTGGTTGGCTTTGGTTGAAGGCACAATCCTCTGGTGGGTTTGTGGTTAGGAGTGAATCAGTGCCAAGTATGGAGCTGTGGGCAGCATTGGCTGAGCTGGGTTTGAGGCAGGCTGGTCTTTGGGTTAGTCTGGGCTGTGTTTAGAGACTCAGGTTGGAAGTGGTCAGAGCTCTGGACTTGCTTCTGAAAAGCTTGCTTCTCAGGCCCCTTTGCCTCTTAAATTTGCAAGACCTTGGATAAGTAACTTCTCCCTGTATGGTGTGTGTTGAGGGGTCAGGCTTTGTAACCACCATGTCTCAGGTCGAGGAGCCAAGCCATCGGTTGTGATCACCAGTGTGGGTGAGGTAGGCTGGCTGGCCCTGGCTTTCTGAGGAGGAGTCATGTCATGGCAGCTGGGGGTGGGGGGTGACACTCTCAGGACCTCATCTCCAGGCAGGGGCTCTGGGGAAGTGACCCCGCTGACACAGAGCATGAGCTGCTGACATTTCCCTTCTTCCTCTTTGCTTGCCGTAGCTCTGCTGTTCCCAGTCTCTCAGCTGACATCCATATCACCTCTCTCTCCACTAAATTCCACAGCTGGAAGGGACCTTGGGGCTCATCCCTCTATAGTATCCCCAGGAGGCCTTCCAACCTGCCCAGATGGGCCTTCCTACTTCGTCCTGAGGCTGTCTGTTGTGATTGTTTAGAAAATGTTTCCTTATATGTTAGGAAACAGCACAATATAGTGGAAAGAACACTCACTGGGCTTGGAGTCAGAAGGCTGGGCCTAGCATTCAGACTCAGATGCTAACTAGGGTTGTGGGCTTGGCTAACTTATGTAGCTTCTCAGGCCTCAGTGTCTTTATTTGCAAAGTGAGAGGATTGGTTTCTAACATCTCCTTATTTGAAAGCTGAAAAGCACAGGCCTTCACCCTTCCCTGTCACCCCAGCTCCCTGTGGAGCTGGGCTTGCTGTCCTAAAAGGGTGACAACCCGAAGGCCTGTTCTCCAGGGTCCTCCCAGCTTCCAGGTGGTGATCCTACTGATGCTTGGGATCTTGGGGGCCTGGCCATCCCTCAGGGAACTGGCCCCCCACACAAGGGAAGATGCCTTTAAATAAACAAGAATGTCCTCATCTGGGTAGAAAACGTCTCATGAAATTAACCAGACGAAGCCGGTGTTTCCAGGAATATTTCAGTTCTGAGGTAACTGTGTCACTGCTGGTGGTGGGGGGGGGGGGAGGCTTGGGAATCTAGGGGGAGAGGAGAGGGAACGGGAAGGAAAGCTTGGCTCTGCCCCCCTCCCCCAGCTCTGGGCACGGGGTCTCTGCATCTCAAAGGCAGGAAGAGGGATGTTGGGAGGGGCCAAGAACACCTGTGGTGTGCAGGAGAAGGCTAGAAAGCTGAGAAACCTTGCTTCTGAGAACAGAACCTTCCTGCGGCCCGCCCCAGGGCTTTCCACTACGGCTATGATAGAGCCTAGAGTCTGGCATTGACCCCTCGGCAGCTCTCGGCTGAGCACCGTGAACCTGTCCCTCCATGAAGGGTGGAGGGAGCCCCTGCCCTCTGGGGTCAAGGCAGCCTTGGCCATCGATATGGGGTGCTGTGGCCCAAGAGCCCTCCTCCCTTCCCCCACCCCGGCCTCCCCTCCCCAGCCTTGCCTCTGGCTGCTGCCGGCCTGACTGTTTACATCCCGTCTCCTCACTGTGTTTATAAATCCTGCAGAGCACGTGAGGAGCTAATGAGCCAGCTCAGGTTTCCTGCCCGAGCACCCCCACCCTGGCCCCCACCCGGCCAGGCCCCTAATTCCATCCAGATCCCTGGGCCCTGGGAATGGAGGGCCCAGAGCACATCCATCCAGCCACACAGCCCACGCAAGCGCACGGCCACCCCCCACGACTGCACACGCAGGCACACACGTGTACACGAGCCTTGGGCCAGCAGCCCCCACAGTCCCTGGCCTGCAGCCCTCAGCCTGACCTCACCCAGTATGTCTGGGGGGAGCCTTGGAGGCCCCGACAGGCCGTGGAGGTCAGGGACGGGAGAAGAGCCCTGCTGGGGGCCCCTGCACCATCTGTAGGAAGGAACTGCTCATCTGAATGGGACATCAAGAGGGGCCTCCAACAAAGCATTCACGGTGGGCTGGAGGATTCCTTTGCACCCAAAGCACCAAATTCGGGCTCCAATGAAAGGACCTTATTTGGGGACTCCCAGACAAGTGCTGGGCATAACCAAATGGCCTGAGGTGGCCGAGGGACACTTTTAAGGAGAGCACCCCTCCTTTTTACAGAGGAAGAAACTGAGACCCAGAGAGACTACATGATCTCCCCAGTGACAGGAACAGCTGGATTTGAATGCAGACCGTACGATTCCATCTGCCACCTTGGCATGACTCATGCTCCCGACTGGCAGCCCCTGCCCCTACCCTTCCTTCTGCTGCTACCCTACCGCTCTTCTCTCTCCTTTTCATCAGAGATACTCTCTCCCCCACATCCCTCCTCTGAAGCTCTCGGTTTTTTTCATTCTTTTTCCTTGACCTTGAGTAAAGAGATCAACGAGCTCTGCTTCAGAGGGAAAACTAAGGCTCACAAGAAAGAAGATGGTCAAGACCATGGCCAGGGAAAATGAGTGCTGGAGAGGGAATTAACAAGGCCCTTTTCTATCTGCATTATGTATGAAGTAGTTTTTGAGACCTGCCTATGTGTTATATGTGTGGAGGGGTAGCTCACCCCCCCCCCACTGGAGAAGGGGCAGGAAAGGCCAGGAGGGTCCCAAAGAAAGGACTTCGGGCTGGCGAAGTACCCTGGAGAGTTCGAAGGCGGTGCCATCTCAATGATGAAGGAGAGAAATGAGAATGAAGAAGGGGAGAGGGAAAGTGTGAATAACTCAGTGGGGTTATGCGGAGGAATGGGAAAGAGCAGTGAATGGGGAGGAAGCGGGTGTGTGGGAGAGCTGCTCGTGAATGGCAAGAATGAGGGGCGGGGTGGTGGACCGGCAGACCCAGCCATTGAGCTAGGCCCGACGGGAAGGCCATCTGTGGGGACGGCTCGAGGTGGCCAGGGAAGGCCGGCCTTCGTCCGCCAGCACTTGGGACTCGGTGCACATCTCCATTGGGAGCTCTGACGGCCTGTTGGCGTAGAGAATTGGGAGGATTGACGGCCGGCTGTCACGGGGCACGGCCAGGGACATGCTTGCAGTGATCAGCTCTGGGTGGCTCCTTGCCTGCCTTCCGTGGGTGGCCCAGCTGGCCCCTAGTTTCTAGCCGACGGCTATTCACTCCCCTTTCACCTTCCCTCTCCCACCAGAGAAACTACCAGTCGGGAGAAGGAACGCCGGCTTCCGTGGGACTCTTGGGGCTGTGAGGGAGGGGGCCCAGTGAAGGGGAGGGGCCTCCGTGGGAATTAGTCAGTGACAGTGTAGTGGCTGGGGGGGGGAGGAAGAAGGGGAGAGGTTATCTGACCTGGGGAAGTTGGGGAATCACTCGAGGGTCTGCAGGAAGGGAGAGAAACAACACTCTGCAGCCGGGTGGAGGCTGTGTGGGAGGCTGGGGGTGGGGGTGGGGGCGGGGAAGGTCAGGGACAAACTTGTGTGCGTTGACGGGGGAGTTCTTGGAGAAAGTTTTTTGGGCGTCCCTGGGGTAGGGTTTGGAGGAGTAATCGAGTTGGGGCGGGGGGGGGCGCTTAGGAAGGTCCTACTTTCTCCACCCGGACCCCAAAGCAGTGACCTTTCTCTTCCCGACCCCCCTCCCCCTCGCAGCACCTCCTTCCCCCTGTGTGGCCCCTAAGCCCCCGGCCCCGCCCCCACTCCCCCCCCTTACTCCTGGGAGCTTCTCCCTTCCCAGCGGCGGGGGCGGGGTCAGGGGTACAGACGGAGTCTCTCCAGCCTAGAGATGCCCTTTCCCCCTCCCGTGGCGAGTTCCCACCTCCAGGCGCGGCCGAGACTGAGAGGTTCCCTCCCCTCCCCTCCCCTCCCCCGGGGCTGAGGACTAACTAAGTCCCTTGGCCGCAAAGCGGAAAGTCTCCCGCCGGCCGCTCCCCCGGCCCGTGACGGGCTTTTTCCTGCCCGGGTCCGGCCGGGCCGCCCCCGCCCCCTCCACTAATCACTCCCAGGCCAAGACGGGGCTGGGCCGGGCCGGGCCAGCCTGAGTCCGCCTGGGCCGGCTGGGGCCGGGGGCGGGGACCGCCGGGCAGCCCGCTCAGGCAGCATCCGCTCTGGCCCCCTTAGCTTGACCGGCTCGGCCCGGCCCGGCCCGGCTCCCCCTTACCTGCCGGCTCCCCGGCCACGGGGAGCATCGTGGGGTCCAGCCGGGGCTGCGCCCAGCTCGGCGCGCGCCCCGGCCCAGAGAAGAGGCGCCGAGTCCTAGCGGCCCGGCCCGGCCCGGCCAAGCTCAGCCCGGCACTCCAGGGTGGGCGCAGCGGCGGCGGCGGCGGGGGCGGCGGGGGGGACGAGGAAGAGCGGCGGAGTCCGAGCGAGGTGTTGGCCTCCCCCTCTCTTCCCTCCCTCTCTCCCTCCGGCCCTGTCTCGGGCTCCCCCCTCTCCCCTTCCCCTCCCTCTTCCTCTCTCCAACTCCCCCTCTTCCCTTCTCTCCCCTTCTCTCTCCCTCCCGCTCGCTCGCTCGCTCGCTCGCGTCTCTGCCGAGTTCTTTCTCGAGTTGTCTCTGTCTCTGTCTCTGTCTCTGCCTGCTTCTCGCCCTCGGTCCCCTGTCTCGGTCTCTGTCTCTGCCTGGGTCTCCGAGGGTGGCGGTGTCTCCCCGCCCTCGGCTCGCTTGGGCTCCTCCTGCTCAGTCCGGGCTCTCTGCGTGTCTAACGCGGGCTCGGCTCCTCTCTCCTTTGTGCGGGTGGCCGCTTCTTCCCTCCGAGTCTGTCCGTCCGTCCGTCAGTCCGCTGGCCGTCTGCGGGCCGGCCGGCCGTCTGGCTGGCCCGGGCTCTCTCCCTCTTCCCACCTCCCCGCCCGGCCGAGACGCGGACTTTCGGAATGCCACGGTCCCCATCGGAGCTGATGGGGGGCAGCTCCCGGAGGCCAGCCCCAGCCTCGGGGTCCCGCTGGAGGAGGGAAGAGAAGCGGATCTCGAGGCGGAGAGGGGCTTGGCCCCTGCCTCGGGGTCCCCCAGGGGGGAGGACAGGAAAGCGGATCTCGAGGCGAGGGCGGGGGTGGCGGTGAGGGAGGAGATGGGGGGGCCCGGCTCCTTCTTACCTGCTCGGAGGTCCATGGGGCTGGGGGCCGGGCAGGGGCCGGGCGCGGCTCCTCTCCCGGAGGCTGGCGGAGTGGGAGGGAGAGCCGCAGCTCTGGCGAAGCCTTACTAATCCCATCCGCCAAGCCCACTCGCAGGTTTTTTTCTCTGGGTTTCGGATTTTTTTTTTTTCGGTGTGGGACATTCTGCAAACTTTTTTTTTTCTTTTCTGACGTGTAAGGCTGTAACCACAAATTGTAGCGGCCCTCCCCGGGGGTGGGGGGAGGAGGGGGGGAGAGGGAGGGAGGGGAGGGCTTCTCTCCCACAGCATCGGTTGGGGGGGGCGGTGGGTGGGTGAGGTGAGGCAAGGCTGCGGTACCACCCTGGGCCTCCGGGGGGAGGGGGAGTTGGAGGAGGGAGGGCAATAGTCTGCAAACACTAGGGAAGAAGAGAAGGGAGGGGGTGCTGACTAGGTCCCTTTCTCGCTCGGGCTCCCCAAAGTGTTTGCTGTCTGCCAGACTCCTGCCCCGAAGCCCGTCTCTACCTTAAAGTGCCTGTGCGCTAGCCCCATCACTGCCCATATCCTCCCTCTGCCCCATCCCTAGCCCAAGCCTTCATCTCTGACTGCCTCCCCCCAAGTCAATATAGTGACACAATCCTCCCACCCGTGCCAGTGAGCTGGGCTCGCAATAGGGTTTTTCCTGCCTCCCTTTGTCTGGGCAACACCCCCCCCCCCCGTCCCCACGCCTCCCCTTTGTCCCGGTCGATTTCCCCATTCTTCAAGCTCGGGCTGGGGCCTTCAGTGCAGCAGGTGACTGGGTGGCTTAGGGCCCCCCCCCCTCAGGGAGGGCACGGCACGGCGTGCCAGTGCACCAGCTCAGAGACGAGAGCACTTGGCGCTGGCCTTTCCCCCCCCACACACACCCCCCGCAAGTTCACAAAGTTTGTCATTCTTGTCCTTAATGTCAGCCTAAGTGGGGGGAGGGGGGGCAGGGAGATTTGTAATTCATTAATCAGCACGAGGCACAGGACCAGTTTCAACACAAAAGGTTTCTGTGAGTGACTCAGCGGTAACTCTCCCCATTCAAGACGGGAGGACAGACCGACTGAAAGGACTTCCCCTTTGGGGAATGCTGCCTATAAAGTGGAAGACATTTGGAGTTGGGGGGATTGCCGGGGGGAGAGGAGGACTTGCTTCTCCCAGTGCCAGGAGATGGGATGAGCTGAAGATCTAAGGGACCCATGAACCGAGTCCCTCTCTGGACGGTCTCCCTGTGTGCCTCTCTCTGTCAGGCTCTCTGTCTCTCTATGTGTCTTTCTGTCAGTCTCTGACAGACTCTCCCTGTGTGTCTCTGTCTCTCTGTCTCTCCCTTTCTGTCAGTCTCTCTGTCTCTGTCTCTCCCTCTCTGTCAGTCTCTTTGACTCCCTCTCTGTCAGTCTCTCTGTGTGTCTCTGTCTCTCCCTCTGTCAGTCTCTGTGTGTGTCTCTGTCTCTTCCTCTTTCTCAGTCTCTCTCTGTGTCTCTGTCTCTCCCTCTCTGTCAGTCTCTTTCTCTGTTTCTCCCTTTCTGTCAGTCTCTCTGTCTCTCCCTCTCTGTCAGTCTGTCTGTGTCTCTCCCTCTCTGTCAGTCTCTCTGTGTCTCTGTCTCTTCCTCTTTCTCAGTCTCTGTCTCTCCCTCTTTGTCAGTCTTTGTGTGTCTCTGTCTCTCCCTCTGTCAGTCTCTCTGTCTCTCTCTGTCAGTCTCTCTATGTGTCTCTGTCTTTCTCCTTCTCCCTGTCCCCTTCTTTCCAAAGCCTACCAAAAGAAGAACACAGAGCAAGCCCCCAGCTAGCCTCGGTGGCCCCTCAGAGCCTTTGGAAGCACAGAGTTGGCACTCAGAAGGTGCTGCAGGGAGGGTCATTTGGTCCTTAAGACAGCACTGCCTCAGAGCCGGGCCTAGGAAGTTGTTTTGTTCTGAGTTGGGGGGGGGGGGAAGTGTGGGATAGCAGAGCGGCAGCTGGAGGCCCACTTAGGGAAAGGGGACCCCCTCTCAGGAGTAGAGGCAGTCGATCTCCCCGAGGAGCCAGGGCCCACCAGAGGGGCCTGAGGCCAGAAGCCCCTGGTTCCCTGTGGCCAGCCCAGCCCAGGCTGCAGAGGGGAGCTGTTTGCAGGCCACTGCTGCTTTCCCAGGACACTTCTTCCCTTTTTTGCAGGGTAAGAGCTGGGGAGGGGGGAAGTTTGTTTTCAATTACCTCACTGGAGTGGGACAGACTTTGTTGTTGGATTTTTTTCTCTCTTTTCTAAACAAGGAGAGAAAGGGCTGGCCTGGGGCTGGGGGCAGCAAGCTTCACAGGGCCACCAATGAGCTGTTGTGATTGAACTTGTCTCTGAGGGAGATTAGAAAAAGCCCCCAGTTCCCACCCTTCCGACCCCATCGACATTCTTGTCAGCCACCTTGGGCAGCCTCCTGTTGTCCCTGCTGGGACCAAGGGTACAAATGCCAGGATGGCTGATGAACACTAAGGGCCCTGGGTACTGGCTGGCCAGGAAGAAACCCTGGGAGCTGCCCGTGGGGTTGGGGTGGGGGGAGAGAGAAGGAAGAGGACCTGCTCAGCTCTGCTCCCTCAGCCTCCCTCCTTTGCCGAGTTTGCAGGCTTTCTTTTTGTGCTGGGAGTTTGTAGGCAATGTGGTTTGGATTTGCCGAAGCCTCCTCAGCACCTTATAAAGCACCTTGCTGAGTCAGGGAGAAAGCAGCCCCAGAAGAAGAGAGGAGGGGGGTGGTGAGAAAGGGAGAAAGGGAGAAAGAGGGAAGAAAGAAAAGGGGAATTGGAGGGAGAGGGAGGAGAGAGAATGAGAGAAAGAAGAGGGGAGAGGAGAGACAGGTACAGATAGAGGAAAAGAGAGAAAGGGGAGGGATCGAAGGAGGGGGAGAGAGAGAGGGAGGGAGAAAGAGAAAAAGAAGAGGGAGGGAGAAAGAGAAAAGGAGGGAGGGAGAGGAGATGGTCAAGACGAGAGGGGGAAAGACAAGGAAGCATATATGGCAGAGGGAGGAGAGAGAAAGGAGGAATGAGACAAAGGAAGAATCCTGGAAAGGGGATAATGACATTTCCCCTCCGTGGGGTCCCCCCAGAATGATTGTGCTCAGGAACTGGGGGATGTCACCCTGGAAAAGCCTTGGGCAGGGGGTGTGTGTGAGCCTTTCCCCTCCCTTGCCCTGCACAAGCAGGCCATAGGGCGGTCTCACCCTCTCAGCTCTCATTCCCAGCATCACCAACTCACCCTTGGCCACCTCATGTCCTGGTTTGCACCTGGGCTCCTCTCCTTACTCCCTGAATGCTTCCTGCTCTCCACAGGGGAGCTTACCAGCCTAGTTGGAGAGAGTCATGCCAGGCTGTGTGTGTCCAGGGCCAAGTGTATGATGGTTCAGGGATTAAGTCTTAGAGAGAAACAATATCTCTGTGGTCTGGGGTGGTCATAAAAGGGGAGGAGGGATTCGGACTGGCCTTGGGGGTAGCATGGAACGCAGGCAAGCTGAGGGAGTGTTCTGTGGATGACAGAGAGGATGGAGGGCGGGAAGGCCCCTCTTTTGTGTTGGGGAGATGAAGGTGTGTTCAGCACTGAAGAGACCCAATCTGTAACTAGGGTGGGGCCATGGGGCTTTGCTCCAAGGCACTGGAATGGAGAAGGGGGAAAAATTAAAAGAATGATTTTTAGAGATTTCACAATTTTAAAAGTTGCTACACTTGCACTTTGACATTTGAATTTCTTCAGCAAAGCAACTGAACTGAACTCCTAGTTAGCAAAAATAATTGCTTAAAATTGGACGCTACCAGGCTGACTCCCTCCTGGTGGCAGCTCAATCAGCGTTGGCTTTGAGGTGGGCTGGGCTCTCTGGGTCCCTCCACAAGGGGCAGGCTTCCCAGGCTCCCCATCCAACTTGCTGGAATTCATCTTAATTACCTCCTACGTTACTTTCACAGCTCAGCTTGCCAAGCTGCTTCGAGGGCACATTTCGTGTTAGCCCCTGGCCCCAGTCCACCCTCCCCTACTCCCAGGCTGGGGACTCTGTGAAAAGAGCACAGGGCTGGGTGGGAGTGAGGAGCTCAGAATCTTGGCCTCTGGGCTTCTTTTGGCCCCTTCTTTTGGCTGGTCCCTTCATTCCTTCGGGCTTCTGGTTCTGTGTCTGTAAGCTGATGGTCATAAAATCTCATCCCTAGCCAAATCAGCTCTCCCTGTGTGATCTTGGCCAATGAATGAGTGCAAATGAAAGAAGGAAAAAGCATTTATTAAGCTCTCACTGTGTGCCAAGCCTGGTTCTAAGCATTTGGGGATTTGCTGTTCAGTCGTGCTCAACTCTCTGGTACACCATTTGGGATTTTCTTGGCAAAGATACTGGAGCAGCCTGCCATTTCCTTCTCCAGCTCATTTTACAGATGAGGAAACCAAGGCAAGCAGGGCTAAGTGACTTGTCCAGGGTCACATGGCTAGGAAGTATCTGAGGCAGGATTTGAACTCATGAAGAAGAGACTCCCTTCCAGAGCTACCTCACTGCCCTAAGCATTTGGGGGCACCAAGAGAAAAATCAAGACAGTCCCTTACCCACGTTGGGCCTCAATTTCCCCATCTGTAAAATGAGACTAGAACAAAATATGGGGTCCCTTATGGCCCTAAGGCTAGGATTCTCTGATTGTAGGGGTATTGGAGGCTAGGTAGCACAGAGCAATAGACTTAGAGTCAGGAAGCCCTGATTTCAATCCTGCCTTAGATACTTATTAGCTGAGTGACCCTGGACAAGTCACTTAACTTCTTTCTACCTCGGTTTCCTCATTTGTAATATGGAGATAATAAAAATACCTTCTCCTAGGGCCGTTGTGAGGATAAAATTAGGTAATAATTGTAAAGCCTTTACAATGCTGTTTATTATTATTATGGCAGGTAGGTAGCACAATGAATAGAGTGCTGGGCCTGGAGTCAGAAAGACTTGAGTTCAAATCCAGCCACAGACACTGATTAACTGTATGATCCTGGGCAGGCATCAATTAACCTATCTCAGTCACAGATTTATCATCTGTAAAATGGAGTAATAAAAGCACCGACTAAGGTAATATTTGTACAGTGTTTGGCTAGGCTGTCCCTGCTCCAACACCCCCTGGAGGTGACTGTCCACACCTTTCTCACCTCCCCCACTAAATTATGAAAGTAAGTTAACACTATCACTATCACAGTCTCCCCCCAAACACCTCTGTGGAGAGAAGGAAGAAAAACATTTTGTAAAAAGGCCCCGGCATTTTCACAGGTTATTTCATTGGCTCCTTCAAGGGAAGGGAGAAAGAAGCATGTATTTATTGAGGACTTGCTCCATGCCTGCCAAGTTGCCCCAGTTACTGCACCCATTCCGGGGTATCTGTGTGGGGGTCCCCTTCTGCACAAGGTCCTCTTCCCATCTCCAGCAGTCCTTGCTCTGCTCCTCCCTCTTCCTCCCATTACAGGTGCCCCTCAGCACCTTATAAAGCACCTTGCTGAATAAGGGAGAAAGACCCCATTCCCCCCCGCCCCCGCCCCTTCCCACAGTAAGCCAAAAATCCCTTGGTCATTTTCCTCTGATAGCAGTGATGGCCTGAGGAATGCTCCCGTCAGAGCTGAAAGGGGCCTTAGGTCATCAAACCCCCAGACTTCATTTGACAGATGTTTGGGATCAGGGTTGGTCTTTAGAATTGGCAGAAGAGTTGACTGCCCACCTGGTATGATTTCAGGGTGGCTTAGAGCCTGAAATCCAGAAATGTGTCCCCAAACAGTCCAACCCAGTGCCTGAAACTCCTCCATTAAAGTGCTATTTTTATGGGTATTGCAAAGTTCACAAGCCCTCAAAATCTCTCCTTAATGTTCACATGTCTAAGGAGGGGTCCTTCTCTGATACCAGGTTGGAATCCATTGATAGTATGCTGAGAAAATAGGACAGGTGATATGTGTGTGTGTGTGTATACATAGACAGAGGGCACAGGGAGAGTTGAATATGAAGGGGTGATATCTAAAAAATAAAATTGAGAGGTGAGAGAGGAATATATTGGGAGAAGGAGAAAGAGATAGAATGGGGTGAATTGTCTCACATAAAAGAGGCAAGAGAAAGCTATTACTAGGGAGGGGAGGAGCAGGAAGGTGAAAGGGAATGGAACAACCTTATTCTCATTGAATTTGACTTAAGAAGGGAATAACATGCACACTATTTTGGGCATCTTACCCTACAGGAGAAAATGGAGGAAGGGGATAAAAGGGGGGATGATAGAAGGGAGGGCAGATTGGGGGAATGGGTAATCAGAAGCAAACACTTCTGAAAAGGAACAGGGTCAAAGTAGAAAATATAATAAGTAGGGGGTGGGATAAGATGGAGGGAAATCCAGTTAGTCTTTCACAATATCACTACTATGGAAATGTTTTGTATAACTACACATGTATAACCTATAGTGAACTGCTTGTCTTCCCAGTTGGGTGCGTGAAGAGGGGAGAAGGGAGAGAATCTGGAAATCAAAGTTTTAAAGACAAATATTTAAAAACTTGTTTTTTTATACATGCAGCCAGGAAATAAGCTGTACAGGCAATGGGATACAGAAATCCATCTTGCCCTACAAGAGAGAGCAGATTGGGGGAAGGGGTATTCAGTATGCTTGCTAGCTTGGGGGGGAGGGGAGAAATGGGGAGAAAATTTAGAACTCAAAATCTTGTGGAAAAGAATGTTGAAAACGAAAAAGAAATAAATACCAAAAGAAAGAAAGAAAATAGGACAGATGTTAGCTGCTGGGGAAGAGGCAGGCAGGATCCTTTATGCCAGGAGGATGGAGAGGGAGGAGAGAAAGGGAAATGAAGGCCAACTACAAACACGCTCCCCTTTTTCTGCTGAAGATTGGCCATGTCTGTCAGGTAGCAGGCCTACAAAGATCCCCCTGGGAATGCCTAAAATAGACCAAGAGGCATCAGATTCCATGTCACACAGCACATAGAGCTCTAGGGACAGAAAGACCTGAGTTCAAGTCTGGTCTCAGACATTCACTAGCAGTGTGACCCTGAGCAAGTCACTTAACCTCTACCTTACTCAGTTTCCTCATTTGTTAAATGGGGAGAGCAATAATGCCATCTATCTTTCAGTGCTGTGTGGTTCAGATGAGATATTTTTAAAGTTCTTTGCAAACCTTTGAAAAAGCACTCTATAAATGTCAGCTATGATTATCAGATACAAAGTCTATGGAGCTCTGGGCTAAGAGCTAGGAACCTTGGGTTCAGATGACCTAAGTCCTGCCTTCAGCTCCCTTCACCTTGACGTTTGTTCAGAAGCCCATTTAGAGAAATGGGGGCTGCCCCTCTGCCTAGGAAATCTTGGGTCATGGTATCATTAAGGCAGGGGCATTTTTAACACCAATAAAGTCATTTAACATACATTTATTGAGAGTCCTGTAATAGGTGATGGGGAAAGATTCATTTATTCAGCAAGCATTCATCTTATGCCTACTCTGTGCTAGGTATTGGGTTTTAGAGGAACAGAGATCAGAATGAAATGCCGTGCCTTAAAAAAGCTTACTTTCCAACAGAGGGGAAAAGTAGACATACAAATAAAAACCAAGTGTGTACAGAGAAAAAACCCACAGTAATCTGAGGAAACACAGCTGAGGCTCACACAGGAGGGAAGGAAGCAAGGGTTTCTGGGAGCTGGTCTTGAGGAGGAGGGTATGCCAGGTATGGGGAAGAGCCTGGGTAAAGGTGTGGAGATTGGAGATGAAGGGACTTGGCAAGGAGACCAATTTGACCAGAATCTGGAGTATGTGTGCAGGCGATGAATGTGTAGGAAAAATCAGATGGTGCTAGATTGTGAAGGACATTAAATGCCAGAGGACTTTACATCTTATTCTCAAAAACAATAGGAAATTCTGTGAGTTTTTTGAACAGAGCTGTGACATGGTCAGACTGTGCTTCTATCCCTTGGGTGACTGTGTTGAACATGGATTGGAGAAGGAAGACCAATCAAGAAGTTATTGCAAGATCTCTCTGAACTGATGCAGGGTTAAGTCAGCAGAACCAAGAAAACAGTGTATACAGTGACTACACCACTGGAAAGAGAAAGAACAACCACACACCAAAAATCATAAGTGAATGTAATAAAGTGATAAATATCCAGCAGGACTGAAGAGAGAGGAGAAAAGCTTCCCACCCAGCCCTTCATGGAGGCAGGAGGTCTCAGAGGGGTTGCTTACACATTGCACAAATTTTCAGACTTTTTCAATGTATCCATCAGTTGTGTTGATTTCTCTTCTTTAAAAAATACTATTTGTTCTATGGGATAGCTCTCTGGGAGGAGAAAGGAGAAGAATCTGTGAGATTACTATGATGATGGAAAAAATAGAAGATTTTGAAAAAAAAAAACCTATTTTTTTAAAAAGAGGCAGCTATTTCAATGATTCATGTGAGACATGGCCTAAATATTGACTGTGTTGGTGGAGAGAAAGGGATGGATACAAGATATTGTAGAGATAGAATCTCTAAGACCTAAAAATTGATTGGACATGGAGGGAGAAGGAAGAGGAAATGTTGAGGATGCCTATCTCTTATTGGGCCAAGCTATCCAATGATATGTACTGTTTGTAGTAACTCTGAGCACACCTTTATTCGGGCTCTCCTCCCACCCCACTCCAAGTTCCTCTCTTCATGGAGAGATGCCTGTAATAGCCACATAAAATCACAGAATGTCACAGTCGGACAGATCCTGAAGGACCATCTCATCCAACCCAAATTCCTTCTGTTACACTTGTTTCTTTTTTTCTTTTTAAGAAATATTTTTATTAATGTCTTCTTTTTCTTACATCACCAATTTCAAGTATCCCTTCCCCTTCCCAGAGAGCCATCCTATAAAACAAATAGTATTTTTAAAGAGGAAAATAATTACCATAACTGATTGAAAAAGTCTGAAAACTTGTATAATGTGTAACCTCTAAGGATCTCCCATGCAAAGTCGACTTGGGGGGGGGGGGCGCGGTTCTTTTCCTATATCTTCATACAAGTCCTACTTTTAATCTTATCATTTTCTTATATGCAACTTTTGATTTGGGGGGGGGGGTCATGGTTCCTTCCATTTATATTTTTGTAATTATTGTGTGAATTGGTTTTTTGGTTCTGCTGACTTTACTCTGCATCCAGTCATGTAGACCTTTCCATGCTTCTCTATATGCATCACATATATCATTTCTTATAGTGTGGTAATGAAATTCCATTAAATTTATGTCTTTTCTGTTCCATTTCTAAATGGTCACCCAGACTTTGCATGTGGACTTCCAGAACAGGGGAGCTTTTGGAGACAACAGCCCATTTGGGACAGTTCTGATTCCCTTTCATTGGGCTGATGTTGATCCATTTGTACTAATTCTGATTCTACCTCTAGGGCCCAGCAACACCAGCCCAGCCATCTGTCTTTCTTTTCTTGCCTGTCTTTCTTTTCTTCCACATCAGACATTCTTGTTTCTTCTGGTCCATCTTCATGTGGCACAATCTTGAGGCTCTTCCCCATCCAGGTTGCTGTCTTCTAAAAACTCTCCACTAGGTCAATATTCTTCCTAGGATGTTGGTTGCCAGAATGGAAGCCAGGTCTCCAGGTGTACTCTGGTCAAAGCAGAAGACAGCTGGACCATTGGGATTTTTCTCTAACATCTCCTATGTCTTTCCGGGACATTTCCTGGTCCTCTGACAGCTGGAGAGTGCGGCTCATCAGAACTAGGGATGTGAATGTTCCAGGAGCTCTCCTGTCTCCTTAGTCAAGCTGGATCTCTGTGCTCTAGAAGCCATCTGCACCCTGTCCTTCCTCTGCTGGCTCTCACTCCCACACCCTGAGCCTGCACCCATTCTTTGAGCTGCTTCTTCTCCCAACATGCCTTCAAAAGCATTTTTTCATAAGCTTTGCTTTCCTTCCAAACACCCTTAGCCCTTCCAACGCTCCTCTTGCCACCCGGGGCCATGATGCATTTGTCTTCTCCTACATGTTCTTGCTTCCATCTGTCATATGAAGCTGCTGGTCAGTGAGTGCCCTGTGCAGCCACATCAGCCTTTGTCCACAATCTCTTCCTCATCAGAACTTTCTCTTTGTATCTTCAGAGTTTCATCATTGGGAGCTTCCCAGCATTCCTCCTTGGCTAACTTCCCGTGTAGACTTTTAGGCCAGCGGATCCTCCCTACCCTCTCTCCAAGCCATGGAAATCTGCTCCCCATAACCTAGGGCGTCTTCTTCATGTCAGCCCATGCTCAGGTTTCCTCTCCTCGGAAGGTTCCTGTCATTTCTGTCCAGTAGCCAATTCTTCCTCTTTGGTGAGAAGCTGGTGTGGAGTGAAGAAGTTCCTGTTATTGGTTCTGCCACCTTTTGAAAGATGAAATTATCATTGAGACAAGACAAAAAATGGTTAGCCTATTGTTTGGGTCTGAGAGGAGAGAAATAGAAAGGGGGAGAGGGAGAGGTAAAGATAAGGAAACAGGGAGAAACAGAGAGGAAGAACAGAAAGAACAGGGAAAGACAAGGCAGAGAGAGAGCGAGAGAGAGAGAGAGAGAGAGAGAGAGAGAGAGAGAGAGAGAGAGAATAAAGAAAAGCAAAGGGCGGGGGGAGGGAGAGACAGAGACAGGGAGAAGAGAAAGAGGAGGGAGACAGACAGAGAGACGGGAGAGGGAGAGAGAGAAAGAAAGGGAGAAGAGAGAAATAGGAAAGACCACGAAAAGGAAAGGGAGGGGGGAAGAGACAGAGGGACAGAGAGGAAGGAGTGAGAGAAAGGGAGAGGCCCAGTACGGTCCCTGTGCCAGATTAGGTGCCATCTTTAACTCACTCAGGGCCCCTTTTTGCCCAGGTGTGGTCTGTAGCCTCATCTGAAGACCAAATGGACAAAGTCCCTCCCCCTCTCATCTCTGCCACAGCCTTCCCCTCAGGCTACTTTCCCCCTACCTTGAGGATCTGCATCTCCTCCCCTGACATCCTCATAAGCCCTATGGTGCCTTGGGAACCAGCTCTGTTCCCGAAGAGCCCTGCTTTGGGTCTGGGTCTCCTGATACGACCTTTCAGATACATGGAGGTGTCCCTGAATTAGAATAAGATGTGAGTATAGCTAATGAGAAGTGAGGTGTGGGGAGGAAAGGGCACCGGATTTGGAGTCAAGGAGCCTTGGGCCACATCCTTGCTCCTCTCATAATAGTTGGAATCCATTCCTTAGGTCTCGGGCTCCTAACCTGGGAGCTGGGAGGGCTTGGCCGGCCTCTGCCAGTCTCCTCAGTCCAGGGTCCTATGACAAATACAGAACAGAGGTGCATGTGAGGAGAGCTGGGGGAGCTGTCCTTGACCAGGGAAGGAACGAGGTGGTGAACGAGGCGGTGAGGCAGCTCTAAGGCCTTGCCCATCCCTGGCGGACTGGGGTTTCCAGGGCAGCAGCTGAGGTGGGGAAGTTATCTCTTAAGGAGCCAGGTGTCCAAGGGCCAAACCCAAAGGCCCTAGAGATGCTGCTGCAGGGTGCTTCTTCAGCTCCCCCCTCCCCCATCTGACATTCTCCCGCCCTGGAGGTTCCAGCTCATGAGACTGTTGGCATTTGTGGTGTCGTGCCGGTAGTGACTGAGGCAGCAGAGGGCAGGAGGGTGGGGAGGCTGGGAGGGGAAGGAAACCCATCAGGAATGTGTTCCTGCGGCTGCCAGCCCTGACACACTTTCCCTTTTCCCAAGGAGGGAAGGAGCCAGGAGCCAAGGGCTGCCAGCCCTGCCTTGCCCTGGGCTGACTGTGATGTCACCGGAAACCCCAGGGGGCGGGCAGCAGGGCCTCTGCTTAGCTCACCTTCTGCCCTGCCTGGCCCTGCCCCGTGTCCCCCCTGGCCCTGACACGAACACCTGGACCAACCCAGGCCCTTCCCGACCTCTCCCCAGCTTAGCAGAAGAATCTGAGATGGGAGACTCCCTCCTCCCTCTCTCTCTTCTCTCTTGGACTCCATCTCTTTGGGTGGATGGGTCCTGAATGCAGGAATGTAGTAACACCCCCCTTCTCCCCCCCCCCCACCTGGCTGTGCCAGGTCCAAATCCATTCTCCTTTGCCCAACCAGCCTACCCCTCAGGCTCCATGACTCGGTCTCCCCTAGTAGGGAGTGGGGGTTGCCTTTCCCGGGGGTGGGAGATCCTTATCCTCAGGTGCTGAGTCACTGGCTGCCACCCGAGCCTCTCCTCCTTCCCTCCCTCCCCAGACTTCTCTTGCCAACCTGCACATTGCCTGGGCCTCCTTAGGGGCCAGGGGCCCCAGGAAGGGGGAGCTAGGGCCAGGTACAGTCTTCCTGAGGTTGTGGAGGGGGCAGCAGCATCTTGAAAGGGGAAGAGACAGAAGATGGACCCAATCACCCAGTCTCTACTAGGTCCCTACTGGAGACTTAGCTACAAGAGAAAGAAGCGTGGTCCCAGCCCTTGAGCAGCTTACAGAGTCATGGGACACAGATACCCTGCAGGCATCACCAGATGGTAGCAAGGCGATCCCTGAGGAGTTTAGAGGCAGAAGCCCCTAAGGATTGGAGTATCAGGGAGAGCTTCCTGGAGGAGGTGGGGCTGGACCTAGAGGAATCAGAGAGGCAGGATGATAGCCGAGGAAACCAAGAAGGTCGAGATTGGAGGGAAGCCCCTGTTCTGCTGAGAGCGGGGAAGGCTGGGGTGGGGGAGCCCGGGACTCTTGTCCCTAAGCCTCCCCTCATTCTACACTCTGCTCTCATCAGGGGTGAACTCTTGTGCCAGAAGACTCCGGCAGGGACCCCACTATTCAAGGGTCTGCCTTACATCATATTGTTCACAGAGGGTTCTGGAGATTCCTGTGAGGTTTGGGGTGAGCAGGGCCCTCTCAGAAGAGCTGGTTACAAGTCCGGCTTCTCCCTGGATGCCAAGCTCCCTGTTTATTACCTGTGTTTGTGTGGGCTCTTTTAGCATTAGAGTTGGGAGGGGGTTTGGGGGTTCGGGCCCATACACCTTTGATGCTACTGAAGGAATAAAACAAGGAGCACATGGACTCGTGTGCTTTTATTTATTATATCTAGCCAGGGTGGGAGGATTGTAGCCTGTGCTCATCCCAGGACTTCACCTTCCTTATCAACGAGCCCGGGATGGATGCTGGTGCTGGGCAAAACTGGCGGATCCAGAACTAGGGCTGGTGTCTATCGCCCTCTTCTGGCCTTGTGGGGGATAGTCCCAGCCAAGTCTTTGCCCAAGTCGCCTCTTTGTCCCCTGACATTGCCTAAGCAGGAATTCGGTGAATGCTAAAGGCCAGCTTTAGCCCATAAGATGCTTAGAATTAGAAAGCCTTTGACACTTTTTCAGAGCCTCTGGGGCTTTGTGTCTCGATGAACTATCCTGGGATGCTGTTTTAGCACCACATGCATCTTGGTTATTTTCATCACCCCAAGATCTCACTGGGCTGCCTGTTCTTGAGGACTTGAGGTACAGTCTAGAAGTTTCAGTGAGAGCCCTGAAATCTGCTATGCGGGGCTTTGGCCCCTGGGCGAGACCCTTCCTCTCTCTGAAACTCACTGACCTTATCTGAAAAATGAGGAGAATCTGTGTCCTGCTTCCCTCAGAATATCCAGCAAGGCCAATACCAGGAAGTAGTGTTTGGCCGGCACGGAAGGCTACTTAGAGCCTTTCTCTGATGGTGCCCCCAAGGGCTGGAGTGGGCGAGGCCAAGCTTGCCCTCCCCTGGGAGGCATGGGCCCCAGCCTCGTGGTTCCCTCACTAACTCCTTCATGGGGCTGTCATTCATGTATTTATCTAAAGCTTTTGTGAAATGATTTCTTTTTCCAGCCTGGACCACATCTTGGGATAAGGAGTCCCACCAGTTTCCTCCCCCACTGTGGGAAGTAGAGCTGCCTTTAATTAGGTAAGTCCTAAACTTACCTCTTTCCAGCTCCAAGGAGGCCTCCGTGGCAGCAGTCTTCAGCCAGGACCCCACCCCTCCATGGCCCACTACTGAACAGGATTGACCTTCCTGATCCTTTCCCTTAAAAAAGCTCATGCCCCCACCCCCCATCACTCCCCACCCCCATGCTCTTCAGAGTGTGTGACCTGTCTGGAGATCTTCTAAAATCACAACACAACAGGCGGTCAGATCCGGGAGGGACAAAGAAGGGGCCCTGAAACACCAACCCACAGCGATAAGTACATTGGGTGACAGTCAGGACTTAAGATTTATAGGCCAGAGCAATGAGTTCCATCTACTGAGAAGAAATCCGATAGGGGCAAATGCCAACCCTTACACTCAGGTTCAAAAAATCACAAGCACCTGAGAGGGGATGTCAAACATATGACAATATGGTGTAAGGCAAGCATGTGGGATGATGATGGGAAGGTTCAGCAATTGGGTGGGGCAGCCCACAAGTAAGAGCCATCTTGCATCAGACGTGGCTTGTGTTGCGTTCTGGGCACCCCAGCTTGAGAAAGATCTTGATAGAGAAGTTGAGGAGTAATAAGGGCAGGGCACCAGGATATGAAGGCCCTTGAGTCTCTGTCATGGGAGGACTGAGTGAGAGAAGTGGAGACGATGACTAGAGGAGCAGAGGATAGCTCTCTTGGAGGATTGGAAGAGGGCCCCAGGAGGCAGAATTAGGAGCAGCTTTAGACTTAAGGAAATGGGCTGTGCTGTCCCCAAGCAGAAGCTGCTACCTGCTCCTCCTTGGAGGGCTTCAGGCAGAGGCTCCTTATTGGCTCTGGAGTTGAATGTTAAATTTCAAGTTTGAGCATTTATACCTCAGAAATTAGGGCTTAACTGATTGTTTTGTTAGTTGCCTAGACTGTGATGGAATGATGGAGAAAATTAAGCAAATTAAACTAAAAAGTGTGTCCTAGGGGGCGGCTAGGTGGCGCAGTGAGTAGAGCGTCGGCCCTGGAGTCAGAACGACCTGAGTTCAGATCTGACCTCAGACACTTAATGCACATACAAACAAAAACCTAGCCGTGTGACCTTGGGCAAGTTACTTAACCCCAATTGCCCTCCAAAAAGCAAAAAAAAAAAAAAAAGTGTGTCCTATAGACAGGTGGCTATGAAATATCTATGAGCACACTCCTGGGCATGTCTTAGTGGAGATTCCTTCTGGGGATGGCTGCCAATTTTCAAATTTGGGGACAGAACGTCAAAAGTGGGGGAGACCCTAGGATGTCAAAAATCAGAACTGGGGAGGAGGACCTGATTGAGCATTGGGGGAATCTCTTCTTTTGGAAGTCAACTGGCCATAGCAGGTACTGTATATTAATAAACGGTGGTTGAATTGAATGGAAACTTTCCAAGGCTAAGGAGCTCATCAGTAGAGTGCCACCATCAGCGGCCTGCCATCTGACAACTTGAAGTTTTCCTCGTGGGGTCAACAGGGAGTCAATTCTCTCTCCTTGCAGATCAGTGCCCCATTGGGCATATATTTTCCCCCTACTCTGGTCAATGGCATCCCTCCACATCCTTATTCATAGACAGCCATTGTGAGTCGCTGAGAACATTCCTGGTGATCAAGCTTCTTAGATCATTCATCAACAATGTCAGACAAGAGCCATTCCCAGAACAGGGTGCCCAGGGGCTGTGTGGAAATTCCTTGGGAGCAAGGGGAGCAGAAGGAGGGGGGGCAGCACCAGTACCGGTTTAAAAGCCCCCTTTGTTGGGCTTCCCAGAACATGAGGTGACAGGTCATTCTGGGCCCTGGGGTGGTGACTCAGTGGAGACCTGAAAAGTTCAAGGAAATGAGAGTTCTTGTGGTCACTTAGGTTCAGCCTTTCTGGAAGAATCTCTAAGCAGGCTACCTTATTGATGGATGCCTCTGTTTGCTCTGCAAGGTGAGGAAGGGGTCAGGAAACACGGTCCCACAGTGACAAGGCCATGGCAGGGGGAAACTAAAGGAGGAAAGGATGGGGCACTCTCACTTAAGACCTCACCGTCTCTCCAAACTCTATCACCTCTATGGTCTTTGACTCTGAAATTACCCCCTTTGTTCATAGCCAACCAAGTATTTATTGAGCACCTGCTGTGTACCAGGTACCATCCCAGGTGCTGGAGATACAAAGAGATAATCAAAGTCCTTGAAATTTACTATTCTGTTGTTTTTCAGTTGTGGCTGACTCTCCATAACCCCATCTGAGGTTTTTTTTTGTTTTTTGTTTTTGCAAAAATACTGGAGTGGTTTGACATTTCTTTCTCCAACTCATTTAACAGGTGAGGAAACTGAGGCAAACAGGGTGAAGTGACTTGCCCAGGATCACACAGCTATCAAATATCAAGTACATATAGTATAGCTCCCCCTCTTGGTTCACTACCCCAACTGGCACTCACAGGGCAGGCTAATTCTCTGGAGGGGGTGACTACCAACTTTGATTCTAGAAGTAATTCAATTGGTGACTTTTTTTAAAGTAACAAGTGTATTTTTTTCTAATTAAATTTTACTTTACTTTCAGTTTTGAATGATCTCTTCCCCGCCTCCATCAATCTGAAAAGGCAAAACAAACAAACAAAAAAAACCCATTACAAATATAAAGTCATACAAAATAAATTCCCTCATTATTCATGTTCTTACAAAAGAAAAAAAGGAAGGAAGGAAGGAGGGAGAGAGGAAGGAAGGAAGGGAGAGAGAGACAGACAGACAGAGACAGAGAGAGGGAGAGAGACACAGAGAGAGAGAGACAGAGAGACAGAGACAAAGAGTGGGAGAGAGAGACAGAGAGAGGAAGAGAGGAAGACAGAGACAGAGAGGGGGGAGAGAGAGAGAGACAGAGAGAGAGAAAGAGAGACAGAGGGGTGGGAGACAGAGAGACAGAGAGAGAGAGAGAGAGAGAGAGAGAGAGAGAGAGAGAAAGGAAGGAAGGAAAACATACTTTAATCTTCACTCAGAGTTTATCAGCTTGCTCTCTGGTGGTGGGTACTATGTTTCATGGCTAAGTCCTCTGGAATTCTAGCTAGTCATTGTGTTGGACAGAGTTCTTAAAGTCTTTCAAAGTTAATTCTCTTCATAATGTTGTTACTGTATCATTTTTCTCCTTGGTCTGTTCACTTCTCTCTGTATCAGTTCTTGTAAGTCTTCCTAGGTTTTTCCGAATTCATTCCCTTCATCATTTTTTTTTCTTTCTTTTTTACAGAGAGGGGAGGCAGGGCAATTGGGGTTAAGTGACTTGCCTAAGGTCACATGGCTACCCTTCATCATTTCTTACAGCACAATACTATCCCACCACCACAATCATATACCACAGCTTGTTCAGCCATTCCCCAAGTGATGGGCATCCCCTCAATTCCCAATTCTTTGCCACCACAAAAAGAGCTGTTAGAAACATTCTTGCACATGTGAGTGCCTTTTCTCTTTCTTTGATCTCTTTGGGATGTAGCCTTCCATGGGCAGTTTTCTAGAATTCCATGTTGCTTTCCAGCCTGACTGGTCCAAGTCACAGTACCAATGGTGTGCGTTTAATTTAATTACTTGCTCTTAACCAGCATTTGTCATTTTCCCTTTTTTTTTTTTTGGTCAACTTAGCTAAACTGATGAGTATGAGGTGGTATCTCAGAGTTGTTTTCATTTATAATTTGCATTTCTCTAATTATTAGTGATTTAGAGCAGTATTTTAAATGGCTATTGATAGCCTGGATTTCTTTTTTCTGAAAATAACTTGTTCGTATCCTTTGTTGTTGTTGTTGACTAGGTTGTGGCTATCCCTGACCCTTTTTGGGGTTTTCTTGACAGAGATACAAGAGTAGCTTGCCATTTCCTTCTCCAGCTCATTTTACAGATGAGGAAACTGAGGTAAATAGAGTGACTTATTCAGGGTTACCCAGCTAGTAAATGTCTGAGGCTGGATTTGAACTCAGGAAGATGAATCCTCCAGATTCCAAGCCCAGTGCTCTATCTACTGACTATCAATTTGGGAATGATTCTTTTTAATTTGGCTCAGTTCCCTATATATCTCAGAGATGAGAACTTTACCAGAGAACTTTGCTGCAAAGATTTTTGATTGTTTTTTTGCAAGACCTTTTAAATCTATGTAATCAGAATTATCTGTTTTAGGGGCGGCCAGGTGGCACAGTGAGTTGAGCACTGGCCCTGGAGTCAGAAGGACGTGAGTTCGGATCCGGCCTCAGACACCTAACACACACAAACAAAAACCTAGCCGTGTGAGCTTGGGCAAGTTACTTAACCCCGATTGCCCTCCAAAAAAAAAAAATAATAATTATCCATGTTAGTGCCTGTGAGTCCTGTAGCTTTTGCCCATGAACTCTCCTGTCCAGAGATCTAACAGGTAATTTCTTCTACTCTTCTCTAGAATGCTGTCCTTTATGTCTCCATTTCTCTGGAGCTTTTTTAATGTGTGGTGTGAGATGCTGCTCTGTATCTGGCTTCCGCCAGGCTACTTTCCAGTTTTCCCAACAGTTTTCATGTAACAGTGAGCTCTTGCCCCAGTAGCTGGGATCTTTGGGCTTACCGAACACGTGTATTGTGTACCTGACCTGCTCCTTCCATCGACTCCTCTCTTTTGCACGAAGGACCAGATTGTTCTGATGATCACTATGTTATAGTGTAGTCTGAGACCTGCTACTGCTAGACAGGGGTGGGGTGGGGTTTCCTTCCCCCTTTTCCTTGTTGATTCTAAGGGTGACTACTAATGTTGCAGTTCATGAACCCCCATCAGTGTGCTTCCTTATGGCAGAGTGATCACAGACAAAGC
The DNA here is from genome assembly GCA_011680675.1 of Gymnobelideus leadbeateri. Lineage (NCBI taxonomy): Eukaryota > Metazoa > Chordata > Mammalia > Diprotodontia > Petauridae > Gymnobelideus > Gymnobelideus leadbeateri. Next base: position 148,297 of record WOXC01004100.1, read on the forward strand.
ACAATGCTTGTGTAGAAAAGACACGAGGCTGAGACAACTCACAACTCCAGAGTGGAAGGGCCTATGAAACCTCTGAGTGGACACAGTGATGAACAGGATCCCTGCAGGACAGGGCATTTCAGTGAAGGGTGTGGTGCCTCCACTGGACAGGTCCCATCTGCTGCCAGGCAGGTCTGCTCAGGAGAGTGCCAGTCCACTGCCCCGCCCCCCCCCATGGGCAGCCCCAACCTGCACTGTCTCCAGCTCAAGCTTGGTGGAGTGATACTGGGCTCATCTGGAGACTGACAGAAGCCTAGGGGCTTCTGCTGTTGGTTGGTCATTTCCCACACTGGGAAAAAGTGCTGTGCAACCCTTCTTCTAGAACTTATGGTGACTGGCCAGTTACATTTCCCAAATTTCCTGTTGAGTCTTATGCAAAATGAGGAGTTGGGACCAGGTACAGATGAAGTCGGTGCCCTCGGGGCAAGGTCATTGTCTCTGCTGGCTTTTTCATGTTCAGTTTATTTACTGAGGCCTCAAAATCTTTTGGTTGGTGTGGAATGCTTCAAGTAGAAGTAAAGGGACTCAAGGTTACCCTTTCCTTGTCTCTAACTTTGCTGAAGTCTAAGCAGGGCACACCCTTACAATAGGCTCCCCTCCCCCTCCTGAGCCTTCTTTCTTAGCCTATCTCCCTAAGACTGTCCCCAGTTTATCCTGCATAATCCTTGGGTGAATGTTTCCTTCCCTGTTGGAGTGCCTCTCCAGAGCAGAACCGGCTGTTTGGGCCTTTCTTTGCATCTCTCTGCACAAGACCTGGCTAACAGGTCTTCAGGTCGCTTATTGACCCAACTGGACTCGACCTGGCCTGAAGGGGTCATTGCTCTGGATGGTCCTTCCCTCAACCTCTCCTCCCTCCCTTTTTCCCCCCAGGTGAGCAGGCAGCTGAGGTGGGATTCTCTGCTCCTCGTGCTACTGTGGGTCCCTGGTCACCCCCATGACCACTATGTCATTCTTGAACTACAGCACTCAACTGGAGGGTGTCTGGAAGGGCTCTTCTTTCTGCAGCCCCCTCCCCCCTGGCCGCATCTGTCCTTGATTACACTGGGTAGACAGGAGTCAGGGACTGGGGGCTTCCCCGGGGAAGCCCCCCCATCTGTCCCTGACTACTGGGCAGATGGGAGTCAGGGGCCCGGGTCTGCCCTGGGGGACCCCAGCCCCGCTTGCTGCAGAGACAGAAGTACGATTCATCGATTGCCTCCCCTGAAGGGTGATTGATCCTTCATACTGTTCCTCCCAGAAGTATTTATTAAGCACCTGCTGCATGACGGGCACAGTGCTGGGCTCCGGGGCATACAGAGAAACCCCACAACCAGCCCCTGCCCTAAAGGGGAACAACTTAAAATAAGCAAGGGTAACATCTTTGGGAAAAACCATTTTGAAAGGCAGGAGAACTCCAATCACAGCCCTTCCCAGGGCTCAGGGTATATTTCTTCCGCACCTTGGACATCAGTTTCTGAATCTACACAAAGGGCACGTGATAGGGGATCTGGCTTTTGAAAGGATAGGTGTAAAGCGCCAAAGACAACAGAGGCATCTGCGCATGCGCCTTCCGGGGCCCGGGGCTGTATAGAGACCACGCCCCCCAACGGAGGGACGTTGCTACGTTTCCCCAGGCAGGTAACGGGCGAGGTCACGTGACGACGACAAGGGACGGACTGGGGTTGTTTCATCACGTGACAGGAGGCGGGGCGCTGGGTTGCTGTCATGTGGTACGGGTCGCAGCAAGGATAGGTTGGTTTCTCGCCCACGTGATGACGACGTATTGCGTCGGCGGCGCACGGTCCAATGAGGGGGCGAGGCGGGCCCTGGCCGCCACCGAGGGCATGCGCGCGGGAAGGGAGCCGGCCCTGGGTGCTGGGGCTAGGGCGGGCGACATGAAGTGCTTCGTGACGGGGGGAAATGTGCGAGGTGAGTGCGGGCGAGGGGCGGGGGCGGGGTCGGAGGTCACGGCCTCTGCCCTCTGACCCCCGCCCCTCCCGCAGTGTTGGGTAAGGCCGCTCACTCGCTGTCGCGCGTCGGAGACGAGCTGTACCTGGAGCCGCTGGAGGACGGGGTGAGGGGGCGCGTCGGCGACGGGGGTGGGGGGGCTGGGCGCGCTGGCCGCTGACCCCTGACCTCTCCTCCAGCTGTCGCTGCGCACGGTGAACGCGTCGCGCTCGGCCTTCGCGTGCTTTCTCTTCGCCCCGCTCTTCTTCCAGCACTACCAGGCGGCCCGGCCCCCGCAGGCGCAGCCCCCGCGCTGCAAGGTCCTCATGAAGGTGGGGGCGCGGGGCGGGCCGAGAGGTGGGGGCGGGGCGGGGCGGGCCGAGGAGACTGCCGCCACGCTCATGGCCCACCGTGCTCCCCGCTAGTCCTTCCTGTCCGTGTTCCGCTCGCTGGCGGCGCTGGAGAAGACGGTGGAGCGCTGCTGCATCACCCTGAGCCCCGAGAGCAGCCGCTTGGTCATCCAGCTGCACTGCAAGCACGGTGGGGGCGGGGACGGCTGGGGGAGGGGCGGTGGCCCTGCCCCTGCCCCTGCTCACCCCAGCTGTGCCCCTCCCCCAGGTGTGACCAAGACCCACAACCTGTCCTTCCAGGAGTGCGAGTCCCTCCAGGCTGTCTTTGACCCCGAGCAGTGCCCGCACGTGCTGCGCGCGCCAGCCAGGTGAGCAGCTGGGGGCCAGGGGGGTGGGGCCGGGGCCGCCCCTCTGACCTCTGACCCACCTCGGGGGTGCGGGCTCCGGCAGGGTCTTGATGGAGGCCGTCGCGCCCTTCGCCCCCGCGCTGGCAGAGGTGACACTGGGCGTGAGCCGGGGCCGCCGCGTGGTCTTCCGGAGCTACCTGGAGGAGGACACAGGTGAGGCTGGGTGACAGGCACAGGTGAGGGGGGCTGGGGGACGATTCGGGGGCTGGTACAGAGGCCCCGCTTCCTCCCCCAGATGCTGCCAGGGCCATGATGACAGAGATAAGCCTCAGCGAGGACGAGTTCCAGCAGCTGCAGGCCCAGGAGGGAGTGTCCATCACGTTCTGCCTCAAAGAGTTCCGGGTGAGGCCCCCAACCCCAGGGGAAGCCCCAGTCTGGCCAGCCCCACCCTGACATACGGCTCTGCTCTTCCAGGGCCTCCTGAGTTTTGCGGAGTCTGCTAACCTGCCTCTCAACATCCACTTTGATGCTCCTGGCAGGTAGCTTGGACTCTCCCTCCCCTGCTTCTTGGTCCAGGCCCTGCTCTTGCCAAGTGGCCAAGGGTGCTTCTTGTCCTCCCCACCCCAGGCCAGCCATCTTCACCATCGAGGATTCACTGCTGGATGGCCATTTTGTCCTGGCTACTCTCTCTGAACCTGACCTCTGCTCTCAGGAGCCTTGTCAGCCCGGGCAGGGGCCTCACAGGTGAGGGTGGCTCTCCTCGGCATCCTCCTTCCCTGGCTCATCTGGTCCAGCTTCTCTCCCCCCTTGGTGGTGGCCCGGTTGGCCTTTCCCAAGGCCTCAGCTATTGTCCAGATAGAGGCCTTCTAGTCCCAGTGAACACCAGGGAGTGGGGTGCCCTTCAGCCTGCCCCCCCCCCGCCATCCCCAGCTCTGGGCGTTTTTCCAGCAGCATGACACACCTGGACAACTTTGTCAACGATGACATTGACTCTTACATGATCGCCATGGAAACTACTGTGTGTGATGGGGCAGCAGTGGCCCACCAGGCCCCTTCCCCTGTGTCAGATGAAGAGGAGGCAGACCCTAATGTGGTACCTGGGACCCCTCCCCTGAAAAAGGTGAACCAAGGGACTGGTCCCTTGTCTGTTCCTGTGGGGTGTGGGGAGGTTGGGGTCTTCCATCCTGGCCCTGTGGCCCAGCTTGGGGCATGGCCTCTACTCAGTGTGGCTTTTCTCTTTGCTCCTAGTTTCGTTCCCTGTTTTTTGGCTCTGTATTGGCCCCTACAGAGCCCCCTTCTGAGCCCAACCCAGTACTAGCAGAAGATAGTGAGGGTGAAGGCTGAATCCATTCTGGGGATACCGATGGCTGTGCCACCTCAGAAGCAAAGGCTGGCAAGTTTGCTCCTCTGCCTGCTGTGTGCTGGAAAAGGCCTGAACTATCTTGGGAAGGGTGGCCATCTCGATGAAGATGGGAGAACTTGGCTACTTTCATGGTGGGCTGGCTCTGGGTCTTGCTCTGGGCAGCACCTCTTCCTTCAATAAAGATTCCTAATCCTGAAGCAGGCATGTGTCATTCCTGGACAAAAGGCAGGCTCATAGGCCAGTGAGAATACAGCTTTGACATTTATTCAAAAAAACACCAGATAAGGGCACAGGGCCTGGTGTCCCCACAACCTCCTGGCCTGAGAGACAGAGCAGCCAAGCCCAGAAGGGACTCAAGCTTTCTTCCCTGCTCCAAGGGGCCTGCCTCTTCCCATGCTAGCTCCCCCACCCAGGATCCAGCTTGGAGGGTGGGGGGAGAACAGGTCAGGGCTAGAGAAGATTATTACACCAAGGTATGGTGCTCCCTGCAACTACAGGCCCTCCCGGGTGTCGAGGACCCCAAGAAGAGCCAGGATTTCTGTACAATCAGTCATGCCTGTGGCGGTTACTTCTTGGCCTTGGCAGAGTTGCGGGGTGGGGTAATGGGGCGGCCACCGGGATTCAGGCCACTGAACTGCCCATATTTGCCTTTGTTCTTGTCAGCTGGCTTAAGGATCTGTGGAGAGGATGGGACCGGACTGGTCAGAGGGGTTGCTGGGGGGCGGGGGTTGGTCCCAGAAAGTTCACCTCCCTCCCAGCCCTGGACTCACGCACCTGGAAAGAGCACATGAGGGTTTCGTCCACACTCATCATGGCACCTGCATTGTCAAACTCACCACAGTAGTTGGGGGCAGAGAAGAGGGTCACCAGCTGCCGCTTGGCAAAGAACTCATAGCCGTCTTCCACCACCTGGGCCAAAGCAAAGCCTGGTCAGCACCCTCCCTCCGGCCAAGTGTACTTTCCTGCCCCCAGCCCTAATCCCTGACCTGGTGTGCTCGGCAGATGAGGTCCAGGTCATGCTTGTGAAGGAACTTGGCCACCACCTCGGCTCCAAAGGTGAAGGAGACTCCACGGTCGTTCTCGCCCCAGCCCTGCACGTCTTTGTCAGGGTCTGACCACAGGAGGTCACACAGCAGCCCTTGGTCTGGCACATCTGTGGGCCTCATGATGCGTCGAATCTGCTCCATGGACTGCAGGTCTGGGGACAGTCCTGGGAAGGCATCCTACGTTCAGCCTGTCACCAGGGTCAATGTGGGGCTGCTCCCCCCACCAGACCCTCCTACTCTGGAGAAACCAGGCAGGGAGACACCCCCCCCCCAGCCCAAGTCTCACCTCCATGACAACAGAAAATCTTCTCGTCCACAATGGCAGCAATGGGCAGGCAATTGAAGCAGTCCGTGAAGGTTTTCCAGAGCTTTATGTTGTAGCGTCTCTTGCCTGTGGGAACAGGGTAGGGCTGGGTGAGGACAGGCTACCCTGAGAAGGGGGCTGCAGGAGTGGGCACAGAGGGGCAGCCCCACTCACACTCATCATAGAAGCCGTAGATGCGATTGATGCTGGCACACTCGTGGTTCCCGCGCAGAAGGAAGAAGTTCTCTGGGTACTTGATCTTGTAGGCCAGCAGCAGGCAGATGGTCTCCAAGGACTGCTTGCCCCGGTCCACATAGTCCCCCAGGAAGAGGTAGTTGCTCTCAGGTGGGAAGCCCCCATACTCAAACAATCTGAGCAGGTCATAGTACTGGCCGTGGATGTCACCTGCACTGGCAGAGAGGGGTCTGTGCTGGGGACCGGCAAAAACCCGGGTCCAGGGAGAGCCCCCCCCCCCAGGGAGAACCCTCACGGAGGACCCCTGCCCCAGGGAGAGTCCCCACCCCAAGGAGAGCCCCAGTCTGAGCCCAGAGGAGGCTCCCCAGAGGCCCAAGCTCATCTCCCACCTCCAGGCCTTTGCAGAGGCCACCCCCCCCCCCCCAGTCCCCGGGGGTCTCACCGCAGATCTTGAGCGGCGCCTCGAGCTCCAGGAGGATGGGCTGGCTCAGGAAGATCTCCCGGGACTTGAGGCACAGGCCGCGGATCTCGTTCTCCGTCAGCTGCACGTTCTTGCCAGGTCGGGAGCCCTGCACTGGACACAGGCCTCAGAGCCCGCCCGCAGGCCCAGCCCGGAGGGCGCCCTCCCCCCCCCCAACCCCGGGAGCCCCCGCTGCTCCCCCTCCCCCGCGGCACTTCCGCCTGGCCCCCGCTCCGGCTCAGACCCCCCCCCCCCCGCGGCCACTTCCGGCCGGGTCCCGGCCCCGCTTCCGGCCGCCCCCGCCCGGGCCTCCGGCCTCAGCCCGGTACCTTCCAGCAGCCGTCCGATGATGGAGTCCAGGTTGAGCTTCTCGCTATCGGACATGGCGGCGCCGCCCCGAGGGCCCCGGCTACGTCCCTCCGGCCCGTGCCCGCCGCCGCCGCTCCCGCCGCCCGCTCACGCCGCCGCCTCCGCCGCCGCGCCCTCCGCCCTCGGCCCCCGGCCTCAGCCCCCGCCCAGGCCCCGCCCCTAGCCGCGCGCCACAGCGCCGCCCGCCGGACGGGAGGGGAGCAGCAGCGGCGATGGCGAAGGGGAAGGGCGGGACGAGTGAGCCAGAGGACGGCCCCTATAGGAGGAGGAGGAGACGAGGGGTGGAACCGGCGATCCAGCCGGCGTCCTGGATAGGAGGAGGGGAGGGGCGAGGCCGACGAGCCAAGGGCCGGCCCCGAGAGGGGGAGGAAAAGAAGCAGGAGGCGGGATTAGGGGCCAGGGCCAGAGCCGGAAAAGAAGCCGAGAACAGGGGCAGGACCAGGAAATGAAGAGCGAGCGGGTGGAGGAGAGGACGGGCGGGGGGGGGCGGGGCCTGTGGCGGAAGAGGGCGGGGCCCCGGGGAGGTAGAGGAAGAAGGGGGAAATGGGCCGCGAGGTGGCGCTTTGCGGACAAGTGAGGGCCTTGGATCCCTCACTTTGAGGGTTCGAATACGCCCTCAGACCCTTTCTCTGCTGGGAGGCTCGACCCCTGGCAAACTCTCCGCCCCTGCCAGCTTCTTTTCACCGTCTGTAAAATGGGGCTGTCAGTACTGTGTACCAAGCTTGCAGCGCTACAGCCTCGTTCACTGGGATGGGGATGACGACCCGGGGGGAGGGCAGGGAAGCGGAGCTGGAAGGAAGGGCGACTGGGGGGTCTCCGGCACGCGACACCCCCAGGGGTGCGTGGCCTCCGCTGTGCTGGGGCCCCCTCCGGCTCTCCAGGACCCTGGACAGCGGCGCCCTCCCTTCCTGGGCTCAGTCCTGGGCTCGGTCACGGCATGAGCTGGTTAGATTCAGAACTACAGAGGGAGAAACTAAGTCCCTGTGAGTTGGGGCCTCTGACTGCAAACCCAGCACTGCCTTAAGTGAGGAGGGAGGAGAGGTCCTGCCTGTCCCAAGGATGCACGAGCAGCTTAGACAAGACGGGGCGGGGGGCAGGAGGCTGGGCCAGGGCAGGAAGGAGTGAGGGGCAAGGGCCCCCACCCCCACCCCAGGGGCTGCCCAGTTCCATCTGGGGCTAGGGAGGAAATGATTCTGGGGAGGAAGTGAGAGCGGCAGCGCCCCGGAGGTGAGGCAGGGGCTGAGCAGAGCAGCGGCTGTCAGAGGTGAGTCAGGTGTGGCCCGAGGAGGGGGAGCCAGCCACTGCCGGGGTCCCCAGTCTCAGGCACCCGCCACGCTGGCTTCCGATTCCTTGCAAGAGCTGGGCATGGCTGCTGCCCTGGGGGACGACCTGGCCCTGGCCTCCGACATCCAGGATGACTCCAGCTCCCTCGGCTCAGACTCGGAGCTCAATGGTCCAGGCCCCTACCGCAGGGCTGACCGCTACGGCTTCATTGGGGGCAGTGCCAAGCCCTCGGAGGCAGGGTGAGTGGGGCAGGGCCGGGCCGAGGCAGCTCAGTCACAGATCTGGGGAAGGGGATGCCCTGGGGATCCTGGCCAGGTCAGGTTGTATGTAATTCATCATTTGAGGCTCAGGGGTTGCTGGTAATTCAAAGTTTCTTTCTATCCAGGGTATTCAGAACCTAGTGGGTTGGGGTTAGGGGCTAGGGGAAAGGTGGAGAGAAAGTCTACAGAAGATAGAAGACAGGTGGATGTGTGGGCACCTGGGAGGGGAGCAGGGCTAAGGATTGGAAGTCAGGAGGTCATAGGACCCTCGCTTTACAGTGGGTTGGGACTTCAAAGGTCCTCCTGGTAAGGAGGTGACCAAGGACTAGAGAGAGGAAAGGACGTCCCTGGGCCTCAGTCTCCTTATCTGTAAAATGGGCAAACACTAGGCCTACTCAAATCTGTCCCTCTTTAGAGAGGGTAGCAGAAGATCATTGGGAACAGTGGGGGCATGAGATGGCAGGAGATGGGTAAAGCCTAATGGGGCTAGAGGTTCAAGGGAGATGGGCTTAAGGCTGGGCATGTGTCCTGGGACCAGTGGTGAGACAGGTGAAGGGGTCTTGGGGCAGAGAACATGGTCCCCTCTCTGTATTTGGCAAAGTCCATAGGCCAGGGAGATTTGTTTGTGGGATGGCTGCCCAGTGCTGAGCTCTCTTGGCTTCTGTTCTGAGCTGGCTCAGTAGGGAGGGGGAGCTAAACTATTCCCCCTTCCTCTTCTGACCACACTCCAAGCCACATCCTTCCCATTACTGTGACAACAACAGGCTCAGGTTAGCTGCACCCTTCCCCCAGCCATGGGACAGGGGCCTATCTGCAGACAGAAGGGAGGTGACAATGACCACTGGGGCCCCTGTGCTATCTGACCTCTTAGCCCAGGGCAACCCTCACTGGAGCTGATCCGGCAACGAGAAATGAAGTGGGTGGAGATGACAGCTCACTGGGAGAAGACCATGTCCAGGCGGGCCAAGAAGGTGAGGGCCCCATCTGGGGAGCACAAGGGAAAAGTGAGCCTTCATTGCACTCAGTGAATGTTTATTAAATGCTGGACCCTGGGAATAGGAAGAGGCATAGAGATCTGGGACTTCATTGGTACATTGAACCCCCCAGGCTGGTGCTGTTTTAGTCAAGCCACAGCTAAAGGACTTTGCTCTGTCGAGAAGGTTTGGGGGAAGACTGACCTCTGTTTTGGTCACGTCGAGTTTTCAGATATCTACCAAACATCCAGTTCAGGATGCCTGAAAGGCAGGTGGAGATGGGAGGCTAGAGGTCAGTAGAGAGATTGGGACAAGATGGGAAGATTTGGGAATGGTCACATAGAGATGGTCATGAAATCCATGGGAGCTGCTGAGATCTCCAAATGAATCAGTCTAGAGGGAGAAGGGGAAAGGGCAGGGCAGAGCCTGGAGGGGCTGTGTTGTTAGAGGGTGTGATCTAGAGGAGGATCCAGCAAAGGAGACAGAGAAGGTGAATGATCAGTGAGGGAAGAGGAGAAGCAGGAGAGAGAGGGTGTCCCAAAAACCTAGAGAGAAGAGAGGATCCAAGAGGAGATAATGCCCAACAGTGCCAGAGGCTGCAGGGACGCCCAGAACAAGGATGGAGAAAAGGCCCCTGGGTTTGGCAGTTAGGAGATCATTGGCCACTTGGCAGAGAACAGTTTCTGTGGAATGAGAAGATCAGAAGCCAGATTGTGAAGGGTCAAGAGGAGGGTGAAAGGAGAGACTGTGGGATCGGAGATGTGGGAGATTTTCCTGAAAGCCAAGGGCTCCAGGGACCAAAAAAGGCTGAGAGCCTTTGTTGCCATTGGCTGAAGGAGAGAAGAGGAAGTTGTGTGGAAGGTGAGTCAGCAGTCAGGACAAAATGAAAGGATTACCATGCAGCTGTGAGAGCCCAACTAAAGAGACAGAACATAAGCAGTGCAACTTCCTCCAGTGGCTTTCACAATGAAAAATAGAGAATGGGTGTATGTGCGCGTGCGTGCGTGCGTGCGTGCATGTGCATATGTGTGTGTGTGTGCATGGGGGCCCAAGGCAAGGATTGAAACCTACAGGGTGGTGCCAGTAGAGTCTCTGCAGCTAAGAGATGAGACTGATGAACATGGGGGAGGGACTGTTTGAAGGAACATCCAAATGGGCATTGAATTCCCCAGGATGAGGGCAGGACTTGGGCTGGTGAGGAAGACTGGGGGCCAGTCCCTGCCTAGGCCCCATCCCTGGGGTGGGTGGGGATCCCAACACCCAAAATTGGTGGCTAATGCCTAATTCCACTGAGCTTAACAATCCTGGCCAGGAAATCTCCTCTGAGGGGACTTCAGGGGCTCTGGCTCTCCTAACCCTCACCTGGCCTAGAAGGCCTTTATCCCAAGTGGGACCATCCAACCTTAGTTTCTAGAGCTTGATTAAGTGATTAAGGCCTTTTCACATTAACAGCACCTACTCTGTACAGAGACCTATTCTGGGTTAGACAGGTCCTTGAGCGTGGAGAGCCAAGATACAGAGAATGTTAAAACCTAGCTTTTCAGAAATCAGCCTGAATGCCAGGGGATGTGTTCATTTTAACCAGGGCCTTCTGGAGACAGGGATGTGGACTCTACATTTTTTGAGGGGGGGGGGGGAGGGTCTGGTGTGTGTCCAGAGCTAGGTGTGTGTCCAACTAGGGTTTGGGTCTATAGGTGGGAAAAGGAATGTGGAGGCTGAATCAGGCCTGCTGGGGAGGGGGAAGGGATTAGTGGCTGGATTAGTGGCTCATGCTGATGGTGACACTGTCACCTACAGGTGAAGATCCAGTGCCGGAAAGGGATCCCATCTGCCCTTCGTGCCCGCTGCTGGCCCCTGTTATGTGGGGCCCGAGGCCGACAGGCCCAAAACCCTAACACCTACCAGGTGAGGGTCCAGGAGATCCCCTGCTCCCCTTTCTCTCCCATTCCTCCTCCACAGGAGCCCACAAACCCAGGGTTAACAAGGCCCTGGGGGAGAACAAGGCAAGGGAAGAAGGGGAGCCCAGATACACTGGGGGGAGTACTTCCCCAGGTTCCCCTGTTTCCCTCACTCAGTCCCCTTGGAGAAGCTGAGCCCAGAATGGGGGGATTCCTGAGGAGCCCCACAAATGGGGGAGGGCAAGTCCAAACCCTCCATTGCCTGGCTTTTGCCCCAGCTCTGGCTCAGCCTTTTTTCCCTTCTGCCTGTCCTTGGTTAACCCCAGGAACTGGTCTCAGCCCCTGGAGACCCTCAGTGGCTCGAGGCAATTGGGAGAGATTTGCACCGACAGTTCCCCCTCCACGAGATGTTCCTGTCCCCCCAGGGTCATGGGTAAGAGAGGCTTGAGCCCTGCCAGCCTACCCTTACCAGGGCTGCTGTGCCAGGGGGTGGATCTGGGAATGGGCGGAGGGGACTAGGAGATGTCCATCATAGTGGGGAGGGATCCCACAGGCTGGCCAGCCCCACACCCATTTTATAGATGGAGGTAGGGACTGCCACGGTCACAGAGCACAGAGGTCAGTGTCCCAGAGGCCGGCCAGCCCCACACCCATTTTATAGGTGGAGGTAGGGACTGCCACGGTCACAGAGCACTGAACACAAAGGTTAGGTTATAGGGCCAAGACTAGACCCTGGCTCTTTGGAGGCTCGCCTGGTCCTACCTGGTGACTCCTTCTGCCTTTGGCCCATGATGTCTCTGTTTCAGGCACATGAAGGGTCAGGGTTGGTGGGCTTCTCAGAAGTAAGCTGGCCTTGGGATCAGAAAGGAGAGGCAGTGACCTGTGGGGTCTGGGCTGGGGCTCTAATGGGGTCTCCTGACACAGGCAGCAGGGGCTTCTGAATGTGCTTAAAGCCTATACCCTGTACCGGCCTGAACAGGGCTACTGCCAAGCCCAGGGGCCTGTCGCTGCTGTGCTGCTCATGCAGATGCCCCCTGAGGTGAGCCTCTGACTCCAGGGAACCCCCCTCCCTTCCTCCCTCTCTGCCAGCCCTGAAAAGTCAAGCCATGTCTCCCAAGCCTGATGAGATCCCTCAAAGTCAGCCCATTATCTATGTCCCCCCAATGGGCTCATCCTCCCCCAGCCCTGATGAGCTCCCCACCCCAATCCTATTGAATGAGTGGAGGGGACCCCAATTGAGCTCCAATCCCCCAGTGAGCCTATCTTTCAGCTCTGATGAGACCCCCCCCCCCCAGTAAACTCATCATTCACCCTTCCCCACCAAGTGAGCTCTTCCTCCCCCTCCTAATGAGCTATGCCCCTCACCCGAGGCCCAAGGAGCTCACTCCCTCTGCCACACACCAAAAAGGAAAGACTGCTCACCAGAAATGATCCTGGGAAGGTGGCCCAGGATCCAGCTTTCTTTGTTCCCCTGGGGAAGCCCCTACTTTCCCTATATTTCTGGCCCCTCCCTACCTCATCTCTTGCCTCCACAGGAGGCTTTCTGGTGTTTGGTACAGATCTGTGAGTTCTACCTGCCAGGTTACTATGGGCCCCACATGGTGAGTGACCCCCATCTCCTGGGGGCCCCTTTGGGCTCTGGGCTAGAGGGGGTACCATGGAGAAATGTCAGTGATAGGACTGAGGACAAGCCTCTTTGGTGATGGGGGAGGGGAAGGAGGTGTGTTGGGGGGTGCCAAGGCTCACCATCCCTTCCCGCCGCCCTAAGGAGGCCATACGGCTGGATGCTGAGGTATTCTCAGCCCTGCTGGTCAAGCTGTGTCCCCGGATCCACAAGCACCTTCAGCAGCAAGGGGTGGGACCCTTACTCTACCTGCCTGAGTGGTTCCTCTGCCTCTTCGCCCGTTCCCTGCCCTTTGCCACTGTGCTGCGCATCTGGGATGCCTTCTTCAGCGAAGGTGAGTGGGCCTGAATGGGACAAAGCATGGCAGCCTCTCCCAGAGGGTGCTCAGAAAAAGGGGCCCCGCCTTGCCTTCACTAAATGCCAGGCAGCCCACTCCACCTTCTGATATCTGCCCCTTCCCGCCTTCAGCCCAGGGCTCCTGCTTCTGCCTCTGGGGCCACGCAGAGCAAGGTTAGTCCCTCCTCCAGGTGAGGCCAGCCAGCTGGTGGCCCCATCCTCAGTGCCCTTGGCCTTCCAGTGTGACCTTGTCCTCTTCACTGTGTGACTGGGTTTTGTTTTCTGCGGTGGTCTGACTGAGGCCCAGCAGCTCTGCCCTCCTCCCTGCCCTGAGCCTTCTCACCTGCTGGCTCAGATGTCCAAACCTGTGTGAAACCCATTGAAAGTGAGGGATGCTTTTAAGGGCCTTCTCAGCTCTACAACTCTGTCCTCAGCACCTAAGGCAGGTGCTGGACAGACAGTGTTCCAAGCAATTGATTTGAGCAAGAAAACTTTATGGAAGTCCTGAGTGACATACAAAAGTTAAAAAAAAAAGATGGGGGATAGCATCCTTAGCCTCAGGGGGCTTCTAATCTAATGCGGGAGGAAGGGGAGAGAATATAAAGTGGGCTCCCACGTACAGCAGACAGGCCAGGTAGTGAGGGGGACAAAGACAAGGACCCCACTAAGTCTCCTCAGGTACTGGAGGAGGCAGTCAGGGAAGGCTTCCTGGGAGAGGCAGAAGGGAGCTAGGCTTTGAGTAAGACCAGCATAGGGAGACAGAGGCAAGAAAAGCCTAGATTCAGAGCCAGAAGCAGCCTTTGGGGTCCTTTGGCCTGAAAGCTTCATTGCACAGAGTGGGGAGATGGATTGGCAGAATGGGGAGCCACCTGTCCAGCATGGCCCAGGTAGGAAGAGGCCCAGCTGGGGCCCAGACTCTGCATTTCTGACACCAAGCCCATTACTGGGTCATGATCCAGAGCAGGTGGGGAGGCCGGCACGGTTGGAGAATGTGACAGTAAGAATGAGGCTGAAAAGATTGGAGGGCGCCATGTGTGGAGAGCCTGAAGGCCAGGCACCAAGTGGTGATTTGAGCTGAGTGGGAGCAGGGGCAGCCTTAGGAGGGGAGCAGGGATGCAGTCAGGCCTGGGCTTGAGAGGGATGGAGGCAGGGAGCCTGGTGAGGGGGTGAGAAGCACTAAGGGCTTGAATTGGGGTGGAGAGAAGGGACCCAGGGGAGAGATAGTGGGGAGGTAGAGGGACTACGCTTGGAACTTGGCTGGAGATGGGAGGGCTGAGGAGGAAGGGCAGGGCCAAGGTGGCTCAGACACTTCTGGATGGAGGAACTCGGAGGAGGAGGAGGCTGCCAGGAACCAGGGAAGGTGGGGGTAGGGGCATGGGCAGGTTCAGAGGACTAGCGGGAAGGAATGTACCAAATTTGAGGGACCAGCAGGGTGCTCTGGCCACCCTGTCCAGGATGTGGTTAATGACACAGAGGAGGCCAAGTCCAACCTGAGATGGTGGTGAAGAGTCTGTCCTTGTAGCTGACCCCGCTCCTTCCTCCCTTCCCTTCTCCCTCCCTCCCCTCCCCTTCCCCTTCTGCCCTCTCCCTCTCCTCCCCCTCCCTCCTCTCTTCCTCTTCCTCTCCCATCTCCTCCTCTCCCTTCCCACCTTTCCCCTCCCCCAGTGCTCCTACTGCTCTGGTTTCCATTCACCAAGCAGGTCTTCAGTGCTTGCTCAGGCCCCAAGAATGTAAGGAACAAAAATGAATGTTGTCCCTGTCATTAAGGTGCTTACATTCTATTGGGGGGGGGGGGCACACAAAATATTGATGTGTGAAATGTAAACAATATTCCTTGTTTGTATTTCGTCGTTTGCCTGTGTTCCCCCGTGTTAGATTGGGAAGCTCCTTGCAGGTAGGGACTGTCTTCTTCCTTTCTTTGTATCCCCCAGAGCTTCCCACAAGGCCTGGTACACAGGAGGTGCTTAATAAATATTTATTGACCGACTGATGAAAGGGAGCTGAAAAGGGGTGGGGGTGGCGGGGCTACACTGAGGCCCAGAGAGTGGAAAGGAGGCTTGGCCAGACAAGAGCTTCTGCCATGACACCCCCCACTTTCCCAGTGCTGAGCCTTGGAGAGCTCCTGATGGGGCCCAGACTTGTAGGAAGCCACACAGCTCCCCAGGTCTGTCTTTGGCCTCAGCCTGCCCTGAGCTGTCATCTCTTGGATCTTACCCCTGACAGTGGCCTTTGGCAGAGATTGGGGGAGTCAAAGAAGCCTTCCTGAAGGAGGAAGCTCTTGAGTTGGCTCTTGAAGGATATGTGGGGTTCTAGAAAAAAATGGGAAAACATGCCAGGCAAGAAGCATGGGCAAGGACAGAGAGGCAGTAATGAGCTTGGTGGATGCATGGGAAACTGAGGCACCCTGGCTAAAATATGGCCAAGAGGTTGGCGATGAGGTCAGATGAGGTGGGGCCAGGCTTGAAGGGAGGTCTCCAGTGGAGTGCCCCAGAGGCCAGCCCTGTATCCTTTAGCACATTTATCAGTGACTTCTAGAAAAGCATAGGTATCAGCTCATCACATCTGTGGATAATAGGAAGCTGGGTGATGGCCAGCAGGCAAGAATGATGGTCCAAATCCCACAAGTTAAGTTGAGCAGGGATAAAGGTAAAGTCTGACACTTGGGTCCAAACATGTGACCTCCCAAGCACTAGACAGCAGTTTGTCTGGAAAGGATCTATCTGGGGGGCTTAGTGGACCACAAGCTTAATGTGTCTTCATATGGCAGTCACAAAAGTGAATGTGACCATGGGCTGCATTGAGAAGAAGTGGGTCCAAGGCCCTCCTCTTTCTGTCCCCATCAGAGCAAACTCAGGGTGTTCAGTTCTGTTGGTCACAGTTTAGGAAGGCTGCTGGCA
The DNA here is from genome assembly GCA_011680675.1 of Gymnobelideus leadbeateri. NCBI lineage: Eukaryota > Metazoa > Chordata > Mammalia > Diprotodontia > Petauridae > Gymnobelideus > Gymnobelideus leadbeateri. The sequence continues at coordinate 163,969 of WOXC01004100.1, forward strand.
AACTGGAGTGTCTAGAGGAGGGCACCCAGGGTAGACTGGAAGTCCATGACATGTGAGAGCTGATGGAAGGGATGGGAGATGTTTGGGCTGGAGAAGAGGAGAGAGCCTTGGAGGACATGGGAGCTGTTTGCAGGTACTAAAAATGAGCAGACTCCCTAAGGCCTCAAGCTACCACACCATGGAATGGGCTTCTGGGGAAAGTCAGGAACTTCCCTGGTTTGGCTGGCTTCAAGCCCAGGCTGGATGGCCACAGTGAAGTGCTTCCTCTTCAGGGGAGGATGAGCTGCCCTCTGAGGGCATGGCATGCTCCCTCTGAGGCACCCTATCTCTCTAGGAGTGAAGGTCCTGTTCCGGGTGGGGCTGACCCTGGTCCGCCTGGCCCTGGGCACTGCTGAGCAGCGTAAGGCCTGCCCTGGGCTTCTGGAGACGCTGGAGATGCTGCGTTCCATACCGCCAGCCCAGCTTCAGGAGGACCTGTTCATGGCCCAGGTGGGTGGTAGCTCTGAGCCCCCACCTAGAGATGGAGCCATCTCCCACATTCCCAGCCCACCAGGCCCTCAGCAAGCTGTCCCCACAGGTCCACTCGGTGGCCATCTCGGAGCGAGACCTGCAGAGAGAGAGTCTCACTCAGCTAGCTAAGCTCCAGAAGACTTCCCCAGAGCTACAGCTGAGGCCCAAAAACCGCCTGCCTGGGGCCGCGGCCATCTTCGAGGTTCAGCAGCTGGCCACTGCCAAGGCACCTGACCAGGAGGTCCCCCGCATTATAGTTCACCCCCCAGAGGAACTGCGTCCCCGAAAGAAGCCGCAGACCCGGGGCAAGACTTTCCATGGGATGCTGACAAGATCCCGGGGGCCCCAGACAGAGGGCCCCTCAAGGCCCCACCGCGCCTCATCCTCCTTCCTGGACACTCGATTCTAAGAGGCCTCCCTGGGGTTCTAGGAGAGAGGGTGCTCCCTGGAATGCTTTGGAGGTCCTGGGTTTGAATCCTGGCTCCTCCCTCTAGCTTTGGCCATGACCCTCTCTTCTCTGATAAAGACCTCCCCCTCTTGTGTAAAGTACAGGGTTGGGGCTGGTAATCTCCAAGGTCCCTTCCGTTCCTGTATCTAGGACATGGTCAATCAGAATGGGGAGGTCATGAGGCTGAATTCCACTTCTCTCTTGGGAGAGGGTCTCCCTGCATCTCTCCCCAACCCAGGCTTCAGATCCCCATTCATGGCTCTCAGAGGCATCTCTGCAGCCTAGGGATCTGTCTCTGATGGCCCAGGGTGCAGACTGGGAGGCCAGTTCTGTCCATAAAGGGTTAGACCCCCAGTTACTCCATCTCTCCTCATGGCCCCTCCAGAGTCCACCAGCAAACATCTTCCTGCTAGAGCCAACTTGCGTTTGCATCTCTGGGCACCTGTGGGGACCTGGCCCAGAGTTTGGCTCAAAAGTTCCAGCAGAGGGGCGGCTAGGTTGGTCAGTGAATAGAGCACTGGCCTTGGAGTCAGGAGGACCTGAGTTCAAGTCTGACCTCAGACACAACACAAAAACTAGCCATGTGACCTTGGGCAAGTCACTTAACTCCAATTGCCCTCCAAAAAGCAAAAAAAAAAAGTTCTAGCAGTGAAAGTGGGTTGAGCTGAACTAAATTCTGAGGTGCAAAGAATAAAATTCTGGGATTCTACCCTTGAGAGTTCCACAGCCACCCAGGGGTCATCACTCCTGTATGGCCTTGAATCACTGGGTGATGTGGGACCATTCCCTTCTCCACTCCTGGTCTCAGTTTCCCCTTCTCTGCAAGTAACAGGTTGGACTGGATCAGCCTCCAAAATGGGAGGGCAAAGGCTCCCAGGACTGGGCACGAAGCCTTTTGGACACATTGTAGGGGCTTAATAAAAAACATACTCAGTAGAATGGTCTTTTTTTCCTCCAGAATCTTCCAAATGGAATGGAATGTGTTTTCCATTTAATTGGGATGTGGGGGAGGTGCTATGAAGGGGGGATAAATTTTATCTTATTTGCTTCAGAATTTTCTGGAAGTCTTGGAGAAAAGGATTCCTTCCTCTCCAAGGAGCCTCCCTCCCCCCAGGGTGCCTAGGTTCTGTCAGCACATTTCCTTGTCCATAAAATGGGGTTAAGAATACCTGCTTCCTCACCCCCAGGGGTCTTTGTGAGACTAAATGAGAAAGTGGGCTGACGGATGGATGGATGGATGGATGGATGGATGGATGGATGGATGGATGGAGAGGGCTTTTCTCCAACACTGTGTAAATGGCCACTATTATACAGTTATTGCTGGTTTGGTGGTTATTGTTGGGGGCCTGCCCCTCTCCCCCATTTCTGGACCCAACATTTCTTTAGTGAAGTTGACACCGCTCTGGCCTTAGGGGCAGGAGACCTGGGTCCCAGGCTAGCCTCTGACACTGGCTGTGACTTCTGCTAGGTCTCTTAAGTTCTCTGGGCTTTTGTAAGATCAGGAGATTGGGCTAGAGGCTCAGTAAGGCAGGACCACCCCCCTCCTTAGGGTGCCCCTCCCCACCAAGGCAGCTGACATCTTCCATCTCTGCCAGCTCCAGATGAAGAGTTGGGACTCTCTAGGCCCCCAAATTGCCCCTCTCCTCCCACTAGGCCTGGCTGAGAGGAGAGGGAAGGGGGCTCTGCTTGGGCCTCTTGCTCCCCCTTCCCAGGAAGCCAAGGTTGGACAGAGGCCCAGTGTGTAAGAGACGAGAGAAAAGTCCAAAGGCTGCCCTATCCTCCACATGACCTCCCACCCCCACCCCCCTGCCCAGAGCTTCCTGGGAGCTCAGGGCCTGGATGAGGCCCAAAGGCTCTGCCTGGCAGGCCCAGGTTAATGCCCACCTACCATCTCTCTGTCTCCCAGCCTCAGCCTCTAGAATCTGAACCCCCCACCCATATCAATGGAAACCCAATCTGGGCTCTCATGCCCTAATTACCACCTGGGCCCACTGGGCCTCATTAGAGTTCCTTGCACCTTCAGTGTTGCCAGGATGCTGGTTGTTGCCAAGGCAATGAGGCTGGTTCCCTTGAGACACCTGTCCCTTGTCATCCCTGCTTCTCTGTCCCCTCATCATCCCGAGGCCAGCCAGGCTGCAGGAAGTGCCCCCCATTGACAAGTGGGGAAACTGAGACGCAGAGAAAGTGACTTGTCTAAGCAAGTCAGTCAACTGAGCCAAGACTTGAACCTGGGTCTCCCTCAATTCTGGTGCTGAGGGCTTGGTGTCTTGCCAGACTTTGCCTCCTGGCTCCTAGACAACAGAGGGGCTGCTGCTGAGTTGGGCCCTAGCCAGAGCCAGAGCAGGAAGGGTGGGACTGGGTAAGCATGGAGCCCAAGCCCTTGATTAGGTTTCCTCACTTCCCACAATGCAAACAAGTCAGGAGCCCAAGCACTCCCTGAAAACACACTCCCCTCCCTGGACTAGGCTAGGTGGGGCTGGGCAGGCCTGGGTGTGGACCTTGGAAGTAATACCTGGCTTGTGGGAAGGAGAGCAGAAGAGCAAGCTGTCAGAGGACCCCCTGCATCTAATAAGGACTCCATCATCCAGGCACTGATGAGGAGGAATCAGGAAGAGCTCTAACTAGGCCACTGTGACTTGTGCTATGTCCCAGGATGTCACAATTCAGAGGGGGCACCGATAATATCTTTGGTCCTTAAGCAGCAAAGAAACTAGTGAACTCAGCAGTCACTCCCCATCATTGGTCTGGAAGTGTCTGTCCCAGAGTCTCCACTGCCCCCTTGGAATGACCATGTACTCATTTGCCTCAGACACAACAGTTGCTTCTTAGGCCTTTTGAATGTTATGTTCCATTCTAGGCAGCACACAGCAAGCTTGATATGACTCAGTAATGAGATGGCAGTTGGAAAACCAATGCAATCAGCCAGCTGCTCTGAGAGATAGGACTGGAGGAGGTGGAGGGGATAAGGGGCCGTCTTTGGCCTCAGTCAGATCCCATCTGGAGTATTGTGCTTCAGTCTGGGGCCACATTCTGGGGAGGATGTTGGAAGTTGGAGGGTGTCTGCAGGAGGGTGACCAGAATGGTAGGGTTCCAACCATCCCCTGTGCAGGGATGTCTAAATGGGAGAAGAGAAGAATCAAGGGAAGACATTCTTGTCTATGAATGGAAAAGGGATTCACCTCGTTCTGCTTGGTCCCAGGGTACAGATCCCATGAGAAGATGCAAAGGGGCTCTGATTTCATCTGAGTGTCAGGAGACATTGCTCTCCAGCTGAACTGCCCACCAAGGGGCCTGTCCTCCCCTAGGTTCCAGACAGTGACTCTAGGCCCACCTTCAGGGATGCTGCAGCTCTGGGAATTCTTGTTTAAATCTGGGTCAGATTGGAGCTCCTTGAAGAGCTCCTCTCTTCTGCCTATGGAACACTGGGATTCTGGACCCTAGACCAAGCCACTTGCATTCTGGAGAGCCACAGTGGACAGCCTCAAAATGCACCTTGAAGAGCAGTGGGGCATCCTGTATAGGGTTCTTGCTTTTAGATAGAGTCAGAAGGCAATACAATAAACATTAATCCTGTATTTATGTGCCTTGAAGCAAACCAACTCTTGACTTCAGCTGCCCCAGATAACACCAAGTCCCTGACTTTGTAGGATCCTAAGTCCAGAGCTGTAGGGACGTTAGAGGGCATTAAATCCATTCCCCTCATCTTGAGATGATACATTTGAGGTCCAAGGGAGTGACCCAGTCCTGTTTGTTCACATAGCCTATAAGTGTCAGAGATAGAATTTGTTTCCCAGACATAGACATAGACACAGACACAGACACAGACACAGACATAGACACAGACACAGACACAGACATAGACATAAACACAGACACAGATACAGACTACACACAGACATTGATATAGTGATAGAGACATAGACATAGACATAGACATAGATATTGACATAGACATAAGCATTGATATAGACATAGACATTGATGTAGACATAGACACAGATACAGACATAGACACTAATAACTCAGAGGCACAGTATTACAGGCCACTCCCTCCAGAAGTGCTGCCAGAGGGCTACCAGAGGTTGGGGGGAGGGTCACTACCACTTGAGAGGAATCAAGGCAGACTTCTTGGAAGAGGTAGCAGTCAGTTGAACACTAGTCTCAGCTCTCAAGGCAGACTTCCATTCAATCTAAAGGAGAGTTCCTTGACAATTTGAGGCATTCAAGAGTGGGAATGCTGACCTCCTTCCCTATCACTGAAAGTCTTTAAAAGGAGGTGGCTCAATGACCACTTGGATCCTCATAGCAGAAACTCCTGGTCAGATATTAATTTGATAAACTTGCTTCTTGGCATAGTGAATAATGAGGATGATCATGGTATAATTAGAATATAATATTATGTAATATAACGATTTGCATTTACACAATGCCTCATAGTTTGCAAAGAAAATATCTCATTTTATGTTTATAACAGCCCTGTAAGGTAGGTGCCATTATTATTCCTTTTGTTCTGCAGATGAGGAACCTGAGCCCGAGAAGAATAACACAGGTTCACACAGCCAGTGTCTGAAGTGGGACTTGAAGTCAGGGCTCTATCCTCTGTGTCACCTAACTGGCCCTGGGGTTTAGAATCCGGGAGATGTGGGTTCAAATTCTGCCTCAGACTTACTAGCTGTGTGACCCTGGGGAAGTGCAATAGTAATGGAATTTGAAGATCACCTTGTATTGGCAAGATAACAGGTACTTAACACTTAGTTCCAAGCTCACAATTGTGTCAAATACTAAGACCCAGAACTTGTGAATCCCACAGTGGGATAGACTTCCTGATGTAACAGGAAGGGGCTGGAACAGGGAGGAGCTAATATCTTATATAAGGAAAAGCACAAGCTGGAGAGTCAGAACTTCATGGAGCAAGTCATTTGGAGGCTGAGGAGGAGAGGCCCAGGCTGGAGAAAGTGATTTTGATTTTGAGAACGGAGCTTAGGGTGGTGGAGCTTCTTCTGAGAGCCAGCCAAAACTTCTGTTGAGAGCTTCCAAGAACCAGCCAGAGCTGCCAAAGACTTCCAAGGGCCAACTGGAGCTGCCAGAGGAGGTGTCACTGTGGTGCTGGCACTTTGTCTGTTTTGGGTCAATTTCACAGGCAGAAAGTGAATTGATGAGGATGCCAGCAATGTGGATGAATGTTATTGTGGCTTTGTTAAGCCTTGTCTTCCCAAGAACAGAAACTGTGAAGGACTTGAGGTGGATTAGACACTGTGAGCTTCAATATGGAACAGGAACTGCATGGAGAACTGGACAAGGAACTGGGAGCTGCTTGCCTTTGAACCCAGGTGGCAGTTTGGTGGGTTCAGGTAGGAGCTGGGACCATGGAAGAGGAACCATGGAAGCTGAGAGCCTGCCTCAAGTCAAGATGAAAAGACCTCTCCTTGGTTATTTAATGCCGACTAATGAGATTGTAACTTAATTGTGACCTAGAGGTGGATGGCCTTTGTACTTTCCACTACCCCTTAAGAGGGTATTTAGTAGTAACTGATGATACTGTAACTTAATTGCACCCCATGGCTGGAGGACCTTAATTGCATTCCATGGTTGGAGGACTTTAACCTTTGAGCTTTGTGATTGACTAAATGAATGTATTTTATTTAAATCTATGTGACCACTTTGGAGAAAACTACATGGCCATTTTAGTGTTAAGTTGCTGAGTTGTGACATGGTGACTGCTCTATTCTGATTTTCTGTGAATGTTTTGCTCTGATTTGTTACTGAATAAACAGAGAGTTCACTATACTGTGTAATCAGAACCTTGAAAGCTATTCACAGCAGCAGTCCTCTGGAAAGCTGCTTGTGCTTGGCTTTACAGCAAGTCACTAAAAGTCTCTGGGCCTCAGTTTCCTCATCTATAGAATGAGGAAATTGGACTCAATGGTATCTTTTCCTTGTGGGGCTTTCTGGAAAGAGATAATAGAGTGGTTTGCCATTTCCCTTCTCTGGTTCATTTTACAGATGAGGATCTGAGGCAAACGGGGTGAAGTGATTTGCCCAGGATCACACAGCTAGCAAGTATCTGAGGCCAGATTTGAACTTAGGTCTTCCTGACTTCAGGCCTGAGGTGAGGAAAAACTTTTTGACAGTTAGAGGTGCCTAAGGATGGAATGGGCTGCCTGGGTAAAGAGTAGGTTCCCCATGTCCTGATGGAAACTTTCCAGGCATTCCTGCTTCATTGGTCTAGCTGTCTCCAAGGGGAGGTTGGCCCCAGCTCTAAGATAGAATGAGTTGTCTGTTAGTATCTACCTGCTGAGGACAGCACCATGGCCAGGGCCTGGGCCAGCAGGAGCAGTTGCCCTAAGGAGGCCCCTTTGGCCTTCTGCATGGCAACCTCAGAAGTGGCTCAAAGGGTTTGGCAGAGAGCCAGTGGTCAAGAATTCTTCTTGACTGACAAGCTGGGGGCTCCCTGGGATGCCAGAGACAGGGATTAATGAATCTGGGAATAGGGACCATTAGATTCAGAAATGCAAAGAAAGCTTAAGGGTGATCTGATCTAACTCCCCATTTTACAGATGATGGAACTGAGGCCCAGAGAACAGAAGAGATGTGCCAAGTCACACATGTATTAAGTAGCATGGTCAAGATTTGAACCTGGGTCTCAACTCTAAATCTAGCCCTGGCCAGGGCACTGTTGGGAGACAGAGACTCACACGGAGACTGAGAAAAAGTTAGAGAAAGACAAGAACAGAGGCAGAAAAGAAAGGGGGAGACACAGAAAAACAGAAGAGAGACAGGGACAGAAAGAAAAAGGGAGACAGCGATAAACGGATAGGGAAATGGGAAAACAAAGACAGATAGAAACCAAGAGACAGGAGGGAGAGAGAGAGTGAGGGAGGGGGAGAGGGAAAAAGGGAGAGAGACAGAGGGGAGAGAGAGGGACCATCTAGCTCTCTCCCATTTTACAGATGAGAAAACAAAAACTCATAGAATAAGCAGCAAATGGTCAGAGATTGGAATCCAGGTCCTTTGACAGTGGGCCTTCTGCTGAGCCAAACTGACTGTTTCAGACTCCCCTGAAGATCTGTTCCCCTTTCCTCTGCTATTTTGAGAGAGCTATTGTGGGTGACTAGGAAGAATCAATTGGCCTGGCCTTGCCCTGCTTTACAGAGCTGTCTGCACTGGGAGGGACCTTGGCACCTACCTGCTCTAACCCTGACCCCTAAACCAGATTTTCCCTAGATCAGCCCTGCCTAGTGGCCATCCATCCCCTGCTTGAGGCCCTCCAGGAAGTGGGCATCCACTGCGTCAGGACTGGGGAGCATTCTTGGGTGTGTCTATTCTTGTGAAGGTGCTCAGGATAAGAATTGACAGACCCCACCATGCATCCTGGGCTGCATCCAGCTGGACCCTAAAATGGAGCCATAGAGGAGTGGAGGGTGGGAGAGCCAGCAGCAGGCTGGGGATGCAAGAAGCAGGAGCCATGGGGAGAGAATCCTGCTTTCAGCCCCTAGTCTCCATGCCCCATTTTTTGGAAAACACAAAAAAGCAGTTCACTGGGGAGCCCCAGAGACCCCAGTACCCCAGAGACTGACCTCTGGGTACTCCTTATCACCCAGCTTGAAGCTTGTGCACTGACTTTGCCAGGGCTGTGGGTGGTCCTCCTTGCTCAGGCTTCAGCAGCTGATCACGTTGTCTAAGGAAATGAATGAGTGTGGGACACCTTTTAGAGGGCTGATGTGGGGGCAGGGGGGAGGTTGGGAGGGTGGGGGCCTGTTTCCACTGGGATCATACACACAGCTTTTTGAAAGAGGCAAGAACCCTGGCCTGGGATGTAGAAGGCGTGGGCTCTGGTGCCAGGCTCCCTGAGATGCCTCTGTGGGCCTCTGGCCAGAACTAGGTTTCCATGGCTGTGCCCGTGGGGTGTGGGAGCCTGCCTTGTCTCTGGGGCTGTGTGACTGCTTGTTCTGAACAATGTGTCTCTGTTTCAGTGGCCTTGTCTCTTTGGAGGTGGCGGGGTGGGGGTGAAGGAGGATGAGGGGGAGGGTGGATCTGTACCAGGCTGTCGGGCCCTCCTCTTCCCCCCTGTTGTCTCTTGCAGTGTGGCTCTGGTTTTCTGGTTTTCTTCTTTCCTTTCGGATCTTGGCATCTCCCCCAATTCTGTTTTTCCCTCTGACTCTTCTTGCCTCTCCTTTCTTTCTCTATCTCAGTCTCTGTCTCTTTCTGTCTTTGTTTCTATCTCTCTCCCCCCTCTCCCTCTGTCTCTCTCCTCTCCTCCTCCCTTCCCCTCCACTCCCTTTCTCTCCCCCTCCCTCCCCCCTTCCTCCCCATCTCTCTCCCCTCCCTCTCCTGTCTCTTGGTGTCTGTCTTTTCCCCCCTTTCTCTATCCTTTTATCTGTCTCCCATTTTCTTTCTGTCTCTGTGTCTCTCCCTTTCTTTTGGCCTCTGTCTCTGTCTTTCTCTAACTTTTTCTCCGTCCCTGTGTGCGTCCCTGCGTCCCAGGCAAAGCCAAGGCGGGGACTCGTCTCTCAGCGGCGGTCCCGGAGCTTCTCTCTGCGCGCGCTGCCCTCTCTCAGTGCCCCCTTCGGCTGTTCCTTTGCCTCAGCTCCAGGAGCGCCTGGGGGAGAAGCTGAGGGCGGCGGGGATCGAGACGGGGGTGTCTGTACTCTCTGTCCCATCCCACGTGCTCGTACCTGGGGCCCTCGGGAGCGTCTCCCCTCCCACCCGCCCCGCCCGCCAGCTTTCTAGCCCCAAGGGGACTAAGCCCTCCCCGCCCTTCCTGGCACTGGGCATGCCCCGAGCCAGGGCTATATAAAGCCCGGGCGCCTTTAATCCCCGGACATTGGTATCAAGCCCAGGGCAGCCCAGGCCAGCGCAGGCCAGCGAGCCGTGCCGCCCCCCTGCTCACCCAGGTACCCCCGGCGCCCCCTGCTTGCGCGGGGCTGGGGAGTGGGCGCCCCTAGGGGCTGGCGAGGAGGGGAGGGGGTGGTAGCGGTGGAGGTGGGGGTTCAGCTGGGGAGAGGCAGGGCCCAGAGACTGGAGGTGGGGGTCTTGGGAGTGGAAGCTCGGCCTTCTTGGGGCCCAGAAAACAAGACTAGAGTCCCTTGCAGGAGGTAGCCTTGCCGCTACCCAGAAGCCCTGCCCCAGCCCCTCTGGTCCTCCAGCTTCGCCACTTAGAGTAGTAACTGAGGCCCCCTGAGCCAGTGTGGATTCAGGTCTATGATTCTGCCAAGCAGGGGACCCAAAAGTCCCCAGTCCCAGCTCAGTAACCTCCTGTATTATCCTAAGCTCACCTTTGTTGTTCAAACCCCTAGATGCACCTTTCCCCCTTTTCAAAGGTGTTTCCCAGGCTTAGTTCAGCCTTGAAAAATTCCCCTCAGGCTTTAACAGGAGGTGGCCCCAGTGCTGGGCAGCAGTCCTGGGATTCTTGTGCCAGCTCTGTGGCCCCAGGCTTGGCATCTGGGCAAAGAGAACGGCCAGGGCTTCAGTATTTGGGGGCCCTGGGGTGGCATGGTCTGGGTTGGGTCCATGCAATGCCATCCCAGGCCCCTTGGCAGCAGCTCCCCCATGGCTAGGCTGACCCTCTTTCCAGGTCACATCCCCCCACCCCTCCATAGCCCCTGGCTGCTCAGCTCTAGTGTAGTGACAGAAGAGGCCATCCCATCCTCACCAGCAAGCAGTGCTCTCTCTCAGCCACATACCCCCACGCTACCCCGTACTAGACCGGCTGGGGCTCTGCTCTCCCCAGCCTCTCCTCACTGGGCTCTGGTCCAGACCTTGATCCTTCCAAGCCCCGAGGCCAGGCAGGGAGAGAGGAATTGAGGTGGGGTTGGGGGGGTAGGAGAAGAGCAAAGGGGGGGGTGAGGCTCTGTCCTGGCTCTCGGGAGCTCTAGGGGCTGCACACACCTTGCTGAATCCTCTTCTCCTTACCCCTCTTCTCTCACTCAGCCTCTTCGTCTCCAAGATGGTGAGTTCACTCTGGCCCCTCCTTCCTCCCCGGCTCTCTCCCTCAGGCCCCAAGCACTGAAGGCCCAGAAGGAGGCCCCAGGCTCTGAGGCCCCCTCCTCCCACAGCTAGGGCTCAGCTCCAGGGTTTCTCCCTAAAGATGATGTCTCCCAATAGAAAGGGAAGGGAAGTATGGGGCCAACGTGGCTCTTATCTGAAGAGCATTGGGTCCATTCTCTCCCATTAACCTCCTGCCACTCAGAAGGGGGCAGGGCAGAGCGGAATGTTCCCATTTGTCATGTGAAGCCCAGAGCAGAGACAGCATTTGGTCACCCAAATTGTGAGCAAGAGCTGGGGAAGAGGAGGGGCTAGTTTCCTGAATCACAAAGTCCCAAGATTTCCATGTTGGGAGAAGGGACCTGAGAACCTTCTAGTCCAGCTCATCACTGAACAGAGACACCCACCACAACACCACCTTTGGAAAGTAGCCATCCAGCCTTTGCTTGTAGACTTCCAGGGATGGGGAACTCACTACCTGAAGAGGCAGTCCTATTGGATTGGACTCTATTGTTAAGGAGTCTCCTGCCATCAGGTCTGCCTTTGACTGTCCCATGCATTACTTCCTAGCCCATCCTGTCCTCTGGGGCCAAGCACAACACTCCTGACCCAGGGCTCTCTGTACCATAGGCTACAGGCAGGGACTGTGTCTTATTCAGTGTGCTGGGTGGAGGGGGAAAGAGTGCTGGGCATGGTGTTGGGAAGATCTGGCTTCAAATGTCCAATCCTGCCATTGATGCGTCCTAGCTCAGTGACTCTGGACCAAGTCACTTTCCCTCGTGAGCCTCAGTTTCCTCATTTGGAAAATGAGGGTAACACCGGCTCACAAGGCTGAATGAAACATTTCCTATGAAGAGCTTTGCAGACTTACATTGGTGACATCTGTCCCAGCTCTTCCTGTGGGCAAATATTGATGGTGGGATTTGAACCAAGGGCTAATTCTAGGCCCCTAGCCACCCAATCTTCCTCTCTGAGCTTGCTGTGAAGCATTTCCCAAATTTAATAAAAAACACAAAATCTAGTAGGGAAACCCTCTTAGGGTGAAAGATGAAGGGCCGTTTCTTCTTGCACCCTCTCAGCCCCTGTGTGGGTGAGCCCCTTCCCCTCTCTGGGCCCCAGTCTCCTTCTCTATAAAGTAATGAGGTTAGCTTCATTTGCCTCTCAGCCCCAGCTCAGGCCCTGCATATAGCAGGTGCCTAATTAGTGTTCCAAGGCTTAATCTCACCCAGTCCCCACTCCCGGATCCCCAGGGTCACCCTTCCTCGTCACCACAGCTGTCCAGGCATCCTGGTCAGTGTCCCCCTTTGGGTCCACCAAGGTTTCTCCTGTCATCAGATGCCCCCCATTCTGCTTCTTTCTTCCCCCTCCTGCCCAACTTGAACCTCTTGCCATAAAGCTTTCCCTAGATCAGCTGTGCCCAGAACTGACCTGCCCTGTGGCCTCCAAGGACCCAGAGGGAGAAAGGGATGGGGAGCAGCATGGGAGCCCAGAGCTGCCCCCGACAGGACCCCTCTTGGGCTCCTGGCACCAGGATGTGAACCTGACATGTAAGAGCTCCCCCGAAGAGGGCACTGCCCGGGCATGGACCACCTTCTACTACAACTTGTTACAGAGCTGTTTGCAGCAGGCAGGGTTGCCTGAAACTGTGGACCGCAGCCCAGAGCCTCGCCCAGGTGAACCTCCGAAACCTAGGGGCTCCCAGGGGACAGGGAGAGCTGCCATCAGCTCGGGCCCTGGCATGCAGATAGGAACAGACACGGCCAGGCCCCCTGGGAGCTGGTTCTGCCCCTTTTCCTCCTACAGCCTCAATCCTCTCTTTCTACTTTCCATAGTGGCTTATGTGCCACTGTTTTCTCTGAAAGAGAGAGAGCAGACAGGGCTGGTGGGTGCATCTCAGCAAAAGAGGCTGGAGCGGAGGCCGGCTTGAGTGGCAGGGGGTTGGGGGGGTGACAGGAGAGGAGCACCCAGAGAGTGGTATTCTCTTTTTTTTTCTCAGGTTGCCCGGGAGTGGAGGTGACCATGTGTGTTCTGGGCTCCCCAAGTTCCTTCTTCTCTGTGCTTCTGGAGGGTGGGATCCAGAGCCCAGGTGAGTGATGGCTGGGGGGGCAGCTAGAGGGTGGCTTAGGCCAGGGAGCTCTTCGAGGAGCCTTTCTGTCCTCAGGTCCCCACCCCAGCCCTTTCCTTCCTTCCCCCTACTCCCCACATGGCGGAGCTGACCTATAGAAAGGGCAGGCAGAGCCAGGCTCCAGCCATGTCCCAAAATACCCGAGCCAGGCAGCTGCTAGCCATTTCTGACCAGACAGCTGGAGATTCCACCCCTGGGGGTGGGCCATGCTGGTGATGGTGCAGACCAGGGAGGCATTCCTGAAGGCACGCTGTGGAAAGCAACAGTTGTTATGCTGCCCAGTGGGGGGGGGGGTGCGGTGGAGGAGGCTAACATGCCCTTGCCCTCCCCAGAGCCTTGGGATCAGAGGCAGAGTCTGCATACAAATCCTAGCTCTGCCAGCCAGTCAACAAGGATTTATTAAGCACCTCCTGTGTACCATACATGTATCAGGCACTGTGTTAAAGGCTGGAGATAGAAAGAAAGGCAAAAATGAATCCCTGCCCTCCAGGACAAAATATAGACCGGATACATGGGTACTAACAGAAAGAAGGCATGAACATTAATCATTTGACTTAGGACAAGTGTCAGTTTTCCCTTCTGTAAAACAAAGAAGTTAGCCTAGATAACCCCTAAAGTCTTTTCCATCAGCTGTTATCCTGGCCCCTCCCCCTCCTCACCATCCTTCCTCCCTCTACTCTTAGGAAACATGCTGCTGTGTCTGTCTCCATCCTGGCTGACCAAAGTGGCCATGGCTGGAAAACCAGGGCAATCAGCGCTGCTGGTCTCAAAAGCTGTGACATTCCATCCAGGGGGCCTCACCTTCCTGGAGGAATTTGCCCCTCCACGGCGGGCCACCTACTTCCTAGGGGAGTTGGGACTAAGGGCTGGCCGAGGCCGGGAGGTGGCAGAGCTGAGCAGGGATCTGGGCTGCCCCACAGGGAGCTCACCAGAGCTAGCCCGCCTTCTGGAGGATAGGCTACTTACCAGGCAGCTTCTGGCCCAGGGGGACAAGGTGGCTGTACCTGCCACTCTGGCCTTGGCATACAAACCCCCCCAGCAGCTGCGGGTCCAGGCTTGGACCCAGAACCTGCGGCATGTGGAGCTCAGTGACAAGGAGGGGCAGGAGGGGCTGGTAGAAGAGGAAGTGGAGGCCTTTCTCCGCCTTGGAGCCCTGGGAAATGCCCACCAGGTACCAAGGACTCTGGGGGTTGGGAGAGGAGGGAGAACTAGTCTTGGGGATGGTGGTGGAGAGAATGTGTGGTAGAAAAAGTCTTGGGTACAGAGTCAGGAGACCTGGCTTTGTCTCCTGACTAGAGGAGTGACCTTGGGCAAACCAGTCAGACTACAAATGTGCATTAAGTGGCTGCTGGGTGCCAGACACTCTACTAAACACTGGGCACAAGAAGAAAGGAGAAAATATGGCCCCCACCCTCAAGGAGCTCCTAGGCTAATGGGGAGACATTATGCACAAGACTATGTGTATACAAGCTGTATGCAGGATAAAGGAGAGGCCAAGGGTGGGGGCCATGGGGGGGGGGTGACCAGCAAAGATGCTGCAGAAGGGGAGCAGGGGGAGTATCTGAGGCATGGGAGGGAGCCAGTGAAAAGTCACTCAACCTCATGGGGCCTCAGTTTCCTCACCTGTAAAATGGAGGGCTAGGTCTCCATGGCCTCAGAGGTCTTTCTCAGTCCTAATTTTATGAGCCTCTGACCTGCCCTACATGTGTCCAAGGATGGTGGTGAGGATTCCAGAAAAGACTATGAAGCAAAAATGCTCCCAAAGATTTAAATTATGCCAGTGAGCTGAGGGCCCTGAAGATGCTGATATGGGACAGACAGGGTTCTAAGGAGGGTGGCAGTGCCTGGCAGAGATCTATGGGGTGATGCCAACAATCTTCCCCATGTGGGGAAGGCAGTATGGCAGTGGAGAGAATGCTGGACGGGAAGTCAGCAAGACTTGAGTGCCAATCTTACCAGTTCCACTTGTTGACTGGAGGACATTAGGCAGGTCATGACCTCCCTGAGCCTCAGTGTCTTCGGTCTCCTGAGGTTATTGGGACCCCAAGACCTGGGTCCAAATCCTGACTGCCACTTATATGTGGGACCTTGACCAAGTCACCTAACTTCTCTGAGATTCAGTTTTCTTATCTGTAAAAATGAAGGGGCTGGGCTAGCTCTGGCCGCACCATGGCAGTCGTTAGTACTGTTGGCATTTGCTTTGGGCTTGGGGGTGGGATGAGAGGTATGCCAGGGCTCCATTCTAAGGGAGAGAAGAAGGGAGACGGCAAGGGCAGGGCAAGAGGTCTGGGCTCTTCCCGAATGCTCACCTGCCTCCTTAGGTGGCAGTAAAGCCTTCAGGCTGGCGTTGGCGTGGGTCCCAGGCCATGAGCCTGCACCTAAGGTCAGAACCAGGGACAGTGGCCCGAGCAGTGCTGGCCCTGCTGGAGAAGCTGGAGGAGGAGGAGGGTGTCCTTGTGGAGGCTGTGTGTCCTCCAGCCCAGATCCTGAAGCCTGACACCCCTGGGAGCCCCACTCCTCACCCAGGTAAGAGAGCTGGGCCTGGGCCCTCCTTAATCCCTGGGGCTCACACCTACTCTTTCTCCCCAAAACTGGCTTTGGGACAGCTGGAGAGGCCCCTCCCACAGGCTCTTTCTAGTTTTGTGGTTCTGGGCTTCATTCATCTCATTTGTGGTGATTTTCTCAACCCCAGGACTGTGAACACTCATGCTGTAGTCAAGAAAGTGCTAAGTTCAAATCCCAACTCAGACACTTAACTGGCAGGTACAATCTTATGCAGATCACCACAGCTCTGAGAGGCCCAGTCTCTTCATTTGCAAAATGGGGGTGCCATTTGCTGGAGAGGCAGTCTAGTGTGCAGATGGAAAGCTAGCCTTGGGCTCTGAAAGACCTGGGTCCAGAGATCAATGCTGCTCCCAAGGGACTAAGCTGCCAGGGAGTGGCCTGTCCACCTTGGAGGAAGGAGAACCCACACCAGGAGTTCTATTTACCCCAAAAAACCCCACCAAAATTCAAGGTCCAAATAGGGAAGGTGCAGTTCTTCCAGACTTGAGAAGCCTGGAAGGGGCGTTACAGTCAGATCACTTCTGATCTTTTTTCTCATTTCTGCCAGAGATGGCCATTCGGGCCTGTGCTGTAGTGTGTAGGACCCAGGGTGATCGGCCTGTGATGAGCCAGGTAAGGAAGGGGACCCCCACTGGGGATACAGGGACTCCAGGATTCTCCAGCCTTTCAGAAGACCTGAGAACCAGCCTATGGCTGATTGCCCATTGCTGCCCAGGGGAAGATTCCCCCCACCCAGGTCTAAGCAGGCTCCTACAGGGCAGCTGGAGGGGGAGGGAGACAGAGGAAGTTTCTGGAGGTGAGCATCAAAGGCAGGATGTGAAGCCAGGTCCCCTAACCCCAGAGTCAGGCCTCTTTTCCTCTCTGTCCAGAGGACCTGGCTTCATTTTCACTCCCTGCTACTCTTGTGACAAGAGGCTTCTATGTTTGTTACCTCTCTATAAACAAGGAATTTGGCTTAAATGGGTGCCCTCTAAATTTGTGAGTCTGGGTGTGGACTTCTGATAGGAAGTGGGACAAGAAGAATGGGTAGAATTCAGCTAGGTGGACAGCAGAGAGCTGAAGGAAAGCCTTTCAGGCAGAGGGCACTCTATTTGAAACAGAAATGTTATTTGGGCCAACTTCCTCAGTTTACTAATGGGGACTGGAGCAGCCTGGCCCATGTGCTGGGGACAGAATCCAGGCTGGTGTGGCTACAGAGCTCACTTAGGGAAGGAGCCAGTAAGGAGAAAGTTAGGAAGGGAGGTTGAGACCAGAACTGAAGCCAGATGAAGGATTTACTCGAAGGGCAATGGGTACCAGTGAAGGTTTCCGAGGGCAGGAATGGAGAAAGAACAAGGGGAGAACCCCCATGGCCCAGACACTCATCCCACTCTGGACTCTGATAGTGGTCAGTGGGAGGTGAGGGCGGTCCCTTTTGGGGAATGAGGAGAGAGGGCTGAGCACCCTCCCTGCCCGGCCCCTAGGTGGTGTGCAGCATCGGCCGTCCGGAGCAGCCCCTGCGACACCAGGTCGCCCTGACCCAGAGCCTGGACACCGCCCTGGCCGCATGCGGGATGACTGAGCCCGCCACTGTGGAAGCGCTGCGGCACCGCGTGCGGGAGGCAGCCGAAGCCGCGCTGGGGACAGTGCTGGAGTTCGAGGCCTCGCTGAGCCCTGAGCAGCGGGGCGGGCACCAGGCGCAGACAGACGTCCTCGGTGAGTCCCGGGCCTCTGGGATCTGGGCCAGAGCTCCGACAAGAAGGTGGCCACAGACGCATGGTTTGGGCAAAACGGGAATTTCAGTTCCACTCCGTTCCCTTAACCAGTTTCCAGGCAGCAACTTTGGGGAGGGCCTATGGCCAGATGCAGATGGTTCCAGTCCCTTTCCCAGAGGTTCAGGTCTGGATCCCCTAAAGGAGGAGAGGAAGTGGGGTCTGCAGCCCCCCAAACGGACACCTGGGATTTCCAGGCCTGGAGTGGGGGGAGAGGAAGGCCTCTGTGCCTACAGGTATAAGCAGTGGGAAGGGTGCATCGGACAGCCCCCCGCCCCAGGGCTCACAGCAGGTGTCCTGTCCTCAGGGCCAGAATGTTGGTGTCCCAGGCCTCTGCAACCCACCTTGGGTTACTCCAGGAGCCTGCAAGGGCCAGAACCTCCGGGGCTGGGGGCGATCCACCATGTCCCCGCCTCGCTGAGTTTTGGCTCCTTCTTGCCCCAGCAGGTGTGGACTTGGCGCTGACGCCCGTGGGCCCCGGAGGCGCACTGAGCCCTGTGCTCCTAGAGCTCAATAGTTGCCTGTGCCTAGAGGCCTGTGGGCTCCTGGAGGGACAATGGGCCCGGCGGGGCCGGCGCTCCCAGTGGGCTGCTGCGGGGCCCCTGGTGGAGACCATGCTGCGGCGCTCTGCGCGCCACCTCATGGAGGGCAAGCACCTGCTGGTGGTGGGCGCCGGCGGCTACAGCAAGAAGTTCGTGTGGGAGGCGGCCCGCGACTACGGGCTCAAGGTGAGGAAGCGGGGCCCACGCAAGTGCCGAGCCAATACTGAGCTTGGGGGCGTGGTCAGAGCCAGGGTCACTACAGGTAGGGCGGCCTAGGAGGGAGAGACTTGGGCGTGGGTGCGCCGAGCCGAAGCCAGAGTCTATAGAGGTGGGAAGGAGGGGAAACTGGGCACTGGGCGTGGCTGATCCGGTGTGGGCGGGACCAAGATAAAGTGAACTGTCCACGGGCGGTCCCAGGCAATTCGACATCTAGGGTTTTGAGTGACCCCAAGGATGGTCCGAGTTCCTCTTCTCCCCCCTCCACGGATCCCAGAACTCTGCTCTGACCCTCTCCTTTTCCAGAGGTACTGTAGGTGGGCCCAGCGGGCATACCTGACGCAAGGCCGACCCCTAGGGGGCTCATAGTCACGCTAGGGAAGCAGCTTTGCTATGGCACTGGCCGAGAAGCCTCCCAACGCTGGTGGAAGAGGGACTTTAGCTGGGTCTTTGAGGATGATGATGGTAATGTGGCTGCTGCTGGAGACAGGCTTCAGGGTTCAGAGTGAAAGGGGACCTCAGAGGCATCGAGTCTAGCCCTCATGAGCAGCTCCTGAGGGCTCCTCCAGTGGCTACTGGCAGCCACCCCTCCCCCCGTGCTAGAGAGCTCATGACTTCCTGCAGCAGTCCCCTGTACTCGGGCTTCCCTGATGCCCCTCCCAGGAGCTCCCAGCCCGGCTCTCAGCCTGGCAGGGCAAGCCTGAGCCCCTGTGGCTGATCCTTCCAATCCTCAGAGCCCGAGGGCCTTCTTCCTCACCCACCCATGCCTTCTCTTTTCTTCTTTGTCCTCCATACGCCCAGTTTTTCCAAACAACCCTTGTGTGTCATGGCTTCCATGAAGGAAAAAAGGAGGGAAGGAAGGAAAGGAAGAAAGAAAGAAAGGAAGGAAGGAAGGAAGGAAGAGAGGGAGGGAAGAAGGAAGGAAACAAGCACTTATTAAGGGCCTACTATGTGCCAGGCCCTGTGCTAAGTGCTTTACAATATTGTCTTATTTGATCCTCACCACAACTCAGGTAGGTGCTGTTATTATCCCCATTTTACAGATGAGGAAACTGAGGCAAGCAGCAGGTAAGTGACTTGTCCAAGGTCACACAGCTGGGACTGGCCTTTCACTCAGGTCTTCCCCAGGCCTCAGGACTCAATGCACTGCACAGGGAGGTACAAAATTCCAGGCTGAGGCCCCTGCCCTTGGGCTGGTGACCAGGGAAGGGATGAGAGAGGGCTAGTCTGGCAGCGGAGGCCACTTTCTCCATCCTCTGTCCTCACAGCTCCACCTGGTAGAGTCAGATCCCAACCATTTTGCCTCTCAACTGGTCCAGACCTTCATCCACTTTGACGTCACTGAGCACCGTCGGGATGAAGAGAATGCCCGCCACCTGGCAGATCTGGTTCGGGCCCGGGGCCTGCAGCTGGATGGCTGCCTCTCTTACTGGGACGACTGCCTGGTGCTGACAGCCTTGCTGTGTAAGGAGCTGGGCCTCCGGGGCTGCCCCCCAGCTGCCATGAGCCTGGCAAAGCAGAAGAGCCAGACGCAGTCTCACCTGCTGGGCTGCAGCAGCCCGCGCTGGCCCGCCCCTTCCCTCTATGCGGTGCCCTGTTGCCCGCTGGAGGTCCCCGAGGACGTGGAGCGCGCTGCTCGGTTGGTGCCCCTTCCTGGGGTCATGAAACTGGAGTTCGGAGCAGGGGCCGTGGGTGTGCGGCTGGTCGAGGATGCCTCTCAGTGCAGGGCACACTTTGCTAAAATCTCCCAGGACCTGCAGGGAGAGGCTGACCACCCTGGCATCGGGCTGGGCTGGGGCAATGCCATGTTGCTGATGGAGTTCGTGGCAGGCACGGAGCACGACGTAGATGTTATCATCTTCTCCGGGAGGCTGCTGGGGGCCTTCGTCTCTGACAACGGCCCCACCCGCCTCCCGGGCTTCACTGAGACCGCGGCTTGCATGCCCACGGGGCTGGCCCCAGAGCGGGAAGCCCAGCTGATCCAGGCCGCGTACCAGTGCTGCCTGGGCTGCGGGCTGCTGGACGGCGTCTTCAACGTGGAGATGAAGCTGACCGCTTCGGGGCCTCGGCTGATCGAGATCAATCCTCGCATGGGCGGCTTCTACTTGCGGGACTGGATCCAGGAGTTGTATGGGGTCGACCTGCTGCTGGCGGCCGCCATGGTAGCCTGTGGCATCCCGCCCGCCCTGCCTGCCCAGCCCAGAGCCCGGGCCCACCTGGTGGGGGTCATGTGCGTGGTGTCCCAGCACCTGCAGGCGCTGAGCTCCACGGCCAGCCGGGAGGCTCTCCAGGCCCTGCACGAGCGGGGCCTCATCCGCCTTAACCTGCTGGAGGAGGAGCTAGTACCTGGGGAGTACGAGGAGCCTTACTGTAGTGTAGCCTGCGCAGGCAGCAGCCCTACTGAGGCTCGACAGCGCCTGCTAGGGCTCTGCCAGGGCCTGGGCATCGACTCCCCAAACTATCCCGTAGCCCACTTCTTGTCTCATTTCAAATAGCAGTAGAGGCAGGGGGAGGGGCCCTAGGGCAAGGCCATCATTAGCTGGGAAGGAAGAGGGGGTGGAATTCTAGACCCGAGAGGAAAGGAGTGGGGCCCCAGGATATAGGTCTGTCCTGGGAAGGAGAAGGGACTCTCCAAAGA
Organism: Gymnobelideus leadbeateri; assembly: GCA_011680675.1. Classification (NCBI taxonomy): domain Eukaryota; kingdom Metazoa; phylum Chordata; class Mammalia; order Diprotodontia; family Petauridae; genus Gymnobelideus; species Gymnobelideus leadbeateri. Next base: position 184,748 of record WOXC01004100.1, read on the forward strand.
GTCTGGCGCTGGCTGGGAAGGGCAGGGGTGGGACCCCCGAAGAATCTGTCTGGAAAGAAGGGGGCAGCGCTTCCGAGAGATGTCGAGGTTCGGAAAGCCAGAGTGGCTGAGATGGAGAGCAAGGACTAAGGGAGAGAATTCTGCTCCCCCGTCTCTAGTTTGGCTCTGTGGCCAAGCTGAACCCCGTCTTTACCTTCTAGATCAATTTGGAAGGCAGCCTACAGATCCATCCCCCACCCCTCCTAACTACCCCTCAAGGGCTCTACCAAGGGATAAGTGACTGCCCAAGGTCCCAGGGGTCTAGGAGCCAGGCCTTGAACCCAGAACTCCGTCCCCCAGCAGCCTCTCGGACTCGCCGCCCGCCCTCACTGGACCATCAGCCTATTTTAGCTCTCAGGTCCTCTAGGCCCTTCCTTTCCTCCCCCTGACCCAGAATCTTTCCTGGGGCCTGAGGCACACAGTGCTTCTACTGGGAGGGAAAGTCAGCCTCTCAAACCTGGAGCTTCTTTTTCCTCTTTCCTCCCCGCTGGCTGGAATGAATGCCCCGTTCGGGACCCCCTCACAACCTCAAGGCCAGATCAGCTGTCACTCTTCTCCTCCCCTCCCTCCCATTCTCCAAAACAGCAATGATTCAGGACTGTCTTTTTCACCTACAGTCCTCACTGGGCCCTGGGAGGGATGCTGGACAGAAATCATTTGTCTCATGTGACATTGCCCTTTCCCTGGCAGAAGTGTACCTTTAACACAGAGAGGACGCCGGGAGGAGAGTGGCAATGGCCCCTAAGTCACTGATTGTTCTTGGGAGATGTCAGTGACCAAACTCAAAAAGTCGTAACTCCTTCCTTCTCCCCTAGCTATGCCTCAGCCCCTGTGCTAAGAAGTCTGCAGTAGGTACTCTGGGTGGATGGCGGGGAACCACCTACCTGCCTTAGCCATCCTAGAAATCCACAGCTTTAGCACTGCTCACTAGCTTCTCCCCCTAGTCTGTCTGCCTTTAGGTCAGGCCTTCCATCTTTATTAGAAGTCTTATTTTCAAGCCCAGTGTTAATGACTTGGCTGCCCACTGGGACCATCTCAGTTCCCAGGGGAACCCCCCCTCTCCACTAAAGCTGGCTTATGGCTGCAGAGACCCAGAGGCCCTACTGCTTCTAGTGCAAGGGTCACTCTACCAGGGCCCAAAGCCCTCAGCTGGAAGTAGGGTCCCAGCAATCCCCTCCTCTGACAAAGATGGACTAGCCCAGATCGAAGGCTGGGCTAGTCAGAATAGATCTACCACAACATTTAGTCTAACCATTTCATTTTGCAGATGGGGAAACTGAGGTACAGAGAGGGACAGGGCAAAGCTAACTAGGGACGTAGCTGGGTCTCCTAACTCAGGGCTCTGCCCTCTCCCCTGCCCTGGAGTGACCCTCCCTGGGCTCATCACAGTCCACCCCACACTGGAGGGCCCCGCTCTCTGCCTGACCCTCTAGTCCTAGATTCACAGAAAACTCGGAGGCGCCCCTTTAAGGAATCGTCTCTGTACTTAAGTCTCCATGACGTCACTCCTTCTTTGGCAACACTCCCAGCAGAGAAGTCACCCGGGGAGTCCGCAAGCCGGCTGGGGACCCGGCCGACCACTGCGGCTGCGCCAACGTACTTGTTTTCGGTTTGTTTTTGTTTTTTTAATTCTCTTGCTGTAACACTCGGAGAAGGGTGCCTGGTCAATAAAGTTGCAGTGAAGGTCTCCGGAGTGTGGCATGGATTCTCTACAGCACCGGCCCACTTTCTTCTTCCGGGGCGGGGAGTGGGTGGGGTGAAGATTGGTTAGGGAGGGCTGACGGGTGGGACGGCCCCTGAGGCTGGTGATCTGAGTAGGTGGGCAGCAGTGGAGCAGTACAGCCAATCCAGTCATTCAAGCCAATAAACATTTATTAAGCGCCTACTGTGTGCCCCTGCGCTAAGCTCTGGGGAGGCAATTCATACAAAGAAAGTCCCCGCTCTTAAGGAGTTTACAATATAATGGCGGGGAGGACACAAAAAGAGGCAGGAAAGGTTGGGGATGGGGGGAGACCAGGAGCTACTCTGCACAGAGGCATCTTCCTCCCTCTGAAACTAGGTAGAGCTAACCCTAACCCTAACCCTAACCACAGATAGGATCACGAAGAGTCGTAGGCCACTGAACCAATAGAGGAGACAAGCTCAATCTGGGAGGAGTATCTTGTTACTGTCACACCCAGAGCTTAGTTTAAGCCCTCACCACTTGCCTGGACTTTTCCGACCTTCTGCTTCAGGCCTCTCTCCCTTCTCCCATCTTTCCTCCACACCCCATTTGGGGTTTTCTTGGCAGAGATACTGGAGTGGTTTGTCATTTCCTTCTCCAGCTCATTTACAGAGAAGGAAACTGAGGCAAACAGGGTGAAGTGATTTGCCCATGGACATACAGTTACTAAGTGTCTGAGGTCAGATTTGAACTCAGGAAGATGAGTCTACCTGACTCCAGGCCTGGCATTCTCTTATCCACTTTACCACCCAGCTGCCTTACATGAAGTCCCTTGCCCTTATACCAGAGGGGTCAAACAGGCAGGAAGGCAGGCAGTATGCTGTGTCTGGCTCATAATACATACTCTAGAGTTACTGATTAAGATGAAATTGGGAAATGTTTAACAATATAAGTAAACATATAATAAAATATAGCTAACATTACATTTTGAAACTAAGTCAATACGAAGACAGCAGGGATCCTTATGGACAATTCAGTGTCTTCTCCTTTCCCCTTTTCTATTTGCTATTGCTCCCTAACCTCTCAGTACTGAGCTGTTATTCTGGCCATCTTGATGGGTGTAAGGAGGTACTTCAAAGTCAGATGAATTTCATTTCTGATTTGGAACGTGGCATCCATTTTGAAGTGACCGATAATCATCCGGATTTTCCTTTTGCCACTTGTTACTACCCTCTGGACTGAGAGTTACCACTGGTGACTTTTAACAGTTGCATCTATATTTTTTGTTTCTCTCCAATGGGGTGTGTGTGTGTGTGTGTGTGTGTGTGTGTGTGTGTGTGTGTAAGCAAGCATGGATAGTTTTATGAGTCTGGAGGATTGTAGATTCTTGAGGGAAGGTGGGAGGCACCGAAGAGAGAAGGAGAATTCTATGGATTGGTTATGGGCTACTTTGCACCCTTTGGAGTATTCTCCCTTTTTGTGGGGTAACATGCCTGCCCAGGAGCTGTGTCTGTGGAGACTTAGATTATGAAGGCGCTATATTCTGAGACACCCAGAGAAACCATGGAGACAGCAGAATGAGCCAAAGAGGGTGATTTTTGAGAAAGAAGCAGGCTGAATAGGGTGAGGAGTCCTGGGCTTTGGCTTACAGAGGTGATAGATGGGGCCTTCCATAGCCCAGCATCTTCACAGCTCTTGGAAGATGGAAGTGAAGAAGAGAAAACCATGGATGCCCAGGCCTTGTCAGGGTCATGCTCAGTGGCTATCCCTGGTGAGGCTTTTTAAGACGTGTAACATACCCTGAGGAGGTCATTAGCAGAAAGAAGGGTTCCATAGACACCAAAATATCGATAGCAGGACTTTTTGTGGTGGCAGAGACTTGGGAACAAAGGCAACGCCTTTTTACTTTGAGAACAAACTTTAGCACATGAATGTAGCAGGATATGACTGTATCGTAAGAAACAATGAACAACGAGTGGATACAGAGAAGCATGTGAAGACTTACCTAGAGTAAACAGAGACACGGAAAACAGAAATGGAAAGAATAACCTCCTCGAAACTGAAACCAATGTTAGGCAACAATGAAGAATAAGTTTGTTTCAAAGAAGAGTTAGGAAGAGACACTCCCCCGCTCCTTTGCTCCCTGGAAGTAGAATAGTGAATATAATAAATTCTTGTTTTTCTATGTTGATTGGTTTTGCCAAGTATTTTTTTCTCTTCTTCCTCTCTTTAAAAAAATTGTTATAAGAGATGGCTCACTAGGAGTGGGGAGGGATCTAGGGGAGAAATCTAGGCAATGTGAAAACAAAAGCTATTAATCACCACATATCTATTTGCACAGAACTTTGTGGCATTGACCTTGCCGGTCTCATCTTCTGGGGTTTCTTTTTTCTGGCTGCAGGACCCTGCACAGAAGCATGGAGAATGGAGGAGACCCCAGGGTCCCTACTAAAGAAATGGACAGCAGGGTGGTGGGTTCTGCTTGTCCCCTTGTCAAGGAGTAGAGGCACCATCTGTAGAGGGGGATGGGATGAGACCATTGTGGTAACTTTGTGAGTCCCACTCCCTTCTGACTTGGAGACTTGAGAAGGCATGCTTTCAGCTCTCTGCAAAGGCCTTTGAGTGTATCTGTTTCCCCATTCTCTACAAGACCCAAGTGGTCAGATGCAGAAGAGGATGGAGTGTTGGTCAGTTAGACTTTACTGGCTAAAGCTGCTGCTGCTGCTGAGATGATAACAGCGTTGCACTTTACAAGATCATGGAGTCCCAGCTCTTTATTTTGCAGATGAGGAAACAGGCTAGTAAGATTATGCAGAATCCGAACCCAGGCTCTTCTTGACTCCTGCACTGACTGAATGCTTTGGGAGCTATGCTTGGGAGGAAAAAAGGACAGTGGGGTCCAAGTGGGTTGGGGCATGAGCCAAGAGAGGATTCTGAGTTATTATTGAAATGATTACATACCCCAACATCTGGAGAGGGCTAGAGGTTACCTGCACATGCTCACTGGAAGCCAGTTGGGCTAGCAAGGTGAATGCCATCTGGTGGCCCAAGGGGGTGCTTCAAGGCTCACTCTAAGAGTGCTACTGGAGCTGTCTCTATACTGGAAACATACGTGTATCCTAAGCTTTAGGTGGAAACTTAACCCCTTCAGTTCTGGACCCCTCACCCAAGTCAATAGGCAATAAACATTTATTAAGCACCCACTACATGCCACAAACTGTGTGCCAGGCACCAGGGATACAAAAAGAAGCAAAAGACAGTTCTTGCCCTCAAAAAGCTCACAGTCTAACAGGGGGAGATATCAAGAAAGTAACTAGGTATAAATCAGCTATATACAGGATAAATGGGTAACAATTCAAGAGAGGAGGCACTAGAATTAAGAGAGGTTGGGAAAGGCTTCCTGGAGAATACGGGACTTGAAGGAAACCAGGGACCTAGGGAGGAGATGAAAAGGAAGGGCATTCCAGGCCTGGTGGAGAGCCTGGGAAAATCTTGGAGCTGGGTGATAGAGGGTCTTGTCTGTGGAACAGCCAGAAATACGGTGTCACTGGATCAAAGACTATGGTTGGGGATTAAGGTGTGAGAAGACTACAGAGGTGGTGGGGGCCAGAGATGAAGGCCTCTGGATGCCAAGCAGGATTTTCTATGTGAGACTGGAAGTGATAGCAAGCCACTAGAGTTTATGAGTGGGGGCAGGGTGTGGGGGAACAGGTTGATATGATCTGACCTGTGGCTGAATGGAGGATGGATTGGTGTAGGTGAAGCAGTGAAGCAGGCAGAGCCTGCCCCTCCCCCCCAGCAGTTATTGCTATAGTCCAGTGGTGAATTCATGAAGGTCTGTGTCAGAGTGAAGACTGTGTTAGAGAAGAGAAAGGGCTGGTACTTGAGACAAGGTAGAAAGGTGAAATCGATAGGTCTTGGCAACATCCTGGATGTCGGGGCTGAGAGACAGACAGAAGTGGGGGATAACACAGAGGAAGTTGCCAGCCTGAGGACCTGGGAGCATGGAAGCATCCTGGACCATATTAGGGAGTCAGGAGTGGGAAGGATCATAGGTTTGGTTTTGGACATGTTGAGTTTAAGATGTCTATTGGACATCCAGGTGGAGATGTCTGAAAGGCCATTGGAGATGGGAGACTGGAGGTCATCGGAAAGGTATATTTGAGAGTCAGCTGCATAGAGATGGCCATTAAATCCTTGGGAATTGATGAAATCCCCAGGTGACACAGTCTAGTGGGAGGAGAGGGCACAGGTCAGAGTCCTGAGGGATGAATGTCTCTGGTTAGAGGGCATGATCTAGATGGGGATCCAGCAAAGCCGAGAGGCCTGATAGGTGGGAGGAAAACCAGGAGAAGGTGGTGTCCTGCAAACCTGGAGTGAAGAGATTGAAGAGAAGTGGGTGAGCAGTGGTACCAAAGGCTGCAGAGACGGCAAGGAGAACAAGCATTGAAAAACGGTCACTGGGGTTGGTAAGTAAGAGACATTTGTGACTTTGGGGTTTCTGTGGATTGACAGGTTGTTATCCAGGATCTAGGGGGCTAAAAAAAAAGAGAGAGAGAGAGAAGTGGAGGCATCTATTGTAGATGGCTTTTCAAGGAATTTAGCCTCAAAGGACAGAAGAGATATAGGACAATAGTTATAGCAGATGGAAGGATCAAGTGAAAGCTTTTTGAAGATGGGAGAGACATGGGCATGTTTGTAGGCAGTGGGGAAGGAGTGGTGGCCAGAGCTAGAGATTGAAACGATAGAGTGGGGATGACAGAGGGAGCAATCTGTCCAAGGAGACGATAAGGAATGGGATCCATTGAACAGGCAGAAGAGTGAGCCCTGGTAAGGGGAGAGGCTCATATGAGATAGAGGTAAGGAGGAGAGTGGCCTAAGGTACATGGGAGATAACAAGAGGAGAAAAGAGACTTAATGCCTATCAGCCTCCATTTGTAAGGTGGGCGGGGGGGATCATGAAGCAAGCAGGGTTCCTAGCTGAAAGTGTGGCAGAAGGGGTTGGACTATTTCCATAGCCTGACTTCCAGCCCAGTTCCTGGCTGCCTTTGGTGAATAAAACCTCCTGTGATTGATCATTTCTAAGCTGACTTGAGCCATGTTTGGCTTTGCTTTCTTCTCTAGCCTGATTCTCTCTGCTTCCCGGGACCCTATCATTATCCCTATAACTTTCAAAACAAAGGACCCTAGACCACCATGACAATACCCATAATGACACATGAAATATCTTAGGTTTATAAAGTACTTTTGGTACAATGAAAATTATTATTAAATTAAAATTGCAACTTGTTCTGATCCCCCCCCCCCCACCTCCCCTTCTAGTCAGTACAGTAAGTTTCTAAGTAGCCAGCAGAAGGGTGCAATAACAGGAAATAAGATTCCAAAGGAGCCTAATTACAAACTGCGTCTTCTATAGTAACCAAAATTCACATCCTGGTAATGTGTTGAATCAGCAGGAGCTACGGGGGCGTTGCCCTCAGGGTTCTGTCTGCTGATAGGTGAATTCTAGTCGAATTCCAGACAGACCAGCAAAACATCACAAGCTGATGGTAGTTTGGAGGTGATCTGGACATTCAGATGAACCCAAGGTGGCAGATTTAGGAGTCAGGACCTTCCCCCTCCAAAACCCTAGAAAAAGGCCTAGTGCCCCGTAGCCCTCCTCCATCTCCACGGGTCCCTCAGCTCAGTTCTGATCCCCTTTCTCCCTCTGTACCCCTAAGTATGAGCGCTCGTCTGTACCCTCTGCGGCGATCAATACGTGATGGCACCCCCAACTCCCGCTGCCACCGTGGGCTTTTCCGGAGAGTACACAAAGAACCGGGCGTGCCCGCCCCCATTTCGTAATTTCAAAATTGCATAAGTTAATTACCAATTCAAGTGGTGTAAAGTGAACTAGTCAGTGTTACGAGAAAGCTGACGCTTGTCCCAAGTCTGTCCCCTCCTGAAAGGGCAGCATTCCGAGAGGGTTCAGTAGGCTTACTTCGAGCTCCAGAGCAAAGGAGGGCTCCCTTCCTGTTGCGGCAGCCACCCTGCTTAATCACAGCCGCGTGGGTGGGTGGATGGATGGATGGATGGGTGGGTGAATTTGGAGTCTGCCCTCCCCCGAGCCCAGACCCTCCTCGATCTGGAGAGCTCATCCCGAGCTGTCTCCAGTCCTCTGACTAAGAAGGCACGAGCCGGTCCACACCCTCGTCGGGGAGATGCTGTCCAATGCTTCCAAAAAAGGCTCGTTCGGGTGAACTCACCCGAGGAAGATCTCCCCGGCCGGCCCGTCCGAGGGCGGCGAGCTGAATTCAGTTGAGTACATCAAAGGATCGAATTAAGTAGAACCAAACACAAGTGATAGAATTGAACAGGAGTAAACTGAACTGAGCTGAAAAGAACTCCTGATGCGATCAGAGCAGTGATCGGTTTGGGGGCAGGGGCGGCAAGGGTGACACACCGCCCACCCCCCCACCCCCGCCCAGCCCACGGGGCCGGGCCGAACTCTACCTCCCACAAGTCCCCGGGAAGGACGCCACCTCCCTTCCGGGCCGTGGAGGCGGTGGGAAAGTGGGAGGTGGCGGAGCCGGCCGGCTCGGAGTGACCGTGACGCCCTCACGCACCGACGCACGCGCTCAGCCGGAGCCTGGACTCGGGACGCGGGACGCGGGGTGCCGGCGCCTGAGCCGGGGCTTCCATGGCGGCTGTATTCGATATCGACCTGGAGACCGAAGAGGGCAGCGAGGGCGACGGCGAGCCAGAGCTCAGTCCCGCGGTAAGGCGCCCGCCCGCTCCTCTCGGGGCCTCAGTTTACCTGTCTGTAAAGCTAGGGCGCCGGACTTGAGATGCTCCCCACTTCCTGTCCACCCGGACCGACCGTCTGCGTCCGCAGTCCTGGGGGGGGCGCGGAGTCTGCGCTGACAGCCCGCGTTCTTGGCCCCCCGACACTTCGCGGTCGGAATGCTAAAGTGCCTTCCTTGGTTACTCCAGGTTCTGAGGTCTCTGCTCTGACACTCTGCCTTCTCAATTCTGAAGTTCCCTCCCGTATCTGTGGGCTCTCTGTTCTGACAGTGGTCTGAGGTTCATCCTTACTCTGATCCCCAACTCTCTGACCTCTGACACTCTGAATTCTAAGGCCCCTCCCTCCTTTGATACTTTACATTCTGAGGTCCCCCCTCCTCTGACACTCAACTTTCTGAATTCTAAGGTCCCTCCCTCCTTTGATAGTCTGCTTTCTAAATAATGGGCCCCTCTCTGCTGAGGCTCATCATTCCTGGGGGACAGATCTTTGCTCTGACATAAAACATTCTAAATTCTGAGGTCCATGCTCTGACCCTCAGCATTCTGAGGGGTATGCTCATACACTCAGGATTCAGAAGCTTAAGGTCTGTCTGTCTGACTGAATCTGCTTTATCTGTTCCGAGTTCCCCTTCAGCCCCAGTGTCCTGTGGGTCTTGGTCCCCTCTGATGGTGTCTCCCCCACCCCCATGCCTCCCTGGATCCACAAATGAGGCTCCCCTTCCCTCCATCTTTCTCCAGGCCCATTAGAGGTTAGTTCCCTTAAGCACCCTCCTCCCTCTCTAGCATCTTTCCTAGCCTCCTGTATGGCTTCCTTCAACCCCTACCCCAGTATTCTGGGGTTCCCTTCCTAGTCCACAGATGCTACCCCCCCCCCCCCCATGGCCCTGTCTATAGCCTTTCTTCCCTGAATTATCTCACCTCCCTAAGCTTTACCCTGCAGCCTAACCCTGGCCTGGCCTGAATGGAGCCCTGCCCTGGCCAGCCTAGTACCTGGAATAGTCTCTCTTAGAATTTCAGTCCTTTGTTGGACTTGGGGCCCTCTGAACCTTCTTAGGAGATTATGGGATCCTTGCTTTAAAGCTGAAAGGGTGAAGTCCTTGAGTCCAATTATCTCCTTTGACTAATGAGGAAAGTAAGGCCAAGAAGCTTGCCCAGGTCACCCAGCTAGTAAGTGTCTGAGGTTAGATTGGAGTGGCCATGGTGCCAGCCTGCTTCTCAGCTTCCATCTTCCTATCACCTTGCTCTCAGGCCTGTCTTCCACAGGAGACAGAACTGGGACCATGGCTTGGGTGTCTGGGATCGGGGCTGCCAGAGCTGGCAGAAACAGCATAATGACCTTGAATTTCTCTCCTAGGATGTTGATCTGGATTTGAGGACAGCCAGTTTAGAGTGAGTAGGGCAGAGACTAAGGATGGGCCTGAAGGGAAGGCGCTGGGGGTGGGCTAGGCTTTCCTGGGTTACTGGAGGGGAGGTGAGCGGCCTGGAGGTTTCGTTCCTCTGACAGTATGCCCACAGGCCTATGGGGCACTATGAAGAGGTGGAATTGTCAGAGACCTGTGTGAACCCTGGACCTGAACGCATCGGCCCCCACTCTTTTGAGCTCCTCCGAGTCCTGGGCAAAGGAGGCTATGGCAAGGTATGGGGATAGCCCCTTGGGTAAGAGGCATCACACCGGAGAGTGGGGTTCTTTTAGCAGCACCTGGGACCCTTCCCAAAGGCAGCTGAGGTCCCCCCAACACCCGTGCCTTAAGATGCTGGCTACCTGTGTCTTTTCCCCTGGGCACAAGCCCCATCCTGCAGTCCCAGAAAGTTGGGTACCTGACAAGTGGCACTTGCTTCCAAGCCCACACGATACCCTGCTCTCCCAGGTATTCCAGGTCCGGAAGGTACAAGGAACCAACTCGGGGAAGATATTTGCCATGAAAGTGTTGAGAAAAGTGAGTGCCATCCCTGGGAGTGGGAGTGACAGAGTGGCTGGGGTAGACCTTTGTGGGGAGGGGGAGGGGGCCTCAAGAATGTCACCTTCCCAGGCCTAATGGCACTTTACCATCCTCGGGCCCAGTTTCTTCATCTGTGAAATGATAGGGTAGGACTAGTTGGCCTCCACAGTCCCTTCCAGGCCTACATCTATGAACCAATCTCCTTTCATAGATGGGGAAACCGAGGCTGGGAGAAATCAAGTCAGCTGCCCAGGGTTATGGTAGTAAAAGCCTTGCAATGTACAAAGCACTTCTCCCTCAAGGAAACTGAATTTGAAGAGTGAAGGGACTTGTTTAAGGTCCTGAAGCTAGGAAGAGCTGGTGCCTTGTGAGAATTCATGGGATTGGGGGCTCTGAGCCGGGACCCCAGTCAGCCTGTCCCGGCTCAGAGGGGCTGGAGCTCAGGCTTCTAGGCCAGTGGAATGAGCTGTTCCCCACAGGGTCTGACTGTCCATCTCTCCTTCCCCTCTCCCCAACCCTGTCAGGCGAAAATTATGCGCAATGCTAAGGACACAGCCCACACTCGGGCTGAGCGGAGCATCCTGGAGGCCGTGAGACACCCCTTCATCGTGGAGCTGGTGTATGCCTTCCAGACTGGCGGCAAGCTCTATCTCATCCTGGAGTGCCTCAGTGGTAGGGCTCTAGCTCATCCTGGAGCACCCCAGTGGAGGGGTTCTAGTCATCCTGGAGTGCCCTCAAAGTATGGCCACCAGAGTTATGCCTGCCTTTCCCCCTCCTCACCATCCCTTTACCGATGCAGTCATGAGCAGGCCATTGGGAGGGAATGGTACATAGCTCAGAGCGCTTTGCCCTAAGTGTTTGTTTCTATCTTCACAACAGCCCTGAAAAAAAGCAAGGCTGGAAGGGATGCCCGTGCTCTTTTGGCATGAGTAAACTGAGGCTTAGAGAGGGGAGTGGTTGGCTCAGGGTCACACAGTGAGGCATGTTTGTGTTCCAGGAGGAGAACTCTTCATGCAGCTGGAGCGTGAAGGCATCTTCATGGAGGACACAGCTTGGTGGGTGCCTGGATATCCCTTCTGTGCACAGCTGAGCAGTTGGGGCAGAGGGCCCTGGGCCACTGTCCCTCACCTGGGCCCTCTCTATCTCACTTGTGTCTGCAGTTTCTACCTGGGGGAGATCACCCTGGCCCTAGGCCACCTCCACTCCCAAGGCATCATCTACAGAGACCTTAAGCCTGAAAACATCATGTTGAGCAGCCAAGGTGTGTGTGTGTGTGTGTGTGTGTGTGTGTGTGTGTGTGTGTGTGTGTGTGTGTGTGTGTGTGTGTGTATGTGTATAAGGGGGCCAGGGAAAGGATGAGTCCAGGCCCCTCTAATACCAGCAGCAGACTCCAACCAAGGTGGTGCTTTGGAGCTGCCTTGGTTTATAATTCTCTGGTTGTTGCTCAGCAAGCCCTGGGCTAAGGCAAAGAAAACAAAATGTGAATCCAAGAGCCATCCATTGGAAGAGACCCCCGTGCTGCTGCTGGTCTTTGGATGTTCTTAAAGAGGGCTCGGACTCAATGTAGCCTTGAGTTCCAGGTGGCTCACACCCCTTCTTCCATCCAGGAATGGTGTGCTGGCAGCATTGACTATTTCCTTCTTTGGGTACATGCTAGGTCTGCAGTAGAATGGAGCTCCTGGAGGGCAGGGGCATTTCGTTTTTGTCTTTGCACGCCCAGCATCGGCCATGCTTCTTCACTGACTTCACCAGCCCTCTCTTCCCCAGGCCACATCAAGTTGACAGATTTCGGCCTGTGTAAGGAGTCTATCCACGAGGGCTCAGTCACTCACACATTCTGTGGCACCATTGAGTACATGTGAGGAGTGAGGGACCCGGGGAGGGCAGGGCAGGGTGAGTTAGAGGGCAGGAGCCTGATGGCTGCCTTTGCCACTCCAGGGCCCCTGAGATTCTCACGCGCAGTGGTCACAACCGGGCGGTGGACTGGTGGAGCCTGGGAGCCCTGATGTATGACATGCTCACAGGAACGGCAAGTTCCCCCCCCTTCTCAGGAGGGTGGGCAGGCATGGAGGGAAGAGCGGGGGGCAAGGAGGGCAGCAGCAAGTGTCTCTGTTCATTGTCTGCCTTCTCTAGCCGCCCTTCACTGCAGAGAATCGCAAGAAAACAATCGACAAGATCCTCAGGGCAAAGCTGGCGCTGCCAGCCTACCTCACTCCTGACGCTCGGGACCTGCTCAAGAAGGTGGGGTCCAGCTGCCTCCAGGCTCTGCCTTCTGCTTTGCCTTCCTTCAGCTTCCTGCTCCAAACCCTGGGCAGAGCCCTGGGTGGGGAATCTGCTCCCCTGCTTATTGCCGGGGCAACCTGGGAGGAGCCCTGCCCCAGGTGGACCCCTGGCCCCCGATGGCCTCTTCAGCTGGAGATCAGGGGCTCCTATGATTTCACAAGCCTGTGTGTGTGTGTGTGTGTGTGTGTGTGTGTGTGTGTGTGTGTGTGACTATTATATATGTGAGTGTGTATGTGAATGTGTTGGGAGTATGTGTGGTGTGTATGTGTATGTGTGTTGTGAGTGTGAGTGTGTGTATGTGTGTGTGTGTGACTGTTATATATGTGAGTGTGTATGTGAGTGTGTTGGGAGTGTGTGTGGTGTGTATGTGTATGTGGTGTGTGTAGGAGAGATATCCAGCTTCCAGTCCAGGAAAGGGACCCACAGGGGTCCCAAGGGCAGGGGTGGGGACCCACTTCCTACAATCATAGAGTTACAGCTGAAAGAGGCTGCAGTAGAGGGTCATAGAGTCCCGCCCTCTCAATTACAGGCAGTCACACAGCTAAGGAAGGGGCTGAGGCTGAATTTGAGCCCAGGACTTTAAGACTCCCAAGACCCTATCCACTTTCAGAAAGGGGGAGTAGAATCCTGAGATCCCTGACTGAGAAAAGGCTCTTCCCCCACGCCTGGACCAAAGGCAGGGAAGTTCTCTGAAGGCCTGGTGGTCCTGGAGCCAAGAAGACCTGGGACAGCTCCCACCTCTAAGACAAAGTGACCTTGGACCTCTAAGAGCCTGAGTTTCCATGTGTGTGAAATGGGCACCATCATGGCTGTGGTGTCACCCCATAAGGGTGTTGAGGCTTAAATGAAATAAGCTATGTAAAGAAAATGCTTTTCGAGCCTGGTGGCCCCATAGAAATGACAGCTTTCCCCCAGCTGGGAAGGGGCAGACCCTGAAAGTGGGAGGCTTTGTCCAGAGCAGAACCTTGGCCAGTGTGGGGTGCTCCATCATGCTTGGGAAGCTTGGCTGTGCATTTCCATAGGCTCAGCTGTCCCTGGAGGCTGCTGCCTTCCCTCCCGACTCTGATGGCCTCTGATTCTCCTCAGGGCTGCCTAGCCCCTCACCTCCAGCCCACACCCCTTTCTCTCCCTTTCTCTGCCTTCCCTAGTTTCTGAAGAGAAACCCCAGCCAACGACTTGGGGGTGGACCTGGGGACGCAGCAGATGTGCAGGTGGGTCAGCTGGCATTGTGAAGGTTTGACCTGGGGTGACTCTGCTCACACAGGCACCACATTGAAATCATTAAAGCAAGTCTGATTGTGGCGCCCTCCTCCCTCAGATACCTTCAATGGCTCACTATTGCAGCAGAGAAAATCCAAACTTCTCAGTCTGAAAATTGCACACACACCCCTTCCTCTCCATCTGACTCTGTTCCCAGATGCATTTCCTGTGGATTATCTTCATGCCTGCTCAGTTCTGGACAAACCTGCTGGCTGGTGTCTGCACAGGATGTGCACTTTCCCACCTCTGGGCCTTTGCCAGGCTGTCCACTGTTCCTAGAACTGATAATCTCCTAATCTTTGCTTAGAATCCCTAGCCAAGGTGCCCCCTCCCTCAAGTGTTCCCCCTTAAATCCCCTTAGTGCTTAGTACTGCTTTCCACTTGAAGTGAATGATACATTCCACCCCCACCCACCCACATACAGAATAGAATGCAAACTTCTGGGCAGAGTCTGTTTCATTTTTTTACCTTTGTTTTACACATAGTAGGTGCTTCAAAAGTTTTGGTGGAGTGGCCTGGAACTGGGAGTTGGCACACTGGCCCTCTGCCAGGGTTGGGAGTGAGGGGGCGCGGGGGGGGCTCTTGTGTCAGGCACTGGGGGATTCGACCTTCATGGAGAGTTTCTCTTTCTACAGAAACATCCTTTCTTCCGCCATATCAATTGGGAAGACCTGTTGGCCCGGCAAGTAGAACCCCCCTTCCGGCCCTGCTTGGTTAGTGTGTGTGTAGGGGGGGAGGGGGAGGGCTGAACTCCCTCCAGGGGAGCCTGACCCCAGCTGGCCTTTCTTCCACCCACTGCAGCAGTCTGAGGAGGACGTGAGCCAGTTTGACACACGTTTCACGAAGCAGACGCCTGTGGACAGCCCTGATGACACGGCCCTTAGTGAAAGTGCCAACCAGGCTTTCTTAGTGAGGAGCAACTCCCCCATGGGTGTTTGGGGTGGATGGAGGGATAAGGGCGGTCTAGTGGTGCTGTGAGCAGGGAAGGAGTAACTCCTCTCCTGCTGTCACCTGCCAGGGCTTCACCTACGTGGCCCCCTCTGTCTTGGAGGGCATCAAGGAGGGCTTCTCTTTCCAGCCCAAGCTGCGGTCCCCTCGACGCCTCAACAGTAGTCCTCGAACCCCCATCAGGTACACCTGGGCTTCCAATAGCCAAGTGCAGGCCAGCTGCAGTGGGAGGGGAGGAGAAGGTTGTCCTGGCTCTTGGGCAGGCCAGGGCCTCTGACTGTCACTGGCTTGGTTGCTTCCTCAGCCCCCTGAAATTCTCACCCTTTGAAGGGTTCCGACCCAGCCCTGGCCCAGCAGAATCCATGGAGCTGCCCCCACCTCCACCTCCAGTCAGCTCAGCCCCTCTTCCCATCCGGATGCCCACCGGCAAGAAATCCAAGAAGGGTCGGGGCCGTTCTGGACGCTAGAGAGGGGACGATGTTGGCTGTCATTGGCTGCCCCTTGCTTCACTTGAACTCTTAACCCCAATCGCCCCTTTACCTCTTGGAAGAAGGATTTCTTGGCATTGGCCTGGAAGTGCTGTAGGCCCCTTGGGCCAGGCTGAGCAAAGTGCCCTTAGGGCCTGGGTGAGGAGGGCACCTTTTGCACAGAATCATGGGACATGACCGCTACCGGGAATACCAGGCCACAGCCTCAGGGAGCACTGAGTGCCCCCCTCCCAGGTCCTCAGCTGCTTATGCTGTGTCTTTTAGGAAATTAAATATTTGAATTCTGGCACTAGCTGGGGCGCCTTTCTTTCTTGTGAAGGAGGCTCGGCAGGGGCTTGAGAGCTTAGGGCCAGGCTCATAGAAAGCCCCCAAACAAGGGGGCGTCCCCGGTCTGCTCTGGTGGCTGCCTTTGGAAGGTTGGACAGGGAAAGGGCTTGGGGTGGGGTTGTCTAGAAAAGAACAGAAGAATCCAGTGTAGGAGTCTTTATTTCAAAAGGGGCTGCTCCCCCTTCCTGGACCTTGAGCGGGCATCCTGCTTCTTTTACCCACACAGCTATAAGGACAGGGAAGGCTTAGTGGTCTTGGTCTGGGGCAGAGGGGACAATGCAGAGACAGATGGGCATTGCCATGTGGCACACAGTCCTGGGGGCCAGTGCCACCACAGATCCATGTGGTGAGACACACAGTGACCATGCCTTTAGGACCATGGGAGTACACTGTAGAGTACTGGGGATGTGGGCAGGCTGAGCTGAGGGGGCTCCTGGGAGGCTGGGGAGGTCCTGTTTGGCCCCTGGTGGCTTTTGTGGCAGGAGTGGGCAGCAGGGAGGCTAAGACATCCCCCCCATGCCTAGAGCGCTGTGATGCTGAGGCCATGGCCCCCCTCTGTCCCTGCCCCATCCTCCCAGGCTGCGCTCCCAGAAAAGGCATGGAGGTCACTCAGCAGGGCCTCAGCCCGGGCCCCAGAGTGAGTAGGCTCGGGCTCCTGCTGGGGGCAGTCTCCCCCCTGGCTTGCCTCTGGGCCCTCTGAGCTCCTGGGCACATCATTCTTGTCCTGGCCAGGCTGCTGCTCTTTCTCCCCCTCTGGCTCCAGGTTCTCCTCTTCCTCTTCCTCATCCTCATCCTGGTTCTGGTCCTGGTCCTGGTCCTGGTCCTGGTCCTCATTCTCCTCTTCCTGCCTTTCCATACTGTCCTGAAGCTCTTCGATGGCTGACCCTCCAAACCACCGGGCCATCCCTGTGGCCCGCAGCAGCCGGCGGGCCTGGCTCCACAGGGTGGTACCCAGGCGGGTGGGGTGGTAGTAGCCCCCTGATTCCCGGCTAAGGTGATACCAGGCCAGGGCCAAACCCACCATCAGGATCAGCAACAGCAGCACCAGCAGACACACGGTGACAGAACTGTGGGAGCTGCTTTCCTCGGAGCCCAGCGCCCCTGGCAGAGCTATCAGTGCCAGCAGACCCGTGAGCCTAGACAGAGGCTGGAGAGAGGAAGGAGGGGAGAAGGTGGAGAAGCTTAGTTTGCCAGGGAAGGTGGCAGGGGAAAGGCACTGGTTCAAGCCTCAGCACCTGGAAGGCCTGGCTCCCCAGGGCCTCTGAGGTGAACTCCGAGGTCCTCTAACAAAGATCTGTGAAGTCTAGAGCTCTAGCCACCTCCCGACTTGCTGTGCACTTAATCTAGCCCCAGTTTTCTCATCTGTAGAATGGAAATGTTATCACTAGACGGGCATCTTGTGAGGCTGAGATGAAGTGGAAAAGTGCCATTGTTCTGTGACTTCAGGATGTCTGGACTTTCACCTCTGCCCAGGGTGGAGGCTCCTCATGTATCCAGGCCAACCTGGTTCCCCCCTCCCACCCTGTCCTGGGAAGACCCAGCCTCCAGGCCTCAGCTCTGGCCCTTGCTAGCTATGTAGCAGAGCCAGTCCACTCGGACCATCAGTTTCTTCTTCATCTGTAAAAGGGCTAGTGGCAGGAGACAGTGTGACCCACAAGGGACCCCCTCTTCTCCTTCCCTTTGGAGGGCTCGACAGAGATGGGGGGGGGGGCTCTGCCCTGGATCAGAGCCCTAGGGGCCTTTCTCTGAGCCATCTGCTTGGCATGTTCTCCCCTCCCTCCCCACAAATAGCTGGCGGGGAGCCCCTAGGCATGTGACCGAGGCCTCCACTGCCTGCTGCCTTCTGTCAGAGGAAGCTTGCGGTTGGAACAAAGCAGGTGGAGGCTGCTGTGCAGAGGCTCAGGCTCGTGGGGGTGAGCAGGGAGCTGACAGCCTTCATTTTCTGGCCCACTCACTTCCCCACCTTCAATGGACCCTGCACCGATGGCGGCTACCTCTCTGCTCTGACCTCCCTCTCCTCTCTGAGCCATTTGGGCTCAACTCTGGCATAGGATCCTGGGCTGTGGGAGAGGCACCTGGCCTCGTGGGTAGATCCCCCGAGTTTAGCCTGAGAACCAGGAGAATTGGGGTTCAAGCCTGCTTGTGCCCCTTTCTGGCTGTGCGACCTTGGGTGAGTCCCTTCCCCTCTGACTGCCCCAGATAGCTTGCTAACTCCCTAAGCTGCAGGACAGGTGCTCATGAAATCCAAGGTTGGGTTAAGTCCTAGGAGATGGGGATCAGGGAGGCAGCGCCCACAGAGGGCACAACAACGACTGGCTTGGTCCCTCTCTGGACTTGGCTGGCCCTGGGATGGAAGGCCCTGGAGCATCTATGCCCACTTCCCCTTCCCCAGTGTTCCCCCCAACTCACCATCTGGCCCTCTGGTCTGTGAGCTGGACCCTGGCTACTCTGCTGTCTGTAGCTCTGGATATGAAACAGCCTGGGGTGGGCAGACTGGGTGAAGGAGGTAGGGACTGTGACCTGGGTTAGACTGGGGCTTCCGGCTTCCTGTCTTTTGCCCACCCCCTCCCTGAAGCAGGCAGGGGCCCAGTGCTGGGGAAGAACTGGGGGAGGCCACACACATCAGGCAGGGGGTGGAAGGTTGGGGACGGTTACCTGGTTACCCTTCTCTTGGCTAGTGTCTTAAACCATGCAGCCCAAGGGTTTGGGATGTGGAGCAGGGGGGTGGGGGGGGGTGACATCTATTAAGCATTTCCTAAGTTATGGGGATACCAAATTAAGCAGAAACACTGTCCGTGCCCTCAAGGAGCTCACATTCTAATGAGGGAAACAGTCACCAGCTAAATGCATTTAAGATATCTGGAATCCCAAAGGGAAAACTTGGGTGGGAGGGGAAGGAAGTAGAGGAAGCCAGGAGGCCAAGGTGCAAGCAGATAGCTGGTGCCAAGGCCAATGGTGGGAGGTGAAGCATCTGTAACACCAGGTCAGTGTGGAGTGCTGGGAAAAGCAGGAAGGATTTTAAAGAAATTTTCTCTCTGATCCTGAAGGTAAGAGGGAGTCATTGAGTTCATTGAGGAGGGGTGACACAGTCAGATCTGGGATTCAGGAAAATCCATGGGGGCTGAGTGGAGGATGGGCAGGGACGCCCCAGGCAGGAGGTCCCAATAGTCCAGGTGAGAGGTTCTGAGAGCCTGAGGCGAGGGGGCTGAGGGATGGGGGCTGACTTTAGGCAGCTTGGACACGAGGGAAAGTGGGAGGCAGGAGTCTGGGCTGAGAGTTGGGTTTTGAGCAAGGGGGCCAGACACCGTGCTTCGTGTCCCATTGGGCTGAGGGAGGCATTGGGAGGGTGACAATATGTTCTGTTACGGACATGTTCAGTTTGAAACACTGCCAACAGGATGCCCAGTCTGAGATGCCCAAGATGCAGCTGGTGAAAAGCTCTGGGAATCACCAGCAGAGATGGGGCTGGTGAGGCCACCAGCCAGATGGCCTGGGGGGAGATGAGCACTGAGCCTGGGGACCCCTGGATTACTGGGGCATGAAGATTCCCCAGAAGACTGAGGGAACTGAGAAAGGCAGGATGAGGCCCAGGAGCGGGCAGTGTCCCCCAAACCAAGAAGCACCCAAGAGGCACCCAAAGGTGCAGTTTGGCGTTCAGGAGGGAAGGGAGTTGGTGAGTGTAGAAAACTCTCGGAGAGTTCACCACAAAAAGGAAGAGAGGTCTGGTGGGATAAACAAATTAAAGGATGCAAGAAACATGGTCATGTTTGTGCCCAGAGGGAATGAGCCAGTCGATAGGGAGAGGCTGACTTAGAGAGTGGGGATAATGATCCCAGATCCAGGAGCTCTAAGGATCCCAGCTTGGAGCAGGCAGGGCCTCCTTATAGATGAGGGGGCAAGCTCAGAGGGACGTAGTTTTGGCAGTGGAACAACTGACCCAGTATTGGAGGGCTGAGGGCCCAGAGATGCCTTTCCTCTTCCTGGTAGTCAAGCCCCTTCCCCCCCTTCCCCTCCTAACAAAGCAAAGGGGGAGGCCAGGCAAAGTTCTTAGAAAGAGGTTTTTATTTGGAATGAAAATATAATCAGACCCACGACTCCCACCAGGGGAGCTGAGGGCAGGAGAGCTGGGTCTGGGGGAGCCTGTGGCCCGAAGGGGACTGTTGGAAAGGGACAGATGGTCCCTTGGAGGTATGGGAAGTTCTTGCCTAGGATATAAAAAAAATCATTCTTGGTAACAAGTATAAAAGTGGTCCAGGCCAGGTCCTGCTCCCTGGCCGGCTGAGTTAGTGGTGGAATCTGGGGCGGGGAAGGGATGGGTCACCTCTGGCGGGCAGGGGCTGGGCACTACACGTCCCCATTCTCCATGCGGCCCAGTTGTTCTTCAAGACGGGCAATGCGCTCGCCCTGTTCCTTCACCAGGGTCCGAAGCAGCCGTAACTCACGGGTCACCTCTTCCAGCTTCCCGGAGTCCTGCAATGGAACCAGGGACCAGTAAGGCCCAGGCAGGGCTGCCTGGTGTGGAGGGGGGATGTTTCCACTCTACTCCCAGAGCCCTGTCTACCTGGCACCCAGCAAGTCTGAGGCCCTTTACACCCTGTCTCTGCCCTTCCCCAGGCTTGGAACATGCAGGGTGGCAGTAATTTTCTGCCCCTATTTCCTTTCCTTCTCCTAGGCCTCTAGGGCTGGGCCATGCTGCTAACTGGCCCTAGGCCAAGTTGGCAGGAAGGTACTTACCCCAGGCCCAGCAAGGCTGCTGCTGGTGCTGCTGCTGCTTGGGGTGCTGACTGAGGTGGCAGTGGAGGCAGGCATGGAAGTCCCGGCCCGGGTGGGCGCAGGAGCTGAGGCCGCCCGGCTCTCATGCAAGACGTTTTTTCGGCTGACCTTGAGATCCCGCTGCTTGCTGGGCACATAGGCTTCACGCAGGGAGATGAGGAGGGGCTCGGCATCCCGCCCACTCACCCATTCTTCAGCTTCCAGGGCAGCCTCCGGCCCTGCTGTGTCTGGGTACAGGTCATCCTGAAACAGGTCTGACTGTGGGGGCAGGGGAGAGCCTCTGCTAGTGGAGGGTGGAGGAAGAAGCCCAGCCCTCTCCCTCCCCAGAAAGGGGTAAGATGGACTGACCCATGGATTTCTCCTGAGAGTCACAAGCACTGGGGGTGGAAAGGCCCTCAGAGCCCTATGGAGCTTGTGTCCCAGGTTACACTTAAGGGACCAGCTGCAGGCCTCCAAACTCTGAGGCTTGAACTCGGGACTCGCTCTCACTTCCTAAGGAACTCCCAGTGGTCAGTCCCTGGGGCCTTCATGTGTCCCCAGACTCCCTGCAAAACCTCTGACCTGCCCAACTCTAGTCCATCCTCTGGTGACTGAGGCTCAGGGCCCCAGAATCTTGTGGAGGACTGACCAAGCCTGGTTATTTCTTGGTCCACAGCAGCTTTCCCTCTGACCTCTCTCCTGTGCTTAGGCCCTGTCAGGCCTCGCCTGGACCCCCAAGGGAGCTTAACAGGGCTCCCTGCCTCTGGTCTCCACCCTCAGGCCAATACTTGAGGCATCCTCCTTGAGAACACCAGGACAGCTCCCCAGGGAGGATGGGACAAAGTCCAGATGGCTTGGCCTGGCCCTCCCCCAGATGGCTTCTTTACTATCCCAGAGAAATCTTATGTCTTCAAAGATTCTGCAATGAAGCAGGGGCTGTCTGACCTCCACATTAGCATAATTACCCCCTACCCCTTCCAATACTGCTGTCCCTTGAGGCCTAGCTCAGGGAATCCCACACTCTTGGTTGGAAGGGACCTTGAACGCATCCAGTCCAATCAGTAAATGGCAGGAACCTTGTGACATCACCACCAAGCAAGTCATCTGACCTCTTGGGAAAGGGGATCTCTCCCTCTAGGGCAGCCTGGCCATTCCACCCAGGGACAGCTCTGACATTCTGCCCCAGTGAGACCTTCCCTGGGGGCCCCAGCAAGGCTACTGTGGTAAGCTGGAGAGTGTCCAGGCTGGTGACGCCCATGTCACGTGAGGAGGGGCCGACTGCAAGGGACTGAGCATGGATGTGTGGCCTGGAGAAGGCCTGGCGAACATGTGCTCTGCATTCTGCTGTCTGAAGGGCCATTTTAGGGAAGAAGAACTAGGTTTGTTCTCTTTGGCCCCAGGGGTAACAGCAGAAGTTAGAAAGGGGCAGATTTAGGCCCAAGGTCAAGATAAACTTGCTGCCAGTGAAAGCTGCCCTGGGGGAGGTGGGGGGGAAGGATAGGCCATCCCTTCCAGGAGGGAGGATTCCTTTGGCCTGGGTGCTGCCCAAGGCCACCCAACTCTCAAATTCTGGGTCTGTCAAGTTCAATCAAGCAGAAATCTAGCTCCCTCCACCCTTTTGTATCTCTGAGTCCAAGAAGGACAAGCTGGACTACCATGGACACAGGGCCCCCCCACTCAATGCCCCGACTCTGGCACACTAGTCTCTTCTCCCCAATCCCTTGGCCTCCCCCTACCAGACTGAACATTCCTAGTTCCTTCCCCTGATGCCTCCCCATGCTGGTTACCTGCCTGACCCCAACATCACCAGGTCCAGAGACTGAGGCTGGAGGGTGGGAGAGGACAAAACTTTGGGTGCTCAAGAGCCTGGGAATTAGGCACAGGGCCAGAGGGAAAGGCCCCACTCACCTTTCTGGGCACCGTCATGATGATGGGTTCACACTTCCGTTCATGGAGTTTGTAGAACCTGAGGATGGGAGAAAGGGTGTGAGACTAGGTCACCCAGACAGGCCAGCCCAGCTCTCTGTGACTGAGCCTTGATACAGCTCCCAGCCCCTCTCACCTAGCGATCTCACACTTGCTCACATCCAGCCCTCTCTTGGGCATGCGGCCCATCCCCCGCTGAGGCTCCTTGCTGGTGAAGGTGTTCAGGAAGTGGATATAGGGGGGCTCGGCTGTGATCTCAAAGTAGCGGATGCTTGAGTCCCCCTGAGAATAGGTGGGGCCGAGAAACGTCAGGCTCCTGTGCAGTTCCTGTGCCCTGCCCATGCCCATGTGCCCACCTCTGCCCATGCCCACCTTGCCACAGACGTAGATGACGTTGGTATCAGGGTCATAGAACGGGAGCAGGGCCCCATTGCTTGAGTCCAGCTCCTGCAGAGCCATGGGCTCCTCCAGGTTCTCCTGCCACGGGACAGGGGGCATTAGGGGTGGGGAGAGGCTAATCCCTGTTCTGTCACCCCTATCATTCCAGGGCCATGCAATATGAAGTCAGCCTCCACAGTCCAGCTCTGACAATCTCTGTTCTACGCTCTGTGGTCCTTCCTACCCCTGACATTCCACGTTCTAAGTCCCTCAAAGCTGACATTCTGTGTTCTAGGGTCATATTGTTCTCTGAATGCCCATGTCCTATGCAGTAATGCCTCCTGCCTGCTGCTATTCCATGTTCTCTGTTCCCTATGGCATTCCATGATGCTAGGGGTCGTATGTTCTTCAGGAATTAGGGTTATGGTTCGTGCACATGTCCTCAGCCCCCTTTGCTAATCATTACAGCCCCTGCTCCCCTTGCTTTCAGTTTTCTATGGCTGTTGCTTGAGAAGCCCCGGGGTCCCCTGCTGGACTCAGCTTACCGGGTCCCACAGCGCTAGCTGCCGCTCACTCATCCGGCTGAAGCCCGTGGTAAACACTTTGCCATTGGCCAGGAAAATGGCCCGCATGGGCCGGGCCCCCTCGTGGGCCTTCTCTCGTTCCTGTGGACACAGAGCCTGGCTGTCTTTACCAGCAAGGAGCTTCAGAGCCCCATCCCACCATCTTCTCTAGGGTTCTGACCCATGACTCTCCCGGGTGTATGTCTGCTCCCACAGGCCCCTGGGGACCCAGCCTCCCATCCTCTGCCAGGCCTCAGCATTTGCCTCTTGTACTACCTCCCCACCCCCCACTAGGACCCCAGCTTCCAATCTCTCCCTTACTGGGCTCCCAGATGGCGCCCAGACCTCCTCTCACAGTGCACACATACCGCCACCAGGGTGCCTCGGCGAGGGTCAATGATGCGCACGCTCTTGTCCTTGCAAGCAGAGCAGAAGAGGCTTCCGTTGCGGTTCCAGGAAATGTTGTAGATGAGGTCGGGGTGCAGATCATCCAGGCGGTAGAGCTCCTCCGCCGTGCCCACATTCCAGATGAGCACCACATTGTCGCAGCCTGAAAGCCGCCGGCCTGGCCAGTCAGTCCTCCCCCGCCCAGACACCTGCCCACTACCGCGTGGCCACTGCCTCCTGAGGCTCTGAGGAAACTGCTCTTCTCTAGGCCCTAACTTATCCTACCTGTCAAATGGGGTAATAATGACTTCTTCCCAGTGCTCCTAATTACGCAATGGAGTCATTAAGCACAAACCTTCTAATTAAGCTGCTGATGGTAACAGCCACAGAGCCCAGGCCCTCCTCCCTGGACCCTCAAAACTGTGAAGCATGTGCTATTATTGCCCCCATTCTGCAGGTGAAGAACCAAGGCCCAGTGAGATAAGCACCTGAGGGAAGATTTGAACTCAGACCTGACTGCTAGTCCCCCTTGCTGCCCCTCCCTCACAGGGGTGCTGGAAGGTTCATCTATGACTGCTTGGGGAAACTTTCCAGGGTAACTCATACAGCTGATGGGCAGCCTGGGGAGGGGGCTCAGACCTGCACTGAGGAGAACATTCCGGGCTGTCGGATGCCAGGTCACAATGCCCACTCTCTTGGAGTGGCCTTCTAGGACAACCACGGGTTCCGTCAGGGGTGCCACCAGGCCATTCTCCGGGATCTGCCAGACCTGTGGGTTGGCAAGCGTTAGGAGGCCACCAGAGCAGGTGCCCTCCCTTTCCCCACAGCCAGCCAAGGGGCAAGCCCCTAGCCCCTCACCATGACCGTGCAGTCTTCAGATCCGCTGGCAATGACTTCGTCATTGTGTGGACACCAGTCAATGTCGAGGACAGGCCCGGTGTGCCCACATACCGTGGGGTATGACTTGTCAATGCGCCCCGTCTGTAGACATGGAGTAAGGTGGAGAAGAGAGTCAGGGAGGGACCCCACATGATCCAGGCTCTAGAATGGGGAGCCTTCACGAGAGCTCAGCCACCTCGTGATGACAAGCCCCAGAACAAGGCAGTGACAGGCCCGAGGCCTCCCTGGAGCAAGCCCCCCTTGGAGCAAGCACCAGAGCTCAGTCCCACCCCAAGGCCTCGGCCTCCAAACCACCCTAGGTCTTACAATCTGGGTGACCTTGGGCAAATTAATTTCCTGCTGGGGCCTTCACTCCCTTGTCTCTACAGGGGGACTCACAACACATGCCTCGCCTCTCCACTTCTTTTTCAGGGTCAAGAGCACAAGGCTAATCTCCTCTCCAGAGGGTTGGGGGAAATGGAGTCTCAAACATAGGGTGGCCATCCCTAATTCTGTTGCTGTTCAGTCATGTCTGACTCTTTGAGACCCCTTTTGGGGTTTTCTTGGCAAAGATCCTGGAGGGGTTTGCCATTTCCTTCTCCAGCTCATTTTGACAGATGAGGAAACAAAGTGAAGTGACTTGCCCAAGGTCACACAGCTAGTAAGTGTCTGAAACCAAATCTGAATATAGGTCTTCCTGATTACAGGCCTAGCGCTCTCTCTCCACCGGGCTTCCTAGACACCTTCATTCTGCTAGGGGTACCCTCAATCTCTCTAGTCTCAAGGGTTCATGATCTCAGTCATTCTTGACTCCTCACTTGCCCTCACCCCCTGAGGCATCCAATCAGTTGTCAAGTCTTGTCCATCCCCCCTCCCCTCCTCTTCTGGACATTCACACACACAGCCCCCCCATCCCCAGCTCAGACTGTCAGCACCTCTCCCCTGGACTGTGGCATGAGCCTGTGCTCTGGGTAAGGCCTAACTCAGGCCAGTCCAATGATTCAGGCTTGAACATTCACATACCAAAACGCCACAAAAACAACCAGCTGGCCTCCCTGCTAGTTTTCCCTCTCTCCTTCAGCTACTAAAGTGATTCTCTTAAAGCACCAACAACAGGTCTGAGTAACCAGAGCGCTCCCCCACCCTATTATCTCCAAGGGCTCCCTATTACTTTCATGAGCAAATGGAAACTTGTCTGGTGTTAACAGCCCTTCACCATCAGACAATAAGCTGTTTTTCTAGACTGATTTTACCTTATTCCCCCTCCCACACTCTACGTTCCAGTCAGTCCACCTGGCCTAATGACTACAGGCTATTATCCCACTTTCCAGGTGTTTTTGCAATGGCTGTCTCCCTGGCCTGGAATGCACTCACTCCTCACCCCTCTTTGGAGCAGACGCCCATACAAGGTTCTCTTGATACTCCTAACTGTTCTCTGCTCCTCAAGAATGAAATCTCCTTGAGGGCAGGGACTTTCATACTTGTCTGTGCCTGGTACAGAGGATGGACTTAATAAATAACCCCAGGGGGCTCTGCCCCCTGCCCATGCAGGCACCTTGCTCAGAGGCAGCACCATGAAGGCCCCCCCACCGCTGGCCTCAACGATGATCGCCAGGAATTTGGGGTTCACTGCACAGAAGGTGCTGTCCCAGGTGACGCGGGACACCCGGATATCTTCATAGCACTGGTCATTCTTGACTGGCTGCCCAAAGACATGCCGGAACTTGCTCTGTCTGACCACTTTGCGGAATGACATGTCTGGCAAGAGAAAAGCAGAAATGAGCCCTGCCTGCCAGCCCCACGGCCATCACTAACCTAGGTGCCCCCCTCCTTCCCTGGGTACCCTAAAGAGTGGACAAACTCAGCCTGAGTGACCTTATGGCTCACCGAGTCCAGCTGCTTCATTTCACAGATGGGGAAACAGAGGCTGTGAAGGAAAAGGGACCTACCCAAATTCACCTGGGTGCCTCCTGATTCCCCATCTTGTGCAGGCATTCCACAGAATGCTGGGGCTTCCAGCACGGGCTTTGACTTTGGCTCAGTTTGACTTTGGGTATGTCTCTCTCTCTGGGCCTCAGTTTTCCTACCTGTAAAATGGGGACAATGCCCCTTCTGCCTCCTTCCCTCCTAGGTGATAGAAAAATCTCTCCTGCTAGAGAAACCAAAGGCTCTCTGTGGCTTCCTGGGGGACTCTGGGAAGCCTTCCTTAGCTGTTCCGGTCTGCAGGGATGGGAGTGGAGGTGGTGGGGGGAGGTGTTCCAGAAATCTCCTAAGGCCTTGGAAAATAGGGCTGTCCTTAAACCACCTCCTTCCAGTTCCCAGAGGCTCTCTGACCCAGGTTCCCAACCATCCCCTCCCATAATCTGTCTGCTTGGATGAGCACCCCTCTCTCAGACCTGGTCCCAGCTAGATGAGTAAGGCCCCTTCTCTGCCTGGCTGGGGGTGGTGGGGGTGCTGTAGGTCCCCCCTTCCCCTCCTCCAGAGGAACTAGGCCAGCTGAAGCTGCTGCAGTGGGAAGGGGGGGGGTGCCGCAAAATAGATCAGCAGAGATGGGGGGGCTGCTGCCTAGAGGGGTGCAGAGGGGGTCCCCTCCCCTGCCCCAGGTTCCCCTGTACCCCATGCCCCAGGCTGGCTCCTGGAAGGTCCCGGGGTCCCATGCAGGGGGGAAGGAGGGGCTGCCTCAGGCGGCCGCGCCCCCTCCCCTGGCCCGCCCCTGCTCACCTTGGGCGGGTGGGCGCCGCTCGCGCGGGGCAGCGGGATGGAGTCGGCGGCAGCTCTGGATCCCCAACTCTGGGAAGCAGGAAGCGGGAATCAGGAAGTGACCGAGGATGCCCGCGGAGGGGGGGGGAGGGGGAGAGGGAGTGGGGAGGAGGGACGGAGGGGAGGGGCCGGGCCAGGCCGGGGGAGGGGCCTGGATGGTTGGAGGAGGGGTCTGGGAGCAGCAGCCGGGGGAAAGGATATGGGCAGGGAGGAAAAGTTGGGGGTGTAGGAGAAGGAGCTGGGATCTGGGGGAGAGGTGCCGGAGGCAGTAGCCGGACTGAGGGCGGGGAGGGGGCTGCCCTGGAAGGAGGAGGAGTCTGAGGGCAGCCGCGGGAGGAGAGAGCAGGGAGGGGAGGAGCTAGGGGAAGGGGGCTGGAGGAGGAGGAGAGACTGGGATAGGGGGAGGGGTGCTGGAGGCATTAGCCGAACGGGGGGTGGGGGGGGCGGGGGGCGCCTTGGGGAGAAGGCGGGCCTCCTGGAGGAGGAGGAGCTGACCGGTGGAGCGGCCCTGAGAACGACTGGGCCTCGGGGGTCTGGGGCCCTTTTCCCATTCCGCATTCCCCTCCCCCCTACCACAGTCCTCTGGCTCCTAAAGGGTCCCAGCGTCGGGGATCTGAGGGCGGGGGCGCTGGAAAGGAAGAGGGCTCCGGGGAGGGGAAGGGGAGCTGAGGATGGGGCCAGAGCTCCTCCCAGAACTCCTCCCAGCGATGTGCTGGGGACCCTCTGCAATTTCCGAGCTGCCTGAATGCTGCTCTCGGCTGCCCTCAGGCCCAGGGCGCGGGAGCCTCATTGGGATCCTAGGTCCAAGCCCTAGTTCTACTTTGGAACGGGGGAAGGGGAAGGGAGCAAGTCTGCTTCCTTCTATGAGTCTCAGTTTCCTCATCTGTAAAACCCAGGGTTTGTATTAGATAACACCTAAAGCTCTTTCCAGCTCTAAATCTTGAGCATAATTTAAGCTTGATCGGGACGAACGGTGGAGACTGTCTTCCTACCTTCAAATCACATCCTCTTCTCCAGTTTACAGCTGGGGAAACCAAGGCCCAAAGAAGGGAAAAGAATTTGCTAAGCTCATGTAGTGAGGTAGGATGGGGCAAGACTACTTCTCGAAGATTCCGACTCCCAGTGCAGGGCTGCGGAAAGGTCCAGAGAATGGAAACTGAGGCCCTGAACAAAAGGACTCCACCCACACCGCCAGGTGCCATAGCTACCAAGTGGCCGGACTTAGACTTTGTGTAGCCATTTCGAAGTATGCTCGAGGAGAGTGTCTAGGAAAGGAAGTTGTTATTGATAACATTCTCCTAGTCCCGGCCCCGCCCCCATTTCTGCTAACTCTGCCCTGGGAAAGGTAAGCAGGGAATGAATGGAAGCAGATAAATGGAGGCATGGCCTCACTGAGAGGATCTAGGAAGAATCCTTGCCCCCAGTTCCCTTCCCATTTTTCCCTCCCCAAGGAGATTCAGAGCAACATTAGTTGGGCTGAACTGGTCCCCCTAGAGGAGAAAGAAAGATGGAATTGGAGCTAAACCATCCCAGCTGCAGTGTCTGGGCCAGGCACTCCACATTCCTTCCCCTTCTCTGTCAGATGGACCCTATGTGGCCCAACTGGCCAGTTCCAGTTGGGTTCCCTGAGGGACAGCTCCTATTCTCTCCTCACAGAGGTTGTTTCCTTTGTTTTCGAAGAGGACATCAGGGAGGTGATGCCAAGACATGCAAGTGAAGTGGATTTAAGTGAAGCAGGCTGTGCCAAGTTACCAACCTCATTGTCTCCTCCAGAGACATCTGGGTCTAGTAGCCAGATATAGATGCGGATGACTGGAGATGGTCCTGGATGCATCGGGACACCTTGGCCTTTTTAAACTCAGCCCTCAGCCACAACAAATGGACACATAATAAGTTCTATTTGGCCTGCTTGTCAGCCTTCATTATTCATTCATTCAGTCAGTCACAAATACATCCCAGGCACTGTGCAAAGCACTAGGGATACAAAGAAAGGTCACAGTCAGTCCCTGCCCTCAAGGAGCTTACCATCTAATGAGGGAGACAACTATGTACAAACATGTGATATAAAAACTAAGTAGGAAATAATCAACAGAGGGGAAACCCCAGAATTGAGAGAGATGGGAGAAGGTGAGATTTTAGCTGGGACTTGGAGGGAGCCAGAGAAGCCGGGACGGGGAGACCAGGGAGAAAATTCTGAGCATGGGAACCCCCAGAGAAAATGCACTTAGCCCAGTCGGGAGATGGAGGGTCTGGTTTGCAGAACAGCCAGGCCAGCATCATTGGGTCAAAGAGTACACAGTAGGAAGGGGCTTGAAATGTGTAAAAAGCCTGGAAAGGAACAGAGAGCTAGATTATCAAGGGCTTGGAAGATGTGGCCATTAAAAGATCATTGATACCTTTGGGAGAGCTTTCAATCAAGCTCCCCTCCCCCCAAAGCCTGGCCCTGTTTGGGAAGTGGCCCTGGGTTGTGGAAGGTATTACCAGCATAGGCTCTGGATAATTAGGAGGGTCCACTCCTGGTTAGTGTGCTGGCTGAAGTCCCCACAAGTTTATCTCCATCAAAATTCCAAGACCCAGCTTCCAGGTCACCTGGGGTTGTAATCTGCATCAGTGGGAGAATCATGGAGCCTTGAAAAACTGATGAAATATCCTGATGAGTTATATTGCTAATTGTATTGATATTCTAGAGAGTTGTGGCATCTATAGTATAATCATTAAGAATGATGAGACTTTCATCTCTCAAATATATAGAGAGCTGAGTCACATTTATAAGAATACAAGTTGTTCCCTAATTGATAAATGGTCAAAGGATATGAATAGGCAGTTGTTAGAAGAAATCAAAGTTATCTATAGTGATATCAAAAAATGCTCTAACCCATTGTCCACTAGGGAAATGTAAATTAAAACACTTTGAGATACCAGCTTATACCTATCAGATTGACTAATGTGACAGAAAAGGAAAATGACAAATGTTGAAGGGGATGTGGGAAAATTGGGACACTAATGCCTGTTGGTGGAGTTGTAAACTGATCCAACCATTCTGAAGAGTAATTTGTAACCAAACCAAAAGGCCTATATCCTTTGACCCAGCAACACCACTACTATGTCTGTATCCCAAAGAGATCAAGGAAAAAGGAAAAAAACAAAACCCATATGTACAAAAATATTTAAAGCAGCTCTTTTGGAGGTGGTAAAGAATTGGAAATTGAAGGAATGCCCATAAGTAGGGGGATAGCTGAACAAGTTGTGGTATATAATTGTGATGGAATACTACTGCGGCATAAGAAATGATGAGGGAATGGGTTCAGAAAAACCTGGGAAGACTTACATGAACTGATACAAAGTGAAGTGAGCAGAACCAGGAGTTCATAGTAGCATAGTAACATAGTAACATTGATCACTTATGAAAGACTTAGCTATTCTGATCCAGACAATAAGCTATGTCAATTTCAAAGGACTCTTGATAAAAAAAATGCTATTCCCTTGCAGAGAGAGAACTAATGAATTCTGAGTGCAGATTTTTTCCCCACTTTCCTCAATTTTTCTTGCTTTTTTCACTTCTCCTGAAACATGACTAATGTGGATATATGTTTTGCATTGACTTTATATGCATAATGGGCATTGCATTTCTTGCCTTCTCAATAGGTGGGGGAAGAGGTAGAGGGAGGGAAAGAATTTGGAAGTGAAAATTAAAAATTTTTAAATTAAAATAATAATGAAACAAAACAAAGGGAAGAATATTGACTCTTCCCAGAAGGCATGGGATTCTAGGTGGGTTCTGAAGGACAGCAGTGGTGGTGGTGGGGGATGTTTTTAGTAATAGGAGAGAGTGTGGTATTCCAGATGGGGGAAATAATAATATGAATGAAAGCTTGATGCAGGACCATGCAGAGATTGGGGGGGGGGCAGAAGGGGAGGGTCCCCGAGGAATCCAGTCTGGCTCTAGCAGAGTCTGAAAGTTAGGGAATAGTGGAAGATGCAATCTAGTGTAAGAGAGACCCAAGTTGAGGAGTTAGAATTTTCTTAGCAGCAAGATCCTTGAACAGGGGCTAGCATGATGCAAGGATCCTAGATTTGGAGCTAGAAGGCCATGGAGTCCAGTCCCCTCATTTCTCAAATGAAGAAACAGGCATGGAGAATGATTTGGCCAAATTCATGATAAAAGTGTGTCTTACAGAATATTAGTTGGTGTTTATGTTGGAAGTGGAGGACAGAGAGATAGAAGAAAGAGAAAGACTAGAGCCTGGGAAACCCTGCTATGGGCATGTGAGCCTACTTTAGAGCTCTAATTAGAATGGCAGGGTGAAGGAAGGGCCCAAGGCAGGTCAGCTACCTCCCTGGAACCTCCCTTCATTTCCAATGACTTCAATGGCTGAAGAGACTCAGAATGAGGGAATCCCTGAAATTCAGAGCTGGAAAGGATCTTTGGGGGTATGTTGGTACAGAAATCCCCTCAGATGAGCCACCTGGCCTCCCCTGAAGGCTTCTCACAGTGGGGAACTCAAACCTCACTCAGCAGCCTACCTACTTGGGGTGGCTTCCCTAGTTCACACATTTCTTTCTGACATCAAGTTCAAATCTGCCCTTTCTTGTAACTTCTTTCTTTGCTATTCCTAGTTCTGGCCTCTGGGGTCAAGCAGAACCAAGTGAAGCCCTCTTTGTTAGGCTAGACCTACAGACACTTGGGGCAGCTGGATGGAATGGTCCATGCTCATCCTGAGGCTTCTCTTTTTCAGGCTAACTAGCCTCCATTCCTTCAGCAATGATCTTGTGGTAGGAGCCAACACTGACTCCTGTGGTGTGCATTCTCACAGAGCCGGAACATTCTATGTTCTATGTTCCAAAGGCCCTTCCAGCTGGGACACTCCATGTTCCATGATACTCTGATATGAAGTAAAAGTCAGTTTTGTTCTGAGCCATCTGCCTCATGGTAATTTGTGGTGGCTAGGAACCAAAGGAGTCAGTCCTGTGTCAGCCTCAAGACTCAGGAGGGTGAGGAAGGACTAGAGGGGGTCCACTGCCCTGAGGACCCTCTGTTTCAGAGGGTACTCCTCTGGGAGCCAGGCTGGTAGCACCCATGCAGCCCACAAGGCTTCTCTGAGGGTGCCCAGGATTATGATTCCTTTTCCAGAACAAACAAAAAAAAGTTTTCCAAGCATCTTCAGTCTGTCCAGCAGGTGTAAGCATTTATTGAGCACCAGTAATGTGTCCAGACTGGCCTAGGCACATTGGGAAATACAACAGACATTAGAGGTATGGCCCCTCCCCACCTCTGGAGGAGGAGGAGCTCACAGGTCCCTGGAGAAGTTGATATGGGAAGAGCTAGGTCTGGGTCTGAGCATCTTTGGATACAATGTTGCCCTTCTCCGTCTAATCTGGGCCAGGAGGCCTAGGAGAGAGAGTCCTAGGCAGGCAACTCTGAGCTCTGACATTAGCCAGCTGTGTGACCTTGAGTACAAAGGCTATTGTAATAGTCGCCTCCCTGGGCTGCTACTTATCAATAAGGATGAGTTTTCCAGCAGGAGCCCCGGGCCCCCAGTGATGGGGGTGTTGGGTTGGGGAAGAAGCAGAAGAGTCAGGCGTGGCAAAAATTCGGTCATGGGGATGGACAGAGAGCTGGTGGAGGGAGGGGCCTTGGTTAGATTGTGGGAGGGCTTTGAATTGGCACCCAAAGAACTGAAGCATTATTCTGTTTGACTCCACTCGAACTTGGGGAAGGGAAAAGGGAAGCCTTGGGGGCCAGTGTAAGATGGGCCCCCAACTGCAGCACCCCAAGTCCTTCAGAAGGTGAAGGAACTCCTCCATCAGTGAATCATTCCTTGCTGCCTCCCGGGATGTCTGCTTTTAAAATGCAAGTGCCCTTAGTGGGCCAACTACATTACACTGCTATTAGTCACTTACCTCTCAGTATAAATTCGTTTTACAAGTCCCAGAACTGCACCCTGAAGGGCTGGGGGTTGTGGGCTTTGGGGGCATAGAAGGTCATTTTGGAGGCCAGGGAGATGCCAAGGGAGCTGGCACATGCTGGGGCAGCAGTAGGCATGAGGCACCTGGGGGAGGGGGGCTGGGAGCCATGGATGGCCTTGACCCATTGTATGGTTTGGACTATGGGTAGTCTTGCTGCACTTTCTATCTGGGGTCTTCTGTTCTATCTCTCCCAGTAGCACCCAGCCCTGTGCCCACCTTCAAGAAGAACTCATCAGCCTGCAGTGACATATGTCAGCCTTCATCTCTTGTCTCCTCTGGGTAGGGCCAGACAGATGCTGGGCAGAGGGAACAGAAACAGGAGTATCTAAAATTCAACCCCTACCCTCAGGGAGCTCCCAGTTCAGGAGGAGAAATAAATAGGTATAATGCCAAGGGAGCATCACCTGGAATAGGAGGGGAATGCAAGGGTCTGGGATTTCCAAAGACAAATGACTGGCTGCGGCATGGGAAGGGGGAAATCTAGGAAGGCTTCATGGAAAAAGTGGCATTTGACCTACACCTCAAATGCCATGTAGGATTCTCTGTAGGTGTGTCTGTGTTTGTGTGTGCGTGCGTGTATGTGTGTGGTGGGGTGGGGGAGACTGACCCGGTGAACAACATAGAATGATCAAGTTTCAGCCCTGGAAGGGTCCTCAGAGGACCTAGAGTCCAACTGAGTCTTTTTTTTTTTTTTGCTTTTTTGGAGGGCAATTGGGGTTAAGTAACTTGCCCAAAGTCACACAGCTAGGTTTTTGTTTGTGTGTGTTAAGTGTCTGAGGCCAGATCCGAACTCAGGTCCTTCTGACTCCAGGGCCGGCGCTCTACTCACTGTGCCACCTAGCCACCCCCCAACTGATTCTTAAACAGACATCCCCTTAGCAATGTCCCGAACAGGTGACCCCCATCCAGCCTCTGTGCTCTAGATCACAGGGAATAAAAATGTAGCCGTGCTCATGTCTAATCTAATTACTGGCTTTGTTACCATCGTGAGAGCCATCAGCGAAGTACACACACACACACACACACACACACACACACACACACACACACAGATGTGCTTCTGTCTCACCACTGTTTTTGGATCCCATTTTTGTTTGGGTTCTAAGCAACATAGTCATGCATGTGTATGAATATGTGTATGTTCACACACATATACATAAATATGTAACACATATCCTCATACATATTATAACATGTCTATATACATATCAGATACATATATAACCACCAGCTGATTGAGCGTGGCTCCCAGAAATTAGGGTCTGTGGTTTTCTGCTGAGGTAGACAGAGGGGGGTGAAACAATGTACAGATCCACCATTCTAAGGCAAATAAAGGGACCCCAGAGGCCCTCAAATTCATTAGTTATGAGCAGCCAGGTAAAGCTGTCCACAGGGGCTAACAGAATTCCTTTTGTATCAGATATGGACTCAGTCACTCTAGATATTTCCATCAACTGGTCCCCCCTTTTCCCGGAGGGGAAGGGATCTATTTGAAGACTTCTAGTTACATAGAACTCATCACCTCCCAAAGCAGATTAATATACTTTTGAACAGAAATCAAGAAAATGTAGAAAAGATGGGTCCTCTAGCTGGACTGGTGTATAGGGTTCATGTTGAGAGGCAATGGGGCACAAGGTTGGAGGGGCCTTGAATGCCAGCCTAAGGAGATTGAACTTTATCTGAGAGTCACCCAAGATCTTTGAGTGGGGGTGGGATGGGTGACATGGTCAGAGATGTGCATTAAGAAGAGGAGTCCGGCAGCCCGTATATAGCATGGAAAGGTATGGGTTAGACAACAGTACATTTCTGTGGTTTCAGTACTGGTTGAATAGTCTGTGGCTCCCTGCCAACTCAAAAGGACGTCTCCAGTGGAGCTCCCAAGGATCTACGCCTGTCCCTTTACTATTCACTCCCTGTTATCAATTAATTGGATGAAGTGGAATATAGATATTCTTTGGGTCCAGACTCATGGATGTAGGAACTCCTAATGAGGAAACTCCCTCCTTCAATGCTCCAAAACAAATTGACAACAGCCCAACAACTTAGGAAAGAGTTAAAGAGCTAAGAGCGGCAGAGAGCCCCCAAACCAGTCATGAAAGTTGGCTGAGAGCACTAAGAGGTTGAGTTGCCCAGGGTCACACAGCCAGCTCACATCAGAGGTTCATCCTTGACTCAGGAATCATGGCTCTATCTGCTACACTACCTTGCCTGTCAGAGCATATGGCACTCTTGTCAAATTTGCAAGGAAAGACAGCAAACATACTGCATCCAAAAAGACCCAACAAGGATCCCAAATGATTTCAACGGCTTAGAATGTTTGGTCGAACTAAATAAGATGGAATTCAGTGCAGGCGAATGTAAAGTCTTACACTTGGGTTCCAGATGTAAGCTTCCCAAGAGCAAGGTGGGAGAAGTGTGTTTAGAAAGCAGTTTATCTGAAAAAAATCTGGAGGTTTGAGTGGACCACAAGACAAGTGAATCCACAGCATGACACAGCAGCCAAGAGAACAAAAGGCATTTTACCCTGATCTGTGCTGCCCACGTTCACGGAACCGTGTTCCACTTTGGGTAGCACATTTTAGCAAAGCTGTTGCTGGCCAGGTGAGTATCCACATTGGTTAAAAGGCTTGTATACTAGATGTTTTTCCAATTGTATTGACAGACCTTGAGATCATTCCATATGACACTTGCTGGATGGTAGTGTGGAACATATGACTTGCTGTGTGCTTGCTGTCTTGTGGGAAAAAAGGTGAGCCTTCCAGTGACCTTGGCCCTTGAGAGCAGGACCCAGAGGGGTGAGTGAGCACAAGACAGAAGAGAGGAGGTCAGCTTCCATAAAGAGAGAGAGTGGGTGAAGGGTCTTGGGAGAGGGGAGCAGAGGCTGGCGGGGATGTCACAGACACTCCTGGTTAAGCCTTGGCTGGACTAGATGTCCCAGGGAGGGTCCTCCTATCGCTGAGATTCTAGAGCCAAAGGTTGAAAGGCTGGAGGTAGGGACAGGGATCCTGTGGCCTGAAGCACCCACAGGGGTGCTTTGCCCAAAGGGGTTTTCCTGAGAAGTCGGGCACAAATCAGTGTCTAGTAAGTCAAACCATACTTAATCAGCATGGAAGATTTAGTGAAATGGAGAAGAACCCTCTGAAGAATTCCCCAGGGAAGTCAAGAGTCCTCCTGCCCCCTCCCAGTTTATCTTTGGCAGGATTCAGATCAGGTGCGCTGCCACCTGCAAGGAACCATAGGCTGGGCTTCTCCCTTCCCTAGAGGGAATAATGAAATTGTTCCAGTGGGGGGAGGCTGGAGAGGAGGTTAGGGTCCCTCCATGGTTCTAGGATTTCCACTCTCGGCATTTTGAGGGAGAAGGAGGTGGATGCACGATTTGAGGAAGCTGCTACTTCCCCAGGTTGGGGCCAGGGTGGGCAGGGGAAGACTAAGGCCATGGCGCCAGCTTAGGGTCCTGCTACAAGATGTTGGAGGGAGCCAGGGGCACACTCCTCATAGCTAACTCTGAGTCCTCAGGTCAGTGGGCCAATGGGGAGCTATTTGATGGGTGGCTGGAGGGAAGAGAAGTTGGCTTCCTTCAGCACTGGAAGGGTCACTCTCTCCAGCTCAGGTGAATAAGAGGGATTTCCCCTTGGCTCCTTTCTCTGTTCTGACTCTCAGCCCATTGACTAGGAGCAGTTGGTTCTCCAGGCCCCCTGTGGTGGGGCACTCTTGTCTGCCTCCCTCATCCCAGCCCGTGTTCCTTCTCTCAAGAGGGATGGTGGGTGGGGGATGTCTCTGCAGGAGCATCCCCGGAGCTGTCCACTTCAGGGGCAGGGGGCATGCCCGGCTCTTCTAGGGGAGCTGGTGTGGGCTGTTCTGTGGGTAGACTAGATGTGGGTCCTTCAGAGGGGTCAGAGGTTGAGGTAGGGGTACTAAGGACTGAGTCAGAGGACTGAACTGTAGGGTTACACTGAGGTTGATCAGTCAGGTTTGGCTGGAGCTGGGCCATGGAGTTCATCTGGGGCTGGGCCATGGGATTCACCTGGGGCTGGGCCACGGAGTTCACTTGGGGCTGGGCTGTGGGGTTCACCTGGAGCTGGGCCATGGGGTTCACCTGGGGCTGGGCTGTAGGGTTCATCTGGACCTGGGCCATGGGATTCACCTGGACTTCAGCCATGGTGTTCACCTGGGACTGGGCTGTGGGGTTCACCTGGAGCTGGGCCATGGGGTTCACCTGGGACTGGGCTGTGGGGTTCATCTGGACCTGGGCCATGGGGTTCACCTGGGACTGGGCTGTGGGGTTCACCTGGAGCTGGGCCATGGGGTTCACCTGGGGCTGGAGTGGGACTGCAGGCTCTGGCTGAGCCGGTAGGGAGGCTGCAGGCATGGCAGCCCTGAACTGTTCCTCAGCCAGAGCAGCAGCGAAGGAGGAGAGCATGGAATGGAGGAGGGCACGGATGTTGGCGCTGGCCAGGACACAGAGGAAGGGACTGAGGCAGCTGTTGAGCACAAGCAGATAGTCAGAGTAGACCAGCGCCTCCCAGAGGAAGTAGCCAGGGTAGAAGTCCCACAGGTAAGC
Source organism: Gymnobelideus leadbeateri (assembly GCA_011680675.1). NCBI lineage: Eukaryota > Metazoa > Chordata > Mammalia > Diprotodontia > Petauridae > Gymnobelideus > Gymnobelideus leadbeateri. The sequence goes on from WOXC01004100.1 coordinate 222,652, forward strand.
CAGGTAGAGCAGCTGGGCCAGCTGGTAGGGCAGCCGGAGGACGATGTAGGCGGACAGGACGGTGGAGGCCACGCGGGAGAAGCCGGCCCGGCAGGGCCCAGCCCTGCCATCCCGCCGCTGCTGCCGGTGGAGTCGGCAAGCTTGGATCTGGGTGAGCACATGAGAGCCCAGGAGGAGGAGGAAGGGTAGCACCCCACCGAGGATCTCCAGGACCCGCAGGGGCAGCTCCTCAGTATCCCAGAAGTCAAGGCAGATGACAAGATCATACCACCACACATTGGCCTCCGGAAAAATGAGCCAGGGCATGCTGAACAGGGTGGCCAATACCCAGGCCCCTGTGCACAGCCAGAGTGGCAGGCGGGATGGGCGGTGACAGGGATACCACTGCGGGAACAAGGCCATCAGGCAGCGGTCAAGGCTGAGGACGGCCAGCAGGAAGAGGCCTGAGGAGTAGGAGATCCCCCAGATGAAGTAATAGAAGCGACAGGCAGCTGTTCCCAAGGGCCAGTGTCCCTGCAGTCGAATCTCCATGATCTGGAAGGCAGTGGCCACCAGGAAGAGGAAGTCTGAGACTGCCAGGCTGAGCAGGAAGAGGGCCAGGCGCTTGCCAGCCCTGTGCCGCGCCTGGGAGCCCGCCAGCCACGCCATGAGTCCGTTGGCCGGCAGCCCCACCAGCAGCAGTGTGACCAGGAAGGCCGTGTCCCAACCACCTTGGGGATAATAGTCATCCTCCAGCTCAGATCTTGTCCTCCAAGGTGGAGCCAGCCTGGCACTGCCTTCTTCCATTGCTGGGGGACCAGGCTGGTGGGCCTGCAGAGCAGAAGGAGAGGAAAGAAGGGAGAACCAGGGGCTTTGGATAGGAAGAGGTGAGGCATCCAAGGTGAGACCTCAGCACCAGCTCTGGCCAAGGGGGAGGATCTCAGCCCCAGAGTCCAGTCAGGCAGAGAGTGGTCTGAACCTCTGGGAATCCTGCCCAGCCTCTTCTAGACACCTGACCCAGCTGTTAAAGGTGTTTGATTCTACTGTCCTAGGAAGACCTCATCCTGTCTGGCTTCTGGATCCTTCCCAGCCTTTGGAGGAGCTGTGCCATGAGGTGAAAAGAGTGTGGGGCTTGGAGCTCGAAGATTTGGATTTAAATCCCACCGCAGGTATCTGTGTAACCTTGGGCAAGCCACCCTCTCTGGAGATCAGTTTCCCCATGTATGAAATGAGGATTATCACACATCTACTACTTTCCCTGTAGGGCCAGCCACCCCAAATGGCCTTGTGCTTCCTTTCATATGTACATGATGTTTCCCAGATAGAATGCAAGCGCCCTGAAGACAGACTTTGGTTTTTGTCTTTGTCCTTCTGGTGCCTGGCACAGTGCCTAGGTTATGGTGGTATCAATCAGCAGAGGTTTACAACATCAGAGATTCAGCATTAGAGGGGTCTTAAAGTCTATCCAATCCAACCCTCTTGTTTATAATGAGGAAACAGAGGCCCAGGAGGTGAAGGGACTGGCCCAGTTAGCAATTATCTGAGGTGAGATTTGAACTTAGGTCTTTATACTCCAGGCACAGAATTATGGATTAGATCTCTGGGCCTCCTCCGGGGCTCCCTCAGAGACCCAGCTTCAGATGAAGGAGGAGACTGAATGGAGCTAGGGAACATGTCAGTACCTGCCCACATGACAGTGTCTGGAGAAGGAAGGTATCCCTGACCAGGAGGTTCTGGAGAAGCTGGGAAAGGGGCTGCAGAGCCACCAGGCTTCTTCCAGGAGGTCTTCCTTCTTTCCTCCCTCCCTTCCTCCTTCCCTCCTTCCTTCCTTCCTCCCTCCCTCTCTCCCTCCTTCTTTCCCTCCCTCCCTCTTTCCTTCCTAAGCATCAGTTAACACCCTCTGTGAAATGGGCTCCATGACCTCTCAGGACCTTACAGACACCAGAATTCTTTTTCCCAGGAGCCCTTCCTGGGATTGGTCCTTCTTGGGACAATGGGTTTTCTCTGGGCCCAAGAGGCAACATGGCAAATAGGTCCCTAGTTTGGAGCTGAGGCTCTCCTCCTGACTCAACTGGGAGACCTTGGGCAAATCCCTCCCCTTTTCTGGTCCTCAGTTTCCTCCTCTGTAAAATGAGAGAGTGAGCTCTGATAGCCTCTCTGGTCCCTTCTAGCCCTAAATCCCATCATCCTTTGTTTCTGCCTCCAGCCTCTGGGAGGGGGATGGTGGGGACACCTGGGAGCTCTCTGTTATAAAGTTGTGGGGGGCCTGTCCTTACCACCAGATGAGACCCCTGCCCTAGGTAACTCCTTCCCAGAGGAAGAGTCCCCCTTGTCTCCCTCAGGTGTCCCAGGGCCTAGAGGAGGCCAAGGCTGGGGGCTTAGGGGGTAGATAGGCTTACCAGTTCGTGGGGAGCAGCCACGGGGGCAGAAATGAGGATAGGGCAGATTGCTGCCCACACACACAGCTTGGCTTTTCTGCGTCTGTTCCCGGTTTCCCTGACCAGGCAACAAAGGCCTGAGGGGGTGTGACCGTCTGTTTGCCAGTCTTTCTGTCTAGGGTTGGACTCTGGGTGTAGTGGACGGTCGTCCCACGCACTTGTGCGGTGGGAGAGGTAACCCAAGTCAGGCAGGCCCATTAAACATTCATAGAGCTCCTCTCCTGGAGAAACTCTAACCCCAGTCCCTGCTGGGCAGTGTTCTGGAGTCAGGCTGCTGCCCCCCCTTCCCCCTACCTAGGCTCTCAGGCCTGTGGTCTCTCTGCCTCTGATCCATTCCCCCAGGAGACCATTAGCAAACTAGAAACATCACCCCCTTAGTCTCCCATAGAGACTAAGAGGTCAGCACCACTGGGACGAATTCAGAGGTGGAAGGGGGGCCCAGGCAGAACCAAGTGACCGTGACCATGTGCAGACACAGGCCCGAGAGACCCTCAGACCCCTTTGGAGTCTCTGCCCCAAATATTTCTTAGATTGGCATTCAAGGCTTTTGACAGTCTGCCTGGTTGTTGAATGCACAGTGCCTGGTTGTAGTCTAAATATCTCAATCCTTTTGTTCATCTTGCAATCTCCAAATCTTGCCCACCCATTAGGGCCCTAGAGTCTGGTGATAGCAGGATCCAGTGTCTGGGGATTCAGCCCAAGAGAGACTGAGGGCAAGTTGGGAGCAGTGGCTCAGTCCTCTGAGAATACAAAAAGACAGTCAACAAATAGATTGTCGAGAGGCTGACAATCTAATGGGAGTATCCCAAAGGGGCTCTCATATATATATATATATATCTCCAGGGTCACTGTCCTATATATACTATATATATATAGTAGAATATATATATATCTCCAGATATATATATATATCTCCAGGGTCACTGCCTCAGAGCGGGTATATCTGAGCTCATCCAGCCTCAGTGGTAAGGAGCTCCATTTCACTTTCTGATACTCCCATTGGTAGGAAGGTTTCCCGACATCATCCTTGGTATCTTGGATGGAGCTGTGACCTCCCTGGCTTGGGAGCTCCCCAAACAGCCTTCTGTGCCACAGGAGTGTTGGCCACACCCTCTTGCTTGCCCCTGGACAATGTTGACATTGATGAGCCACCAATGGTGGATGTAGCCTGTCCCTTGGTCACTTCCTGGCTCTGGTCCTCCATCTCTCCTTTATGCCTCTGTGACTGTTGGGCCATGACTTGCTTCCTGCTGAGACCCCCACCCACCCACCCACCCATGCATACTCCTTAAATGCCCTTGGCTAACTCACGATTCCAATCCCATAAATTCAAATGTCTCCATAGTCTCAGCCTCCAGAGACAGGGAGTTGTGTTCCCTGCTTCTCAGTCAAATAGCTTTGAAAAAAAAATAGGTGTTTAGTTTTTTTAAATATTTTATTTTTTCTAATTACATGTAAAAACAATTTTTAACCTTTGCTTTTTACAATTCAGAGTTCCCAGTTCTTTCCTACCCTCCCTTCTCACACCCCTCACTGAAAAGGCAAATACTTTGATGAAGGTTAAGAATATAGATGTTTATGGGGGCGGCTAGGTGGTGCAGTGAGTAAAAGCGCCGGCCTCAGAGTTGGGATGACCCGAGATCGAATCCGGCCTCAGAAAATGAGCACCCACACACAAATAATGACTAGCCGTGTAACCTTGAGCAAGTTACTTATTATATACAATTGCTTAAAATATATATATATATATATTTAAAAGAATTGTTTTAGGGAGATGCTTGGGGCCATTAAAAGCACCTACTAGGCGCTAGGTCCTGTGCTAAGTGCCAGGGATAAAAAAAAGGCAAAAGGTAGTCCCTGCCCTCCAGGAGCTCACAGTCTAACAGGGAGACAACATACAAATAGCCACATACTAAGGAAACATCTCCAGGATACATTGGGGGCCTGGGAAGGGCTTCCCACCCAAGGGGTGGCTTTCACTGGGACTTGAAGGAAGCCAGGGAAGCCAGGAGGGGGAGAGAAGGAGGAAGCACCAGGCTCTGGGAACAGTCAGGGAAGCCCTTGGCCCTGGGATGTCCTTGGTGAGGAAGGACCAGGAGGCCCGGAGCAGACTGTGTGGAGGGGAGTGTAAAGGAAGGAAGGGGCAGGGTTCAGAAGGGCTTTGAATGACAAACAAAGGATTTTACTTAAGGTTATTAGTGACTAGGGGAGTGGTGTGGTCCGAGCTGAATTTTAGGGAGGGTCACATAGGCAGCCGAGCGGACTATGGCCTGGAGTGGGCAGTGCGGAACTCAAGGTATGAGATAGTGAGATCCCTACTGTCCCACAAATAAGACAACTCCTCCATCTGTTAGCTCAGGTGTTTTCTTGGACAGTCCCCCATGCCTGGAAGCCTCTCCCTGCTCATCTCCTTCAGGCTTGCCTGGCTTCCTTCTAGTCCCAACTAAAATCCCATCTTCCACAGGAAGCCCTTCCCAGGCCTCGGAATTCTGGTGCTGTCCCTCTCTCATTTCCTGTTTATCCTGTATATGGTGTTGGTACATGTAGATATTTGTTCGATTGCCGTCTCCCCCATTAGAGTGGGAGCTCCCTGTGGGGAGGGACTGTCCTTTGCCTCTTCTTTACCCCCAGAACTTAGCACAGTGTGTGGCGCATAGTAGGCACTTAGAGAAGGTTCATTAACTGACTACACCAGAGAGAAATGGTGCATACAAAGTAAGGAGTGATGGGGCGCTGGCTCCTGGCTGGATGGCTACCTGGGAGGCTGGTGTGGTGCCCACCCTGCCGAGTTCTAGGGAAGTCAGGAGGAGAGAGGAGGCTGAGTCAAGATGGCTATGGGACACCCGATTCAAGGTATTAGAAAGGTAGTTGGACATACAAGGCTGAGGTTAGGCACAAAGAGACTTGAGAAAAGTCAGCAGAGATGCTAATGGACAGCACGGGAGCAGAGGAAATCCCCAGGGGACAAGTGGGAAGAAAAGCAGACCTGGATGGAGTCTCAGGAGACCCTCCCTCACTGTCCGTGGGCTCGATGTAAATGAAGATCCAGGAGGCAGGGAAGGCGCCACCAGCAGGATAGGAGGAAAGCCTATGGGGAACAATGTCAGAAAACTTAAAAACCCTTGTTGGACACTACTCCACTTTGCCCTTCCCTTCATTGATTTGTAAAGCAAAGAACTCCACCTTCCTCTCCCTTGGTTGATCTGTAAACAGGCAGGACCCCTACCCCTTGCTTTCCCTTGATTGATCTGTGGGCAGGAGTCCCAGCCTAGGGTTTCTCACTGGGGGGAAATTCAAATGTATACTGACCAATCACTGTAGTTTCAGCTTATGTAACCTGGCTATGGAACCTCTATAAAAGCAGCACAATGTCTGTGCCAAAGCACTGTCTGATTTGGGTGTGTACCCCGACAGTCCCACGGTAATAAAATCCACTTTTAAAACTTAATCTCGGGGATCTTCTGTCTAGCTTTTATTGGGCTACAACAAGCATGCCCAGCCTCCCAACTGCAAGAGATTCCACCGGCTGCCCTGGGGCCTGGAACACTCACGTCCCAGGGGAGGCCTCTTCTTCTGAAAGACTCCTTTCTCAGTCCTCCCCAGTCCTAGTGCTCTCCTGCTAACCTTTTCCATGCACCCCATCTCTAGGCTGTTTGGGGGGGGGCTTCGTGTTGTCTGTCCCATGTGACCGGCAGCTCCTCCAGGGGGGTGTCGCTTTCTCTTTCTCTCTCTCTTTCTTTCTGTCTCTCTCTCTCCTCTCTCTGTCTCTGTCTTTCTCCTCCCTCTGTCTCTGTCTCACTCTGTTTGTCTCTGTCTCTCTCCTCCCTCTGTCTCTTTCTGTGTGTGTGTCTCTCCCTCTCCTCTCTCTCTCTCCCTGTGTGTGTGTGTGTGTGTGTGTGTGTGTGTGTGTGTCCCTCTGTCTCTCTCTCCCCGCCCCTCCTTGGCTTTCCCTCTGAATCCTTAGCTCTCAGCAGAGTTCCTGCACATAGTAGGCACTTAATTGTTAGGTGACCAGCTGACAAAGGCACAGTCCTCTTGTCGTCCTCCTTGCTCGTGGAGCCTCAGTGGCCCCTTATTGACTCTGCTATTGTCCATCCTTCGTTTTCAGAGAGGACCGATGACATCATGGGCTGTCCTTGACTCCCAGGTGAATTGGATTTGTGAGGCAGAGATGCACAAAGTTTCAGCCTCACCTCTGAGCTTCCACCCATTCTACCACTGACTCACTGACAGGTTTACAGCACTCACCTAGTTCTTCTTAGACTTTTTCCACTCTTGACTCCTTTTCGCCTGAGAAATTTTTACACAACCCAGCGTATGTAGGTATATAAAATAGGCATACAAATCAAACATTTACTGATAATAAATCATAAAGAAATTTATTTTAACTTTTTTTTTGAAGGCAGTTGGGGTTAAGTGACTTGCCCAAGTCACACGGCTAGTAAGTGTGTCAAGCGTCTGAGGCTGGATTTGAACTCAGGTCCTCCTGACTCCAGGGCCAGTGCTCTATTCACTGTGCCACCTATCGGCCCCAAAGAAATTTATTTTAAAACAATTCTTCGGTATACATAATATTTTGCCATTTATTATTTGCATACTAATGAGATGGATGCGCTTTATTTTCACAGGAAGAATTGAATCTTGGCAGAATATGTGACGCTGCAGGACACCGAGCTCCTTCAGTGCTCTTCAGAGCTGGTCAGCATCATGATTTGATACTTGTCAATGCTGAGAACCTGTCTTGCATAAGTACAAAATGGCAAATCTATGTCTAGGGCCATTTCAGAAATTGTTGGAAATTCTGTCCCAATCCCAAGCCAACATTCATTTAATGATTTTTTTTTTTAAGGAAACTCAAGTTTTAAACCTGTATCTCTTGATAACTTGGTAAACTCTTCTTGAACTTTTAATGGCAGATCACTGGCGTTTTGGATTTCGACTGAATATAGTTTATGAACCAATTTAATTTTTTAGAATCAAAATTTGAAGGGAAGTATTTCTGAAACTGTGTCTCCAGGCACTTCAGATGACCAATTATAACTCTTACAATTAAATCTTTGGGAAGATTATTTCAAATTTTCAATTTCAATTATTTTCAATTATAAAATCATCTGTAGCTGTTAACATTTCTAAAGAACCATTTCCATCCTATTCTATATGTTAATTTTTTTTTTAAAGCAATTTGGGTTAAGTAACTTGCTCAAGGTTACACGGCTAGTCATTATTTATGCGTGGGTGCTCATTTTCTGAGGCCGGATCTGATCTCGGGTCATCCCAACTCCGAGGCTGGCACTCTTACTCACTGCGCCACCTAGCCGCCCCTCTATATGTTAATTTTTAAAGTACAACTTTTGATTTTATCTTTTAACTTAAACATGTTACATATTTTTTCCTTGAAGAGACATATTTAAATCATTGAGTTTTTAAAAAATATCCAACAAATAACAGTTTTGAAGTCATAAGCCATTATGAAAAAAAAATGAACAAAATTGGATTTCTGCTCAGTCAAAAGTATAACAACTTCATCTTTCAATGTCAGTGATCTGTTTAAACTTCACCCTCCTAAGAGTCACGTGATTGGAAATATTTTCTTTTTCTTCTCAATTTAGGAGTACAACAGTCTGGTAGTAAATACTGCTATGGTGTCATTGGGATTTTTACCTTTTCAGTCTAAATGTAACCACTTATCCATAACTGAGAAATGTTTTTGTCCTAAACCACAAATAAATATTGCTAATTATTTCTCAAATAAATACTAGATTTAGTGTAGGAAATTACCCTTGTTTCTGCTTAATTAAAAAAATTGATGTTCACACGTACACATACAGCAGCGATGGTGGAGAAATATTATTAAATGACTCTCTACTTGCTGCAATTAAATAAAGAGACAAGAGTAATTTTAAAAATCAAACTTTTTTTTTTTTGCCTTTTGGAAGGCAATTGGGGTTAAGTAACTTGCCCAAGGTCAAATGGCTAGGTTTTTGTTTGTGTGCGTTAAGTGTCTGACTCCAGGGCCGATGCTCTACTCACTGCGCCACCTAGCCGCCCCAAAAATCAAACATTCTAACACAATCCAATCCAACGATATACTCATTTGATTCTTGCATGTGGAGGAATGATGATAGGGAAATATTAAAAGTCTTTCTTTTCCATAATTAAACTATTTTGTTTCTGTCAGTGAAGAAAACTTTGTCTGCACAGTAAAAACATTGCAATTCATAACATAGGGTAGTCTTGGATCTGAGCCTCAGATTCATGATGCATTCAATTTTGAATTAATTTTTGGTCATTGTGTGTTCAGAAACCTTTTGCTGTCGCCAAATTTTTCTCCATTCCCACAAGTGGGATCTGGACCCACAGTTTAAGAAGTGCTGCCCTCGAAAAAGGTCTAGGCACACATACAGCCCTCACCTGTGTCACAGACCTGGCCAGGTGTATTTCATGTGTGTTTCCTCCGTGTCCCTGATGATCCTGCCACCTTGGATTCTGAGGAGTCCCTGATCTGAGTTCAGTCTGCCTCCCACCTCTGCACATTTGCAGACTTGGTCCCCCATGAATGGAATGCACCCTCTCCTCACTTCTCCCTGTTAAAAACCCTTATTTGCCTTCAGGTCTCAGCTGAGCTGGCTTCTTCTTTATAAATAATAATAAAAATAGCCCTGAGGGCTCTAAGGTTGGCGAAGCACTGAACAGATATTACCTCATTTGCTTTTCACTATAACTGGGAGAGGGAGATATTTGTGTTGGCCCCACTTTACAGTTGAGGGAACTGAGGCTGACAGAGGTTAAGTCACATGCTCAGGGACACACAGTTAGCAAGTGTTTGAGGCTAGATTTGAACTCAGGGTATTCCTGACTCCAGGCCTGGCCTCTAGTCTGATAAAAGTACATGTCATTTCCTTCAATAAAATTTAAACTCTGAGGGTGAGGAGTTGTTGTGTTTTTGTCTTTGTATCTTCAGTGTCTGGCAGATAGCAGTCCCTTTATAGTTGCTCGTTGATTGATTAATCTCATGTAGCTGCCTAAACCAAAATTACCCTTCCCCATCTGTCTGATGCAGCCTGACATGAAGCCACTGTCTCTAGAAGGCTCCAATGGAAATGGGAATAGTTGTGTGTGTCTGTGTGTGTGCTCACACCACACAGTCAAATAATGCATTAATATTGTAATATGCCCCATTTCTCTGTGATTCATTGGCTCTTTCACCTTCTTCTACAATGAGGACTCTGACCCTCAGAGAGAGGAAATGGCTAGATGTGCCATTGAAGGACCTAGATTCAAGTCTCCACCTCATTCCTTCCTCTGTAGAATGGTCAATGGTCTCCAAAGTCAGCTCTAACTTTGTCTAACTCCTTGGACCTGGCTGCCAGGTCATCAGAAGCTGGAGATTTCCAACGATGGTGACTCTGATGGCCGAGGAAGCCTGATGTCCCCGGCCAGCGGCCAGGAGTGTACAAGCGGTGGTGGTGGGCCTTGGCCCAATGCCTCGAGCTGCCCACCTGCAGATATTGTGCTCATGGACTCTGTTTCTACGATGATCTCCTTTGGGCACAGGGGTCCAGGGACCCCAGACTGGGGACCTCAGTGGCCCCAGAGGGGGGTGGGGAGGTTGAGGCCCCATTAGATAATCAGCCTGGGCAATGTCCTTCTTACTTACCTTAATCCCCAGCCAGTGACCTGACCCCAGCCCTGCTGTTCCCCAGGAAAGTGTGGGGGGGTGTGGGGGAAACGGAACTAAGCTGATTTTCTGGATCCTTGAGGGCTAACTACAAACACACTTATACTGTTCCCTCTTGGCTCTGGCCTGCATGGCTGCTAAGTCTGGGAGCAAACACAGGAAGGAAGGTGATAGCCAAGGTCGGGGTCCTGAGAAGCCTCCCTCCAGGGAGACTGTCAGGGCCAAGTCTGAAGGAGGGCTCCTGAGGGACCAGAGCATGCGGAGAAGCAAGAGAGACAAGGGCCACAGGGAATCCCAGAAAGGCCCAGGTGGCAGGTCTGGGGAGAAGGCTGCAGAGGAGAAGCCCTCTGGCAGGGGCCATGGAGCAGAGGCAGAGGCAGGGCCTGGGGAGGGCTCCCAGGCCGGCCTGGCTCCTGACCACCGAAGGCTGTCTCACCGGCACCGGGGCGACTCCCAGCATGACCCTGCACAGAAGGCTTACTGGCCCCTGCTGAACAGCGTCTTTGGCAAGGTAAGGGCCCGGTCCTAGACCAGTGATGGACTGCCTGGGTCCCACTCCTGGGGAGCTCCCTAGCTTGGTTCAGGAGGGAATGTGGGGCAGGGACCCCAATTTCTCCCCTCCACACACACACACACACACAGACACAAAGAGACACACACACAAACACACACAGACACACACTCACAGAGACACACAAAGGGACTCACACAGACACAAAGAGACACACACACACAGACACAAACACACACACATACACACATTGGAATAACCTCTGCAAGGCAAGTCCCTGAAAATGGCTGGGGGCCCAGGCCTGGGGAAGCAGGGAGGCAGGGCTGGGCGATTGATTTCGTGGATATTTATTGCACACCTGTTCTAATCAGGGCATGGCACTGGACTCAAAGGGAAATGAGATGTTTAGATAAGCCAGTTTCTGTTCTCATGGGTGCAGCTCATGCATGGTCCAGGAGCTGGAGGCAGAATGGACACTTGTCCTGGGCATGCCTATCCCTGACATATGACCTTGAACCAGTCACGACATCTCTGAGCCTCAGTGGCTGCATTTGAACAGGAGGACAATTCTTCCCCTGCCAGCTGCCTCCAAGGAGCTAACATACGAGAAGTTTCTTTGTGAAATGCCAACAAATGTGTAATGTGTTTAAAATGGATTTTAGGACTGGGAGGGACCTTGGTTAGGCCCACTTCAACCTCCTCATTTCATAAATGAGGAAACTGAGGCCTGGAGCAGGAGAGGGTCCATAGTGAATGAGTGACCCAGATCTGACTCCTGGCCCAGGGTTCTTTCCATCTCACAGAGGCAGGTGGGAACTTCCCAGACCAGAGCATGAAGGGGACTCCTGGACAGGAGCTAGGGAGAGGGCACGAATGGAGGGCCCAGAGCCTTTGGGCAGCCCAGGTTCTTTCTGGTTTTTCTTCTTGCAGGATCGAGAACTGAGCCCTGAGGAGTTAGATGGTGAGCCGCTGTGGGAACGGAGGCCTGGGAGAGGGGAGGGGGCCCACTGGACTCAAGAGGGAGCAGGGCTCTGGGGGACCCTGGGAGCTGGTGGAGATGGCCAATGGGGGGCAGCAGGACCGTGAGGAATTGGCAGCCCCTGAGCTCTGGCCTTCCCTTCTTCCACCACACCATCCGGGCTGGACAGAGCTGCTCGAAGCCTTCAATGAATTTGACACTGACCAAGATGGTTATCTCAGCTACCGAGAGCTGGGGCCCTGCATGCGGACGCTGGGGTACATGCCCACAGAGATGGAACTCCTCGAGATCTCCCAGCACGTCAAGATGAGGAGTCAGTGTCCAGAATCCCTGAGGGTGTGGGGAGGGGGCTGCTGGGTATGGTATGTGCATGTGTGTGCATGTGTGTACTTGTGCATGCATGTCTGTGGTGTTTGTGTGTGCCGTGTGGGTGCATGTGTGTGGGTGTGTGCATGTGCATGTTTGTGGGGTATGTGGGGTGTGCGTATGCATGTGCATTGTGGTGTGACATACACATGTGCATGCACACACGTGTGCATGTGCACCTGCATGCATGTGTCATGTGCACACGTGGGTACGTGCATATGTATTGTGTGTGCATGCACTGTGCACATGCATGTGCATGCATGTGGTATGTTGTGTGTATGTTGTGTGGTGTATGCATGTGTGTATGCACATGTGCGTGTGTGTGTGGGCATGCTTGTGGGGTGCATGTGGTGTGTGTGTGTGTGTGTGTGTGTGTGTGTGTACATGTGCATGGTTATAGGGCCAAGGCCCAGGAAGTAGGGAGAGCCCTGGCTGGGCACAGTGGCTATGGAATGTGGGGCGGGGCCAACAGTAGGTACCCGGGGGGAGCTGGAGCCCTGTGGAATGGGATGGAGTCAGACCATGTCTGCTGGGGAGGTACAGGTGGAGGAACCTTTCAGCCTAAAGGCCCTCCCAACTTTGGCCTTGTGCCCTCTCATCTAATGGCCTTTCCGGCTCCAACATCCCATCCTCCATGTGCTAAGGTCCTCCCCATATGACCTTTCACCACTTCTAACAGCTCTCTCATCCATGCAGTTCTAAGACTCTCCCACTGTAGACAGAGGCTCTCCCTTGGGGTTGGAGGGAAGTCCTCTCCACACAAATGGCCACCCCAGAGCTGCCTGTTCTGTCTGCACTCTAATGGACACAGCTCCAGGGTGCTGAGGCCACTCTTCTGGCTCAGATAAGCCTAGTTTGCTGATGTTGACTGAATTTGCCTCATTTAGTTCATTTTTATAAGAAGGCCCGGCCAGACAAGCACTGCTTCCTGGCCTCCCTGAAGGGTTAACTGGTGGCAGCCTCCAGATGCAGACAGCTTCGGAGGGAGGAAGGGCAAGTGGCCTCCAGGGGCCTTCCCTGTCTGATTCAGCCTTTCCTCCCTAGGGGATCTCGCCAGGCAGGGCTGTGGGTGGAGAGAGAGGGGATGCAGGAGACCAGCTGGGCTGGACACAGATGGCCCTGGTCCGTCCTTGTAAAGGTTTGGGTTTTTATTCTTAGTGCAATCATAAAACTGGGGTGTCATCTAGTCCAACTCCCTCGTCTTACATAGGAGGAAACTGAGGCCCAGAGAGGGAAAGAGCTCTGCCCCAGGTCAACAGAGATAGAAGCGAGCAGGGCCAGGAGGAGAGCTCGAATTTCTTGCCTCCATTGCTCTTGGCAACCTTCGGCCTAATAGAGAGAGTAGATTGAAAGTCATCTGGAAGAAGGCTCTAAGCTGGGAGGACCAGGAGTAGTCTCTTGGAGAAGGTCGTGTTGCAGGAGACTCTCAAAGGAAACTGGGAAAACTAAGCACTCCATGTACAGGGCACAGCCCAGGCAAAGGCATGTTGGTGGGAAGCCATGTTGTCAGGTCATTGAGTGTTCGGATGGAACTTGGAACTTGAGTATCAGGGGGCTGAGAAGGGAGCCAGGGGCTAGGGTGGGCCAGGCCAGGCTTTAAAAGCCAAAGGAAGGATTTCAGATTTGATCTGGTTGGAACTTCTTGTAGAGGAGAGTGACAAGGTCAGACCCACCTTCTGCCTAGATGATAATTGACCCCGAGGCTGCTGAGGAGATGGCCCAGTGAGAAGGGGAAGGGCAGAGCTTTGGGAGACACCCATAGGTGGGGAGCACTCCCTCCACAGGGACTCTGCCCACACTAAATGGAAGGTTAGGTCTCCTGGGAGCAGCCCATCCTCTGGGGCTTCAAGTTAGAGGTCCTTCTGATTGAGTTTTCATCCTGTGGAATGATGGAATGAAGCTTCTGCGCCCCCAGGAGAAGGCAGCCCAGGGCCAGGGATGGACATGATCTCTTGGATGTCTGATCCAGGACCTTCCAGTAAGGGGGTAAGGGGAGGGGGTACTTCCTTTAGTGGAAGAGCAGGTCATGGTCCTGGGCCCGCTGAGGGGGCAAAGCCATCCAAGATTTACAAATACTTGCCTTAACCTGTTCTAAGGGAGTGAGCCTGGGTCTAAGGCCCCCCAGCTAGGGTGAGTGCCCCCCAGGGCCCCTGTTAGAGGCATGCCTGGGCCCAGCGCAGCCCAGGTGGCCATCCTAAGTTCCTCCCTGGGTCCTGCAGTGGGCGGCTGTGTGGACTTTGAAGAATTTGTGGAGCTGATGGGGCCAAAGCTTCGAGAAGAGACAGCACACATGTTGGGCATCCGGGAACTTCGAATCGCTTTCAGAGAGGTAGGGAGGAGTGTGTGTGTGTGTGTGTGGGGGGGTGGTAGGAGACCCTGGGGCTAAGGAAGGGAAGGGAAGGACCCTCAGATAGGACTGTCCTGGCTGGAGCTCCTGGCAGAGGCCTGGATGAGCAGGGTCAGGGGCTAAGGCAGTGCTGGCAGGGGGCAGGGGGCTGAGCGCCTTTGCTGGGCTTTCCTGCAGTTCGATGCAGACAGGGATGGCCGGATCACTGTGGCTGAGCTGCGGGCTGCTGCCCCTGCGCTGCTTGGGGAGCCCCTGGTGGGGCCTGAGCTGGAAGAGGTCCTTAGAGAGGTCGATCTCAACCGAGACGGACACGTGGACTTTGATGGTGAGAACAGAGCCCCGCACCCCAGTGCACCCCCATAATGCTCTGCTCCACCCCTGCCTCCCCTGCCCCAGCTGCTCTAATGCCTCCCCTTTCCCCCAGAGTTCGTGATGATGCTGTCCGCCCGCTAAGCTCAAGGTCCCTGGACCCCAGAGGAAGATGAGGCCGCATGTTCTTTATGCTGGGACGTCTGGCGAGCTTCTGACGTCCCTGGGTGCCCTATGTTTTCCCCTCCCTTTGCTGGTATTCCCCGCTCCCTGAGCCAAGCACTCGAATCATTGGGTCGTCCCTGTCACCTCCAGAATATAGAGCTGCATGAGGTCTTAGAAAGGCCGTCTAGTTCAGCCCTTTCCTCAGGTCTACAGATGGGAAAACTGAGGCCCAGGGAAAGGAATGGGGGCAGTTCAGCTCCATGCCACTGGAACCTGCCTCATCTCTGTAGCTCCTCCTGACATCTAGAAAGAGAACCTGAGTTCAAATCCTGCTTCTGACATCTGTGTGACCTTGGGCAAAGTGCTTTGTCTCCTGGGCCTCAGTTTCTCCACCTACAAAATGAGCAAATCGGAGGGGCCAGTTTCTGAGATCCCTTCCAAGTCACACAGTTAATGGCAGAGCTGGGATTTGATCCAGTCTCCTGACTCTAAGCCCATCCATCCTGTCCCTCCTCCAGGAAGCCCTCCTTGACTCACCCTGGCCTTTTTTGTCTCAGGAATCCCATGTCACAGTAGGCCATGCACTGCCCCAGAGTCTCTCGCTGTGCCTTGCTTGTGAATCTGGTCTCTGCAAGGAGAAGGGTGGGTTTTGACCCCTTCTCCTGCCTCTCTGACCTCAGTCCACCAAGGGCTGGGCACACTGGCATTAGCTGGTACTTGCTGAATTATCTGAGTGAATGCAGAAAAAAGGCAGAGTGGGGCCAGCTAGGGTCATAGTCTGGAAGGGCAGGGCCAGGAGGGATGCTGTCAGAAGCATTGGGAATTGGCCAGATGCCTTAACTGGCCCTGGGCCCTGGGACTTCCTCCTCATTGGCTCCCCAGGTGCCCCTCCTGTCCTGGCTGCTCATACCCCCTGCTTGCTCTAGGCCCATGGCTGTGGAGCAGAGGGCACTGTCCATCTGCTTGCTGTGTCTTTTGTCCTCCATCTGTCCCGAGAAGAGGCAGGGAAAGAGGTCTCTGGATCAGCAGGAGCCAGAGAGACTGGGCGGGTGCCAGTTTCTTAGCATGGCCCACATTCTGGGATGGCTCTGGTGGCCCCTGGGGGAGCCAGCACTGGGCTATGAACCAGGACACTGGCCTCCAATTCCCATCTCCACGTCAATATCTCTGGGTGCCCTTGGCCCTGGGGCATCTGGAGCATCAGTCCACCCCTCACCCTGGGGCCAGGAGGAAGAAGCAAGTGCTGCCAGCCTGAGAAGACAAGAGGCTCTGGGACAGTGCATGGCCTACTGTGGGATGGGATTCTTGAGACAACTCCTTGGGAAAGGAACCTGTGCTGATAAAGTGCTCCCGGGGCCAGGGGCTGAGGGGTCCTAAGGCCAGTGGTTTCCTAGACCACCTTTTGAGGAAGCAGGAAGTGGGGCCTCAAGGTACAGAACAGCCCCTGTGGCCTAGGGCTAGAGGGGGGAGCAAGCAGGGGGCTTTTCCCACTCTTATTTTTCTCAGGTCTCCCTGGGTCCAAATCCAGCTCCCACCAGCACTGCCCACAAGGTGTAGGACCCTAGCACCCTGGGAAGGGACCTCAGAGGCATCTCCTCCGCTCCATACACAAGGGCCCTCCCCACTAAACACTGGGCCGGGCCAGCCCCTGCTGGCCATCATAGAGGGTGAGACATGGGTTCCCAAGAACTTGGGCTTACGCCATCTTTTAAGGTCTGCCAAGCACGTTAGTCATGTTACTATGTTACTGCTGGAGGCAGGAGTTCTTAGTCCCCCATTAGACAGATGAAGAAACTGAGGATAGGCGAGGTCAATTCAATTGCCTACCTAATACCTGCACATCTACTCAGTACTGGAGACAGGATCTAACCCCTTCGTCCTAACTGAAAAACCAGGAACAACCCTATCCACTGGGCCATTCAGTCACCTTACAGAGCCTGCCCTTGACAACTGATGTGTGACCCTGGGCAAATCACTTAACTTCCCTGAGTCTCACTCTCCTCATCTATGAAATGGGGATATAATAACAGAGCTGCTATGAGGATCCAATGAGAGAACTACGCATGTAAAGTTCTTTGAAAATGTCGAAGGAGAAGGGGTAACCCAGAGGGGTGGGTGCCAAGCCCTCTCCCCGATCTCAGTCCTGTAGCCTGAGGAATCCAGGCCGTGGAGACCAAGTCAAGGAGAAGCTGGGGGAGCAGCCCCTGGAGCATGTTGTGCCCCATTCTGAGCTCTGCAGGTTAAGAAGGAAGGCCCCAGAGGAGAGTGAACCATCATCCTACTGGGAGGAACTGGGGATGCTTAGCCCGGAGCAGAAAAGCTTCAGGGAGGCCCCAAGCTGGCTGCGTGGAGGAGAGATCAGCTTGTGTTGCTGGACCCCCAAAGGAAGGGACAGGGAGCAGTGAATGGGGACAAGGGGCGGAAGTCAATTAGGTCGGGACAACAGAAAGAACTTTCAGACGACAGGGGGCCCAAAGGGGGCAGGGCTCCACCACTTCAAGCCTGTCTCAGGAAGGTTCCTTCGGGCCAGAGTCCCTTTCAACTCTGGGATTCCGTGACTATATATTAGCAGGAGGGAAAGAGCCAAAGGGCCTTTCCAGAGCCTGGCCAGAACATTCCTCCTTCACTTGCTAATATCGCATCTGGGGAGGGGGAGGGGAGAGCAGCCCAGGCTGGAGAGGTGGGAGGGCCAAGGGCCCAGGGAATCCAGAGAAGGAGACTCAGGAACCAAACCCTGGAAAGGAAGGCGCTATTAATCCTGAAAGGAAGGAAGAGGAAGAATCAGAACATTTGGATCAAATGACAGAGCCAGGAAAAGGGAGGGACAATGTACAGGACGCCCCCAGTTCTGTAAAGGGAGGCAGGGCTCACGCATGGTGGGCATGGACAGTGCAGCAGGTCTCCGGCCTTCGGCAGAGGCCGAAGGAGGCAAACACTGGCTCCGGCGCTGTTCTGCTTGGCTACGCTTTGTTACAAAGGAGAGATCTGTTTGGGGAGGGTGGGCATCATGACAAAAACAACACCCTTTCTTTTTATTTTCTTTTTTTAAAGAGGAGGGCTCTGCAGGGTGGGAGACTATGGGTGCGGAATACTGTATGTGCTATCAGACTTGGCTGATGTGTTGGTGAGTTTTATAAAGCTGCTTCCTCCCCCTTTCCCTTTCTCATTCTTTGTTGTAGGAGATCACTCTCCAGGGAAGGGAAATTGGATTTATTTGGAAATGAAGACGATACAAAAATAAAACAACGGCAGCAGAAAGTGTTCAAAGGGGAAGGCCTGCCCTGTGGGTGGAGGGAGCCAGGTCTGCAGGCCTCCTTGGGACAGTAGAACCCTTCTGGGTCAGCTTCCTCATCTGTACAGTGGGGAAATGATCTTTATGTGGCCTGCCCCAAGAGGTTAGAAGAGCCATGCTCTGTAATGCAAGGCAGGTAAGGATTGAAGGGAAAAGAGGAAGGAGCCCACTCTCCCAGCCAGAATTAAATGCCATTTTATTGGGACAGAAGACCCTAGCTGTGAGGATGGCCACAGGGGCCTCCTAATAAGTTAAGGGCACCAGGATGGGCAGAGGAAGGCCTGGCCCCAAAGCCAGGGAAACCCAGGGAGGACGTAGGGCACAGGAGGAAGAGGGATGAGGCAGACTTAGGAGCAGTAAAGTTCCTGAGAAAGCCTCCGACTCTGAGCTCCAGGGGTCCTGGGGCCGGCCGAAGCACAGAGTGCTGGGCCAAGGAGCAGTCTCCCCTGAGTGAAGCCTTCCATGGGCTCCAGCTCCCTCTCTGGCAGGGTCAGAGGCACCTTGTAGTGGTCAGGAGGCAGAGGGCCCAGCTTTGAATCTGGACGCCGCTGCTGAGTAGCCGGCTGTCTCTGGGCAAGGCCCTGTTGCTCCCCACTTGGGGGGAGGGGAGTATTGGCCTGCCTGGCCTTGGGGGTCTCTTTCAGCTCTTAAGCCTAGGAGGGGGAAGGGGACAGCCTCTGGAGGAGCTGCCTTTGTCATTACCTCTCCTCAGCCACCCCCTTCCCCGTCCTCTTCCTCCCTCCCTGCCAGCTGTGGCCATTTCTGGGCTGCTGAGGCAGCAGCGGGCCAGGGGAGCTCCACCCCGGGCTCGGGCTCAGGGCTCATTTCTCAAAGTAAGGCAGGTAGAAAAGCTGGAAGCCTCGGTGGCCCTTGACAGCGCAGTAAATGAAGATGACATGGTAAACTGAAAGGGAAGGGGCCTGTCACCACCTTGGCCTGTGTCATCCCCATGCCCCAGGAAGTGGGGGCCTCCCTCCCCCACCAGACCGAGGGGTGCACCTCCAGGGATGAGCAGCAGGAAGCCAGGCACAAAGAAGATGGCACTGGAGACACCTGTCAGGGAAGAGGTGGACAGGCCAGACTGAGGCCAGGCCCTGGGGGCAGTGCCTGAGAAAAGCAATGAGAGGGAGGCCAGAAATCCCGGTGGGGGCTGGGGAGCCTACCCGAGTTCCTCCACCCCATCCCTCAGGCAGCTCCTAGGGTAAAAGAAAGGCTCTCACCTGGAGATGGGTTCAACTGGAGTCCTAGCCCAGTGAGGATGAGTGCTGCAGTCAGGAGAGAGGTCAGGAGGCCCTCGAGGTAATAGGGCGTCAGGCCAAAGATTCTACTGATCTCTGGACCTGACCCCTACATCTCTCCAGAAACCCCTCCCCCTTCCTTTGAGGCTTTCTGAAGGTGCCACCACCTCCCTGAGGCCCCTCCTGATTCTTCCCCAGCCCCCCAGTCAGAGCCACAGGTTTGGAGCAACTGTCCAATCCCCTCATTCTGCACATGAGGTGGCCCAGAGGGTAAGGAGTCTTCTCCATACTCTGCCCCCACCTCCATCGAATGGGCCAAAGTTCCCCGATGTTTCTTTTGTATTTACTCATCTGCCTGGCTTTCCCCGGAGGATGTCAGCTTCTGAGGCTTCATCGCTGCCTTAGGGGGCCAACACCTAGCTCAGGGCTTGGTACGTAGTACCATTTTAGAAGATGAGGAAAGAAGCCCAGAAAGGGAAAGCTATTGGCCCAGCTCACACAGCTTTGTCGTTAACGTCAACGATCAGAGATTCGGGAGGTCGTGGGAGCTGTGGGAGGGCACAGGTCTCTTCTCTACACTCAGGGCTTCCTCCAGCCTCTCCCCCACGGTCTCCAGAGGCCAAGCACTCCTCAGATCCCTAAACTGTCTCCACACTTTCTTGGACATGAAGTCAGTGGGATGCGTTTTAAAGATTAGAATTAGATGCTGGATTTGGAAGGAAGCCTAGAAGCCACACTCCTTACCTGAAGCATGACTTCCTTCCTCCCTCCCAAATCCCAGCTCCACCCCCAACTCCCCCCACTCCTAAAGGGAAGGCTGACCAGGCATGTGGCTCTATCTGGCCCCTAGGGACAGGAGGGGGCAGGCCAGGGAGCCAGATACTCACTGAGGCCCAGCAGCAACAGCAGGAAGGAGGCCAGAACCACACGGCGATTCTTCTGGATCAGGGGGTGCTGTGTCCAGCTGAGGCCAGACAAAAAAATCATAAATAATGATACTTGTGGCAGTAAAAATAATAGATCACATTTGTATAACATTTTAAAGACCCACCAATCCTCTCACTTATCCCCATTTTATGGAGGGAGAAACTGAGACCCAGAGAGGTTCCAGTCCCAGATCGAGGCAGGGGATGCAGTTAAAACTGGTTTCTCGATTCCAAGCCCAGTGCCCTGATGGGAGGGAGGATTAGATGAGGATGGGGCTGGGCTGGAGAGGGCATCTGGGAGGGAGGGGAAGATAGGGCAGGCTGGAGAGGGCATCTGGGAGGGAGGGGAGGATGGGGCAGGCTGGAGAGGGCATCTGGGAGGGAGGGGAGGATGGGGCAGGCTGGGTGGCTGGAGGAGGGAGGAGGCCCTGCCCTTCACCTGCAGCAGGCTCCATAGGAACGCTGGGTGCTGTTGCTGATGGTACTGAAGGAGCACTGAGAAGTTCGGGTAGAAGAGCCACCTGGGTCCCTGCTGGAATAGGCCACCCTGAGTAGGGGCCCCTGGGCAGGCCAGGAGCTGGAGGACGGAAGGAGGGCCAGGGGGTCAGCCTAACCTGAGCTTCATAGCTCCCTCAGCATCTGAGGGGATCCGGGCACCATCGTCGTCATTCTCCAAGTTCTGCTCCAAAATAAAAAGGCTCTGATTGTTGGGCCGCGGGAGGTGGTGGGGGGGACGGGGAAGGGTCCTGAGAGACCCCCACCTCCTCTGCCAGCCTGGAAGCAGCCGGGATTGTCCTGACAGCTGCTTACCAGCCTAACAAGTCTGATGATTCACAGAAACCGAAACCAGTTGGGAGGTGGGTGGCTCAGGAGGCTGGGTAAGGGCCGAGGCTGGGAGGTGCCTGCCCGGTGAAGGGAGGGTGTCTGCAGGGGTGTGAGCCGGAAGAGCAGCTTGGGAAGGGGACTTGGGTCTGGGGTCGAGGTGAGTGCTTGTGTGAGGGAAGGGGCTCGGACTGAGAAGTCCCGGATCTATCTCCACACCAGGACGCAAGGGCCTCGGGAAGCTCTCTCTTCCCTATCTGGATTTCTAGGGTTTCTTCCAGTCTGAAGTCTTATGACTTTGGGCTTCGGGCCAGATAGGGGCCCAGTAAGATCCTGGGAGACAAAGCTGGAAGGGGCCTTGGTGAGAATCCAGTGCCATTTCCCCATCTCACGGACGAGCCAACTGAGGCCGAGAACCCGGGGTGCTGGGCAGGAACTGGCGCGGAGGGCCGGGAAAGGGAACGCTGCTCTCTCACCTGGTACTTGAGACGAGACTGCTTCTCGACCTCTTCTTCCGCGTCTCCCTGGCCCTTGCGCTCAAAGTGCAGCGCCCCAAAGCGCAGGGGGGTCCCCCCGGGCCCCGGGCCCCCCTCCTCCAGGGACAGCTCAAAGGCATCATCGATGCTGAACTCGGAGCGGCCGCTGCTCATGGCTCGCACCCCGCATGGAGCTGCCCTGCAGCTGTGCCCAGCTGCCCGCAGCTGGCCCGCCGTGCCGGCTCTCAGAGGCCCATGGTCCGTGCAGAGCTGCTGCTGCGGGCGGTGGACTGGCCTCGAACCTCGCCTCCGCCTCCCGGGGCGCTGGCATTCACGCCAGCCCCAGAGTGGGTGGGAGAGGGGGAGCGGGGCTCCTGGAAAGGGGTGAAGGAGGAGCTAGTGCCCCCACACCCCCACAGGAGGAGAGGCCGGAGCAGTCAACCGCCTATGGCCGGATAGCTTCACCTAGCCGGGGAGGGAAGGCAGAGGGAGGGGCACCAGTTGGGGGTGGGGGTGAGCTGGGAGGAGGAAGGAGGAAGGAGGAAGGAGGAAGGAGGAGCAGAGGCGAGGAAGAAGGAAACTCCACTTCACTACCGAGCGCTAGATGTGGACGGCAATTCCTCTGAAAAAGATCTGACGGTTCCAGTGGCCTGCAAGCTCAGTCTGGATCAACAGTGTTACTTGGCAGCTGAGGAAGCTCAGACCCTCAGATTTAAGCACAGCTTAGAGAAGAGAGTCAAGAGCCGTATTTATTTGTTAACTATCTACTAAGCAGGGCCCTCTGGGCTGTGTAGTGGCTAGTGTTCCTTGTCCCCATCTGCAGCAACTACAGGAAAAGCCCAGATAGCCATGGTGCAGTTGGTGCCCCAAACGTAAGTGACAAATACACGAGGAGAACAGCACCATAGGAGCTTGGAAGCAGATTCATAAAGCACTCAGAGAGTCTCTGAGCTCCTCTGGAAGGGAGCTGAAAGCTGGAGTGCTGCTCAGTGGCTTTCCCACAGACTTGTCCCTCCCCCCGCAGACCCCTGTAGGCTCAGAAAACTACAGAGGAGCCTGTTCTTTGCGGCCGCGTTATGTTTTTGTTAAACATTTCCCAATGACATTTCTATCTGGCTCTTGCCTCCTGAGAGTTTCTACTCCTCCCCAAAAGTTAACCATAGTTTGGGGCCTAGAGCTCAGGCAATGCTTTTCAGGTCACCTGGCCCTGTCCAGATAAACCATGTCCTTTAAGTAGGACGCCCCAGCAGGAAACCCTATCTCCCCAGGGTCAATCCCGGGAGGAAGACGAGTTCCTGGAACACCCCTCTTCTCAGGCCACCTGGGCTAAATGATTTAGAATTATCATCTAAGCACATCCTCACAACAACCTTGGGAAGTAAGCACTATTATAATCCTCATTTTGCAGATGAAGAGACTGAGGCAAATAGGGATTAAATGAATTGCCCAGGGTCACACTGCAACTAGGTATCTGTGGTCAAATTTGAATTCAGGTCTTCCTGACTCCAGACTTTGTTCTCTAACCACTCAACCAACTGGTGTTAACTACAATGGAAGGAAGAGAAAAGGGGGAGGGGGAGGAGGAAGAATGAAATCCTGAATCCCTGATTGCTAACCTCCAGAAGAGAGCCCAAGGGAAAAGGTGAAGACAGTGAGAGTGAGTTGGGTGTCAACTCACTAAGAGAACCAGCTTCGCTTGCTAGCCATCCATTTAGTTGTTCCTTTTGCCAGCATTCCATGACAAAGTGAAAGCTGGCTGGCTTTGAAGTCTGTGGGTATGAGTTCAAGTCTTGCCTCTGTCAATTCCTGGGTGACCTTGGGCAGTGCTTTATCTTGGCAACCTTGTCTGATCATTCTTCTCCTTTGATGGCTCAGCATTCCGAGCCCAGGCTCTAACTGTGAGTGTTCTCCAAGGTGCTGTCCTGGGCGTCTTCTCTTCTGACTACATTCTCTCCCTTGGCAACCTCATCAGCTCTCATTGGTTAAAAACATCTCTACACCAAGGACTTCCAAATCCACATCCCCACCTAATTTCCACCCTGGAACCTCTCTGTCTGTCTGTCTGTCTGTCTCTCTCTCTGTCTGTCTCTATCTCTCTCTGTCTCTGTCTCTCTCTGTTTCTCTCTCTCCTCTCAGTGTTTCTCTCTTCTGTCTTTCCTCTCTCTCTCCCCCCACTCTCTCTTCCTCCTTCTTTCCTCTCCTCTCTCTCCTTTCTGTTTCTAGCTCTCTTCTCTGTCTTTCTCTTCTCTCCTTTCTGTCTCTCCATTTCTTTCTTGTCCTAGTCATCCAACTGAGGCAACTTCAGAGTCGTCCTCAGTTCCCCTTACTTTACAAATCCAATCACTGGCCAAATCTTACAGATTCTGCCCCACCAGCATCTCCTTCTCTCCACTCCCTCTGCCTCCATGGTGGCTCAGGACTACATCCCTTCTCCCTTGCAGTATTAGAGCAGCCTCCCAATTGGCTTCCCTGCCCCACTTCTCTCCCGTCTGCAATCTCTCCTCCACAGAGTTGCCAACATTACCTTTCTAAAGCACAAATCTAAAGATGGAACTCCTCTGCTCAAGAATGTCCAGGGATTCTCTACTGCCTTTGAGGAAAACAAACACAAAAACAGTCCTCCCAGAGCACGCAGCTGCCTCAGCCTCCCTCTCCAGATTTGGTCCCCTCTTCTGCCTTCACACACCCTAAAATCCAGCCACACTTTCCTGCTCTTCCCCTCTTCCTCTTTGTCCCTTTGGACCAGGATGCTCCCTCCTGACCTCTGCCTCTTAGCATCTCCATCCTTCAAGGCTCGGCTCAAGTTCTGCATTCTGCTGAGAACCCTTCAGGATCCCTAATTGGCTCGTGTCATGCCCCACCCCCACAACTTGCACTGGTGCTGGCAAGACCGAGTTCCCAGATGGTATTCTGAGGGTAATCCTGTGGGCAGCTGTCTTTCTAATGCTAGCTCTGGAGACCTGGACAACGTGCTCCCCTGAGGCCGCTAGAGGGCGCCACAGTGCACGGATTTCTTGGCCTGAAGTCAAGAAGACGGGAGTTTCAATGCATCAGACTGCACTATCTGTGTGACCCTGGGCAAGTCACTGGATGGCTATGCCTCAGCATCTTCAACTGTAAGATGGGGATAATAACAGCACGTGCCTCCAAGCATTATTGTGAAGCTCCAGTGCAGGTTCTGTTCCAGCCCACTGCAAGAAAGCGGATATTGCAGCAAAGTCCCAGGAGTCTTTTGGATTTCCAGAGCATCTAAAAGTCATGTTTACACTATACTGTGGGCAATTAGGTGTGCGATAGATACAATAGACATAATAGTCTAAAGCAATCCCAATGTAGTGTTGTTCAGCTGTGCCCAACTCTTCTGACCCCACCTGGGGTTTTCTTGGCAGAGATCCTCGAGTGGTTTGCTATTTCCTTCTCCAGCTCATTTTACAGATGAGGAAACTGAGGCAAACAGGGTGAAGTGACTTGTCTAAGGTCACACAGCTGATCAGTGTCCTCGGCTGCATTTGAACTCACAGCCTCCTGACTCCAGGCCTGTAAGGGCCCTTTAAGACTTTAACTGAACTTTGAGAACTCAGGCAAATGACACCGAAACTCAGGCTGGGTCAAGAGGCACCTGAGTGTGTGTCCTGCCCCGTGATTGTGGGGTATTGAGCACAAGCTGCTAACAGGGGAGCACTCCCCTCCTGTGAGGAGCCTGTTGCTGAGGCTCATGGGAACAGAGTCAGGGAAAGGGGATAAAAGGAGGGAGGTGAGGTGAAAGGGGAGGAGAGAGAGAAGAGGGGGTTGTGAACGAGAAAGAGAATAAAGGCAAGATACACTACACCTTGGTGTTGGACTCCTTTGTCTATTCGGGAGGAGCAGGCTCTCCCAGGGGTCATAGGGGCGACCAGAGTTATAGAGGCGACTGGAGAGGTAAGTATAGGCACCAGCCCGGTATGGTGGGATCCGTACACAGGCCCAGTGCTCTATCCACAGAGGCATATAACGACGCAAATGTTAACTAACACCTGTTTCAAAAGCCTGCTTATGGAGGGTATTAGGAGCTGTTGCCTCCCAGAGATGCCAAGGATCATGACCCACTGTTTCCCCTGGCTGACATGAATGCAACCATATGAAAACATCAGTTCTGAAAAGCAGCTATGGTATTTCCCCTTGGCCCCTCTCACTCAATAAAGGGGAAAGGCCCAGAGGATTAGGGAAAGAAGACAGAGAAGGAAAGGGGTGGGAACCTTCAGCCTCAGGCCACAGGGGGCCCTCTAGGTCCTCCAGGGCAGCTCTTTGACTTCATCCAAGCTTTCCCTTCATAAAAGGATTTGTTGAATAAACTTTGGACTCAGTCAAAGGGCTGCACCCAAGGACCTAGAAGGCCACATGTGGTCCCAAGGCCAAAGCTTCCCCATCCCTGAGGGAGGAGAGCGGGGACCCCTAAACTATCAACTCAGCTCTGCCTCCTACCCCCTCTCCTCCCAGTCCAATGTGGGTAATGCAAAGAACTTTATACATATACGAATTTGAGATGCCTGCAGAACATTCAGTTTGAGGTGCTGAGAAGGCAGTTGGTGAATCAGGACCGCAGCTCAAGAGAAAGCTTAGGGGCACTGAGGGTAAGAGACACTGGCAGAGGATCAGCAAAGGAAACTGGGAAGGAGTAGGCAGAGCAATGGAAGGAAGACCAAGAGAGAACAGCATTAGGAAAACTTAGAAAGCAGAGAACGTCCTGAAGGAGAATCAATGGTCAGAGGATCAGAACGAGGAAGGGCTGATCCTGGCCACCCCCAAAGCTGGGGAAGGAGGGAGGAAGCCCCTCCTGAGGCTGGCCAGCCGCTGTGTTAAGCACCTCACATAGCCACAAACACCCCTCGATTTATCAGAGCTTTGTGGCAAGCCTACATTGAGCTCTGTCAGCACCACCGCCAGCCTCGGGGAGTTCACAGCCTATCAGAGGCTCTTTGTGGTCATTCTCACAATATTCCAAGCTTTTGTGTTATTATTGTGTCTCTTACAGTCTGTAATCAGTGATCATCAATGGGGATTGTAATTGTTTTCGGGTGCTGTGGCTAACTTAATCAATAAATTCTGTGTGTTCTGACTACTCCACCAACCAGCTGCTCATCTCTGGTCCTCTCCTCCAGCCTCCCTATTCCTCGAGCCACAACAATATTGAAGGCTATGACACAGCCTTAAAGGATAAGTCAGCGGTGGCGCTGTGTGAGAGGATTGACTCCAAATTTGAAAGTTCTATTGACCACAGGCTGTAAAACGGTATCAAACAGCATCTCATGCTACAGAGACACAGCAGAGCCTCTGGGAAGAGATCTGCAACCACTCAGAGGCCATCAACACAGAAAAGACCAAGTGGATGCAAATGTCTAGTGCACCAGAGGGTCATTCTAGGATTGTGCCTGGAACAGACAGTATGGATGAATGCTGAACTGAACCCAGAGATGAAAAGAAGAACGAAGGCAGGCTGGGCTTGCCTTTGGGAAACTGCAAAGAACCTTCACTCATTCCAACATGGCTGTAAAGCAAAGGCCTGCCTTTCCTTTTCTTTTTTTTTCCTTTTTGGAGGGCAATTGGGGTTAAGTAACTTGCCCAAGGTCACATGGCTAGTTTTTTTGTTTGTGTGTGTTAAGTGTCTGAGGCCGGATCCGAACTCAGGTCCTTCTGATTCCAGGGCCAGTGCTCTACTCACTGTGCCACCTAGCCGCCCCCAGGGCCTGCCTTTTCAAGACCAAAGTTTTACCAATGTTGCTGTGTGGCAGTGAGATACAGGACACTACTGACTTTGCAGAACTAACGATGATTACCACATGGATGGCAATGGACAGGGACATAGTAGAAATGAGAGGAGCCCTCAAGGAATGTGTAAAAAGAACAGGAGTAAAGGATGGGATGGTCACATGGCAAGAGAAAGGGATGCCATGGGGACAACCTGAGTGATATTGGGAGAGGGGAAGGCTTCCAGGGCACCATGTGAAGGAACTGTGGGGAGGACATGGACAAGATGCCCAGGATGGGCAGCAGCCTTTATCAAACAATCAAAAACCACTTTTAAAGTGTCCACTGTGCCAGGCCCTGTGCCAAGCAAAAAGAGAGGGAAAAGACAATCCCTGCCCACAAGGAACTTACGATGCAGGAGACAAGAGGCAAACAAATTTACACAAAGCAAGCTCCAGACAGGATAAATAGGAAGTAATTAACAGAGGGTGGAGCCTGGGATCAAGACGGGTCAGGGAAGCTGTCCTGTAGAAGGTGGGATTTTAGCTGGGGAAGATGGCAAGAGATGGGGAGGAAGAGTGTGCCAGGCATGAGGGACAGTCCAATAAAGCGCCTGGAGCTGAGAGATGGAGGGTCTTGTTCATGGAACAGCCCAGGGGCTGGTGTCACTGGATGGAACAATCCATTAGGGAATAGGGTGGAGACTACTGGAAAGGTAAAGGGCACAGGCTAGGAAGGGCCTTGAATGCAGAACACAGCATTCTGCATTTGGTCCTGGAGACAATGGGGGCCTGCTAGAGCTTACTAAGTAGGGGGTATGAGTGACATGGGTGGATCTGCACTTTAGGAAAATCACCTTGTGACTGAAGGATGGACCAAAGTGGGGGGACAGAAGCTGGCCCAGCAGCAGGTAGGAGCTCTCCAACATAACCCACAAAGGATTACAGATTTAGAGATGGGTGGGGCCTTATGGTTGCTGAGTCACAGCTGACTTTTCAAGACCCTACCAACCATAGCAACCAGTACTATTCGCAAAGATCCCAGAGTGGCTTGCTATTTCCCTCTCAAGGCAAACAGAGGTTAAGTGACTTGCCCAGGGTCCCACAGCTAGTAAGTATCTGAGGCCTGATTTGAACTTGGGTCTGAGCCCTGAGGGTCTTCACTCTATCTACTGAGCCACCCAGCAATCTTAAGAGTTTCATCTTAATCAAATTCAGCCTCCTTTTACGGAAGAGGAGGCTGAAACACATAAAGAAGTCATTTACCCAGTCATACAGCTACTAAGTGATGAGGCAGGATTTGAACTCAAGTCTTCCTGGCCCAAGTCCAGTCCCCTAACCATTATGCTAAAGCTAATCTTCATTTGGGTTAGAAAAAAAATTTTTTTTTTTGCTTTTTTGAGGGCAATTGGGGTTAAGTAACTTGCCCCAGGTCACACGGCTAGGTTTTTGTTTGTGTGCGTTTAGTGTCTGAGGCCCGATCTCAGGTCCTTCTGACTCCAGGGCCTCTACTCACTGCGCCACCAAAAAACCCTCTTATACAAGGTAGTTATAAATCCGAGCAGTTTCAAACTTTAATACCTGACACAGAGGATAGAGAGCACTGAGCCTGACGTCAGAAAGACCCAACTTCAAGCAATCCCACTCTTACTAGCTGTGGGACCCTGGGCGAGTCACTTAACCTGTGTGCCTCAGTTTCCTCCAGTGTAAAGCGGGGATCATAATAGCCCCTACCTCTCGGGATTATCGTGTGTGGCACACAGAAGGTGCTACATAAGTGCTCATTCCCTTCCCCCTGTGTCTTAGAGTTTAGACGCTAGAAGCACCCTGGAAACGACACGTGCAAGTCTATTTCTGTTTTTTCCGCATTAGTCCTCTTAATTTGAGGTTGTTCTTTCTTTACAGAAAATCGGCAGCAACGTGGCGCAGATGGTGGCCCCGCAAACCCCGAGCTTGGCGCCCATAGTGAGGCCGGGGAATCCCCGCCTGAAGAGGGGGCGGTGCTGCCTCATTGATCTGCTCCGAGCCAGAAAACCGGGGTGGGGGGGGGTGGAAGTGAGCTGCGGGGAGGAAGCCTCCAGCGTGATGCCAAGAGCCACTTCCCTAGGACAGGTAATGAGCTCCCCATCCCCAGGCGTCTTCGAGAAATGGGCTAGATTAGAAGGCCTCTTGCTTGGAGATTCTGTGACTCGATCTCCCTTTTCAAACACAGAGTTACTGCACACTCCTCGGCCTCAGTGAAAGAGAGAACAAGCCGGGCGTAGGAGGGCTCCATCTGCGCATGTGCCAACAACTCTGGCTTCTACCCTCAGTAAAGATGGCGCCACAGGCGCCTCCGGAAGTTGCCGAAACTACGGTTCCGGAAGCTGTCAAAACGAAGCGTTTCCGTAACTTGCCGAGATTGTCCGGAAGCTTCCGAGAGGAGGGCATCTGGCAGCAGGATGGCGGACTTGATTAAGAAGCTGCGGGCGGAGGGCATCGAGAAGCGGGTTGTACAGGAGGGCACCGGGGAGCTCCCCGACTTCCGGGACGGGACCAAGGTACGGCTCCGCTCACCGCCGCCCCGCTGTCCCGCTACGCGAGCGGGGCGGGGGGAGGCTCCGGAGCTGGCGGCTGCGCAGCCTCGGGGCCCCCCGTTGGCCCGCGACCCCAGCACTCACGTGCGTTGTGGTCCTGATTGGCCAGCGTTTGCTTCGAGGGCGGTTCCGGGCGTGTCGGCCCCGCCCCCGGTCCTTAAGCGCTGTCCCTGCGGTTCTGGGCGTTGCCAGTCCTTTGCCGCATAGCGCCGCCTTGTGGCCGGGCAGGAGGCCCCGCCGGGGGCGAGGCGCTGGAGGGGACTGGGTCCGAGGCTTAGCTCTGACCCCAGGACTTGCTGTGTGTCCCTGGGCAAGACCCTTCCCCTCTGGTTCTAGATCTGGGAGGGATAACAGTACTCTAGGCACAGTCCCCAGGGTGTGGAGGAACGGAGTTGAAAGGGGAGAGGGAAGACCTGGGCCAGCTGAGCCTCAGTTTCCTGGTCCATAAAATGGGAATGACAGCAGCCCCTTCTGCGCAGGGGGTGGGAGGGTGAAGATCCAGCGGGGTGCCGCGTAAAGCCGTACTGACATTGACCTTGCTCATTTCACTGTCAGCACCATCTCCGCCCTTCCCCCTCCCAGCCGGCCCCTTCAACCCCTGGCCCTGGGGAGGGAAGGGGAGGGCGGGGCTGGGCTGCCCCTTGGGGACCTCCGGCTCTCGGGGCGCTCCTGATGGGCTGGCCCCCCAGGCCACCTTCCATTTCCGGACCCTGCGCAGCGACGATGAAGGGGCACTCATCGATGACAGCCGCCAGCGGGGAAAGCCCATGGAGCTCATTCTGGGCAAGCAGTTCAAGCTGCCCGTGTGGGAGACCATCGTGCGCACCATGCGCCCTGGCGAGGTGGCCGAGTTCCTCTGTGATGTCAAGGTGAGGCCACGCCCCCCTCCCTGAGGCCATGTTACCCCCACCCTTGGTGGGGGGGAAGGGGTGACCCCTGGTCAGACCGAGCTGGGGGCACGCTGGGGGGTGGGCACGGTGGAATGGAGATGGACCTCCCTGGCAGGCCCCCTAGCCAGCTGAAGTCCGGTCACTGAAGCATGGCCCTTCCACTCGAAGCTTATCACAGAATCTCAGAGAGGGCAGCAGGATAGCCCAGCACAAAAATCTCCTCTGGAGAGCCCCTGACCAGTGGGCTTCCCCCACCATCCCGAGGGGGCTGGGTCATCATTGGGAAGTTTCTTCCTACTACGGAGCTTGAATCTGTCATTTTGCAACCTTGCTACCCCCAAGGTGTGTCCTCCAGGGGATCCCTCCCCAAGGGCAGGCACTCTCCAGGTCCCTTAACTTGACTTTCTCTGTACTGCTCCCTGTAATGTAGTGCCCAGAGATGAGCTCCCCATTTCAAACCTGGTCTGGTCAGGGCAGAGGACAGTTCTAAGGCCATATCACCCCCTCTCTGGATGTACTGATCCATTTAGCTCCTTTGGCTGCCCCTCCCCCCTTCCTTCCCCCTTTTTGGGTGAAAACATTCTTTGGGGCAAACGCCCCCAGTAGGCAGGTTAGGGACACTCTATCCCTGGCCAGGCATCCTCCAGCAGCTGGAGGGATGGAGGAATCTCCATTTGGGAGGCTGAGGACCTGCCTCCACTGAACTTGGAGGGGCTCAAGATCATGCTGCCTACCTGACCATCATTTGGGAAACCCAGGAGTGACTCTAGAGCCCTCTGCTCTGACAGCCAGGGTTCTCATGTTCTCTGTTCAGCTTTCATAGACAGAGGCTCTTCCCAGGACTTTTGCCCAGGATCACTTGAAATGGATTATAATTCAGGGTAGAACTGTGTGGGTCAGAAGTTGGGGGAGCCCAAGACACACTGAGCACCTGCTGTGCTGGACTCTGGCCTGCCCTCTGGGAGAGGACAGTCTGGGGAGGGCAAAGAGGGCCCTGTGGCTGGGTGTTAGCCAGGGGCCTCCACTGGGACAAGTAGAGCTTGAGGCAGCCTTAGGAGAGAGTTAGATTTTGGCCTGGATGGGTGAGGGTCATCTAGCCTGGGTTGGGGTGAGAATGGTGTCCACACCTAGGTGTACAGGTGCTGGGGCCTGCTGGAAGCAGCAGGGATATGTCCTGGGAGAGGCCTGGGACAAGTCAAGACAAGCCCTGGGCACAACTCACAGAGCCCTGCCTTAGGATGCGCCAGGCCCTTGGTGCCAATGCTCTGTGTGACCTTAACATGTGACTCCACCACCCTAAGCCTGTTTCTTCCTCTGTAATAGGAGGCTTTCTAAGGCCCCTCCTGCCCCTGACATCCCCTGTTCTAAGACTTTTCCAGCCCTGACATCTCTGTTCTAAGTGTCCTCCCAGCTTGGACATTCGATGTTCCATGTTCTAAGTTCCCTCCCAGCTTGGACATTCGATGTTCCGTGTTCTAAGTTCCCTCCCAGCTCTAAAGCCTGTTTTCTCTCATCCTGCAGCATGTGGTCCTGTACCCGTTGGTATCCAAAAGTCTCCGTAACATTGCCGCAGGCAAGGACCCCCTGGAGGGCCAGCGGCATTGCTGTGGCATTGCCCAGATGCAAGAGCACAGCTCTCTGGGCCACGCTGACCTGGACGAGCTGCAGCAGCGCCCCCAGCCCCTCATCTTCCATATAGAAATGATCAAGGTGAAGGTCAAGGGGAGGCCCTGCAGGGCTGGGTGGCCTGGTCCAGCCTTGGTCTCCCAAAGAGGAGGCTCCAGTAAGGAGCACCCCTTCCCAGGGTCCTCCTCCAGTGCCTCGCTACACCAGAGTCCTGGCTAGTTTCTGTGCCAGCCTCAGCAGGCCGGCCCCGCCTATAGGGCCAGGTGCTGGGGGGTAGGGCTCTGGGACCAGCCTTGCTCAGAGCCAAGGGGCCCCTCAGCCCCAGCAATTCCCATAGATCATCTTCGAGTAGCAATCTGCACCTGGGAAGGAGTGTCCTACTGATGAATCCCAGACTCTTGGGAGGCCATGGGAGAAGAGCAGTGGACTGGGACGTTGTGCTTTATTTCTCTGGGTCCTTGAAAGGCAGGGAAGGGAAGGGCTTGTAACCTCAGCCCCATTTTATAGGCTAGGAAACCAAGTCTTCCTCCCTGTTTAACTGAGCTTCCTCTGTGTCCAGCCCTGTGCTAGGGTCTGGGCAGACCCTGGGGAGGGGGTTACATTCCATCTGGGGAGACAAGTCTATATAGAGTGACCACGGGCAGCTGGGGAGGAAGGAGTGAGCAGGGAAGGCTTCATGTAGGAGGTGGGCCAAGCTTGGCAGGGAGGGGGAGGGCAACAGGGACACCCCCAAAGTCTGTGCAAAGGCATGGAGGTGGAAGATGCCATGTCCTGTGCAGATAGCGGCACAAAGGCCCGTTTGGCCAGACTTGGTGTATGTGAAGGAGAACAGTGTCTACTGGGCTGGAAAGGCAGCTGGACATAAGGGCAGCTAGCCCCAAACAGGGCAGCTGCTGCTTGGCCTTGGGGGTCCTGGATCCCCGGGAGGGGTGGGTTACTGAGCAGTGGAGCGACCTAGTCAGACCTGTGCAAGGAAGACCAGAGGGTCAGGTGGGAAGAACTCTGGTTTAAATTCTGCCTTAAGGTGTCCTGTGTAAAATGGGGGTGATGGTTGCCCAGGGACCCCCCAGCTATGCTATTTTATGTTCTAAGGCCCTCCCAGTTCTGATGGTCCATGTTCTAAGGTTCCCCAGCTCTAAAAGTCCATGTTCTATATCCTAAGGCCTCTTCCCAGCTTTGATATTTTCTGTTCTAAGCCCCGCCCCCCAGTAATTCTAGGAGCCCGGGAGGATGACGATGGAAGGGCATTATCCATGGGGATGCCCTCGTCCCCTTGTCCCGGCGGCTGAAGCGGCTTTGACACCCTCCCAAGGCGTGATCCTGTTCCCTGTGCCCACAGGTCGAGGCCCCTGGTACCTACCAGCAGGACCCGTGGGCCATGAGTGACGAGGAGAAGATGAAGGCCGTGCCCCTCATCCATGAGGAAGGCAACCGCCTGTATCGGGAGGGGCGCGTCAAGGAGGCCTCCATCAAGTACTATGACGCCATCGCCTGCCTCAAGAACCTGCAGATGAAGGTGGGGGCCGGGCAGGGGGCCGGAGCCTCGGCCTCTGCCCCCAGGCCCCGCCTTGACCCGCGCTCTTCTTTCGCCTGCGCAGGAGCAGCCCGGCTCTGCCGACTGGATTCAGCTGGACCTGCAGATCACGCCGCTACTGCTCAACTACTGCCAGTGCAAGCTGGTGGCCCAGGAGTATTACGAAGTGCTGGACCACTGCTCCACCATTCTCAACAAGTACGAGGGTGAGTGCCGGGGCGCACGGACCCTCCTCGGATGCTGCGCGCCGGCCCCCGCGGCCCCCTTCCCCGACCTCCTCTCCCTCCCCCGGCGCTCGCGCTCCCCTGTCCCGTGGCTCCCTCCTCCCCCTCCGCAGGTCCTGCCTTCTCTGTCCCCTGGCAGGCAGTGGAAAGTGAACACTGGGCTCGGACCCAGATCCCAGCTCTGCTCCCTAGGACGTGTGTGACTTTAGGAAGGCCCCTTACCCCTGGGGCCTCAGTTTCCTGTCAGTGGCTACCTCTGGTGGGTGAGGGCAGAGAGGACGGGTCCCAAGGAAGCTTCCACGGCCTCACCCCCTCTGCCTGGCATCTCCCACAGACAACGTGAAGGCCTATTTCAAGCGGGGCAAGGCCCACGCAGCAGTGTGGAATGCCCGGGAGGCCCAGGCTGACTTTGCCAAAGTGCTCCAGCTGCAACCAGCACTGGGCCCCGTGGTGAGCCGAGAGCTGCGCGACCTCCAGCACCGGTTGCGCCAGAAGGACCTCGAGGACAAGGCCCGTTTCCAGGGCATCTTCTCTCCGTGACGGCCCCCCCACTGTGCCTGCCCCTGTATAAATGTTGTATATTTATCTGCCTGCCTTAGTCCTCGCTCCTCTGTGGGGTCCCACAGCCCTGCTGCTGGCTGATGAGTGAGTTTGGGCCAGTCACTCCTCTGGCCACTCCTGGCTTTTGCCCCTGGGGATTCCTGAGGGCCTGGAGGATGTGTCCCATGGGCTTCTTGCTCTCTCAGAGATGTGGACTACTGGGGCTAAGAGGAAAGATCATGGCCCCACCTCTGTCACTGCCTGGGTGGGCTTAGGCTAGACACTGTCCTTTCACTCTCAGGTGTGCTATCTCCTAGGTCCCCCCACCCCCTGACACTTCCCAGAATAAGGCCTGCCTGGCTGGGAGCTGAGCAGGAACAGTGGCCTGAGGGGCTGAGAGGACAAGTGGAGAATTGGGGGAAGCCAAAGGATTTGTGTTCAAATCCCAATTCCTGGGTCAATTCCCATGGACCCAGGGCTAGAAGCCAGGGTGAGGCCCTGGTGTTGGGGGAGCCCCAAGTGCAGGCACCACAGAGCACAGGACGCCAGGCTGGGGGTTGGGGTTTAATGTTCACAGTTTCACATGTCATGGAAGCCTCAGGGGCCTCTGCCCCTGTCCCCCTCTGCCCTCTCCCCAGGGCCCATCCCCTCACATTAAAGGGATTTGTAACACATTGGCAGGGAATGGGAGGACGCAGAAAGGGGACAAGCAGGGTGTAGGGGGTGGGCAGCAGGGGGTGGGCACAGGAGCCAGCCCCC
The DNA here is from genome assembly GCA_011680675.1 of Gymnobelideus leadbeateri. NCBI lineage: Eukaryota > Metazoa > Chordata > Mammalia > Diprotodontia > Petauridae > Gymnobelideus > Gymnobelideus leadbeateri. The sequence continues at coordinate 258,050 of WOXC01004100.1, forward strand.
TCTCCCCTCTGGGGGTGGGCTGGGGGGATTGTCAGTAAATACATCGTTCTCAGCAGCGGCCCCCCGGGGGGACCTTGGGCCAGTCACTCCTCTGTGTCCAGCTTTAGGCTGACGCTCCGGGCCTTGGCCCGGGCCAGGGCAGTGGGTGGTGTCCCTGGCCCCTCCCGATCGGCCTGGCTGGGCCCTCGGGAGCGGAGTAGTTGGCTTTGTTTGCGGAGAAAGTCCACAGGAGCTGCCCCATAACTGCTCTTGGCCAGCCCTGTCCTTGGTGGGGCCTGGGGGGCATGAGGGTGGGCGCCTGCTTCCAGCTGGGCCAGGTGGGCCATGTAGCCTTCAGACAGGAACTGTGGAAAAACATGGTGCTTTAGGCAGGGCCAGCCAGAAGGACCCTTGAGCCCTCAATCATGGGCCTAGGGGGAAACCATTTATTAGATACCTCCTTTGTTCCTGGCACTGGACTGAGGCCTCACAACAAATCTGGGCAGTGGGTGCTATTAGCCCCATTTTAGAGTTGAAACTGACAGGTGACTTGCTCAGGGCCACACAAGTGGCCTCAGGCTGAATTTGAACTTGGGTCTTTTTGCCTCCAGGGAGGGCTCAGGTCTGCAGCCCTCTGTCCTCTGCCCTTCACAGCCACCAGCTCACCTGGCATTGGGACTGAAGCTTTCGGACAGCTCGGCCCACGATGTAGGTCTGGCTGGGAGGGAGCCCCAGGGCCCCGTACACGGCCACATCCTTGGGGGAGCCATAGCCGGCCACGATGTTGAGCTCCACCTGTGGTCCGAGTGAGGACACGGGGCCTGTGTAACTGACTGATGCTGTCCGCCTCCAGCTTCCCCTTGACCCGCCTGGCTCCTGCCAGTCCCAGAGTGGGAAGGGGTTTGCCTGGGCCCCCCCAGCTGGGGAGCATTCTGGGTGGGATCAGAACCCAGGGCCTCACCTCCTGCACCAGGCTCTGCAGGAACACGGCCTTCTGCCGCAGGGGGTCATGGGTGAGGCCGTCGCAGAAGGAGACTACTCCATGGGGGAAGTTGTGCTGGGAGAGCCAGGCAACCACTCGGTGCTTCTGCATGTCTGGCCGGCCTGTCACGTACACGATCAGGTAGCCAGAGTCTTGCCAGTGTCTGTGGAGTCAGTGACCAGAAAGAGCCCATGTGACCTTCCTAGTGACCCTGTGAGGCAGGGCCATGATCTCCCCTTTTTACAGAGGCCCAGAAAGGGGGTGACTTTCCTGGGGTCACTCCGAGAATAAATGTCAGCAGCAGGATTTCCACCCAGGTCTCTGTGACTCCCAAGGAGCAGGGGTTGGGGGTGGATAGGAAGGAGAGTGAGGCAGGAAGAATGCTCGAACCTGACCACATCCACGGCTCCGGCCCTCACTTTGGGGTCGCTGCCCATGATGGAGACGCTGGCGGTGAAGGATCCATCGATGCTAAAGACCACAGCTTCAGTGCCACGGGCCACCACGGTCAGGCAGCATTCAGCATGGGTGTGATCCCCCCTGCGCAGGTGTGGACAGAAGGCCCTGGGTGGGAGGCCCGTGGGGACCCTGCCTCTGTCCCTCTGGGGGCCAGCCTTCCCCTGGCCCGCTCTGGCCCCTTACCTGACCACCATCCGGACAGGGTAGACACCAATGCCCAGGGAGCGCTCTGGAGGCACGGGGAAGGTGAGCCGGCCAGAGCTGTTGGTCACCTCAGTGCCAAAGTGAATCCACTTGCCAGAGAGGGGCTGGGTCATGATATAGACGTCCACCTGGAATGCAGGGGAACGGGTGGATCCAGGGGCCTCTGGACACCTTGACGCTGAAGTGGAGCAGGGAGTGACCTGTGGGGGTCCTCTGGCCCATAGATGGCAGAGTTGGGGTTGGAATGGGGTCCTCATCACCACTCCCCTCCCCTGCCTGGGAGGGACAAGAAAGGTGGATCTCAGAGGGTGGCCTGAGCCCTGTGATCTGGCCTGTGGGGCCCGGCCTGCTGAGCGCTGACCTTCTCTCCCGTCAGAGTCACCACGTCCAGCGGCCCGTACATGAAGCGGCCACTCAGCACCTGTGGCCGGCCCTCACACACGATGACATCGCTGGCCCGGTGGTTGGAGGTCACGTTCTGCAGGCAGAAGAGAGAGGGTCTGGGTGAAGACTGAACCAGGAGGAGGGGCGCAGGGCGGGGCAGGGGAGGGGCCATACCCGAATCTTGACCTGAGTCCTCCTCCTTTGCCACTTCTCCCGAGGGAAGGCTGGGCTGTAGATGGACGGCTCCTCACACTCAGCCAGCTGGGGCCGCTCCTTCTCGATGACCTGGGGGTGGAAGTGGGGGCTTAGCCAGACCCAGAGCCTACCCCAAGAGGGGGTGAGGCTGAGCGAGCCACCCACCTTTGGGCTTCCCCATCTAAATGAGACTGCCCGACCAGCTGCTGTCCAAGGTCCAGAGCCTCTGCCCATCTCTGTCTCAGGACTGTCCCAGACCTGACACTCCACACCCTAGGGCCTAAGGGCCCTCCCAGCTCTGCCAGCCATTCTGTGGATTGAAGGTTCTTCTCTGTACTTGGGGGTCCCTTTGGGTTTCCCAGCTGCCCCAGGACCCTCTCCTGTGGCTCCCCTCCCCACCCCTCCCACCTGGCGCAAAATGAAGGCCACCACGTCGGCAGACTCCCAGTAGCTGGCGTGGAAGAGGTGGGGCAGCGTCACCGTAGGGAAGGCCGTGAGAGCCTCAGGGCAGTACAGGGAATAGTCAATCCGCTTGGTCCCCCACCAGCGCTCCAGGACTGTGGGCCACAAGAGCAGTCAAAGCTTCGTCCAGCCCCTGGGCATGTGCTGCTCCCTCCCTGCCCAGGCACACTCACTTCTGACCACCTCGCTGGCTGTGCTGGGGGCGCCTGCAGGGGCTGGGGGCTCAGACCCCAGCTCGCTGCCCCGCCAGAAGCCGCCGCTGGCTGACGTGGGGGTGGACGGCACCGTCATCTCCAGCTCCTCCAAGAAGAGGCCTGAGTGGGTCTGTAAGGTGTCGGCTGGCAAGGGCACAGAGGGGCATGAGTACGAGGCAGCTCCAGGCCCAAAGTCTCCCTTCCAGTGGTGGACCCAGGAATGATTCTGCCTATGTAGGCGCTGGCTACTCTGAGTCTGGATTTGAACCCAGGCCCCCCCCCACCCAGCCCCAAGCCACAATAGGACCTCAGCCCTCAGGGGAGGCAGGGTAGGATGCTGCAGTGCAGAGACCAGTGGGCTGGGAGCCCTGGGACACCGTGCTGCCCAAACTGCCAACATGGGCAAGTCACTTCCCGTCTCTGGGCTTCAGTTTACCAACATGTAAAATGGGCCAGGGGAAAGAATTCTGACCTTGCAGTCAGAAGCCTGCCTCTTTACTGGCTAACCAAGTCATGGGACCTTGACCGGCCTCAGCTTCTGCCTCCATGAAATGGGGCAACAGAAACTATGGCAGCAGCTTCCCAGGATGTGACTCCATGTAACCAACATCCCCGAGGCCAGAGAGGGAAAGACCTTGCCCAGGGTCCCCCAGGTGAGAGGAGCATAACAGGATTTCACCCCAAGCTCTTTGTCAACAAACCCATGCTCCTTCCTGTCTCTGTGTCCCTAATACTCAGCCCAGGGCCTGGCAGACAGTAGGTGCTTACTAAATGCATGTTGTATACATGAATGTATGAATGTATACAGAGCCTTGTGTAGCACAAGGTACAGAGGCAATGCAGACACACAAAATGCACAAAAGTACCCATGCATACCCCACCCACTCACTCCACCCCCACCCCAACCCCCATCCCCACCCACCCCACACACCCAGGAACCCATGGCTTTCTCTTTCCATCCAGGGCCATCCCAACCCACCAGTAGCCCAGGGGTAGGTCCTGACTGGGGCTCATGAGTGTGCCCCCTAGAACACCAGAAGCACACACCAGGTGGTTGCCTTGTCCCCCCTCCTCCCCAGACTTTGGCAAGTGGCCACAGTCCTCTCTTCCCCTCCATGTGACCTGGCTGAGCCTTACCTAGCAACAGAGAGGTGCCGTCTCCCAGGGGGAATTTCTGATAGCGGGGCACGATGAGTGGGGCAATGGCCTGGAACTTGGGGGCCAGCAGGGGCTCCAGGCGGGAGGCACAGGGGTCAGCAGCATGAAAGAGATTGTATATCTGCTCACAAGCCGGGCGCATCTGGGCCACTGGGGCAAGGAGAGAAGGGGCAGGGGAGCCCTTAGGGACCCAGTATGGCCAGGCAGGAATCCACATTGTGTGTCCCTTTTCACAGAGGGGAGGGAGTGGGGAGCACCCCAGCCCCAGGCAGGCTGAAGGGACTGTTGCTTCAGGGGGTGGCCTCCATGGCCAGTGTGGACAAGACTTAGGGGAGGTCTCACAGGCTTCAGGAGGTGGACTGGTATTCTGGGGCAGACAGTTGACCCCTGGCTCGACTCAGCCACCTTCCTCCCCATTGCCCCAGCTTGACCCCTCACCCTCCAGGGCGGGCATCACGGTCTTGCGGAGGGCTAGCACCAGGCCCAGGGGCGAGCCAAAGAGGAAGAAGCCAGACACCTTGAAGTCAAGGCGGGTGGGGCCGTCCGTGGCCTCTGGGGCTGGGCAGGAGACGGTGCTCCCCCGCCGGGGCTCTGCTGGGGATGTACCAGCCTGCAGGCTGGTCAGTAAGGAAGCAAGTAGGGGGAGAAAGGAGGGTGGTAACAACGTGGTGGGTGAGGAGAGCACATGACCTAGCCAGGCTGACCACACAGTGCCCCTCTTTACACATTCCACTAGCCAGGCCCCTTAGCTGTGTCTCAGACATGCCACTCTCTCCTCTCCAGGTCTTTGCCTAGGCATGCCCTCCCTCCTCACCTGAACATCTCAGATTGCCTAGATCCTTCCTCAAATGGCATGCCCTCCCTCCAACTACCTTGTCTTCACTTGGCATTTCCCTCAACTGAATGTGAGAAAGGAGTGCTTGTTTTTTGTATCCTTGGCCACTAGCTTTTCAGTAAGTTCATGAAATAGCATCTAAGGCCTTTGAGCCACAGAGGCCTCCAAGGCTGCCTTGTTTTACAGATGAGACACTGAGGCCCAGAGACCTCACAGAGCCTGTCCCAGATCCAGCTAGGAAAGGACTCCAAATCCAGGCATCTGTCTACACCCCCATGCTCCAGGGGATGGGGAGAGACATGCTGAGGGGCCTGGGGAGCTTGGAGGCACCAACCTGCCGGGAGAGGACAGGGCGTCGGGCTCTGGGGCCGCACCATCGCTGGGCAGGCGCTGGGCAGAGAGAGAGCTGGGCTCGGGGCTGGCCCGGCCCAGGGCCTCCACACCGTCAGCCAGAGGATCACGGCCTGGGCCCTGCTCCGGGGACAGCAGCTCGTTGTTCTGGAAGGAAGGAGGCGTCCCTTGGCTGAGGTCTCTTAGCATGGGATAGGGTGGCAAGGGCAGTGCCCACGAATAGCTGCTGTGCCCCATGAACATCACACCATTGACAACAGGACAGGGAAGGCCATCAGAGGAAGGAGGAAGGAAGAGGGGTGGGAGGGAGGGAAGGGAGGAGGGGAGAGGAGAGAAGGAGGGGGGAGGGGGGAAGAGGGGAGAGAGAGAGGAGGGGGGAGGGGGGAAGAGGGGAGAGAGAGAGGAGGGGGGAGGGGGGAGAGGGGGAAGGAGGAAGGAGGGGGAGGAGGGGAAGAGAGGAGAGAGAGAGGAGGGAAGGGAGGGGGAAGAGGAGGGGGGAGGGAGGGGGAGAGGGGGAGGGGAGGGGAGAGGGAGGGGAGGGAGGGAGGGAGAGGGGAGGGAAGGAAGAGTGGAGGGAGGGAGGAGGGGAGGGGGGAGGGAAGGAAGAGTGGAGGGAGGGAGGAGGGGAGGGGGGAGGGAAGGAAGAGTGGAGGGAGGGAGGAGGGGAGGGGGGAGGGAAGGAAGAGTGGAGGGAGGGAGGAGGGGAGGGAGGGAAGAGGAAGGGGTGGGTGCTAAACTTAAGGAAAGAGAAGAGATGAAGGGGAGAGGACGGGAAGGAGAAGGGAGGAGGAAAGGAGGGAGGGCAGCCCCACACTGACCATGCTGCCCCGCCGGCTGCTGCCCAGGCTCCCCGTGCTGATGTTGGCGCTGTAACACAGGGCATCAAAGCCCAGGATGCCTCCGACGCCGTCTCCTATCAGCACCACCTGGGAGGGGCAGACGGTGCCTGAGCCAGTAGTCCTAGGGTCCCCCAGCCTCAGCCTCAACACTCCTTTTCTTGCTCAGTAGCTGCTGGCCCTCCCCAGGGATGCTGTCTGCCCCTGAAGGCTCCTCTCTCAAAGGGTGTGAGGAGACTGGGGGCAAGGCAGGGGTGGGGGAGGGCCATCTGCTCTTGGGGCTATAAAAATTGGCCTCCAAAGAGGCTCATGTGAGTGCTGATGGGCGGCAAAGAATGACGATGGGGTGTGGTGGCCACCCAGAGGAAAGGCGAGTGCTCCTGCCTGAGGAGTTGTCTACACTGAGGGCCTGGACCCTGCTCAGGCCGCTGTTGCAGTATGAGGTGCCATTCTGGGCTGGTGAATGTTCAGGCTAAGGGCCCTTGGTCAGGGTGTGGACAAGCCAGGAGGCTTTCGGCTGGGAAGTCGCCCTCTGGGACTCACTTGGGTGCTGGGAGATAGGATAGTGGGGTCCAAGTATTTCTCATGTGCAAGAGGACACATTCTCTACTGCACCCCAAGAAGGGCCCTCCAGGAAGGGGGTGCCCACGAGCTCCAGGGATGGCCCTTTCCACTGTGGGACAGCTCTGGGTATTACAAAGCTCCTCCTGACATCCACCCTCTACCAGCTTCTTTGTACCTTCCCCCCCACCAGGGCTCCTGTGTGGCTCTGGGGCCAGTGGCCCTTCCACAGTTCATGCTTCCAATCCTTGAAGACTGAAGATGATCCTTGCACCCTGCCTGCCCTCCCTCCTCCAATTTAGTCTGTGCAACATTCCCCAGTTCTTCAACTGCTGCGAGGGCCTGCACTTAGCTCTTTTGACACCCCAAGCTGGCCTTTCCACAGGCCCCAGCTCATTCAAGGCCTTCCCAGACTGTGGCCCCAAGACTCCCGATGGATCTGAAGAGGGCCAACCACAGCCACGCCCTTTCAAATCTGGGCTAAGCTGGTGTTAGCTTTCCCAGGGGCCCATACCCTCCCTGCTGCCTCACGCTGAGCCCACGGTTGGTGCAAATCCCCTTTTCTCTGACCGATTCTTGTCTCCCCTTGCCTTCCCTGAATTAGAATCATGAGGTCCCAGCATATCCCGTTTATCTCTCCTAGATTTCCTCTCCTTTCTTCGGCCTGTTGGGATCTGGGGTGGGGGATGGGATGCAGACTGTCTTCCAGCTCCGCTGCCCCTGCTAAGCCTGTTGTCCCCCTCTGAGACGGGACTAGACTTGCCCAAGGTCACCCAGCCAGGCTGCCATGGCGTAATGCCACCTTGCAGGTTCTTCTCCCTCCCTTCCCCCATCCTTCCTGCTTTCTTGGCACCTCCCAACCCTGGTGCCCCTCCCAAGGTCCCCCTGACCTGCCCACAGAAGCCAGTCCCCTCGGGCGAGCGCAGGAAGGCGGAGTAGGCCTGGTTGGTGCGGGCGATGACGGTGGCCACGGCCCCTTGGTAGCGTGAGGAGGAGGTGGCCAGCAGGGGCAAGGCGGCCAGTGGGATATGGTCCTGGGAGCGAGAAAGGCTATCCCCATCATGGCTGTAGGGACTTAGGCTGTGGGGAGAGGACAGCCAGGGTTGATGGCCCGAGCACTGCCCTCTCCCCTGTCCCTGTCCAGAAGGCAGTGAGCCCCCAACTGTACCTTCCTCACTGGGACAAGATGGATTTTTGCCCACCCTCCTGTTTCCCCCGCTCATCTCCCCTCATCCCTCCCATGCCTTCCCCTCAGCTGGCCCAGGGAGGTACTTGGAGACGAGGGCATAAGCCGCAGCGCAGATGGGTGGGCAGGGCACCAGGCGCAGCGCCACATGGCCCAGGGCCTCGGGGAAGTGCACACGGGTGATGGCATCGAAGGCTGCGCTCAGGGTCTGCACATCAGCCTGCTTGGAATCCACATCTCCTGGACCAGAGTCCAGAATGTTCCCACTGTGCAGGATGAGGAAGAGGGCGTGCATGGCGCAGGCCCCAGCCTCCAGACCCTGGAGTAGGGACAGAAGTGTCAGCACGAGGCCACAAAATGTACCTGGGGTGGGGGGCATGCAAGGGAGAAGAAGATATCCCTTCAGTCGGCCAGCTGGTGACTTCCTCTTTTAAATAACTATTTTAGCCATGGAGAGGCGGGTGTGGTGTGGGAGGCAGAGAGCCCACTGGCCTTGGAGCTGGGAGGACCTCTTTGACCCCAGGCAAGCCACCTGGCATTCAGTGGCCTCAGTGCCAACCTGGGCTGGCAGGGGAGGTCCCTTATTCAGGAGCTCCCTAGAGCAATGACTTCACAGGCTCAGTCCCCATGCCTGCCTTAAAGAGGTGCTAATCTCTGTGGTTTCTCATCTGGGCTATCAGCCCTCTCCAAATCCAGGCCCCTGAGGTAAAGTCCTGGCTGTACCACCCTTGTTACAGTTCTGTGTGACACACACACATCTGTGGTCAGAAATGGGCTGAAAGGGTTCCTGCTGTTCCCAGAGAGCAGGGGGTGGGAGGACAGGGCTTCACTGGGGGTGGCTTTGGTAGGGAGGCTGACTCACCTCAGGGTCCCTGGACGCTCCTGCCCCATCTCCTTCGCTCTTGGTGACCTCGGCCCCAGGGTCAGCAGGGTCTGGAGGAAGAGGGCAGTGAGGGCATAGGCAACAGACATCACCCTCTCACCCCCCACACACACCTCTTCCTTTCCAACAAAGGAAGGATCCTGGCCACGTGGGACTGGGGCAGGGAAGGAAGGAGAGATGTGCCTTGTCACCCAGCAGTCAGGCCGGGGTGGCACCCCCTCCTCAGACTGCCAGCCCAGAGCCTTTAGAAGCAGGGCAGAGGGGCTCAGCTAGGCAAGGGTCTCTCCCGGGTTCAAGGTCAGCATCAGTGCCTGGAAGTAGCCTCAGCCAAGGCCAAGGAAAGGCTCCACGGGCTCACCCGAAGCCCCTGAAGCCACAGCTGGGGAGGCAAATGTGTCAATGAAGTCATTGGAGTTCCACTTGGTCATCTCCTTGGGGAAGACATCCTCACTGTCCGAGAAGCCTTCTGCAGAGGAGGAGACCCCGGCACCAGGGGCCGGAAGCAGAGTGAGGAGGGGGACAGAGTGAGGAGGGGGAGAGGGGAGCAGAGTGAGGAGGGGGAGGCAGGGGGCAGAGTGAGGAAGGGGAGGTGGGGGGGCAGAGTGAGGGGGACAGAGTGAGGATGGGGTGGATGGAAGATAAGGAGGTGGGGAGCAAAGGGGCAAGGAGAGGTTCCTGCCAGAAACCTGCCTCCAATCCCCCTCCCCCTTCCCAGGGCCAAGGCCACCACCTCCAGGGAGCCCTCCATGCTGCCCCATTGGAGCTCGGAGGATTGTGCAGGAGAGTTGTTAATTTGTGTGCTCTTTACTCCTGACTGGAAGCTGCAGAAAGGCAGGCACTGAGATGCTGATCTCACCTTTTCCTGCGTGTGTGCCCCAGGGTCAGGCTGACTTTGAGCAGCTCTTTCTGCCCTGAAACCCCTGCCAGGTGCCTTGGGCTGCTAGGGCGCATCCCCTCCAGCTGATGGTCTTGTGTCCTTTACTGCTCTGTGTGGAGATATTTCCTAGACCTTCTGCTCACTGATTGAACAGTATGCCCACCCAGGAGAATGGCAGCTACTAAGGGTAGGGGCTGTCTGTGTTTTGTCTCCCTGTCCTGGAGCCTTGTGCTTGGCACATGGTAGGGGCTGTTCTTAAATGTTTGGAGGAAAGGAGAGAAGGGGGAGGAGAGGGAGAGAGAGAGAGAAGGAGTGAGAGTGAGGAAGGAAGGAAAAAAGGAGGGAGGGAAGGAGGAAGAGGGAGGGAGGAAAGAAGAAAGGAAGGAGGAAGGAAGGGAGGGAGAGAGGGAGGAGGAAGGAAGGAAGAAGGGAGGAAGGAAGGAAGGAAAGAAGGAAGGGAGGGAGGGAGAGAGGAAGGAAGGGAGGAAGGAAGGAAGGAAAGGAGGGAGGGAGGGAGAGAGGGAGGAGGAAGGAAGGAAGAAGGGAGGAAGGAAGGAAGGAAAGAAGGAAGGGAGGAAGGAAAGAAGGAAGGGAGGGAGGGAGAGGAAGGAAGGGAGGGATGAAGGAAGGAAAGAGGGAAGGGAGGGAGGGAGGAGGAAGGAAGGAGGGAAAGAAGGAAGGAGGAAGGAAGGGAGGGAGAGAGGGAGGAGGGAGGAGGAAGAAACATACCATGTGCATCAAAGAACTCATCCTCTGAGCTATTCTCCGAGTCCCGGGCAATGTTCTGCATCCTCCACTCAGACAAGCTCTGTGGGGACACCCCCCCTGCAAGGGCCCCTTTTGTCACTTTCTGGAGGGCCTGAGCTCACCGCCCCAGCCCCTGCCCTAGCCAGATCCTGTCAAAGAATTCTAGGGTTAAAGCTGGAGAACATTGTAGAGGTATTTCACAAACGAGGAAATGAGGCCCAAAGAAGGGGCTAGCAGCTTTGCTCAGCTCTTCCCAAGTCACCCCCTGGCCTGCTTGCCTGGCTCTCACTGAGCATCACTGATGTTCCCCTGCCTGAGCCCCTTTCCCCTCGGCCTTCTCCTCCCCCACCTCACCTCCATGCTGGGAGGAGTAGGAGGACCGAGGGGATGAAGACCATTGTTTGGAGAAGCTGTCAGTGTCCGGGGAAGCGTCAGCCGCTGAGGGGCTCTCGGCCCCCTCAAGACTTCCTGTTTGGCTTGCATCAGCCGGGCCCTCCATCCCTGGCTTCGAGCTGGACTCCGCGCCTTCCCCCTCGGGTGTGGTACACTTGGCCATCTTTCTGGCTAGCATGCGGGCCGTTTCCTCCTCCAGAGCCCGGATGTCCGCCATGCTGAGCTCGGTCCATTCATCCTGCCAGCACCAGGCCTGGCGGTGGGCTCGAAGCATCACCCTTCTTAGACCTGGGAGGGAAGAGCCCAGGTCTGAGCTGGGGCAGGGCAGGGAACCAGAGGACTCCATGGCCGGGAGCAGGTGGGGAGGTGTACAGGGCCAAGGGGCCACTGCGCAGGAGAGAGGCTCCCCAGGGCAGGGCCCACTTGCAAGGGCTGGGATCCTTTCTCTTTGCCTTGTTCCTCACCGACATCATGGATGAACTGCTCGATCTTGGCCTGCATGCCCCAGTAGCGGAATTCCACCTTGCAGAGCTTGTAGGCACACATCAGGGGGCCCGACTGAGCAGCCAGCCGTGCCCAGTCATCCCCAAGGGGCCCCCGGCCCGTCTTGGCAGAGCGGTACAACCTCGGGTCCTCCTCAGCCTTGTACTCGCCAGGGGCCACGGCATCTCGGACAATGTCGATGGTGTCTGTGGGCAAGGGGAGGCAGAGCTCTCCTGGGACGCCAGGCCAGGATCCCAGAAGGTCTTGAGAGCCACTTAATCCAACCTCCACTTTACAGATGAGGAAACTGAAGTCTAGGGAGGTTAAGGATTGCTAAACAGCAGCCCAGAGCATGCTGCCTACCCCAGGAACCCCACTTCCCCTTCTCACAGCCTCTTCCTTCCATTCATGCTCCCAGACCTATAAGGTTTCCAGCATGAGGCTCTTTCTGCTTATTTGGGTTTGAGGATTTTGGTCAGTATGGGGGATTCCTGGTGTGGAAATTCCCTCCCTGACTGATCTTGGCAAGTGCTCTTCAGCAAAGATAGATGCCCAGGCCCCTGCGAGTGACTGAGCCTGGATGGGTGGAGGTGAGACTCCACCCCAGGGCCTTCTGCCTCCACTGGGCCAGGCCAAGGATCCAGAAAATGAAGGACTGGCCCAAGGTCACCCAGCTGGGCCCTCCCCCAGCTCATACCCAGGATTCGTTGCCTTCTCTCTGCCCCACTCAGATTGAAGACGTTGGGCTGCTGCCCCCCATCAGGCCGGTAGTAGGTTTCTATTTCAATGGAGAATTTCTCGACAAAGGGGCAGGTGTATCTGGGGGAGGGCCAGAGCCAGGCTCAGTAGGGCATCCGTGCCCTGCAGCCCAGCATCCCTGGCTGGGCCTAGGCCTGGCTCCCCCGTGACCCAGGGGGTGCCGGCTGCCCATTCCCCTGAGCCTTACCGAGTCCTGGTGTAAGGGTAGGCATTCCAGGACTCCTCTTCCACCTGCAGGGCGGCCTTGGGTAGCAGGGCCCGGAACCACCCCGGGATATGGGAACCCACGTGGTAGACCTTGTGGGTGTACTGCCCACTGCCCCCTGGCCCATCCTCATAGGGCCTGTTCGCCAAGATTTCCACCCCGCTGCCCTCGCCACTAGATTCTTCTCGGCTCTTCTTCTGCAAAGGCCCAGGAGGTCAGATCAGGGGCCAGCAACCTGGGCACCGCTGTCCCTCGGGCACCCACAGTCGTCCTCAGGCATCCGGCCGCCTCCAAACCCCAGGCAGCCTGGGCCCCCTCCCCCATCCTCTCCCTCCCTCTCTCCCTGGCACTGCCTCCCCCACTCAGAGCCTCCCTCCCCCATCTCCGGGCTGCTTTGCAATCCCCCGGCACCTTTCCCTGGGCCCCCTTCTCCACCACTTCCCTCCCTCTCCTTTCATTCTCGTGCCCAGGATTTCCATCCCCACCTTGCGCTCCTCCACTCCCCGGCCCAGCCCCTGCCCCGGCAGCGCCAGGCCACCCTCCCCTTGCCCCCTCCTCTCTCGGCCGCCCCCTCCCACCAGCCCCCGCCTCCCCAGGCCGCACCTGGATCATGTACAGCTGGGCCACCTGGTACTCCTCCAGGCTCATGGGCAGGAGGATGTGGTATTCCTTGATCAGCATGATGCCCGGCTGACGGTGGCCGCCTGCCTCGCCTCGCCTCCCCTCCTGGCTCGGATCGGGGCGCGCCCGTCAGGGCTGGGGCGAGCTCCGGGTGTCCGGTCCCCCGGCTCGGGGAGGAGCCCGGCCCTGGCCCCGGCCGCCCTGTGCTTCCCCGCAGCCCCCCAACCCCATCGCCCGGCCCGGCCCCGGCCCCGCGCCCGCCCCCCGCATGGAGGAGGAGAGGGGAGCCAGGGGAGCCTAGGAGCAGCAAGCACCGGACGGGGAGAGGTGGGAGGAGGGAGCCGCGGGGAGGCGGGCGGAGAAGGGAGGAGGGAGGAGGGAGGAGGAAGGAGGGAGGAGGGAGAGGGACGGGGCAGAGCCTCGGCGCCGGCCGGCCTGCTGCAGGAGGCAGGAGGGGCAGCTGCCTCCCGCCTCTCGCTCCCAGGCTGGGGCTCAAGCCGAGCTCCCTCTGACCTCCTTTCAAACGCCACCGCCGTGGGCCCCCCTCCTCCCTGCGTTGCCACGGCAACCGAGTGCTGACGCGTCCACCCCTGGGGGAGACGAGCCAGCCCAGCCAGCCAGCGGCAGATGCCGGCCCCCTCCCCCCGGCCTCTGTCCGACACTTCCCCTCCCCCATGCCCAGCACCCCCCTCATCCTCCCTTCCCTCTCCTAGGTCCTGACATCCCTCCCGCCTTCCTTCTCCCCAGATATCCCAGCTTCCCCCCACCTTCCCCTCCTCTCGACACTTCTCTACCCAGTCCCCGACACGCTGCTCCCTCTCTCCATTTCCCCAGCCTCTATTTTTACATTCCTCTGCCTCCTTTCCCCTTTCTATGCCTCTCCTCTCTCCTCTGGATCCCCTTTGTCCCCAGAATCCCTCCTCTATTCTCCCTTCCTTCATCTTCCCCTTTTCCCCAAATCTTCCTCTCCTGCCACCAACCTTCCCCCTTACATCTCTCCCCCCTCTCCTTCTCTCCACCCCACCCTTATCCCCAAACCTCTATTCTCTCCTTCATCCCCACCCCCTCCCCAGGTCTTGTTCCTTCCAGGGCCTTGGAGAAAGGAATCCCCAGCCTTCCCCTACAGTCACCTTCAGTGCCCTGCCTCCTTCCAGGCTCCCTTCATCCCCCTTTTTCTCCCTCTCTGTTCCCCAGGTGGCTCCTTCTGCCCCAAACTTTTGGTTTCCTTCCCTCTGTGTTGTTCCTGGGTGAGGCCACCAGGCAGATAAGAGCTCTCTGAAGCAGCAACCTGAAGGACCCCTTTCCCCAACCTCTCCCCAGCCCCAGTAGAACAGTCCAGATGCAGGCCCTCTCTTCAATCCTACCGCCTAGGCCCCCCTGAATTTCCTTGGGCCCAGCAAGGGCCCCTCCATCTCAGCAGCTCCAGGATTCAATCCTCTTCTGGCCTCCCCACTCAGCTGCAGGGTTCCAGACTGGAGGACCTGCCCTCAAGACCATTCCTGGTAGTGGGAGGGCCCGTGCCTAACCGGCTACCCTCCTTCAGGAAGGAGGTAGGAGCCCAGATGGTTTGTAAACCTCCCAGAAGGGGAAGTGATCTAGGATGCCTTGGGCCTGGCCCCTCAAGATAGATGGGACAAGACTAGGGACCCTTTCCTGCTTTCCCCTGTGCAACATGGCCTGAAGGGCCACATTTCTGCCAGCACCCCCCCCACCACCACCAGTGACAGAGTAAGCATGGGACCTCAGCCAAGTTACCTTCCTTCTGTTAGTTTTTCCCTAAGAGGGGCCCTGTTAGCCTGAATGGCCCAAGGTCCCTTCCTGCTCTTGTGTTCCCCTTTCTAATCGCCCGAGCCCAATGACATCTGCCATTCAGAATGATGACACACGTCCCCCCACCCCCACTCCCTTCTCAGCTGCCAAGTAGGCACGTCGACCTCCACATCTTTAGCCTATTCCCAGTCCCCATCTAGGCCCACAGGTGCACCTCTGGCCTTCCCCCCTTATCTCTCTTCACACCCCTGCCTCTGCCTGGGTCTAACACTACCCCAGTGACTGGGCCAAGAGTCCCATTTCTCTGCCAGGGCTCTGGGAAGGAAAGGCGTCAGCCAAGCCTCTGAGCCTGCCCCACCCCCAGCACAGAGGGGGAAGTGTCCAAACCTGCCTTACAGTCTCCGGCTGTGGGCCAGGGTGGCTAGACAGCCCAGCTGTCAATCACCCAGAGACCGAGACCTAGCCGGAGCAGGCTCCTGGTGTAGGGGTCGATGGCCTGGGTTACATCTTTTTGACAGTATTGCCAAGTTGCCAGGCCCATCCCTCGGACAGGCTGTGGGGGGCTATGGAAGGACTCACCCTGCTGTGTTAACCCCACCAATCAGAAACATTCTGGAGGCCCATGACTGTACTTCGTGCTTCCATCTTCCAAAGGGCCCTTACTGGGCAGAGACTTTCAGCTTGGCTGTGTAGAGGGCCCTACCCAGCTCCACCCTGGGACCTTGCCCTGGGGCAGGCCAGAAGCTGGAAAGGTAAGTCTCCCTGATAAGGGGGCAGGGCCAGGACTCTGCATCTCTTTAGGCCAAGCAGCCCAGAGGGGCCTTGGTGAAGGGGCCTGAAGCAGGTACCTCTTCTGGGCTCAGGGACCATAGGAACACATCAAGATTTGGAAACTGATGGGCCCATCTGGCCCACTCCCTCATTTAACAGACAAGGAAACAGCCTGAGAACAGAGCTGACTTTCCCAAGGTTATCCAAGTTGTCATCAAGAGAGTTGGGATTCAAAGCCAAGTCCTCTGACCCCAGACCAGAGTTTTCAGACTCATACCTAATGCTCCTTCCACCCTGGAGTGTCCAGGAAGGATGGCAGGCAGAGGGTGTCACCCGTCTGAGTAACTCTCTGGTAACTGCCCTCGGAGCCCCGCCCGCCCTGGGGGTCAGCCAGCTTCCCCTGGCCCTGCAGGCCCACAGCCAGTCAGCGGTGTCCGCAGAGAACTCCAAATCTCCTTTATTTATAGAAAAAGAGCATTTTAGTAAAAGACGCTGAGAAAAGGCACCGCCAGAGCAGCCCAGAGACAGGGCTGGGAGGTGGCAGGCGCTGGGGGGGGGGGGGGGCCCAGCCAGAGGAGGGAGGGGGCGGGGCCGAAGGTCAGCACTGTTCTGGGGGTGGGAAGGACAGCCCAGGCCAAGGACTCTCCAACATCCACTGGCTACAGGGCGACTGCGGGAGGCCTGCAGGCATCAGGTCTGCTGCTTCTGCCTGGCACTGGCTCTAGGTTCTCCCATTCCACCCTGTGTGGCTGGCAGTCACAGGATGGGAGAAGGTTGGGAAGAGAAAAAGGGCACAAGGGGAAGGGCTCTGCTCCAAAAGGTGATGCAAAGAGGTGGGAAGGTCCATAGGGCACAGGGGGTGGCACCCTGTTACGTGCGGGCATTGCGCTCTGTCTCTGCCAGGCATTCTCTGACCAGCGCCCGGGCATGGATGATACCTAGGGAAGGAAAGGAGAAGGTTTATGGCGGGCAGCCTGGACCAGCTGGCTCAGTGGCCTGGGGTTGTGCTCCTCACGTCCCAGTGGCAGGGGGATGCTGCGCACCTCGCTTCAGTCGCTCCATGGCACTCTTGCTGCCAGCATAGGTGGGCCGGATTTCCTTGCCCATCTCTTCGATGACAGAGAGCAGGTCTGTATAGGTGCTCTGGGAGCCCTGGGAGCCAGGGGGCTTCATAGCCTGGAAGAAGACAAGGTGGTGGGAACCTTGGCCTGTCCCCAGCCCCTCTCTGTCCCATCTCTCAGCCACTCACCTGTACATAGCCCATGGAAGGAGGCCCGAAGTCATTGAAGAGGGGGCGGAAGGGGGCAGCAGCTCCAGGGACTGAACCCGATGGGGAGGGGACACTCGTGGCTGCGAAGGATGGGAAAGAAGGAAGTAGTGACTAGGGGCTTCTCCAGCCCTTTCTTTCCTCTGGGCTGTCTAGCTTGGCCACCCCCAAGGGCCAGCCCTTCCCTCTGCTAGACAGCCCTGGGCCTGGATGGTCTGCTTTCACATCCCCCCACCCTAGGTCTCCTCTCTAGAAGTCAGTAACACTGGTCCTGGTGCCTGGGTTCTCTCCAGCAGCAGTGTGCAGCCCCTGTGACAGCAGGGCCTGTGTTGGACTGATCACTGACTGACTGACAAGACAAGCACCCCTTGATCACACTGAAGCCTTCTGCTTCCATGTTACACCTGCTGTGCAGGGTGGCATATACAGCCCGCAGTGGGGGCTATACACGTTTCTCTTCTCTCCTGAGCTATTGTCGTTGAGTCATTTTTCAGGCCGTGACCCCACTGGGGATTCTCTTGGTAGAGATCCTGGAGTGGTCTGCCATTTCCTTCTCCAGCTCATCTGACAGATGGGAAACTGAGGCACAGCTGAAGTGACTTGCCCAGGGTTAGCTAATATCTGAGGCTGGATGTGAACTATGAAAGAGGAGGCTTCCTGACTCCAGGGCTGGTGCTCTAACCACTGCACCACCCAGATGCTGTCCAGAGCGACTAGATACCAGACCACCTCTTTTTGAGGGTGTTTGTTACCAATTGCCCTATTCTTCCTGCTGCTGCTCCCCTAAACTGCCTCATCGCAGCCCGCTCTGGCTGCAGCTCAAAGAACCTGGGATGATTAGAACCCAGAATGGTGGGTCACTGTCCAAAATGCTCTGTGAATCTGGTTGGAGAATACATAGGCTCAGAGCTCCAGGGGCCAACGGAACACTGTGGGGTTTAGAGCTGGGAGGGGGCTCAGAACCAAAAACACAGCAGGGGAGAGGCATCAGAACCTGGACTAGGCAGGTCAGATGGGTAAGGAGACTAAGAAGCCTACAATGTGGCAGAGTCTGGGGCTAGAACTTTTGAGTGTGTGAGTCAGGCCTGGGGGGTCGCAGAACTCACAAAGAGCAGGAAGCAGGAGAGGATGGGCTTGGGACGGAGAATGTAGTATGTAAGAGATGAGGGAAACCCCAGAACGTGATGTCAGAGTGGGGGCTCAGAACCTAGAACATGGCACATCAGAGTCTGGGGGAATGAAAACTTTGGCATGTGCAAGTCAGACCCTGGGGCCTTAGAACCCATGCAGAGGAGCTCCAGAACTGGAGGGAGGGGGTGGACTTGGAACCAAACCAAGCAAGGCAAGGTTGGGGGGCTTAGAACCTAGAACACAGCACACAGAGTCTGGGGGATTAGAACTTAGAATGTATGAATCTGGGTTGGGACCTAGAATGTGGCATGTCAGAGCTTGGATGGAGGGCTCAGAACCTAGAACCCAGCAGGCAGGGCGCAGATTGGGAGGGACAGGAACCTAGAACAGGACCCAGCAGAGCAGGGGCCCAAAACGTAGAACATGGCGTGTCGGGGGGGGGGGCGCAGAGTGTAGAACCCAGCAGGGCAGAACCTAGAACACGGTGTGCCAGATCTCAGAACCCAGAACAGGGCGCAGCAGGGGCATAAGCACCAAATACTGGGGAGAAGAGGAGCCAGAAGCTAGAACACGGCACGCCAGAGCTCAGAACCTAGAAGAGGGCATGGCAGAGCTGGGGGGCAGAAGCCTCGCACTCACCTGAAGGGATGGGAGTGCCGGGCCCCTGCGAGCTGGAGCCGCTCGTGCTGGTCGGCGCAGGAGCGATGGGTTTGTAGGACATTCCCAACTCTTCGGGAGGGCAGGGACCAGTCGACTCTTCCCTGGATTGGCTGAGCCGCTGAGGAGCACGCACTCTGATAGGCGCACCGCCAGGAAGAGCCCGCGACTCGCACTTGCGATTGGCGGGGGGGCACGTCACTCGGCGTTCCCAGGCTGTCTTCTCATTGGCCGAGAGTCCCGGCCCGGACCTGCCGCGGATTGGCCCCTGTCGCGTCGGGCTTCGCACCTGTCTGGCCGGGATTGGCAGGCGGAGAATGACGCCTGCGATTGGACGGTTCGGGGAGGCAGGCTAGCGCGCTCCCAGCCCGATTGGTCCGGAAGGCAGGAGGGCGGGGCCGGCTGGCACCGGGAAAGGAGTCTCCGGTGTCGGGCCGCCTCGGCTCGCGCGGAAGGGTCCCCTCGGCGAGGCTCGGCCGCACGCGCCCTCTTTCCGACCAGTTATACTGGACCGCTCGTGCCTCCTTCGGCGAGCTCGCGCCGCTGCCCGCGCCGCCTCCGGGGCCGAGCCGCCTCACGCTCTGGGGCCGCCGCCGGAGTCGCCGGAGACGCGCGCCGCCGCTCTCCCTCTTCGGACACCACTGGGCGCGAGGCTGTGACGTCAAGTCTCGACCCGCCCCGACGCATAGGCGTCATCGCGCGTGGCCCCGCCCCTCCTGGCCCAAACGCCCTCAAGGCTCCGCCCTGTCTCCGTGGCAACCGCCCTCTCTCTCCTGGAGACCCTTGGCTCTTCTCAGGAGGCCCCGTTTCCTTGTCTTCCTCAAAAGGCGCCCCCTTCTTACTTCCAATAGGAGATGCCCTCCTTGATCTACTCTTTGAAGCACCGCAGGAGACTCCGCCTTAGGAGCCCCCCCCCACTTCCAGGAGGCCCCCTTTCCCTCGCAGGGGCTACCCCTCCTCAGCCCCCTCAGACCCCTCTCCCCCTTCTTTGGCCAGGGCGCCCCCCAGAGCAGCGCAGCCCCCATCGGTGACCAGGCCATTATTGGGCGTCGGGGAGACTGCGCAGCCCGGCCCCTCCGGAGCTGTGCACGCCCAGCCCAGCTGCCCCGGGGCCCTCGAGCCAAGCTGGGCATCGTCCCTTCCCGCCGTCCAGCCTGTGTTCGCTTCCTTGGCCCTGTCCTCCTCACTCACTGTGCGCCCACCTCTGACACTCCACTGCCAAGACCACTTTCCCAAAGTCATTTTTAGTCATCTTTGTGACCCCATTTGGGATTTTCCTGGCAGAGATACTGGACTGGTTGGCCATTCCCTTCTCCAGCTCATTTTATAGATGAAGATGCTGAAGCCAACAGGGTGAAGTGACTTGCCCAGGGTCACCCAGCTAGGAAATGTCTGAGGCTGTGCTTGAACTCAGGAAAATGAGGCCAGGGTTCTTCACAATGGCAGTCCCCAGCTGTCCTGGACACATTCTAGTGGCTTTATTCTAGGATGAAATAGGACAAGCTCTATTTGACATTTAAGCCCCTTCCTGCCTTTGCACTTTTTGCACTCCCCTGTGCTCTGTGCACCTTTAAGCTGCCCTCCACAGGCTTCCTGGGAGCTCCTTTTCCCTGGCTGTCCCCCACCCCCAGCCCCTGCTGTCCAGCTTCCCCATTTGCTTTAAGGCAGCTCAAACCTGGCTTTCCCACCATCCCCTTTTTGTGCCCTGTTTGCACCTCATTGCTGGAATGCTGTGGCTCATCTGATGTGAGCTCTTCCAGAGCTGGGCTCTATTGCCTTTCTTTGTATCTCCAGGACTTATTAGCACACATCAGACTTTGACTAAGTGCTTGATTGAACATAAGGAAAGTCTATTGCCGGGCTCTTCCCAGAGGTGATGGTAGTGCCCATTAGGCTAGGGGAACACAGAGAGGGTGCAGAAGTGTGTTCCAGGGTGGGAACTGGTGCTGAGGAGACCAGCTTCTCCCAGGCAGGACCCCAGAGGGCTGTTAGAAGTGTGGTAGGAAATGACCTGCCATCCCAAAGGGAGCAGCTTCTTTGACTTGCTGTGCACTGGCCATCCTCCCACCCCGGAGTGCCCCACTTCACTCCACAATGTGAGCTTTGGGAGGATTAATAACTTTAACACTGGCATCTGGTTTGGTTTTTTTCTGTCTGAGCAATGGGGGCCAGCTGAGGATCAGCTTCCCACTGATGGAGGAAGTAGGGGGGCAGGTGGAGGGCAGGGTTCCCCCTCCCAGCAAGTGGAGGATTTCCTAATGCAAGGGAGACATTTCATGAAAACTTGTTAGATTGGCTTGGAGTGGAACCCCCAGTGGGGGCTTCCTGGTGCCAGCCACAGGGAACTTGCCTGTGGCCTCCTGTGGCTTTTTCTAAAGCTGCTTCATTCACTTCCTCAGAATTTCTTTATGTTTCTAAGTTTCCATCAGGATCATATTCCTTCTGACTTCCCATTTCTTCAGCTTGGCTTAAATGGATGCAGTGAGGGCCTGGGAGTCAGAATCCCCAGCTTCCTGTCTCGCTTCTCCCTGATTTAGCTTTGTGACCTTGGGCAGGCCATTTCCTCTCTTTGGGGCTCAAGTTCCACATCTGGGAAAATTAAGAGACTGCCCTAGATGAATTTGAGGGGCCCTTCCAGCTCTGAAGGCATGTGAGTACCTATGGACCTTCCCACTTACCCCCTCCTCCAGGTCTCTGGATGTTGCTTTGCTTCTTTCTGGACAGAAAGACCCTGGAGAGAGGAGTGTGTGTGTCCTTATAAGCACTGGGGGTGGGGGGGGGGTAGGGGGAACATGGGATCGAGGTAGAATTGTAGAAAGGAATATAATGACTCCTGGACCCAGGGAACCAAGAAAGAAAATAACTGCCTGGGTCCTTCCTGCTCCGAACTCACCACTTGTCCTCTTCAGGAACAGATGATCTGGAACTGACTGCCCTTCTCCCCATCGTCCCCAGGTCTGTCGGGAAGACTCTTCCTGGGCTGTGCTCACTCCTGAAGGGAAAAATCATTGGGAGGAACTTCAGACCAAATACCCATGCTTCCCCAAGGCTGCAGATTGTTGGGAGAAATCTCCTAATTATGGAGGATTGAGGATTAATTGGGATTTTCTAGAGAGTGTCTCTGGAGCCCACTCTGGCCAGCACTGGCACCTTCTGCTTGACATTTCCACATTTGGTAGAGAGGAGGAAGATGAGGCCCCATTCTAAGGGAGGCAGTAAGGGAAAGGCGTCTTCTGGCCTTGGCTGGAGCCGCCATCTTGAAAAGGTCATTTTCATTCATCTGGCTCTTCTCACTCCCAGGGCCACCACCCTAGTTCAGGCCTTCCCCATCTGCTTTCTTAGATGATTCCTTTGGCTCCTTCTGCCTCCCATCTTTCCTTCTCCAAACCTGCACATGTATGACCTTCCACATTTGGTTCAAACTCAGTCTTGGCCTTCAAGGCCTTTTTAGAACCCACCTGAATAGGTGGACTTTCTTTTACATATCTCTTCTCCAGGCAAACCCAACACTTGCTGTCTTTCAAGCTTGCTCCTTGGTTTCATTCTTGTTTCCTTCCTAAAATGTCCTTTCCTCAGTTATCAAAATCCTGTCTATCTTTCAAGGTGCAGCTGTGGAGAAAAGCTACATTAGACCTTTCTTGTTCACTACTTGTGGCTGTTACCTTCCACCACTTTGAAACACCTGTATTTCTGTCCTATTGCCCTCAAGTAGATTCTAATTTCTCTGAGGGTGAGAGCCTTAGATCATGGAATCTTTGCATTCCTGAAGGGGCCACTGCAGGACAGTGCTTTGCACACAGTAGGTACTTCATAAATGTTACATAAAGGCGCCACAGCCAGCCTCATGGGCAAGGGGCAGGTGCAATGGCCCTCCCCATTTTGTTTCTGAGCTTGAGAAGTCTAGGGCCAAAGGCATGCCTCCCCGAGCTCAATCGAAAAGACAGGGCTGAGGCTCCCCCACCTAGAAGGTCTGCTCCAATGGGTTCTAGGTTCTGGCAGCCAGAACCTGGTTATGCAGTAGTAGCCCAACAAGGAGTCGATGCAAAGAACATTCATTAAAGGTCGCTGTTCTTGGTCCTAGATCTCACTCAAATCTTTCCCAGATCAAGGCTCAAGCATCCAGTCTCCAAAGAAGGGGCAAAAGTCCCTTGTGGTCAGACATCTAGAAACTTTATTATCATTAAGGATGAGTACAGGGATGGGGAGGGACACACATAGACCCACTAGGGGCACAGGGACTTTGGGAGAAGGCTTGTGGGGAGTGGGTAGGGACCAGAGGAGAGAGGGAGGAATAAGGGAATGTTACCACAGACACACAGCTTAAATAAAGGGGAAGGGGGAGGTCATAGTAGGGGAAAGGAGGCTTCTGTATGGGCACCCCAGGAGTGAGACTGGTTGATCCCTAGGGTCGTGGCTGAGCTGGCATCCCGGGGCTCCAGTCTCTTCACAGGCAGGCTGGTGGGTCAAGTCAGCGGGACATCATCCGTACAAACTCTGTAGGGGCAGGGCCCTCAGCTCCCAGCTTCCCACTTGGGTAGGACCTGGGGCTAATCTAAATGTTTGTCTCTCACCCAAAGGGGAGTCTCTCACCAAACGGGGTGCTGAGGACACATCTGGAGCTGACTAGACCCTGCCAGACTAGGCTGGAACCTGTCTAGCCTATGAGGTTAGGAGGGAAGGAGGTAGAAAGCAGAGACATGGGCCCTGGAGTTGATGTTGGCACTGACTTAGGTGACTGTGGTCAAGTGCTTCCGGCTTCTCCTGGGGTCTTGGTTTCCCCCTCCCCACAGTGATAGCTTGGCCTAGGTAAACATTTTCTAGGTAACCATTTCTGGGATAAAGGGGAGATTCCTGGGGAGGTTAGGAGGGGCTTGCTAGTGGTACCTTCAAAGTCAACGAGCCCATCCCCATTGAGGTCAATGTCGTGCAGGATTTCATCCACCTCCCGCTGGCTGAGTCGTTCCCCCAACAGGGCCTTCAGAGCTGCCCGTAGCTCCCCCACACTGATCTGGCCATCTCCATTGGTGTCAAACTGGGCAAACCCCAGGAGTATTATCCTCAGCCATGGAACCATCCCATCCCAGGAAGCCCCTACCCCAAGTCACATCCGGCCCAGCCTCATGGACCCAGAACTCCCTCCTCTTCATCTCCCCTGCCCCTCCACAGCTGCTCAGCCTCACCTCCCGAAAGGCATCCCGAAGCTCCCTAACGCCAATCATGTCCGCGGTCTCTGCCAGCATTTTGGGACCCATCAGCTGTACGAAATCTTCAAAGTCCACCTTCCCACCACCTGGCACCCAAGGCAGGCAGAGAGCTGGGACACCTGGCTCCCAGCTACAACTTCGATATCCCTCCTTTATCCTAGCTCTGACCCCCCCAGGGCCCCTCTGCCTGTAGGAAGTCATTTGTAAGGACTGTCATATTGTTCCTCCTCCCCCCACCTCCTTTTGAGGCTCAGTATGGGGCAGGGGGAAACCTCCCTAGCTGCTAGCCCCCCATTATTTTAAATTTACTTTGTCTATATTTCCTCCCTACCCCATCACCCAGCAGAGGTCTGGCCCATAACTAGCTTCCTCTACCAATGCAGAGTCGTCTGGGACATTGAGAAGTTCTGTGACAGGCCCAGGGCTTCCTGACCCCCCAGTTAGAGACTCATTGCTCATGCTGCCGACGCATATACAGTAGGCACTTAATACATGCTTATTGGATGGCTGTAAATACATTTGTGGGGTCTAATCTGATCCTGAGCCAGTGTGGTGTAATGCACAGAGGGCTGGCTTTGGAGTCAGTGATTGTGGTGATGGACAGTAGCTAGCATTTGCTTTTTGGAGGGGCAATTGGGGTTAAGTGAGTTGCCCAAAGCCACAAAGTTGCCCATGTCAAACGTCCAAGGCAGGATTTGAACTCGGGTCCTCCTGACTCCAGGACCAGTTCTCTATTCACTGTGCCACCTAGCCACCCTGGTAGCTAGCATTTTTTAAAGAGCTTTATAAGCATCTCATTTTTATCCTCACAGCAACCCTGAGAGGCGGGTGATGCTGTCTCCTTGCAGATAGTGGCTGGGTGACCAGCCCAGGTCAGGAGCTAGGAAGGATCTGAGGTCCAGCTGTCACCAGTCTCTCCTATGACGCCATGTAGTGGCGTCTTTGACATATGCAGGCTCCTTGAAAGCTCCCTTAATCTCTCCCTGACCCAGGCAACATCCATGTGCATCCTTGGGACTGGTACCCTCCCCACCATGGAGGGTTTGAAGGAAAATTGAAAGGTGGAGCAAGGGCCTTAAAAAGAGGAGGCATGCAGCCTTGGTCCAAAGGGCCTGCCCAGCTCTGACTCCCGGGGCTAAACTGGATGGGTTCCATCCTTCAGGGAGAGCCTTAGGAGTCCCCAGAGGGGGAACAGGGAGGGGGTGGCCCGAAGGACATACTGATCTGCTGGGAGATCTCGATGAGCTCCATCTCTGTGGGCATGTAGCCCAGAGTCCGCATGCAGGCCCCCAGTTCTCGGTAGCCGATGTAGCCATCCCTGTCTCTGTCAAACTCCTGGAAAGCGGTCTGTAGCTCTAGGAGAGGGACCATGTGAGTGCCACCCCCCCCCCCATGCACTCCCATCCTTCCCCAGATCTCCAAGCTCCATCTGGCATCCACCCTCCCACACCTCAGCTCCCTCCCCTATATCAAGCTTTCTTCCCCCTTCTGACTCTTCTCCAATTCCTCCTCCTCAACCCTGATGCCCTTCAGGTCTCTGCTCCCTCTGGTCCCCATCCCACTACTTCCCCCCTCCCCCTCAGCTCCAACTTACAAGAATTCTGGATGTAGGAACTAGAGCTGAAGCAGGGGCAAGGAGGGGTTATAGGGGTAAGAAGCCTGGGGTGGGAGGGGTGCAGATGGTCAAGAGTTCTGTGGGAAGAGGCCAGTCCAAGGTTACCTTCTATCTCTTCTGGGCGAAGCTCTCTGTCCTAAGAGGGAAACAGCCAAGTGATGGATGAGTGCTTCCCCTGGGCCACTGCCCTTCCCCTCTTTCCTCTTCCCCCTGCCCCCAAAGTGAACCCTTCCCCTCCTTTGCTCTCTCTCCGGATCAGACCCTTCAGCCTCACGGTCTTCTCTTCTCCCTGATCCCTCCTGGGATTCCCTTTGGTCTTCTTTGAGCTTTCAAGCTGCTCCTCGGGGTGCTGAGCCCAACCTCTGGCTTCCTGGCACTCGTGGGAGCCCAGGAAGGAGGCCAGACCTTCCCGAAGGCCCTTCGGCTCCAAGGTGAGCCCCTTTCCCAAATGTTGCTCTTCCTGAGCGTCTCCCTCCTTCCAGGCTCCCCCTTCCTTCATTTCTCTCTCCCCTCATAGCCCTCATCTTCCAGCATCATAGGCTTCCTGGCTTTTTCTTTCCTTTGGGTCTCTCCAACAAATCTCATTCACTTTGGTAAATGTTTCACTCAACTTAAGTCACTTATTCAAAGAGCATCAGGCTAAGTCCTATCCTCCAGGGGCCTCTGGCCCCCTGGGCATCTCATAGCTTGCACTGCCCTCCTCTGTCCCTCCTGTGTATATTTCTCTGGATCATTTTCCCTCCTGAGTGCCCCCCTTTTCCATCTGGGTGCCCCAGTCCTCCCCTTGTTCTGTCAGAGGCTTGAGCCTAGGACAGAGTCCTCAGCTGGTGACAATGGTCAGGGAGAAAAAAGATCAGGCAGGGGACAGTGCCCTGGGGATATACAGGGGTGAAGGGAGAGTAGAGGACAGACTGTAGGACAAAATAAATGGGCATGTGGTGGGCCAGAAGCAGCAGTAAGTACATACGATCTGGGTGGCTGCGATGCTGGGCCGAAGGAAGATACAGGCTGGGCCCACCAGGCGGTTAAGTACTGAGTAGGCTTGGGACTGTGACTCAGAAGCCACTCCCTGCTCCTCTGAGACTGTGCTGCGGCAGGAGCCCCCAGGGGACCCCAGCTGTGGCCAATGGTCCTATGGCAAAGCAGGGAATGAGAGGGTCTGCAGGGGGGCACTGGCAAGGGCTGATTTGTCCCCCACTTATCTAGAATAGCTAGCTCCTACAAGGGACGATCTGAGGAGCACTGGGCTTGCCCTCTGTGCCCAGAAATGGAGCCCTTCCTGGCCTGGCCCTGGGTCTGGGCATTAGTCACTCTTGCCCAGCTCTAACATATGTTAAAATGTTACCTATGTCACCTGGGAGGGGAAGGAAGGCCAGCCCTTTCCTATGTCAATCATATGCCAACCAGGGAGAGGCCACAAGAAGATTGGGCATCCAATGGACATGTTGACATTGGGGACCAGGGTGGGGAGACCTGGGTCTCAGAGGCAAGGGTCCCTTCAGACCCAGGAAAAATAGGGACTGGGCAGAAGTGAGGCTTCGGAGGAAGGCATCATCACAGTGCTCTGGGATAGAGTGGGGAAATGTATTTGCCTTTATACCCAGAATCAGCCCCTTGGGATTCAGGCAACTCCACAGAACACGGAATATGGGAGCTAGGAAGGACCTTAGAACATAGAACACGTCAGAGACCTTAGAACAGAATATTAGAATTGAGGCCCTAGAACAGGGAGCAGCATCACTGCCAGAAAAGACCTTAGCACACCACACCCAGAAAGACCTTGATTTAGTGGGGAGGAAATCTAGGCAGGAACCCTGACTGGCACCAATGGGCCTCTATCATGAGGGTACACCTCCCCACCAGCCCAATCTACCTCCCATTCTGTTCCCCAAAGCTCTCCTTGCCTCCCACCCCTGACCCAGCCCCCAAACTCCAGCTCCCTCCTGTCCTGCACCCCTTCCTCAGCCTCTTCTCCTTCCTCATCTGCCTTGCCCGATGCCCCCTCTCCTCCTCACCCTCCACATCCCCTATCCCCAGTCTTCCCTCCCATACCTTGAGCGACCTTCGCCTGGGCCGTTTGGCACAATTTCCCATGAGCTCCTGAATCATGCCAGACCCAGAGGTCCTGAGAGGAGGCCAAGCCAGTCTGGCCCCTCCGACAGTTGGGTCCAGAGAACTCAGTGAGTTCCCTCTCGTGTACCCAGGTCCCTGGTTGTGAGGGCTTTAGGAGATTTCCCAGGGTTTTGTTTGGGAAGATTGGGGGCAGGTGGGTGGCACCAGGCCCCAGGCACAGGGCTGGGGCCCTAATCCTGGGATTATCTCTGTCTTCAAGTGGAGGGGGACAGTCCTGCCCTGGGGGAGCAGGCTGGGGTCCCTGTTACCCTAGAAGTCTCTGCTCACTAGGTGCCCCCACCCCACTGGGGGCTTTCCTCCTCCAGAATCCCCTCCCCCCTTATCCATTTGGCTCCATCCTTAATCTCTCCACAATCTATGGAGATTTAAGTCTTCCCCAGAGCTGGGGGCTGCCTCCTCTGTGGTAGTACCCGGGGAACTCTCTGGGGCCTGGGAACCCCCAACAAGGAGGGTTTCCTGAAATACAGGGGACCACTGTTCCTCTCATCTCTTCCTTGGCCTTAGTCCTTGCCCCAAGCTAGCAGAGCCTCTACTCTCCTCTCCCCCCGCCCCCACTTCTCATGCCCTCCCCAGCATTACTTCCTGAGGCCTGGGCAATCATGGAGAAGAGAAAGGGTCTCCATCCCTGGGAGGACCCTCTAACAGCCCCCAGTCATTCTGGCCTCCATTGGGAGGGTGGCTCACAGTGGGGTTTTGCAGATATGAGCCCAAAGCCTTCTCTGGGTCCAGAGGCCCTTACCGGCCCATAAGCAGCTTCAATCTGGGCGACCAGCTCCTCCGAGTTGGGGAGCCCGTGATCTGCAGGGGCAGGGGAGGGGCTCACACTCAGTTTTCCCTTCATCCCTGGTTCCTGGTGTCCCGGGTTGGCCAGTGCCCGGCTGGGTCCAGGGTCTTCCTCAGGAGCCCTTGAGTCGTGGTCCTGAGGCTGGGCCATGAGCTCCCTGGGCTGGGCCTGGCTTTGGAAATGGATGCTTCCCTTGGCCTTTGGTGCTCTGGGGAGCCCCCATGAAAAGGAAGGTGCATGGAACTCAACGGACTCCCATGCTTTCAGTAGCCCCCAGATCTCCCTACACAGCTCCTCCCCAGCTGCCTGGCCTGAGCCTGCGCCTGGGGCCCCCCAGGGCCTCATGAAGATGAGCTGTTTCCTTTACTCTCTCCCCCCACTCCCCACCCACCACCTCATTCTGGCCTCTCTGTCTTGTTGCCTTGGATTGTAGAATGTGGATGCTGGAAACTGGGATGGGAAGCCTTCTAATTTCTAATTATCTATCCCACCTGCTCCAAGACCCCTCAGAAACTCTCCAGAGCCCCCTCTCCCGACTTCCTGGGCCCCTCAGGAAGATCCTAGCTAGCCCTGAATCCTGACTAATTCTCTGACTTCAGCCTGCTTCTTCACTGGCCAGGCTGCAGATTTCCGGCTGTGGGTAGGCCTCAGTGAGGGCAGGGGGAGTGATTGCTGGGGTGGGGGTGGGGGGTGAGAAGGTAGAAGTCACAGGCATAATGTTGGGGCTTGTCCTTACCCTCCATCTGGCCTGGAAGGGCCGTGTGGTCAGAGCTCAATCCTGCCTTGGGTACATGTCACAACTCTAACCGGCCTCTGGCCTTAACTGAGACCTAACCACCCTGGACTGCCTCTGCCTGCTACTTTCTACCTCCTCCTTCTTTAGGCGACACCCCCCAGCCCTGAGCCCCCAGCCCCTCTTTGGTTCCTACAATGCATGTCCAGGCCCTTCCCTTCTGAATCTTCCCGCACTCTCCCCTCCTAAGGCCAAGGTCCTCAGCCCCTCTCACCAACCGAGGCTCTGTCTCCTCACCACTGGGCAGAATGAGGTCAGTTTGCCTCAGGCCCAGCCCAGCACCAGGCCTGCTCATGTTTTATTCACCTGCCCCACCTCACTGGACCATTGTCACTGGGAACCAGATCCCCCCCTGCTACCTCACTGCCACCTGAGCCAGGCCCTTCCTGGGCCTCCATCCCAGCCCAGCTCTGGGGCCTGCAAACAGGGTACCTTTCCTTCCCAATGCTGCCCTTGCCCTGTTGGGGTTGTGGAAGAAGGCCTCTCTTGCCCAACATTGGAGTGAGAGAATGGCCTAGAGACTGCATCTGGAACTGATTCTCAATAGCTGTGTCCCCTGCCAGGTGTGTAATCAATAAAAGCTTTTCCACATCCATTCATTCACTCACCCACTTACCCACTCCCTCCCTCCTTCATTCACACAGCATTGCTGGAATATAACAGGGACCTGGGATCCCTCTGGACCACCACACTCAGTTCTAGGCCTACCAACGTCCAGGGAAGACATCGACTAACTCAGTTGGGCCCAGAGGAAGGTGACCAGGATAGTAGAAGACTGGGGGGTAGGGGGTGGGGCTTGCTTTAGGAAGATCAATGAAAGGACTTGGTAATGTTTGGTTTGGAGAACAGAAGCCTCAGGGAGGGAGGTGGCTGTGGAAGGTCTGTCATGGGGAAGAGGAATAGCCTTGTTTCATGTGGCCTAGAACTAAGAGCCCCCTCCCCATTATATTTATGTTGTGCGAGTTTTGCCTTTGAGTTCTAAGGAAGGACAGTCTTCCCAAGGATCGCAGCTGGCCAGAGGAGGGATGGGCTTCCTTGGCAAGTCTGGAGCTCCAAGTGAAGTCTCCTACTGGGTCAGCAGCTGAGGTGACATGGCCAGCCCTGCCTCTAGGGGCTGCTGCTACTGAAGTGTGCTGCCTGCCTCCTGACACAGGGCACAGGCTTGGAGTGCAGGGGGAGAGCACATGTGTGGGTATGGTCAACACTGAAATTTGTTTAACTTAACCAAGCCTTTTGTTATAAGGATTTGGTTTTCCCTTTCTTTTTTTTTCCAATGGGAGAATGGAAGAGAGAGAAAATTGATGAAATTTATTAATTGAGCTAAAAATTAAATAATAAACCAAAGAATTAGCCCGACCTAGTTCTTGCTGAGGCCAATAGGCCCTTTGAGTTTAGGGTAAAGCCTCACCCAAGGCAAGGGGGACAGTCTGTTGTCCCCACTGCTCCTTCCACCATCAGGCAGTGCTAGGACTGACATCTTCAAACCAACCTAGGTGGTAGCAGAAGAGACAGGGAAAGGAAACAGGCAAGGATGTTCCGGGAGAGCCAAGCATAGCCGCCTTCCGGCCATGCAGAAAGAGGTGGAGAGAGCACCAGACTGGGAAGTCTGGAAGGTCCAAGTTTGAATCCTGCCTCAGACACTTCCTAATGGGCCAGTGTCTTCTCTTGGGCCCATGGTCTGCTCATTGCAAAATCAAGTTGAATCTGACTGTCTCTGAGGTCCCTTCCAGTCCTAAATTTATGAACCTGTGATAAGACCTTGATGGTCTGGGAATCCTGGGGCACAGCCTGGGAGGCTCCAGGGAAAGCAAGGGGCTCCTGTTTGGGGTGGGGGTGGGGAGTCTGACTGGTTTCCCATTACTGGGGTCACATGGTTTCTCAAGCTGAAGCTGGACGAGGCTCCCACTGCTAGGCAGCACTGGAGAAAGGATTCCCTCCTGCCTTAAGCAGTGCCTTTCCCTCTCTGAGATTGGCTGGAACCCTCAGTGGCCCCAGGGAGCTGTCCTGCCTCTACATTCCCTTCCCCTAGGGACTAACTCGCCCTTTCTAGGCAGCAAGGCAGTGTAGTGGATAGAGCCCTGTGCCTGGAGTCAGGAAGAGTTGTGTTCAAATCCGGTCTTCGGCATTAGCTGTGTGACCTTGGGCAAGCCACTTATCAATCTTTGCCTCTGTTTCCCAATCTGCAAAATGGGAATAATAACAGCACGTGCCTCCTGGGGTTGTTGTGAGGCATGGACATGCTGATTGCCTTCCCTTTCTCTTTAATCTTTGAACCCTTGCCTCTGAAAGACTGAGGGAAGTAACATGGGCATCTCTGCAGGCCTGAGCCTCAGTTTCTCTATCTCCAGCCATATCATGGAGTTGGGCAGTCAGCCCTGGGGAAAGTCTGAAGAGTGAGCTAGAAACGTGGATCTGGATGGAGTAACTAGACCAGCTCCCTGACCCTGAAAGGGCTGGACTAGACTGTCTTCAAAGTCCCCTCCCTATTAGAACTTTCTGTCATGACATCTAAACCCCTCTTCTCCTCTGACCCTGCCCCCACCCTGGTGCAGCCCCTCATTCCCTCACCCTGGACTATGGCAGTGGTTGCTGGTGGTCTGCCTGCCTCACTCTCTCCTCTTCCCATCCATCCTCCGTTCAGCCACCAAAGCTCTGACCATGTCACCCCCTACTCAATAACCTCCAGGGCTCCCTATGGCCTCCAGGATCAAATACAAAACCCTCTGTTTGGCTTTCAAAGCCCTTCCTACCCTGGCCTCTTCCACCTTTCCGGGCTCTTTATACCTCACTCCCTGATGTGTCCTCTTCCAGTCAGTGACCACAGTCTCCTTCTCTCGGCTGTGTCCCCCAAGCCTGGGAGGCTCCCCTCAATCCCACCTCCTGAGCTCCCTGGCTTCCTTTATGTCCCAACGAGCCTCCCCCTGCCCCTTCTCCAGGAAACCTTCTCTATCCCCTCTTCCTTCCAGTACCTTCCCTCTGTCCCATATTTCCCATTTATTCTGTCTATACATGGTTTGTGTGCATTTACCTGTGGTCTCCCTGTTAGACTGTGAGCTCCATGAGGGCAGGGCCTGGCTTTCTCTGCTTACTGTAACCTCAGCACTAGCAGGGGGCCCAGGGCTAAGTCCTCATAAGGCCTTTCTCAGGACACCAAAGGAGTGCAGTGGTGGGAATACCTTGAAGTCAGGGGGACCAGGGTTCAGGTCCTTACCTGAATCTTACCATTGGCACTTCACATTTTATCCATCATTTAATTCATCCAATAAGCATTTATTTATTATTTTAGTGGTTTCTTTTTATATCAACATTGATCTCCAGTGTAGAGTTCTCCCCTCCCCCTTCCCCTCTCTTCTACCCCCTCCCCTTCCTTCCCTCCTCCCCTCCCCTGTCCTCTCCCCTCTCTTCCCTTCTCCTCCTTCCCCTCTCCCCTGCCCCCTCCCCAGAGAGCCAGTCTTTGTAGCAAAGAATTAAAAACAGAGAAAAGGGTGGTTCAGTGAGTGAGGGAGCCCACCAAGGGAGTTTAGCAGGGTGTGCCAGGCATCACTTTGGGTACTGAGGATACAGAGACAAGAGCAAAGCTGTCCCTGCCGTTGGCACAAACAGCACACACCCAGATAAGCAAACAGAAACTGGCTGGGGGCCTGCAGGGGAAAGAGCTGGGCCCAGGGAGTGGGAAGCTGCCCCCTCAGCCTGGGCCTGGCCAGGGACCCCTCCTCCCCCCGGCTTTCCCCTTCTCCTTCTTTACCCCCTGCTCCCCTTTGCAGCTGTCAGCCCCTACGCAGCAGGGCCAGATCAGCCCCCACACATCTGTCCTGCAGGATTTCTCTTCTCAAGCTGAATTCAAAATAACCAGGTCAGCAAATCCCCGCCACCATCAGGGCCATGTTACAAGACCCAGGGATCGGGATAGAATTCCCTGAACATGCCTGGCCCCATGTCAGAGATCACAGAATGAGCCTTGGCATGCTTACCCGGCCAGGTGCTTAGAACAGCCCCAGACTTCCAGGCCTGTACCAAGACCTTGGGGATGGAGGAAGGAACCTCAACCTTTTGGGGCCATTATCGGCTTCCCCGCCCCCAACACCCCAGGCCTCTGCCTGACGGTCCAAGCTGCGGAGGAATGAGCATCTCCAAGGCACCTTCTAGCCTCTGAGGGGGTCTTTGCTCTCCCTCTGAGCCCTGCAGCCATGACAAACAGTTTGGGTTCCATTCTACAGATGAAAGGACTGAGCTTGGGAAGGTCACACTGGGAGAAGGTGGCCGAACCTGGACTCCTGACTCCATCCCATCGTATTCCATTTCCTTCCTTCCAAGTTCAGCTCTGACAGCATGAAGTCTTTCTGGTGTCCTCCCTGCCCCCCAAACCCAGCTTGTATTTTGTCATCTACAGGCACACATGCCTACCTTCCTCTCTGCATGTTGTCTTCCTTAGGAGAATGGAATCTCCCTGAGGACAGGCGGGGTTCCTCTTTTGTCTGTCTCCTGGCACTCTGTACCATGACAGCACCAAGCAGACAAATATAAATGTAAATAATAAAGATATATAAGATAAATAAAATAAATGCTTCCTGAAGGAGCACGTTTGAATGAAATCAAGGTATTTCTTGGATTCCGTCACCCATGGGTATCCATTGATACATTGGTATCTGTAGATTGAGAAAAGACATTCCTGAAAGCTGTGATAAATCCAACAGACTTTGGAAGGAACTTGGATTCTCTGAATTCTCCCAGGATCTGAAGATACTGGAGAATAGACAAAGGGAAGACATGTTCTTTATTGGGCCGCAGTGGGCATGTTGGCGGGGGGAGGAAGGGAGGACTTCTAGCAGCCTCAGACAATGCTAGCTGTGGGATTTATCTTATCTGCACCTCAGTTCCTCCTGCTGGCTGGAAGGGTTAGCATTTCTTATGGTAAATTGCTCCATGAGTCTCTGGGGTATCCAGGCCACAGACTGAGTGGTCTGAGCCCTCATTTTGCCAAGGAGGGAAACAGGAGGCCTAGGAAGGGTTTGTTGAGTTGCATTTGTGCCTGATCTTGGCCTCGGGGACTGTCTGTTCATCCCTTGGCTTCCTGGAGACAAGATCCCTCCTCCTCCCATCTGTTTCTACTCAGCCCCCGGGAAGGAGGGGAACAGGGAACAGAAAAAGCTGGAGTCTGTATGCATGAAGACATTCTGACCCTGGCTGTGCCTATATCGGACAAGCTGGCCATCATGGGATGGGGAAAGGGTGACCAGCAGCAGTGAGGCGGCCTCCTCCCCTCCCCAAATGTGCCCAAGCCACCCAACTTCAAGCCCACCTCCTCTGTGACCATGACACAACTCATGTCAACAGCCTGGGACTCGGTTTCCTCATGTGTACAATGAAGAGGTGGGTTTCTAGAATCCTGTGGTCCTGGTCTTACCCACCCAGTTTACATCGAGGCCTAGAGGAAGAGACTGGGAACCTGGGCTTGAAAACTGCCTCTGATTATTGGCTGTGACTTTGATCAGGCACGTTCCGGGCCTCAGTTTCCCTGTGTATAAAATAAGGAGGGTGGGACTCCTGACTTCTGGGGGCTCTTCCTCCTAGGCTGCAGCCTGCCAGAGTCCCTCCGTGTACAAACCCGAGTCTCATACAACTGTCTGACCCTAAACTCTACAGACAAGCCTTCTGCTTCGGGGCAGAGGGCCCTTCTTGGCAGCCCTGGAGCCTCACACAGGGGTTGGCACACAGAGATAATAAGTGGAGGAGTTAATAAATGAATACATATAGGCACATGGAAATGAACCCACACTCACTGATCAATCCATTAGGATAATAACGCTCGCATTAATGGAGTGCTTTACAGAACCATCTCATTTCTCACAGCCTAGGAGGGAGGTGCTCTTATTATCCTTATTTTATAGAGGAGGAGACCGAGGCAGACAGAAATCTCCCAGGGTCATGCCCTAAGGTCTGAAGCAGGATCTGAACTCAGGGCTTGCTGACTCCAGGCCTATGGCTCCACCTGGTTGCCTCAGTGATTGGAGCCAGAGTTCTCTTTGTCCTCAGCAGCTGCACAGAATGCATCCAATCCTGTCTTCACATATGCTGGAGTGACATTTGAAGGCTGCTCTGGCCACCCCAGTTAGGGAGGATGTTGGTGAGCTGGAGAATGTCCAGAGGAGGAATGGTTTCTGGGATGGCAAAGGGCCACATGAGGACCATTGGGAAGCATCAGGGATGCTTGGCCTGGGGCTGAACGGGGCTTTAGTGAGAGGTTAGATTGGATTGGGAGCTTCCTGAGGGCAGGAACAGTCTTTTGCCCCTTGTTGTATCCCTGGCTCTTATCACAGTGCATGGCACACAATGGGGCTTAATAAATGTTTATGGATTATTGATTGGCAGAGGAGGCTGGCAGAGGTGGGGGGAAGGGAGATAAGGTTGTTATATTCAAGTTTTGGAAGGGCTGTCCCATGGAGGAAGGTCTAGACTTACTTTTGCAAGCCAAGGATCAGTGGGAGCTATATGCCAAAAGTTGACTCAGTGCCACATCAGAAACAATTCCCTAATGAAGATAGCTGGGCCACCAGCATGGGCTGTCTCAGCAAGGAGTGAGCTCCCCATCATTTGAGGTCTTCAAGGGAAGGCTGGAGGGATCCTTCTTGGAAACAGATAGAGGGGGCTCTTCAGGTGTGGGTTGGGCTGGAGGGCATTGGAGTTCCTCCTACCCCTGGCATGTGCTGACTTGGCCTCCTCTAGTTCTCCAGGACATTGTTTTCCATAGGATTTGACAGTAAGAGCAGAGGGAAGGGAATGTGCATTTATTAGGCAGTTACTGTGTGCCCCATCGTTTGCTAAGAGCTTTACAAATGTCATCTCATTTGACCACAGATATTTCCAGGGGGTAGATTCTGGAAACAGACGACCTCGGTTTGAGTTTGGTCATGGAACCATCTTCTCAGACACCCTCTTACCAGCTTCCTTTCTAGATCTCTTGGTTTCACTGGCCTAGTCAGCCTGACTCAAATCAGCCCTGCTCAGCCCACCCCAGCCCAGGTCAGTCCAGTCCAGTTCAGCCTAGCCCAGCCCAAATCAGCCCTGGCCAGCCTAAAATAGCCAAGCCCAGCCCAGCTCTGCCCAGCTCTGCCCAACCCAGCCCAACCCTGCTCAGCCCAGCCCAGCTCTGCCCAGCCCACTCTGCCCAGCTCTGCCCAACCCAGCCCAATCCTGCTCAGCCCAACCCTGCCCAGCCCAACCCAACCCTGCTCAGCCCAGCCCAGCTCTGCCCAGCCCAGCTCTGCCCAGCCCAGCCCAACCCTGCTCAGCCCAGCCCAGCTCTGCCCAGCCCAGCTCTGCCCAGCCCTGCCCAGCCCAGTCCAACCCTGCTCAGCCCAGCCTAGCTCTGCCCAGCTCTGCCTAGCCCTGCCCTGCCCAGCCCAGCTCTGCCCAGCTCAGACCAACCCTGCCCAGCCCAGCCAGTCTAGCTCAGCCCAGATGTTGGTTGTAACCACCTGAGAAAACTCTCTCACAAATCCCTAAGAACAAGAAAAATACGGAGAGGAAAGACCTCCTAGGACAGACCCCAAGGGGGTGGGGCGGGGAGATGCTTGTCTCCTTCCAGGAGGCTTCAATCTTCATTAATGCTGTTGCTGTGCAGCCCAAAGATGCTTTTTTTTGTCTTATTGATGCCTTTGGTTTTAGTATCACGGTCACTTATGGAAACACCGTCCTTCCCTTATACCGAAGAAAAAGAGCCCCCAATAGAGTGATTGCGTCTGACCATCACTGCCCCATTCTGCCCTCTCCCGGAGGACGGCGGCGCGGCTCCCCACGTATCCTCCCAGGGTTACTCAGTCTGGAGGTCTTTAATCCTGTTTTTCATTTGCATTGTAGCAGTGGTGTATGGTATTTTCCTGCTTTTGCTTTCGTTTTATCATCCCACATCAGCCAGGCAGCAGGGAGTGCAGTGGGTAGCACACCAGGGCTGGAAGCTGACAGACCCGTATTTGAATCTGACCTTAGATACTAGCGTGTGACCTCAGGGAGTCAGTTAACTTTGATTTCCCTAAATGTTCTCGAATTTTAAATGCCAGTGATAACAGCACCCATCTCCCAGAGTTCTTTTTTTAAAATTTAAAAAATTTTTTAAATTACACACACACACACACACACACACACATATATAAACATTTATTTTTAAATGAATGAAATATTTATATTTGCTTTTTCGAGGAGGGAAGGCTGGACAATTGGGGTTAAGCGACTTGTCCAAAGTCATACACATGGCTAGTGTTAAATGTCTGAGGTCACATTTGAACTCAGGTCTTCCTGACTCCAGGGTCGGAGCTCAATTCACTGAGCCACCTAGCCGCCCCTTCCAGATTTCTCAGGAGGCTCAAATGAGAAAATGTGCAAAGCATTTAACTCACTTTACCACTTGTTTCTTTCCTCCAAGCCAATCTTCCCATGTTTCTCTAAATTCCTTTATTACTGAGCTATCCCATTCTGTTCATGTGCCACCGTTTACCCAGCTGTCCTCATAGAAGAATGCTGTCTCCTTTGTTTATTGATTTTTTTTTTGCTCCCACATGATTGTGGGGGAGTCATTTATCCTCTGAGGGCAGCAGGCTACTTTGTCATACAGTAAGACCCAAGTAGCAGATGGATTGCCAATCTTTACCATGGAAGGGAATTACCTTGCTTTGGCAAAGTCAAAGGTCAGGACCATCTCCCCTCCACGCCTTCCCCCAAATTGGTCCAAAAAGCTTGTACAAAACCCCTTTAACTGGGGTTCCATTACCAGAATAACAGAGCCTTGTGCATCTAGCCCCTGGACATTACGATATCTCCCCAAGGAGATTCATGGCTATTCAAGAAACAGACTGGCCTTATAGCCATACCTGTATATGGGCTATGAGAGCTCAGATTCTGCATGAACTAGGTTCTATCTTAGCAGATTCTCAAAAGAAAAAATCACTCCCTTTGACTTGTGTCCTCACTCGTGGCTTCCTCCAAGAGCCTCGGAACTTGACTCATTTCTTGCTCACCTGAATTATTCCTGGGAATATTCAGATATGTCTTATGTTTTAGTCTCTAACAATATGGGCAAAAGGATCCCAGTTCTTATGCCAGTTTACGAGCTACCAATATCAGGTATGGGGCAATCTTCATTTCATCCCATAGGAAAAATGTACAAACCCAACAAAAGACTCAGAGAGGCTCTGAAAAATGAAAGTTAGCCCTCCTCTCTCCAGTGAGTCTCAACAGCTGCACAGGGATCTGTCCTTCAGACTTATAGCGCCATCCTGGAGTCTGGACTCTTTCTGAAAGAGAAACAAAGTTCAGGTGGCTAAGGAATAAAACTCCCCTGTCCTCTCATAATCCATTCACCTGACCTAGAACCTACACAGTCCTGCAGGGCTTTGGGGCTTCACCAAGAAGTAACCTTACACTTGAAGCTGGCAATCCTCAACTGCCAAAGAAAAAGGCAATTTTCAGATACCGCAGAAAAACACTCCTGGTCCACACAGACCTACAGGTGAATTTTATAAAAATCATTAATACCTCTGCTACAACATTATTCTCAATGAGTGACAAATTACTATACCATACTCCTTCTATGAGACGCATAGAGCTCTAATATTTCAAAGAGGGAGAAATAATGCAGAGAAAGAAATCTAAAGACCCATCTAACTAATGCATATTGATATGAAAATAGTAATATAAAGACAATAGCAATATAGAGAAGCCTTAACTCTCCAAACTCCTTAGTGCCTCTAGGGATGATTCAACCCTCCATTCTGATAGTATGACCCTAAATGTTGAGGCTCCTCCCAAAGGATCTCTTGTGCTTAGAGTTTTTTTATTAAAATCACTCTCCATTGGACTTGCACAATTCAGTTAGCTCATCTCTCAGAGTTCTATTTTGTGTTCTTTCCCACATCCATATGACTGTACCTCTTCTCTCTAGCGTTCTGGTCCAGGAATTTTCTCTCCCTCTTCCACAAATTTTGGGGTCCCAACTTTGCTCCTTTCTTTCCAAGAGTCTTGTTTCTAGAGCTCACTGCTGCCTAAACCCCCTCCCCCTTTCTGTCTAGGAAGCTGGGTCTATAGTTCTTGACCAGCAGTATCTCAAACTGTCCCCTTCAAGGACCTTGTGGTTGGGACTTTATTCCCTCCACCACTTGAGAACCCTATTTGCTCTCATGTCCCTTAGTTCTGGGTCCCTAGGTTTTGTTGTAGGAGTTTTTTGTCTGTTTTTACATAGGGAAATTTGCTTTGAAGATATAGCCAGAACAGAAGGACGAACATTTACTATAATACCTGGGGGCGCACTCCTTCCTCCAGCCTTTGAGTACAATCGGTTCAGATTGAATAATTTGTACATGACGTTAGTCCCACCAAGTTCACGTCCAAATTCAGCGCGGCCATCACTGCTCCTTCTGGACTGGGCCAGGCATGACCGGCATGACCAGCATGACATTTAACTTTCCTCCTCATTAGTAAGCCTTAGCATGAATTTCAGCTTCCCAAAACTATACTCTGTGTGTGTTTGTTTGCATAGGTGTGGGGCCATGGCTGTAGGACTTTGTATGTATTGCCAGATTTTGTTATACTAGTTTAGTCTTGTCGAGTCATTCTTCCTTCCTCCCTTCCTTCCTTCCTCTCTCTCTCTCTTTCTCTCTCTCTCTCTCTCTCTCTTCCTTCCTTTCTTCCTTCCTCTCTCTCTCTCTTTCCTTCCTTCCTTCCTCTCTCTTTCCTTCCTTCCTTCCTTCCTTCCATCCTTCCTTTCTCTCTCTCTCTCTCTCTCTCTCTCTCTCCTTCCTTCCCCCCTCTCTCTCTCTCTCCCTTCCTTCCTCTCTCTTTCCTTCCTTCCTTCCTCTCTCTTTCCTTCCTTCCTTCCTTCCTTCCTTCCTTCCTTCCTTCCTTCCTTTTCTTTTCATCCTTCCTTTCTCTCTCTCTCTCTCTCCCCCTTTCTTCCTTCCTTTCTCTCTCTCTCTCTCTCTCTCTCTCTCTCTCTCTCTCTCTCTTTCCTTCCTTCCTTCCTTCCATCCTTCCTTTCTCTCTCTCTCTCTCTCCTTCCTTCCTTCTTTCTGTTATTGTTAGAGATCCCTTGCTGGGTAGGAAAAGGAAGGACATATTTAGAAATCAAGATAATGTCAGAAGAAAAGATCTTGATAAAATGAATTTAAAGAGAAAGTTGATGGTGTTGAATTTTAGTCTCTCATGTGACCTAGGACTAGGTGGGCAGAGACACAACAGAGAATGAAGCAGGAAATAACTGCAGATTGATATAAAAGACTGCAGAGAAGCAACTAATCAAGGAGAAGGTTTTTGATAGTTTAGGGTGGAAAGGAGGAATTTGCTATTGGGGAGAGGAAGGAAGCATGGGATTGTGAAGAAGGGCAGCTTGGGGATGGCCGGGAGATGGAATTTTCAGGGAAACTTGGCAGTCATTATCTGGGGAAAAGATGAAGGAGATCATGCTCTTACGAAGTCTTGAGATTTGGGTCAATGCAAGGAAACAGGATGATGAAGGTTACCCACTAAGAGGGTGAGGCTGGAGACCCAGTTTATTAAAAGTTCGCTTGCATTAGACAGAGTAAGTCAGTGCTAGGTCATTCTATGGCGCTCTCGCTCTTCCAGGGTGAGCTCACAGATGGGGTCTCCTATACAGAAGGTTGTGGGAGGAATTTAGGGGTGGTCTAGAGGAGGAGTTGAGGAGGGTCTTCAGGAGGAGTTAATGAGGTCAATGAATGATTAAGGGTGGGAGGTAGCTGGAGACTACCGACAATGGTGGGCTAGGCCAGTTATTTTGATAGGCTCAAGGGTGGGAAGTAGATGAACAGTGGAGGACTCGGCTAGTAACTAGGCTATTGCCTTATGCAAATGTCTCATCAAATGAGACAATTTAATCAAGAGTCCAAGGGAGGTTCCCAGAGCCTGCACCTCAGGACTCAAGGAGAGCTAGAGGGGGCTCCCAGAGCCCACACTGCATCAGAGGAGACCTTTCAGGCATTGAAACTGATCAGCCAACCAATATTGAAAAGCATTTCTCATATTCTCACCCTGTGCCTTCTTTTGGAGAAGGAAATGCAGACCCCTTCAGTATCTTTGCCAGGAAAATCCCAAATGGGTCATGAAGAGTTGAATGTGATTGAAAAATCAACAACAAAAAGCACACACTATGCTGAGGGAATAGGGAAGCAAATCTAGATCAAAACAATCTCTGCCATTACAGAACTTCTGTCTTATGGCAGAGGAGGGAGACAACAGACCCTCAGAGCAGGTAAGAAGATCGGCAGAGAGGGATGAAGGGCAGTTCCTGGCAGATGGGGGAGCAGGAAAGGCCTCCTGCACAGGGGGAGCTCAAGTTGCCTTCGGATTAG
The DNA here is from genome assembly GCA_011680675.1 of Gymnobelideus leadbeateri. NCBI lineage: Eukaryota > Metazoa > Chordata > Mammalia > Diprotodontia > Petauridae > Gymnobelideus > Gymnobelideus leadbeateri. Next base: position 299,282 of record WOXC01004100.1, read on the forward strand.
AAGGCATTGCTTAGGTTTGATCTTCCTTGGGGAACTGTGTCACAGGATGGGGTGGGTAGGACTCTGCTTTATACATAGTAGAGGCTTAGGATTCATTTGAATAAATGTGAAATCTTAAGAATATGTGGAGGGAAAATATAAAGATTGTGGTGGTCAGGGGACTCATTGGTTCCCCAAGGCCACAATGCCAGGCTGTGTGGATAGAAGACAGATTGTTGGAATCCCTTAGCCCTGGTCACCAACGAACTGGAGCATCCTGTCTGGTTGGGAATGATGCTGGTTTTAGGAAGGCTGCTGCTGAGCTGATATCTGCTCTAGAGGAAGGTGAGAGTCTTAGACCCCCACCAGATTGGCTGAGAGAACTGGGACCATTTAACCTAGGAGGACATGAGACTTTTGGGATTGAGGAAAAATAATTGTCCTCAAATATTTGAAGAGTTGTCCTATAGAGGAAGAGGGTAGATGTGTTCTGCTTGGCCCCAGAAGCCCAAATTAAAGCCAAATAGTGGAAGTTACAAGAAGGCACAGTCCTAATAGTGAAAACTGTTCAGTGGTGGAGGATGACTTCCTTGGCTGGGAGAGTGGGAGATCTCTTCTCAGGGGTCTTTTGGAGCAGTGCTGTCAAACTCTCAGATAAACAGGGGGCCACTAAACTGGCATAAAGATCCCTGCTGCTGCATATTAACTTAGAAAACCATATATTAAAAAGAACTATATTCCGCTGCATTTTTATTTATTCTGTCAAATATTTCCCAGTTACATTTTAACCTGGTTGGAACACTCAGGAATGGGGTTTGTGGGCCACATATTCAACACCTCTGTTTTAGAAGGTCCTAATGTTTCAGGCAGGGCTTAGCTTTCATCACTGCAAAGGCCTCTTGGACCCTCTAAGAGTCAGTAAAAGACACTACAGTAAATTTAACCACCATGCACCCCCTTTCACCAGTTTCACCAAAGTTACAGAACTTTTTGAGTTGAAAAGGATGGGGGGGAAGGGCTCTAATCCAACCCACATAAAGAAAGGAATCCACATCCTAATGTATCTGATAAGTGGGGCCTCTGCACTAGTCCTCCTAAGGAGAGGCACTTGCCACCTCTCCAGGTGGCTATCCCACTTGAGCACAATTCTTAGCATTAGGAACTTGTTTAGTGATTCCCCAATTGAGGGATTGGGGAATCCCTATTGGGACTGCTAGGAGGCTACATAGCTCAAAGAACCCTGGGCCTGGAGTCAGGAAGACATCTTCCTGAGTTGAAATCTGGCCAACCACTCCAGTATCTTTGCCAAGAAAAGCCCAAATGGGGGGAGCCTCCTTCTGCTCATTCCATCTGCTTGTCCTACCTGGCATTATTGTTCCCTATAAAGAGTTCTCTTCAGTTGATCCACACAATGGCCCTGGGAGGTAGAAGCCTATGTGATCCCCATTCTACAGAGGGGGAAACTGAGGCTGGGAGAGGTTGTGAGGGAGCAGTTGGACTCAGGTCTTCCCCTTCTCTCTTTCCAATGGCCTGTGTAAGAGGTGCCTGTCTATTTGGTCAGGGAAGGTCATGGTCACCCAGCTGTGAGGAAGGACTGCCAGGGGGAGGGGGAGACCTAAAAGGAATGTGGGAAGGCAAAAGTCAGGGTATGTCCTGGGGCTCCCACTCCTTCTCCTTCTTCCTTGTCTCCTAACTGAGATGGGGGGAGGGAGGCTTGGCTTTGCAGGAGGAAGACAAGGACCAATATGTGAATATGAATATTTGCATTGGCTGGATTCTAACCAGCTGAAGCCTTTTGAGACCCTGCTGACCCAGAACTGGGAAAGCAAGGCCTTTTTTGTGGGGAACAAGGTGAGACTCTGGGGGACCAGGTGGGAGTCTGGGAGGGACTTTTGGGACAAAACTGTCAGACCTGGGAGAGGCTGGAGTCCAGGCCCCTGCTCCCAGCCCAGGGCTGCCCTCCCTCCCAACTGCCCTTGGCTCACCTGGTCTCTGGTCCCCTGTGCCCTGCAGATCTCTTTTGTGTATTACAACCTGCTGGACCTGCTGCTGATTCACCAGATGTTGGCCCCCCAATGCCTGGACAGCTTCCCCTTGCTGTCTGCCTATGTAATTGGGCTCTCCTCCTGGCCCAAGATCAAGACCTTCTTGGCCTCATCCAGGCATCAGCACCTCCCCATCAACTGCAATAAAAAACAGTGATGGCTCAGGCCTGACCCTTGTCTTGAAATAAAAGCTCTCAAACAAACAACTCCTGATATCCTCAATTAACTGGGAGGGCAGGGAAGGGACTCTGGAGGGACCTGTCTGTTCTGAGAGAGCAGCCCACACCATCCCCCAGCCACAGGGAGATGGGGGCTGGTGTCCTCCCACTCCCCCTCCTCCCCCAACCAGGGGGAAATTCGGGGCTGGGGTCCTCTGCCTCATCACCCACCCAGGGGAAGATGGGGCACTGGGGTCCTCTCCCTTCCCCTCCTGTCACATACACCCTGGGCCTGCCTGGCCTCGTTTCCTTCTGGTCAGAGCTGTAATGAGGGTGGGCTGAGTGGGGCTTTGCTTCAGATGCCAGCTCTGTGTGGGGAGGAGGAGGGATTCTCCTTGGTCCCCCTCACTCCTTCAGCCCTCTGCAGCCAGCATCCCCTGGGATGGCTAGGAGAGGGGGGCTCAGAGCAGAATTCCCTGAGTGATGGGAGGAGAAAGAAGGGCCATCCATCTGCTCGGCTGGCATCTCCAGGGTGTGCCTTAAGACCTGTAGCTCCTCGGGGACAAAGAAAGCCGATTCTCTTCTCCCACCCTCCCCTCAGGCAGATTCACAATCCCGGCATGCCCATCCTGGACTCCTCTCCCCCTCACTCAGTGTCCCCACCCCCTCCCCTTCCTTTCCTCCCCCTGCACCCTCCCCCAGCTCTAAGCCTAGGGCCCTCAGCACCCTGGGCTGCTGCAGGAGCTGCCCCGTACAAACTCCTCAGACTCAGCGCTGACGTGCTTGTGGCCCCACTCAAAAATCTTTGTGAGATTTCCTTCCTGAGCAGAGGCAAATCTCCCAGATCCCACCTCCTGACTCCAGCCAAACCCCGAAGGTTGGACCAATGTTAGGCTGGCACATACCCTCAGAATTACAGAAAAAGGCGGCTAGGGGCCCTGAGGTTTTGAGGAGGACATTTTGGCCCACTCTGTGCTTAACCTACCATAATGCTTTGCATGCTCTGGCATAACAGACATGCTTTGCTTTGCTCTCTGAGTGAACCCAAAATGCCTCTTCCTGTGTCAGCAACTACAAGGCCAGATGAAGCTGAGCAGGAGCATTCTTCTGTTTATGACTGCCAAGGACAAAGCACCTTGAGCCAGACACTGTCTTGAATAATGGGACGTTCATGTCATGTATGTCATCTTAATGCTAGAAGAAACACGGGCATCCTGGATCTATAATTTCAATGTGACATTTTCCTAAGTTATTGTCTTTACAATCTATCCATTTGAGAGATTCCTTTCTCATGTTATGGTTAACACTTATGGAGACTATAATGTTGGGTGACCATAGGCATTGTGAGCTAGGAAGGGAGGGAGGGGTGAAAGGGCCTTGCTCTGAAGATATGAGGTCCCCTTTATCTGTCCATCCTTGGGTTCATTTCTACAATGAGCTCCCAATGCATATCTGTATAAGCATGTTCTGTAAGCTTTGAGAGAAATGAACATACACTTGCAGCCTAATTTTGTTTCTCTTTCTTAGAACAAACTCAGTAAAGGCTGTCACTTGAAAGCAGAAAAGAGAGGGGGTCCAAAAATATATAGAGAGAAAATGCCGACACACCCTTGAATTAAGTCCTTGGTAGTTGAGCACATAACAAAAGGGAATGGGGGAAAACAACTAGGACAGTAGACTCAGCCACTGTCTGGAATGCTGGTACAGCTGTATCCCCTAGATGTTGGCTTCCTCTGGGTCTGTAGGAGATGAATCTTCAGGTCCTTAGAGGGCTCTGCCATCCTTAAGAGCCAGGGCATTCTTTAGATGACCCAGGAGTCCACATCCACAAGTTTGGCAGCTCTGGGAGTCGTCAGAAGGACCTGGTAGGGGCCCTTCCAGAAAATTTCTTGCATCAATCTTTGATTCTGGAGTTCTGGTCAGCATAATATGGGGTTTAAGTTGAGTCTCTAAACAACACAGAGATGATTCAGTTTCCCAGTCATTCAGGGCTAGCTTCAAACAATGCAAAAAAGCATTTTCATCTCTTTTTTATCTTCTCCTATGTTTGGGAATCTGATTTGGAATGAGAGGGGTTAAGAGGCAGAGGGTCTCTGACCCAGAGGAGTCACAGCAATCTCCCTGGTTCAAGCAACCTTTTCTCTTTTCATGGTCAGAAATGTCTAGGGAAGGTTAACAAGTGGTTGATATAAGGGGCAAACCTCTTACCTGTGGTTTTTCTCCTTTCTTCACTCTGTGATGATTTCCAAACTGGGTGCCTGCCTTCATTACCCTAGAGGAGTACAAGTCTTCATCTTGCCATTTACTCTTTAAACTTTTATAAAATTTAATCCTTACTTTTTCTTAACACAAAATCTACAGTGTGGTACTGATGGAACCCTAATAAAGCTGCCCCCAGTCCTACTAGTTTGACTTCCTTATGGCCCACTGAACAACAGGCATGCCCTGATTTGACCACACAATCTGGCTTTAACCACAACACAGGCCCCCAGACTCTAACTGGCCACTGTCCCTAGCTAACCATTGCCTCCAGGCTCAATGCTCTAGCTAGCCACTGACCCCAGATCTCCCTCATCAAAAAACATAAACATAAACAAATATTCCAACCATCCAGAAGGACACTATTCCCAGGAACTATGGTCAAGATGGCAAAAACTGAAAAGGCTCCTTCATGGAATAGAAGTGAGGCACTAAAGAGGAAGAAGAGCCCAGAGAAAGCCAGAAAAGGAAAATGATTTTCACACTTTAGAGCAGTAATAGACAGCATTATGCTAATGTTCTAGTGAGGAGAAGAAGAAACAATTGTCCCATCAGAACCCTTATTTCTTCAAGGTGTAGTGCCAGGAAAACAGGTCTTGAGTTGTTTTAGTTTCTGTACTGGGGATTTTAAGAAGAAAAAAGGAAGGAAAGAGGAAATCAATATTAGTGTTGAAAAGGAGAAAAAGGGGAAGAATTTATTTAAAGAAATCAAAATATATTCCTGAAAAGCTTAACACACATTGCTAACCCTCCCTTAAGTCTAGACAATCAACCAAACAATAAATCAGGTCCTAACTGAAGCATTTATTGCTTTCCAAGGTGTCAATGCTCACCCTGACAGTGAAACAACCAGAGAGCCTTCAGCTCACCCCTGCTTTGTTTGTTTTCTCTTCAAGATTTTTTTTCATCTTTTTTCTCCTTTAAGTGAGGAGGTAGTTGTGGGTGAGTTGGGGTAGCCATAATGAGCCCTCAAAAGAGCCAGCCACTGTTGAAATATTGAAAAATACCCAAAAGAAAAAAGAAAGAAACTCAGAAGGGAGCACAGACAAGCAGGAGGGCCAGAGGGGCCAGGGGTCAGGGGGATAAACATGACGAGGTGACCAAAGTCATGACTTGGCTGAAAGTGACCAGGGAGCTCCTGATGGTCGAGTCAATGGCTTCTCAGTCCTCACCCTTCTCGACCTCTCTACAGCCTTGGACACCGTTGGTCTCCCCCTTTTCTGGACATTCCCTGCTCCTCCCACAGAACCTCTTGTGTTTAGAGTCTTCAGTGAGGCCATTCTCCATTGTACCTGCACAATTCAGCCCATCTGCCTTAGTGCTATTGTAGTTCTTCCCTTCTCCATATGGCTGTACCTCTTCTCTCCAGCAAGCTGGTCCAGCAGCTCCCCCTGTTCTGCCAACTTTGGGGTCAGGCACTTGCTCCTTTTCTCTCCTGGAGGCTTGGTTCTAGAACTCGGTGCTATCTATAGGCAGTTGGACCTACAATTCTTGAGGAGCACTGGTCCCAAGCTGCTCCCTTCAGAGACCATGTGGTTGGGAATTTATTTCCCTCACCCCTTGGAGACCCTGTTTGCTCTCAGTTCCCTTACTGCTGGGTCCCTTGGGTTTTTGTTGTAAGATTTTTGTTTGTTTGTTTTTACATAGGGAAATTTACTTTGAAGATATAGCGGGAACAAAAATACAAACATTCCTCCCAGTACCTGAGGGACACACTCTCTCCTGTGCAACCTTAGTCTTTGAAGAGAATCAGTTCAGATTGAAGAGTTTGTACAGAACATTAGTTCCCCCAATTTCACTTCCAAATGTAGCATGTCTGATGGATAGAGGACTTCTGAACTGCACTGGCATGGATGGTCACTCAAAACTTTCCTCCTCATTGGTAAACGTTAACATGAATTTCAGCTCCCCAAAACAATACTCTGTGTGTGTGTGTGTGTGTGTGTGTGTGTGTGAGTGAGGTGTGTGACTATGGCTGTAGGACTTTGTATACATTGTCACATTTGGTTATATTAGTTTAGTCTTGCTAAACCATTTCTCTTTTTAAAATTTTTCCTCCTTTTTTTCTCTCCTCCTTTCCCTCTTCCTTCTGTCCTTCCTGACTCCCACCCTTCCTTTCTTGCTTCTTCCTTTTCTTTCTTTCTGTCTTCCTTCCTTCCTTCCTTCCTTCTTTCCTTCCTTCCTTCCTTCCTTCCTTCCTTCCTTCCTTCCTTCCTTCCTTCCTTCCTTCCTTCCTTCCATTGCTAGAGATCCCTTGCTGGGTAGGGAAAGGGAGGACATATCTAGAAATTCGGATAATGTCAGAAGAAAAGATCTCGATAAACTGAAATTACAGAGAAAGTTAATGGTGTTGAGTAGAATTTTAGCCTCTCACGTGGGACCTAGGAGTAGGTGGGCAGAGAGACAGCAGAAATTTAAGCAGGGGGTAAGTGCAGGAAGTATGGGATTATGAAAAAAGTCATTTTGGCGATGGCCCAGGAGGTGGGATTTTCAGGGAAACTTGGCAGTCATCGTCTGGGGAAAGGATGAGCTTGATCAGGCTCTTACAAAGTCTGAGCTTTAGGTCAAGGCAAGGAAACAGGGAGGAAGAGACCTTTCAGGCACTGAAATAGTCCAGCCCACCAACTGATAAGCATTTCTCAGATGCTCACCCTGTGCCTTCTTTTGGAGAAGGAAGTGCAGACCCCTTCAGTATCTTTGCCAGGAAAGTGCCAAATGGGTCATGAAGAGTTGAACATGATTGGAAAACAATTCGGTAGCAAACGGCATTTTGTGCCAGGCCCTCATTGTGTTGAGGGGATACAGAAGCAAAGGGAGGCCAAGACTAACAGTCTCAACCTTTACAGAACCTCTGTTCTTATGGGGCAGGAGGGAGACAACGGACCCTTAGAGCAGGTAAGTAGAAGATAGGCAGAGAGGGACTATCCCATTTAGGGACAGCTCTCAACATTAAGAAGTTTTGTGTGATGCGGAAGCTTCATTTGCCTCTTTCTAACTTTACCCCATAATTCCTACTTCTGCACTCTGGGGCCATTGAAGAAGACTAATCCTTCTTCCTCATGATGGCCCTTCCTTTGAAGACTTGGACATTTTCATAAACTTTAAAAAATTCTATTGGGGTGGCTAGGTGGCGAAGTGAGTAGAGCATCGGCCCTGGAGTCAGAAGGACCTGAGTTCGGATACGGCCTCAGACACTTAACACACACACAAACAAGGGCGTAGCTGTGTGACCTTGGGCAAGTTACTTAACCCCAATTGCCCTCCAAAAAAAAAAAAGGCAAAAAAATTCTATTTAATTTCATTTTTAGGTTCAACTTCTTTCTTTCCCTCTACCCCCTCTCCCACCTATTAAGAAGGCAAGAAATATAACACCGATTAAATATATACATATACACATATATCCATAGTCATGCAAGACATATTTCTATATTAGCCATGTTCTGAAAAAAGGGGGGGAAACCAGAAAAAGAAAGAAACCTGTTTAATTCTTTACTCTGGATCTGCCAGTTCTCTATCCGGAGGTGCAGAGTATGTTTCCTTGTGATTCCTTTGGAGTGGAGGTAGATCACTGCATGGACCAGGGTAGCTACGTCTTTCACAGGTGATTCTCTTTATACTAGTGCTGTCACTGTGCATTATTCTGGTTCCGCTCACTTCGCTTTGCATCAGTTCATACAAGTCTTCCCAAATTACTCTGAAACCACCCCCATGCCCGTTTCTTAGAACATAATGGTATCTATCACACGCATATGCCATAACGTTGAGGGATTGGGGAGTCCCAATCAGGACCACTAGGTGGCGACATAGCCCAAAGAACCCTGGGCCTGGAGTCAGGGAGACAACTTCTGAGTTTTGAATTCTGGCCAACCACTCCAGTATCTTTGCCAAGAAAAGCCCAAATGGAGTCGTGAAGACTTGGATACAGCTGAACAACAAGAGTTACGGATATCCCTTCAATTTTCTATTCTTTGCCATGTTATTCTTTGCTGCTATTTGCAGCCCAAAGAGCTGCAATAAATATTTTCATACATACAAATTCTTGTCCTTGATTTCTCTGACCCAGGAGCAGTATTTCTGGGTCAAAAGGGCATAGTTTTATAGCTTTTGGGGCATAGTTCCAAATTGTCCTCCAGAATGGTTGGACTCGTTCACATCTCTACCAATAGTGCATTTGTGTTCTGATTTTCCCACAGCCTCCCCAGCATTTGTAATTTTTTTCTGTCATCTAAACCAATCACAAGTGTGGGGTGGTACCTCAGAATTGTTTTAATTTGCATTTCTAGAATTATTAGTGATTTAGAGAATTTGTTTTCATATGACCATTAACAGCTTGCATTTCTTTCTCTGAAAATTTCTTGTTCATATCCCTCGACTAATTAGGGAATGGCTCTCATTTTTTTTTTTTTTATAAATTTGACCCAGCTCTCCATGTATTTCAGAAATGAGATCTTTATCAGAGAAACTTGCAGCGAAGATTTCCCCCAATTTCCTGCTTTTCTTCTAGTTTTGACTGCATTAATTTTGTTTCTGCAAAATCTCTTTGATTTTATGTAATCTCAGGGATCCATTTTACTTCCCTGAATGTCTCTATCACATGTTTTTTTTCTTGAGCTCTTTCCCCCATCCATAGATCTGACAGGTAATTTCTTCCATGAACCTGAAATTTACTTATGAGATCACTCTTTATGTATAAATCGTGCGCACATGTTGAGCTCACCTTCATATAGGCCATGAGTTGTTGGTCTAGGATTATTCTCTACAAGACTATTTCCCAATTTTTCCAGCAGTTTTTGTCAAATAGTGACTCTTATCCTGGTAGCTGGGATTTTGGGGTTTGTTAAACACTAGGTTACTGTGCTGATTAGTTTCTGTATATTGTGTATTCCATCTGTTCCACTGACCATTTCTCAACCGGCACCAAATCATTTTGATGATTCCATCTTTGTTGTATAGTTTGAGGTCTGGTACTGCTAGGTCCCTTTCCTGTGCTTTCCTCCCCCCCATTAATTCCTTTGATATTCTTGACCTTTTGTTGCTCCAGATGAATGCTGATATATTTACTTCTAGCTCTCTAAAGTAGCTCTTGGGTAGTTTGATTAGTGTTGCTCTGAATAAGCAAATTAACTTACTGTCATTCTTCTTGAATTGGCTCAGCCTATCCATGAGCAATGGATACTTCTCCAGTTATTGAGTTCTGCATTTATGTGAAGAGGGTTTTGTAACTTTGATCCTACCATTCCTTTAGGTGTGTTGGCAGGTAAACTCCCAAACATTTTAGGCTGTTGTTGGCAGTTATTTTCCATGGAATTTCTCTTTCTAACTTTCTCCTGGGTTTTGTTGGTATATATACAAATGCTGATGATCTGTGTCAGTTCACTTTATATCCTGTAACTTTACTGACATTCTTGATTATTATTTTTTTGTGGTCTTTTTGGATGGTGGAAGGCAGGGCAATTGGGGTTAAGTAATTCGCTCAACATCACAGGGCTAGTAAGTGGTGAGTGTTTGAGGACAGATTTGAACTCAGGTCCTCCTGACTACAGGGCCAGTTCTCTATTCACTGCACCACCTAGCTGCCCCCATCCTTAATTATTTAGACTAGTTTTTGGCTTACTCTTTCAGGTCCTTTAAGTAAACTGTCATATCATATATATATATATATATATAGTGATAGTTTTTTCTAGTGGCTTATGCTCATTTCTTCAATTTCTGTGCAATATTGAATGGTAATTGTGGTAATGGGGATCCTTTCTTTACTTCTGATCTTATAGAAAGATTTCTAGTTAATCCCCATTATGTTTAAGGCTTGCTCTTGGTTTTAGATATATACTAGCTCTCATTTTAAGGAAAAAATTTATTTATTCCTGTGCTTTCTAGTTTTTTTTTTAATCGGTTGTTGTGTTTTGTCAAAAGCTTTTTCTGTATTTATTGGAGGCCATTCAATTGTATTATGAGCTAGTTTATCTTTCCATCTTTTCTACAAGAATACTATGAGATACTTCATAAAAAATCTTTGCTAAAATCTGAGTGAACTGTATATATACAGCATACTCCTCACCTACCAGTTCGATAACCATGCTAACCAATGAAATCAGACTAGTCGACCATAACGGCTCTCCAAGGGAGCACAGTCCAGCTGCGTATTAAATCTTATAGAATGACAAATTACTGTCACACACTCATTCACACAAAGACACAAAAACAAAGCAGAATAGATACAGAAAATAACAATGGATCCTAAGGCTTACAGAAATAGTAGATCTCCTGAAAAAATCAAAACAGTTACTTGGCACTCCAGGCCAGGAAAGATTTACCTGAGACTTTTCTTTTTATCTGTTTCTAACAGAGACGGCTGCATTACACTGAATGTTTCGAGCCACCTTTGGCACTTTCCTTTCTGATGTTAAACATATCATTAATATATTCCATAGAAGAAAGGCAGAAATGGGGAAATGCTGGAGTCCTTCCTCCATAAATCTCTCATTCCTCTGTCCCTTGGCTGGTTCCCAATTTTCTTTTACTATTCTTTTTAACAGTCTTAGATAATATTCTCGGTGTCTACTTTCACTTTGTACCTGTCTCATTTTCTCTTGACAGCTTTTTACCGAGACCCGGCTCGCTTGCTTATTGTTTCTAGTCCCTCATCTACTGCTTAGCCCAGTGACTCTTTTAGCCTTAAAACTGCTAAAAGCTTTTCCCTAGAGGGCCCAGTCCATATTTAGCCCTAATACTAAATTGCAAGGTGAACTATAGCTTCCTTGACCTCTTACCACAACACTGAAGCAGCTGACGTACCTCTTCTGTGAGGGTTTCTTTTTTTTGGAGTCCCAAAGAAGCCATTTTCTTTGTACCTTCTTTCAGGTCCCTGTTCTAGGCACCAATTGTAGAGATAACTTGAGTGGTTTCTTAAGCCAGCTCTAAGCTGACACACTAGCCCAAGAAAATTCGATGTGTCAATGTGGTCCAGGCGTGATTGTCAAGCAATCCGTTTATTGATACCATGAGCAAGGTTTTTATAGAGACATTAAACAAAGAAGGTAATTATAGGTCACTTGGTTTTCTTAATACCCTTTGTTCAGTAAAGTAACGATGTCAATTGCTAGGCCTTGGAGACAACCAGGTCCCAAGTATAGTATCTAAAAATGTATAAAAGGCAGTGAAAATCTTCTGGCAATAATCCCAGAGCAGGGTACCTCCCTGGATCACAGGATATCAGAAAGGCTCTCATAACAGCCACGTCTGCCACGTCTCAAGGGAAAAACCAAGACCAGTTACTTTGCACTGGCCATGGTGAAAGCCCGGAGCAAACCTCTCTGTGAAGTCCAGCCCCCACCTTTGCCCTAGCTGTTGCTCCCTGAGTCCGGTTCTGAGAGGGGCTGACTCTCCTTGTTTTGCATTTACTTGCCCGTAGGTCCCTCATGACAGCAGTTAACAGAATATTAGCTAGTTGGGGAAAGAAATGCCTGTCTCTCAGGAGTAAGTTCATTTTTCTAGCTCCCAAATGAATGATTTGATGGAGATGTTTGACCCACCCCTTCTCCACCACTTCTGGAACAAAAATTCTCCTATATAGGAAGGTCCACCTGCCTGACTGGTCCTTACTCCTCCCCTTCCTTTTTTTTTTTTTTGGCAAAGGAATCCTTAGTCATGAGGGGGAATCCAGGCGAGAGAGGAGCCAAATGCACATTTGAATACTGGGCTAGGAGCAGCTTCATTAAGATTCCACCATTCCCCCTTCAAAGAGGTGGGGCCCAACAAAGGTTGCAGCTTCCTTAATTTCTTCAGGCTGCAAAGGGGAGTAGAGCTATCCTTTTCTCTGTGGGTCCTGAGGAGGAAGGTGATTGAAACCAAGCACAGATCACATTCAGGGGATGATAAATGAGTAGAGACTGGTACCCACTGGTATCCACTGTTTGCTGTCAGCTTTGGCATCTGATATAATCCTTCTTTATAATCCTTTGGCCTGTAATCTGAGAGACACAAATCTGACAGGCAAGTTCAATATTCAGGGCCCAAGATACAAGAAGAGAGACAGATATATCTAGTAACAGGCAGTTGACTAGGCCAAGTACCTTTTTACTAAACTATTTAGGCTGTAGAACAGAATATAGTTTTAGGCTGAATAGCTCAGATCTAACACACACTTTAGTAGCTCAGATGTATCCCATGGTGATTATAACAGAACCACTGAGACCAACACAGTCTCTTAGCTGTGGGGGCTTGCAAAGGTGCTCTCTGCCATCCCTGGGAAAATGCTACACCAGGAATCAAGGTCAAGTTCATTATCTTACTGTTTGCAGACTCTGTTTTTTCCTTCACCTTTTAAATTATGAAATTACCATTGAGGCAAATATTATATTGTGCCTCTGTATCAGGCTTGTAATCTGTTTTTAAAACACATCATCTATTTCTTCTTTCTGATCAAGTGGCCTACAATATACTTCCATGACAAAATCTCTTCTGTTTCTTCCTTCATTGATCTTTACCCAAATGCTTTTACCCTACTTACCTTCCTCTGCTTCCTATATTTTCTCCAGTGAGGGATACATAATTCTTCCACCCCCTCATTCCCCTTCTTTTGAATAAGGCATAGGCATCCAGAGCCACATCCCAATCTTGGTGGGGTTTTTTTTTTTTGTCTTTATTAATTTATTTGTTTACTTTTAGTTTACAAGATTCAGTTGCACAATTCCTTGAGTTTCAAATTTTCTCTCCCTCCCTCCTTTCTTCTCCTCCCCGCTATGGTGGCATACAATCAAGTATAGGATCTGCAAATACTTTCACATTAGATATTGGTCAGGTTATAAAGAAGGATTGTATCAGATGGAATGAACAATGGGGAAGAGGAAACCAACCCAAACAAGATAAAGAAAAAGAGCAGGCAGTTTGCTTCAATCTGCGTTCAGACTCTGTTCTTTCTCCTTCTTTCCCTGGGTGCAGACATCTCTCCCCATCATGAGTCTTTTGGGGTTGACTTGTAGCCCTGCCTTGCTGAGGAGTCAGCCTGTCAAAGTGGGTCGTCACACATATGTTGTGTCTGCACTTATATACAAATTCTCGCTCAGTGTCAGCTCACAGAAGCCTCTCCGGGTAAATATGAAGCCCATCTGCTCCTTGTTTCTTTCTATGTCTCTTGTGCGTCTCCTACTTGGACATTGAATTTCCCATTGAGCTCTGGCTTTTTCATCAGGAAGGTCTGGAAATCTGTTATTATCACTGAATGACCATCTCCGTGCCTGGAAGAATATGTTCAGTCTCGCTGGGTAGGTGATCCTTGGTTGTAACCTGAGCTCTTTTGCCTTGCGAAAAATCACATTCCAGTTCCTCTGATCTTTCAGTGTAGAAGCTACCAGATCCTGTGCCATCCTCCCTGTGGTTCCGATATATTTGAATTGTTTCCTTCTGGCTGCTTGTAGTATTTTATCCTTTACCTGATAGCTCTGGAGTTTGGCCACAACATTTCTCCGACTTTTCAATTTGGGATCTCTTTCAGGAGGTGTCCAGTGGATTCTCTCAATTTCTATTTTACCCTTTGGTTCTAGTATCTCCAGGCAGTTTTCCTTGATGAGCTCTTGGACGATGTTGTCCAGGCTCATTTTTTCATTATGATTTTCCGGTAGGCCTATGATTCTCAGATTATCTCTCCTGGATCTGTTTCCCAGGTCACTTATTTTTCCATTGAGATATTTTACCTCTTTTTCTAATTTTTCATTCTTGATGTTTTATTTGACTGATTCTTGGTTCTTCATAGAGTTATTCATTTCAATTTGGTTGATTCTAGTTTTAGTGAATTATTTTCCTTGGTTAGTTTTTTTTTTTTTTAAGCAATTGGGGTTAAGTAACTTGCTCAAGGTTACACGGCTAGTCATTATTTATGTGTGGGTACTCATTTTTCTGAAGCCAGATTTGATCTCAGGTCATCCCAACTCCGAGGCCGGCACTCTTACTCACTGCGCCACCTAGCCGCCCCTTTTTTAGGGCAATTAGGGTTAAGTAACTTGCCCAAGGTCACACGGCTAGGTTTTTGTTTGTGTGGGTTAAGTGTCTGAGGCCGGATCCGAACTCAGGTCCTTCTGACTCCAGGGCCGGCGCTCTACTCACTGCGCCACCTAGCCGCCCCCCTTGGTTAGTTTTTGAAGCTCCTTTTCCATAAGACATTTTTCTTTTTAAGGTGCTGTTTTCTTCATTGTAATGTTTTTCTAATTTTTCAATTTTGATTTTAAAAGAATTATTAATTTTATCTTCTACCTCTCTAATTTGGTTTTCAAAGTTCTTTTTGAGCTCATCTAAGAATGCTTTCTGTGCTTGAGACCAGTTCCCTGTTGAGGCTTCAGCTGTGGGTGTGGAGTCAACACTGTCTCCCTCTGAATTTGGTTCCTCCCACTCAAAATAGTAGGACTCCAGAGTCTTTGTCTTTGCAGTCTGCTTCTTACGCATTTTGAGGCAGGGCCCCAGTCACACTTTTCCTCTAGTGTTTCCAAGCCTTTACTGTTTAAACTTTTGCTTTGGGGCGATAATTACTATGTTTTCAGGGTGGGGTGGGGATTGGAGCAGCTGGGGTTCACTCTGCCATCCAGGTCCCTGGAAGTTCAGATAGGGGCTTTTTAAATTTCTAGGCTGTGGGTTGGTAGTAGCTGCTGCCACTGCCAGGGGCCCTGCATTTGACTCTTACCCAGCTCCATCCATGTCCATCCCAGCCCTGCAGTGATAGGCCTGGCAATGGTCCTTGGGGTTGATGGATCAACTTGCCACCACATTGATCAGGCCTCTTTAGGGCCTCTTTGGGTTTTGTTCTAAATTGGTGATACATATGAGCCTAATTTGCCTCCATGAATTAAAATCTCCAGTTTACCTTGTTTGTTGCCTAAATTTGGGGCATGTAGGTAGACATTTGAGGGCATATATTTCACTATTGACTTCTTTTTGTCTTCTGTGGTATCTCAATTTGCTATTCTATTTCCTTCATTGTGGCTACTCTCCATGGTACCTACCTTGGTGGACAGACCTAGACAGTCTTTTCCCTCCCCTTTCCTTTTTAGTTGAAAGTCTTTTTCAACAAATAATCTGTTTTTAGGAAGGGCTTATTCTGTGCCTGGCACTGTGCTAAATGCTGGCAATTCAAAGGATGGTAAAACCAGTCCCCACCTTCACATTGTAATGGAGGATGAGACTGGGGAAAGGGGACTTGAATAGAACACCAGCCAACTCATCTATTCTTACCAGCCTCCCTCAGGTGGGCTTTCTCTCTGGTCAAGACCCTGTCATCCTGACATTTTGAGGTGCAGTCCAAGCCCAAAGCACATTCTCAGACACCACCTTCTTAGACAAAAATTCGCTTCTCAAATCCATTTTCTCTTCTTCATCACTTGCCTTCAGTGGACAACACCAGGCAAATCCAAGCTGTGTTCCTCCAGTCTTCAGTTTCTTGCCCAAGACTTTGTCATCTTAGGTCACCCTTCTCAGGTTCCTTTGGCAGTTCCCCCTTTGAGCCTTGCTGTATGATTTTTCACCCAACAGCATCTGTGCTGTTATTAAGTCCTTCTTTGCAGGACAAATGAATGCTTCCTCCTAACACCCCCTGCTCCTTCCTCTCCAGGAATGCTTCTGATCTGTTTTTCAAAATTACATTTTATTTTTTTTTTCAACCAGCAAAAATCTGTCCTTTCTCTTACCCCACCCACTCCTGCCAATATGAATAAAATTATTTTAAAAAACTTTTAATAGAAATAAAGTCAGATTTACATAATTGGAGAGATAGTAATTGTTCATGGGCAGACAGGGCCAATATAATTAAAATATGACAATCTCACCTAAACTAATTTATAGATTCAATGCCATCTGAATAAAATTAACAAAAAGTTATTTTACTGAGTTAGAAAAAATAGTAACAAAATTCATTTGGAAGAACAAAAGGTCAGAATATTAAAGGAATTAATGAAAAAAAAATATAAAGGAAGGAGGTTTAGCAATACCAGACCTTCGACTATACTATAAGGTAGTAGTTATCAAAACTATCTGGTACTGGCTAAGAAATAGAAAAGTAGATTAATGGAACAGAGTAGACACATAATTTACAGCAGCAAATGACTATAGTACCTTGTATTTGACAAGGGTAAAGACTTAAATTTTGGGGATAAGAATTCATTATTTGGTAAAAATTATTGGGAAAACTGGAAAGTAGTTTGACAGAAATTGAACATAGACCAATATCTTATACCATCTACCAAGACAAGATCAAAATGGATAATGATTTAGATATAGAGATATTAAAAAAAAATTTGGGGAACATGAAACGTATTACCTATTAAACTTTTACGTAGATAAGTAATTTATGAATAAAGAAGAGGTAGCAATGTGAGGTGTAAAATGGATTATTTCAATTACATTAAACTTAAACAAATAAAATAAATGTAGCCAAGATGAGAAATAAAATGGAAAATTGAGGGGGCTAATTTTACAGACAGTTTCTTAGATAAAGGTCTCATATCTCAAATATATAAAAAACTTTGTCAAATCGGTAAGAATACGAATCATTCCCCAATTGATAAATGGTCAAAGGACATGAGCAGGTAGTTTTCCAATGAAGAAATTAAAAACAATTTATAGTCATAGGAAAAAATGTGCTAAATCATTATTGATTAGAGAAATGCAAATTAAAACAACTTTAAAATGTCATTTTATACCTATTGGATTGGCTAAAATGATAGAAGGGGAAAGTGACAAATGTTGAAGGGGAGGTGGAAAAATTGGGACACAATTCACAGATTCAACCATTCTGGAGAGCAATCTGGAATTATGCCCAAAGAGTTATTAAACTGCCTCTACCTTTTGATCCAGCAGTATCACTACTAGGTCTTTTTCCAAAGATGACTAGGGAAAATGGAAAAGAACCTGCATATTCTAAAATATTTCTAATAGTTCTTTTTGTTGATGGCAAAGAACAGCAAATTGCAGGGATGCCCATCACTTGAGAAATGCCTAAACAAGTTGGGGTACGTGAACACAATGGAATTCTACTGTGCTACATTCAATGATGAGCTTGATGATCCTAAAAAAACATGGAAAGATTTGCGTGAAATAAAGTGGAGCAAAATGAGCAGAACCAAGAGAATGTTGTAACAGTAACAGCAACATTGCTTTAAGAACAACTTTGAGTCAGATCTAAATAATTGGAAAAACATCAGTTGCTCATGACTAGGCCAAACTAATATAATAAAAATGACCATGCTACCTAAATTAATTTACTTATTCAGTACCATACCAATCAAACTATCAAAAGTTATTTTATACAGCTAGAAAAAATAATATCAAATTCATCTGGAAGGACAAAAGGTCCAGAATATCAAGAGGATTAATGAAAAGAAATGCTAGGGAAGGTGGCCTTGCCATACCAGATCTTAAATTGTATTATAAAGCAGCAGTCATTAAAACTACTTGGTACTGTCTAAAAAATAGAGGGGGCAGATCAGTGGAATAGGCTAGATACACAAGACACAGTAGTCAATGACTACAGTAACCTACTGTTTGATAAATCCAAAGACCCCAGCTTCTGGAATAAGAACATACTGTTTGACAAAAACTGCTGGGAAAACAGGAAAATGGTATGGTAGACACTGAGCATAGACCAGTATCTGCCACCATATACCAAATTAAAGGCTAAATGGGTACATGATTTAGATATAAAGATGAATTAGGGGAGCAAGGAACAGTTTATCTATCAGATTTATGGAGAATGTAGGAATGTATGACCAAACAAGAGATAGAGAACATTATGAAATGCAAAGTGGATGATTTTGAGTATATTAAATTGAAAATTTTTTGCACAAAGCCAATATAATCAAGATTAGAAGGGAAACAGAAAACTGGAAATGAATGTTTACAGCTAGCATCTCTGAAAAAGGCCTCATTTCTAAAATATAGAGAGAACTGAGTCAAATTTACACAAATACAAGTCATTCCCCAATTGATAAATGATCAAATGATATGAACAGGCAATTTTCAAAGGAAGAAATTAAAGCCATATGAAAACACGCTCTAAAACACTATTGATTAGAGAGATGCAAATCAAAACAACTCTGAGATACCACATCATACCTATCAGATTGGCTAACATGACAAAACAGGAAAATCATAAATGTTGGAGAAGATGTGGGAGAATTGGAATACTGATGCATTGTTGGTGGAGCTGTGAGCTGATCCAATGTTTCTGGAAAGCAATTTGGAACTATGCAACTATGCCCAAAGGTCTATAAAAATGTGCATAACCTTTGACCCAGCAATACTGCATCTAGGGCTGTATCCCAAAGAGATCAAAAAAAGGACCCACATGTACAAAAATATTTATAGCAGCTCTTTTTGTGTTGGCAAAGAAGTAGAAATTGAAGGAATGCCCATCAGTTGGGGAATGGCTGAACAAGTTGTGGCATATGAATGTAATGGAAGGCGGACTTCAAGACTTAAATGAACCAGTTCTCAGTGAAGTGAGCAGAACCAGGAGAGCATTGTACACAGGAACAGCCACAGTGTTCGAGGACTGATTTTGATAGACTTAGCCCTTCTCAGAAACGCAAGGACCTAAAATAACTGCAAAAGACACACAATGGAAAATGCCAGCCCCATTCAGAGAAAGAACTATGGAGTCTGAATGCAGAGCGAAGCAGACTATTGTTTGTGTTGTTTTCTTTCTCATGATTTCTCCCATTCAGTATAATTCTTCTCTGCAACATGACTAATGTGAAAATAGAAATGTTTAATAGGAATGTATGTGTAGAGCATGGATGGAACTGCAGGCCTTCTTGGGGAGGGAGAAGGAAACGGGGGAACTTATGGAAGTGAATGGGTTTTTTTGGTTTTTTTGTTTTGTTTTGTTTTGTTTTTGCTTTTTGGAGGACAATTGGAGTTAAGTAACTTGCCCAAGGTCACACGGCTAGGCTAGGTTTTTGTTTGTGTGCGTTAAGTGTCTGAGGCCGGATCCGAACTCAGGTCCTTCTGACTCCGGGGCCGGCGCTCTACTCACTACACCACCTAGCGGCCCCTTATGGAAGTGAATGTTGAAAACAAAATAAATTCACTTTAAAAAAGTAAAAAAAAAAGACTTGAGTAACTAAGTCATTTTGACTATTATAAATTCCCAAATTAACTACAGTTAACTATATGGAGGAAGAGGTTATCTGCATCCAGAGAAATAACTGATAAAGAAACCATAGAGTTGGGGCGGCTAGGTGGCACAGTGAGTAGAGCATTGGCCCTGGAGTCAGAAGGACCTGAGTTCGGATCCGGCCTCAGACACTTAACACACACACAAACAAACAAAAACCTAGCCGTGTGACCTTGGGCAAGTTACTTATCCCAATTGCCCTCCAAAAAAGAAAAAAAAAACCAAACAAACAAATAAAGAAACCATAGAGTGATTTTACATACATATGCATATTTGTGTCTCGTGGTAACCATCTCTAGGGCAAGGAGGTGGGGCGTGGGAGAGGGGAAGGAAAAAGGAGGAAAAAGGAAGTTGCATGATAACTTTATTATATAGTGAAAAGGAATGGCACGTTGTACATAAGAGATTTGCAATTTTATACCCGATCATCTTTATTTCTATTAAGTGGAATTAACGAGGCTCAATTGAGATAACATACAGTTAGTCCTCCCTGTGGAAACCTTTAAGCCTTCTCTGGATTCCAGCGCCATCAGCTGTCTGAAAGGGGCCTGGGCTGCAGCACTCACTCACCTCTACTGGGTGGGGCCACGGTGGAGAGTGCTGAACCTGGAGTCCGGAAGGCCTGAGTTTCAGTCCAGCCTCAGACTCTTACCAGCTATGTGACCCTGGGTAAGTCACTTAATTCCTGCCTGCCTCAGTTCCCTCATCTATAAAATGGGGATAACAACAGCACCTATTTCTCCTGCTTGTTGTGAGGATGTAAAGTGCCTGGTACAGAGTAGACAATGCAGAAAAACTTGTTCCCTCCCTCCCTCTTGGCTTCCTTGTCTCCCTGTATGTAGTGAGGAGGTGGTTCTCACCTGGAACATTCTCCAGTCTAAGAATCCCCCTGCCCCTAGCTCTGTTGCTTTAGGTTATAAGCTTCCTCCTGGCCCTGACAGTCTGGTCCATGTTCTAAGGTCCCTCCCTTCCCTGGCATTCGAGGTTCTAAGACTCCTCTCAGCCTTCATGTTCCATGTTCTAAGGCTCCTTACTTCCCCGATATTGTCTGTTTAATTCAGTTTATCAAATGTCTCCTATGTGCTAGGCACAGTCATTATGCTGAATCAGCTTTCATTCTATTTCTGGGGGTGTGTGTGGGGAGAGAAAGACAGAGAGAGAAAAGAAGGAGGAGGAGGAGGAGGAAGCAGATATAAGATCCAGCTAATTATAAACAAATAGGGAAACTGAGGAGGGAGACTGCCTTAAGATCTACAGGGCTTGGGGAAGGCTTCCCCACAAGGCTTCTGAGAGGGGCAATGAGGAGGGGGCCGGCTTCAGGTGCCAGGGCCATGCTGTGCATATGGAGGGACATAGGGAAGGAGAGTCAGGTCAAGGAAGGGCTAGAGATACAGTGGGCCTGCAGAATGGAGCTGGTGAAGAAGCTGCTGGAGCCCAGGGCCTGAAGTGCCAGGCTAGCAAGGGCTAAATTCCAGAACCCTAGGGAGCCTCTGAAGTTGTTTGAGCTAGGGAGTGACAGGGTCAGGCCTGTGTCTGACTTGGACAGCTATGAGGAAGGACCAATGGTGCCCACCTTTCTAGAACCACCTAGAGAAGGACAGAAAGACCATCCCCAGAAGACCATCCCTGGCCCTTGGTACTGAGTTCTTGGCCTGGCAGCTGGAAAAACAAAGAAAACTCCCCAATGGCCCTTAGGGATGGGGACCCCTTCCATCTCTGCAGGAATGCCAGAAGAGTCCTGGAGGAGAGGGCAGCAGGCAAATCTGTTTGTCAACATGAACACACCTGGTGGGTCTGGAAAAGTCAGATGCTGCCCAGTCCGGTGTACAAATTGACTTGAATTTTATGAATATTGACATAAAAAGCAGGAAAGAAAGAAAATGGAAAATAGAAGGAAAGTAAAAAGGAGCCTTTTAGATTTTTAGTTTGGGAGAGAATCCTTTCCCTATTTTTTTTTTTCAGAATTTATTTATTTATTTTTAGTCTCCAACATTCATTTAATTTTGAGTTCCAAATTTTCTCCCCATTTCTACCCTACTCCCTCCCTAAGATGTCAAGCCTACTGAATATCCCTTCCCCCAATATGTCCTCTCTCATGTCCCACCCCCCATTCCTTCCCTTACTTTCTTGTAGGGCAAGATGGATTTCTATACTCCATTGCCTGTATATCTTATTTCCTGGTTGCATGTAAAAACAATTTTTTAGCATTTATTTTTAAAACTTTGGTTTCCAGATTCCCCTTCTTCCCTCCTCACCCACCCTCATTGGGAAGACAAGCAATTCAGTATAGGTTATACATGTGTAGTTATGCAGAACATTTCCATAGTAGCCATATTGTGAAAGACGAACAACTATATTGCCCTCCATCCCATCCCACCCCCCACTTATTCTATTTTCTCCTTTGACCCTGTCCATTTTCAAAAGTGTTTGCTTCTAACTACCTTCCTTTCTATCATCCCCCCTCTTATCCCTTCCCCCCTGCTTTCCTGTAGGGTAAGATATTCCACTGAGTGTGTATGTTATCCCCTCCTTAAGCCAGATCCAACGGGGGTAAAGCTGACTCATTCCCTTTCGCCTCCCTGCTCTTCCCCTCCACCATAATAGCTTTCTCTTGCCACTTTTGTGTGAGATAATTTACCTTATTCTGTCTCTTTGGGAGAGAATCCTTAACTAAGTAAGGGGTAGAGGGGACCCCAGAAGGTTAAACACAATCTCAATGACACAACTTTTCCAAGCTTTTGCATACAAAAATGCAGCCCAAAGAGGAGTCCTCCAGACCCCCCAAAATCTACTTCAAAGGAACTCTGAGGAAGGTCTGGTGGGATCCTTGAGAAAGATTGGGAAGGAAAACCAGCAGGCAAGGCTCAGATGGATTCCGCAGAGAGGAACAGTCAAAGGGCAGGGAGAGTTTTCCCAAAGAGAAGAAATACAAGGAATCAACAACTGGGTGAAAAGATGCCCCCAAATAAGTGAAAAATGGGAAAAACATAAAGGAAGAGAACTCTCCCCCCCCCCCCCAGGTTGGCAAAGATGATACAGAAGAGAAACAGCTGTTGGAGAGGCTGCAGGAAGGTCCAGAATGACATCACTGCACTGGAGTCGAGTCCCAAACAGGCCATGTGAATGTTTGGGGTGGATTCCCTAACTTTGGGCATCTTGCATTCCTTTTGAGCTCATGCAATTCTGCTTCTCTCACAGAGCACAGCCCTTCTCTGATGTGGGCTGGCCATGCTGAGTGACCCTCTGCCACTGTCTCCCATGTCACAATCGATTCCAAAGTTCTTGAGAGAGACCTTGAGAATGTCCTTGTATTGCTTCTTCTGACCCCCATGTGAATGTTTGCCTCATGTGAGGGCTCCATAAAACAGTCTTTTTGGCAAATGTACATTTGGCATTTGAACAATTCGGCCAGCCCATTGGAGCTGCGCTCTCTGCAGTAGAGTCTGAGAAAGGACCTCAGTGTCTGGTCCCTTTTCCTGCCAGGTGACCTTCAGAATCTTCCTAAGACAATTCAAATGGAAGAGATTCAGTTTCCTGGCCTGACACTGCTAGACTGTCCAGGTTTCTCAAGCATACAACGATGAGGTCAGCACCACGGTTCTGTAGACCTTTAGTCTGGTAGTCAGTTTAATACCTCTTCTCTCCCACACTTTCCTTCAGAGCCTTCCAAACACTGAGCCAGCTCTGATCATGTGTAAGTCAACCTCATTAACAATGTGTACATGCCTAGAAAGTACACTACCAAAGTAAGCACCCTTATCCACAGCATTCCAAAAACTCCATTTGCTGTAAGCAATGGCTCCTCGTGTGGATGGTGGTGGCTGGTGGAGTACCAGGGTTTTCTTGGTGTTCATTGTTGGCCAAAATTAGCACAGGCAGCAGAGAATCCATCTGTGCTTTGTTGCATCTCAGCCTCAGAGGCTGCATGGAATGCACAGTCATCTGTGAGCAAAAAGTTATGCACCAGCACTCCCTCCACTTTGGTCTTGGCTTGTATCCTTTTCTAAGTAAATAATTTATCATTGATTCTGTAGCTGACCTTGACATTTTCATTCTCGTTGAAGGTGTTTGACAGCATGGCTAAAAACATCCTTCTGAAAAGCATGGGAGCAAGCACAGAGCCCTGCTTCACTCCACTGGTGACTAGGAAGGCACGAGAGCATCACCCATTATCCAGAACCCAGGCAAGCGTACAATGAGACTTGGACGTACAATGCTGATGAGCTCTCCGGGCAGCCACATTTGGACACATTTTCTCTAAGCCCTCACGACTGACTGTATTAAAGGCCTCGGTCAGATTGACAAACGCTGAGTACAGACCTCTGTTCTGCTCCTGGTGTTTCTCCTTTCTTATGAGCAATGGACCCCCCACTTCATAAATCTCAGCTGAAATAGAATTAGTACCAGGTGCTTTGCCACATGAAAGAAGCCTAAAGGCATTCCAAACCTCTTCTTCCGCTGGAATTTCAGCTATGGAGGCATTGCCTTCAACCTGAGGTAAACATTCAGTGGCTTCACCATTGATTGATGGTGGTCTGTTGAGAACACTATGGAAGCATTAGCCCATCCCTCTAGGATAGTGTGACTCCCTGTAACATCAGTGTGGCTCCATCAGCACTGACTGGCTGAGGTGCGCCATAGGTCTTTGGCCCAAGTTTTCAGGGCATCATAAAAGCACTTCAGATTGTTATCATCAGCATGAAACTGAATTCCATCTGCCTTCTGACAGAGCCAAGAAGCCTGCATCTCTCTAAGCTTCATTTGGACTTAACTTTTAACAGAATTAAATGCTGCCTTCTTGGAGGAACTCTCCTGCTGGTGAGCCCTGTGGAGTTTTCAGTTTTCATTTAGCAGCTTCTGAATTTCCCCATCATTTTTGTCACCCCACTCTTGATGTGATGTCTGGGAGTGTTCTGACCCAGATGAGCATATGCAGTGTTGTACACTGAATCTCTAAAAGCAGCCCACTCCTTTTCTGCTCCACTCTTTCCAACTGTGTGTTGGCTCAACTTACCCTGCAAGTTAGCAATAGACTGTTCCCATTCAGAGAAGCACCATAATCTGTTGACATTAATTCTTCTGACAGAAGAATTGGGGACTCAGCTTTTGTTGGATGTGAATCTTTAGCTTGGGGAGAATGTCTATGATCAGTCCAGCACTCTGCACCACAGACTGCTTTCATTATTCTCACATGCTGTCTCTTCTCCTGACAATCTCACAGTTTATTAGATGCCAATGTTTGCTGCAAGGGTACATCCATGAAGTTTTTGCACTTAGGTAAATAGAAGACAGTGTTGGTGATGAGGTCATGAGATGCACAAGTCTTCAATAGTAAGTGACCCTTCCTGCCAAGCCTGGTAGTCTAAGCCTAATCTAGCATTAAAGTCACCTAGAATTATGGGCTTGTCCCTTTTTGGCACATTGAGGATAAAGGTCTCTAGGCCTTCATAGAACTTTTCTTTGACCTCATCAGTTCATCATGGTAGGCGCATAGGCCCTGATGATGATGGGGTGACATTTTCCTGCAAGTGGCAATCGTAGTCATGAGCTTGTCACTCACTCCTTTTGGGAGGCATACAAGCTTGTGACTAGATTAGTTTTTCTTGCAAGCTCCCCTTTACTGTGGCCACTCCAGAAAAACATCCATCCAGCTCCAATTCCAGGAAGCCAGCCTTTATTGCCAGCCTTGTTTCACTCAGGGCTGCTATTTGGATGCAATACCTGCTGAGTTCTCTCACAACAAGAGCTGTTCATCTTTCAGATCCATTAAATTTTGTGTTGTCTATAAGCATGTGCCCTTTCCATGTACTGAGGGGGCGGAATCATCTTTGCAGAAGTGTTTGTACATTTTTTTGTGTTTCAATGCTAGGGCAGCATCCCCACCTGCTGTGGTAATCAGGCCAGGGTAGGGTAAGCAGGCAATTTTTAGGGCACCTTTCCCAGCCCCTTTCTCACGATCCTTAAAAGGCTGCTTCCATTGTTATTTCCAGTGAGATGACCCTCTGGCTTGGGCTGCCTGTGCGTAGGGTTGTGATGACGGCTCCTGCTACCACCACAGGACTTTGAGACAATGGCAAAATGGTTATGTCTTTGGATTTAAACGACAGAGTTGTACAGTCGTCAGCCTCACTCTCTCTTCTAGAGTTATCCCAGCCCAGTGGCTGGGCAGAGTCAAGAGGACTGGCGATGGCCCCAATTGCAGCAGATGCCCTTGGCATCTTCCATGTCTAACCAAGCTCTAAGCACTCCACAGTGCCCACTTCAGGAGTCATCATATCAGAACGGGGACAAGTCTTCATCTGCTTGGGGTAGACAGCCCCCTAACTCACTGTCAGGTCTGAGACTCTTTGGTTACCCTCGATCTGGTTTAGCCCAAAAGTTTATCAGGGTGTGGCCCAGGGCATGCTACACTTCTAGGAGCCCCAGAGGAGAGCTTAGTGGATCAGGTGGGCACCAATGGTGGAGAGCAACCCTCACAGCAGGGGCCCCTTAACACACTCTACCCCCCAGACAGACTGGTGGAAACACTGTTGGTGGCTCCAACAGCTTTTCCAGGAGATAAGAATTCAGTGATTTTGTTGTAGTCCAGTCCTTTCAGTGATGTCTGACTCTTCTTGAGACAGTCTGGGGTTTTGGGGAAGATACTGCAGTGGTTAGCCATTTCCTTCTCCAGAGAATTTGACAGATAAGGAAACTGAGGCAAACAGGGCACAGTGATCTGCCCAGGGTCACAGAGTCAGGAAGGGTCTGAAGCTAGATAATGAAATCGTCCATACAGGATATGATTGTGATGGAATACTATTGTTCTTTAAGCAATGAAAAGCAGGATGCTCTCAGAAGAACCTGGAAAGACTTACATGAACTAACACAAAGTGAAACCAGCAGAATCAGGAGAACACCGTATACAGTAACAGCATTATTATAAGATAATCAACCGGGAATGACGCAGCTCGTCTCAGCAATCCAATGATTCAAGCCGATTGTGAAGGACTTAGGATGAAAGATTCTCTCTGTCCCCAGAGAAAGGACTGGTAGAGTCTGAATGCAGAGCAAAGCAAATTTGTCTTTATTTTTCTTGTGGGTTTTTTGTATTTTTTCTTCCACAACATGACTAACATGGAAATATGTTTTGCATGACTGCACATGCATAACCTATATCGACTTGTTTGCCTTCTCAAAGAGAGGGAGAAGGGAGGGAAGAACTTTGGAACTAAAAAAAATTTAAAAGTGATGTTAAAAATTGGTTTTGTATGTAATTGGGGAATCTGTGAAGGGATATGAAGCTATGGAAGCAGATGAACCCAGCTCTAGGACCAGCAAGCTGAGGAGGGAGATACACCTGACCTAAGGGGGAGGGACTGGCATCATCACCCAGTCAGGTAAGCAGATAGGAGGAGAAGGGAAAGAGAGAATTCAGGAAAGCTATGGAAGGAGAGTCAGGGCGGGCAGCAGGGAGTCAGCTAACAGGCCAGGAATCCCAGAGAGATCTAGGGGAATAATGGACTGACTGAAAGTCAGGGGAATTTGCAGTTAAGGGAGTCAGGAAGCTTTGAGGCGGCAGTTACACTTGAGGGGGGGATTTTAGAGCCAAATTAAGGAGGGCTGAGAAGGATGGACACAGATGAGTATAGAGAATCCTTTCTAGTTTGGGAATGAAAAGGGGAGATCTAGCTTTGGCCGAGAGCTTGCCTGGGACGACCAAACCAAAGGAAGGCTTTGGAGCGTCCCAGAGCAGAAGGCCTGGGTGTAGACAGCAAGGGAGGGGCCAGGCCACAGGAAATTATTAAACCCAAGAGATTAAATGAGTAAAGGCCCCTGGGAATGGGGGTGGGGGGCTGAGATCCAGGGCTCCAGGAGAAAGGTCAGCTCTTCCTCAGAGACAAAAGAAGGAAAGAATAGGGGAAGTTTTCTCCACAAAGGGGGATGTAGAGAGGGTATGGATTGAGTTCCAGGTTCTAAGGTTCCCTCCAGCTATAACACTCTACATTAAAAGCAACCAACACGAATCTCTGGTGGAGAATTGATGTGTCACATCCCAAGGCCCACCATCAGCCTTGGGATGCATGTCCGGCTTCGGGATGGATGGGGTAAAGGTTGTGGACAACTGAGGGTTTGTTTTTTTTTTAATTAAAAGCAATTGGGGTTAAGTAACTTGCTCAAGGTTACACGGCTAGTCGTTATTTATGTGTGGGTGCTCATTTTCTGAGGCTGGATCGGATCCCGGGTCATCCCAACTCCGAGGTTGGTGCTCTTACTCACTGCGACACCTAGCCGCCCCTGAGGGTTTTTTTTTTAACCACATAATTCTAAACTAATTGACTTTCCACCAATAAGCTTTTCAAAGGCCACATACATCTCCACAGCCTGATCAGCTACACATGAGCATGTGTGTGGTATAGATGTAGCTATCCACTTTATTCAGCCAGGACAGTGGGGGAGGGGCGAGGTCAGTGTTGGGGGTGCTGAAGCTAGGAGGATAGCAGGGGAAGGGCACAGAAGAGATCCCTCAGGGTGCAGCTCTGATAACTAGGCGCTCAGCTTAGTTGTTTCTGCACACCAAAAGCAGTAAGGACCCTCAGAAGCCCAGCTGCCCCACCCTAGTTCTGTGCAGCCAGGTGGGATCCAGTCATTTGCCTTGCTGCTGTGGAAGCTGTGGCCTCACTCAGCAAACAAAGGAGGTTGCAGTCGCCTTCCTTTAGTGGTTTGAAGCGAGTTGTCCACTTGGAGGCATGGTGGAAGCCTCCACGGATGCTCCAGGTGACTGGAGCAATGAGATCCCCGTCACTGCTGGTCTCCAAATAGAGGCTGGAGGAGCCTTTGCTGGGAATGCCACTTTGTCAGGTCATCGGGTCATCAAACTAGAGGTGGAAGGGCCTCAGAGTCCATCTAATCTAATTTTACAGGGGTGGAAACTGAGGCCCGGAGCAAGCTGACCCAGGGTTAAACCCGTGGCAGACCGGGCATTGCCAGGCGGGTCCTCGGCTCTGTCCCCCGGAGCCTTCATGATCTGCTCCCTCTTATCTTCCCAGTCTTCCTACACCTTCCTCCCCTCCACGGTCCTGGGACACTGGCTGTAGGAGACCCCCATCTCCCCTCTCCGGACATTTGCCCTGCCTGGAATCCCCTCAGTCCTCGAGTCGCTGCCCCTGCCCCTTGATGCCAGGGCCTCAGCTGGCTGCATTCGTGCACATTTACAGGGCGTGCTAGGCTCCCGCGGGGGGCTCCGCCTTCCTCTCCCCTCCCCGCTGCTGCAGCCCCTCTCCCTGAGCCCCATAGCACCCCGCTCCGAGCCCCGGCGCAGAGTCGCAGTGACTCAGCACATTTTGGCCACGTGCGGGGGGAGCAGGGGGCGTCCGGGGCGGGGCCGGGGCGGGGTCCGGGCTTATTAAACGCTGGGCGGCCCTGGGATACTGTTTCCTGCTCTGCTCGTTCCTGTGGGCCGCTATCTCCCGAGAGTAAGGCTTGGGGCTCCCATGGGAGGGCGATCGGGGAGGGGGTGGGGGGCGGGCGGGCCCCTGGGGAGGGGGCTGCAAGGAGCGCAGGGCCCCCTGACCTCTCTGTCGGTCTCTCCTAGTGCCTCCCTACACCATCACCTACTTCCCGGTCCGAGGTAACTTGTGGTCCCAGCACCGGGAGCAGCAGGACTGGGGGACCCTCGAGGGGAGCCCACCTCCCCGCAGGGACTGGGAGAGGAACGTGGAAGGCCCCTCCCCACATCCTAGCCCTCGGCCCCTGGATTCTCCCGAGGAGGAAACTGAGGCCCCGGGAGGGGGAGGGATTTGTCCAAGCGGGAGTCCAGAAAGCTGCCCCTTTCCCTCCGTGCTGGCCGCCCGGCCCGGGCTGAGCCCCTTTGTCCCGGTCCTCCCCCCCAGGGCGATGCGAGGCCACCCGGATGCTCCTGGCTGACCAGGGCCAGGAGTGGAAGGAGGACGTAGTGACCGTGGAAATGTGGATGAAGGGGGACCTCAAGGCCAGCTGTGTGAGTGGCCAGGGCGGGGGGCCTGGGAGGCAGGAGGAGGCTGACGATCCGCGGGATCTAGGGAGGGGCATTTTGTTCAGCCCCTTCCCCTGCCCTCTGTCTGTAGCTCTATGGCCAGCTCCCCAAATTCACAGATGGAGACCTGATTTTGTACCAGAGCAATGCCATCCTGAGACACCTGGGGCGCAAACATGGTATGGCCACTGCCCGGGCGGAGGCGGGGGTGGGGGGGGGGGTGGGGGGGGTGGCTAGAGGAGTCACGTGGGAGCCTCCGCCCTCCTGCCCTCTGTCTAGCAGTTACTGGGCACCTTCTGCTGCCTGGTTCATCCCTCCCTCCTTCTCTCCATCCACCCATCCATCCATCCATCCTGCAGTTACTGGGCATTATCTGCCTGCCCAGGTCTGGCTCAAACAGGGCTGGAATACAGTGAAATACAACGTCCCTGCCTAGAGCAAAATCACTTTCAATTTGATTCAGCCAGCATTTATTGAGTGCCTACTGTGTGCCAAGCACTGTGTAGGAGGTACAGAGTAAAAAAAAAACCAAAACACCAGTCATTGCCTGCCCTCAGGAAGCTTCTGTAGGGAGGG
This sequence comes from Gymnobelideus leadbeateri, assembly GCA_011680675.1. Classification (NCBI taxonomy): domain Eukaryota; kingdom Metazoa; phylum Chordata; class Mammalia; order Diprotodontia; family Petauridae; genus Gymnobelideus; species Gymnobelideus leadbeateri. The sequence goes on from WOXC01004100.1 coordinate 329,450, forward strand.
AAGAGGGTGGGAGATAATGAAATCCCAAATAAATACAGTGCCATTTTGTAATAACTGGTGAGGTCCTAGACAGGCCTTCTGCTAGAGGGCCTTTGACCAAAGCCTCCTTAGCTCTGCCCATTCCAGAACCTGAGCAGCCTGGTGCGGGGGGGAGGGTGGTTAGAGGGGGAGCAAAGGCAGGAGGTGGGAGATGGACTCCCAGGGAGGGCCAGTTTGGCTGAAGGAAGAGTTCCCAGTGCAGAAGTCAGCCTTGCTGGGCCAAGTTGTCCAGGGAAGGCTAAAGCAGGGGAAGGAGAGCTGAGAGAAGCCTTGGGAAGGAAGGTGACTGGCCCTTTTCCCTCCCCTCCCCTGCTCAGGGCTCTATGGCAGTGATGATCGGGAAGCTGCTCTCTTGGACGTGGCCAACGATGGGGTGGAGGACCTCAGGCTCAAGTACATTCTTCTCATCTACCAGAATTATGTGAGTGGTAGGAGGCCTGGGAGTCTGGGCAGACTCCAAGAGCTGGGCTCAAGTCCATGCTGGCCATGTGACCCTGGTGGGTGCCTTGGCCCTGCCCAGCCCTTCAGGGGGCAGGGAGCCTGCTGCCGGGGCCCCTCTACTTGTCCCATTTATTGCCCCTACAAGACTTATGTCCAACTGATCCTCACAACAGCCCTGGGAGGTAGGAACTCACCCCATCCGCACTCTACAGGGTCCCAGCCTGAGGCTGGGAGAGGTGCGCAGGTGGACACAGGTGTTCTCCCTCACTCCTTCCAATGGCCTGTGTAAGAGGTGCCTGTTTGTTTGAGCAGGGAAGGCCCTGGCCACCCAGGTGTGAGGAAGGACCTCCAGGCAGAGGGGGAGGCCTGAAGGAATGTGGGAAGGCAAAAGTCAGGGTATGTCCTGGGGCTCCCACTTCTCCTTCTCCCTTGTCTCCTAACTGAACTGTGGGTGGGGGCGGTCCTTGGCTTTGCAGGAGGCAGGCAAGGACCAGTATGTGAAGGACCTGTCTACCCAGCTGAAGCCTTTTGAGACCCTGCTGAAGCAGAACCAGGGAGGCAAGGCCTTTATTGTGGGGGACAAGGTGAGGCTTTAGGGGACCAGATGGGGGTCTGGGAGGGACCTTTGGGACCAGACTATTGGACCTGAGAGAGGCTGGAGTCCAGGCCCCTGCTCCCAACCCAGGGCTGCCCTCCTTCCCAGCTTTCCTTGGCTCACCTGGTCTCTGGTCCCCTGTGCCTTGCAGATCTCTTTTGTGGATTACAACTTGCTGGACCTGCTGTTGATTCACCAGATACTGGCCCCAGGCTGTCTGGACACCTTTCCCTTGTTGTCTGCCTATGTAGCTCGGCTCTCTTCTCGGCCCAAGCTCAAGGCCTTCCTGGCCTCACCCCAGCACACTGGTCTCCCCATCAATGGCAATGGTAAACAGTGAGGGCTTGGGCCTGACCCTTGCCTTGCAATAAAAGCTTTCAACACCTTCTGGTATCCTCATTTAACTGGGCGAGGCAGGGGCTCTGAATGAGCCTATGTGGCCTGAGAGTGAACCCCAAACCATCTGCCACCCAAGGGAAGGTGGGGGGAATGTGGCAAGAGGAGTATGGTCCTCTCCCTCCGGTCCGTCCTGTTAGATGTACCCTGGGCCTTCCTGGCATCATTCCCTCCTGGTCAGAGCTGTAACTAGGGTGGGCTGAGTGGGGCTTTGCGTCAGATGCCAACTTGGTGAGGGTAGAGGGAGGATTTTCCCTGTCTTCCTCATACCTTGAATCCTCTGCAGCCAGTGCCCCTGGGGTGGGAGGGGAAAGGCACAGCTAGGAGAGGTGGAAACAACAGCACTATTCTGAAAGTCATGGGAGGAGAAAGATGGGCCATCCACCTCCTCTCCTGGCATAGAACTAGGTTGGCCTGGGTGCCAGGGCCCACCTATGGGCCTCCCCTCCTCCAACTGAGTTGGTCCCAGGTTCTTGGATTTCTAGTTTTGGTGCGGTCCCATAATCATGGTCCTCTTGCCTCAGACCTCTGCTCTGCAGCATCTTCCCCAACTCTAAACTAAAAGTGCCTTATCTCCCCCTGCCCCGTTTCCAGTCATTTGCCGAGTCTGATGACTCTCAGATCTCTTTAGACCAGCCTCCCCAGCCCCCATCACCCCCACTGGCTACTTGCTGGACAAAACTGTACTGATTCTTTTGCTTCCCACCCTCTCCCAGCTCCTCTGCCCTCCTCCTCTGGACTTCCTGTTTCTGTTGAGGGCACCCTCATCCTCCGTGTGACCTGGCCCCTGGCTTCCCCTGCCTAGAATTCTCTACTCCTCCCAGTTTCACTAGTGTCAGTCAGGTCCCAGCTAAAGCCCCACTTTCTCAGGCCCCCTTGATGCCAGGGCTCCTTTCTGAGATGATCTCCAAAGCCCCCTGGCTATCCTCCATTGTATCTCTGGTCTTTTCTTTGGCCTCCACAAGTACTCAGCACAGGGCTGGCACATAGTAGGGGCTTAATAAATGCGTTGACTTGACTGACTGAATAGCAGTGTTGCATGTTAGGAGTCATTTCAGTCAGTGAGTAGGGAGAAGGCATCAGCAGAGGACAAAGCGGAATGAACTCATGAGGCAGAAACATGACTGTTGGATGGGGCATGGGAGTAGACAGCAGCTTCGAATGCCAGGCTGGGAACCTGGGCTTGATCCAGGGCCTCAGAGAGATGGGGAGTCAGTGAAGAATCTAGAGCGGGTCAGATATGATCAAAGTGAAGTAAGGAAAGCTGGAAAGTCTAGGAGAATAGGGGAGGGGACTCGCACAAAGATGTGGCCTGAGGCTGCAGTTCCTGGGTCCCTCCTGAGTTTATAGGCACTTACTCGAATGTCTGGGCTCCATGCCAGGCCCTGGGCATGAACACAAGGCCCCACGGCCCCAACAGCTATTGCTGCTGTGGACACACAGGGGCTTCCCACCGGACTCCTCCCTGGTCCTATCTGAGGCAGGCCTCCCTGCTCTGCCTGCATCTCCCCTCCACACCCCCTTCTAGCTGGAGTCTCTGCTTGCCTAAGCCACCAAAACTCCAGGAGAAGCTCATCTTAAGGGCGGGGATTGTCTCATGGCTGCCTTTATATCCCCAATGTCCAGCACACAGTAGGTGGTTAATAAATGCTCAATGAGTTGAATTTCCTCCTTTGTATAATGACAGCCTACAAAAGACATTCTCTAACTTCTCACCCAGCTCTGATGTTCTAAGCTGTAAGGCCTCTCCGGTTTATGAAAGTCCATGTTTCATGTTCTAAAGTTACACCCATCTCTGACATTCCACATTCTGTGTTCTATATCTATGGCCAGTCTGTGGCCTATGAGGGCCAGTTCCTCCTTATTGGGAGTCACTAGGATATCTGTTCCCCCTTAGGGATGGCAGAGCTTTGTGTCTGAGCCTTCTCAAGGTCACTCCCACAGGGGGCCCTGAATCCCTGCCTTGTTGCTAAGACCGGCTTCAGGAAAACCCTGACATTGGACATTTGTGCCCCCTCTGAAGCCATTCCCAGGCCTCCCTCTGACCTGCTGCTTCCTCCCCACTTTCTCTTCACCTTCTCTTCACAGCCTTCACTGTGTTCCTGCGGAGATATCAGGGCCTGAGGCCTCTGTGGACATTATGTTGGTAAAACTATGAGCTTGCAATTTAGCTAGAGTTTATTGCATGTATGCTCTGCTCATAGCACTGAAACGTTCACTTTAGCCCAGCCCAGGAAGTTCCCCTCAAGCAAGAGTCCTCCCGGCCAGGGCACTTATTCAGGCTTGAGTTTGCTCAGTAACATTACCAGGGCCCCAGTAAGAAGTCCCACAGTAAACCTGTGTCAACAATGAGTCTACCCAGACTGAAAAAACTGACTGGCTGTGGCCACAGCTTCCCAGAGATGTATAAAAACGGAGTCCCACAGTGGCCTAGGGTAGCCCTTCAGACTGGCCTTGAATCCCAACCCATCCAAAGGCAACAGGAAGCTGGAGTCAGTGATGGAACATTATACACTTTAACCAGGTTGACTTATACCAGGTATGTAGGGTTAGTTCAACATAAGGAAGACTATAAATATAAAAATCATAATAATATAAGTAACAAGACTACATGTTTATGCCAATAAATTCTGAAAAGCTTTTTACAAAACCCAACACAACTCTATTAGAAACTCTAGAAATCACAGAAATAAATTTCCTTATTATATAGTAAATAACATCTATCTAAAACCAAGAGCAAATATTGTATGTAATGAAGAAAAGTTAGAGACCTTACCAGTAGGATCAGGGGTAAAACAAGGATGTCCATTATCACCTACTATTTAATATAGTGCAGAAATGGGGTGCTTAGGCCTCCCAGTGAATAGAGCACCAGCCCTGGAGTCAGGAGGACCTGAGTTCAAATCCAGTCTCAGACTAAGTGTCATTTGCTAGCCATGTGTCCTTGGGCAAGTCACTTAACCCCAAATGCCCTGCTTTCCCCACTCTGAAAAGCAAAAAAAAAAAAAAAGTGTTAATACAAGCCATGGCAACAACAATAACAGAATTTACACAGTGCTTAAAGGTTTGCAAAGCACTTTGTACAAGTTAATGTCATCTGATACTCACAACACCCTGAGGGGCAGGTGTTATCACTCGCCTATAAAGCAGTCAGGTGGCCTAAAGTCAGGAAAACCAAGTTCAAAGCTAGCCTCTGATGCTTATGAGCAATGTGATCCTTAGGCAAGTCACGTGACTTATGTTTGCCTCAGTTTTTTTCAACTGCAAAATGGGGATAATAACAGTACCTATGTAGCACCAACATAATATTCACAGCACCGACAGTGACTATGAATATGCTGACAGTTTTTAATCACAAAATATAACAGACTCTCCATGTGGAAAACAGAAGCAAAACATTTATTCAGACATCACCAAATCCCAACACCAGAAAGTCAAATCCATCATACACTATAACACAGCAGGGAGCCACACCATTCTTTAGCTTTCCCACAAACAAATACTCACAACCCTGGCTTTCTGCTTGCCTGCATCCTCTCTTTCCCACTTTACTAGCTGCTCTGAGTCTCAGCTTCCTTTTGGCTCTGTTCCACCCTTCAGCAAACTCCTCCCATGATAGATTCCATGTGATTACTTTGGGTCTATTGGGAGGCAGGGAAGATCTTCAAATTCCCTTAGGCCTATTGAGGGGCAGGGAAGATCTTCAAATTCCTATTTCCATTACAACCTATCTCACAAAGTTGTTATAGAGGACAAATGAGATAATATTTGTAAAGTACTTTACATAGGGCCTGAAATATAATAGGTACTTAATAAATGTTTTCTCCATTCTCCCCTTTACAGATGGAGAAACTGAGGCTGAGAGAGATTAAGTGGCTTGCTTAGGTTAACATAGCAAGTGTCTGAGACAAAATTTGAACTTGGGGCAGCTAGGTGGTGCAGTGAATAGAGCACCAGCCCTGGAGTTAGGAGAACCTGGGTTCAAGTCTGGCCTCAGACACTTAACACAAAAAACTAGCCATGTGACCTTGGGCAAATCACTTAATCCCAATTGCCCTCCAAAAAAAAAAAAAAGATTTGAACTCACATTTTCCTGACTCCAAGTCCAGAACTCTACCCACTGCTCCACCTACCTGCCAATAAGACAAGAACTAGAAATTAAGGGAATCATCATAGGCAAAGAGGAAAGAAAATCATGGCTTTTTGCAGATGATATGACAGTATACTTAGAGAACCCTAGAGAATTAACTCAAAATTAATTGAAGTAATAACCTTGGCAAAGTTGCAGGCTATAAAATAAAGCCATACAAAACTCAAGATTACTATATACAAAACCACAAAATTCAACAAGTAGAGCTAGCAAGGGAAATTCCATTGAAAATAACTATAGAAGCTATAAAATATTTGGGAGTGTATCTATCAAGATGTACCGAGGAACTACATGCATCTAACTATAAAACACTCTTTGCAGAAATAAAGACAAACATAAGTAATTGAAGAAACATTAGTTGCTAATGGGTGGATTAAGCCAATATAATAAAAATAATAAATCTAGAGGAATTAATTTGCTTATTCAGGGCTGTACTAATCAAAGTACCAAAAGAACATTTTGTAGACCTAGAAAAAAAATGACAAAAATCATATGGAGTCACAAAAGGTCAAGACTCTCAAGTTTTGAAAAAACTTGAAATAATGAAAAAAAGTGGGAAGAAAGGGAATCTATCATTACCAGATTTCAAACTGTATTACAAAGCAGTGATCATTAAAAATCACTTGGTACTGGTTAAAAGAGAGAGAGAGAGAGAGAGAGAGAGAGAGAGAGAGAGAGAGAGAGATCCATCAGTAGAAGATTCAGTAAACCTGAAGATCCCAAGAATTCATTATTTGACAAAAACTGCTGGGAAAGCTAGACAGTAGTCTGGCAGCAATTAGGTTAGGACCAGCATCTCACACCACACACTAAAATAGGTCCCAAATAGATATATGGCCTAGACATTAAAAGTTATTTACAGGGGGCGGAGCCAAGATGGCGGAGTAGAAACAGCTCCTCCAAGCCTCTCTGCCCCCAGATTCTCCACAAACTATGTAAAAAAGGACTCTGAAAATCTTCTGGAGCCCCAGCACCCACAGAACGACAAAGAGAAGCTAACCTCCCGCTGAGGACAGCCCAGCACCCTGCAGGAAGGACCAGCGCAGTGGTCTGGGAGCCGGCAGCGCAGAGCGCAGGAGCCGAGCCGAGCCCAGGTCCACGTGAGCCGAGGTTTTAGCCCCAGGGCGGCAGGGCCAACAGCCAGCTGAAGGAACCCCAGAACACCAGGAGCTGTGGCGATTCCAGAATTATCAACATAGACATGCCTAGGACAAAGTAAGAGGCTAGTGTCCTATGGACTTTGGGACCTGTATCTGGGGAATGCGTCAGCTCCCTCCCCTGGGGGCTAGAAGCCGCTGAGGAGACATGCCATTTTGTAGTTTTCAGAGGCAGCTCTGGCTCCCAGCCTACAAATAGTGGGGAGATCCAGCGATCAGTCTTGGGGGGTAATCGCTCTTGCTTTAACCTCCCTGGATCTGGATTGTGATCTAGGGTGGAAGTTGTGGGTGGGTTTACAGCTTGCCAGAAACAGAAGTTGCCCCCCACACGTTCGGGACGAAAATTCCTCTATCTGACCTTAAAGCCATAGTGTGGCAACAAGCCCAAAAGTCAAGTAATTAAGTGGCAACATGCCAAGGCAAAGGAAACAGAAAAATGCAACCCTAGACTCCAATTTTGGGGGCATAGAGCGGGAAAAGGACTGTGAGGTCAGAAGTCCTGCTCCAAAAGCCCCAAGGGAAAACATGAGTGGGTTGCAGGCCATAGAGGACCTTAAGAAGGACTTTAAAAATCAAATAAGAGAAGTGGAGGAAAAATTGGGAAGGGAAATGAGAAGGATGTAGGAAAAGTATGAAATGAGGGTCAACAGCCTGACTGAGGAAAACAACACCTTAAAAAATAGACTAACTCAAATGGCAAAGGAAGCCCAAAAGGGCAATGAGGAGAAGAATGCCTTAAAAAGTCGAATTTGCCAGATGGAAAAAGAATCTCAAAAGTTCACTGAGGAGATTCATTCCTTCAAAGTTAGCCTGGAGCAAATGGAAGCTAATGACTTTATGAGAAATCAAGATGCTGTTAAGCAGATCAAAACAAATGAAAGAATAGAAGGCAATGTGAAATATCTCATGGGAAAAACCACTGACCTGGAAAATAGATCCAGGAGAGACAATTTAAAAAGTATTGGACTACCTGAAAACCATGATCAAAGAAAGAACCTAGAAATCACCCTTCAAGAAATTCTCAAGGAAAACTGCCCTGATGTTTTAGATCCAGAGGGCAAAATCGAGGTTGAAAGAATCCACCAATCACCTCCTGAAAAAGATCCCAAAAAAAAACTCCCAGAAATATCATAGCCAGGTTCCAGAATCCCCAGATCAAGGAGAAAATACTACAAGCGGCCAGGAAGAAACAATTTCAATATTGTGGAAACACAATCAGAATAGCTCAGGACCTGGCAGCTTCTACACTGAGGGATCGAAGGGCATGGAATATGATATTCCAGAGGGCAAAAGAACTGGAAATGAACCCAAGGGTCACCTACCCAGCAAAACTGAATATTTTGTTTCAGGGGAAAATATGGTCATTCAGTGGAATAGAGGACTTTCAAGCATTCTTGAGGAAAAACCAGAGTTGAATAGAAAATTTGACATCCAGACAGAAGAAGCAAGAGATGCCTGAGAAGGTAATCAGGGAAAAGAAATCAAAAGGAACTTATCAAAGTTGAACTATTTACATTCCTATATGGAAAAGCAATAATGGTGACTGATGATATCTTGCCCACTATGAAAATAATGGTATGTCATACGAATACATATGTGAATGTGTGTGTATATGGTTATAGTTATATATGGATAGAGGGCATAGGTTGATTTTGTTGGGAAGGGAGAGTACTCAAGGGATGAAACTATGAGGTGAGAGAGGAAAGTGGCAAGAGGAGATGGGGAGAGACATGGTAGGGTAAACTATCTCATGTAGGGGAAGTGGGTGCAAAGGAGGAGGAGAATAAGGAAGGCTAAAAAGGCAAAACCACATTCACATTGAATTTGGTTCAGGGAGAAAATGACATACATACTAAATGGGATATCTCAACCTGCAGCAGGATAGGGGGAAGGGGGATGAGAGGAGGGATGATGGATGGGAGGCATCCTTGGGGTGAGGGGAGGTTGGAAGTACCCACTATAGAAGAGGGACAGGATCATGTAGGGAATGGACCAGGTGGGGGGTGGGATGAGTGGGAGGGAATTATAAGCAGCCTTGTACAATATATCTGCTATGATAATGTTTTGCATAGCTAGACATGTACAACATATACTGAATTACTTATCTCCCAAGAGGGAATGGGTGACAAGGGAGGAAGGAAATGGATCTGAAATTCAAGGTCGTAACATTAAATGTTTCAAATATATATATATAAATACTAAAAAAAAAAAATAAAAAAAAGTTATTTACGTTATCTTTATTTGTACATTCATTCATCTGTTGTTCTTGTTTTTTTTTTGCAACTAGGTGGCATTTTGATATTTTTTAATTTTGAGTTCAAAATTCTCTCCCTCCATCCTGCCCCTCATCATCCATAGAGAAGGCCAGCAATTATACATGAAAAACATCAAATTAGAAGAGCAAGGACAAAATTACTTTTTGGATTTATGGATGGGGGAAGTATTCATGAATGCATAAGAGAGGATAGCATGAGATAAAATAAACAATTTTGATTACTTAAAATTTAAAAATATTTGCATAAAGAAATCTAATAATATGGCATATGAATGTGATGGAATACTCCTGTGCTATAAGAAATGAGGAGCAGACAGACTTCATAATAACCTGGAGAGGCTTATACAGACTGAGGTTGAGTGAGAAGAGCAGAACCAGGAGAAATCCGTACGAAATCACAATCACAGACATAACATATGTCTGACGACTAACTTCAATAGACTGGGCTCCTCTCAGCAATGTAAGGTTATAAGACAACTCCAAAAGATTCATGATCAAAAGAGATATCCACATCCAGAGAAAAAGATGCGGAATCAGAATGCAGATTGAAACAAACTACTTGCTATGTTTCTTTTTCTTGTTTTGTTTCCTCTGTCCCACTGATTATTCCATCAGTCATAAATCCTTCTTTACAACCTGAAAAAAAAATCTAATAATAAAGTTAGAAGGGAAATAGGTAATCAAAAAAAAAGTCTTTACATCAAGTTTTTCTGATAAGGGTCTCATATCCAAGGTATATAAGGAATTGAACCAAATGTGTAAGACTAAGAGCCACTCGCCAGTTGATAAATGGTAAAAGGATATATACAAGTCATTTTCAGAGGTAGAAATCCAAACTCTCTAACCATATGGAATAAAATGTTCTCAATCACTGACAATTAGAGAAATGACCATTTAAAGCAACTTTGAAGTTCCATCTCACACCCATTGGACTGGTGAAGAGACAAAAAAAAAAAAAAGCAAATGTTGGAGGAGTTCTGGGGAATGGGCACATTAGAACATTGTTGATGAAGCTATGGACAGGACCAGAAATTTGGAACAATGCCTCCAGTCATCCTAGGCCTATACACCAGAGAAATCTTTTTAGGGGGTCAGAAAAAGGTTACTGGAACTTAGAATTGACATCATTGTAGAGCCATGAAATTTGTAAGGAGAAGTGTCTGTTATACATACCTCCTCTTCAGAGAGGTAGTGGCCGACAGGTGTAGAATAAGGTACCCGTTATCAGATAAACCAATGCATTCATTTGTTTTGTTGAACTGTCCTTTGTTACCCAGGAAGATTTTACTGGAGTCAGTGGGCTTATCTGGAAATGACAAAGAAAAAAGCATCAGTAAAACATTTTTTTTTAATGACTTATAAATGCGGGTGCCTGGTCTCCTGGGAGAGCGATCTCTGCCAGATGGGAGGGCCCACACTGAACATAGAAGGAGCTTGTCTACATGGAAGGAGACATATGAAAACCTAAAAAGGAGAGAATTGGGAAGATCTGAGGAACAGGTGCCTGCTCAGATCAGTCTCCAGAGGCAGGCCTTCTTTGGAGAGCCAGGGAAATGTGTGGACTTGGGGTCTAGACATCAGGTGTACTCTTTGTCTGAGGAATGTGACAGAACCTCCCTCTTTCAAGTCAGTAATTTGAGTTTGTAGCTGGCATTTCAGATTTGCTCAACTTCAATTCGGATTTCAGTTGGGTCATGTGAAACTGACCCTTTCCTAGTTATGGCCAACTAACCCTAACCCTAACCCTAACCCTAACCCATCCATCCCTGCCTCCCCCCCCCCCCAAAGAGAAGAAGAAATGTCTTTCTCTCCTGTAATTGAAGAGGTGAGGGACCCTGGGTACAGAATAGTGCTGTCAGACATAAGGGATGTCAGTGGGTTTTGCTTAATTGTATTTGTTACAAGGGAAGATTCGCTAGTGGAGGGAAATGACTGGAAAATGACTGTAATGTAAAAACTAAAGACATTTGTATGTCTTCCTAAGCTTTCCTGAACCAATGAGACTGTCTCATTGCTTGGGAGAGGATTGCTTGGTTTGGCCCAGGAAGTTTGGGGAGCAAGGGGAGCAGGAATCAGGACACAGACTTTAAAGGGGTGGGAAACACCCAGGCTCCCCATGGGGTAGTCAGTGTCATTGTCCCAGATAGACAAGGCTGCAGCTGCCCCCTCGGAGGAAGGACCCCCTGGGCAGCAGATTCTCTTCTCTCCTGGCCGCTGGACAATTCCTTTCCCTTTTCCTGTCCCCTCCTTCTTTCCCTTGGTAAAGGTAGGGCTGAAAAAACCACCCTAGGTCCTATTTTACCACCCGCTCCTGCTGATGGCATTTTCTAAGCCTGATTCTCTTTGCATGAGTCAGTTTGTGCCTGGAGGGATGGCCGTTCCTGCATTATCTACACTAGGACCCTTTGGTTCTCTTCAGATGTCCCCGGGGGGCCGAGTAGTCACAATTTTAGCCTCGTGAGTGATCCTAGAAAGTCTCCCCAGAGAGCCCTACAACTCAAACTTGGGGTTCACTTAGGTTTTCCCTTGGAAGAGTAAGCCCTAAGGGAACATAGCACCCCCAAAGTATAAATGCTGGTCCTCAAGCGTAAGTTTTGTTCCTGGTTCTTGAGGGAAGAAAGCCCAGCCTCTTAGATTTCAGTGACCCCTAGTATCACACATCAGTGGCATTCTTTTTTTTTTCTTTTTTGGAGGGCAATTGGGGTTAAGTGACTTGCCCAAGGTCACACGGCTATTTTTTATGTGTGTTAAGTGTCTGAGGCTGGATCTGAACCCAGGTCCTCCTGACTTCAAGGCCGATGCTCTATTCACTGCGCCACCTAGCTGCCCTATCAGTGGCATTCTTAAAAGATTTAATAATAATAACCAGCATTTTATAGGTTGGCAAAGCATCTTAAATATGTTTTCTTGCTGTATCTTCACAACCACCCTGGGAGGTAAATGCTAAACCGGGGCACAGAAAAGATTAAATGAATATGCCACCTCGCTGCCTCCAATTAGAATGGGCTTGAGGGCTAGAACTTCTATTGGGGGGGAAAAAGGGGGGAGGAACAGGAGGGGAGAAAGGGGGGAAATAAGGGGGGCGGGGGGCGGGGCGGAGGAGGAACCAGGGGCTCTTCCTTTGCATTTTGGAGAGGCAAGCGCTCTGTGGATAGAGTATGGGGCCTGAAGCCAGATTCCAATCCTTTCTTAGGCACTTTCTAGCTTCATGTCCCTGGATAAATCTCTGTCTGGGTCTCAGGTTTCCCGTCCATTAAAGTGGGGAATAAGAAGAGTGCCTTTCTCCCAGGGCTGTGGTGAGGGTCCCAGGAGATGTGTGCCTCATACATGCTGGATATTAGGACCAATTGTTTGCCACATCTAGGTTTAAAAACCCCCTTTTAGGGTGAACTGCTTTTGTGATAAATGCCCTACTCATCTTCACACTTCCTGCTTTCCTCCGGCACCCAGAGGTGGGAGGGCAATGCAGAAGAAGAGGGAAAGCCAGTCAGGTGGGAGCGAATGACAAATACATCAAGAAAACCCCAGGCAGACTGAACTTGGAGTCAGAAAGACCCAGGCTCAGGTCCCAGCTGTGTGACCCCTGACAAGTCACTTAGCCCAAGTGAGACCCTAGGATTTTGACAGATGATGAGGCATCTATGAAGCATGTGCCTGCTACTGTTTGACAGAGGGCTTGCACAAGGCCACTGAGACTCTCCCCGGGTGGATGCAATCTCAAGTCTGTGACCTGCTGACACATGGATATATCCTAATTGGATTGGCAGTACAACCTGGGAATGTGCTGAGTTGGCATTGCTGGCTGAGGATGGTCAGCAGCCACTGCCCAGCTGGTGTTCCTTGTGGGCAACAGCTGAAGGAGCGAGGGTGGCATCTTCACCTCTGGGACCTCGGTATCGATGCCTGTGGGTTCAAAATCCATAGTTCCTGCTCTGTGCAGGCAGTGTGACCATTCCTGCCCTCAAAGAGCTTCCGTTCAACTCTTTGGGAGGCAACATTCACAGTCAGTCAGTCAACAAGCATTTTCAGATGACAAGTTCAGAGCTACATAGAAACTTTGAAGTTCAAACACTTGGAGCCTTAGTGAGAGGTCATGCACTGTAGTCACAAAGGGGGAGCAGGTGTGGATGGATCACAATCTGTATTGCTGGAGACACTGCAATGTCAAAGGATGTTGGGTTGATTAATCAGAGCCATATTGCAGGTTTTGTATTAGTCGGTCAATAAGTATTTATAAATAAGCATTTATTAAGCACCCATTGTGTACCAGACACAAGCACTGGAGATACAAAGGAAAGAGAAAGCCAGTCCCTTCCCTCAAGGAGCTCACAATCCAATGAAGAAGCCAGCAGAGGGAAGGCACCAGAAGGAACGGAGGGGTTGGAGAAGGCTTCCTGTAGAAGCTGGGACACAAAAGCAGCCCGCAGGGGGAGATGAGGAGGGAAGGCATGCAGACAGGGAGGGCAGTGTAGGTACCATTGTACAGTAGGGTACCCCACTGGGGACATCACGGGAAGGATGCTCAGTTCCCAGAGGATGGGAAGCACAGAAACCTGGGGAACGAACGTTCAGACTCCACCTGGAGAAAGCCCGCTTCTCCCTCGAAGGGTGTCAAGGGTGTGAGCATCCTTTCCATTTTCAATCAATCCAGCCATCAAGAAGCATTTATTTAGATGGGGCTTGCTATGTGCAGGGCACTGGAGATATGAGCTGGAAAAAAGAAACAAGCCCAGCTTTCAGTGGGCTTAGATTCCAATGGGACAGGCAACAAAAACATATAAAAACATGTACAGAATAATACAAATGTGAAGAGAAAAGGCCAAATGCCAATAAACACAAGAGAATTAAAGGAGAAGCAGTCTGGGAGGGGATCGGCACGGGGGTGGGGGGTGGCGGCGGGGAAGTCAGGGGCGGGGCATCACTCAGAAGGCAATGCTTGAGTTGAGGCTTGAAGAAATTCCATGAGGGGTAGTGAGTGTCCCAGGCCCCTGAGATGGCTGGTGCCAAGGCCCAGAGAGGGGAGGGGAGCGATGGTCACATGGCTGGATCCCAGAGGCAGGAGGGAGAGACTAGAACGGCCAGTTCATGGGGCTCGAAGAGACGAACAGTTTATATTTTATTCACTAGGGCAATGGAGACCACTGGCGCTGCGTCAGCAGGAAGCCGACAGAAAACCTCTGTGTGGAGCAGCAGTGCACTGCCGGCCTGGGGTGGGGGAGGCTCGAGGAGGGGAGGAGCTGGAGCAGTCACCTAGAGACAGTGATGAGGACCTGGACAAGGGCGTTGGGCAGGGAGCAGTGGCGAGAGACTGTATGGATGCTTGTCTTCTCGAGCTTCTGTGCAGACGCTGGCATGGGGGTGTGAGCGAGCACAGCTCTATTTGTCCCTCGGGATTCCAGGCTCTCCCTGCGTCGGGGCTGTCCCTCCCTGCCCCCCAGTTCCACCCCAGGAACCTTCCCGGCTTTGAGGTAAAAACTCTTCCCAATTCCGTTTATAAATCACCTCTTCCTTTTAGACCCGTCAGGAGTAATCCCGTGACCTCGTGGGATCGTAAGAACAAACTAGGTAGCTTATATTCCAAAGCATTGGAACAGAAGGGACAAATAGTATTTGTTCAGTATGTTGTTCAGTTATTTCAGTCCTGTCTTGACTCTTCATGACCCTGTAGCATCATACGGCACCGATGGCAACTGCAAATATGCCGGTATAGTTCGCAGTTGCAAAATATAACAGACTCTCCATACAGAAGACAGAGGCAAAGGAGAGAGAACAGAAGACAAAAAACTAAAACTATCATAAGTATTAAAGCCTCACAACGTCTTCAGGGTCAGTTCCCTGCTCATGCCCTTCTGGGCCTTCCAGCCTTGGGTGGCTCCCTAGCTGAAGAAGCCTCGCCCTTTCCCCTATATCCCATGTCCTAGGCATGGCTCCCTGGCTGCACAGAACTGAGGGTTTTCTACACTGGCAGCAGAAACGTTTAAGCACATTCCTGAGGGCCTCGTATCGCTAACATCTGGCCTGGACAGAATGGTTCATCGGTTTAAGTGCTGGAAGGCACCTGAGGGGACATGGAGGAAGAGAGTGACTTGTCCAAGGCCACACTGACAGTAGGTGACAAAGCAGGGGTTTGAGTTCAGATCCTCACTGCGCTGCCTGCAGATTTAGGGGACACCTGCTCTGCAGCCAGTTCCCGGACACGGCGGGGGCGGTTCGTGTGATGCCGCTGTATGGTGAGCTTGATTTGAGTGACGGGGGCACGCGCTAAGTGCTGTGATCACAGAGGCCGGGACAGAGCGGGCTGAGGAAGCGGAAGGCTGGTGGCACTCTCCCTCCTACCGCGTGTAGGCGCAGAGCAGAGCGGGCGCCCGGGGGGCAGCTCGCGAGCTCGCTGGCGCTCCCAGACGAGCCGCAGGGGCAGCGCGCGGGGCGGGCGGTGAGAGCCCGGAGGACGGGAGGCAGGACGCCTCCGCGGGGCGGGGAGGGGCAGAGGAGGCCGGGACTGCGCCCCCCCGCTGCGCGCCCGCCCTCCAGGAGCCTCGGTTCTGGAAGAAGCAGAGAGGAGCTGACCGGTTGACCCATCCCGGCAGACAGGCCTCCCCGTGTCTCCCGCCTCCCGCTGGGGGATCTTGGTGCCGTCCCGGGGCACGCCCTGCCCCCACAGGACCACTCCTGCACTCCTCTGGCCTCCCCGCCCCGGGTCCAGCTAGCCCTTGACCCCCGAGTGCACAGCCACGGACGTGGAATGGACGATTGTTGACGTTCTAAGGCGCTTAGCGCTTCCTACGCATGTGGCCTGGGGGAATCCTCAGGTGCGACCACCCCAATTTTACAGACGAAAAGACTGAGGTCCAGGGAGGTCCCGTGGCTTCCCGGAGTCGCTCAGCTACGCGAGTAGCGTAACCTTGACTCCAACCTCATTTCCCCCCTTGGGAGGGAAGCCTCGCTCTCTTCACTAAAGGGTAGAGACGCCTAGCGGCCGGCTGGAAGCAGAATAGCAGCGAGTGTCAGAGCGCAGGCGAGAGAGCCTACCGGAGAACGACTCCGGAGACGACAACCAGGAGGGCGAGACTACGATTCCCACAATGCCTCGGGCCAGGGTGGCGCGACACACGCGAACAGACGCGCCGGGGTCACGGAGGCGGGGCCTTGCGGCTCTGGGACGCCAGCGTGCGGCGCGGCGTGTGACGTTAAACTCCTGCGCCGCGGTCCCGGCTTCTGCCCGTCCTCTGAGCGAAGGTGACAGAGGGAAGGTCCGCGCCCTAGGAGGCAGCGGCGCCGCGAAGCCTTGGTCCTCCTCCCGCTGCCCGCGGCCCCCTCCCCGGCCCGCACGATGCTGGCGGTGCAGCGGCTCGCGCGGGAGGCGCTCTCCGCCAGGGGCCTGGCCCGGCTCACCTTCCAGGAGGTGGGCACGGTAAGTACGGGAGGGGCGGGGCTTACGGGTGGAAGCCACGCCCCCTTTCTCCCTACCTCCCCATTGGGTGCTGGGCCAGGATTCGAGGCCCGCCTGGATGTCTCCCTAACCTGAGCCATACCCTCCCCCCCTTCTTCAGGAACCCTCTCCCCTGGATTGGAGGCGGCTGGGGCGGGTGCAGTGGGCTAGCCATGTGATCCTGGGCAAGTCACTGTCTCTCAGCCTCAGTTTCCCCATCAATAAAGTGGGGGTGGTGACCAAACTCTTGCGGTGAGAGGCTTGGCCAGCGCCCCCTTAGGTTAAGGGGTTTGGCCCCTCCCCCACCATGTGACATCCCCCCCATCGGTGGGCGGGGCCTGAGCTGCCCCTCCCGAGCCTCTGCTCTCCACAGGCGACCCCCAAGAAGACAACGTTCGGGTCCCTGAAGGACGAGGATCGCATCTTTACCAACCTCTACGGCCGCCACGACTGGAGGTGCCCCGCGGGGGGCCGGAGGGGGGCCGGAGGAAGGGGGCTGCAGGGGGGAGGGGCCTGCAGGGAGAGGGGCCTGGGGGCAGTGCCCACCCCCCCCACTCCCACTCACCCCCTTCCCCCTCAGGCTGAAGGGGGCCCTGAGCCGCGGGGACTGGTACAAGACCAAGGAGATCCTGCTCAAGGGCCCGGACTGGATCCTGAGCGAGGTGAAGACGTCGGGGCTGCGTGGCCGCGGGGGGGCCGGCTTCCCCACCGGCCTCAAGTGGAGCTTCATGAACAAGCCCTCGGATGGCAGGTTGGGGGAGGGGAAGGGGCGGCAGCAGCAGCGCCTGCCCTGCAGGTGGGGGGCCCTCGGGTGGGGGTGTGCAGTGGGCATGACTGGCTGACTGATCCCCTGCCTCCCCCAGGCCAAAGTACCTGGTGGTGAATGCAGATGAGGGGGAGCCAGGCACCTGCAAGGACCGGGAGATCATCAGGCACGACCCCCACAAGCTGGTGGAGGGCTGCCTTGTGGGGGGCCGGGCCATGGGAGCCCGGGCTGCCTACATCTATATCCGGGGCGAGTTCTACAACGAAGCCTCCAACCTGCAGGTGAGTGACCCCACTGGGCCATGGGGGCACCTCAGGCCCCCCCCAGACCCCTCACAGCCCTCTCTGGGTGTCTTCCCTGCAGGTGGCCATCAGGGAGGCCTATGAGGCTGGGCTGATAGGCAGGAATGCCTGTGGGTCCGGCTATGACTTCGATGTGTTTGTGGTGCGGGGGGCTGGCGCCTACATCTGTGGGGAGGAGACAGCACTCATTGAGTCCATTGAGGGCAAGCAGGGCAAGCCCCGCCTCAAGCCGCCCTTCCCGGCCGATGTGGGTATGTGACCTGGCACCCTGGGCTGGGGGCATCTCAGGAGCCTGGGGCCCAAGGGCCAGCCTGGGCCTGGGGCATCTGTGGGCTCCAGCAGCTCTCAGCCCAGTCCTGCAGGTAGGGCTTGGGATGGGTCCCTTGGCCCCTCAGCTGTGGGATGGGTATGGGAACACTTGGCCAATCTCTCCCCAAGGAGCCTTGACCCCAAGGTGTCAGTGGGAACTCCTACTGAGCATGAACAGAGCAGAGAGCACTGTAAGGGGGAGGAGGCTACCGTCCAGGCCTCCCTCCCCACCCCCTCCCATCCGGCAGGCGTGTTTGGCTGTCCCACCACTGTGGCCAACGTGGAGACAGTGGCTGTGTCCCCCACCATCTGCCGCCGTGGCGGGTCCTGGTTTGCCAGCTTTGGCCGGGAGCGGAACTCAGGCACCAAGCTCTTTAACATCTCTGGCCATGTCAACCACCCATGCACGGTGGAAGAGGAGATGTCAGTGCCACTCAAGGAGCTGATAGAGAAGCACGCGGGTGAGGCTGGAGGCCTGGGGGGGGGGGAGGGAGCTCTGGGATGGGGGGCGAGAGGTGACGCGGACTGTGGCCCCCAGGGGGTGTGACTGGCGGATGGGACAACCTCCTGGCGGTGATCCCGGGCGGCTCATCTACGCCTCTGATCCCCAAGTCTGTGTGTGAGACGGTCCTGATGGACTTCGATGCACTGATCCAAGCTCAGACAGGGCTGGGCACTGCTGCCGTCATTGTCATGAACCGCTCAGTAAGGATGCATGCACCCTGCCGCCTGCCTCTGCCAGGCCTCCCCAGACCCCCTGCTGCTAGAACCCTGGGAGTCCTGGGCTCTTCTCCCCCACCTCAGTAGCGATTCCTCCTGCTCCTCTCAGACAGACATTGTGAAAGCCATCGCCCGCCTCATCGAGTTCTACAAGCACGAAAGCTGCGGCCAGTGCACGCCTTGTCGGGAGGGTAAGTGCCCGGCTTGGGTGGGGGGGGATGGGAGGGAATACAGGCCCCAGCCTGGTTTGGGGAGGTGCCACAAACCCCTTCTCCCTGGCTGCCCCAGGTGTGGACTGGATGAACAAAGTGATGTGGCGGTTCGTCAAGGGGGATGCCCGTGTTTCTGAGATTGATGCCCTCTGGGAGATCAGCAAGCAGATTGAGGGCCACACCATCTGTGCCCTGGGCGATGGGGCAGCCTGGCCTGTGCAGGTACCAGGAGCTGGGGGGCCGGGTGAGGAATGGAGGGAATGGGGGGGTGGCGAGGAACGGCCCCCAGTGTGAGCAGGGCCCTTGGGTGGGCTGCGCCCCTGAGCTGCTCCTGTCCCCCTTGGAGCAGGGCCTGATACGCCACTTTCGCCCAGAGCTTGAGGATCGGATGCACCGTTTTGCACAGGGATACTCGGCCCGCCAGGCTGCCTAGGCTGGAACCCTCCCACCCTCTCCCCTTTCCTGTGCTGGTCTGTGTGAATAAAGTTGGGGCTGCCCTTAGGCCACTGCTGAGTTTCTGTTTACCTACCTCTGCTTCCTGAGCTGCAGGCCAGGCCTTGGGCCAGCCTCTCCTGGGGGAGAGCAGAGGAAGAGACGGGTGTGGATTTGGAGGTCAGGGAGAGCAAAGCTTGTTTCTGGCTGTCATGCCCCTGAGACCCTGGGCCTTGACCCCACAAAGCAAGCCTAAGGCCCCTTGCTCTGCTCCAAGGTGGGCTGACATGGCCAGGTCACCACTGCTGGTGAAGAGCTGGCTGAGTGAGAAATGGGCACAGCACAGTCCTGCACTGAACATGTTTATTGGGGGAGCAGAGGGAAAGGAGGGAAAAGCCGAGGGTTTGCTCTGCCTGCTTTGCACCCCCAGAGAGCCGGTACAGGGGCTTCTTCCAGGCCTGCCTCCCTCCTAGTCGCCAAGCTGGGGAGGGGCTCCATCCAGCGGGTGCCAGAGCTCCAGGCGGCAGTCACTGCGGGCCAGGCATTCGCTCCAGTGCCGAAGCTTCTCCCCGGTGGCATTAATGCTCAGCTGCAGCCCACCTGGTGGGAGTGTGCACCCGCTCAGCCAGCTCCCCCTTCCCCAGGGCCTCCCCTCCACGATCCCTCCCTGGCCCTCACCAATGAAGTCGTCAGCTGTGCCCAGATCATAGTCCCACACAGACACCAGCAGGGTCTTCTGGGCGAGCTCCTCCCTCTGCCCCGCGTAGAAGAATTCCTGCGGGCACGACTTTGTCATTTGAGGGCCAGTGGGGCACCTTCCAGGCCGAGGCCCGGTGCCAGGTCTGGCCCCCCACTCACCTCGTTGAACTCGGGGTTCAGCGTCTTCTTCCGAACTGTTGTCTTGTATTTGGACTTTTTACCCATGTTTGGTCGGAGGAAGCTGAGGGATGAGGGCTTTGTTGGGGGAAAGGGGGGAGGGTAACCTGTGCCTGGGAAGTGCTCAGTCAGATTGGGGTTGGGGGGGGGATCTTTCTGCCTGCCAGCCACTGGGTGGGCCCTGCTGATGGGAACGGGCCCAGATGCAGGTCGGGGGACGTTTGAATCCTGGTGACCCAGCTCAGCCTCCCGGGCTCCCGCCACTTACATGCGCACAAAAGGGTCCGAATACCCGTTGGCATCCATGGGGGCAAGGTGGGCGCAGCGTAGGACGCCAACCAGCAGGCCCCCCCGCTGGGAGCTGTAGCAGAGTGACAGCAGGATCCGGCCCCGCTCTTCTCCAGCCACTTCCATCACCTCCTACAGGGCCAGGGTGGGCAGGGACCTGTCACTGGGTCCCCAATGGGACAATCCTGAGTGTCTGACGCAGGGGCTGCTGATTCAAGTTACAGGAGTCTTTCCCAGCCCCAGCATAGGGACCCTTTACATGTTGGTGGAGCCCAATTGCCTGAATTGTACCCAAGTGAACCCTCACACCAAATGAGGGGACCCAGAGGTATTGCAGGGCTGGGGTGCAGCAGTGGGGAGGCAGGAGCCTCCCAAGAGCTCCCAAAAGCCAATGGCCCAGTGGATGGAGGCCACAACGGTCAGGTGCTTTGTAACTGCCTGTGTGACCTAGGCAGCTCCCCTTCCTTTCCTGGGCCTCAGTTTCCTCATCTGCTCTGATGATATTTCTGGTGCTCAGTTCCTTAAGCTGAGCCATAAAGAAACAGGATTGCAAGGGAGGGCGGGCAGGCAGGCAGGGAACAGCCTCTTCAGACCCCCGGAGGCCAGAAATGGGCTCTTGACTTTGGAGCCAGTAGGCCACATTGACGGTACAGATTTCACAAAGGGCATCATATGAGATAAATGGTTCCAAATGGAGCCAGACTTGGGGGGCTTCAGATAAAAGGTGTCTGATACTGGTAATGTTCCTTGTCCTTAGGCACCCCACCCCCAACCCTGACATCCCCTGCTCTAAGACCCTCTCAGCCCTGACCTCCCCTGCTCCAAGGCCCCTCCCAGCTCTGTCATCCCCTATTCTAAGGCCCTCCCAGCCCTGACCTCCCCTGTTCTAAGGGCTCTGTCAGTGTTAACATTCTATTGCCTTTAAGCCCTGGTCTAACTGAGGGGCCCCTGCCCAAACCCTCTGGGACACTGGGGATGAGGGGAATGCATTTGGACAGGCCCTATTCTCTGGTCTGGTTCAGACTGGGTCTGCCCAACAGAAGGCCCTGGAGCTGTGAGGTGAGGGAGTTTGGTGTGGGCTTGGAGGATAGCCCCCAAATTCCCTCTGTTGGCTCCCTGAGGCCTAGCAGCCCTCTAAGAGGCCCAGCCTCCTTTCTTTGTCCCTAACCTCCCCACTCCTCACAGCATCCCCCCGAGAGAATATAGGACTTGACCTTTATACCCAGGCACCACCTGCACCACAGCCCCGACAAGCCCCTATTCCTTGCTGATGCTGGTGTCCTAACCGTAGAGCTGCTTGGGTCTCATGGGGTCCCTATCCTCAGGTGCCCTCATCCCCTCCCTTTTCATTCTGCCCTTGCCCCTGCCCTTCCCCAGCTGTCCCTCTGGGTGCAGCCTGTCAGTGACACCAGGAGATTCATCAGAGGAGAGACTACGTCCAAGTGATTAGCATCAGGAAGCCAAAGAAGGCCCCAAAGCTTCTACCCAAAATAGAATTAGCTGATGGGGGGCCTGACACTGGTGCAGCCTGGCCTCAGCTCACAGAAACCCCAGAGCGACAGGACACTGTGAAGGTAGACGGGGAGTTCCAGCCTCAGTGAACCTACCTCCTCATACAGGGACATGCCCCTGGCAGTGTCCAGGCTGCTGGGCCTCTTGGTCTGAAAATGCAGAGGGCAGAAATGTCAGTCCTGGGGCCCGCCCCCATCTCCCCAAGCTCAGCCTTTTGGCTGCAGCCCCAGGCCATCTCACCAGGCGCCTCTTCTCCAGGCAGATGTTGAAACTCCGGGTCAGATTGGGCACCAGCTTCTTCAGGGGCACTCGCAGCTCACCCAGGGGCTCTGCCCGCCTCCGCAGGCGGGACTCCTCACACACACACAGCCTGGTCCCAGATCCCGGGGTCCTGTCACTGCTCAGCTTTGTCCAGCATCTGCCCAGTCTCTAGTCCCACTCCTAGGGCTAAGGACCCTCCCTTTGCCCAGCTCCACACCCACACCTCCATTTCCACACTTGTCTCCTAGCTCATCTCTCCCAATGTTCTCTGTCCCCCATCTCCCCAGCTCCCAGACTTCTTAGCGCTAGAAGGACTTCAAAGTCGAGCCCTAAGGGGGTGGGGAGGATTCTGCACCTGGAGCAAAGGGCATAACCTTGTGTTCAATTCAGCTGTTGACAGGGAGCTGCAGAAGGGAGAAAGAAGGGAGAACCAGGAGCCCAGGGAGGCTGGGAGCTAGGAAGCTTCCTAGGTTCGGGATGGGGCAGGAAGGGCCATCTGGTAGCTTCCTAGTTTAACTAATTATTCTTTTTAATATGAAGGTTTCTATGCATCTGAAGGACTAAAAATGCTGCCAGTGCCATCTGTACATTTTGGTGCCCTGGAGAAGTGTTCTGATTGCCTCACCCTAGTTATAGCTCTGAGTCAGGTTGTACTTTGGGGAGAGTCTTAATACCTTGGCCCCTGCCTAACCCTGGCATTTACATGGTGCCCTTCCACCTAAATCTGGTGCGCCCCTTTCTGCAGTTGAGAGGGGGCTTTCCTGTCTTAGTGGCCCTCCTAGGCTGACCAAAGGCCGGTGAGGGCAGTGGCCTGGTCTCCTCATGTTTCCATCGCCTGTCACTGCTGCCAAAGCCCGCGAATGGCCTCTGGAGCATCTCCTCCCCTGAGGCACTCCATGGCAGTGAGCCCTGTGGAGCTTGGGAGGCTCACAGCCCTGCTAGGCTGATGGCCTTCGGCCAGATCCTGGCGGGGCAGTAATGATCACTGGTGCTTGCCCAGCACCTGCTGAGGTTTACACAGCCCTTCACAGATACCATTTCCTTATGGAGCACGGCTTGGGGTGTAAGGCATGGCCAGGACTTTCCCTCAGCCCTCCCCACCAACTGCAGGGGACCTTCCCTCATTCTTCATGCTGGAGCCCACAAGCTGCCCCAGGACCAGCCCACCTTCCCTTTTGGTCCCTGATGTCGAGGCTCATGTGCCATCTTTGGATGGCATGAATGCATTGCAGCTTGGTTGCCCATCATGGGCCAGTGTAAGGGTGCACCATTTAAAAAACTTGTGCCTGGGAGAAGCAGGCCTCTCAAGCAGAAAGACTGAAAGATAACTGACTGCCGGTCTGGGGCCCCAGGCAGAGAACAGGTGGCAGGGGGCTCACCGCAGAGTCTTGCGTCCAGCATCCTGGCAGGTGAAGCCATGATAGGTAAGTGTTTCATCCCAGCGTGGCCCCCGGCTGCCCCGCACTGTTCGGGTGCGAAGCTGACTTGCCTGGGGTGGGGGGGGACAGGATGGCTGTAAAAGGGGAGCTCAGGAGGCCTAGGAGGCCCGCACCCCATCTACTGCACTGTACCTGCCCTCTGGCTGCTGTGTGGGAGGCCCTGGGCACACACAGGTTTTCTGTGGTTCAGAATGGGAACTTCTGCTGTTTCCTGTCTGAAAAGGTCAGCCCATACCCGCGTCCTGCTGTCTTTCCCTCTGAACTTACCCTCTGACGCTCAGGACCATGACAGAGAACGGTGTCCTGTCTGGGCCATGTGCTGGCCTCCTGACTGTTCTTTCTGCCCTGGTCACTTCTTCGTGCCCCTCCCCCTGCGCAATGGAGCTGAGGATCTGGGTCCAATCCTGCCTCAGTTTCCTCATGTGTGAAATGGGGATAACAACCTGTACTTTCTACCTGCAAAAGGCTCTTAAAATCTGAAAATGCTACTAGAATGTGAGGTTATTATATTGTGTCACATCCTTGCCCAAGAGCCTTTAAAGGCTCCCTCTTTCCGACAGGATAAATCAAAAGTCCTCTCTCCAGCATTCTAGGCCCCATCAAACCTTAGCTTCTCCTGCTTTCACCTCATCATAGTGCTTCCCATTCATGCTTCGTCCCACCCATAGGCCTTTGTTTATGCCGGGGCCTCCACCTGGAGCACCCTTTCCCCTCCTCACTTCCAGCTCCGCCTCCTTCAGGAAGCCTTCCCTGATCACTGCAGTCATGTCTGATTCCTTGTGACCCCATGCACCAAAGCACCCTACTGTCCTCCACTGTCTCCCCAGGTTCACATTCGTTGCTTCTGTGACAACCATTAATGAGCCCCATCTTCTCAATTATGTGGTCAAAGTATCTAAGCTTCAGCTTCAGTATTTGTCTTCGCATCTGCTTTTTAGGGTGTTGGCCAGAGCTTTCCTTCCAGGGAGCAAGCTCCTTTTAATTTAAATTGAATACTGGAGCAGTTGGCCATTTCCTTCTCCAGCTCATTTGACAGATGAGGAAACTGAGATAAACAGGGTGGAGTGACTTGTCCAGGGTCATACAGCTAGTAAGTTTCTGAGGCGGGATTTGAACTCATGAAGATGGGTCTTCCTGACTCATCCCGAGCCCGGCCGAGCTCTGTTCCCTGCAGCGCCACCTAGCTGCCCTCAGCCTTCTCTGATCTCAAGCAGTGACAGCCAGCCCCTGAAATGTGCTCAGAGGCAGGTGACTACGGTGTTTTTGTTAGAAGGGACCTTCATGGGTCAGTAGTCATTCTGTAGCCACCAGGCTTGTCCCCCTGACGTCCTGTACATCCTTTGCAAGGGCAGAGTGGCAGATGAGAGGAGGCAGCTGGGAAAAGTCCAGTCCCCTAGACCTAGGCTCTCTCCCCACCAGACTCCCTCTGTGCGCTCCACCAGCCCCAGAGGACCTGGCACCGCCCCTCATTTGTGTGTCTGTCCCCTTCCTCTCCTCAACAATGAAGACCTTGCGGGGGGGGGGGGTCCCCTCCGTCCCTTCCCTGGCATTTACCTTGCTTGTTCCTGGCAACAGATTTGCCTTCACGAAGGTGTCAATGGAGCCTGAGTCCAAGGGTTTCAGACCCTGGAGGACAGAGAGAGATGGCCGCAGTCTCAGAGGGGGCCTTCAGGGCTGGGGGGGAGTTTTTGGTGGGGGAAAGTGCTGGGCCCCGCCCTCTCACCTTGGCCCGATGGATTGTGCAGTGCAGGACGCAGTTCTGCTGGTCCAAAAGGAGGGTGAATTCAAGGGAGCCCAGGGCAGCTGGGGAGGGAGAGGGGCCAGTCTGTGAGGTTCGGGCCCTCCTGCCTCCTTGGAGTCCCTGCTGAAGGCCCACCTTCTCAGGAAGCCTTTCTCCATCCTCCCAAGTCTAGTGCCTCCCCCTGCTCCCCAGGGATTGCTGCTGCTTCTCTGTCCGGTCTGTATGGGACCGTTTGTGTGTTACCTCCCTTGTTAGATGATCAGCCCTTCCGACATCTCCATGTCTGTCCAGTGTTTGGCACAGTGGCACATAGGACATACTTGTACAAATGTTTATTGACTGACTGGGGCCTGACGAAGGCCTCAGCCTTTGGCTTAGATTAGAATGTGAAAGGCCACCAGAAGATGAGGGGTAGCCTAGCCCAGTGCCCACCCCTGCCCCGGCTGTTCCTATGTGGTTCTTAGTGGGAAGGGCAGCAGAGAGGGGGTGGAGGTCCCCAGGATCTTCCTCTGGTTCAGCTCCTCACATCCATGTGACCTCCAGCCTTGGTTTTGCTGGGGTTGCCCCCACCCCAGAGGGACTGGTTGGACTGAAATGAATGGAAAGCCCAAGTGGGGTCACCTTCTCTCTTCTGAAGCCCTGCTGCAACTCCAGATGGGAGCAGCTGTGTGTGTGTGTGTATGGTTGTGTGTATATGTGTGTGCCTGTGTATATATGTGTGTGTGTGCGTGTGTATATGTGTGTGTCTGTATATATGTGTGTGTCTGTGTATATATGTGTGTGTGTGTGCGTGTGTGTCTGTGTATGTGTGTGTGTGTGTGTGTGCTCGTGTCTGTGTGCCTGTGTGTCTGTGTGTGTGTGTATATGTGTGCTTGCCTGCACCCAGCTGTCTAGGAGCTCCAGCACAGGTGGGTCCATGGGTTGGATAGTGTTAGAAATGTCAGACCCATTTCAGGCGCTGCTCTCTGAGCCCCCTTCCTGGCCAGGTACCTGGCTGGGGTGGGAGCTTCCTGCCAGGCCTTGCTCAGGCACACAAGGGTGAGGGAGGGCAGAGTGATGTAGCTCCCTTCCCCTCCCCCCTCCTAGCAGACCCTAGGATCTGAGCACTCACTGGTCTCATCTGAGTCTCCATCCTGTTCCTCCAGGCATTGGGGAAGCTGAGAGACTCCAGCCTTTGCTGCTGGGGTCTGGGCTTCTTCCATTGGGCTGCTCAAGGCTGTCTCTGGGGCTGGCCCATTGGGGAGTGCAGGCAGAGGGGCTGGCCGGGGCCGGAGCATGGCAGGAGCAAAGGGGTAGAAATGGGGGAAGTAGTCGGAGATCTGGCGGATGGGACGGATAGGGCCAGGGCTCACGTTGATGGCCATATGCTCCTGCATGGTGACCTTCTCCCCTCGGGCGCCAGCCATGGCCACGGATGCCAAAGGCCAGAAGGTCCCCTAAGAGTGTTGGTGGAAGGTCCTGGATGTCCTGGTGGGGAGGTGGGGGCTGGACACAGGAGAGGGTAAATGTGAGGAGGGGGCCAGATAGAGGGGAGAGGTCAGTGGTAGCAAGGCTGGACAAAGGGGAAGGGTCAAGGAGAGTAGGCAAGACACAGGGGAAGGGTCCACCAGAGGAAGGGGACCAAACACAGGGGAAGGGTCAAGGGAATGGGCAGGACCTGGGGAAGGTCAATGTGAATAGGGGGTCAAATAGAGGAGAGAAGCCAATAGCAAGAAGGCTGGACAAAGGGGAGGGGTCAACTTGGTGGGAAAGGTCAGTGTGATGAAAGGACTAGACAGAAGGGAGTGCTCTGGAGTGGACCCCGAGTCTAGCAAGCTTGACTAGAGGAGAGCCTCTGAAGGTCCCCAGAGAGCCCCTTCAGGAGGACAGGACCCTTGGGGGCTTTCTGTCAGGCACAGGTGCTGGCTGGCAGCTTACAGGAGTCTTAAGTGGTTTCAGCTTGTCAGCTCAACTACAGCTAGGGGGTGGGGCAGTGAACTGGGCTCTGGGCACTGGGGGTAGGTGCATTTTGGGCAGGGGGAAGATCAGAACCCAGGTAAGGTTATGTTCTGGTCTGTTATGGAGGATGGGCCATCCTATTGGCAAGGGCTTATGTGTTTGTATTTTGACTGGGGGGGGGGGTCTGTTGGGGTGACCTTGTGGAGAGGAAGCCTCCTTTCTGGGGAGAGGTCTTTCTTAGAGGGCAGTCTCTTGGACTGCAGTGGGAGGGAAGGTTGGGAGGTCTCAGTAGAGGGCTAACCCAGGGGTGCACAGGTCCTAGTTTGGGGGGCAGTCTGTCGGGGGTTTCTGTCCTGGGCAGCAGTTAGGGGTCTCTTCCCCAACGGAGTATCTGGATGGGGGAGGTTTGGTGTTCAGAGAGGCTGGGGGTTTTGCCCCTAGTTTGGGACTTTCCCGCCTGTCTGAGATAGATGCCAGGTCGGGGGCTTCTGGGGTCTCCTGGGGGGATCGTGGGGGTGCGCTCTCCTCTGTGTCCCGGGGCTGCTGGGAGTAAGTGGGGCGGGAGCACTCACCTGGCCCTCAGAATGACGGGCAAACACCGGACTGGACCAACTGCCTGCGGGCTCCGGTCCGGGTCCGACACCCGGACAGCTGTCTGTACTGCCGGCACTAGCACAACGGCGACCGTCGCCGCTGCTGCGTCTGTCTCTTACCCCGGCTCCAGTCTGGACTATGTCTGTCTATGACCGCCCCGTGTCCTCCGGCGTAGCGCCACGGGGATACACGCATACACACACACACACACACACACACACACACACACACACACACACACACACTGAGACAAACTAAGACACTAGACCCGGCTCCTCCCCACCCTCCCAATGCACCAACAGCATCTGATTCGCGCACTGAGACATTGCTACCCACGGACTATGTACCACCCCCCCCCACCTCATACACCCACTGATCAAACCCAGAGTGATGACCCCAGAGTCACGACCACTATCACACTCAGATGCTGACACACGTACGGACACACTCACAGAACTCCCTGGGAGAGACCTTGCCTAGGACAGAGCCCAAGAGCCCCGTTCCCTTCCCTAGACACCTCTCCTACCCCCCCCCTTCCCATCACACAAACTTACACCCCCATACATGACACACACAGGGGATCTGAAGACTGCATCGGAGGATGTTGTCACTTGGGGTCTGCCAGAGAGGACTTAGCTTGAGGCTCTCAGGCCCCTCCCTCCCTTCTGCCCCTCCCCTCCCCCCAGTTCCCTCTTCTCTTTTTAGAGCCTACTCTGAGCCCCCACCCCTAGGTGGTCTGGGACCTTCCCTCCCCCAAACACCTCTGACTTGATCCCCTGTGAAATGGAGATATTTTTAAAAAGTAATTTATTCTTGCTAACTGCCAACAAAGGTGAGAAACGGAAAGGAGATGGGGACAGGAAGCCTGGAGGGGCAGAGGAGGGAGGACTGGAAGAAGGACAAAGCAAGACAGAACAGGGCTGCAGTGGGCTGGAGTGGGTGACTTAGTTTCTCCCCCCTTCCCCTTTTCAAGCCCCTCACCCTTTCCTAGCTGCTTGTCAGCCTGTCAGCTCAGCAAGCCCATGGTTGTAGGTACCAAGATCTAGGACTGCTCTTGGTTTCTGCCAGGGCTAATTCTTGGGGGCTGGGCCTTCCTATTCTGAATACTTTTCCTCTGTCCCTTCACATTCTTCTACTGCAAGGCTCCCATCAGAGCCTGGCCCCCTCCTGGAATCTTCTCTGCTCTGGATCCCTCCTTTCCAAGGTGAACAGGAGGTAGTGTGGGGTCCAACCTGGAACCAAAGGGCTGCCTTGTTCATCTACTTAGCCAGGCTTGGGGGAGGAGGGTTGGGATCAGGACAGAGCTGGACCCAAAGGGCATTCCAGGCCCACCCTTCACAACAATGTTGGCAAGCTGGGGGGGTCCTGGGAGAGACCCACCGTCACACATCAGTGTCTGAGGTGCTAGGTCTGGACCCAGCCCAGTCAGTCAGCATGTATTTATCAGGTTGTTATCATGTGCCTGGCACCATGTGAACACTGGAGATACAAAGAAAGGCAAAACCCAGCCTCCCTGCCATCACATTCTAATGGGGAGACAACATACAAGATATGGGGAGAGTCGACAGGGGGGGCCGGGGGAATTCTCCAGGCCTGTTCACGATTCCTTCCTCACATTTCTATAGAATCCCAAGACCACAGAATCAGAAAAACCTGGAAAGACTGGCATGAACTGATGCTGAGTGAAGTGAGCAGAACCAGAGTCACTCAGTAACAGCCACAGTGTGCAAAGGACTAACTGGCTTCTTTCAGCAATGCCAGGATCTAAGGCAGCTTAGAAGCTCAGAAGACGCCATCCACAGTCAGAGAAAGCACTGAGTCTGCAAGCAGACCAAAGCAGGCTGCTGGCTCTCTTTTTCTTTTGTTTTGTCTTTCTCATGGTTTTTCCCTTTTGTTCTGATTCTTCTTTCACATGACTAATGTGGAAATGTGTTTAACATGATTGTGCATGTAGAGCCCATATCAGATTGCATGCTGTCTCAGGGAGGGAGCAGAGGAGGAGGGGGGATTTAGAACTCAAAATCTTATAAAAGAGAATATTGAAAACTAAAACAAATTTTTTTAAGACATCATGGGTTCATAAACTCAGCTCGAAAGCTGGAAGGCATATCAGAGACCAGCTAGTCCAACCCCTTCATTTTATAGATGGGAAAACTGAGGACCAAGGTTGTACAGGGAATAGGGGACTGAGCTGAAATTTGAACCTAGGTCTCCAGACTCCACTACATCATGTTGCCTCTAAAATTTTTAATTTGAGCTCTTTGGAATTGTGGGGATCATTGCATTGATCAGATTTACTAAGTCTTTCACAGTTGATTATCTTTACAATATTGCTGTTTCTGTGTAAATTCTTCTCCTGGTTCTGCTCACTCTCCTTGGCATCGGTTCATACAGGTTTCCCAGGTGGTCCAGAAACCATCCCCTTCATCATTTCTGACAGCACAGTAGAACTCCATCACTTTTTTAAACCATAACTTGCTCATCCATCTGCCAGTTGGCAGGCATCCCCTCAATTTTCAATTCTTTGTCACCCCAAAAGGAGCTGCTAGAAATATTTTTGTACATGTGGGCCATTTTCCTCTTTTGCTGATTTCTCTAGGGTGTAGCCCTAACAGCAGTATTGCTGGGTCCAAGTGTGTGCACAGTTTAACTGCCTGTTGTGCACAGCTCCAAATTGGTTTTCCAGAATGGTTGGACTAGTTCCCATCCCACCAACAGTGCATTAGTCTACCTGTTTTCCCATAGACCATTCCTTTTCTGTCATCTGATGGGCATGAGGTGGTACCTTAGAGTTGTTTTGGTTTGCATTTCTCTAATTATCAGCAACTTAGAGCATTTTTTATGACTATTGAAAGCTTGGATTTCTTTCTCTGAAAACTGCCTGTTCCTATCCTTTGACTGTTTATCACTTAGAGGATTGGCTCTAGTTCTTGCAAGTTTGATTCAGTTCTCTATATATCTTAGAAATGAGACTTTTATGAAAGAAATTTGCTGCAGATTTTTTCCAGTTTTCTTCAAAATTTAGCTGCATTGATTTTGTTTGTGCAAAACCTTTTTAATTTTATATAATCCAAATGATCCAAACTCTTCCCTTATCCATAGATCTGACAGGAAATTTCGTCCATGCTTCAAAATTTGTCTGTGATGTTGCCAATGTCCAAGCCATGCACTTCTGAGTTTATTTTGGTGCATGGCATGAGATGTTCTAGACCTAGTTTCTACCAGACTATTTCCCATTTTCCCCAGAACATTTTGTTGCATTGTGAATGCTTGCCCCAGTGGCTGGAATCTTTGGACTTAGGAAACACAAGGATACTGTGTTCATCAGCTTCTGTATTTGTGTACCTCACCTGCTCCACTGACCAACCATTCCTTTGAACCAAGGCCAGTCCTCAACCAGAGACACAGGCCCAGAAAATACTCAAGACACAAAGGACTTGCAGGAGTAAGGAGAGGGACCGTAAAACATTTCCAGTAACTCTCCAAGGAAGATGGAGACAGGTTTGTACAAACGCAGAACACATATTTCACTTGTACTCAGATGTGCAACATCCAAGAGATTCCCAAGGGCCAGATCTCCGATAGTCAGTCAAAGCAAGGCCCTCTTTAGTCTAGAAGTTCCAAGAATGAACCTTGCTTTTATTGTGGCATAATGGACAGAGCACCAAGTCTGGAGTCAGGAAGACTCATTTTCCTGAGTTTAAATCTGACCTCAGATGGTTCTTAGTTGTGTGACCCTGGGTAAATCACTTCACCCTCATATCTCAGGTTCCTCATCTATAAAATAAGCCAAAGGAGGAAATGGCAAATGGCAAAACCTCTCCAGCATCTTTGCCAAGAAAACCCTAAAATGGAATCACAAAGAGTCAGACATGACTAAAATGGCTGAACAAACACCAACCATCAAGAATGGTCCTGGAAGCCATCCTCTTCTCTTCGGAGAAGCCTGTTGGTCCAGAAAACTTTTCCTGCCCCAAGCTAAAGGTGTTTCCTCTTAGATGTTGCACATCTTAGATGAAAGTGAAATATGTGTTCTACGTTTGTACAAACCCATCTCCATCTTCCTTGGGGAGTTACTGGAAATGTTTTATGGTCCCTCTCCTTATTCCTGCAAATCCTTTGTGTCTTGAGTGTTTTCTGGGCCTGGGTCTCTGGTTGAGGGCTGGCCTGGGTTCAGATCCTGCCTCTGACACAGCAGCTGTCACTTCACATTAGATGGGCCCCTTTGACCTGCCAGAAGAGACTCTATGTTCACTGTCCATTTATTTCCTATCACTGGCCATTTACAGTAATGAAATAATACAAATTCGGAGCTGCTTGGGCTGATCTGGCATTGAATTGATTAACAGCATGCTTTGAAGAATGGAGGCGAGTGTGGGAGTGGGTCGTCACTCTCCCTGGGAAGGAGGAGAGGTGAGGAGAGTTCCAGGTCTCTTTCCTCCGGGCTCTGGGTGCTTCTGCAGGGTTTAGCCCCTCCCCTCTCAGTAGTAAGGGTGGCACTGACCACTGGTGTGGTGGTGCTGATGCGCAGCTCATCTTCATCTCTCCATTTCTCACTTGCATTCCTTGTCTCTTTATTGCACATCGAAGAAACCCTGTCCAAACCCACCTATCTGTGCTCACTTCTTCCCCTTTTCAAGGTTGCCACTTTCCTTCTCTTTCAAGAAGAGGGAGCTGAGTCTTTTCCTAGGGCAGTTCCCAGGAGCTTGTGTAGATGGGCCTTGGGAGCTTTATTTCTGCCAGCAGAAGCTGATCTCTATTGTTGGTCCAGGTGAATGATGTGTTTTAAGTTCTGAGTCTCTGACGCCTCTCTCACTCAGAGACCATGGCACGTCACTGAACCCTTCTGAGCCTCAGTTCCCTCACCTATAAGGTAGGAGAGTGCGTGGAGCATTGTGGAATCAGTCTGGAGAGGCAGGCTGGTGCCAGACTGTGAAGGGCTTTCAAGAGGCAGTAGGGTACCACTGAGGCTTCTTAGGCAGGCTTGGGGCATGACCAGATCATTTTAGGAATGTCAAATTGGCAGCTGGGAATGGTGAATCAGAAAAGGGAGGGAGAGGCAGGAAGGACAGTGAGGAGGCCTGGGTGAGAGGTGATGAGGCTTAGGGTAGTGGTTGTGTGAGTAGAGCAGGAAAAGGATGTGAAATATTGAGGAAGAATCAACCAGACTTGGCAACTGATTGAATGTGGGGGATGATGGAGAGGCTGCCTGGAGGGAAGGCATTACTAACAAAAGGGAGGGTGTTAGAGCTAGCATCTGCAATGTCCTTTGCTGACATCCCCTCATATTTGGGAGGTACCTTCTATCAGGAAGATAATTGGCAAGCTTAAGCCTGTCCACAGCAGGTTGACCAAGATAGGAAAGAGACTCAAGAACATGTCCCACAAGTAGGTGACAGAGGACCCCAGCTGCATATAAGCCTGGCATGATCCTGTAAGAATACAGACAGGAGAGGGTGAAGCTTTAGTAGAACTAGGCTGGGGACAAGAGGGTGATCAGAGGAAAAAGAGGATTGCTGCTCAGAGTGGAATAGACAATGACAGATGATAGAGAGAAGCTAGAATTCAATCCTATTTTGCCTCTTTTCCCTCTTTTTTTTTTAAATTACAATTAGCCTTCATTTTCCACGCATCTATTTTTTTAATCCCCCCCCCCACTTAATAGTGTTTTATTTTTCCAATTCCATGTAAAGATAGTCTTCAAAATTCACTTTTGTAAGATTTTGAGTTCCAAATCTTCCTCTCCCTCCCTTTCCTTCCCCCTCCCCTAGGACTGCAAGTATCTGATATAGGCTCTACGTGGACAATCACATGAGACATTTCCGCATTGGGCATGTTGTGAAAGAGTCAGAATAAAAGGGAAAAACCACAAGAAAGAGAAAACAAACAAAAAAAAGAGGTAAATGGCATGAGAATATTTAGAGTTTGAGCACTCTGCATCTACTGAAAACACTAAGGCTGAGCCTTAAGTGGTTTTTTGTTTGTTTGTTTTAGATAATCAGAGTTAAGTGACTTGCCCAGGATAACACAGCTATACTGTCAGTGTCTGAGGCCACATTTGAACTTAGGTCCTCTGGCCCTCAATGTCAGAGGCTTTTGAAAGACCACGGAAAATAGAAGGGAAGGTGTTCCAATTTTCAAGAGAGGCAAAGAGATTATTCAAACTGTAGTCTGGTGCACTTGACTTTGTATCCTGACATCATTCTACATCTAGGATGCATTTATTATTAAGGGGCTGTCTTCTGAGGGTTTGGAAAGAAAAGTTGTAATCTCTCAGGAGCTAGCATGACTTCATCAAGAAAAGGTCATGTCAGACTGATCTCATTTCTTTGGGCCAGGGTGATTACTTGAGGGGCAGATCAGGGGAGTACTGGGGATATGGCAGACCTAGGTTTCTGAAAAACATTTGACAAAACGTGGTCAGTAAATGATGTTTAATCTCTGCTTTTTGACATATTAGGAGATCTTTATGACTTAATATATAGCTAATTTTTGTAAAGGTGCTATTTACAGCTTGGCAATACATAAATTTCTTTCTTCTCTCTACGTCCTGGTCTCTCCTCTCTTCTGTTGCCCAGCAAGACAGGCTATGCGGTGGTAAGTCCCAGGCGCCAGCATCTCCAGCGTGAGCTCTGTGAAGATGGCAGTGAGGCCCCAGATGCGGTAGGGGCCATGCAGGAATATGGGCATTGTGTAGCTGTAGCGGCCCTGATGGCAGAAGTGAGTGTAGCCCTGGTTCCAGGGGTGAAGCAGGTGGGCCAATGGCATGGTGAAGACATCATCCACCTGGTAAGATAGGTCTCTGTGAGGACCATTACAGCCCCATTACAGCAGGGGCTGGGGGTGGGGTGGCAATTCTGTCTAACAAACGTATTAACCATTCAAGGGTCCTAAGAGGTACAGAGAGAAGGGAAGGTGGTCCTGGTGGGCAATGGGCTCACCCTTGGGACCTCCTGGAGAAGGACCCACAGGTTGGCACAGTTTGGCTGCATGTACTGTCTAGTACTCTGGAATATACTCATTTGTGGGTGGCAGATTTTGGCTCAATATAAAGAAGGAAAGAACCCAACAAGTAAGGGAGCTTTGTACACAGGAAGTGCCTAATACATGCCTGTTGAATTGATTCTAACTGTCCCAAAGTGGAAATGGCTGCCTTGTAAGGTAGTG
Source organism: Gymnobelideus leadbeateri (assembly GCA_011680675.1). Classification (NCBI taxonomy): domain Eukaryota; kingdom Metazoa; phylum Chordata; class Mammalia; order Diprotodontia; family Petauridae; genus Gymnobelideus; species Gymnobelideus leadbeateri. The sequence goes on from WOXC01004100.1 coordinate 364,489, forward strand.
AGATCCCTGTCACGGAAGGTCTGAAGCTGAGGTCAGTCCACAGAACTATAACAGCAGAAGGTCCCTTAGAGGCCAGCCAGCCTGAGCCATCCCTCAGAAGGATTCCACACTGGGAGAGCTGTAACTCTAGGAAGGCTCTCCTCTCGCTGCCCAGCACAGAGCCATTTTCATTCTGGGCAAGTGTGAGCCCCATGAGGGCAGGTATTGGATCTTCTCTCAGGTTTGGGGCTAAGCCCAGGGCTCACACTCAGCAGATGTTTGCACCAGGGTGTGCACTGGGCAGGACCAGGCTTGGGGAGGCCTCGGGCTACCAGCCCTCGTGGCTCAGGGCTCACTCACCTCCTGTGGGTTAGGTGTGAGGTCCAGAGACTCCAGGGGCCCCACCTGGGCAATGACTGGGACAATGATGGAGTTTCTCTGTAAGCAGAACAAGAATGACCCCACATTTGGATCAGGAAGGGACCCTGAAAGCCATCTGGGTGGGGCAGGGGTTGCTCCCTCAGACTTCACTTGGCTCAGTGCAGGTGCCCACACCTCTGGAGTGGAGAGATAGAGACAGCCTCACAACCAGGCCTCAGGGAGGGGCAGCCCTTACCCGGTCATTCACTGGCTTCATGACACCCCACACGTTCTCCTCCTGGATGGGCAAGCCTAGCTCTTCCCTTGTCTCCCGGAGAGCTGTGTCAACAATATCCTGGTCCTGAGGGTCACACTTGCCCCCTGGGAAACTGAAACACAAAGACATGAGAAAGGTCCTCCATCCCCTGCCCCTCGTGCTGAGGGCAACGAGCTCTGGGGAAATACAGAGCACCGGGGAGGGGCCAAGAACGAGTCACTGGGAAGGTGAGCCTGGGAAACGCAGAGGAGCAGTATCTCCCACCCTAGACTTGGCCTGGTCCCTCCCAGCATTAGAAGCCCTTTGCTTCTGTGTTCTATGTACAGGGGTTCCACCAGTTCTAATGTTCTAAGTTCCATGGTGCCTCCCAACTCTGACACTTGGCATTTTCAGGCCCTTCTCAGCTCTGGCATTCCACGTTCTAAAGCCTCTCCCAGTTCTCTGACATTCTATGTTCTAAGTCCTCGGCTCTGGCATTCCACATTCTAATGTTTCCCCCCATGTTCTATGTATGTGTGCCCTCCATCAACCCAGACCCAAACCTAAGGGCAGCCTACTCTCCCAGGGGCCAGCCCTCAGAGGGTCATGAGCCTCTCCCTGGAGCCTGAGGTGGGCTAGGCCCATAACAATGGACACCCCATCAGCTGCTGCTGGCCCTGGCCTCTTCAGGCCTGGTACAACCACACTGACAAAAGGTTTTCAAGTGTCTACTGCGTCCAAAGAATTGTGGAGGGCTTGGGGGAGATCCAAGGCTCCCTGGCGGCACAGCTCACCTAGAAGGGGACCCTCCAGGACACAATTAAGCATCTGAGCAAGGCTTTAGGCCAATCACAGGATGTTGGAGGTGGAAGAGTTCTTAGCCACCATCTACTCCAAGCCTCCCATTTTACGGGGGTCACACTTGAGGCCTGGAAGAGGGAGGTAACTCACCCAGATAGGTGAACTCCAAACCCAGGGACCTGACTCCTAAGTGCCACCAGGCCCCTCCAGGGCTTCAGGGAGGCCGGGGGGGGGGGGCAGACTGCCCCAAAAGTCCTTCAACTTGGGAAACTGTGTGGCCAAGACTGGCCTTAGGTCCCTGCACCCACCTGACGTCCCCTCTGTGCTTCCCTACGAGGCGGCTGGATCGGAGTGTGTAGAGCAGAGATGCTTCTCCATGCAGGGAGCACAGGGGCACCAGCACAGCCGCAGAGGCCTCCCGATGGCGGTATCTGGCCGTGGTGGCCTCCAGCAATTGTCGGCAGCGCAGTTCACTGGCAGTGGACAGGGCATGGCGAGCGGCCTCCTCTGGGCTTGGGGGGCCATTCCCTCCCCAGGGGCCAGGCTGCCTGCTGGCCAGGCGCAGCGTGGGCAGCATGGGGACTTGGAGCTCTGTGGAGGGATAGATGCTTGGGTGAGATGGCGCCCCTCCCTCCCCCTGGCTAGGTGCCACCCACAAATGGGCACAACTCAGTTTAGGGAGAGGGAGTAGAAGGCAGCCCAACAGAATGAGCCCTGGAGACATGGGCCCAAATCTGGGTCCTGCTCCTGGCTGGGCCTGTGACCCTGGACAGGTGACATCCTCTCCCCAGGACTTGGCCTCCTCCTCCTCCTTAAAGGCCTCCATGGCCTGTGAGCCCAGGACTATTTGAGCCCAGGCCAGGTGCCCTGACCCCATGGGCCCTCAGCCTCAGGGCTTGAGCAATGAATGCCCCAAGCCCTCCTGGAGTGGGCTGCTTCCACACTATGGGTCCTGAACTCATCCTCTTCCTTCTTCCCATTTCTGCTGGGGGCTCCCCTCAGCCTGGCTGTCCTCGCTCACTCCTCTTCTTACACCCAGAGACAAACCCTTGCGCCACTGGCCAAGTCCCACTACCCACCTTCAGCCCCACCCATGGCCCCTTTGCATCCCTCCCCTGTGGTGGCCTCCAGCCTCTCCCTCTCTCTCCTGTCCAGGCCAAACTTCACTCAAAGGCCACAGTGATCAGACCAGGCTGCTTCCTGCTCCTAATTACCTCGAGACATCTACAGACCTTCCCAAGCAGGCCAAGCAGGCTCCTTGGCTTAGGACCCAGGGCTGTTTTCCAGGTGCCTTGTGCTTTCCCCAAATAAGCCTCGCCATCTTCTGCTTTCAGGCCCCAGGCCAGCTTGATGGTCCCCGGGGGGACACTCCCGGGTCATCTCAGTGACTGTGCACAGGCTGGCCCCTCTCTGGAGTCCCAGAAAGCCCTGCTCCCTTCCAATCTTAGCTCCGGGCTCAGCGGGCAGCTAAAGGGGGCGGGCTCCTTCCAGATACATTGTAGCCAGTTTTTATCTAGTTCTCTGTGTGTTTCCTCAGATAGAATGGAAGGCCCCAGCCTCTCCTTTTTTGTCCTGGCCCAAGCCAGCTTGCCCCCTGCACATGCTTAAGGGACCTTTGACCTGACTTTGGGGCCTCCCCAGCTCTGACTTTATTCTCTGGGGCCTGCCCAGCTGACTTTGTTCTCGGGGTCTCTCTCAGGTCTGGTTCTCTCTTCCCTGAGGTCTCAGCTGACCTGTGCCTGAGGCCTGGGCTCAAATCCCATCTCAGACACTAGCGGTTTAAGACCCTCGTCTCCCAGGGCCTCAGTTTCCCGCTCAGTAAAAGGGGCTGGTCGGTCCCGACGGCCTCGCACACCCGCAGGCCCTCCCGAAGTCTTTTCCTGCCCAACTCCGAGAGGGGCTCTTGGGTTGTCTCGGAGTGCGCCCCACCCCCACTCCCGTCCCGGTCCGCGTCTTTCTGGGGGAGCCTGGAAACCGCAAAGCGAGGCGGGAAGTTGGGGGAGCTGAAGGGGCACGGCGGGGAGGAGTCATTATCAAGGTCAAGGGCGGTCCGCCCCTGTTCCAAGGTCCGCGGCCGGGCGAGGGGGAATCTCGAGGGCCAGCGAGCCGCGGTGAGGAAGGGGGGACATCGAGGAGCCCTCCCACCTCCCCCCAGCACTGACCTGGGCCCGCCGAGCCCGTAGCCTGAGCAAAATGGCTGCGGGGGCGGGGCCGGGCGGGGCGGGGGTCCTGGCCCGAGAAGGGGTCCTGGGGAGCCCCCGGCCCCACGCCAGAGGGGGCTGTGCGTGTGCGCGAGTGCACCAACCTAGGGCGACACGGGGAAGGAGGAAACTCTGTGGGAAGGGAGGCGGGGTGTTGGAGGCCGGGGCCACACCCCAAGCCCTGCCCCCAGCCGGGTAGAGGCTCCGCCTCTTCGGGGGGCCAGGGGCCCAGGAAGAGGGCGGGGCCTGCCCGCGGCCGGCTCTAGGCCTTGGGGGACGGGATGCCCAAGTGCGGGCGCGGGGCCTCCTGGGAACCGCCCCGCCTTCCCTCCCCCGGAGTTTGGACTCCAGGGCACAAAGTCACGCGTAGTCCCCTGTCTCCTTACCCCACCCCCACCCCTACCCCCGCGTCTTGTCTCTGCAGCCTTGGACAAGTTCTTTCCTCCCCTCACAAAAGGGAGCAGGTCATCCTGGATGACCTCCGAGGTCCCTCGAAGGCAGTCGAGGCAACATGCTGTGATTAAATGCCTAGTATGTGCTGGGGATGCAAAGAATGGCCCCGGGGCAGTCCCTGCCGCCCGGAGCCCCCACTGGCCACCTCGAAGAAGGTGGGATTGGAGCCCAGGAGGCCAGGCCATATCCCCTTATCTGACGTTGGATTCTGAAGGATGAGCCCCATCACGGGCCTTCTCTGCCACATGGCCCCTTGCCCCAAAGGCAGCCCCTCAGTCCCTTCTTTCCTAGGGCCATTTCGTTGGCCCTATCCTCCCCGTGTCAGCAGCTGGTCTCTGTCTTTCTTGTAGGGTCCCTAGGCCCCCACCATTCATGGACTTGGGGAGTTTCTCCACAGGCCACATATTCCTCATCCCCACCACAGGCTGGGGAAGGACACGTGTTCAAATCCCTACCCAGACACCTTGTCTCATGACCGAAGCCTCAGTTCATCATCTGTACAATGGGTATGCTCTTAAACTTTGTTTCAGGGCAGTAGTGAGGGAGGCATTTTGTTAACTTCTAACCTCTGCACCATTTCAGTGCTTCCAAGCAGCAAGCACCCCAATATCCCCAGGGTGACAGCCAACACAGGTTCTTAGATCTGCTTCTCAAAAGGAAAGCAACTCAAATTGGGTTAACAAGCTTACTTTAATCAAACAAACACACATTACCTAGTTCAGGGGAAAAAGGTCAGCACCCCAAACTTCAGAGTTACAGAACTTCAGAGTTACAGACAGGCTTCCAAACTGCCCCAACATTACATACATCAATACCAAATCACAGTTACCAGAGAGGGAAGCATCAACATCTGGGTTTTCAAAGCCGGGGGGCTCTCAACAACAGCTTCCCAGAGTCTCATCTGGTCAAATCACACAACACTTCTCAAAGTGAGCCCCAAAGCAAAGCCCCTCATCAGAGTTTATATAGCCTTCTCCTGGCTCAAAGAATGTAACCACCCTTTTGATCCACTGCCCAATCACACAGCATCAAGGTGTAGTCATTCCTGAAAACCAAGCCTCCCACCACAGGCTCCATGTGACCACATTCAGCCTATTAGGAGGCAGAGCATATTTTCAAATCAAGGAAGGTTTTCAGAGTCTCTTAAAGCCAATCAAACACTCATTCCTCATAATGTCAGCAAGAAATATTTGTGAAAGTGGATCTGAAATTCCTCTGCAGGCTCCACTCCTGCCTGGCCATTCTCTACCCAGCCACAGAAGCCTCTGTCCACAGATGCCAGCCTATTGCACCATGGGACAGCTCCTCTCTGCCACTCTCTCCACTGCTTTGGGGCCAAGGGAAGGAAGTCCATCTCTCCCCCATGATAGCTTTTCAGACCCCTGAAGGCAGCTGGCAGGTCAGTTCCTCCAAGCTAAAGGTCTCCAATTCCTGCGGTCCATCCCTGCATGGTACCATCGGCCCTTTAGAGTCTGGGCTGCCTTCCTCTGGACAGCCTCCAATGGATCAATGTGATTCCCGAGATGTGCCCTGCCCCCCCCCCCCCAGCTGGAGCCCACCATCTCAAGACTGTCTGACCCCCAGCAGAGGGGAGCTGGGCTGGTGCTGGCAAAGATGGCCTTGGGGGTCCCACCCACATCCCTTCCCCCTAGCCCTGACACATTTTTTTTTCTTTTTTGGGGGGGAAGGTAGGGCAATTGGGGTTGAGTAACTTGCCCAAGGTCATGTGGCTAGTTTTTTGTGTTAAGCATCTGAGGCCAGATTTAAACTCAGGTCCTCCTGACTCCAGGGCTAGTGCTCTATTCACTATACCACCTAGCCACCCCTCTGACACTCTCTTGGAAAATATTGAAAGGAAGCAGACAGCATCTGTCTGGGCAGAGAATGCTTTTGTATCAGCAGCTCCTTACGCCCATAAAACCATGGGGCCAGTCTGATCTACATTTCATCCTGCTCAGTTGAGCCCATGATTCTGGCCTGTCAAGATCTGTCCTGACTGGCCTCCAAGGTGTAAAAAATGCATTAGAGAGTAGTGTAAAGGCATACAAGTGGGGGGACCCCCCCCCCATCAACTTCACAAATGCTCACATTCATGCTGATTCTTTAATGTCCAAGGGAAGGAACAGAGACAGGCGTTCCTCCCCCTCCCCCGCTGCTGGGTTCTTGAGGCCTATGAACCCCTCTGGCCTGGCCTGGGTCCTCCCCAAGCCAGTTGAGCTCAGAATAGGGGAGGTGGGTGTGGGTAGGACAACCCCAAAGCCTGACTTTCAGAGGCCTCATGGTGTCTCTCCAATCCCCAGACTTGGGAAAATGTTGCTTTGTCAGGGGGCAGTATTCCAAGCTCTGATGGCTTTTATCTACTGGCCCAAAGACAGTTTGGGGCATTCCTGGGAGGTCAAACATGCTGTCTGAACATGACCTCTGCCCCTATGGGCCTCCCTCTTGGGGCAGGTAGGGGTGGGTCACTGCTGTTTTTCCCTTTCACCTGGCTGTGTGTGTGGTGGGGGAAGAGGAGGTAGGGGTTGGGGTGCAGGTCCCAGGCCAGCTTACAGAGCAGGTAATGGTCACTCATTTCAGAATTAAATTCCAGGGGACTTGAGAAGGAGGAGCCTCTTCCCCCACCCCCATGTGACTCCTCTCAGGCTGTCAGTAGAAATGACAACAGATTGAAAGTCAGGTGTCCTGGGTTTAGGACCCCCTTGTGTCCCTGCTCTCCCCCACCCCAGCTTTTGGGGAAGCTTGGTAATGTCTCTGGCCTAGATAGGGACTAAGGTTTGGCTAGGAGGCTAGGAATTGGGGAGGGAAGTTGTCAGTGGATCTGTCTAGGTCACTTCCTTTTCCCCAGGACACGAAGCCTCAGTTTCCTCATCTGTAAAATGGGTCCAAGGGGCTAGAAAGAGAGTGACTTGCCCCACACCACAAGATAGGAGGTTGCAAGGGTAGGGGTCAAACCAGGTAGGAGGAAGTTGAGTCATGGCGAGGGGGGGGAGGGGCTGAGATCCTGCTGGAAGTCATCTGGCCAGGGCTATTCACTCCCCAGCCAGCCCCTTGGCTCTGCCCATACTAGATGCTTACTCTTGGTCCTGGCTGCTTGCCAGGAGGCCCAGAACACCTTGAGGAGGCTGGAGATGAAGGGCTCCCTGGCTCCCCACCACCTTGGCATCAGGGAGAGGGTAGGGGGCTGAGCGGGCCCTGGCTGAGGCCCCCATGTATGGGCACCGGTAGGAGATGGACCTGTTGCCAGTGGGGTCCAGAAGGACCTCTGGGGGCAGGTGGGCAGCACCGATCTGGGGAGACCCAGAGAGCTCTCTGGACAGCACAGGGCCTTTTGGGTGCTGATGGAGCTGGGTCCTGGAGACAGAAGTGGAGAATTTGGGCCGGAAGCTCTGGCCAGCTTTGTCCAGGTCTGAGAAAGAAGGAGTTTCCCAGATGAGCTGCATTCCTGGCTGGAGCCAAGTCAAAGCCTTTGGCATAGGTCTAGGGACAGGAATCTGCAGCCCCTCCAAAGTTAGGGACTCTGCCCCAGACCCCTCCCCTGTCACCCTGGAGGAGAGGGCCTTACCTTGCTCTTCCTGGGTCTCCTTTAGCAGCGGGGCCTGGCAGTGCTGGCTGCTTTGGAGCATGGGGCTGAACACAGGCCTTGGGGCCCTAGGCCTGGGAGCAGAAGCAAAGAGGCCTGTGGGTACTTCAGAGGGGTGATGAGAGAGGGCAGGGGGGACAAGGCTGGGGAGGGGTCTGTGTGCTTGAGGGGCCACAGACAGAGAGTGTGGCTCAGGTAGAAGCAGAGGCGCAGGGCTGGGAACGGGATATGTGTCTGCCTTTATTACCAGGTGTCTGGGTCACATTCTCGGAAGCCTTTGGCAAAGGGGTTGCTGGCGATCTTTAGCTGGGTGATCTAGGGAAGGAGGAGATCAGTTGGTTTGGCTTAGGATGGAGAAGCTGGACTAGGAATGAGCCCTGCTGGGCTGAGGACCCCTATGACCCTTCCCTGACTCCTCATCATTGCAGAGGCCAGGAGTGAAAGGCACCAAGCTGGCCACCTCTGATCCACCCTACCCCCCAAGCAGTCCTTGTCCCCTCTGCCCCATGCTCCATCCGCAGTACTCCCTTAACTCCCAGCTGCAGCTCCCAAATTGCCTCCCAAATTCTTCTGAGGCTGAGGGAGGATCCTGTAGGGACTCAGGAATCTTATAGCAGGATCAGTGCTATAGGGATCTGGTTTGGTGCTGGGTGGTTTAACATTCTTCTCAGTGAATTGTGTAAATGACTACTCTGGACCAGATAGGGAATCTGGGTATGTGCCAAAGCCCCATTCTACTTTGATGAAGGCAAAGATGCCGTGCTGGGTGATGCTGAATTAGGAGGCTGAGCTAACATGATGGATGACAGAAGCAGGATGTCAGCAGGCGCGAATTCTGGGCTAAGTCAAAGAAGATGAAATTGACTAGGAACAAATGTCAAGTCTTCGATGGCTTCATAGAATCAATGTCACAAGAGCATGATGGTAAAGACCTCACTTGAAAACAATTCATCTGCAGAAGACCTGTAGGTTCTGAGGGGCTGTGAGTTCAATACAAGTGAATAGAAAACAGAGAACCCACATAACTTTCAGGCAGCCTTGAGTCACAATGTCCAAGACTAAGGGGGTGGATCCTACCATCCTCTGCCCTGGTCAGGTCCCTTCTACATTATTGTAAGTATCTCTGGGTGACCCATCTTAGGAAGGGTTTCAGTAAAGAAACCAGGGAGAGGTGGGCAAGTCGGCTCATGAAGTGCCTTGATTTCATGCCATAAGAGGACTGGTTAAGGCACTGGAGCCATTTACCCTGAAGAGGAGGCTCAGGGGGGCATGGTGGATGTTTTCAGGTATTTGAAGGACTGAGATGGGAAAGAGGTATTATATATGTCCTGTCCTGGGTCCAAGGGGAAGGACCAAAAGCAATATGGGGAAGTTACAAGTGGGCATGTCAGGAAAGACCTTCTGAGAACCAGCGCTATTCCAAAGTAGAAGGAACTGCCATGGCAGTTGGGGGCTCTGGTTGTCTTTGGACATTGCTGAAAGAGCCACTTGTCTGGAAGGTTACAGATGAATGGCTGCCTGGTCAGGTAAGGCTTGGACCAGAGGGACCCTGAGATCCCTTCCTTAGGCCTATCAAATGCTGTGACTCCAGGACCCTTCCCTACTGAGTGGGCTTTGGAGGGCTGAATGGACTTCCCAAAATGCCAGGAGCTCTACCCCACTTCCCCTCCCCTTGGCCCTGCTTATAGGAAGACAGAGCATCCAATTGAATCCCCTCACTTTACAGATGAGGAAACTGAGGCTCAAAGAGGTTAAGGGACTCACCCAGAGTCACATAGCCGGTAATAATCATAACTCAAATTTCTGCCATGTTTTAATGTTTCTTTTCAACAACCCTCTGAGGCAGGAAGTGAAAAGATTATTCCCATTTTACAAAAAAGCCAACAAACTGGGGCCCAAAGAAGCCTGAATTGGGATCTGGGTTTCTTGAACCAGCAAAGAGCCTTTTGGAGCCACAGGAAGGAAAGATCTCCAGCTCCCCCAGACTCCCAGCTTTCCCTCCCCTAGCCTGATGGCCAGAGTTCTCACCCTGTGGTTCTGGTAGGCCGTCACAGCCGTGAACTGAGTCTCAGAGAAGATGAAGGACTTGAAATTCTCCTGTGCATAGCGCTCACTGTCCTTGCGGGGGTCCACAAACACTACGTGGAATCGGGGCTGGTAGCGGTGCATGGAGTTAAGAATGATCTGGGCAGGAGGGAAGGCTGAGATGGGCTGCTGACTGGCAGCTGGTCCAGACCCACAGCGCCCCCCCCTCCATCTTTCCCCTCACCGGCGGAAGGGGCCTGAGGGGGGTCTACATCACCTAGAGGGCTCCGGGGAGGGTGGGACCCCAGGACACAGGACCTCGTGTCCTGCCTTCTTGGTGCCCCACCTGAGAGCCTAGATTCTCCAGGCCTAACATACAGCAGCAACAATCCCAGTCCCCCAGGACTGGCTGAATAATCCAGTCCAGAAGGTTCAGGAATTCACAAAGCGCTTGCCTCAGTGACACCGCTGTCGGGTGGGGAGTGGGAGGGAACCTTATCTCTATTTTGCAGAGGAGAGAGGCAGCAAGGTAGAGAAAATAGAGAGATGATCTTGGGAGCCAGGAAAACCTGGGTTCAAATTCTCCCTCTGAGGGATCCTGGATGTGTGACCCTGGATAAGTCACTTTCCTTCTGGGTGTCCCAGCTGGCTCGCCAATATTACCCATTACAGAACAATTGCAAATCAACATTAGTGGAGGAAGTTCCCACACTAGGAGCTCCCTATACCAATGAAATCACAGGTCCAGTAAAAAAAAGAAAGATAGAAACCTGCCATTCAGAGAGGAAAGTGATTTAGGGTTAGGGATTGGAGCTGGAAGGAGCCTTGGAAATCACCTGGTTCGACACCCCCATTTTGCAGAGGAAGAAACTGGGGCCAAAGTGTGGAAGCCCCGGTCTGAAGTCCCACAGCTAGTGGGGAGAGGGCCGGGATCTGAAGTCGGCTCTCCTGACTCCATCCGCAATGCTCGCCCCCAGCTTCTGCTTCGAAGGCCTGGGGCTCTCCCTCCAACCTCAGTCCTCCTCTTCCTCCCCCTTAGCCGCAGGCCCTCGCCCAGCTCCATCCTCTCTCCATTCTCTGTCTCTGTTCCCAGATCGGCAGCTATTGCCTCGTTTTCACAGACTTCCTCTCTGGCTGCCCAGCCGCATTCCCTGCCCCCTCCGCATCCACCGTTCGGCAGACTCCCCTTCCATCTCGTCTTCCCTGCTTAGTCCCTATTCCTTGTCCTGTCCTCGAGGTACCAGCTGGTGCCCATCCCAGGTGTAACAGCGCGAGGTAAATGGAGCTTGGCTCCAGGGTTCTGGCCTGAGAAAGGCATGATTCCAGAGGGCTCTTCCCCCCACTTCCCTCCCGGGCGCACCTCCCCCCCGCCCCCTTCGTTTATTCTGGGCCCCCCTCCTCCCCCCTCTCTCGCCAGGCCCTCGCTCACGTGGCCATTCTCGTCCAGCAGATTGTTGGTGAGCTTCAGCTTGTCAAAGGAGACGATCTGGCGCATCCATTGGGCGCCCTTGGCGGGAGAATCTGGGTGGAAATGCATTCTGCCAGGGGTGGCCGGGTCTGCCTTTCCGGCTGCCAGCCACGTGGAGCTGTGGAAGGCGTATCTGGAGGGCAGAGGAGGAAGGGGAGGTGGGCGACCCCCAATCCTGGCTGCCTCCAGCCCCCCTGCCACCCCTCTCCCGTGTTGGAGGGCAGCCTGCCCTGCCCTCCCCTTCTCCCTGGAGGAGCTGCTGGCCGAGGAGCAGACTTGGCCATCAGACGACGTGGGCTCCAGTCCTGCCTCCCCCCGACTTGCTGTGCGGCCTCCGCATTCTGAGCCTCAGTTTCCTCATCTGTTAGATGGGGGCATGTTCTCTGCAGATCCCTCCAGAGCGGGGTAACTGCAGCATAGATCCAGACCTGGGAGAGACTTCAAAGGTCATCTAGTCCAACCCTTTCCTTACTTTACAGTTAGAGAAACTGTAAGTGACTTGTCCAGAGTCACATGGGCAGGAAGACTTGTAGTTATAATCCCAGTGACTAGCACAGTGGTTGGTACAAAGTGCTTTTATTCCTTCGTTCACTCACTAATTCATTTGTTCTGAGGCCCCGTGCTAAGGTGGAAAAAACAATGAATTTATAGCTGAAGGCCCCTAGTTTAGTCTTGGCTCTGAGACCTCTGGCTGTGTGACTGTAGATAAGTTACCAACCCTCTCTGAGCCTTGGTATTCTCATCTTTAAAGTAGACTCCTACCACTCCTGAGTAGACCGTGTTGCTATGGAGAAAGCAGAAATAGGAGCTATGGATACAATCCCAAGTCCTGACCCTGCAGCAAGTCCCTTCCCCATCCTGAGGATCAGTTTCCACTCTTGTAAAATGAAGGGATTGACTGTTCAGTTATAGAATTTAGAACTGGAAGAAGTGTTAAAAATGAGGAAACTGAGGCACACCAGAATAAGAATCCTTTCTCCAGCATCCCCTCTGCCATGAAGGTTCAACCAGCCTTCATTTGGAAACTCTCCTGAAGGGGCAGCTCCTGCTTTCCAAATTCTTTGCCACATCCTCCTCTCCCCTTTGCTCCTGGTTCTGTCCCCTGGGTCCAAGCAGGACAAGCCTGATCCTTCTTCCCCGGAGCCACCAGGAAGACAGTTCTCACGCCTCCTCCCCTCTTCTCTTCTCCTGGCTAACCATGCCCACTTCCCCCAACCTGTCCTCAAACTGTGTCAATGATTTGTCTGATGTCCCAAGGATAGTAATGGCAGGGCCAGGATTCAAACCCATAGCTCCGCACTCCAGATCCAGCTGCAAATCCCCTGAGCCCTCTCCTGTCCCCTTCTGGACCCCCCATCCTCCTACCTGTACCGCTTATCGTCTAGGGGGATGAAATCCATGAGCAGGGCGTAGTCCGCCAGAGTGTCCATGCCCAGGATCTTCACCTGAAAGGTGGGGAACATCCTCCTGCCAGAAATCAGGAGTCTGTTACCCAGAGGCCCATCCTGCCTGAGCTTGGGGCCATCCCTGCCCCTCCCCCACTGTACCTTCCTGCCTTGGTGACGATCATCTCTGTCCCCAGCTGGTTGAATTCCTCCCACAGACTCTTCATCTCCAGCTGGACAGTCACATTGGACACATGGGGATTCTTCCAGCCTGGCTGAGGACAGGCCTCCCCTGGGTCCAGCCTGCTGGACTCCAGAGCAGCTGGGGCCCTGCTGTAACCCAGGGAGGGCCCTAGCCTGGCTGCCCACTCAGGGCTGGAGGGAGGCAGTGGGTAGCCCTCAGAAGAGGTCAGCACGCTGAGGCTGGCTGAGATGAAGGCTGGAGGGAAAGAGGGCAAGATAAGGAAAACATCCCATCCATCCTCAGTCAGCAAGGAGCATCAGGAAAGGGGGCAGGCAGGGCTGGGTTGAGCAGGGATGCCTGGGCAAACACTGGGCAGAAACAAATTCAGCTGGAGGTGGGGCAAGAAGACCGCCTGGAGAGAGCTCAGTGCTCAGGACACCAGGACCCTTGGGAAAAGAGAAATAGCATGTCCTTAGGAAAAGCACTAAATGTGGAGTCAGGAAGACCTGAATTCAAATGCTGCCCCAGACACTTGCTAGCTGTATAACCACTCTGTGCCTCAGTTTCCTCATCTGTAAAATGAAAAGGGTTGGGCACAATGGTTCTGAGTCTATGGGGCTCCTGCTGGGAATGCTGGGCCTGGGGCAGCAGAGTGTGCAGGCCAAGGTGGGGGGCGTGAATGCTTGTCTATCTTAACTGACTTTTCTTGCCAACCACTCAGACTGAGCTCAGCTGTTCCCCCATCATGAAGGAATGCAAATACCTGCCAGGGGAGACAGAGCCAGAGACCGAAGGACAAGGAGAGACAAAGAGATTGGGGAGATGACAGAGATATAACAGAGACCCGGAGATAAAGAGAGAGCCAGCGCAAGGGGTGGCAAGCTTCCTTCCTCACACTCCTCTGGATCCAGCCAGCCGTGGGAATCCCTTTTTTGTGCTCTCACATCCCTGGGAGGCAGGTTGGTAACAGTTAACATTTCAATGAAACATTACACAAATACACGAGCAAAAGGGGACAGAGACAAACAGGGCAGTGTGGGGTTCAGCTTAATGTGTAATCCAGGACTCCAAGCTTCCTGGCCAGCCAAAGCTCCTGCTTCTGCCCCACACAGCTCCACTCCAATTATGAACCATACTTTGATTAATGTAATAACTATGTTTTACACAGTAATTTCATATTGTGGTGATGGAATGACTGTGTCAAGGAGCCATGTCCTCCCACTGCCAATGGAGGCTGAAATCTTGCTGGAACTTGGCAGGAGATCTCCCAAGACCCCCAGCAGATGCCTGGACAAGAGGAGGATGAGGGTAGAGCCCCATAGGATATTCTGGTATGGATGGGCTAACACTGTTGGAGAGAAAGCCCTCGTCAAGGTAGTCCCTAGCTCCAGGAGATCACAGTGGAGTGGAGGAGATGACAAAGACGTACAAACTTTCCCTTTCTTTTCCCAGCCAATCATCCAATACCTGAAAAGAATCCTCCTTCTGGCACGCCCCCCCCTCGCCCACTCTCCCTCAGGCTCTGCTTGAGGGGCTGCAATGAAGGGGCTCTCGCCTCCTCCCCAGTCCCCTGAGCAGTCAAGCCAAAGCTTCGGTCTGCTGTTTCTGCTTTGGCAGGTCCCACCGCTCCCTCTGGGGCCCAGCGGAACCATGCTAATTCCTTTGCTGGGAAACAGCCCAATGTTGACTGTCAGCCACCTCACACCTTCTCTTCTCCAGGCTAACTGGCCCCAGGTCCTTCAGTTGGTCTTCCTATGCCTCATCCTCCTCAGCCTCCCTGGCTTTCTTTGACGTGTGTCCCAGGTGCCCCTTATTCCAGGCCACCTGCCCTGACCGCCCACATTCATCTGAAAGGTGGTCATCCCATCTTTGCTTAAACGCTTTTGGAAACAGGAAATTCTCTGCCTCACAAAGCAGCCTCTTCCGTTTTTTGGACAACTCTGAATTTTTGGAAATTCTGCCTTCCTGTAACCGACCCCTTTCTGCCCTCTAGGCTCACTCAGATCTAAGCTAATCCTCAGGAGAGCCTTTTAGATCTTTAAACACAGATATCTCCTTCCTCCTAACCCAATCTTCCCTTTTCCTGTTAAACCCTTCAGCTCCCTTAACTGGGTTCTGAAGCTGAATTTTCTCCACAGGCTCCAAGCAAAGACTGACTTCGACCCTGAGCCCCCGAGCCCCTCATTTCCAGGGGCTCTTTACCAGAGAAACAAGCCTGAGACTGCATGTTCCTCATCTCCCCAGTCTGACTCCCAGGTTTGCTTCTCCCTTCCTATGTCAGGTCCTGTCTGGTCCTGTGTGGTCCTACACGGACCTTCCGCCAGCCTGCTCTGGCTCCCAGGCAGCCACCCCTCTGAGCCCCTACCCAGCCAGACTTACTTGTCATTGAGTCTTCTCTTGCTTCCTGCCCTTTCTCCTGATACCCTCTTCTCCAAACTCCGTATGAGTCTGGGTTCCCACAGTTCTCCCTTGCCTCTGTCTCTGCAGGTCCTGGGTGCTGGTCTCTGTGACTCTTCAGCTCTGGACTCTGTCTCTCTCCGAGGGTCTCCTTCAGTCTTCCTGGCTCTTTGATGGCGATACAGAACTCATCTCCACAGGTGGGTGATTGGGTTTCTTCTTGCTACCAGAGGGCAGCTGCACCTGCTTGCCTAGAATTTGCTCTCAGTGCCAGGCTTCTGGAGGACAATGAGTAGGAACTGTCTCTTGGAAAGCTCTAGACCAGGTGGGGCTGAGGAGAGAGTGGTCCAGAAGAGGAGCCGTGGAAAGGAGCCGTGAATGATGGCAGCCTCCCCCCTCCCCCACCCACGTTCATCCCCATCTCCTCCCACCTCCTGGGTCCCACTGGACCAGCCCCCTTGTCTTCTCTGGCAGCTGACCCACTCACAAGCAATTTCCAGATGATGATTTGGAGATAACAGTGACAGGGATGCTGCCTTAAGGCCCCCTAGGGTCCCTGGAGGGGAAAACCAGACCTGTGTCTGCAGGAGCAGTCCAGTCCAGCCACGATGCCCTGGAGTCCAGCCCAGCTCAGCCCTAGTGCCCTGGAGCCCAGTCTGACCCAGTTCTGTTGCCTGTGAGCCCAGCCCTGCACCCTGCACTCAAGACTCTTTGGAAGCAAGGGTGATGTGAGGGCACTGAGTGTGAGGGTGAGGGTGGGCTTGCGTGGGGTAGGGGCAGAGGCCACTGTGGGCTGAAGGGAGCTGGAAATGGGGAGAATCTGAGCCCCCTCTACCAACCTCCAGCAGCCCCAGTGATTGAGAGAAGCAACAATGGTTCTGTAGTCTTTGGCCTCAGTTTCCTTTTCTGTAAAATGACCTCTAAGACCCTTCCAGATCTAGGCCTGTGAGTTTATAATCTTCCACCAACAATAATCCCGACCCCACAATGGCCCCATGAGGTTGCACCACATCCAGCCCCCAACCTGGTGCATGGAGGCCTCCCAGCCTCCAGCCTCTCCCCTCCAATCCCTCCTCCACTCAGCTGCCCCAGGGATCCACCTCCCTAAAGCCCTGGGCCAATGGTATTACTGCCTTGCTCACCAAGCCTCAAAGCTTCTCTGCTATTTTGGAAACCAAGCACAGCTCCTAAGCTTGGCATTCGAAGCCCTTCCCCACAGAACATAAACTCCTTGGAGGAAGGGCCTGTCAGCAGGCATTGATTTGTGGCCCAGGCTGCCAGGCATACCATGAGTGTTTAATAAATGCTCAGCCTAGCCAGCTGGCTTCACAGTCTAGCTTTCACCTTTTCACACTTGCTGCTCCATTTCCCATCTCGGCCCTTGTGCAGACTGGCTGCCCTCCACAGCTGCCGGGCCCTTCCTCCATGCTCTGCTTCTTCAATGCCTTGATTCCTTTAAGACTCAGCTCCGATGCCCTCTGCCTACAGGAAGCCTTCCCTGATTTCTCCTCCCCCACCCCAGTTACTGTTCTCTCCTCTCACCACACCCCTCCCCACTCTTTAAAGATAGGGACAATTCTACTTTTGCCTGTATCTCTGGTGCCTAGGACAGTGCTGGCACTTAAATCCTTGTGTAATTGAACTGCATTAAGGAGGTCAGCTGGCCTCCTGGCTCTGGATCCCTGGGCTGTGAGGGATGGAGCTCAGAGGATACTGTTTCCATTTGTGAAAAAGATCCCTCCTCCCCAATAGCCTTCTGAACACTTCTGATAACAAGATTGCATCGAGTCTTATCCTGGTCAAACTCTAGCCCAGGCCTGAATGGGTCCAGTCTGCCCAGGCATGGGTAGGGGAGATTCTCCTGCCCAGAGAGCCCTAGACTGGGTGTGCTCTGGTCTGGTGGCTGGGGGGCCTGAGAGAGCAGCCATTTCCTCTGAAGGCAGAGTGACGGTGGCATGATAGCAGCCTCTGCTGAAAAGGCCTGAAGCCCCAAACAGAGCCAGTTCTGGCCCGGCTGCTGGGGGGGCTTAGTTCTAGACTGTGACTCCCAGGCATGTGGCTTGTGAGAGAAATTAAAACGTGAGCCCCCCCCACCCCCATTCCATTTATCTCTTTCTTAGAACAGACACTGCTCTGGCGCTGACACATCTCACCAACCCCATTTTACAGGTGAGGAGACAGCCCGAGCTAAGGGGTTTGTTCACATCCCGCCACCTCCCTGCACAATCTGGCTTTATTTACTTTGTCCAGCTGGGTTTGGTCGTGCCCAGTTATGGAAGGTCATCTTCCTTACTAGATCTTGGGCTTCTTGGGAGCAGAGATGGACTATCTTTTATCTTTATGTACTCAGTGTTTAGCCCAGTGCCTGGCATGCAGCAGGCGCTTAATAAATGCTTATTGCCTGACAGCGGACTGCTTTAGAGATGATGGATGTCACCAAGGGCTCAACAGAAGGCTGAGAGCCCTGGGTCTGTCTTTGAGATAGAGATGGGGTCACCTTGATAACAGGAACCCACTGCTTCCCTCTGCTGCCCGACATAGGACTGGAAAAGGCTGTGACTGCCCCCCCCCCATCCCCCGGAACTTCAGCCCAGACCTCCTGGACTCTCTGCCAGCAGCAGGGCCAGCGCCTTGGTGATGGGGCCAGGAGGGGTTGCTCCAGGCTGCCTCAGAGACCTTTGTCTAAGTGGAGCCCTTCCCTGCCCCACCCCCACTCCTAATTGTGGGCTCCTCCAGGGCAGGAGAGAAGGGACTGTCTCCTCTTATTTCCTCCATGGCCCCTGGTCCTGGGCTGGGCATACAGCAAGCACTTGGCCAAGCTGGTAGGTGAGTGAGTGAGAGCAGGTTAGAGCCTTGAGGGCTGTTGGAGAGAGCTCTTTCCCCTTCCAGTGCCCAGCATTGTGCAGCACTGGTGTGTCAGGTGCCCGGGTTTCAGGGGACCCCTGGCCCCAGACTACACTGTGGCAGCCCATGAAGTGGGGCTCAGCTAGCAGCACCCTAGGTTAGACCACATCTGTCATTCCAGCTCAGCCACTTCAAATGATGGGCTGGAGCCCAGGGCCACCAGGCTGAAGCACTTGTTTACAAACCCGGGATTTGGACCCAGGTGCCCAAGGCAGCAGCCTTCCCACTCCCTGGGTCATGCGTATGTGAGCCTCCCTGAGTGTGTGCATCTGTGTGAGCATATGTGTGTGCGTGTGAGTGCGTGTGAGTGTGTGTGTGTGTGTGTGTGTGTGTGTGTGTGTGTGCGCGTGCGTGCACGTGATGACAGTTCCCGCTCTGTGGGCTCCTGCTTCAATCCTCCCATCTCTCTCCTGCCCCAGGCTCTCCGGCTGCCCTCTCCTTGCCTCCCTCATCCATCTCTCCTGCCAACCTGTTCCCCACACCCACCCGTCTCTCACACCTCTTCATATTACTGCTCAATACCAGTCGGGCCAGTGGCAGCTCTGGCCGCAGGGAGATGGATGGGCTGGGGCTGTACTGGGCGGTGGGGGCTGGGGAGCAGGGCTGAAATGACCTGAGAAACAGAAGGGGAGGGGAGTCTGCCTGCAAAGAAAGGGAAAGGAAGAAAGAAAGAAAGAAAGAAAGAAAGAAAGAAAGAAAGAAAGGAAGGAAGGAAGGAAGGAAGGAAGGAAGGAAGGAAGGAAGGAAGGAAGGAAGGAAGAAAGAAAGAAAGGAAGAAAGAAAGAAAAAGGAAGGGAGTTGGTTAGTCAGTAAATATTAAGCCCTTACAATGTGCTAGGCACTGAGGCGCACCCTGGGATCGCTCACCACCATCATCCCTCTCCACTCCACCCCCTTGTTACACACGACCCTAAGAGGGGTCCCAGTAAGCTTGCAGAAGTGCCAGCTCAGAATCACAGCACAGAGTCCCAGGTTCATGTTTTAGACAACAGTGTGGGAAGCCAAGCACTGGAGACTAGCAGGACAGTGGGGAAGCTCCTGGGGTACCTGTGCCCATCGCTGCCTCCGCCCCTGGAAGGCAAAAGAGACCTGGAATCTCTGAATCTGGCAAAACTGGTTTTGGGAGGAGCTTGGCAAGGAGAATGGATGCCCTCAGTCCTTCCCCATCCTGGCCACCTTCCAGGCGGGGAGACTCAGCTCCTGCCAGTTCAGCACTGGCACACACACACTGATACACAGACTCACAGAGTGGGCAAGGCTGGGCATCTGAGGAATTTGGGGAACTTAAAAAATACTGTGTTGGGTAGTTGAGAGAATCCCACTGGGATTTCTAGAGCCTCTGAGAGTAGGAGACAGCCTGGGCTGAGGAAGAGCCCAAGGGCTTAAGGGCAAGGCGTTTGCGAAGTGCTATTCTCTCAACAATCGGGGATTGTTCCCTTTACCCCTTTGATGATAGTTCTAGCTCTTTCCACTTGTCCGATATAAACACTAGTGGTCGCCCCAATTCCCTCCTCCCCTCCTGCAGCCCATGTAGTTTCTCTTCTCCTGTGGGCTGATGGTGAGAAATAGAAGAGAGGTTTTGCCTTCAGGGAAATGGAAAAGCTCTGCTCCACCCCGTTCCTTTCCCTTTAACTCGGCTCTCAGTTGGCCTACGCACTTCTTTTGGGATTGCCCAATCAGGCAGTGTAGAGGACGTCCAAGTTTGGCAGGACACTGAGCCTAGTTACTCAGTAAAGAGGCAAGAACAGATCCTGGGGCCAAAGTCTCCCTATCCTGTCCCCATCAAAATCCAGTGAACTCTGGGCACTTGCTGGAGACACGGGAAGCCTTTAAGCCCCCTTCTCAAACCTAGAGCTCCAAGAACGAGGTTCCCAGAGAGAAGGAGCCTCAGTGGGGGCGGGAGCAGCCAGTGGTCACAGACTGAGTCCAGGTCAGTGCTGAGCCAGGTCTTTTCTGGGCTTTAGTCTCCTGGCCCCCTGGCCCCTCTTCCCTCTCTTCCTGCTCCTTAACCTCCTTTTCCTTCCATTTCCCACTCTTCTGTGCCTCCTCTATAATTCTCCCACTCACTAACCCTCTATCTTGTTTTTCTACCTCCCTTCCCTTCTTTTGACTTCTTCCTCCTGCTTCTGTCTATCCACTCTCCTATCCTTCCCTCTCCTGATCCTCATCCCTCTACCCACAGGTCCTTCTATCCTCTTAACCCACACCCCCCACTCCTTCTGTGCCCCATCTCCCTGCCCCTGCCAAACAAAACCAATGCAACCAAAAATTAGAAGGAAAGCAGAAAACTGGGGGACATTTTTTACAAGTATCTATAATAAAAGCCTCATTTCTCAAACTGAGTCTAATTTATAAAAATACTAGTCATTCCCCAGTTGGCCAAATAATATGAACAGGAAGTTTTCAGATGAAGAAACAAAAGCTGTTTATAGTCATATGAAAAAGTGCTCTAACTCACTATTGATTAGAGAAATGCAAATTAAAAGAACTCTGAAGTACCACCTTATACCTATCAGATGGGCTAAGGTTACAGAAAAAGAAAATGACAGATGTTGGAGGAGATGTGGGACTGGGACACTAAAGCACGATTGGTGGAGTTGTGAACTGATCCAACCGTTTTGGAAAATAATTTGAAACTATAACCAAAGGGTTATAAAACTGTGTATAATGTTTGAACCAGTAATACCATTATTGGGTCTGCATCCCAAAGAGATAAAAAAGAACCTATTTGTACAAAAATATCTATCGTCACTCTTTTTGTGATGGCTAAGAATTAGAAATTGAGGGGATGCCTTGATTTATCTGAACAAGTTGTCATATATTGTTGTGATGGAATACTGTTGTGCTATAAGAAATGATGAGCAGGAAAGACCTACAGGACCTGATACAGAGCGTAGTGAGCAGAACCTGGGGAACACTGTACACAGTAATAGCAATATTGTACAGTGAACGACTGTGAATGACTTTGCTCTTCTCAACAATGCAATATTCCAATGAACTCATGATGAAAAATGCTATCCAACCCCCCCCCTTTTACAGACTAGATAATATATAAAATTACTGCTTAAGGTTACCTAGAGAGGAAGTATCAGAGATGGCATTAGAACCCAGAATCTCTGACTCCAAACCCAGTATGCCTCCACTGAACCCTCTGCCTCTACTGGCCCCAACCCTACTCTAGGGTACTTGTCTCTCTTGGGGCACCTGCCCTTGTGGGGCTTTGTCAGCTCTGAGCTGCTAGAAGGCAGGGCAGGGCAAGCTGGGGACTACCTGGGGCCCCAAAGAGAGACTGGGGCTCCCTTTATTGGTGTCTAGGCCCCTCTTTGTCCTAGCAGCAGCCTGAGGCTACTTAACCTCTGGGGACAGGGATCCAAGGAATAGTTCCCCCTTTTCTATTCCAGGTACAGGCTCCAGGATGTGCTCAACACCCTCCATCAGGCATGAGCTAGACCGTGTGGCTGTGATGGGGGGCACCCATGGGAATGAGCTCTCGGGTGTCCACCTGGTGAAGCATTGGCTTCAGGACCCTACAGAACTGGAGAGGGAGACCTTCACAGCCACCCCATTCCTGGCCAACCCAGAAGCCACAAAGCGCTGCATGCGCTATGTAAGCCAGGACTTGAATAGAAGCTTCACGAGAGCCTTCCTTACGTGAGTGGTGCTTCTGGCTATGCCTAGTCCTTTCTTTGACCCTGAAAGAAGGAAGACCAATGTCAAGCCATCAGGGGGTGATCTGTCCATCCTACAGCTGCCTGCATTCAGCCAGGCTTCATTCCACTCTAGTCTAAGGGTAGGAGAATTCCCAACAATAATCCATAACTTGTCAAATTGGCTCAGCCCCCATCCCATCTGAGAGACGTTTTCTTTCCCATTTCACATGAACCAAAAGGATGACTCATTCACACATGCATTGTACTAAATCAAACTGAAAAGACCTTGAATTAGGACCCTCAAACAGCTGATGATCTGCTGTTCCCAGTGGAATGTGAAAAATCAGCTCCCCACACTTTTCTAGGTAACATTTAAAAGCAGGTGGGCCATCCATGCAGAGGAGTTATAAATCAACAATCCCAGTATATTTGCACAAGACAAATTGGCACTTAAAACAGTGTCAGGATCTTAGGGGAAACTGAGTTTTATTCGGTGAAAATGAGAATGAGATCAGCAGTGCTGACTTTGCGCCAGCTGTGAATGCCAGTGAGCTGCCTTCCAGACAGCGACCGAATTCTCTTCTTGCCTCCCAGCTCCAAGGGCACACAGGGTGACCTTTATGAGGTGAGACGGGCCCAGGAGATCAATCAGCTGTTCGGCCCGAGAGGCTCAGATGACGCCTTCGACTTCATCTTTGACCTTCACAACACCACCTCCAACATGGCGGCCTGCCTGATCTCAGACTCCGAGGAGAATGTCTTCACTATGCACATGTGTCACTATATCCAGGTCCCCTTCCCATCTCCCACACAGTGTGGCCCTCAGCCTTCAGGGTCTGGCTAGAGAGGAGCCAGGCCTTGGTTCTCTGAGATGGGCTATTCCCCAGAAGGACAAGCTCTAAGCCCATTGATTTGGAGATGCAATCTCTAATCTAGCCCCCTCATTTAATAGTGGAGGAAACTGAGGCCCAGAGTGAGTACCTCCTAAAACCAGGGACATCCCAGGTCCTCCAACTCCCTTTCTGCTTCACCCTCACCTTATTCCCTTTACATCTCCTTTTCTTTTCCCATGCTTTCCCTTCCTTTCAGTGGGGCAGAAAAAGCCTTAGACTTGAGAGGCAGGAAACATTCACTCAACAATTATTGAGCACCTTCTGCCTCTCCCAGTGCCCTCAACCCCACCTTCTTCCTTTCCAAACTGCTCATCACTGCCCTGAAAGAAAGGTAAGAAAGATGTAATTACCCATTTTACAGATGAAGAAACAGAGACTTAGAGATGGGGAGCCACTCATCTATCTTGGCACCTGATGCTGGTCTAGATGCAGGTCTAGAGCCCAGGTCTCCTGAGAGCCAACATATGGACCCACCTTTGTTCCTTTGCCTTTCAGAAACACAGTCGGGGTCCATGTCCGATCTATCTATATGGTTGTCCTGGACAGGAAAACTTTTCCCTCCTGTCAGTTGCTAAGAATGGTCTGGGTATGGCAAAAAGGGGCCCCTGGTAGGGATGGAAGCAGTCTAGACCTTGGGTTTTCTGTCTCCCATGGGTCCCTGGGGTTGTGGTTCTTTGGGGTATATGTTTTGGGGGATGTGGATTCCCCCCAGGCCTTTACTCTCTGGGGAAGGGAGATGAGAGGAGATGGGCTCTTGGAGATGAGGTTCCTGTGGAAAGGGGGCATGAGAATTTTGGTCCTAGGAGGCTAGGGTCTTTGGGAGGGGCAAGAAGATGGGGAACTTTAGAGAGCTGAGGTTTCTCTGTGGGAGATGAAGTGAGGTCATAGTTGTGGAGCTGAAAGGGAGCTCAAAGGTCATTCAGTCAGGCCCAGTCATTTTATAGATGAGGAAACAGAGGCCTGATAGATTAAGGGACCAGCCCAAGGTCATCCAAGGCAGAATTGTAAAGCAAGCCTTTGGCTTGTGGAGTAAGGAAGACCTGGGCTGAAGCCTCACCTCAGACATATATTAAGTGAGTGATGTCTCTGAGACTCAGTTTCCTTCTCTGTAAAAATGAGATAACAGTATCTGTCTCTCAGGGAGATGGTAAGGCTCAAAGCAGGCCACTAGAGAAGATCAGAGATCCCTGGGCAAACCTCAGCTTGAATTCCCCTTCTAAACGTGGGCTATTATTCCTGTGGCTTCTCTTGTTATCCCTGGGCACCATCTCAAAGAAAAGCCTTTTAGGCTTTCAATCCAACTCCACAAACATTTATTCAGGCATCACATGCTGGGCTCTGTGCTGGACATTCAAAGATAGCCCTTGCCCTAAAGGATCTTTTGTTCCTTTGCTGGGATGAAGTTTGTCCTAGGGAATCCAATATAGACAGAAAGCAATTTCCCCTTGTGGGAAGGTGTAGCAGAGGGGCTAATGGGGAGGAGAAAGATGGGTCAGGGAAGGCTTCTCGGAGGGGGTGGTACTTTAGCTGAACTGGTAAGGAAACTGAGGGATATGTAAATTGGAAGGAGACCTTGATGTCTCTGGGGAGATGAGGTGCCTGAATGCTTGGTCCCAGGGGAGCTGAGGTCTCTGGGGATGAGGGGCTGGAAGCCCCCTGTCATGGGGCAGTCAGGTTGCATGTGGTGTGTATGTGTCTTTTTATGTCCCTGTTTCTTATGAGTGGGCTGCCTTTCTCCCTAGGCCTGGAGCTGGGCCCCCAGCCACATGGGGTGCTTCGAGCTGATGTCTTATCTCATATGAGAGCCCTGGTGGCCCGTGGTCTAGACTTCATTGACCTCTTCAACCAGGGTAAGTGCCACAACCTCTCCCTACAGGAATCCTTATCCCCTTTGGTCCCCCCATGTCCCTCTGGAGGCTGGGCCACTCCACTGGGTTCTCTAGGCTAGAGCGTGGTGACAGTGGAAGGGCTTGACCCCCTGTCCTGCTCCAGGACAGCCTGAACAGGCCTCCTGATGGCCCCAACCCCTACACCCTATCACTGCCTTCAATATTTGCCAGGACAGGAATCTGCCACAAGCAGGAAAGAAAAATGACCAAGTGCAGGGGGAGAAGGAAGCTCCATGAGCCCAACCCTGTAGGCCTTAGGAATCCTTGGCCATTTTCATATTCATTCATCTGTCCATCCATCATTGAGTCGTCCAACAAGTGCTGATTAGTCTAGTTTGAGAAGAAGCCTGTGCTAGCTCCTGGACATACAAAGAAACCTTGCCTTCAAGGAGTGCCCAGTATGCAAAATAAGCATGTTTGTTTGGACTCATGAGGCAGGGGAGGGAGCTGTAGGTTTCTGCAGCCTCTGTCCCTCACAAATCCCATTGGAAAGGGGGTGGGAGCTGGTCAGAGGACCTGGGTCTGAGTCTAACTAGCTGTGTGACCTTGGCAAAGCCTGGTCTCCTCTCTCAGCTCCCTTCTCCCATCTGTAAAATGAGGGGGGTGGGCCCTTCCAGCTCTGATGTCCTGTGATCCCCATTCTCCTCCCCCCCCCAGGTACCTCATTTCCTGCTTTTGACATTGTGGTTTATAAGGTCATAGAACCAGTAGATTTTCCTCAGTCTCCTGGTGGGGAGTTGCGGGGATTCATCCATCCCCAGTTCCAGGTGAGTGCTCAGGCCAGAGAGCTGCCTCAGGGCTTTGTGGGAATACCAGGAATACCAGGCGCCAGCTGAGGATGGAGGCACCCCACAACTGAGTCATCCTCCTCTTCCTGACCTTCCATTCCTAGGTACCACGTGTCATTTCCCACATCCGTGTTTTTGCACCAGCTGTGCCCTAGACCTGGAATTCTCTCCCTCCTCACCTGTCACCTCCTGACTTCCTTCTAATCTCCCCCTTCTCCAGGAGGCTTTTCTCACATTCTCCCACAGGTCCTTGGCACATAGTAGGCACTTAGGAAGTATGAGTTGGTTGACTGGCTCACTCATTGCTTGAATTCTAAGTTGGCTCCTCCCTTCCTGGCCTTCTGAGACTAGATCTGAAGTCTGGTTGTGGACACACTCTGTTTTAATAATAAGAATAACAGCTAGTGTTTATAGAACCTTTTAAGGTTTGCAAAGCACTTCACAAAAATGTTCTCAGACCTTGGGTGTATGTGTGTGAGTGTCTGATGTGTGTGTGAGTGTGTGTGTGAGTGTGTGTGATGTGTGGTGTGTGTATGTGTGTGAGTGGGTGTGGTGTGTGTGTGTGTGATGTGTGTGTGTGATGGTGGTGTGTGTGTATGTGTGTGTGTGGTGTGTGTGTATGTGTGGGGTGTGTGTATGTGTGTGGTGTGTGTGTGTCTGATGTGCGGTGTGTGTGTGTGTGTGTGATGTGTGGTGTGTGTGTATGTGTGGGGTGTGTGTGTATGTGTGTGAGTGTGTGTGGTGTGTGTGTATGTGTCTGAGTGTGTGTGTGTGTGATGTGTGTGTGATGGTGGTGTGTGTGTATGTGTGTGAGTGTGTGTGGTGTGTGTGTGTGTGTGATGTGTGTGTGTGATGGTGGTGTGTGTGTATGTGTGTGAGTGTGTGTGGTGTGTGTGATGGTGGTGTGTGTATGTGTGTGAGTGTGTGGTGTGTGTGTGTGATGGTGGTGTGTGTGTATGTGTATGAGTGTGGTGTGTGTGTGTGTGTGTGTGTGAGAGAGACTGTGTGTGTGTGTGATGTATGGTGTGTGTGTATGTGTGTGAGTGTATGTGTGATGTGTGTGTGATGTGTGTGTATGTGTGGTGTGTGTGTATGTGTGTGAGTGTGTGTGGTGTGTGTATGTGTGTGTGGTGTGTGTGTGTGTGATGTGCGTGTGAGTGTGTGTATGTGTGTGAGTGTCTGATGTGTGTGTGAGTGTGTGTGATGTGAGGTGTGTATATGTGTGTGAGTGTGTGTGGTGTGTGTGTATGTGTGTGAGTGTGTGTGGTGTGTGTGTGATGTGTGTGTGTGATGGTGGTGTGTGTGTATGTGTGTGAGTGTGTGTGGTGTGTGTGTATGTGTGGGGTGTGTGTGTATGTGTGGGGTGTGTGGTGTGTGTGTATGTGTGTGAATGTGTGTGGTGTGTGTATGTGTGTGTGGTGTGTGTGTGATGTGTGTGTGAGTGTGTGTATGTGTGTGATGTGTGTGTGATGGTGGTGTGTGTGTATGTGTGTGAGTGTGTGTGGGGTGTGTGTGTATGTGTGTGGTGTGTGTGTGTGTCTGATGTGCAGTGTGTGTGAGTGTGTGTGTGTGTGATGTGTGTGTGTGTGATGGTGGTGTGCGTGTATGTGTGTGAGTGTGTGTGGTGTGTGTATGTGTGTGGGGTGTGTGTGTATGTGTGTGAGTGTGTGTGGTGTGTGTATGTGTGTGTGGTGTGTGTGTGGTGTGTGAGTGTGTGTATGTGTGTGAGTATCTGATGTGTGTGTGAGTGTGTGTGATGTGTGGTGTGTGTGTATGTGTGTGAGTGTGGGTGGTGTGTGTGTGATGTGTGTGTGTGATGGTGGTGTGTGTGTATGTGTGGGGTGTGTGTGTATGTGTGAGTGTGTGTGATATGTATGTGTGTGAGTGTGTGTGTGAGTGTGTGTGGTGTGTGTATGTGTGTGAGTGTGTGTGGTGTGTGTCTGTGTGATGTGTGTGTGTGATGGTGGTGTGTGTATGTGTGTAGTGTGTGTGGTGTGTGTATGTGTGTGTGGTGTGTGTATGTGTGTGTGTGTGGTGTGTGTGTATATGTGTGAGTGTGTGTGTGTGATGTGTGTGTGATGGTGGTGTGTGTGTATGTGTGTGAGTGTGTGGTGTGTGTATGTGTGTGAGTGTGTGTGGTGTGTGTATGTGTGTGAGTGTGTGTGGTGTGTGTGTGATGGTGGTGTGTGTATGTGTGTGAGTGTGTGTGTGTGAGTGTGTGTCATGGTGGTGTGTGTATATGTGTGTGAGTGTGTGTCATGGTGGTGTGTGTATATGTGTGTGAGTGTGTGTGGTGTGTGTGTGTGATGTGTGTGTGATGGTGGTGTGTGTGTATGTGTGTGAGTGTGTGTGATGTGTGTGTGTCTGATGGTGGTGTGTGTATGTGTGTGAGTGTGTGTCGTGTGTGTATGTGTGTGGTGTGTGTGTCTGATGTGCGGTGTGTGTGTCTGATGTGCGGTGTGTGTGAGTGTGTGTGTGTGATGTGTGGTGTGTGTGTATGTGTGGGGTGTGTGTATGTGATGTGTGTGGTGTGTGTGTATGTGTGTGTGTGGTGTGTGTATGTGTGTGAGTGTGTGTGGTGTGTGTGTATGTGTGTGAGTGTGTGTGATGTGTGTGTGTGATGTGTGTGTGATGGTGGTGTGTGTATGTGTGTGAGTGTGTGTGGTGTGTGTGTATGTGTGTGAGTGTGTGTGGTGTGTGTATGTGTGTGATGGTGGTGTGTGTGTATGTGTGTGTGGTGTGTGTGTGATGTGTGTGTGTGTGATGGTGGTGTGTGTATGTGTGTGAGTGTGTGTGGTGTGTGTATGTGTGTGAGTGTGTGTGTGATGTATGGTGTGTGTGTGTATGTGTGTGAGTGTGTGTGTGATGTGTGTGTGATGTGTGTGAGTGTGTGTGTGTGGTGTGTGTGTGTGTGTGTGTGCTATTATTATCCCTATTTTAAAGATAAGGAAACTGAGGCTGAGTGATTTGCCTAGGGGTCACACAGATGGTAAATGTTTGAGGCTGGATTTGAACTAAGGTCTTTCAGACTCCCAGAGCAACAGGCTGCCCCAACCAGCTTTTTCTCCTTCCCTTGAGCTTAATGAGACAAGGTGGGAATTGGAAAATTGGAAAAACTCTGGTAAATGCTGTTCAACCAAGGTCAAGGGTCATTTCCACCCTCCCCAATCTCCTATTTCCCACCCACCACCCAACTACCACAGCGGGACTGTGAAAAATGCAGAAAATGTAAACAAATGGAGAGAAATGATTGGCTGCTTATGGGGAGGGTGGGGGAGCACCCTCATTTTACTGAGTGAAGAGCTAGGACCCTGGAGTGCCTTTATTAAGTAGCTCTTTTCCCCAGAGTTGGCCAGTACAGGTCTTTAGGGGACCTGCTTTAATGAATCGGTAGGAGTGACTTCTAATTAGTCCCCCTGATAAAATTCAATGAACTCAGTTAACTTTATTCACTTGAAGACTTACTTCTGCGGCACTTGAATCACTGTGGGATGTTCTCCAGATGTACAAAGTCTTGCTTCTGATGCCCATTTGCTCAGGCATCCAGAAGACCTGAAACCAGCTGCAGCCCAGCCCATCTAGAGCCCCTGGCTGAGGGGCAATGAAGCCTCTAAGCACCTTGTATGTGGCCGCACTTTGCTAGGCAGTGAGGATTCAAAGACCAAAAAATTAAACAGTCTCTGCTCTCCAAGAATCTGTATCCTGCTGGGGAGACATTCCCCAACGGAATGTAAACTCCTTGAGGGCAGGGACACTTCTGTTTTTGTCTCCGTTCTACACAATGTCTAACCTAGTCCCTGGCTCCTAGTGAGGCCTCAATAAAACGCTTGTTGAGTGATTGATTGAAGGGCCCCAGTAGCATCTGGGGGTCACAGATCTGAGTGGGAAAGGATCTCCAAAGCCAAGCAGCCCAAGCTCCTCAGTCGTCAGATGAGGAAACTGAGACCCAAGGAAGAGAAGTCCCTTTTTCCAGGGTCATACAAACAGGTGGGAGTCAGATCAAAAAGGGCTGAGGATTTCATATTTTATCTCTGAGGCCAGAGGAAACCAATGAAGACTTTAGAGTAGAAGGTAACATAGTTAAGTTAGAGTTTCATCTTTTTTTAAAATAGAAATAAAGCATATATATGTACACACACACAAACACACACACACATCCAGTACAACAGCTGAAGTCACCAAGAATGATATGTAACCATCATTCCTCACCCTTGGACCAATATGGCAGCAGATCTTGGCCTTCCGGCTAGGCAGCTTCTTGCTGGCACATCCTTGAAGACTTTGGGGGTGAGGGGAGAAAGCCCCACCTACCTTTAAGCCCCAGGGTTCCCTCCATAGCATGGTAGGGTATTGGAAAGACCCTTTCTAGTCCAGAAAGAATGTTAAATTGTATTAAATACACTAATTATTATAATTCATCCAAAACCCCCTAATCATTAAAACATGTTAGCAGAGGGCCTTAGGGTTTCCTGTCACCAGGATGCCTTGCCAAGCAAGCTCAATGAGTCCTCATAATCCCAGGAGATGGGCCAAGCCCCTTATCCCAGTTTTTCAGAAGAGAGACAGTGTGGTGCAGTGGGCAGGGAGCTGGTTTCAGAGTCTTCTGCTGCTACCAAGAGCTGTGTGGCCCTGTGCAAGTCACTTAATCCTTTAGTGTCCCTGGCACTTTCTAAGACCATAAGGTCCACAGAAGGTGCTGGCTTCCCGCCAGGGGATTCCCAAAATCACAGGGTGAGTCCTTACTCTTTTACAGGAAAGAGAACCCAAACTGAGGGGGGTTCGGAGTCTTTTCAAAGCTCCCACAGTGGGGTCTCAGTGGGCCCCTGGTTCCCAGCCCTCCTTAGCACGCTTTCCATTGGACTTCTCTGCCTCCTGCCCAATGGAGAATGGCTTCCAATCCTCTTCTCAGAAGCCTGCTCCTTCTTGTCCAGCCTCAGTACTGGGGTTGCCACTGACACTAATCTCCTTTGCTCAGGACAGAGACTTCCTTCCTCTGAAGCCAGGAGACCCCATTTTTCAGCTCTTCAGTGGAGAGGAGATCTTCTACAAGGGTGATGAAACCATCTACTCGGCCTTCATCAATGAGGCTGCCTATTATGAGAAAGGAGTGGCCTTCTACAAGATGAAGAAGTGCACAGTCTCCATCCCACTTCTAGAGGCCCCAGTGGCATCAGCTCCCTGACAACTGAGGGGCCAGATCAAGGCTGGACACTGATCTTGGGAGAATTGTCAACTGGCCCAGTTATTCTGGAAATCAACTTGGAATGCTGCCCCCAAAGCTATTAAGAGTAATTAAACAGACCCTTTGGCCCAGTTGTTCCTCTGCCTGGACCCCAAAAAGGCCATCATCTCTCATGCTCAGTTTCCTCACCTATATAATGGGAATAATGACTTGGAGACCCTGCCCACTGGGAGGTCTTGAGCCCCAAACAATGAAGAGAGTGGAACCAACCCTTCTTTCCATTATCAGCAAGCCCCTTGCCTAAGAGGCCTCTGTTTCCCTTTCTGTAAAATGAGGGACTTGGGGTAGATCCCTAGGTATGGCCCTTCTAGCTGTCAATCCAATGACTCTGGGCTTCAGAGAAGGCTGAGCAGGAGCCCACTGGAGGGAGCTAGAACACCACCCTATACCTATTGCCCTCCCTAGCTGACTGGTCTGTCAGGCTTCAGGAGGCATTGGTTAAATGCATTCTGTGTGCCAGGCACTGTCTTAGCTCCGGGGATAAAGAGGAAGGCAAACATAGGGTCTGCCCTCAAGGAGCTTAGACACTAGTGTGGGAGATGAGCTATAAATAATTTTGCACATACAAGGTCTATGCAGGGTAAAGGGAAGCTAATTTGGGGCGGGGGAGTGGGGTAAGAGCAAGTGCAGAAGTTGGGCTCTGAGTGGAATCTTAAAGAAATCCGGGGGAGCCTGAAGATGGAGGTAAGAAAGGAGAGCATGACAGGGATGGGGCACAGCCAAGGCAAAGCTATGGAGTTGGGAAATGGAGGGTCAGGTTCAAGGAACAGAAAAAAAAGCCAAGGATGTAGAGGGACATCAAGTGTAAAAAGACCAGAAAGGTATGAAGGGACCAGGATGTGAAGGGCTTAGAAGGCCAAAGGAGGTGATAGGGAGCCACGGGAGTTTATCAAGTATGTGGGACATTGTTAGACCCTGACCTTCAAAAAAATCACTGCCAGTTATGAGGAAGATGGGAGAACCCTGGACTTAGCTAGAGACTGAAACCAGGATCAGACCTGCACCCAGTTTGGTCCAGGGGGGGCTCTGGGTTGCCCATGCCCACCCCTGTCACCTTTACTGGCAGGTCAGGGCCTCTGCTTGTCCCCCTAGGGGATGGAATGGGGGTGGGTGGGGAGGGGGCTTGTCTAAGGCTGTAGCTCACAACCTCAAGCTTCTTTTGTCGCCCTTGATCTTCTCCCTCTCCCTCTCTTCTCTCTCCCCCCCCCAACTCCTGTCTCCTCCTAGGTTTTATATAAAACCCATGACATAACTGTCCCTCAACCAAACAGAACAGACCATCATGGTCACTGCAGTTCAGTCATGATTGGCTATTTGAATAGAGCTGTTTGGCCATGATTCACACTTCTGGTTTGATTGATTCAAACAAAGATGTATTCTCACTTACTAGGTTATCAGGTTTTAGCATCTTGACATTTCAAATGAGGTGATTTGGTTGATTTACTCAATGGACCCCCATCTTTGACTTCAGACCCAGCCTCTATTCTAGCCATAGAATGAACCCTGGTCTCTATACCTTCTTCACTCTAGTTCTGATCCTGACTTCTAACTCTGCTCTGAATCTGCCCCAGACTGAGCCCTGATCCCTCTAAGTTATCTCATGTAGTCCTTCAAATAATAAAGACTCATAATGGTGGTGGAGCAGGAGCAGCTCAACCCCCAATATTGGATGTGTCAGGTTCCATAATAGAGGCTCTCTAGCAGAGTCCACTCTTCCTATGAGGAAGAAGCAGCTCAGCTAAGAACACCAGCTGAAGCTAGAAGCAGGAATCAGATGCTTCATAACCTCAGCCTGTTTGGGACCAATGCTGGACAAAGACCACATGAGCCTAGCAAGAAGTAGAGACTGCAAGCATGTACACACACACACACACACTCAAACTCACACTCACACACACACTCACACTCACACACAGACACACAGCAGAGGCTGCCCATCTAACAGACTATATGCCTTCTGCTACTATCTCCACCCCTGTCTCACATGGGGAGGGCCCTCTTATCCTCGTGAGAGAGGCCAGCCTTTTCCCATGCTTTCTTGGTCCCTTCCCCACCTATTTTCTCCGCAGATTGCTCCCATCATCTGTACTCTAAGCATCAATCACTCCATCAGTGCTGATTCCTTCTTTGTTGCCTACCAACACATCCATGTCTCCATCCTTTCAAAAAACAAACAAAAACAAAAACCAGACCCTCATTTGACCCTACTGCTCCTCCTTCTCTACCATTTCCTTCAAAAAGTCACTTATTCTCAGTAACTCCACTTTCTCTGTCTCACTCCCTTCTTAACTCCCAGTAAATGCTTGTGGATTGATTCATGTAAACGTTCTTTATCTTCCTATGCTGTCACATGTTCAAGGATGGTCTTGGTTGAGGGACATTCAATGGAGATGGGGACTCAAAACAGTAAATTTGAGGGGGTGGTGGGCCTGAAGAAGTTCTGGGACCCTACATGTAGCAATGGGATACTGTTGATTGATTGTTGTTTGAAGAGAAAGGCAGAAACTAGAAAGGCTCTGCGTATGAACCCAGTGATGGGCTACTGCTTCTCCTAGTGTGACCAGGTAGTGTTGAAGACGGTGACTTCATAACAGTAAGTACCTAAGAGTTGATTTCATTTCTACACTTTTTAGTTTGGTCAGGACATTCTTTATTACAGCTGTCAGGGGTAAAGAATTCAAACACAGACCCAGTCCAAGCATCCCCAGAGCTCTGGAAGGAGCTCCTCTATGAACTGATAAATAGGCTACGGGGAAAAGTCATCCACAGGAAGATGACCGGATAGGCAGAAACAGACAAAGCTGTGTTCACCACTCACGGAGCTGCAGTCATGACTGGGATATTCTTGAAACAAGGAACATTCTTGACAGGAAAATGGATTTACTTCATTCTGGTGCAAATACTTGTTATTGTTCTGTCCAGAGGCAATGAAGTTTCCCATGGGAAATTCTTCACATTGTTTCAGGAAAGCAAAGTCTAACCTAGGTAGTATGGTCCAGTGAAAAGAGTGAGAGGAATGGGTTAAATCCTGACACTGCCATTACCTATGTGACCTATAATCCCTTTGCAGTAATACCAAAGTCCCCAGAAGCATGGCCAATAGGAGCCCCCAAGCCCTGCTTCCACATAAGCCATGGGGGTTGTGATCTGTGTTGAGGAGATGACCTACAGCTATGAAAGCATGGTCCCCTGAAGTGGGTATGATAAATGACATGTGAGAAAGCAGGGTGGTGCAATGAGAAGGGTTCCAGGATCTGAATTCGAATTCTGTTTCTGTCATTTGCTGCCTGTGTGATCTTGGGGAGTCCCATGGCCTTTCTAGCACTCCATTTCTCCATCCATAAAATGATAAGGTTGGACTGATGGCCTCCACATCCCTTTCCAGAGCTGGATCTGTGGTCTGACAATCATTTGTAAGCACATTAATTCTATCTTTATCTTTCTCCCCAGGCCTAGGGCCAAGCAGGTTACCATGATGGGACTAAGGCAGGTTCAAGTGGGGAGGCTGGCAGGTGCGGGGAAGGTCAAGGATGGTGGGGGCAGTTCACAGGATGGAGCAAGGCAAGCCCAGCTTGTGCTCCAAAAGCCACACCAGCAGCCGTTGGCGCCCCGGGGAGTAGGGCGGGTAGCGGATCTTGTTGATTATCTCCAGGCGTGGGCTACGAAGGACGCAACCTCGCAGGTGGGAGAAGGTGTCAAAGGTGAACTTGCCATGGTATTGGCCCATCCCGCTGTGACCTACAACATGAGGTGGGGATGTGGCTGAGTAGGGGACCTTGCAGGCCATGGACAGCTCCCTTCCCTCAGCCCTCAGGGAGCCAGACCAGCCCCGCCCAGAAACATTCTAGAGCCACCTCAGACAGAATCATTAAAGCTGGGGAGCCCCTTAAATGCAGACTCAAATGTCTGAGATGGAAAGAACATAGAATGTCAGGTTGGAGAGAATCCTCAGAACTCAGAATATCGGAGGTGGAAGGAATCTTAGAACCCTTAGAAGGGGCCTCAGGGCAGAGGATGTCTGAGCTGGGGAGAGCCCTAGGACACAGAGCAAACAAGCCAGGGCAAAGAGGGACACAGCAAAGCAGGCAGAATAAAATATCCGAGCTGAGGGGCCTCAGAGATCTAATGGCCTGGTTTTTTAGGAGAGGAAACTGAGGCCCCAAAAGATGGTGGCTCAGTGGGTGGGGGGAGCTAATGTCCATCCAGATACCTGCCTGGGGGCATTCCACCGCCCCTCATGGTGACCTCTCCTCTTTGCAGCCCCTTATGGGGTTTGACATGTTCCTCATTCCGGGGTCTTTTGGGGGATCAGGTATTCTCTCACAGGAGACTGTGACATTTTAAAGGGTCATTAGTCCATGGACAAGAGGCCAGGCTCTCAGGAGGGAGTGGGGGCCCTGAGAAGTGTCTGGGGCTCAGGCAAAGGCAGGAACACAGGGTCTGGCCCAGTGGCGCACAGGGGAAGGTTTGGGCAGCAGGGCCAGGATAGAGTAGGCTTAGGGAACACAGCAGCCAGTGGAAGCAGAAAGAGTACAGTGGGAGGAAGACAGTATGAAGCCCAGAAACATGGGTCAGGAAAGCCTGAAGGCTATCCAAGCTACTTAGCAAGCTCCATGCCTTCTCCGGGCCTGTCTCCTTCTATACAATAAGGGAGGTGGGCAAGAGGATCAATCTCCAAAGACCCTTCTAGCTCTGACTCCTCGGCTCCCAGGCCCTGATCTAAGCACTTGACACCCTAAGGAAATGGCTGACCTACTGACAGTGTGAGGTTTGTGGGTTTTGGGGGGAAAGGAGAGCTAGGAGGGAAGGGCCATTAAGGGGTTAGGAAAGTTTGCTGTCTAGAGAACAGGAAAGCTGCCTTCTTGGCTCCACTTGACTTCTAGATATTCCATCTTTCATCTCTCCAGGGGCCCAAGGCCCCTCAGCAGCACCAGCCTGGGATCCCCAGGGGCGGGCTCTGACCCTCTCTTATTCTCACACATTCCTCAACCCACACTCTGGCCCCACAGGACCCTGCTCTCAGCTGGGTTCCTCTGGATCCAGTGGGGCTCACCACACTTGGGTGCAGGTGATAATCTGACCAAGGCTGAACTATAGCTAGGCAGCTCAGATCCCAGGATGAGTTATTGCCTTCAGGGTACACTGAGGGATCCCCCCCCCCCCCAGGCTGAGTACTGCCCTTGGGGACAATCTGGATCCTAATCCTGGCCCCTGACCAAGCCCTGAGCCTGAAGACAGAATGGTCCCCAGCTTGGTTTAGACTGAGATCTGAGCCCGAGTACAGGGTAGGCCCTGAGCTTGGGGCCAGGCCAAGTCCAGTCCCCAGTCTGGCTGAGCCTTGAGCCCCAGGATAGATTGAGCTCTTCCTTTTCCTAGCCTTGGGGACCCTGAAGGGAGCAGGGTCTATGCCCAGCTGAAGAGGGCACAGGCTGAGCTTGAAACATACCAACTCCCCCAAAAGGCATAGATGTTATCGTCATAAACATGAAGCCGTCGTTTCCCCCGAAGCTGCCACTGCTGGTCTCATCCAGAACCTTATTCACCACCTGGAAGAGACAGGGAGCAGGCAGGAAAGGCAGGGCGGGGCTGGAGCCCTGACTGACAAAAGGGAGAGATTCTGAACCTCCCTGGCCTGGCCTGGCTGAGAAGCAGACTGGGGAGCACCTACCATGCTCCCCATAATTAGGGGCCGAAGGGCCCCTTGTGAAAATCTCTCTAATCCCGCCTTCACCTGCTGCCACACTTGAAAATACTCCAAAACAGGGTCCTCCTGGACCTTTGGTGACAAGGGCTACCTTAGAGGGCAGGAGGGGCCAAGCTAGCTGAGTGAGTTAGCTTCAAGGATTGCTCCTCCCAGGGCCAGTTCGGGGAGGCACATGGATTGGGACAGGTGGACAGCCTCTCCCCACCCCCAGGCCTTCCTCCCTCTCTGGCCCCACCCTCCAGGGTTGACCCTGCCCCTTCTCTTGCTCCGAGCCCAGAGCCCCTTACCTTAGAATCATTGGAGAAGGCATACAGGGCCAGGGGCTTCTCTCTCTTCCTGATGAAGGCAATGGCCTCATCCACACTCTGCACATTCAGGATGGGTAAAATGGGCCCAAAGATCTCCTCCTGCATCACAGGGTCTGTCTCCTTCACATCCACCAGCACCGTGGGGGCTGCCTCAGAGCACAGGGGAGACCTCAGGCTGGGGCTCTCAGAGGGACCCAGGGCAGGGGGAGAAGGAGGGATGGGGGCATGAAAATGTCACCATAGAGCAGGGGATAAGGCAATGGAGACACCAGGAGTGTGAGGGTCATGCAGAGGTCAGTGGGGACAAGGACAGCTGCCCACAGCTTGGCTCCCTGTGGCTCCTGTGGAGTGACCAGCACCAAGGACCCTGGGGGAGGGCAATACGGGGACCACTCACCAATGTAGCGTTCCTGCTCGTCTGACTGGCCACCAATGGCTGCCCGGCCATTGCCCAGCAGCCCTCGGAGCCTGTGGAAGTGCTTGTCATTGATGATGCGGGCCAGGTCTGGGGAACTCTGGGGATCCTTCCCATAGAATTGGGTTACTGCACTTTGCAGGGCAGGCAGTAGCTTCTCCTGCGTCTCCCGGCTGCACAGGATATAGTCTGGGGCCACACATGTCTGTCCCGCATTGAAGAAACGGAACCAGGCCACGCGGTTGGCCACGTTCTGGGGGTCACAGTTGTCATCCACATAACAGGGGTTCTTACCTCCCAGCTCCAGAGTGAGGGGGGTCAGGTACTGGGAGGCAGCAGCCATGACGATCTGTCCTACCCGGGGGCTTCCTGGGGACAGGTGAGAAGCCCCTCCCTTTGAGAAAAGGCCCTTCCTGGGCCCTGGGGCGCCCTCTGCTCACTATTCTATGAACATGTTTCACTAGGTGGTCTCTAAGGCCCCTCCCAGCAGTGACTTTTCCATCTCTGGAATTCTCTGTTTCATGTTCCTCCTGGCTTTGATATATCCTATGATCTGATGTTTCACCCCCAGTGCTAGTCATGTTGCCCCTTCCTGGACCTCAGTTTCATTCTTTCAAATGGGGAGAATATAGCTTGCCTTCTCTTCCTCCCTCCCTCCTTCCATCCCAAGGCTAATCAGCTGAGAAAATAGGTGTAAAAATGCCCTGAGCTGTGCCAGGCTCTGCACACCTCAGCACTGGTGAGAATGCTGGGGGTGGGGGCTGAGCAGGGAGCTGCCCTGCAGAAAGAGCTGGGAAAAACCTTCCCATAGCCCTGCTGGGCTCTTCCCTCACTGTCTGAGTTCTCTGTGTATAAAATGAGGCGGGGAAGCAACTGCTTTCTAAAGTCTTTCTCAGCTTTAAAGATCTATGATCTATTAAGGTTGGGGCTTGGGTTTGAAAGGAACCACCTCCTTTTGGGGACCCGCCTCTCTACTCTCTTCTACTGGTCCCAAAACCTCCCCCGCAAGCCCCTGGACCCAAGAGGAGTGAGGGAAGGGGGACAGGCCCCAGACTGAGCCCTTGGGGCCCGGGGGGGGGGGGGGAGGGGAGCCAAAGAGTCCCATTTCCCAAGCCAGGTTGCCCAGGCCCAACTGACCAGCCCCAGCTCACCTGTGAAGAAGATGTAGTCAAATTTGTTCTTGAGCAGAATCGTGGCCTCCTGGGGGCCTCCCAGCACCGTGGCAAAGCAGTTCTGAAACCCAGGACAGCACTACTCATTCCCAAGAGCTCCTGGCCTGGAAGACCCTGGCCAGGATGACTGGATCTCCTCCCCAGGCCAGTGCCCAGAGGAAGGAAGGAGACATCCAATTTAGGGACTGAAGGACCTCAGGAAACATCCTGGAGGCAGCTCTCCACTTTACAAAGGAGGAAATGGGCCCCCACAAGTTCACTGACTGCCTACTGTCCCACAGGGATTAAGAAGGAGAGGCAGAATCAGAATCCAGGTCCCCTGCCTCTGCCTCTGAGTTCAATGTCCTCAAAATGGCGGACAGAAAGCCCATGCACCCAGTGTGGAATGGCTGGGGAGGAGAGGATGTCAGGACAAATCCTTCCAAGGGAAGGCGAGGGTTGGAGGGGGGTCTTTGGGGGAGTGTAGTGTGGCTGGAGCCTGGAGATGTGTCTGGACTACATGGCCATAGTGTCCCAGAGCTGGAGGGGGTCTATGCCAATCCATTCATTTTACAGACAAGGGAAAGGGTCCAGAGCCTCCTTCACTCCCAAACATTTGACTCCCATCCCACCCCCCCCCCACCACCTTGCTTTACCCAGGAGATTTCACTGAATTGAGGGTCCCAAGGAAAGCCAGGTCCTGGCTTTTCTTCCTCCCCTTGCCTTGGCCAACCACTCCAAACCCCAAGTGTCCCCTCCACAGCCAGAACAGAGGCTCCAAAGGTCTGGGGAATTCTTTAAAGGGAAGGATTCTGAGGCCTCAGGCTGGAGAGGCCCAAGTTCCTAGGTTGGGCCCCCTCACCTTGTCCAGGTATTGGGGCAGCACCTCAGCAATGACCTTCTCCATGTGTTTACTCATTTCCGAGGGCTTTAAAACCACACAGTTACCTGCCAGGAGGGAGGGTGAGAAGAGACAGGTTCTGACTCCTTCCTCCTTCTGAGTTGATGTCCCCTCCACCTTTTTCTCCATCCCTTCCCTGCTGTGCTCTCCCCACCTAAGTTTTGTCAACCCTGCCTCCATCACTGCTAAGCATCTCCCCCAACTCTTCCTGGCCACGAGGAGGAAGGGGGATGAGTGGAGAGGAAAGGGGAAGGAGCCTTCCTGTTTCCAGAGTGGTGTTGGACATCCAGGCAAAGACTGATGGACAGAAAGAGAGAGGGACAGAGAAGGGATGAGTAGGAAACCCAGGGCTCAAGCCTGGACCACTGGCAGAAGACTCTCCTTATTGGTGGAGAAAGTGATGGGGCTGAGATAGACAGAGAAACCTTCCTCTTTCTTGCTTTGGGAGGAGACTTTGGGAGTTCTCACTGCTCTTTGGGACCAACTGCAGCACAAGAGAGAGAAGACTTTGGAAGGCAATATGTAGGGGAAGTCAGCTCCTCAATATAGTCCTGATTTCCATCTTGTCTCCTGAGAGACATAGGGGAGTTTCCTCTTGGATGAGATCAAGGGCACTCTCTGTCTGTCTGTCCCCTCCTCTTCTCCCCCTCCCCCCATCTTTTTGTCTCTCTCCATCTCTGTCTCTGTTGGTTTCTGTCTCTGTCTCTGTTGATATGACATATCTCCCTCTCAGTGAGAAAATTCATTCACTCTATTATCTGATATATTCTCCTTTGTAGACACCCTAGGTGGTCGTGCAGGGGTTAGAATGTTGGACCTGGAGTTGGGAAGACCTGAATTCAAATCTGGCCACAGACACTTGCTAGCAGGATGACTCTGGGCAAATCACAGTTTTCTCATCTGTAAAATCAGGATAATAAGAGCCTCTTCTTCCCAGGACTGATGTGAAGATCAAATAAGATCCTGTTGGATAAATGCTGGCTTTTCTTCCTCCCCTTGCCTTGGCCAACCACTCCAAACCCCAAGTGTCCCCTCCACAGCCAGAACAGAGGCTCCAAAGGTCTGGGGAATTCTTTAAAGGGATTATCCATTAGATGCTAAGCTCCATGAGGGCAGGGACTTTCTTTTGTCTCTTTTTGTATCCCTAGGGCTTGGCCCTGCCTGGCACATAAAATAGATGCTTCATAAATTCTTATTAATTGGCCAACTGAATGGATAACTTCCCTGACTTCTGTTTGGATGAATGGGGTTACTTGGGATGGTCTTTTCTGTGACTAGCATTTGGTGGGAAGAGATAAAGCCTTTGGGTACAAATTGAGGGTAGCCAAAGAGGAAACTGTTTAAGGGATAAGGACCAGGAAAGTGACTTAAACCTAGTCTAGCAATGTTTCCAGGGGTAGATAGACAGGCACTCTTCTGAGAAGAATGGAGTAGCCAGGCTCCTGGCTCCCCTCCAGGCAAGAAGCAAAGGCTCCCTTGGAGAGGGATGGGCCAGATTCCTGGCCTAGCTGTCAAAGGCTCTCTGTGAGGAGCATGTAGACAAAACCCACGTAGTCAAAGCACACCCTATGCACGTGAGACAGACGTGTGCCAAACTGAGATGGACACGAGACCAGACTTGCTGAGAGAAAGCAGGGAGCCCTGACTTTGACACCCATTTCTAAGGAGTTGAAGGTTTACAAGCACTTTCCTTCTAGGAATTTGGGGGAAGGATGGCACACAGCCCCTTCAGGAGGCAGTGTAGGGTCATGATTAGATGAATGGACCTAGAATCAGGTAGAGCCAGGTTCAAGTCCTGCTCCTGTCCCTCACTGGTCGCGTGACCCTGAGAAAGTAAGTCACTTCTTTTTCCAGAGTCTCAGGTTCGTCATCTGTGGGGCTCCCATGTGATAATGGGTATAAGGTGGTCTTGCAGGAGCCTGGAGTTAGCCCTGGGAGTGCCCCTCATTTTACAGAGAAGGAAACTAAGAACCAGACACAGAAGTGACTCGTGCAGTTAGGAGCCTCTGAGGCATTGCTTGGATGGAGCCCAGGCCAGTGCTCAGCCCACTGTACCACACTAGCCTCTGTGGACCCTGCCAGCCCCTGTGGCAACAGGACAACTGCCCCAAGGGCGAGGGGAACGATTCCGGGTGACCAGGAGGAGACTGAAGGCCTGTGTCACGGAGCCCCAGCTGGGCATCCTCTGCCCATGGCCTGCTTCTT
The DNA here is from genome assembly GCA_011680675.1 of Gymnobelideus leadbeateri. Classification (NCBI taxonomy): domain Eukaryota; kingdom Metazoa; phylum Chordata; class Mammalia; order Diprotodontia; family Petauridae; genus Gymnobelideus; species Gymnobelideus leadbeateri. The sequence continues at coordinate 405,628 of WOXC01004100.1, forward strand.
ACCTGCAGCGATGGCCCCCACCAAAGGCACCAGCAAGAGGTTCAAAGGGTAGTTCCAGGGGGCGATGATGAGGGTCACACCGTAGGGCTCCTTCCGGATGAAAACCGAGTCCAGTTGGGTAGCCTGAAGACAGGGGAAGGGGACAGAGAGTTCCCTGAGGCCAGGCCAGATTTATATCCCAACCTCCCCAAAAGAAATTCAGGAACCCAGACTGGAGAAGGGGGGTAGAAAGGAGGGAGCTGCCATCCCTCCCTCTCCCCCTGCCCTCCTCACTCAGGCAGTGGGAGGCTGGGAGGAAGGGAAACAAAGGGAGAGGGGATAGGTAGCCCAGGGCCAGAGCCCACTGACTGGGTCACAATCCTTCCATCTTAAAGCAGGATGGGAACTCAGACAGCAAGGTACACAACCTCTACCTTTATAGGCTCCCCAAGTAGTCCTGAACCTGACACTTGGAGATTTCTGATGACAGGGAGCTCTCTACCCCTAAGGCAGCGGATTCCACTCTTGGGCCATTCTTATTGCTAGGAACCTTTGGTTCAAATGGCCCTCACTTCCAGGGGCCCAGGGGCCTTTCAGGATGCCCGTTGCCTATTAGCTCTTCAAGGTGCTTCCCCAGCCATCTTTCTTCACCCCCAGCCCGAGGGGGCCCCAGTCACCCAGACGGAGAGCAGCAGATGGAGGGCTAGGAGCCAACTCAGACTAAAGGAGGACCCAAAGGGGCCCAGACACAGGGAGGCAGCTGTAGGACCCTCCCTTCTCTCCCTGCCTACTCACCAGATTCTTCTCTACGGGCTCATCCTTCATCCAGGCACGGAGGTTGTTCAAAGCAAGCCTGATCTCACCTTCACACAAGACAATCTCGGAAACATCAGCTTCGAAGGTTGGCTGGAGAGATGAGCCAGCCAGTGTTCAGTGCTCCTGACCATTCCCCCCAGGGGAGGAGAGGGGAAAGACATGGGGGAGGGGATGGAAACCCAGGCCAGGGAGGCCAGAAGGGACATTAGATGTCTTCTAGTCCAGTCCCCAGATTTGGCCTACAGTGAGGAGACTTCCATCAATCTGCCCAGAGAGGGCAAAGGACTTGCCCAGATTCACATCCTTAGTGAGAAATAGTGGGGATTCAAACCCATCTCCCGAGCCTAATCTCTCCACTCCACATCATGCCCAGTTTCCCCTGCCATTTGGCCTCCTCTCCCAGGAGCCCCAGGGCCCATCTGGTCTGCTCCCCTCCCCACCTTGTTCAGATCCTGGGCCAGGGTGTCCAGGAGTAGCTTTCGGTTTTCCTTCAGGAAGCTGCTCAGCCCCCGGAGCTGGCTAACTCGGAATTCGGCTGGCCGGGTTCTTCCAGAATTGAAGGCATCCTGGAGGCGCTTCAGGGTGTCTGCATAGGGGTTGACCCTGCACCAAAGAGTGGCCAGGACTCGCTGGGGGAGGGTTCACTTCGCCTCATCGATGACCCAGCTCCTCTACCCACCTTTGTTGAGCTGCCTTTGGAGTTATCACTCTCTGAGACCCTCATTGTCCTCCTGCGAGTCCCAGGATTTGACTGCCTAGCCAATGCCCTCCTCCCTGGAAGAAGCCCCTCCACTACCTAGCTTTGCCTGGGGCAAAGCCTCAGGTTCTCCCCTGTCTCACCACCTGCTCCTTGGAAATCAGCAGATACTTCCACCATGAGCCTTTTTAAGAGTTTTAGTAGGTACCCAGAGAAACCTTCTACAGAGCCCAAGATCACTGACTCAGGCATGTGGAGAGCTCAGAAAGTGATGTGAAGGGCTAGACAAGCACTGATTAAGCTCTTACTGTATACAAGCACTGTGCTATGTACTGACCATGAGCACAGAGTAATCACTAGCCAAACTCTTCAGAATTGTACAGTCTGACCCTGCTTGATTCTCTTGTGCTTCTACAGTAAAGGTCTATGGGTAGGCTAAACATCTCTAACCTGAACTCAGGGAAACAGGCTTTCCAACCAGAAACCTTGCTGCCTCTTGTTAGAATCAAGCATTGATTGAAATTTCCGGTGTCCTGGGCAACAGGATGGAAAACACCCGCTCTGCTGGCAGGATTTCCCAGAACATTCCAATCACAGCTTGATTGCTGTGCTATGCAATCCTATGAATTGGGTTTATTAATCTTGTCAATTTTGTACCACCCTCATTTGATTTTTTTTTAATTCTCAAAAGATTATAAATTGTCTAGCTAACCTCAGCTTGACTGAAGAATATGGCTACGGCCCATTAGTGTGTCCATAGTCTGGCTCTTTCCTCCTGTCAGAAATCAAGAACAATGTTTTGGCTAAGTAAGGAATTCAGAGAAGCAGGCGGATTCTTCCATAGTGTCTTCTGTGCCTAAGACCTCAGGCAACTCAAAGCACAGCCTGAGTGAACAAGACTTTTCCAGGGACACATGTAATGGGGGAGGTGATTCATGGGTGTGAGCATGTGTCCTAGTCCCTTCCAGTGAGACTACGCCAGTGTTCAGGCCACTCTTTTTCCTTGTTTCATCTAATTTCAATTCAGTAAGGTGGTCAATAAGCATTTACTAAGCGCCTACTATGTACAAAGTGCTGGGGATACAAAAAGAGGCAAAAAAAACAATCCCTGCCTTCAAGGAGCTTACAATCCGATGGGAAGAACAATATGCAAATAACTATGTAAAAGCAGGCTATGTACAGGATAAATGTGAGATAATCAAGAGAAGGAAGGCATTAGAATAAGGAGGAATTATGAAAGGCTTCAGTACTCATCTATTAAGCACCTTTTGTGTATGGAATCTATGCTGGACACTGGAGATGTCAAGTAGAAGTAAGACATGGTACCTGTCCTCATGGAATGTACAGTCTAGTAGGGAGATAAGACAACCAGTACAGAGAATCTTAATGAACGGCATTACATGGCCAGTGCAGTCGAGAGGCTCAAAGACAAGGTCAAGCCTCTGGAAGGAGCTAGTCACTGACCTGGTTAATGAAGAAGCTTCCTGAAGGAAGCAATCTCTGAGCTGGCCAGAAGCAGCCATTGCAATGAACCACTGTGGCTTCCTCAAGAACAGGTCTGGCCAGACCACCTTCGGTTCTCTTTTTGACAGAATAACCCGCTAGTAGATAAGAAGGCTGTGAATCATTTGCTCCAGACTTCAGCAAAGCTCCTGATTAAGTATCTTTTACTATTCTTGGGGAGAAGATGTTGAGATTTGGATTAGACTAGAATCAGATGGTTTAAGAACTAGCTGCATGGGCGAATTTAAAGAATAATTGTTCATGTACAATGTCAAAATGGCAGGCGGTCCCGAGGGATCTGGGCTTGGCCTTGGGGAGCTTCTGCTTTTTATCAATGACCTAGAAAAAGGGATAGATGACACAATCATCCAATTTGCAGATGACACAAAGCCCCAAGGGAGAGCTCCAGCCATGGTTCACTGAGTTATGATCCAACAGGCTTTTGACAGACTCTAGCACTGGGTTTGATCTAATCAGATGAAATTCAGTCAATCAATCAACAAGTATTTATTAACCATTTACTACATGCTGCCAATTGTCAGTGTGTATTTTGATTTGATTTGGAAGGTCTTCTTATAGAATTTCTCGACTACATTTTTCATGGTTATCTTTTTGCAAATATGTCTGATTATGTTGTAATATGTAGCGACCAAATGTCCCACAAAATAACATTTCTTGTGTCCTTGAGGCATACAATAAAATTCACTGCACCACCTCCTTTCCTGGCCTCTCCAGGGAACACCTGGGGGCTGTCTTTTCATTGAGATGCAACTTTTTTCTCCAGTAATATGTCCACTTATTGCTCTTGGACAAGGATTTCACAGTTAGAAGATCAGCTATCAAAATGAAGTTTGCTGATAGTCTAAAAGGGGATGGCTAGGTTCTTCAGTGGTTAGAGTGCCAGGGTTAGAGTTCAAATTTAACCCCAGACACCTACTAGCTGTGTGACCTTGGGCAAGTCACTTCACCCTGTTTGATGTGCTAGCATTTACAAACACTAGCTCTTTGATCTTTGGGACCTTAACCAGGTGGAAACAATCAATCAGTTAATCTGAATTGGAGGCTTTAGCCCAGTTGTGGAAGGTACTTCAAACCCCAGTGAAGAGAGGAAGAAAAGAGAGTTTGACTAAGCTGGGGAAATTTGGTCAAACCCTAGAGATCATCTGCAAATTAACAAGTGAGTTCATAAGATTTATTTGAAAGATTTTACCAAGCATGGGATTCTAATGGAATCCCTAAGGAGGAAATGTGAATGGAAGGAAAGGTGTTGGCCTATGTCTCCTTCTTCCCCACTTCTTTTGCCAGAGGACAACCTTGAGAAATTCCAGGGGTCCAGAGGATGTTGGACATCCCATCTTCCTATTGATGACCCTGAGGCATCCAGGAATCAGCTAACATCATTGTCTACTTTGGTAGCCAAGGAGAGACTGGACAGAGATATATGGTTCCAAAAGGAGCACAGCCATGTTGAAACAAACCATGTTTCAACAAACCATGTTGAAAGGAGCCTTCTTGAGTCCCTCACAAATGAGAGAAAAGGACTTCTGGCAACTGAGACCTGTGAGTTACCCATGAGAATGATCAGCCTACAGATGAGAACTGGACCCATGGGAGATGACGAGATCCCCCAGACAGAGAGTAGATAGGAAAGAGAACCCAGGGAAGCACTTTAGGGGGACACCCATGGTTAGTGGGCATGACCTGAAGGAAGAAACCTAGTTGGCTCTTAATTGACTTAGAAAGTCAGAGCTGAGATGGGCCTTAGAACAAAATCTTAGATATGAGAAGTTTAGATTATAGAACATCAGAGCTGGGAAGGACTTTTAAAAGTACCTCTTTCAAGCCCCTCATTTTAGAAATAAGGAAATGGAGGCCTTATTGGGGAGGAGATTTCCCCAGTTGCCCAAAGTTTGTCTGTGAGACCCACAGATTTTAAGTCACAAATTATCTGCCCCCTCCACCCCAGGAACATGACCCAGTGAGGTCCCTCTTCAGTTTCAGAGGAAGGTGGCATTCTCTTTTTCCTTCCCAAATGATGTCAGAGTATCCCTCATTACAGAAGGGACATAATGTCCTAGAGTCCTTACTGCCTCTCCAATGGTATTAACAACAGATGACATTAACAGACTAGGTTTATCACATTCAGAAACAAATGAACCTACTGGTCCATTCTTTGATAAAACAATGACCCCAGCTTCAGGGGTAAGGTCTCACTACTTGACAAAAGCTACTGAGAAAACTGGAAAGCAGTCTGACAGAAAAAAAAAAGTTTAGACTAACACCTCACACCACATACCAAGATAAGTTTCAAATGGGTACATGATTTAGATATAAAAAGTCACATAATAAACAAATAGAAGAGAAAGGGGAGAAATCCTTTCAGAACTATAAGGGGGGGGGTGTGTAGAGCCAAGATGGGGGAGTAAAAGCAGGAACTTGCTTCAGCTCCCACACCAACCACCTCCAATACCTGTAAAATATGACTCTAAACAAATGTTAGAGCTACAGAGCCCACAAAGTGACAGAGAAACAAATCTCCCGTTGAAGGCAGCCTGGCAGGCTGACAGAAAAGGGTTTATTGCACTGGGCTGGGAGCCTAGCTCAGTCCCCCGTGAGCCACCTAGGGTCCAGACCCAGGGCAGTCCTGACCAGTGGCACAGATCAACTGGAGCAGACTTCAAGAGAGTGAATCACCAGCAGCTATAGTGGTTTCCACACTTCTCAACCCATAAACACCAATGAGAAAGTAAAAGGTGAGTGGGGAACCTTGTTGGAACAGAAGGACTGAAGAACAGGGTCTGGTCCCTGCCACCAGGCAAGAGGTAGCAGTGGTATGTATGGTGGCTGCAGTTGCTGCCACATGGCTGCCTCCAGAGCTCCTGGCCTGCAGAGTGTAGGGGGACCAAGTGACCATTCAGATGGTAAACCCTCTTACTTTGACCTTCTTGGATCTGGGTTGCAATCTTGAGTGATGGTCCTGGGTTGAGGAACGACAGTGCGGCAGAGCTTGAGGTGGCTGTAGAGAGGGCACCCTCCTCAGACCTCTGACAAAATTGTAAAAACCCCAGTGATTTGGGACAAAGCTCCCTCCACTATGGAAGCAGAGTTCTACAGTGGCAAAGAGCTCAAAAGTCAAGTAATTGGCTGGCAAGACGAACAAGCAAAGGAAGTGCAATCAGAGCATAGAATCCTTTTTGGGGGACAAAAAGTGTCGAAACACGGAACCAGAAGAATAGAACAAAGTCAGAATTCCTGCATCAAAAGCTTCCAATAAAAATATGAATTGGTCACAGGCCATGGAGGAGCTCAAGAAGGATTTTGAAAATCAAGTAAGAGAAGTGGAGGAAAAATTGGGAAGAGAAATGAGAATGATGCAAGAAAATCATGAAAAGCAAGTCAACAGCCTGCTAAAGGAGACCCAAAAATACACTGAGGAAAATAACACCTTAAAAATAGACTAACTCAAATTGCAAAAAGCCAATGAGGAAAAGAATGCCTTAAAAAGCCAAATTTGCCAGATGGAAGAGGAATTTCAAAAACTCACTGAAGAGAATACAATCAAAATTAGATTGGAGCAAATGGAAGCTAATGACTTTATGAGAAATCAAGATACTATTAAACAGATCCAAACAAATGAAAAAATAGAAGGCAATGTGAAATATCTCATTGGAAAAACCACTGACCTGGAAAATAGATCCAGGAGAGAGAATTTAAAAATTATTGGACTACCTGAAAGCCATGATCAAAAAAAGAACCTAGAAATCATCCTTCAAAAAATTATCAAGCAAAATTGCCCTGATATTCTAGAACCAGAGAGCAAAATAGAAATTGAACAAATTCACCAATCACCTCTTGAAAAAGATCCCCCAAAGAAAACTCCTAGGAATATTATAGCCAGTTTCTGGAGTTCCCAGGTCAAGGAGAAAATACTGCAAGCAGTCAGGAAGATACAATTTGAGTATTGTGGAAACACAATCAGGATAACACAAGACCGAACATTCTACATTAAGGGATCAAAGGGCTTGGAATATGATATTCTGGAGGTTAAAGGAGTTAGGACTAAAACTAAGAATCACCTACCCAGCAAAACTGAGTATAATGCTTCAGGGGAAAATATGGTCATTCAATGAAATACAGGATTTTCAAGCATTCTTGATGAAAACAACAGAGCTGAACAGAAAATTTGCCTTTCAAATGCAAGAAGCTAGAGAAGCATGAGAAGGTAAACAGAAAAAAGAAATCATAAGGAACTAATTAAAGTTGAACCATTTACATTCCAACATGGAAAAACAATAATTGTAACTCATAAAACTTTTCTCAGTATAAGAATAGTTGAAGGGAATATATATGTATATATGTATACACACATATATGTATGTATAGGAGGTTGTATGTGTATATAAATATAAATATATATATATATGTGTGTGTGAGTGTGGGCATATGTATGTTTATGTATACATAGACAGAGGGCACAGGATAAGTTGAATATGAAGGGATGATATCTAAAAAACAAAATTAAGAGGTGAGAGAGGAATTTATTGGGAGAAGGAGAAAGAGAGAGATAGAATAGGGTAAATAATCTCATAGAAAAGAGGCAAGAGAAAACTGTTACAATGGAGGGGAAGAGGGGGAAGGTAAAAGGGAATAGGACAACCTTACTGTCATTGAATTTGGCTTAAGGAGGGAATAACATACACACTCAATTGGGTATCTTATTCTACAGGAAAATAAGGGGAAGGGGATAAGATGGTGGATGATAGAAGGGAGGGCAGATTGGGGGAGAGGATAATAAGAAGCAAACATTTTTGAAAAGGGATATGGTCAAAGGAGAAAATAAAATAAGTGTGGGGTGGGACAGGATGAAGGAAAATATAGTTAGTCTTTCACAATATAACAATTATGGAAATGATTTGGGTAACTACACATATACAAGCTATACTGAATTGCTTATCTTCCCAGTGGAGGTGGGTGAGGAGGGAAGAAGGGAAAAAACAAATGTTTAAAAAAATGTTTTTACATGCAACTGGAAAATAAGATATAGAGGCACTGGGTTATAGCAATCCATCTTGCCCTACTAGAAAGTTGGGGCAGGATGAGGCAGGAGGATATAAGAGAACAGATTGGGGAAAGGGGTATTCAGTAGGCTTGCTATTTTGTGGAAATGAATGTTGAAAGTAAAAATAAATAAATTAATTTAAAAAAAATTTTTAAAGAAAAAAAAACCTGACCTGGCAAATAGATCAAGGAGAGATAATCTAATACAGAATTATTAGACCACCTGAAAGCTATGAGAAAAAAAGTTTAGACGTCATATTTCAAAAAATTATCAAGGAAAACTGCCCTGCTATCTTAGAATCAGAGACTAAAATAGAAATTGAAAGAATCCACCATCACAACTTGAAGGAGATCTTAAAATGAAAACTCCCAGGAATCTTATAGCCAAATTCCAGAGCTCCCAGGTCAAGAAGAAAATACTTTACTCTGCCAGAAAGAAATCATTCAAATACTATGGTCAGGATCACACAAGATTTAGCAGTTACCACATTAAAGATGAAGAGCTTGGGATATGATATTTCAGAAAGCAAAAGACCTGGGATTACACAAGAATCACCTACCCAGAAAAGCTGAGTATAATCTTTCAAGGGAAAAATGAATATTTAATGAAATTTAGAACTTTTAAGCAAAAGACCAGACCTGATTAGAAAATCTGACTTCCAAATACAAGACTCATGAGAAGCACAAAAAAAAAAAATGAAATAGAATCATAAGAGACTTAATAAGGTTAAATTGTTTACCTGTTTGTATGGGAAGATAATACATGTATCTTCTAAAAAATTTATCATTATTAGGGCAGTTAGAAGGATTTCACATAAAGAGAGCATATGAACAGATAAGAGTCTGAATGTAGATCAAAACATACAATTTTTCACTTTATTTTTTTCATGGTTTTTTTGGTCCAGGTTTTCTTTCACAACATAATCAATGTGGGAATGTGTTTTGCATAATTGCATATGTATAACCTATCCAAATTGCTTGCTGTTTCAGGGAAGGGGGAGGAGAGAAAGAAAAACAGAATTTGATGCTCAAAATTAAAAGAAAATGAATGTTAAAATTGTTTATAAATTTTTTAAAAAATAAAATTGTTTCTACATGTAATTGGAAAAAATATTATTAGAAAAAGAAAAAGGGTGGAGGAGTGAGTCAATATGGTAGGATAATGTAAAAAAAAGTGGATAGTCAAGAAAAAGGGATGCCTTAGGAGGAGAAAGAGAGAGGAAGAATGGGGAAAATTATCTATATATAAGAGGCACACAAAAAAAAGCTTTTACAGTAGAGAAAATGGTGGGGGACAATCCTTGAATCTCATTCATATCTAAATTGGTTCAAAGAGGGAACACACGCGCACACACACACACACACACACACACACACACACACACACACTCAATTGGCAATAGAAATCTATCTTACCCAACAGGAAAGAGAGGAAAAGAATAAGAGAATAAGGGGGTGGGAGGAGAAATAAAAGGGAGGGCAGATAAAAGAAGGCTATGGTCAAAAGCAAAACAACCTGTAGAGGAGTGACAAGATGAAAAGTGAGAGGTAAGAATAAACAGGAGAAAACAGGAAGGACAGGAATGTAATGAGTAATTAGTAAATGTAGTTAGCAATCATAATTATGAATGTGACTCAAACTCATCCATAAGAAGGAAGTGTCTACAGGGCGGCTAGGTGGCGCAGTGAGTAGAGCACCGGCCCCAGAGTCAGGACCTGAGTTTGGATCCAGCCTCAGACACTTAACACACACAAACAAAAACCTAGCCATGTGACCTTGGGCAAGTTACTTAACCCCAATTGCCCTCCAAAAAAAAAAAAAAGAAGGAAGTGTCTAGCAACTGGATTAAAAATGAGAATCTTAGAATATGTTGTTTAAAAGAAATGTACTTGAGGAGTAGAAACAAGACTTCTGCTCCCACTTCCTCCAATTCATGTAAAAGGTGACTGAACAAGCTTTGGAACTATAGAACCCACAAAATGACAGAGAAGCTAACCTCCTGCTGAGGACAGTCTGGCAGGCTGGCAGAAAGTGGGCAGAGCAGAGCACTGGGAGCCCACCCCAGTCCCTGAGTGAGATGTAGGTTTTAGCCTCAGGACGGGCCTGACCAACCACCAGCTGGAGGGACTTCAGATCACCAGCAGCTATGGTAGTTTCCAGAATTATCAACCCATAGATGCTAAGGAAAAGTGAGAGGTCAGTACAGTGTGGACTTTGGGATCTGGTAGTTTGGGAGTGTGGTCAGGACTTTGCTCCCAGGAGGGGAAGCTGTTGAGGCACTGCTGCCATGCAGCTACCTCCATATGGCAGCTTTGGCTCCTGGCCTGCAGATTGTAGGGGGACCAAGCAACTAGTCTGAGGGGTAATCACTCTTGCTTTAACCTGCTTGGATCTGGATTGCAGTCTAGGGTGGAGGTGTGTGACCAGCTTGCCAGAGCTTGTGGAAGCTTCAGAGAGGGCACGCAACTAATACTTTCAGCAGCTGAGAAAACCCCAGCATTTAGGACAAAGCTTCCCTGTCTGGGAAGCAGCCAGGAAGAAACAATTTGAATACTGTGGAAACACAATCAGGATAACACAGGATCTGGCAGTTTCTACCCTGAGGGATCAAAGGGCTTGGAATATGATATTCTGGAGGTGAAAGGAGTTGAGATTAAAACCAAGAATCACCTACATACTTGTACAAGTACAAGGTGATATAAACATGAAACAAGTATCATATTTCAGAGGAAAATATGGTCATTCAGTGGAATAGAGGACTTCCAAGCATTCCTTTTTTTTAAAAGCAATTGGGCTTAAGTAACTTGCTCGAGGTTACCACAACCAGTGATTATTTATGTGTGGGTGCTCATTTTCTGAGGCCAGATCCAATTCTGAGTCATCCCAACTCCGGGGCGAGCACTCTTACTCACTGCACCACCCAGCCACCCCTACTTTCAAGCATTCTAGATGAAAAAAAACAGAGTTGAATAGAAAATTTGACATTCAGATACAAGAAGCAAGAGAAGCTTGCGAAGGTAAACAGGGAAAATAAATCATAAGAAACTTATCAAAGTTGAATTATTTACATCCCTAAATGGAAAAACAATAATTGTAACTTATGAAACTTTTCTTCTCAGTATGAGAATAGTTGAAGGGAATAGAAATGTCTGTGTGTGTGTTTACATATACATACATACATATATATGTCTATATAGGAGGGCATATGGGTGTATGAATACATATGTGTACAGGTATACATAGATAGAGGGCACAGAACAAATTTAATAGGAAGGGATGATACTTAAAAGGTGAAATTAAGAGATGAGAGAGGAATATAATGAAAGGAGATGGGGAGAGAGAATGGGGTAAACTATCTCATATAGAAAAGGCAAGGGGAAATGGTTATAATGGAGGGGAAGAACAGGAAGGCAAAAGGGAATGGGTTAACCTTATTCTCATTGAATTTGGCCTAGGAAGGGAATGACATACACACTAAATAGGGTATCTCACCCTACAGGAGAGTAGGGGGAAAGTGTATGAGAGAGGGGATGATGGAAGGGAGGGTAGGTTGGGGGGTAGGGAAGTTAGAAGCACCCACTTTTGAAAAGGGACAGGATCAAAGTAGAGAATAGAACAAGTGGGAGGTGGGATAGGAGAGAGGGAAATATAGTCAGTCTTTTACAATATGTCCACTATGGAAATGCATAGCTACACATGTACAACCTATATTGAATTGCTTATCTTCCCAATAAGGGTGGGTAACAAGGGAGGAAGGGAATGAATCTGGAATTCAAAGCTCTAAAATCAAATGTTTATATATATATATATATATATATATATATATATATATATATATATATATATATATATATATACACACACACATATATATGTATATATACTATTATTGATATTATTTTACATGTAACTGGGAAATAAGATATACAGGCACTGGGCCATAGATATCCACTGGAAAGTCAGAGGGGGTATGGGAGAAGATATGGGAGAGAGCAGATTGGAGGAGGGGATATCCAGTGGGATCTCTATTTTGGGGTGGTGGGTAGGGGGGAAAACGGGGAGAAAATTTGTAACTCAAAATCTTGCAGAAATGAATCATGTAAACTAGAAGTTAATAAAGCATTACAAAAAGAAAGAAAGAAATGTACTTTAAATAGAAACACACAGAGTTAAAACAAGAGACTGTAGCAGAATCTATTATGCTTTAGCTGAAGTAAAAAAGGCAGGGACAGCCACCATGATCTCAGACAAAGCAAAAGCAAAAATAGACCTAACTAAAAAGGTTAAGCAGGGAAACTGCATTTTGCTAAAGGGCACCATAGACAATGAATTTATATCAGTCCTAAACACATATGCACGAAAATTCCTCTATCTGGCCTTAAAGCCATAGTGTGGCAACAAGTCCAAAAGTCAAGTAATTAAGTGGCAACATGCCAAGGCAAAGGAAACAGAAAAATGCAACCCTAGACTCCTATTTTGGGGGCATAGAGCGGGAAAAGGACTGTGAGGTCAGAAGTCCTGCTCCAAAAGCCCCAGGGGAAAACATGAGCGGGTTGCAGGCCATAGAGGACCTTAAGAAGGACTTTAAAAATCAAATAAGGGAAGTGGAGGAAAAATTGGAAAGAGAAATGAGAAGAATGAAGGAAAAGTATGAAATGAGGGTCAACAGCCTGACTGAGGAAAACAACACCTTAAAAAATAGACTAACTCAAATGGCAAAGGAGGCCCAAAAGGACAATGAGGAGAAGAATGCCTTAAAAAGTCGAATTTGCCAGATGGAAAAAGAATCTCAAAAGTTCACTGAGGAGATTCATTCCTTATTTACCATATTTATGTCATAATAGGAATTTGGTAGGACTCCTTCTTTACCTAGTTTTTCAAATAGTTTATATAGCTTTAGAATTAGTTGTTCTTTAAATGTTTAGTAGAAGTTGCTTGTTAATCAATTTTGTCCAGTGGATTTTTTCTTAGGGAGTTCATTGATGACTTCAATTTCTTTATATAAGATAAGATTATTTAAGTATTCTAATTCTTCTTTTGCTAGTCCAGGCAGTTTATATTTCTGCAAATATTTCTCCATTTCATTTAGATGGTCAGTTTTACTGGCATATAATTGGGCAAAATAACTCCAAATAATTGCTTTGATTTTATCTTCGTTGGTGGTGTATTCACCCTTTTCATTTTGATACTAGTAATTTGATTTTTTTCTTTTTAAAAATCAAATTGACCAGTGGTTTATCTATTTTATTGCTTTTAAAAATAAAACCAGTTCCTAATTTTATTTATTAGTTCAATGGTTCTTTTAACTTTTAATTCTATTAATCTCTTTCTTTTTATTCTCAGGATTTCTAATTTGGTGCTCAATTGGGGATTTTTAATTTGTTCTTTTTCTAGGTTTATTTAGAACTATGACCAAAGGACTATAAAACTGTATGTACCCTTTGACCCAGCAATACCACTACTATCTCCCAAAGAGATCAAAGAAAAGGGAAAAGGACCTATATGTACAAAAATATTTATAGCAGTTCTTATTGTGGTGGCAAAAAATTGGAAATTGGAGGGGTGGAGCCAAGATGGCAGTGTAGAAGCAGGAAAACTCCATGAGCTCCCCCCCATAACCACCTCAAATACCCATCAAATATGACCATAAACCAATTTTAGAGCTACAAAACCCACAAAGTGACAGAGAGAAACAAATCTCCCACTGAAGGTATCCTGGCTTGCCTACAGGAAGGCATCACAGAGCATTGGGAACCCCACATGAGCCCGAGGTTTTAGCCCCACAGAAGCCCCAACCAGCAGCAGCTGGAGTGGACTTTGGGAGAGTAGATCACCAGCAGCTGTGGCAGTTTCCAGAATCATCAATCCATAAATGCCAAAGACAAAGTAAAAGGTCAGTATAGAACTCTGTTGGAATTGGAGGGGACAGAGCATGGTCCAGCCCCTGCCCCTGGAGTGAGAAGGCAAGAAGAGATGGATGTGTTGCAGCCATGCAGCTGCCTCCATGTGGCTTCTTTAGAGCTCCTGGCCTTCAGATTATAGGGGGACCAAGAAAACATTCTGAGAGGTAATTGCTCTTGCTTTAACCTGCTTGGATCTGGATGGCTGTCTAGGGTAGAGGTTGTGGGGTGTGTGACCAGTGAGCCAGAGCTTGTGGGGGCTGTAGAGAGGGCACCCAACTAATAGCTCCAGCAGCTGAGAAATCCCCAGTGATTTGGGACAAAGCTCTCCTTTTTGGAAGCAGAGTTCTTCTGTGGCAAAAAGCTCAAAAGTCAAGTAATTGAGTGGCAACATGAGCAAGCAAAGGAATCAAAGCAAGCACAGCAATCTGACTTTGGACTCCTTTTGGGGGACAAAAAGGATCAAAGCATGGAACAGGAGGAAGACAACAAAGTCAGAACTCCTGCACCAAAAGCTTCCAAGAAAAATATGAACTGTTTACAGGCCATGGAGGAGCTCAAGGAGGATTTTGAAAATCAAGTAAGAGAGGTGGAGGAAAAATTGGGAAGAGAAATGAGAATGATGCAAGAAAATCATGAAAAGCAAGTCAACAACCTGACTTAAGAAAATAACACCTTAAAAAACAGACTAACTCAAATGGCAAAAGAGACCCAAAAAGCCAATGAGGAGAAGAAGGCCCTAAAAAACCATATCTGCCAGATGGAAAAAGAATTTCAAAAGCTCACTGAAGAGAATAATTCCTTCAGAATTAGATTGGAGCAAATGGAAGCTAATGACTTTATGAGAAATCAACTATTAAACGATCCAAACAAATGAAAAAATAGAAGGCAATGTGAAATATCTCATTGGAAAAAGCACTGACTTGCAAAATAGATCCAGGAGAGATAATTTAAAAATTATTGGACTACCTAAAAGCCATGATCAAAAAAGGAACCTAGAAATCATCCTTCAAGAAATCAAGCAAAATTGCCCTGATATTTTAGAACCCTGGGGAAAAATAGAAATTGAAAGAATTCACTAATCACCTCTTGTAAAAGATCCCAAAAAGAAAACTCCTAGGAATATTATAGCCAGTTTCTGGAGAGAAACTGGAGTTTCCAGATCTCCCAGGAGAAAATATTACAGGCAGCCAAGAAGAAACAATTTGAATATTATGGAAACACAATCAGGATAACACAAGATCTAGCAGCTTCTACATTAAGGGATTGGAGGACTTGGAATATAACAGTCTGGAGATCAAAGGAGCTGGGATTAAAACCAAGAATCAACTACCCAGCAAAACTGAGTATAATGTTTCAGGGGAAAATATTGTCATTCAATGAAATAGAGAACTTTCAAGCATTCTTTTTTTTCTTTTTGTTTTTTTTTGGGGGGGGGCGGGGGTTGAGGGCAGTTGGGGTTAAGTCATTTGCCCAAGATCACATGGCTAGTTTTTGTGTTATGTGTCTGGGGCTGGATTTGAACTCAGGTCTTCCTGACTCCAGGGCCAGTGCTCTACTCACTGAGCCACCTAGCCACCCCCCTTTCAAGCATTCTTGATGAAAAAACCAGAGATGAATAGAAAATTTGACATTCAGACACAAGAAGCAAGAGAAGGATGAGAAGGTAAACAGAAAAAAAAAAATCATAAGGAACTTATCAAAGTTGAACTATTTATATTCCTACATGAAAAAATGATAATTGTAACTTATGAAATTTTTCTCCATATGGGGATAGTTGAAAGGAATATAAGTGTATATATATTTATGCATACATATATATGTCTATATGGGAGGGTATATGTGTGTATGAATACATATGTGAGTGTATATATATATGTGTGTGTGTGTGTGTGTGTGTGTGTGTACAGATATACATAGACAGAGGGCACAGGATCAATTGAACAGGAAGTTATGATGTTTTAAAATAAAATTAAGAGGTGAGAGAGAAAGATAATGAGAAGTGATAGGGAGAGACAGAATAGGGTAAATTATCTCATATAAAAGAGGCAAGGGAAAACTGTTACAATGGAGAGCAAGAACAGAAAGGCAAAAAAGGAATGGGTCATCCTTACTCTTACTGAATATGGCTTAAGGAGGGAATAACATACACACTAAATTAGGTATCTTACCCTAAAAGAAAGTATGGGGGAAGGGGATAAGAGGGGGAATGATAGAAGGGGAGAGGGATTAGATTGGGGAGAAGGGTAGTTAGAAGCACATACTTTTGAAAAGGGACAGGGTCAAAGCAGAAAATAGTACAAGTTGGGGGCAGGATAGGATGGAGGGAGATATAGGCAGTCTTTCACAATATATCCACTATGGAAATGTTCTGCATAACTATACATGTACAACCTATATTGAACTGCTTATCTTTCCAGTAAAGGTGGGTGATAAGGGAAGAAGGGAAAGAATCTGGAATTCAAAATTTTAAAATCAAACTTAAAAAAAATAACACCATTATTATTATTATTATTATTATTATTATTATTATTATTATTTTACATGCAACTGGGAAATAAGATATACAAGCACTGGGGTATGGAGATCCATCTTTCCCTACTGGAAAGTCAGAGCGGGAATGGGGGAGGAAATAGGAGAGAGCAGATTGGGAGAGGGGGTATTCAGTGGGATCACTGTTTTGGGGTGGTGGGTGGTGGGTAGGGGAAAGACGGGGAGAAAATTTGTAACTCAAAATCTTGTGGAAATGAATGTTGTAAACTAAAGATAAACATAAAATTTTAAAAATGGGAAAAAAATTTGGAAATTGAGGGAATGCCCATCAACTGGGGAATGACTGAAGAAGTTGTGGCATATGATTGCAATGAAACACTATTGTGCTATAAGAAATAAGAGAAACTGGGGAAGACTCATATGAACTAATGCAAAGTGAAGTGAGCAAAACCAGGAGAACATTGTGCACAGTAATAGCAATATTTTTACAATGGTCAGCTGTGAATGACTTAGCTATTCTGATCAAGACAATGATTCAAGACAATTCCAAAGGACCCATGATGAAAAATCCTTCTCACCTCCAGAGAGAGAATTGATGGACTATGCAGATTGAAGCATACTTTTTTATACTTTATTTTTTAAATTTTGTTTGTTTTCTTTTGGAAAATGACTAATATGGAAATTGGTTTTGCATGACTGTAATATTAGATGTCAAATTGCTTGCTTTCTTGTGAAGGGGTCAGGGTAAGGAGGAAGGCAAAGAATTTGGAACTCAAAATTTTTAAAAATGATCATTAAAAATTATTTATATGTAATTGGGAAATATTTAACAAAATAAATAAAAATACTTTAAAAAAAGATGAAGGTGCTAGCTAGACGGAAACCAGAGGAAATGTGTATACACTCATGCAGAGTGAAGTGAGCAGAGCTAGTAGAACAATTTAAACAATCACAGCACTATAAGGATGAACAACTCTGAAAGCCTTAACTCTAACCTATACAATGACCAGAAGACTCATGATCAAACATCCTGCTCTGCTGACAAAGACGGGATGGAAGTTGAAAGCTAGAAGAGATCTGAATGCATGAAGCCTGAATCCATTTTACAGATGAGGAAACTGAGGCACAGAGAGGAGACGAGACTTGCCCAAGATCATACAGGTAGGATTTGAACCCAGGTCCTTTGACCAGTGCTCTGTCTACTTTACCATCATGTCTCCAGGGTCAGGTTTTTACCTAAACTTTGTATTCTTTCCCCCTAAACCCAGCAACAGTTGGTGGTGCGGTGGATAGAGTGCTGGTCCTGGAGTCAGGAAGATCTGAGTTCAAATCCAGCCTCAGACCATTACTAGCTCTATGACCCTGGGCAAGTCACTTAACTTTTGTTTGCCTCAGTTTCCTTATTAGACATGTTTTTCTGGATGTGGATGATGGGGGTAATAATAGCACCCACTTTGCAGAGCTCTTGTAACAATCCAATGAGATCATGATTGTAAAATGCTTAGTACAGCGCCTAGCCCATAGTGGGAGTCACGTTTGCTCCCTCTTTCTCTTTCCTGGGTCCCCTAGCTATGGGTGCTCTCCTTTCCCTCCTCCTCAAATTATTGTGTATATATTTTTAAGGTTGGAAAAACATTTACAATTATAATCTTATTTTATCCTCAAAGCAATGTTGTGGACAGGTGCTCCTGTCTCTCCATAATTTTTTGAAAAATTTGAACATTTTTATTTAAAGTTTTGAGTTCCAAATTCCCTCCCTCCCTCACTGAGATGGTAAGCAATCAGATATAGATTATACATGTGCAATTATGTAAAACATTTCCACATTAGTCATCTTGTACAAGAAGACTCAAAAGAAAAAAATGAAAGAAAATGAAAAATAGCCGGGTTCAGTCTGTATTCAATCAATATCAGTTCTTTCTCTGGAAGCAGATAATATGCTTCCTCGGTAATCCTTCAAGATTGTCTTGAATCATTGTATTTCTGAGAATAGCTAAGTCATTTCAGTTCTTCGTTGAACAATATTGGTGTTACTATGCACAACGTTCTCCTGGTTCTGTTCTCATCAGTTCATTTAAGTCCAGGTTTTTCTGAAATCATCCTGCTTGTCATTTCTTACAGCTTAATAATATGTCATTACAACCATATAACACATATTGTTTAGCCATTCCCCAACTCATGGGCATCCCTTTGATTTCCAATTCTTAGCTATCACAAAAAGAGCTGCAATAAATATTGTTGTACAAATAGATCTTTTTCCCTTTTGGAGATAATGTCTTTGAATTATAGACCTAGTGGTATTGCTAGATCAAAGAGTATGCACGGTTTTATAACCCTTTGTACATAGTTCCAAATTGTTCTCCAGAATAGTTGGATCAGTTCACAACTCCACCAACAGGAATTAGTGTCCCAGTCTTCCCACATTCCCTCCAACATTCAGTGTTTTCCATTTTTGTCATATTAGCCACTCTGGTAGGAGTGGCTCAAAGTTGTTTTAATGTGCATTTCTCTGATTAAGACAAACACAACAATCACCACCATATCTGTGTCGTAAAAGGAATTTGGTAGGGCTCCTTCTTCACCTATTTTTCCAAATAGTTTATGTAGTATTGGGATTAACTGTCCTTTAAATGTTTGGTAGAATTCACTTGTGAATCCATCTGGTCCTGAGGATATTTCCTTAGGGAGTTCATTGATGGCTTGTTCAATTTCTTTTTCTATGATTGGGTTATTTAGGTATTTTATTTCTTCTTCTGTTAATCTGAGTAATTTGTATTTTTGTACCTATTCATCCATTTCATTTGGATTGTCAAATTTATTGGTATGTAATTAGGCAAAATAACTGCTAACAATTGTCTTAATTTCCTTTTCATTGGTGGTGAATTCACCTCCTTTTTTTATACTAGTAATTTGGTTTTCCTCTTTCCTTTTTGAAATCAAATTAATCAATGCTTTATCTATTTTATTGTTTTTTTTCATGAAGCCAGTTTCTAATTTTATTTATTAGTTCAATGGTTTTCTTACTTTCAATTGTATTAATCTATCCTTTGATTTTCAGGATTTCCAATTTGGTGTTTAATTGGGGATTTAAAATTTGTTCTTCTTTTTCTGTTTTTTTTTTTTTAGTTACATGCCCAATTCATTGATATTTTTTCTCTATTTTATTGTTGTGAGCAATTACAGATATAAAATTTCCCCTAAGTACCACTCCCATAAATTTGGGTAGGTTGGGGGCGGCTAGGTGGCGCAGTGAATAGAACTCTGGCCCTGGAGTCAGGAGGACCTGAGTTCAAATCTGGCCTCAGACACTTTACACAAAAACCAGCTGTGTGATCTTGGGCAAGTCATTTAACCCCAACTGCCCTCCAAAAAAAACCAAAAAAAAAAAAAACCTTGGCAGGTTGTTTTATTGCTGTCGTTTACTTTAATGAAATTATTTCTATACTTTCTTCTTTGACCCACTTGTTTTTAGGATCAGATTATTTAATTTCTAATTAATTTTTAATCTCTTTTTCCATTGTCCATCATGGAATATAATTTTTATTGCATTTAATCTGAAAAGGATGCATTTACTATTTCTGCTTTTCTGCATTTGGTTGTGAGGTTTTAATGTCCTAATACATAGACAATTTTTGCCATGTACTGATGAGAAAAAGGTATATTCCTTTCTATTACCATTCAATTTTCTCCAGAGAGATATCATATTTAAATTTTCCAGAATTTTATTTACCTCTTTAACTTCTTTCTTGTTTATTTTTTGGTTAGATTTATCTAGTTCTGAAAGGGGAAAGTTGAGGCTAGTAAAAACTTAGTAAAATGTTATTATCTATTTCCTCCTATAACTCATTCAACTTCTTTAAAAAATTAGATACTATACCATTTGGTGCATATATGTTTTGTATTTACATGATTTCATTGTCTATGGTATCTTTCTACAAGATATAGTTTCCTTCTTTATCTCTTTTAATTAGAAGAATTGCTTTTGCTTTGTCTGAGATCATGATTGCTACCTCTGCTTCCTTTGCTTCAGCTAAAGCATAATAAACTCTTTTCCAGTCCCTTACCTTTGCCGTGTGTGAATCTCTGCTTCAAATGTGTTTCTTGCAAACAAGATATTGCAGGATTCTGGTTTTAAATCCATTCTGCTATCAACCTCTGTTTTATGGTGAGTTCATCCCATTCACATTTATAGTTATGATAACTATGATTTTCCCTCCACGCTATTTTTTCATTTGTTTATCCTCCTCTCTCTCTTACCCCCCATCCTTTCCCTCCTCACAAGTGTTTTACTTCTGATCACTACCTTCCTCAATATACCCTCCCTTTTATCAGTTTTTCCCCCACTTTCTATGATCCCTGTCTCTTTTTACTTCCTTATAGGGTAAGATAGATTTTTACGTCCAACTGAGTGTGTATGTTATTCCCTCTTTGAGCCAATTTTGATGAGAGTAAGGTTTAAGCTTTGCCTGCCTCCTCACCCCACCCTCATATTCCCCTCCATTATAATAGCTTTTTCATGCCTCTTTTATGTTGGATAATTTACCCTCATTTAATATCACCCTTCCTTCTTCCAGCCCAATTTTATTTCTCACCCCTTTTTTTTGTTTTTGGAGGGGTATCATTACATCAAAGTCACCTTATATCCACACCCTCTGTCTAAGTAATAAAGTTGCTAAGAGTAACAAATATTATCTTGCCATATAGAAATATTAAACAGTTTGACTTTATTTTCTTATGCTTTCTTTCTTCTCTAATTTCCTTTTAAAAATCCTTTTTCAGCTCTTCCAGGAATTCTTTTTGGGTGGGAGACCAAAGTTCATTTTTCTTTGAGGTTTCACATGCAACCATCTTGACACTACTGTCCTCTTCTAAGTTTATACCTTGATCCTCCCTAACACCATTTTTGGGGGTATTTTGCTCATTTTTTTCTGTCTTTTTTGGGGGGTGACATGGTGTTTTTATACAAGAGTTGAGCTCTGGTCCGGTACTGTCCCAAGCTTTTAGTGCTGGCTTTCACGGGGCTTCAGGGCTTAGCTGCTTTCTCTCTCTGGAGGGTAGGCTTCCTTTTTGTCTTGAATGGGGTTGGGGGGCGCTCTCTGTTGGCCTCCCCTGGGTGGAGGGCTTAGCTGCTGGCCTGCTCTAAGTGTGGAGCCTTGCTGCTAGGTTGCTATGGCAATAGAGTCTTTCTGGCAGCTGGCTCCAGAGGGGAGACCTTGTTTTTCGGTCTGCCCCAGGCTGGGAGCCCTGCTGCAGGTCCCCCGCTCTGAGGCTGGTGTCTGTTGCTGCTCTTGGACCCTGCTCTCCTCCCACCCCAGTGAGTTAGACCTTTCCTACCACGCCGATCAGTTGCCGCCCTGCTCCCAGACCAATTCTGAAGTTGTTTTCTAGTGTTTTGGAAGAAAATTTGGGAGGGCTTCAGAGGGTTCCCTCCTGACTCTTCCATCTTGGCACCAGAAGTCAAATTATTATGTATTTACTTATTAGGTTATGGTTATATCCTTGACTGGGATGTAAGCTCTCTGAGGGCAGTGACTATACTCACTTTCTTGCTTTGTTTCTCCAGTGCCCTGTATAGAGCCTGGCATACAGTAGGTGCTTAATAAACGAGCATTGTATTAGATTAGCTGGATGAAGAGATACCTACATTGGGGGGCAGAAGGTGGCAGGACCCTGGAGATGTTGGGGTGGGGGCAAGAACACTCATTTAGGCTTTCCTCAGGAGTGCCCAGAGCTGTTCCCACTCAGGCTTCTCAGCTGTAAAAGGAAGGTTAGAGGTGTTTTTCGGGCTCTGGGGTAGGGTCATTCAGCTCTTGGGGTGCTCGGGGCCCTGGGCATCCCAAGACTTTACCAAGGCCCTGCTCTGAGCAGGTAGAGACAGACTCTCTGGTGACTGGAGGAGACGAACTCTAGAATCAGGCTTGGAGCTGAAAAGGGACCATAGAGACCACTGGGGAGCCCCCAAAAACTTGGGCCCCAGTGAAAAGCCTTGTCCACCCTTCCTACCCCTGTCAGCTAAGGGCTGGGCAAACTAGTCAAGTGTCTATTAAGCACCTACTGTATGCCAAGAACTGTGCCACAGGCTAAAGATACAAGGACAAAACAGTGAGACAATCTCTGCTCTCCAAGAGCTCGCAGGCTCCTGGACCCTTGGCCTGAAGGTCAGGAGACTCGGTTCTGGTCTCTGATCTATTATTAATTTGCTGGCACTGACCCTCTTTGGTTCTCAGTTCCCCCTCTGTCAAACAAGATTGATAATCCCAGCCAGACTTCTAAGACTATTGGGCAGAGCTGCAGGGAAGATGGAGGTGGGAACTCTCAGGAAAGTGGGCACTAGATGCAGGTAGCAGGTTTGCAGAGCTAAAATCTGAACTCAGGTCCTCAGCCTCCAGGTCTGTCTTTTTCCTGAACCTGTACCAGAGCCTCAGGCTTCCCCAGCAGAGCAGGTCCAGGATGCCCCCTCCCTGAGGAAGGGTGACCTTCCCCTCTAGATCTATCCTCTGCCCCCACCCATCCAAGGAGCCCACCCCTCCCCCTTGGGGGTGTACTTACTGTGCTTCAGGTTCTGGCTTCAGCTGCTGACCAGAGATCTTTTTGCCTTTCCCAGTCATGCCAAACACCTCAGTAAAACCCTGCCAAGGCCTACTTCTCGGTCTTACCCTGAGACACACTGGCTCTTGTATGTTGGCAAGCCCAAGCCCGCCCTCTAGATCCAGCCCACAAGCCCAGACACTGCCCACAGCTCTGCCTCCCAAGCACAGGCACCAAACCCAATCCCTTTTAATTAACAGTGAAGGAAAAAGCAAACAGGCAACTTCCGTAGAAGTTTCTTCTTCTGTAAAATGAGGGAGATGGATTTGATGCCTTAGAGGGCCTGCCATTTCTGATATTTTTTTCTTTCTTTTTTAAATTTATTTTCAAAGTAAATGCTTTATTGACTTCTAGTTTACATCATTCATTTCTGCCAGATTTTGAGTTACAAATTTTCTCCCCATTTTTCCCCTACCCACTACCCCAAAATAGCAATCCCACTGGATATCCCCTCCTCCAATCTGTACTCTCCTATATCTTCTCCCAGATCCCCTCCAACTTTCCAGTAGGGCACAGTGGATCTCTATGCCCCAGTGCCTGTATACCTTATTTCCCAGTTACATGTAAAACAATATTAATAATAGTGTGTATATATATATATATATATATATATTTTAAACATTTGATTTTAAAACTTTGAATTCCAGATTCATTCACTTCCTCCCTTGTCACCCACCCTTACTGGGAAGATAAGCAATTCAGTATAGGTTGTACATGTGTAGCTATGCAAAACATTACCATAGTGGATATATTGTAAAAGACTGACTATATTTCCCTCTCTCCTATCCCACCTCCCACTTGTTCTATTCTCTACTTTGATCCTGTCCCTTTTCAAAAGTGGGTGCTTCCAACTTCTCTCCCCATCAGACTGCCCTCCTTTCCATCATTCCCTATAAAGACATATATATTCCCTTCCACTATTTTCATACTGAGAAAAGTTTCATCAGTTACAATTATTGTTTTTCCATGTAGGAATGTAAATAGTTCAGCTTTGATAGGTTCCTTATGATTTCTTTTCCCTGTTTCCCGTCTCATGCTTCTCTTGCTTCTTGTATCTGAATGTCAGATTTTCTATTTAACTCTGGTTTTTTTTCATTAAGAATGCGTGAAAGTCCTCTATTCCACTGAATGACCATATTTTCCCCTGAAACATGATACTCAGTTTTGCTGGGTAGGTGATTCTTGGGTTTAATCCCAGCTCCTTTGCTCTCCAGAATATCATATTCCAAGCCCTTTGATCTCTCAATGTAGAACCTTCCAGATCCGGTGTTATCCTGATTGTGTTTCCACAATATTCAAATTGTTTCTTCCTGGCTGCTTGTAATATTTTCTCCTTGATCTGGGAATTCCAGAACCTGGCCCTAATATTCCTAGGAGTTTTCTTTTTGGGATCTTTTCCAGGAGGTGATCTGTGGATTCTTTCAACCTCTATTTTGCCGTCTGGTTCTAAAATATCAGGGCAGTTTTCCTTGAGAATTTCTTGAAGGATGATTTCTAGGTTCTTTTTTTGATCATGGCTTTCAGGTAGTCCAATAGTTTTTTAATTCTCTCTCCTGGATCTATTTTCCAGGTCAGTGGTTTTTCCAACAAGATATTTCACGTTGCCTTCTATTTTTTCATTTGCTTGGATCTGTTTAATAGTATCTTGATTTCCCATAAAGTCACTAGCTTCCATTTGCTCCAATATAATGCTGAAGGAATGATTCTCCTCAGTGAGCTTTTGAGATTCTCTTTCCATCTGGCAAATTTGGCTTTTTAAGGCATTCTTCTCCTCATTGCCTTTTTGAGCCTCTTTTTGCCATCTGAGTTAGTCTATTTTTTAAGGTGTTATTTTCTTCAGTCAGGTTGTTGACTCTCTTTTCATGATTTTCTTGCATCATTCTCATTTCTCTTCCCAATTTTTCCTCCACTTCTCTTATTTGGTTTTCAAAATCCTTCTTAAGGTCCTCTATGGCCTGTAACCAGCTTGTATTTTTCTTTGAAGTGTTTGGTGCAGGAGTTCTGACTTCACTGTCTTTCTCCTGTTCCATGCTTTGATCCTTTTTGCCCACAAAATAGGAGTGTAAAGTTGGATTCCTCTGTTTGCTTTGCTTCCCTAGTTTGTTCACGTTGCCACTCAATTACTTGACTTTTGGGTTTTTTGCCACAGTAGGACTCTACTACCAGACAGAGGAGCTTTGTATCAAACACTGGGGTTTTCTCAGCTGCAGAAGATATTAGTTGGGTGCCTTCTCTGAAGCCTCTACATGCTCTGGCAAACTGGTCACACACCCCAGGACCTCTACCCTAGACTGCAATCCAGATCCAAGCAGGTTAAATCAAGAGCAATTACACCTCAGACTGGTTGATTGTAGGGGGGTCCCCTTACAATCTGTAGGCCAGGAGCTGAAGCAGTCATGTGTGGCTGTGGCTGCAGGGCCAGGGAGCCTCAGTGGCTTCTCCCCCCAGGGGCAAAAGCCGATGCACTCCCAACTACTGGATCCCAAAGTCCACACTGCACTGACCCCTCACTTTGTCCTTTGCATCTATGTGTTGATAATTCTGGAAACCACCACAGTTTCTGGTGATCTGAAGTCCCTCCAACCTGTGGTTGGTCAGACCTGCCCTGGGCTAAAACCTCAGGCTAGCAAGGGGCTGGGATCTGCTCCCAGAGCACTGTGCTGGCCACTTACTGCCAGCCTGCCAGGCTGTCCTCAGCAGAGGTTAGCTTCTCTGGTCATTTTGTGGGTTCTGTAGCTTCAAAGTTTGTTCAGAGTCACCTTTTACATTAATTGGAGGTGGTGGGAGCAGGAGCCCCACGGAAGTCCTGTTTCTACTTCGACATCTTGACTCCACCCCCCCTGACTTCTGATATTTTTTTTAAAGCAATTGGGGTTAAGTAACTTGCTTAAGGTTACACAGCCAGTCATTATTTATATGTGGGTGCTCATTTTCTGAGGCCGGATCCGATCTCAGGTCATCTCAACTCTGAGGCCGGTGCTCTTACTTACTGTGCCACCTAGCCGCCCCTATATTTTATATTTTAAGAAGCAATCCAACAAATATTTAACACCTACTATGTGCCAGGCCATTTACTAGGCATTGGGGGTCCAAAGACAAAAATGAAATAATTCTGGCTTTAAGGAGTTTCTGACATTCTAGAAGATACAACAGATAAATCGATGCAAGATAAATTAAGGAGGGAATAAATAATAAAGCCAGCTTGGGATGAGGTTAGAGAAATCAGTACAGACTTCATGGAGAAGCTGACTTTTGAGCTATGAGGAAAGCTAACAATCTGAAGAGATGTGAGGAGTGAGTGCATTCCAGGCATGGGGCACAACCTGGGCAAAGACAAGGAGGTGATAGATGCAATGTTAAATTCAGGGAATAATTGATAATCCACCTTGGCTGGAATGGAAAGTCCCTGAAAGAGAAATGTTAAATAAATTTGGAAAAAGTAAATTGGAGCTGGTTTGTGAACTTTAAATGACAGAAGGAGGAGTTGGTACTTAATCCTAGAGGTAAGAGGGCACCTTTAAAGGTCCTTCAGGGAGGGCCTGGTATTGTCAGACCCTCAACATGAGCTTCAAACTGCTGAGCTTATCCCATCCAGGAGTAAGGATCAGATATTGGCAACCACACATTCTGCCCCACTGAGTGGACGTGCTGGAAAAGGGTCAGGTTTCTCTCTGGTTCTCAGAGAGTAGACGGATGCTATCATGCAGTGTGTCAGTCAGTCAGTCAACAAGCATTTGTTAAGTGCTTTCTAGATACCAGTTGTTTTTCTGACTCCTTCATGCTCCCCTCCAGGGTAGAGACCAACCCACATGTACCAGGAGCACAGACAGCAGTCACTTAGCCGCTGGGGTAGAAACACCAATATTGTTCTTTTGATATCAAGTGTTGCCCATTTTCCACCACTGTTCACAATGGTTGAGATTTTCAGCCTTGTTTCTTTGAGCTACTTGTGGGCGTCTTCACTTCACCCTTAAGCACCTGGTTGGAACTTTTCCAGCCAATTATGCTATCTTCATATCTAGACAACCCAGATTTCTTTGCTTTATGTCAACAACTACCTAGCCACAGACACATCCACTCCCCCTTCAGCGTTGCTGGAAACTCCCTGGGTTTTACACACACACACACACACACACACACACACACACACACCCTTTGCCTACCCATCCCATCCACTTGCTTAATCACCTAAAAGATAAGTGCTGGCTAGGTAAATTTAAGCATCCATCGTAGGTCGTGCATGAATCAATGGAAGGCTCCCTGTCTCCCAGCTCCACCTAGGGTGGGCAGGCATCTTTGACCCGAAGCCTACCTGGCCCAAGCACATTAACTGAGATTGGAGGAGCCCTGAGAAATGGCTCTCCTGTGCTGCTTAAATCATCTCACTTCATTGCTACCATCTCGAAGTGCTTTGTACTGATGATGAGCTCCTTTTGAGAACGCTGGAATACTCATGAGAAGGTTAGAGTCTAGCCCAACAGCGAAGAAAGAACTGGCCATGGAGCTGGGTAAAAATCCTTCCTCAGATACAAGCCCTATGACTCCGGGCAAATCCCTTACTTCTCTGAATCTTACATTCTTCATCTACAAAGTCTACAAACCTCACAGCTGTTGAGGCTCAATTGAGAGGTTTACAAACCTTAAAACCTGTAGAAATCTTGGTCCTCGCTATTATTGTAGAGTTAGGGAACCACAGAATGTTAGAAAAGGAAAGGACCAAATCGACCCATTTTACAGAGGAGGAAACAGTCTCAAAGAGGGGAATGCCCTGCCCAAAGCTCCATAGACAACAGCTGCTGAACCAAGACCAGAACTTGTCCTTGACACTAACTCCAACCTTCTCTTCAATGCTGCAGGATACTGAATGCGTTTCACTGGGAGCAGCCACATAGACGCAAGGAACCTTGGGATCTCAAAGCTCAGGGGTGCCTAGAGGATGGGAGAGGGAAGGGAGAAAACTGAAAAGAGAGATGAGAGGACTCATGCCAGCAGTAACCAAGAGCCAGGGAGGGACTTACCTTCTTTCTGGGGGAAGATAAGAGACCAGAGGGCATTGCTGAGATAGAAATCCAGACCTTCCTGGGCTGCTCGGCTAGATCACCCTTCTGTCTGCCCAGCCCATGTCCCATCTTCTCTGCCCACCAAGCAAGTCAGCCCCTACTAGGGAATGTGGGAGTGCAGGTGGGGTGGGATGGGGAGAGGAGCCCTGTAGGAGGATGTAGATACATTTGTTGGTCCTGCCCTCGGGTGGCTTACAATCTAGCTGATCATATTGCCAGTGTTCTCAGGTCTTGGTAACACCCAGGCACTTGGATGCACCTGAGGTCTAGAGCCGGATGGGCCCCCCCTCATTGCAGAGATGAGGAAATGGCCCTTAGTTCAAAAATCCATTCATCCTGCGAGGACAGCTCAGTTTGGAGACAGCTGGGAGCCTCAGGACAAGACAACAAGCCCTCACTGTGTGCAGAATATTGTTCGAGGGAAAACATAGAGCCCACCTCCATGGGGCTCACAGTCCAGGTAAAGCATGAGATCCCAGTCTGAGCGCAGCCACCGTAAGCTCTGACAAGCTTTATCCAGATTCCTAAACACAGCGAGGACCCCAAAGGACAGCTATGTCTGGGCTCTAGGGGCACCACCTAGGGACTGAAGTGTTGCCTAATGCTATCAGCTCCAGCCCCCATTCCAGTGTGTTCTCTCTATTAACCACCCAGCGTCATTTAACAAATTAACAGCAATTAGCTCATTATTTGACAACTGCTGGGAAAACTGGAAATTCGTATGGCAGAAACTAGGCATAGACCAATACTTCACACCCTATACTAAGATAAGATCAAAACAGGTACAGGATTTAGACATAAAGAGTGATACCATAATTAGGAGAGCAAAGAATAGTTTACCTGTCAGATCTATGAAGAAGGAAAGAATTTATGACCAAACAAGAGAAAGAGAACACCGTGGAATGCACAATGGATAATTCTGATTACATTAAATTGAACTTTTTTTTTCAAAAACAAAACCAATGCAAATAAGATAAGAAGGAAATCTGGGAAACATTTTTTACAGCCACCATCTCTGATAAAGACCTCGTTTCTAAAATATAAAGAGAACAAAGTCAAATTTATAAGAATACATGTCATTCCCCAATTGATAAATGGTCAAAGGATATGAACAGGCAGTTTTCAGATGAAGAAATTAAAGCTATGGGGAGGCTAGGCGGTGCAGTGAATAGAACACTGGCCCTGGAGTCAGGAGGACCTGAGTTCAAATTTGGCCTCAGACACAACACAAAAACTAGCTGTGTGACATTGGGCAAGTCACTTAACCCCAATTGCCCTGCCTTCCCCCCTCCAAAAAGCACTCTTTTGTGGTGGCAAAGAATTGGAAATTGAGGGGATGCCCATCAATTGGGGAATGATTGAACAAGTTGTGGTATATGAAGGTAATGGAATACTATTGTTCTATAAGAAATGATGAGCAGGGCGGCTAGGTGGTGCAGTGAGTAGAATGCCAGCCCGGGAGTCAGAAGGACCTGAGTTAGGATCCGACCTCAGATACTTAACACACACAAACAAAAACCTAGCCATGTGACCTTGGGCAAGTTACTTAATCCAAGCTGCCCTGCAAAAAAAAAAAAAAAGAAAGAAAAGAAAGAAAGAAAGAAATGATGAGCAGGTGAATTTCAGAAAAACCTGGAAAGACTTGTATGAACTGATGCTGAGTGAACTGAGCAGAACCAAAGAACATTGTACACAGTAACAGAAACATTGTGTGATAACCAACTCTGATAGACTTAGCCCTTCTCAGCAATAGGAGGATCCAAGACAATTCCAAAAGATGCATGACAGAAAATGTTATCCACATCCAGAGAAAGAACTACGGAGTCTGAATGCAGTTTGAAGCGGACTATTTTCTCTCTCTCTCTCTCTTTTTTTTTGTTTTTGTTTTTTCTTTCTTGTGGTTTTTCACTTTTGTTCTGATTCTTCTTTCACAACATGACTAATGTGGAAATATGTTTAACATGATTGTACATGTATAACCTCTATCAGATTGCTGTCTTGGGAAGGAGTGAGGGAAAGGAGGAAGGAAGAAAAATTTGGAGCTCAAAATCTTACAAAAAATGAATGTTGAAAACTATCTTTACACATAATTGGAAAAAATAAAATACGATTAAATGAGAAAAAGAGGTCCCTATGTAAAAGCTAATAGATGGCCATTGGTTAAACGATGCTGGAGCCCTGATCACTGGTAATTAACAGTAGAAGGAACATAGAAGAATTCGGGGGAGAGCTAAGCCATTCTGTTGGATAACTTGGACACGCACATCCAAACTGCATTAAATTGTGTGGAGGGAGTGAACTCAAGACTCCTAAGCTGCCCCTGGAGCCTGGGCCACTGCTGCCACCAATGACGTCAATGCCATCACCACCCTCATTAATAATAACAATTACTGACTTATATGAGAGGCAGTGGGGTGTCCTGGGCTTGGCATCAGGGGCACCAAGGTTCAAATCTCTCCTCAGATACTTACTGTATGTCTTTACATTGCTATTTGTGTCACTACATTACATCCCTTTACATATTTCTGTCTTCATTTTCCATATCTGAAAAATTATCAGCTCTCCTGCTTGTGGATTTCTCCATTAAGCCTTCCTTCCCAGGAGGCTCATTAGGAATGCTTATTATCCTTACTGGTTGGGCTAGTCCAGGTGGAGGTGGTGGCAACTGTTAGGTGGAGTATCTCACAGTCATGTGGGGGTGATGAGAGGACATTCCCTCCCTTCTTCCAGGGAGGGTCACACTCCACACAGGGATAGCCTGACTTGAACTTTGGTGGATGGCTCCCAAGCCTACAATACTTGTCTTTGAAAGGTCATCAGGGTCATCATTGTCTTTGAAAGGTCATCATTCAGAAAGCTAACACCAAGCCCTCTTTTCAATTCAATCAGGGAAAATTTTTTCATACTTCATAAAGGGGTAAGAGGACATAGACACTTTATTCCTTTTCTTTTTTAATTTAATTTTTAAAATTTATTTTAAAGTTAATGAATTATTATTTAATATCTTATAAATAATTAATAATAAATGATTTACTACCCATTAAACTAATTTAAATTTAATTTTCTTTTAAATTTTTTCATTAAATTTCTTTTTAAATCTTATTTTTAGCTCCAAATTCTCTTACCTTTTCCTCCCCATTTCCTTCCCACAGCCAACAGTGACTGTGAATATGCCCGCATAGTACTCAATTGCAAAATATAACAGACTTTCCATATATACGACAGAAACAAAACATTTATTTAGGCACCAGAAAACCAAATCCCCACGCCAGGAAACTGAATCATAGCCACGTAGAAGTTAACACACCACAATGCAGCAGAGAGTCACACTGTCCTTTAGCCTTCCCACAAACATTTACTCACAAGCCTCCCTGACTCCTCAGGTGCCTCCTATCCTCTCTCCATCTCTAATTGCTCTGACTCCTAGTTTCCTATACCTTCTGCTCCCCCCTTCAGAAAACTCCTCCCACCACAGGCTCCATGTGATTACATTCAGCCTATGAGGGGGTAGAGAAGATCTTCAAAGCAGGGAAGGTCTTCAAATTACCATTACCATTACACCCATTGAGAAAGCAAGAAAAACAAAATCTGTTACAAACATGAATAGTGAAACAAAACCAGTTCCTACATTCATCAGTAGATTAGTCAGTAAGAATTTATTAAGCACCTACTTTGTGTTGGGCACCATGCTAAGGACTGGAGATACAAAGAAAGAATAAAATGGGAGAGATAATACTCAACCAAATATGTATGAACAAGCTATAGGCAGGAATTTATAATAATATATAATATTGATGTTACTTACAATAATTTAATGATTATATTATTTTAAAATATTTAATAGAGGGAAGGTGCTAGGATCCAGAGGGAGAGGCTTCCTGTATAAGGTGGGATTTTAGCTGGAACTTGAAGGAAACCAAGAGAGCCAGCAGTCAGAGCTGAGGAGGGAGGGCATCCCACACATGGCGGGTGGTCAGAGAAAATTTCTGGAGCAGAAAGATGGAGGATCATGTCTGAGAAATCGCCAGGAGGCCAGTGTCATTACACCAAAGAGTGTGTAGTGGTGAGTAAGGTATAAGGAGACTGGAAGGGTAGCAGAGGCTAGGTTATAGGAAGGGCTTGCAGTGTCAAACATTTTTGTATTTGACCCAAAAGGTGACAGGGAGCCAAGTTGAAAAAACAGCAGTTCCATTAACAATGACAGCAGAGACACTTAGCTTAACACATTGCTCCCTCATTATCTCAGTTATCTTCTCCTTGTTCAGCCAGTAGTCATATCCAGCTCTTCAAGGCCTCCCAAGAACCACAGCATGCTAGGCCCTTCTGTCTTCCCCTGTCCCCCAGTCTGTCCAAGCTCATGCTGGTTGCTCCCACGAAACGCTCCATCCTTGTCATCCTCTCACCTTCAATCTTTCCCAATGTCAAGGTCTTTTCCAATAAGCCCCATCTTTTCATTATGTGGTTAAAGTATTTAAGTTTCAGCTCTGGTATTCGTTCTTTCAGTGGGTGGTCTGATTTAATTTCTTTAAGTGTTGACTGATTTGATCTTTTTTGCTGTCCAACGGACTCTCAAAAGTCTTCTCCAGCATGACAGTTCAAAGGTATTGATTCTGCAGCACTCAGCTTTCCTTATAGTCCAACTCTGACAGCCATATCTTGCTACTGGGAAAGCCATAGCTAGAATTATAGACCTTTGTTGGCAAGATGTTGTCTCTGCCCTTTAGTCTGCTGTCCAGGGTTGACATAGTTTTCCTTCCAAGGACCAAGCATCTTTAAATTTCATGTCTGTGGTCTCCATCTGCAGTGATCTTTGAGCCCAAGAATATAAAATCTGACACTGCTTACAATTCTTTTCCCTCTATTTGCCAGAAAATGAGGGGACCAGTTGCTTAGATCTTGGTTTTGTTTTGTTTTTATGTTAAGCTTCAAGCCAAATTTTACACTTTCATCTTTCACCCTCATCAAGAAGCTTCTGAATTCTTCTTCACTTTCTGTCATCACAGCGGTATCATCTGAATGTCTGAAATTGATGTTTCTCCCAGCAACCTTAATTCCAGCTTTTGATTC
The DNA here is from genome assembly GCA_011680675.1 of Gymnobelideus leadbeateri. Lineage (NCBI taxonomy): Eukaryota > Metazoa > Chordata > Mammalia > Diprotodontia > Petauridae > Gymnobelideus > Gymnobelideus leadbeateri. The sequence goes on from WOXC01004100.1 coordinate 438,790, forward strand.
ATCCTGGCATTTCACATGATGTACTCTGCAAAACCAATCAAGTGTTCCATGTTCAGTTCTAATTGTTGCCCCTTGTCCTGCATACAGGTTCCTTAGGAGACAAGTCAGATGACCTGGTACTTCCATCTCTTTGAGGATTTGTCACATTTTTTGTGACCCACACAAAGTTTTTAGTGTAGTCAGTGAAGCAGAAGTAGATATTTTTCTGGAACTTTCTTGCTTTCTCCAAATCCAGTGAATGTTGGCAATTTGGACTCTAATTCCTCTGCCTCTTCAAAAACCACTGCTGCACTTCTGGCAATTCTTGGTTCACATACTACTGAAGCCCAGCTTGTGGAATCTTAAGCAGAACCTTGCCGGCATATGAAATGAGTGCAATTATTTGATAATTTGAACATTCCTTGGCATTGCCCTTCTTTAGGACTGGAACATAAACTGATTTTTTCCAATCCAGGGGCCACTGCTGAGTTTTCAAATGTGCTGGCATATTGAGTGCAGAATCTTTTGGGATTCTCAATAACTCAGCTGGAATTCTGTTACCTCCACTAGCCTGATTGTTAACAGTGCTTCTTAAGGTCCACTTGATTGCATTCTCCAGGATGTCTGACTCTAGACCAATGACCACAGCACTGTAGTTATCAGTGATGCTAAGATCTTTTTTGAATAGTTTTTCTGTATATACTTGGCACCTCTTCTTAATCTCTTCTGTTTCTGTTAAGTTCCGACCCTTTTTGTCTTTTATAATGCCCATATTTGCCTGAAACTTTCCCTTGACATCTCTAATTTTCTTGAAGATATCTCATCTTTGACATTCCATTGTTTTGCATTGCTCATGTAAGAAAACCTTCTTCCCTCCCCTTGCTCTTCTCTGCAGCTTTGCATCCAGACTTTCCCCTTCTCTTTCTCTTTCTTTCTTTGCTAAGCTATTTGGAAAGCTTCACCAGAAGCCGTTTTGCTTTCTTGCTCCTCTTTCTCTTTGGCATGCATCTGGTTGCTGTCTCCTGCACAGTATTATTAACCTCTAAGTTCTTCAGGCACTCTTCTCTACCTTCTTCATCACCTCCACTTCATATCCAGAAGGGATCTTATCTAGGGCATACTTGTATGGTTTGGTGACTTTCCTACTTTCTTCAATTTAAGTCTGAATTTTACAATAAGAGCCATAGTCAGCTCCAGGTCTTCTTTGATCTGACTGTATAGAGTGTCTCCACCTTTGTCTGCGAAGTAGATCATTTCTTTTTTTTTTTCTTTTTGGAGGGCAATTGGGGTTAAGTAACTTGCCCAAGGTTACATGGCTAGGTTTTTGTTTGTGTGTGTTAAGTGTCTGAGGCCGGATCCGAACTCAGGTCCTTTTGACTCCAGGGCCAGCGCTCTATTCACTGCACCACCTAGCCACCCCAAAGTAGATCATTTCTACCAGAAGATTTCTGTATTGACCATTGCCTTTTGGGCTGTTGAGAAGGAGTGTTTGCTCTGACCAGTGAGTTCTCTTGACAAAGCTCCATTAGTCTCTGCCTGCTTCATTTGGTATTCCAGCGCCAAACTCGTCTGTTATTCTGATTATTTTTTCATTTCCTACTTTAGCATTCCAGTCCCCCATGATGAAGGTGGCATCTATTTTTGTGTTATTTCTAGAGGATGTTGTAGGTCATTGCAGAACTGGTCAGCTTTGGCCTCTTTGGCATCAGTGCTTGGAGCATAGACTTGCATTGCTGTGCTGTTAAATAGTTTGCATTTGGTTGGAATAGGCCTCATTCTGTCATTCTTGACATGACACCCCAGGCCTACTTTTCTCACCCTTTTATTGACCATGAGGGCTACTCCATTTCTTCTGAGGGACTCTTGCCCCCATAGTAGCATATGTAATGATAGCCTGAATTAAACTCACCCATTTCTACCCATTTAAGTTCCCTGACACCCAACATGTTGATGTTTAATCTTTCCATCTCCTGGTTGACCATATCCAGCTTACCTTGGTTCATAGATCTCATACTCCAGGTTCCTACACAATATTGATCTTTATGGCATTGGACTCTCCTTTCATCTCCAGAAACACCCACAGCTGAGCTTCCTTTGGGCTTTGGTTCAGCTGCTTCATTAGTAGTGGAGCCATGGGTAGTCGTCCTCTGCTCTTCCCCAGTAGGGTATTGGATGCCTTCCAACCTGAGGGGCTCATCTTCTGGTGCCATCTCTTGGATCATTTTAGTATTGTCCATGGGATTTTCATGGCACAGACACTGCAGCAATTTCTCATTTCCTTCTCCAGCAGATCTCCTCTTGTCAGGACTCTCCACTATGACCTGTCCATCTTAGGTAACCCTGCATGGCATAGCTCAGAGTTTCACTGAGCCACACTGACCCTCCACCATGAAAAGGCAGTGGTCCTGGAGACATATCTGCCCCTTGCTTTCTGTGATTAAAAATCAGTTCATAAGCTGGGGGAAAAAGGAAATCATCACTGCTCCCAGATAACTACAGATAACATGAATGTGGCTAGACTGGAAGACCTCTAAGCTCTAAATCCAGGATCCTTATGAAATGGAGAGGTCACTCAGAAATCTGGATGGAAGGCCAGACCAGACACATCACTGACTGGGGTGGGAAAGGGGGTTTGCTGAAGGCAACCCATTGTGAAAGCTTTGAGGAACCATTTAGCAAGGCTGGCCATAGAGGAGATGAGGGTGTTTCGAAAAGTGATCCAGCAGGAAAATGAGAGACTGAAGAGTGTCCCTTAAAAAGCAACACAGAATGACTTTGATGGAAAACAGAAAGACGATCTATAAGGCAAAGGGATGATCCGGGCGGCCTCAGGAGGGGGGGACAAATGTGACAGATGGAAAGAGGAAGAGAAGGACGGGAGTACAAGGGAGCCGAGAAACAGATGTGAGGTCCTTCTTGGAGAGGAGGGCAAGGGCCCTCTGAGCAAGAGGCAGCTGTTTGTCCTCCAAAACCAGCAATGACAGCAGCAATACTCATATTACAATTTATTGATTGACCTTGGATAGTGCATAGCAAACGTGTTTTACTTGAGCCCGTGAGGAAGGTGCAGCAAGAATCGCTGTGTCTATTTTATAGTTAATGAAAATGAGCCTCGGAGATGCTAAGTCACCTGCCCAAGGTCACACAATAAAAGTCCAAAGTAAAATTTGAACTCAGCTCTTCCTGACCCAGTGGCCAACATGGCGCCACTCCCCTGGGAGGCAGTCATAGATAGAAGTCTCATCAGATGAGGGAGAAACCAGGAGCTGTCAGCTAAAGATGCAATCAATGAATAGTGATGGGTGAGGGAATAAGACAGCTCTTTGTCAGCATAATCCTTGAAGGGTTTGCACAGGGCAGATCAGGGCTTGAACCAGATCACCTCAAGACTTGTCCAACCAGCTAACAGCTACCTGCATCTGCTGATTTCTGTGGGCCCCAGTGATGCTGCCCGAAGGACTCTAGAAAGCATTGCTAAAGAATGGGTATGACGTCTTGGGAAAGAAGATGGAGACCTTAGATCACACAGTTGGGTGTGATTCTCACTATTTCCAACAAAAATCAAAGGCTTCAGCAGAAAGAGGGGAAAAACGAAGGGCTGGGAAGTCATCAGCTTATCAAGCGCAGTGTCTGAGAATGGGGTTTGGATCTGAATCATGGCTGAAAATGTGGTCATGAAGGGCATGGAGATGGAGTGCATCTCATGGGGGCCACTAAGAATGGATTGGCCTCAATTCTGACCAGAGGTTTCACACTGAAAAGGAGTGGGGAGATAGAGAAGACTGGCCATGTGTTCTCCACACGCTAGTATGCAGACAGACTAGTGACAGCATGAGAAGAGGAACAGCAGGAGAAACAAACAGACAAAATCCAGCAAAGGGGCCAGAAAAAATCCATGGCCTCAGACATCTGGACATAGATATTACTAGACACAGCTAACAAGCAAGGTGAGCAAAGAACGCTAAACACGTCCTCATCTGTGAGACTTGCTGGGATGAGATCCCTGACTGGAATATAACTCTGAAAGGGCACACCTTATTCAAATGGAAAACCATAGGGAGAGGGAGAGTAGCATTGCATATTAAAGAGACATTCAATGAATGTAAGGAAACCCAGGAACCATGGCAGGGAGCATTTGGGTGGTGATCAGTAGAGGTAGAAACAAATCAATATTGTGGCTTGGAGTATACTACAGACCACCTGGGCAGAAAGTCACAATAGATGATGAGCTGGGAAAACAGATTGAAAGCAAGGCCTGGAGGCCTGCCGATGAGGTCAAACATCCTCAGCTGTCCATCCCTGGTCACTCTTGTTCCTACCCCCATAAGCTCCCACTGGGAGTCCTCCCAGAGTGCTGGGACCTTTCTCTTGATTTCTTGGCAATGCACATGGGGTACATGGATGATGGAGCTGTAGGGACAGATGATGAGATTAACAAGAGATCCTAGAGGGTAATTGAGGGGGACAGATGTAACTGCATCACAAAAGGCCACTGGTCCCATACCTGTGATTTCATCCATGGAGAGAGCTGTTGGTGTGGGCACTGCCTCCCCTAATGTGGATGGGCCAGTTCTCTACAACTCCATCAGAGAGTGTCAGGAGACACAGAATTTTCAGGATATTTGCTCAGATTTGCTACACAGGCCACCCCTTGGCAGCTGGGAGAGGTCAGGGTGTTAGCAAAGGTGACATCTCTGAACCTCATGAAGTCACCCCTCCCGCACCCACCCATAGACAAGAGACACAAAGCAACCCTAGCACTAGAACTCTGAACTATATGCTGTAGAGGTTGGTAGAGTAAATTTCTTTGGTGCCGCCCAGGAATAATTTCCACCAAAAGCAGGCATGCCAAGCTCTACTGTTCAGTCTTTTTCACCAACTGACCTCATGGGTCCTGGCTTCTGCCACTGCCTCCAGAGCCCATCTGATCTTGTCTGTAGGCAGGTTGGGGGGTTATCCAGGGAGAAGAGCTACAGTCAATAGGCCAGACACCTTATCAATTGGTTTGGAGCCTCTCAATTATTGTCATACCCTAAGTGGCGGACACAGGAGATACAAACAAGGCAAGCCATTCTTCAAGACTTCTCTTCTCTCTTCTCATTATTAGAAGCCAGACTTTCTTCATCTCCAGTTGTGGGGGGATGTGTAACCCCAGGCCTCATGGAGGGGAGTGCAATCTAGCATGGCTATTGGGAGGAAGTTCCTGTTACGCCATGGTGCCCACTGATTATTGATTGGTCACTACTCCTGACCCCAGGATAGGATTGATTTGTGGCTTACTCCTCCCAATTCAATTCAAAACCATCATTAACTGCCATGTGCCAAGCCCTGGGTCAGGGAAGGCAAAAACAAAACCTCCCCTGTCTTTGTGGGACTTGCGTCTTACTTCCAAAGTGACCGGGGCAGGGCCCAGCCTCCATGCCCCAATGTTCCAGCTGGCCCTCTGACCTTGCTGAACACTAGACTCTCTTCAAAGGGTAACTGAGTAGGAGAGAACTTCTACAATACATCAGCTATTCTGAAAGTACATTGGCAAACGTGAGAGCAGATCCCGATCTCTGAGGCTTTCACAGCCAACCCCAAGGCTTCCTCCCCCACATCTATCACCTCCTTGGCTTTGAGGGAAGACCAGTGGCATCTACCCAAACACAGCAGCCTTAGCTTCCAGCTCCAGACAGCTGGACACATCTGGATTGGGCTCTGTCCTCAGGACAGAACTAGTCTCATTTCTTCCTGAGCCTAATTCAGCCAGGCTGGCAGATCCATAAACATATTTTTAGCTGGGATTCTGAGCCTTCCGCCAGACTCTGGGCCCCATCCACACCCACAGTGTGGACTTCCTCATTAGGTGCCCACAAATCGGCATCTTCTGGGCGTGGCTCTTCTCTAGTAACATATCCAATAAGTCTATTTGACTTCTGCTTCCACCAAAGGTCAGAATCTCTCCCCAGAGAAGCCACAACCCAGATTTTCAGGATTTCTATCCAAATGTCTTCATCATCATTTCAGAAATTCCTGGGTGCTACCCTACAGGCTGCATTTGAAAAGATTTACCTCCTGCCATTCCAGTAAAGCCTTTCCTAGATTTGCAGAATCACTATAATCTCTCTCTCAGCCCTATTATTGCCTGGGCTGCTAGGTTAGTTCTCCTCATACACCATAGGTGATGCCCAGCTGGACCAATGGCTCTCCATCCTGTACTTTGGTGAGAATGCTGCCCTTGTCCTAACGGTGCCACTCCCTTCACTGGCAGACAGATTCCTACTGCTCCATCCCTCTCTAGAAAAATCCATCAAGAGTCCTGGCCTCTGTCCTGGACAGGTTATAACTGGATCATCTCAGTGTTCAGTTCTGATTAGAGTGGATGCTGATAAACTATGACGTTTATCAAAGAAGGATGATCAGGAGGGTGAAGGGCCTGGACCCCATGCCTTATCAGGATTGGCTAAAGGAACTAGGTAGGGCTGTATTGGCTAGAGTACTGGACCTGGAGTCAGGAAGACTCTTCCTCCTGAGTTCAAATTCAGCCTCAGATACTTCCTAGCTGTATGACCCTGGCCAAGTCACTTCACCCTGTTTGCCTCCATTTCCTCATCTGTAAAATGAGATGGAGAACGAAATGGCAAACCCCTGCAGGATCTCTGCCAAGAAAACCCCCAGTGGGGTCACAGAGAGTCAGACACAGTTGAAAAATGACTCAGCACCAACAAAGGCACTAGGGGTGTCTGACCTGGAGAAGAGGTCTTACAATGACCATCTTCAGGCATTGGAAGGGCTGTCCTGGTCCCACAAGGCAGAGACAAGCATAATCAGTAAAAGCTGCAAAAAGACAAGGAAAACCACCTCATAATGAGAGTTGTCTCCAAGCGCTGCCCAGGGCTCGACTGACCCCTTGTCAGAAACGTCTTGGAGAAATCCTTAGGCAGGGAGGGGCTTGGGCTGTGCGGCCCCTGGATCACCCTCCAGCTCCAGAAAAATGCGATTCTAGGATGCCATGATGGCCTTTCCAAAGAGGCTTCGTCTCTGAGTTCTGGCTCTCAATTTGTTGTGAGGAAATGGGAAAGGACAAGAGCCACATGGTCATTTCCAGTCTCTTCCTTACTTGTCACCTTGAGAGCAGAGACTGTCTTTTACCCTTCTTGGTTTGAGAGTGATTCAGCCAGGCTGGGACACCCCCAGGAATCCCACCATGGGGGGTCATCTTCCTGCCTCCTGGTGTCTCCTACGATAGCAGGAGCTTAATAAATGTTCATTGACTGATTGATTGTCTCCTAATCTCCACACCTATTCCGTTCACTCACTTATTCAACAAGCATTTATTGTCCACTAAACTCCAGACACTATGCTAGGTGCTTAGGACATGGAGAATATAGGTCCTTGTTTACAAGTAGCTTACAGTTGAATGACAGAGACAACATGTGCACATAGAAAAAAATATGAAACATAAACAAAATCAATACCAAGTAATTGTATGGAGAGTAGGGGCACTGGCAGCTGGAAGAATCAGGGAAAGAGTCCCACATGGGGGGGGGGGGCGGTAATGCTTGAGCTGAGTCCTGAAGGAAGCTAGAGAGTCTGGTCAATTAAACAAGAGAAATGGTGTGTGTGTGTGTGTGTGTGTGTGTGTGTGTGTGTGTGTGTGTGTGTGTGTGTGTGTGTGAATACAGAGCATATCACTCAGGCCAGGCTAGATGCAAAGCCAAAAAGTGTACCTGGAGATAACTACAGGGTTCAAAGGCAGTGTAGTAGGTATATTCTGGAAAAAAAGTCAGAAATTTTGGGAAAAAAATAAAAGCCAAATTCTTTAACTAACTCAAGTCCCTATTTTTCCCAGGAGCCCCACCTCAAATTCAATCACCTTAAACCATAGGATTTAGCAATTCACTCTTAAAGGCCACGTGTTTTATTAATTATTAATCTGTTAGCATGAAAAGCAAGAAAAGAACAATGCTAACAGTTACAGATTTAGTAACATTGCAGCTGGCCTTAAATTTCCTATCTTCCTCAGCCCTCTCTCCTCCAGTCAGTTGGGGAAACAGAGGAAAAAAGGATTTAAATCTAAGTCATGAGTGAAAATTTTTGCAGCAATGACTTCTGGGGAAAAGATGAGGAGGAAAAAAGCTACAGACAGGGCTTAGTGTGCTTTCAGCAGCCACCACACCCTCCCCCCACTGCTGCTGTTGCTTATTTAGCCTACCCTAGCCTTGGACAGGTTTCTGGGCACAGGCCACTTTATTCCTCTTCCAGGAATCTCCCCGAGGCAGTCTAGTCAACACCTTGGGCTGTGTGTGTAAACACACACTTCACTTCGTGAATATCTCTCTCCACTTTCCCATGCTCTTAGCCCACCCTTACTCTACTTCTCATCACATATAGGGGTAAGGAAGGAGTCCTCCATCCTCTACCACCTTCAGGTACACCTCTCTACCTCTAGGACTGCGTGGAGGAAATCAGAAACATGAGGACCCTGGAAGGTGCTTGCCTACATGCAACTGCAGTCTCTGTGAGCCCTGATTCTCCAAAGTCTCCATGATCCTGAGGAGTCCCCCCTGAGTCTCATCAAACCCAGGTTACCTAAGCATTTATTAAGCACTTCCTGGTGCCAGGCACTGTGTCAGGAGCTAGGGGTACAAATAGGACCTCATATCTTGTAAGGGGAATATAACATAGACATATTGTGTCATTCTCTTCAAAGAAGTGGTGGTAAGGAAAGAGTTCATTCCAGGCATGAGGAAGAGGCTGTACAAAGTTCAGCGGACAGTAACCTAGAGTGGGGAGAGAGTGATATATATAATCAGCCTGGAAAGGGACATTGGAATTTGATCCTTAAGGGCTTTGCAAGCCAAAGAGATGGGTTTGTATTTTATCCTCAAGGCAATAGGGGAACACAGCAGTTTCCAGAACAGGAGAGGGATGTGGTCAGAGCTATCCTTTAAGAAAATCACCACAACAGCTGTGTGCAGGATGGTTGGGAGAAAGGAGAGACTAAGTGGGAAACTCTCGTAAGAAGAGAAAGGCCTGGACAGGGACAGGGGCTGGGTCCCCTCTAACTGGCCAGAATCTTCAAGGCCCAACAGGCAGTAGTTCTGCTTTGGGGATCCCTGACCCTCTTTCCATGAGGCTTGTTACTTCCTTGATGTTATGGGGATGTGAATCCCTCCTTCCCCTCCATATCCAGCCAACTCCAGCAGGGCTTGAGCTACAAAGGGGATGCCCTGATTCGAAGCAATTCACTAGGGTACCCCATGGGATGAGGCAGGCCACATCAGACCAGAGAGAGTTCCAGCATCAGAGCTTTTGAAAACATTCTCCCAGCCCCAAAGGGAGAGCTACCACTCCCAAGACTATTGAAGCCATCTAGCCATGAAGTTAGAAGTGACCAGTGTGGTCCCCTCTACCAGAGGATGAATGTTCAGTGGGATCAGATTGGGAGTTTCAGTGGCTGGCCTACTGGGACCACATCCATGGTTAGGTGAACCCCTTGATGGAAGGCCCCTAAGCCAGTCATTCAACAAGCTTTTATTAATTACCTACTATGTGCCAGGTACAGTGCTAAGTGCTGAAGATGCAAAGAAAATACACAAGACAGACTCTACCCTCAAGCAGCTCCCAGTCTAATGGGAAAGACAACATGCAAACAACTATGTAGGAACAAGAGATATAAAATGTAAATGGGAAATAATCCCAGAGGGAAGCTACTCTAAATTGAGGGGCAGGGAGTATCAAGAAGAGCCTGTTATAAAAGGATGGGAGTTAAGATGAATCTTGAAGGAAGCCAATAAAGCCAGGAGGTGGGTGAGTGGAGGGCACCATTTGAGGTTTAAAGAACATTACAAAACCCTTAAGTCTGAAGATGGATTGCAATGTGCAAGGAACAATGAGGAGGCCTATGTCACTGGATTGTAGAGTATGGGGAGGGGAGCCTAGAAAGGTAGGAAAGGGTCACACTGTGGAGGGCTTTAATTGTCAAATAGAGACTTGTGTATTTGATACTGAAGTTGATAGGGAGCCCTGAAGTTTCTTTAATAGAAGATGGACATGCTATGGAAAGACTTATGCTTTCAGAAGGTCACTTTGAATAATGGACTGGAGTCAGGGGAAACTAGAGGCAGGCAGATCCTCCAGCAGCTAATTCAATAATCCAGGCCTGAGGTGTTGAGGGCCTGCACCAGGGTGGGGAGTAGTATTAGAGGAGAGAAGGAAACATGCAGGAAAAGCTCCAGAGGTGAAATCAACAAGAGTTATTGCAGAGGTGAAATAGATAAGAGATGTTTCAGAAGTGAAATAGATAAGAGATGTCCATGTCACAGAGGTGAAATAGACAAGAGATGGTGCAGAGGTGAAATTGACAGGCCTTGGTCATAGCTTGGATGTGAGGGTTGAGAGATAGTAGGGAGTTAAGGCATCTGACTCCTAGGTTGCAAGCCATAGGGACTGGGAGGGTGGTAGTGACCTTTATAGCAATGGGAAAGGTAAGAGTGAGGGTTTAGAGAAGAAAGATAATGAGTGTGTTTTGGGGACATGTTGAGTTTAAGGAGTCTACAAAACATCCAGTTTAAAATGTGCAGTAGGCAATTGAACATGCAGACTGGGAGACATGAGAAGTTAGAACTAGATAAATAGATCTGATAATAATTTGCATAGAGATGATAATTAAACTCATGGGAACTGGTATGATCACCATACAAAATAGTATTAAGGGAGAAGAGAAGATGGTCCAGGGCAGAATTCCATGGAACACCCACGGGTAGCAGGTGTGGACTGGCTAAAGATCCAGCAAGGGAGATTCAGAAAGTGTCAATAGGGAGGAGGGAGGAGGACCAGGAGAAAGCAGTATCATGAAACCTTAAGAGAGGAGAGAGTATCCAGCAATCAACAGTGTCAAAGGCTGCAAATTGAGAAAAAAGCCATTAAAATTTGGCTGTTAAAAGATTGCTGACTTAGGGATGCTAATTACATTCACCCAGATAGCTAAAAGGTCTCCTGTGCCTATAGACAAAGCTTTCAACACAATAATAATTGCAGGAGCAGTCCTTCAAGCAAAGAGGAAAACAATCCACTGTTGTTGGAACAAAACAGAATAATAATTAACATAGTGTCAGGGCTCACAAGCCAATCTATAAACGTCACCTCCCTGAATCCCCACAATAACTTCAAGAGCTAGACACTTCAGGCATCCCAGCCCACCTCTGGGTGACCAGCACTCACCTCAGTTTATCTCTAAAATGAGGGGTGTGGGAATTATTATTATCCAACCTACAATAAAAGAGACAGAGGCAGAGCTCTGAGCGAACAGTACTTTATTAAAGGGTCCAAGGTACTCTCTAATGAAGAGGACCTCGGATCTTCCTCACATTCTGAGATGCCCCCTTCCAGCACCTTGTTTTTATAGGGTTTGATATTTAAATATCCAAAAAGAGGCATGGTGAAATAGACCCTGTTCTTGAGGGCCAAAAAGGACATATTAGGTGGGGGTGGGGTTAGAGGTTGGGTGAAGCCTGGGGCATCTCCACAGACTAAGGGTCATAAAATGGTCACCTGCTGGGTTTAGACGGGGAGTTTGAATAAAACAGGACCGAGATGTCTTTGCCATCCTTCTGATTTTGCACAAAGTGAGTCTCAGAACTTGGTAAACAAGGAGTGAACATTACATTAAAGTTTGAGACCCGCTGTGAGAACCTGTCTATCCCTCTATGATTTATGTGGAATATCAAACTGACTAATACTGATTGGAACAGAGTAGAGGTCCAAATGAACCATTTCTCACAGGCGGCTGGACCAGGTGGCCTGTGGAGGCGCTTACAACTCTAGGTTTCTGAGACTGATTTTACAAACACTGAGAGCCCTTCTGTGCTATCTTTCTCTCTGGATATTTCCTATTTCACATGAGCCCAGGTAACCTCAACAACAACAACAACAGTAGCAGTTGCTAGCCTTCGGATATCGCTTTAATGCTTGAAAAAGTGCTTTGCCAATATTTCCTCACTTTATTTTCATAATAACCTTTGGAAGTAGGTGCTATTGGCATAGCAGTTTTATAGATGAGGAAACTGAGGCAGACAGAGATAAAGTGCCTTGTCCATTGCCATACTCCTGGTGTTTGTGGCTGGATTTGAAGTCAGGCCTTCCTGACTCCAGGTCTATGCACTGTGGCATCACCTAGCTAACTCTGATAATTACCATTTTAAAATATATTGTTTGATGTTGTAGTTCTAAGTGGTAAGACTTCAATATGGAGTGCCCTAGGCACTATAAACAGTGATAGGCAGCCAGTACTCTCCCACCAGTCTGACTCATTCAATGTCAAACATGGAAATGATGATGGTTCCTGATTGGACGAGGCTTCTGCTGACTATAGCAACCACAGCTGCCACTTTTTTCCTGGGACCCCAATTAACTCAAATCCTCCTTCCCAATTAGGAAATTTCCCCAGGCAAGTCTGGTCACCGATAAGTGACCTGGAGAGTTTTCCCCACACAAAGCTTGCCTGATCAGACCCCACCTGGAACATGCATGGCCACTGAGACCTTTGCCCCATCCCCCTTAACCCCTGCCCATTTACCTCCTTCATATGAACAGCCCTGGACCAGGAAGTGTCTGATTCCTGCCTGTCTCAGTTGCTATATAGTATGGATGGTTGCTTTCCCTTCCCTTCCCCTCCCTTTCCTTCCCTTCCCTTGCTGCCAAAGCTGTGGATTCTGACTGTCTCATTGCCCAATAAGAGGTAAGCCAAGGGAAGTGGGTGCCCATTGCTGTTGTTGCCCTGCAGAATGAGAACAGCCTTTCACAAGAGCACAGATCTCAGAGATGGGCGCACCCACCTCAGTAGAACCAGGACTCAATCCGCTGGATCCTGGCCTCTCTTGCCAGCACCCACCCATCCAGTGTTTGGGGAACTGATTTGTGAACACTGTTATCCTCATTCTAATTCTTCCCCTGGGATGCCGAGCACAGTTGGAGGAGTGCCTTGGGCCCACTGACAAACCAAGCTGCCTTCATTCATCACTGTGTGATAATCTTTTCATTCCTGTCTTGTTGACTCTCCACCAGCTGTAAAATGAGGGTGTTGGAAAGTGTGGCCTCCAAAGAGCCTTAGTAAAATCTAAAATTAGGAACCTGTAAGTTCCAAGCTCTCTCTTCTCTCCTCCTCCAAGATACACACCCTTAAAGCCTCTCTTCCTCTCACCTTCAACATCTCTTTCTAAAAAAGAAAAAAAAGGAGAAAGAAAGAAAAAAAAGCAAGTGGCTAGGTGAATAGAGCACCAGCCCTGGAGCCAGAAGGACCTGAGTTCAAATCTGGCCTCAGACACTTAACCCTTACTAGCTGTGTGACCTTGGGCAAGTCACTTAACCCCAAATGCCCTGCCTTGCCCCCTCCAAAAAGAAAAAAAAAGGGGGAGGGAAGGAAGAAGGAAGGAAGGAACCCTATCAAACCAGTTATGTATGATTCAGATGTCCAGCTGAGTTACACCACAAACTCCATTTCCCATTCCCATGCCTCTATATTGGTTGACCCCCATGCTGGGAATGCCCTCCCTCCTCCTCTTAGAATCCCCTAGGCTTCCTTCTCAGCTCAGCTCATGGGTGGTCTCCTTCAAGTCTTTTCTGCCCCTTCCCAGGTACTAGCACCCTCCCCACACCAATTAGCTTGTGTCTCCATAGCATTGTCAATTTGGTAAAATGATATGGATGATGTCTTTTGACTCCTGCATAAATAGGATTGAAGTGAGGCAGGGCTGCATGAAGTTGCCAGCCTCACTCTCTTCCAGAGTCATTGAAGTCCAGGGGCAGGACCAAAGTCAGGACAACTGGTGGTGGACGGGGATACACTGGACAACCTTGGTGTCCTGGCTGTCTATCACACTCTGAGCACTCCATAGTACCTGCTTCAGCCACTCCATGGCCATCAGTATAAATTGTTCCCATCTGCTTGTTTGACTGCCCATTCAACCAGGCCAAGTCTTCACATTCTTAGGGTAGGCATCTCCCTGGCTCAGCGATGGCTTGGAGACCCCTTGGGTGACCCCAACCTGATTGAGCCCATCTGCCAAGGGTGTGGTAGCTGTGCATGCTACAGCTTCTTGGAGCCCCAGGTGAATACCAAAGGAGGATGAGCAGGCCTGAAAAGGGCTTGGCAGCCATCACACCTAAGGTGCTCATCTTCTCTGAATATTTACCTTGGCAGGGAACTTTCCAGGGATGTGCACATAGATGATGAGATTGGTGCACTCATTGCCAAACCTAGTCAGTGTTTGGGAGGCTTGCAGGAAAAGTGGGGAAGAGAAGAGGAGTTGGGCTGCCCACCACACTGAAGGTCTACAGGCCACGGGGCTGACCTCCTTGGTGTGTGCCTGTGAAACCTGGACCGCCCACCAGAGCTAGGCCAGGAAACTGAATCATTTCCCCTGGATTGTCTAGGAAGCTTCTGAAGGTCACCTGGCAGGAGAAGGGACCAGATACTGAGGTCCTTATTCGAACTAACCCGCCCAGCATTCACACTCTGCTGCAGAGAGTGCAGCTCCAATGGGCTGGCCATGTTGTTGGAAAGCCAAACACACGCTTGGTTATTCTACAGAGAACTCACACAAAGGTCAGAAGAAACGACACAAGGACACTCTCTGAAGAACTTTGGAATCAGTTGTGAGACATGGGAGACACTGGCACAGGAGCACCCAGTGTGGCATGCCCATATCAGAGGGCACTAAGCTCTGTGAGCTCAAAAGAAACCCATGACACAGACATTTAGAGGCCAGTGGGGTAATGGCGAGTCAGACTTGACTGAAAATGACTGCGCAACAACAAATAAGCCTTTGACAGAAACAAGGGATTCTGGAGGAGGGGAGGGCACAAGGGCAAATAAGGAGCTGAGGTCAAGGTGTCTGCAATGTCCAGTCTGAAATGTCCTCCAGGCCATTGGCGAGAGGGGACTGAAGCTCGAGATAGAGACGGTTCCTCCAAGGACATCCATTCCTCCTCCACCCACTCCCTGGAAGCAGGCTCCTCAGTGTCCCAAAATGGGAAAGGGGCAAAGGCTGAGCAAACCAATGGCGTCTAAGCATGGCTTAAACCCCCATTTCACTCTCCTCTCTATTTAAAAAAGAAATCTTCTTTGGCAAACAGGCAGGAGTGTATTGTGAACAGGCTTCCATGTTTCTAATCCAAAAGAGTCTGCTGAAGTCTCTGGGGAGGCATAAGTACTGACCTTTCCCTTCTTTCCCAGGCCAATACAACAAAGAGTTTCAAAACACACCGTGTAACACAGTCTTATATAATCCTACAAACACACAAGCACAAATTGCAGTTTGCCCCAAATAGAAAGTTATACAGCTTCAACAAGCATGGAACATTTCACAACATTTCACAAGATTACTGCCCCCTTGGCACGCAAATATCTGCCTTTGTGCTCAGTCTTCCTTAACCCGAAAGAAAAAGAAAAAAATTGGCTTCCAATCTAGGAAGAAGCCCCAGTCCCAGAACTTGTGAAACTCTCTGAAGAGATTCAGAAGGCGTCTTCTGTCACTCCCTTATTCACAGGTGAGGAACCAGACTGATTTGGCTTCCTGCCTGCAAACAAGCTCTGGTTCCTGAGGAAGCTGGAGAACTCTACCTTCTTCCTTCTCCATTAGACCTTTGTGAGAGATAGCAGAGGGTTAAGTTTCCACAGAACTGCTAAAAATTACTGAAGTAAAAACTACTGATATTAAATTGTGGGAAACAGTAGGGAATTAAGTTTCCATAGAATTGCTAGACATTACTAAAGATAAAGGGAGTTAGTAAATAGCATGTGGACCTGGCCAATCAGAAAACGGACAGCAGCTGTAGGAGATTCTCAGGCCTAATAAGGACTGATCTGGTTTAAAACTTTGAGGGGTCAATGAGCAAGTATTTCAAAATTATTACTGTGCTTGCTTAATAAACCTCATGTATATTATCTGACATGCCCCACATAGATTAGAGCCTTATTAGTAGAACATGGGATGTATGATGATGTATGATGATGGGAGGAGAATCATGTAAAGGGCATATGAGAAAATTGAGACCCTGAAAAGAACAAACCAATCCGTTCTATGAAGGGTGTGTCTTCACCAGACTAATGGTAGAAAGCTTTTCTCCGATTTTGCATTTAGGACTCTCCCCCTCCTAAGGTGGCGTCCACCTCTGGCCAGGGTGTTCAATTCCTCTGAACTTCTCAAACTTCTTTTTATACCCAGATTTTGGTATCGATTGTGTTTGTGTGTCTAACACCTTGAACCCTTCTGTTCTGGATCCACATTCACAGAGCAGGTTTAATCATTGAGTAACTCCAAAGGAAGGAGGAAAAAGAAGCTTCTTATCTCAGAAAGCTAAGTCCCTACCATAATTCTGTTGATGTTCAGGGGTGCTGGGAACCCGAAACAGCCACACACAGGTCCTGCCTGAATGAATTAGACCCAAGTCTTCTTTCAGCCAAAGAGAAACAAGGTTTTTTAAAGATCTACCATATTGGTCAGACTCTTAAGGAATCTGAACATGTGTCACTAATGCATGAGGGCCAGAGCACCTTAATGGAGGCCAAGATGGATCTTTACATACAAAAAGGACTGTGGGAAGGATCTAGGGTTGGCCAAGTAGTCTGGGGTGACTGGAGGGTTTAGGGGAAGATCTTGATGGGAATGGCCAATAGGCTAGGGTGACAGTGAGGTAACAGAGAAGGGCCATGACTCCAGGGAGAATGATTTCTAGATAGGATCAAGGATCAGAAGTCTAGGGTAGGGCCAGTTGCAGACAATGAAACATCTGTTGAATGGAATGGGTAGATGCCTCAAGCAAAGGCCAGATCAAGTAGGAAGATTCAAGGGGGTTTCCAGAGCCTGTACCCCATCAGTTCCAGAGCTTATGAGACCCCCTACACAAAATTAGGGACTTGTGATGACCAGGAAGTCACCCCATCAACGAGGCAAAGACTCTTCCATGATTCCTTCCCATAAAGTCATCCAATTGGAGTCTGGACAAAAGTTTCTAAGTCTCTTTGTCTGTACACCAAAATTTTCTAGGCATCCTTGTATGATGTATAGGCAATCCCCTCTGAGGTCCAGGGAGATTTCCTCCTGGTCCTTATTCCTAAGGGCACCCCCAAATTTCCTTCAATGTATCCTTGCTATCAGAAGGGTCATCCAACTGGAATTCTGCACTTAGCCTGGAACAGACCCAGTAGACTCCACTACAGAAAATAGCAAATGAGGATAAATGAACCTTAAAATAGGCAAGGCACCCAAGAAAACTGTTCCATCAACTATGGATTAATCATTTAAGGCCTCCAGACACATAAAAAATCTCTGCCCTATGAACTGGCAGGACATAAGGCTTTTCAACAAGGTGAGAATTCTGGGTCTTTTTAAATGCAGTAAGAAAATACAAACATTGGAAAATTGAAAATCTATTTTAATCCTATTTTTAAGACATAGTCAAGCTGGCATAGCTTTAATACTGTCCCTCACAGTGTGAGTCTGAACTCCTTACCCTTGTAATTTCACCCTTCACCTACTACTGAGATGATTGAACTTTTGTTTCCACACTTGAGGAGGAGTCTAAGATATCCTAAATGATGACAGATAGGGTTAGGCGTGCTCAAGACCCCAAAACACCAACACGCCAGGTCCTTGTTGTATCTTGATTAACATGAGGAAGACCCAAATAATAATTTTAGAATGGACCTTTTATTAAAATGTAACATTGGCTGATCAGGCCACCCGTCTCAAGTTCAGCAATAGTAGCAGCCAGCAACAGCCTCGATCTGGGGCAGAACCTTAGCTTATAAAGAGGGCCTTACGTAAGCAGTGATTGGTCAGTACACACCTTGAAACTCCCTCGTCTGACCCAAAAGCCTGCCCACTTCTAGGCGGGTGAGCTAAGTGGAAAGGGCCGGAGACCCAGTGGGGGAAGGGCGGAGCTGACCTGGCAATCTGCTCACTTCCTTGACGTGAGGAGGGGAATGGGGAAAACCAGGCACCACACCTGCTGAATGAATTCCACTCAAGTCTCAGCCAAAGCAAAACAAAGTTTATTAAAAGTTTGCCGTAATGGGTAGACTCTTAAGGAGCCTCAGTATCTGTTAGGCTTGTCCTGGAAAATTCTACAGCACTCTCATACACAAGGAGACAAGATGGGGTCTTATACAGAAAGGTTGTGGGAGGAATCGAGGGGTGGTCTAGAGGAGGAGTTTGGGGAGGGTCTTCAGGAGGAGTCAATGAGGTCAGACTCCACTAAATGAGTGATTAAGGGTGGGAAGTTGCTGGACTAAAGAGGGATTGAGATTTGGGGAAAGCCACAATGAAAGGCTTATGGCCTCATGCAAATGCCTCATCAAATGGGGAGATTCAATCAGAGTTCAAGGGGGTTCCCAGAGCCTGTGCCTCAACGTAGAGATTCCTGTGGGGAATTTAGGTGTCTCAGATAAACTGTAAAACTCTGCAGTACCCAACCAATGGGGAGCCAGGGGACAGGGATAAGAGCTGTGGATTTGTCTAAAAGAAGTATGCCTGTCAGGTTACCCTTTTCCACAAGGGTGTGCCAGTCACATTACCTGATGGCCAGAACATTAAATAGAAATCTTTTTTTTTCCTCTGAATTCATTAATAGACACATGGAGTTCTTGGTAAAATGATTGTTTCTTACATAAAGAAATTGCCCAAAGGTCAAGCTTCTGTCTCATAATCTGCTGAGTCTTTTTTTCCCCATTTGGGTTTTCTTGACAAAGATCCTGAAGGGTTTTTTTTTGTTTTTTTTTTACCATTTCCTTCTCCAGCTCACTTTACAGATGAGGAAACTGAGGCAAACTGGGTGAAGTGACTGGCCTTTGTAATCACCTCCACTCATTACTCAGATTTGACTCAATTTTATTATTTTCATTTGGACCTACACCCTGGTTTCATCCACCTTTGTAACTTCATCTATCACCCACTTCATTTAAATGCTAGTCCTCGGTTACCTCGCCCTACATGTTTAATTCAAATTTAAGTTGATTTAATCTGCAGACTTTTCTCATCATCTGAGGATTGTTTCCATTTCCCAACTAGGAAGTAATGACGAAGGATTGAGCTGCCTCCAACCCACTTTCTCATTAAACTCTCTGCCAGGGGAGGTCCAAATGATGTGCTGCCCCCACAGACCAGAAGGAAGGCACCCAGGCTTCAAAGGCCCTGTTAGCCCTCACTCAGGGGCTTTGCTCATTGAGAGAGGGTACTGCTAGCCTAATAAATTGAACCTTGATCCTCAGTTTACCTTAATTTTCCAAAGCAGCAATGTCTCTCAACTACTGGCTCAACCAGTTAGCTCACAAATATTCACTCTGTTTGGCAGGGTGCCAAGCATTCATCTACAAAGAAAGGTAAAAAGAATTCCTGAGGGGCGGCTAGGTGGCACAGTGAGTAAGAGCCCCGGCCTCGCCTCGGAGTTGGGATGACCCGAGATCGGATCTGGCCTCAGAAAATGAGCACCCACGAATAAATAATGATGACTAGCCGTGTGACCTTGAGCAAGTTAACCCCAATTGCTTAAAAAAAAAAAAAGGAATTCCTGTTCTCAAGGAGCTCTCGTCTGATGGGGAGAAAACATTCAGGCCACTGAGTACAAACAAAGTATGTAATGCAAAAGTTTGAAAGATCAATTCAGATGGAACCATCTTACCAAAATGTAGGAGAAAACTTTATTTTAAAACCCAAACAATTATGAGCTAGGACAAAGGGAGAAAAAAAAGCTTTCTTTTTTTTTTTTTAACCAGTTTCTCCATGCTTCTGCAGGAGTAACTAAAAATGTGAAGGGCTCAATTTTATCCCAGATGAGCGTTAGTAAACATACTCTGACTCACTGTCCCAGAGCTAGGCCAACTACATCTTCCCTTAAGGATTCTAAGGTACTGTGAGAGGTTTGGAGGTAGGTGGTGCAGTGGTTAGAATCCCAAGCCTGGAGTCAGGAAGACCTGAGTTCAACTATAGCCTCAGACATTTACTAACTAGGAGACCCTGGACAAGTCACTTTGATAGAGTATAGTCTCAGGGAACCCCCTTGAACTCCTTGAATCTTCCCACTTGATCTAGTGTTCCCCAGAGAAGCCTTTCATTATCAATATGAGTGAATCCTGGTTAGCCTTAACATAGCCTAGCCCTCCATTGTCTGTTACCTTTGCTGTTTCCCACCCTTGATCCCATAAAAATCCCATTCTCTTGGTTCCTGGAGTCTGACCCCAGTCCCATCAAGACCCTCCTTAGACTCCTCCTCAAGACCCTCCCCAAACCCCCCTCTAGACCAGCCCAGGATCCCTCCCACAGTCTTTCTGTATGTAAGGTCCAGCTTACCTCCATGAAGGAGCTCAGATTCAGTCTACTTCAGGCTCAGTCTGTCAGACTGTTGTGGCCCACTTGTCAACACAAGCCTCACAAATGCTCAGGCTCCAGGTGGCTAGGTGGCATAGTGAGTAGAGTGCTAGCCCTGGAGTCAGAAGGACCTGAGTTCAGATCCCACCTCAGACACTTAACACACAAACAAACAAACAAAATAACCTAGCTGTGTGACCTTGGGCAAGTTACTTAATCCCAATTGCCCTCTAAAAAGCAAAAAAAACAAAAACAAAAACAAAATGCTCAGGCTCCTTAAGAGTCTGCCCATTATGGAGAATCTTTAATAAGCTACATTTACTTTGTCTGAGAGAAGGCTTCATCGAATTCACTCGGCAGGATCCTTGGGTCACTATTTTGGGGTCTCAAGTTCCCTAAACCCCAAACCTTGACAACTTCACCCCGCTCACCTCCATTTTTCTCACCTGTCAAATGAGCTGGAGAAGAAAACCACTCCAGTGTCTTTGCCAAGAAAGCCCCAAGTGGGGTCTGGGAAGAGGCGGAGGTCAGTGAGCTGCCACTGGCCGCTCCTTCCTGCCCCTAGTGAGGAGTGACTAGCCCTCAGCTCCCTCAGCTCCTCTCCCCTCAAGACCAATTAGCCTTTCCAAAGGGCATTCTCATCTAAGATAAAACCGGAGCGAACACACAAGCACCTCCCCTACTCAGCTCCTCAGGGACACCCCCTCACTTCAGCTCCCACATGGCACTGCTCCCTGGGGTCCAATTAGCTTTTGAGGATGTCATGCCTCAGTGTTGACTCTGAGTTTACAGTCACCCAATACTCCATCCACATCATTCCCACATGAGCCTCTGTCCTGCCCTCATCCTGGGCTTTTTCAGATGTGGGCTTCTTTCTAAGTGTAGGACTTCACATTTGTAGGCAGCCACACCTCTCTTGCCTGTCCTCCCTTGCCTCTGCAGGCATGGCCCAGAGCTCGACTTGCCCTAGCCTCTCCACCCCAGCACTGAGGCGGGTGGCAGGCTGCTGCCATCTGCTGGAACAGCCCTCCCCGCTACAGCTTGTCTTTTTCCCCAACAAAGTGAAAGGAGGACTTCGTTCCTCTACGGCCAATATGCCTGGGAGATAGTCAAGGCATTTTCATCTCCTGTGGGATGAAATCCGCTAATAACCCGCTAGTAACCCCACATTCACATACACCTAGAGCTGTCCTTCAAGGAAGAATGAGTCACCTCCTCAGTCCTCACTCTTAGCTGAGCTCTCAGCCCCCACCCCCCCACCCCCCGCCCCCGCCCCTGACAGTGAAGGCCCTGGCCAGGCACAGCCTTGAAGCTGCAGGAAGTGTTCTGCATATTAAGCAGATTAGCATTGGTCTAGCCAACAAATGAGAACTGGTTGCTGAAGTCAAAAAAGACAGGAACTTTGGAGGGAAAGTGACCACTCCATCTTAGGAGAAAAGCAGAGCCTGTGGGCCTGAGAGGTCGGGGCTTCACCTTAGCCCCCCAAGGGCCCCCATCTTCAGGCTCACATGCAGACCAGGTTCTGCTGTGGGGGAACGTGGCCAGGAAGGAGTCAAGACTCCATATGCTCCCAACCCAGAACCCAGAGGGAAATAAATGGCTTAAAGCTTAAATTTTATTGTTCAGACATTTTCAGTTGTGTTCAAAACCCCATTGGGGTTTTCTTGGCTGAGATAGTGGCTGACTATCTCCTTCTCCAGCTCATTTTACAGATGAGGAAACTGAGGCAAACAGGGTGAAGAGACTCCCCCAGGGTCACACAGCTTACAAGTGTCTGAGGCCACATTTGAACTCAGGAAGATAAATTGCATTTTAATTTAATTAATCTCAGGTGAGCCTTCCTGACTCCAGGCCCAGCACTCTGTGCACTGTGGCGCCACCTAGTGGCCCCTAATCACAAATTTGACTCCTGTCCAAGATTCCTCCAAAAGGCATCCTAAAAGGTATTCAATGTACAGTATGAATAATGTATAGGACAGCTATTTATTTCCTCCAAACAAAAGAAATGCTTAAAACACAGAGGGCTCATAAGTGCACATTGACAAAAATTAAAATATGGACAATAACCAATAATTCCTATTATATTTTCACAGGAGGTTGATACTCAAACCATGGGACATTTAATGAGATGATTGAATAGCTATCTCACCTTTAGCCCAGTTCTGCACCATTGGAATAGCTCCCTCTCTGGCAGTGTAGGCCAGGGTGGGGATTCTTTCACCTCTTGGCTAGGTCATTGTCTTACCTTCAGAGAGCACCTCCCTACTGTGGGACCACCATCACCTGAGGGACCCACAAGCTCCTGTCCTCCCAATCATGAGGTTGTCTCCCAGGTGGGAAGCCTCCATCTCAGTCAGGCTGTTTAGTCACCTGTGCTCAGGTAAGGAAACAGAAGAGACAGCCAGGATCTAAGGGCTCCGGCTCCTACTTGCCTAAGGAGCTCATATTCCCACTGCTCTTCTCCATCCGCTCACAGGACGTTCCAGAGAGAGTCTACACCACATGGTCCAAGAAGAGGAAAGAAAAAAGCAGAAGAATCATTTCCCTTTACAGCCGAGTGAGTGAATGAGTGACCTTTCCTGGCTCTGGTATCCATAAGGAGATTGCTTCATTATCCCAAAGAGGGAGTCCATCAGCACTGACCAGTGCCCATCACTGCAGGTGGGCAAGCAAGTAGGAAAGGACAGAGTTTGATGCTGACCCCTAGCAAAATCCTCTAATGTTAGGGGTGGCTAGGTGGCGCAATGAGTAGAGCATCGGCCCTGGAGTCAGAAGGACCTGAGTCCTGATCAGGCCTCAGACACTTAATGCACATACAAACAAAAACCTAGCTGTGTAACCTTGGGCAAGTTACTTAACCACAAAGTGCCCTCCAAAAAGGAAAAAAAAATCCTCTAATGTACAACTAACAGGATGGTTTGTCCAGATTTGGAGATGTGAGCTAATGGTCACTAAAAATAACTTGGCTTCATTAAGACTTGGTCATGCCATACTCTTGTAATGGAAATGCAGATTTGAAGATCTTCCCTGCCCCTAGGCCCTTTGATTGGTTTAAGTGACTCTAAGAACCTTCTTTAATTTGAAAATATACTCTGCCCCCTAATAGGCTGAATGTGGTCACATGGAGCCTGTGGTAGGAGGCTTGGTTTTCAGGAATGCCCACACTTTGATGCTGTGTGATTGGGCAGTGGGTCAAGAAGGTTGTTACATTCTCTGAGCCAGGAGAAGGCTATATAAACCCTGAGGAGAGGCCTTGCTTTGGGGCTTGCTTTGAGAAGTGTTGTGTAATTTGACCAGATGAGACTCTGGGAAGCCGTTGAGAGCCCCCCGGCTTTGAAAACCCAGATGTTGATGCTTCCCTCTCTGGTAACTGTGATTTGGTATTGATATAATGGTTGGACAGTTTGGAAGCCTGTCTGTTTGATCTGTCTGTATACTCTGAAGTTCTGGGTGCTGACCTTTTCCCCCTGAGCTAGGTAATATATGTTTGTTTGATTAAAGTAAGCTTGTTAACCCATTTTGAGTTGCTTTCCTTTACAAAAGCAGATCTAAGAACTTGTGTTGGCAGCCACTCTGGGGATGTTGGGGTGTTTGCTGCTACAACTGCTGCTACAACTCTCTGCTTGGAATCTGCTTGACCATTTTGCCAAGGATCAGCTATAAGCTTGCCAGTCTGTAGCTTTTGGAAAACAGAGCCATTACCCCATCTCCAGCCCTAAGGCACTTCTCCCATTTCTCTGTGACTCATCCAAAACCACCCAGTCCAGCTTCACAATCACATCCAGCTCACCTCCCTGCTACATAAGTAGTGGGACTCATCTAGCAGGACTTGTGCCCTCTGACCATCTCCTCACCCACCTTAGACTTTGATTCTCTTTTTAATGTTTTTTATTTCAAAATTTAAAATGACCTAAAACACAGTCATCTGAATACACAAAGAACATAAAAGAGGCTTATATGTGAAGTGGCTGCTTTCTGGTGTTCCCAGTTTCTAAGTGCAGATTAGATTGAACACGATAGTGACAAAATTGCCCTGATGTTTGTGCCCCCCAGCCTTGTTTTCTTCTATGGTTTTAATCCCAGTTATTTATGCTTCTCTCTTTTTTATGGCCTCAGTTGCCACCCACTAATTTCCCCCATTTCTTCCGCATGGAAGCCCACCTTCCCTTTTCATCAATAAGTAGAGCCAAGGCAAATAAATCATTGGTTGGTCCATCTCCTTCTGCCCCTTTTGTCCATAGCTGTTCTGCCACACAGTGGAGAGGCTGGATTCAGAGTCAGACTTTTGACAGGAGGATTCATCCCCACACGTCTAAGTTGTTTTCCTCTAAGTTGCTGTGGTCATCTTGGCCTCTGCCCCCCACAGGTAGCCTTTCCCAGTAGAAGGGGACCTCCTTGAGGGCAGGGACTCTGGTTTTCTACTTGTAGCATCACCATGTTTGTTATACAGCAGGTGCTTAATAAATGCTTCTTTTCATTACTTCATTCTGTTGACTATTATTAAGGGAACTTAATATCTTCCTCCAAACCATCTGAGGGTCAGCCATAAGAAAGAGAAACTAGACTCTGTTTGCCTGGCCTCAGAGATCAGAACTGGGGGGAGGGGAGCAGGGGGGAGGGGGCATTTCCATCTCCAGCCCTGATCTCTTTGCATCCGATGTCCCCCCAAGCCTGGGGCACCCTCCTCCCTCCCCTTAGCCTCAACACCCATCTTATGGAAGCTCCTTCTCCCTCCTCTTTTTTCCCTATCTATTTACATTATGTGTCCTCCTGTAGCAGGCAAGCTCCCTGAGGGCAGGGGCTGGTTTTCATCTTTTGTCTCCCCATCACCTGTTTTGCGCATTGTAAACGCTTAATAAGTGTTAAATGGAAAAGTGGAGTGGGCTTTCTCAGGAGTTCCAGGTCGCTGGGGTTCCGCCCGCCGATGCAGGGCGGGTGCATCGAACCTCTGTGGAAGGCTGCTCCCGCGGCCCCGCCCGGCTCGGAATGGCTGGGGCTTTTCTGACTTACTGGTGCTTACTGACCACCACAAGGGACAGCAGTCACTGTGCTCCACCCAGGACCCCTTTAGAAGTAGAGCCGACCCTGGACCGCCTCATTCAAGCCCTGCAGGTGCCCAGACAGTGAGCAGAGGTGGGAAAGGTTCGTTCCTTGGATTGTGAGCCCTTTGAGGACAGGGATTGTCTTCTGCACGGTGCTTGGCACGTAGTAGGCACTTAATATTGACTGATTGATATTCCAGGTCCAAAAAGGTGGTGGAGCTGGCGCCTTTCCTGCTCTGTCCAGTGCTCTTTTCCCCAGGTCACCTGCCTCTGGCACTGCACTGCCCAGCCCCAACTACCCCCCACCCCCCAGGGTGCCCTTCCATCTTGACCCAGATCTGTGTCCCTGCTCAGGCCCAATGACCATCTCCATCCTCCCCCCAGCTTTCCCCTGACCACACAGGAGGCCTAAGACAGATAACTCAGACATAAGCTAGTGATTTAAGCAATTGTGACTCTTAAAAAGAGAATATCAGACTTTAAAGGTGAAGCCTATCTCCCACCAGGGAAATCTCAAAGGCTGGAGAAGAGGACAATGAGAAGGGCCCCTCCCCCAGCGACCCACGAGCCCAGTGTCAATGCAAAGGGCCTCAAGTCCCCTTCCCTGCCTAAATCAGAGCTGGCCCATTCAGGACTGTCCCTGCAAACATCAAGGATCACATTCCAGGATGAGTCTGGAGCTTGGACTGTCTGGACCAGGCTCAGGCCCCTCTGTGGTCACTGGTCTCTTCTTGCTCGAGCTGAACCTTTCTCCCCAAAATGAATTCCAGTTAATTGAGGTTGTTGGTTAATTGGGAGTCTGGTTAAGGGTGGTTTTACTGAACCACCCTCGGATCCTTGGACAGGCAGGCATCTGAGGCTCCTCTGAGAGGCTACCCATTTCAGAGAGGGGCCAAGTGAGTCCAGGGAAGAGAGGGCTTACCTCAGGTGTGGTTAAATCCCAGTGGAACCCTGCAGCCTGAGACTGTTCTGGATCCCTGGGGGGTTGGGGGTGGGGCTGAGGGAGCACAAGCTCAGGAAGGCAGCTTGGGGCTACTCCTGCCCAGGCCCATCCTCCCCGTCCAAAGCCTGCTCATACGGGTAGCGCCTTCTGCCAGAGCCCATGGCCCCTGCTCCTGGGGGCTCCCCATCACCATCCTCGTCATCTGAGCCTTCTTGGCTACCGGCTGAGCCCTGCTCATTTTCTGAGCCTGTCTCGTCCGAGTTGTCATCTTCCAGGTAACGGTAGCCACACACCTTGTGCTGGGGCCGAGGAATTCGGGGCAGGCGGTATGCTATGCGCTGCTTGAGCTTGGCCTCCATCCACAGGTAGGAGACCACGGACACCAGGACAGTCAGCAGTAAGATGGCCAGCTTGGCCTGGAGGAAGAAGCAGGTGCTGCTCAGAGGCTGCCCTTCTCCCCTGACCCCAGCCCAATGAGGCTGCCCTTCCCCCTCTGCTGGAACTGCCCCTGACCCCAGCCCATCAGGGGCTGCCCTTCTCCCCTCTTCAGGACATTCCCCTGACCTAGCCCATCAGGGGCTGCTCTTCCCCCTCTGCTGGACATGCCCCTGACCTCAGGCCAACAGGGGCTGCTCTTCTCCCCTCCCCCCATCCCTGCCGTATATTTGACATGCCTCTGACCCCAGCCTTCCTTCCCATACCTATATCCACAAGCACTCCATACAGTCCTGCCTCACCAGTGTTCCTGCTAGGAAGGCCCTGGTCACCTTTCCTTCTAGAGCCAGTTGCCAGGCCATACCCTCCAAGAAGCCAGGCTGCACTGACACATCAAGGACAGTGTGATGGGCTTGGATGAGGTGTCCTCTGAGGCCTTTCTCCCCAAGGCCTGCCCCTTTACTTCCTATCTACAGGAAACTGAGGCCCAGGGAAAGGGAAGTGACTCGACCAAGGTCACACAGGTGGGAAGCATCCAAGACAGCATTTCAATCCAGGTTCTCTGACTCCATAATCCTCATTCTTTAAAGTGCTTAATAAATGTTGATACTTGGTTGAATGATTGAACAGAATACTGCCTCAATTTAAGAAACATTTATTAAGTCCCCACTGTATGCTCAGCCCTGTCCTAGGTGCTGGGGACACAGACAAAACTTGAATTGCCCCTGCCTGGAGGAGCTGGGGGAGCACTATTGGGGGAGCACTATTAGGGGTGTGTCTCCCTGTGTACAGATTTGCAAACACAGGCTACATACAAAGCCTTTGCAAGAAGGAAGTAACCAAGGGGCAGGGGGGAGGGGTGACTGGGCTGGGCTTGGAAGGAAGCCAGGGATGCTAAAAGGCAGGGGAGGAGGGATGGCATTCCAGGCATGGGGCACAGCCTGTGCAAAAATGCAGAAGCAAGAGAAGGCGGTTGTGAGGAGAAACCTGCAAAACTCAAGGGCTTTAAAATGTTTTTAAATGGTGGGAGAATTCAGGAAACATGAGAAGACTCCCATGAACTGATGCAAAGGGAGGGGACCCAGGGAAACGGTCTGCACAAGGGCAATATCCGTGAGAATGCTGGCCAGGTTGGCTCAGCTCTTTTTAAAGACAGGAGCTGGGGCAGCTAGGTGGCCCAGTGAATAGAGCACGGGCCCTGGAGTCAGGAGGATCTGAGTTCAAATTCAGCCTCAGACACTTAACACTTACTAGCCATGTGACCTTGAGCAAGTCACTTAACCCTAACTGCCCTGCCTTCCCCCCTGCAAAAAGAAAAAAAAATAAAATAAAGTCCCAAGGAATAGGGAAGAGAGGGGATACAGATACCTTTAGAAATGAAAGTGATGTGAAAACAAATATTTTGATAAACTATGGAAATTGTAAAAAGATAAGGTGCTGGAGAGAGATGAGTCACTCTTCTGCTAACGCCCTGGATCCCCAGGGGGCCACTCTGACCTCCCCCTCCATGCACACATACCATCCTGTCTCACCTTCATGGGCAGGTTGGAGCCTAGGTAGACCGCAAAGATGGCGAGGGCCTGACACCAGTGATAGATGGTGAAAATGAAGTCCTGGCGCTCTTTATCTTCATAGAGGATCCCAAGGAGGGCTGTGGAGGGGAGGCATGGCCTGGCTGAGACCTCTCAGTGTCTACACCCAGGCTCCCAGGTCTGGCTTGGAGAGCAGAGTCCCCCATTGGGACTTCTTACCCCATTTTCAAACCCCAGATCTGGGGTCCTATGTCCCACATTGACTTGATCACCCACAATCCATACACAGGGTCCCCTGCTTGTCCCAACCCCCACCCTCCTCTGTAAATCTGGTCCCGGGGCTCTACTCCTCATGTCTCTAAAGAGGTCTAGGCACCTCAGGACTGAAATAAATTAAGCACTGCCCCTAGAGTCAGGAAGACCTGAGGCAAATTCCACCTCCAATACTCCCTATGTGATCTTGAGGAATAACTTAATCTCTTTTGGCCTCAGTTTCCCTTTCTGTAAAATAGGGATGTTAATGGTGGGGTCTACCTCACAGAGTTGTTGAGAGGGTTAAATGAGATAATAGGCACAGAGTGCTTGGCAGACCCTGAGGCACCATAGAAAGGTGAGCTCTTATCAGGATGGGCATCAGGAAGACTCATCTTCCTGAGTTCAAATCCAGCCTCAGACACTTCCTGGCTGTATGACCCTGGGCAAAGCACATAACGGTTTGCCTCAGTTTCTCATCTGTAAAATGAGCTAGAGAAGGAAATGGCAAAGCCCTCCAGGATCTCTGCCAAGAAACCCCCAAATAGGGGCCCGACTGGGCAGCACAAGGGGTGATGAGGCCTCCCCCCATACCCCCATCAGCACTCACTACTTATGGAGATCTTGTTGAGGGCACTGCCCACGCCCCACAGCACAGCCACCAAGTAGAAGATCCAGCTGGGGCTGATAACATGTGGGTGAGGGGCCCAGAAAAAGAAGGCAAGGATGAGCAGCAGGTGCACACTTGCCCCAGCCACCAGGGGCACCTGTCGAGGCACACAGAGCTGAAGGAGCCCGAGGCTAGAGAAGAGGGCAGCACCGAAGCCGTAGGCTGCCAGGAGGGGAGCCAGGGATTCCAGCCCCATGGAGCACACTCCATAGCCCTGCGGAGAGACAAGGGATCGGAGGCCTCAGAGCCGGACCCTCCCAGAAGCCAGGTCAGAACCTCCCAGAGTCTTTCAGCACCCAACAAATGCCTGCACACTGCTGCCTTGGGCTGAGGATCTGGGGACACTGTGACCCAGGGAGAGGGGCCCCCAGCATACCAGCGTGAAGCCAGTGCAGATGAAGAGCACTTCGAAGCCGCTGTAGATGAAGAAGGGGAAGAGGTGGCGAAGCCTGTAGTCCCTCATGTGCTTGAAGGGGAGCTGGAAGATGTTTCCCCAGCCCACGCTGCGAAGATCGATCTCCTCTGTGGGCCGGTAGGCAGAGCCACACAGGGCCAGGATCTAGGGGGGTAATCGCAGGCCTGGCTCTGTCACCCTGGGAGCACCCAAAGGACTTCCAGGGCCCATCAGCCCCACTGCACACTCTGGGAGGCCCTGGGTCACCCAGCTGGACAGTCTGGGAAGCCTAGTATGAGCAATGCTCATTTATAAGAATGACAGCTGACATTTTTGTGTTCTGGGTGTCCAAAGCACTTTACATACATGGCTCATTTGATCCTTACAACAACCCCACAAGATAGGGACTACAGGCATCATGAGCCCTGTTTAACAGATAAGGAAACTGATACACACAGAGCTTAAATAATCTGTGTAATGGTCACACAGCCAGTGAAGGTTTGAGGCAGATTCAAATGGAGATTTTCCTGGGCTCAGGATCACAGGTGGCACTAAAAGGAAGGAACGATTGTTTTCTGAAAATACACAACATCTACATCTAATTAATCTAAGCAATTGTAGCTGAAGCCACGAGATAAGAAGACAGAAACACCACCAAAGGGCAAGACTCCATGAACTGACTCCAGAGCCTTTTCTAGTTAGAGCTTCCCTGCCCCCACCAGCCCGAAAATGTTAGTGCACATAAGCCCCAAAGCCTGGGACTCAGGGTCTAAACACTTCAGTGGCTCCATCAGTGACTTGAAGGGCTAGTCTCTGACCCTACAAGAGACAGGAGTCTCTGATTCAACTTTGGCATATGAAGGAAGGAAGAGTGACAGTGACCGGGGTGGGTGGGGGAGAAAGGGGAGGGACGGGGGGGGAGAGAGAGAGAGAGAGAGAGAGAGAGAGAGAGAGAGAGAGAGAATTTGGCAAGGAGGAAGACTCAGAACTATAGCCTAGAGGGGAAGGAAAGGAGAAGTGAAACCCAACTGCCTGGGGAGGCTGTGTATGTCAGGGACGTCATCCTGGTTCACCTTTATGCCCCTCAATACAAAGATGCTCAGAATGCCTAGTAGTCCAGCCCATCTGTGAAGCAGAAGGAGCCAAAGAGTGAGGGGGATTCTCAAAGGCAAGTGACGGAAAATAGAGCAGAAAATCCAAAAGAACAAGAGAGAAAACCTGAATACTAGCCTAGTTTACAAGCAGACAAACCAACAGCTGAAATCATACAGATTAAAGGAAGAATGAATCAAACTTCAAGGAAAAACAAAAGCACTTTGAACAAATATTAAGGTATGGAGGAAAGTGAGCCAATATTACTTCATGAAATAAAAAATCTTGAAAACTCCCCAGAGGTATGGAACAGTGCCAACAAGAAACTCCAGAATGATAAAGGGGGGGGGGAGGGACAGACAGACAGAAAGAGAAATAGAATGATGTAGAGAAAAAGACCCAAAGAAACAGAAAGAGACCAAGAACTCTTAAGAGAAGGAATCAGCACTGTCAATACAGAATTTTAAAAACAAAAATAGCAGAATAGCAAAAATTAACTGCATAATGGAGGAATTCTACAAAGAAGTAGAAGCTTTGAGAAAAAAAATAATCTATTTCAAACACAAAAATGCTTCAGTAGAAGAAAAGTGAAAAGAGCAGATCGATTCTGTACAAGTCAAATCTGCTGCCAGAATGTGCTTAAGGACCAGGATCTTCTGGAATGGCACGAGAAACTGAGGATTTGAATACCAGCCTCCAGGAAATACCACAAGAAAACCATCCAGAACTTCTGAATGCAGGATATGAAACACAGATCAAGGGAATCCACCAATCAGTGCCAGAAGAAAAACGCATTTCAAATATTATTGCAAGCAATGGTTAACTTGGATGATTTTAATAACAAAGAATAAATTCTTTAAGCAGTCAAGAGAAAGACTTAAAAAATGAACAACACCAGATTAGTCCACAGTCAGGAGAAAGCACAGAAGACAATGGAGTAGCATATTCCAGAAATCAGACACTCAAGCTACAATGCAAAATACCTTATCTTACAAACCCAAGTCCAATCATCAAGAGGGGAAACAAACAGACATTCAATAAATCCAGACTGTCCTTACACTCCACCATTCTGCCTTACTGTCTCTCTAATGCTTATTCTATACACCACACTGCCTACCTATTCTGGGACATACATTGTAACCTTAGAACTAGAACAAATATTAACAGGATGAGATTTTCTTAGCCCAACTCTCTCACCTTATAGCAGTAGAAACTTAAGCTCAGAATGACAGAGTGAATAAACAATGGGTTGGTTGGGGATGTCCTGGTTTCTAATCTTCTCTCAGACACTGGGCAAATTACTTTAACCTCTTTTACTCCACATGTAAAAATGGTAATAACAACAGCCCCTATTTTATGGGATCGTTGCCAGGTTTCAGCTGGATTTGCTTTGCAAACCTTAAAGCATTAAAGAAATGTTGGCTAGCTATAACACGACTTTATCTAAAAGAAAGCAAAGAAAGAGGAAAAGGAGCCAGATGCACAAAATGATTGATGGTCAAAAACTGGACACTGAGGAGATGCCTTCTACTGGTGGCTGGCTAAACAAATCGTGGTCTCTGAATGCAATGGGATTTTTTTGTGTCATAAGGAGTGATGAGATGGATCATTTCCGAGGGCACTGGGCAGACCTTTATGAAATGATTCAGAGTGAGGGGAGCATAGTTTGGAGAACAATTTATATAATAACAATATTATACGGAAAACAACAACTCAGAAAGGCTCAGGACCTCTGGTTCTAGAGGCACCAACCTCTTGCCAAAGAGGCGACAAACTGAAAACAAAGAAGGATCCATGCATTTGGGGGATGTGGCCAGTGGGGGGATGTGTTTTGCTGGATTACGCATATTTGTTGGGAGGGTTTTCTTTTTCTTTTTTTATTATTCAGGAGAGGTATATTAAAGTATATTTAAAACATCAGCTAATATTATTGTTATTATTAAGGACTTGCACAAGGTCACAAGATCCTAAGGATCCAGGTCAGTCCTTTGATGCTGAGGGCTCTGACTTCCCATCTAAGGATCTAAGTTGAGATCTAGGGATGTTCAGACACCCACCCGGCCTCAGTCTCTACCCAATCCTACAGCCCAAAAGGCCCATATTCTACCCAGACCCACCTGGAGATGTGGGACCCAGAGCCCTGATGCTCTGTACCACCCATAGGCTCCTCCTCGCAAACCTGTACTCTATGGTAACTTCCAGAGGAGACCTATCTCCTCACCCTATGAGCTCTGCAAGGAGAGTGTCCTTGTAGGATTTTGGGTTCCCACAGAATGGCTAAACACTGCACCCAGAAAGTACTCAAGAAACTGTCAATGGGGGACACCTTGTGGTGAAGACTGGGGACCCCCGTCGCACAGGTATCCCTGTCCTCCAACCCCCCAGTCCTCCCTGTTGCACATCTTCTCATAGTGCTGCCCTCCCCCTTCTCCTCCAGTTTTCGCAGGGAGGGTAGATGCTCTGCCCGGGCTGAAGGAATCCCTACCAGCAGCATGGCCACAAAGGCCACCGACATGAGAACACTCTCAACCACGATGAGGTTTTGGCTGTGGGGCAGTCTCTGAAGGACAGTCTTGTTGAAGCCAATGAGGATCCCATAGCTGTTGGTGCCTGGGGGACGAAAGAGGACATAAAGTCACAGTGAGATGAGACAGAAGCAGTGATAGAAATGAAGACAATCTGCTCCCAAAGTCACCCCAGGCTGTCACTGTCACTGTCACATTCATGGCTCTGCTGCTACTGTTTGGATCTGAGGTCAGAGGCCAAGGTCACAGGCTCCATCCTCATCCAAAGCTTGACCAATGCACCCTAGTCCAACCCATGCTGAGCCCCAGGCCAAGTGTCCCAAATTGAACCCTTAACCTCTGGGAGCATCTGACAAACATGTGACGTTGCTCTTAAGGAGAGCTGGGTAGGAAGGTGTGGATGATTTAAGACAATGCTGCCCGTCCTGAGATCACAGACCAAAGTACCCGGCACACTGGGGGTTCAGCAGTGTTATCCTCACAGACACACAGAACCCCAGCCTTGACCTCACTGAGGCATCTGCCTTTCATGGACCAGGATGAACAGAGGCTTTTGTGCTGGTCCAGAAGCTCTCTAAAAAGAGCAACATTGCGGATAAGCATCCCCTCCTCTCCCAGCCCAAGCTGCCCTTCATGGCCCAAGTTCTCCAGGAATTCTTCTCTGACCACACCAGTCCACCTTGGCGTGTTCCTTAGAAGTGCAACCTACTAGATGAAGGGATCTCGGAGGCCTTCAGATCTATCCCCTTCATTTTACAGATGGGGAAACTGAGGCCCCAAGAGGGGAAGGGTCACATAAGTAGCAAGTTAGAATTCAAACTCAGGTCGCATGACTCTAGGTTCATCAGTCTTCCCACTGTGCCATGCTTTCTCCTCAACCTCTGAGGACACTGACTGTTATGACACATACCTCACAGCAGCCTCCCACAATTAAACATCTTGCCATGCCCAATGGCCTAGTAAGTATCTTTTGCTTGATCACCCCCTATGCTCAGATGTTCCCCCAGGGCTATCCTGGACCCTCTTCTCTTCTCCCTCTATACCACACTTGTGCTTGGTGATCTCATTAGCTGCCAAGGGTTCAAATATCATGTGTACGCAGATGACTGCCAGAGCTGTATACCCAGCCCTAACCTCTCTCCAGAGTTCCTTGCCTACCAGACCCCACCTGCATGACTTTGTCTCTGTATGCGCTGCCCAAACCCGCTGACTTATTCATTCTCTAAAATGCCTCTATCCTCTGCTCCCCCTTCTAGACTAGCTTGTCTCCTGTCATGTGGCACTTTTCCAGATCCTCCCCCTTATCAGTGCTCAGCCTCTCTTCAAATTGCCCTGTATTTGGCCAATGTGTCGATTTGTTTTGGTTGACTGGACTTATTTGTTATAAAGGAGGGCTTCTATGGGGGGGGGGGGGGAATTACTAGGAAGTGATAGATGCTAAAACAAACAAACCAACAACAATTAGAAAGAAAAGAGTATCAATGCAATGCTGAAAAAGGCAGAAGGAAACAAAAGAACTAGTTCAGAACCGAGCAGGGTAACATTGTTACTACTATGTTAAAATTAACATGCACTTTGCAAAAGCAGGTCTGTGCCTGATGTCGCTGGCTTCCCACATCATTGGCTTTCTTTCTCCACCCAGTGGCATGATTGTGGCAGCTGATACTCAAGCTCATGGCTTTTTCTCACGTTGGTGCTTTCTGTCTGCATGCGTTTCTGTGCAGGTAGAACACAGGCGCTTTGGCCGCTGTCTCTGTCTGCCTGGCACCTGGCATGGTGCTTGGCACATCTTCATCACCATCATAGCTAGCCTTTCCATACCACCTACTGTGTGCCAGGCACTGGGCTAAGCATCTCTCACTGAAGCCTCACAACAATCCTGAGAGGGAGGGCTATTATTATCTCCATTTTATGGATGCGAAAACTGAGGCAAACAGAGGTTCTGTGACTTAAGCACATGCATAATAGAGGCTTGTTGAATTGTACTGAGACTGGCACCCCTGGCCTGTCCCTGACACCCCAAAACCCAGCCACAGACTCACCACAGTCTTGCACATTATAGAGGGTGTGGTTCCGATCATACAAGTACCCGTTGAGGAAGAAGACCATGGGCCCCTGGGCACAGGCAAAACTGAGCTGTAGGAAAAGAAAGTGGGGAGCTGGAGATGGTGACTCCATGCCCACCTCCCAGCTAGGGGATGAGCCCCACAACCAGCCTTCCAGCACACTGTAGGTCAGCAAGTACAAGTCTCCACCTCTCCACTTTACAGAGGAGGAAACTGAGGTCCAAAGAAGTGAAGCCACTTGCTCAAGGTCTGAGATATGAGGCCAGGTCCTCTCACTCCAATCCAGGTCTCGATAACTCCTCACAACAGGGGGATATTGGGTAGTCCTGTCCCTGCCCCTTAAGCTGTTTAGTGTCACAAGGTGGAAGGGAAGGGTGGGAAGGTGCTGCTTTTCTTTATAATCTGGGAGACTGGGCTTCTAGGCATGTTATCCCCATTTTACAGAGGAAGAAACTGAGGCTTCAAATGGTAGGGTGACTCACTGCTGTCAGAGTCAGGTTCTGAGACCTGGTCCCACCTGACTCCAAACCAAGCAGCCTCCATACTGAGTCATCCTCAAAGGCCTGAGCACCACCAGCAAAGCCAGGTGAGATGGGGAGGCTGGGTAGTAAGGATCTGGGGAAGAGGGGGATCTCAATGCCCCCCCCCACAAGCACTGTCCCAGGCTACAAGTTCCCCTGGGTCCTCCTCCCCAGCCCCTGCCCCAGCCCTGCCCATGCTCACGTGGAAGAAGCTATAGAATATAGTGTGGAAGATGACAAGATAGGGGGTGTGGGCCCCCCGCGGGGGACGCCTCTGCTCCTGCACATGCTCCTCCTTGTAATTCACACACTCGTAGTATTTCTGCGACATCCTGCCAAAGAACATGGAGCATGGGCCGGTCTCACCCCCTAGATCCTGCCTGGAAGCCTCCCAGCGGGAGCTGTTCTGGGAGCTGTCCAGCACCTCCAGCCCACCCTTCGCTTCCATCCACAGTCTTGACCTTTCCACTCCATCTCGTGCCACTCCCTGCAAGGACGCTCAAAATCCCCACTAAACTGGACATCTCACTTCTGACACATCCGGACCTTGCCCCACTCTGTGCCCTTGTCAGGTGATTTCTGTGCCCCCTACCTGATGATTTCAACTCACTTTAATTCAACAAACATTAGGGAAAAAGCCAATCCACCCCATCCCCCTCCCCCTCCTCACTCTTACATCCTCTTCCAGGGGGACTTAGCATGGACACCGAGAAGTTAACTATATTGTATTTACTATTTATTGCAAACTAATACAACCATTTCCAAAGGGAAAGAGCATTACCAGCTTAGGGGGAGGGTCAGGAAAGGTGTCCTGTGGCAGGAAGTCCCTGGGCTGTGCTTTGCAATACATTAGGGAGTTTGCTAGGGCAGAGGTAAGGGAGGGTACTTCACACCTAGGAGGGCAGCCTGGGCAAAGGCCATGACCCATCCCTGCAAACCTACTTCAAATGTCACCTCTTCCAGGAAGCCTCCATAGGTCCCCCTCAGAGTTCACATCACCCACACTGGGTGGGCATGTCTCTAGGACACTTGCTATGTAATATTAAATATCGGTATTATCTGTGCTGGTATCTGGTCTCCTTTCTAGCCTGTAACTGCCCCTCTGCCAGTCCCCAGCACAAGGCTCTGCACGCAGCAGCCACAACTAAGAAATATTTGCTAAATTGAACCAAGTTAGATCCCCATGCTCCGATGAAAAAAATGGAATGTGGCTGCAGGGCCCCTTTCGAGCCCAGAGCTCCAGGCTCTCTGAGCGGTGCCCATCATCATCCTGGCATCCACTCACACACACACACACACACACACACACACACACACACACACACACACACACAAATACACTCTCACTCACACACACGCACACACACATAAATACACTCACACACACACTCACACACACACATAAATACACTCACACACACACTCACACACATACATACACACACTCACACAAACACACACATTCACACACATGCTCATACACACACACATATACACACACACATAAATACACTCTCACACACATACTCACACACATACATACACACACTCACACACATACATACACACATACACATATTCTTACACACACATAAATACACTTACACACATACATACACAATACACACACTCACACACATACACACACATTCACACACACACACTCACACACACACATACACACACACACACACACACACACACACACACACACACACACCCTGCCCTGGCCAGGTGAGGCAGAGACAATTCGGCCACCAACATACCCACTCCTTCCCCTCGCCCCACCCCAGTACCCCTGCTCAGCTGGCCCCAGCTCACCGGGTGATGTAGTTCCCCATGGAGGCCCAGAGGGGCACAATAGCCACGCCCAGGGCAACTGCAGAGGGCACAAGTGTGTAATATCGCTCCCAGTAGTTGGTGGAGACAAAGAGGGCATAGATACCCACGGCCAGGAACATCACCCATTTGGTGCCAAAGAACCTGCCAGGGGGCAAAACCTTTCTGAATCAGTTGTCCTGGTAGACCCTCAAGGCTGGCACCAAGTCCAACCCAGACCTGGCAGTGGGTGAACAGCCTCTGTTCCAAGACTTCCGGTGCCAGGGAAGCCCTTTCCAGCCTGGGATACCTTGTGAACTGATTCCCCCTTAGCACCTTCCTACCCTTCCACCCCAAATCTCTGAATCACTAGCATCATTCCCAGAAGTCAGCATGGTTCAGGGGAAACAGCATTGCCTCTGGGGGCCAAGGCCCTGGATTCAAATCCCCCCTCTGACCCTTATGGCTTGTGTGACTTGGGCAAGGCCTATTTAACCTCCTTTGGCCTCAGTTTGCTCATCTGTGAAATGGAGAGGTGGCCTCTACAACTCTGGGTCTGGGGTCCTGTGGATCTATAAACCTTCTCCAGCTCCAGGAGAGACAGTAGGAGGAGAGAGGCAGCAAAAAAAACAGCCTCAGTCTTAGGGCCAGTTCTGGATTCCAGTTCTGACTCTGCTTGTAACTCACTGTGTGACCTTCTCTGGGCCTCAGTTTCCCAGATGATAAAACAAGGAGGTTGATCCTTGAAGGGCCACCCAGCCCTGAAATGTTGCAACTCTGTCTTCCTCAAGGTGAAGAGGTCAGACATGCATGGTATATTCAATTTAACTTAAATAAGCATTTATTAAACACCTACTGTGTACTGGGCACTGTTCCATGCACTGGGAATACAAGGACAGAAATGAGACAATACCTGCCCTCGAGTCCCTTCTGGACTCAACACAGTGGAGTGGACACAACACAGCCCTGAAGAAATACGAATTATATATCATTTCAAGACAGAAGGAATGGAGAGGAGAGGAGGACCAGGAAAGACTTCTGTGGGAGGCAGCCCTTGGGCAGAGCTCAGAGAGGCCCCAGGGATGCTCAAAGGTGGGGCTACAGGGAGAGGGCATTCCCAGGCAAGGCAAAGAGGTGGCCTCAGAACTCAAAGAAAACCCCCTCATCTGACAGATGGGGAAGCCAAAGCTCAGAGAGGGCCAGCCTCCTGCCTCCCAGGCCCAGAAGGTACACTGAGGCAGGCAGTTGTGTCTGCCCTCAGCTCCTCCCTGTGTGAGTCAGAGGTCACCCACCTGATGAGCACGGGTGTGTAGAGCAGGGCCACCACAGGTGTCACGTTGATGCCCATCAACATCTTGCTATCTATGTTGGGGAGCCCCATGCTGCCATATTTCACCTCTCGGTAGGTCTCATCATAGTGGAGAATCATTTGCATCTGTAGGAGGCCTGGAGGGATTGGGGAGGGGGACTTAGGCCTGGGCCCAGACAGCAGCATCTCCAGGCCAAAGCCCCTCCCCACGAGTTGGGCACCCCACTCCTGGACAACCCCAAGGAGACCAGAATGGCAATGGCCCAACTTCAACTGGGGAGGACCAGGTGGGAAGGAAGGAGGGGCATTGCTCTCAGGAGGCCAGAACCCAGTTCTAGTGGTGGTCTATGGGCTAGAGGGACAGAACAAAGCACCTCTTTGCCACTGGGGGCCCACCGTCCTGGGGAGACGGGGCGGTGGGGCCCACAGGAAGTGTTCCTAGGAAGGACTAACATCACTCACCAACCACAGGTGGGGCCCTAGCCCAAATTGGGTCAATAACATAGACAATTACTATCAGACACAGAAAGAGGGAATCAGTTGGGGCAGAGAGGCCAAGGCAGGAAGGGAACGATGCCCAGTTCACTCTAGAACCTTGGGTACATCCTTTCTCTTTTTTCATCAGCAAGATGAGGGAGCTGGTCCCTATTTTTTCTTAGACCCCTCCCATGTCTGACATTCCATGTTCTAAGGTCCCTCCCACCTCTCACATTCCATGTTCTAAGGCTCTTCTCATCCACATGTTCCATGTCCTAGTTTCTAAGTTCCCTCACAAGTCTGACATTCTATGTTCTAAAGTCTCTTCTGGCTTTGATACTCTATGTTCTAAGATCCCTTCCAGCACTGACATTCTCTGTTCTAAGGTTCCTTCAGGTTCTGAGGTCTCTCCCAGTTCTGGCATTCTCTGTTCTCTGTTCCAAGGTTTTCCCCTTCCAGGGCTCCCAGCTGAGAGGCAATGGTCCAGGCAGCTCCACACCCAAGGTGACCATAATCAACTTGGGGGCCAGGGGAAGGGGGAGATGAGGCCCCCACTGCTCCACCCACAGAAGTCCCACCTCCTGCAGCTGCTGGCAGAGAGGAAGTGGAAGAGGAACTGTGGTCTGAGCTGTGGTCCAGGGCTGCCTGGGTCAGGTCCTCCCACCAGCTACCCAGGGCCTGCTTCCTCATCTGCCCGGGAGAAGTCCAGGAGAAATGACTTGCTGAGAGCTTGGCCCCATCTAGAGTGGGAGAGCCACCCAGGCCTCTTCCTGACTATAATGTCTGCCCAGGACTGACCAGATGCAATCTAATAATATCATCCTCTACAGATTGCCAAGTCTGCTCTCATTGATGCCTGCCAGGCCCCATCAGGAGGGAGGCTGACCAGGTGTGACTGTGGAGGAAACGGAAACTTTAAAAAGGGAAGTGACTTGTCCAAGGTCACCCAGGGAGTAAGTGTTGGAGTTTGGTTGAAATCCAGACCTGCTGACTTCCAGGGCAGGGCTCTTTTCCTGCAGGACACCCCTCCACCACCTATGGGACAGCTCCAGGATTGAGGAGAGTGCTAGGACCAGGCCAACTGGACAGCACCGATGACTCAACTCTAAGTGGTGCTTTTAAAAACTGCTTCCTTAGCAGACAGTGTGAGGGGATCCATGTCGCTTCCTCACCTCCCTCCTATCTGAGCTGTGTCACCTTGGGTCTCAGACACTGGGCATACTCAGTGCCTAAGCCCTGCCCCCTCACAAGGCCAACATTCTCCACTGGGACTCACAGGGGATAACTAGTGACACCTCAGGCCTGGAATGAGGCCAGTCCAGGAACGACTGTTAGGCAGTCACTCAGCTAGCATTTATTAAAGCATCCCCAGCACCCCAAGGGAATGAATGGATGGATGAGGGTAGGGCCTTCAGCCAGGGAGAGGAGCAGGGAGACAAAGGTCAGGTGACCTTCATAGCCTCATAATTCCTTCAAAAGCTTGAGGGATGAACTTTTGCCCCCACTCAGTCCCCACTGGTTTCCTCTGGCTGCAGCCAATGGGGCTGGATCTCCGACAGAGACCAGAGAGACTAGATTTCTGCAGCCAGGACCCAGACCTAGGAAGGGAATGAGGAAGGCTGAACCCCCCTCATCATCAAGGACACACGTCTGGGGCCTGGGCCATGGAAAGAAGTGGGCCCCACTTTTACAGGCCCCCTCTTAGAGCCAGAAGGGACCTGAGGGGGTCATCTAGTCCGATTAGATGATTTTACAAATGAGGAAACTGAGGCCTCGTGATGTGTCCAAAATCACTCAAGTGTTAAGTAGGGAAGTAGGGATTTGAACGCAGATTCTGACTCCAAAGCTAGCCTCTGAGCCTAGGCTGAAGATAGGAGGGTGGGGAAGTGTGGAGGGAGGCCGGGGAATCTCTTACCCAAATACACACTGTAGGTGAGCATCCCCCCAATGCTGGCAGTCACCACATTCTTGATCACACCTAGCTTTTTTCTCCGGTAATATCTTCGCTCTTCCTCCTCCTCGTTGTAGTCAGGATAGGCCCCCACAAACTCATCCAGCTGTAAGGTGCCAGCACAAGGGACTGTTTTATGGGCTGAGGCTCCAGCCACAGAGAGGTGGGACAGCAGGGGGTCCCTAGGAGCGTCTGGGAGGTGTGATCCCCAAAACTGAGGCCACCCTGGGGTGACCAGGTCCCCACCTCCTTACCTAGCCCAGGACAGACACTAGGACCTTAGTTGGGGCTTCTCCTCCCCACCCCACATCAGGCCCCTGGCTGCCTAGAGCATAGGCTTTAGATCAGGAAGAGAACTTAAGGCCACGGCTCCAGTGATAGATGGAGAAACTGAGGCCCAGAGAGGGGATGGGGCTCATCCCAAGTAACCCAAGCACTCAGCAGGAGAGACAGCTGGGACCCGAGACCCCAAGGCAGCACTCTTTCCCCAGCCCTCCTCCTACGGGCCGGGCTCAGGCGGGTTCTAGTACCTCGGGCCCGTCGGGGAGGCCACCGTCAGGGCCTCCAGCGCCGGGATCCTCGGTCAAGAGGCCTGCGGCTCCAGCCACCCGGTAGAGCGGAGGCTCGGCCTCCATGGCGGGAGAAGGGAGGGCCTGGGCGTCTGCGGTCTGACACACTGTCCGTTGGCCTCCCCAGAGGGTGGATCTCCCGTCAGCCCTCCCGGGCTCGCCAGCTGCTGCCCCAGGACCCAAGACCGCCAGGTCACTGAGCGCTCAGAGATCACAGGTCTGCCCGCCTTCCAGCCAGCCTGCCCCGGGAGGGAGGCGGGGGCGGGGGCAGGGCTGGGGGCGGGTCCAGGAGCCGGGAACCAGGAACAAGGACGGGCCCCAGTCTCCACCCTGGTACCACCCCTGAGCTCCTAGGTGTTGGGATCCCCAAACCGGGGAGACGGGAAGACTGCTGGTCCCCGAAGAACCCTGGCTGCCGTGTTCCCCGCTCCTCCCCCGCCCGGCCCCCGGGGGAAGGCTGCTTAAGGAGTCCCCAGCCTCCAGAAGACTAGATTCCAGGTCCGCCCCCTCCTTTGATGGATGGGGAAACTGAGGCCCGGAGAGGTTGAGTCGCCTGGTTCCAGGCCACACAGGCACTCGGTGGGATTCTAGGTCCTTTGCCCAAGTCCATTCATTCCACGAGCATTATGGCAGGCTAGAAGCTGGAGAGCAGAAGGCAGTGGGGTGCCCTGGAGAGCGTTCTGGGCGCTGTCTAGAAAGAGCTGCGTTCAAATCCTGCCTCTGACACTGGCTGTGTGATCGCCAGCTCCGGGGCCAGCTCGGATTAGCTCATTACGTGTTTGTGCCTGTCGGACCTCGGCTTGCTTCTCTGGAAAATGGGCATGATACCAGAGAACTGCAGGGCTCTGGTGAGAACCAAGTGCAGTAATATTTGTGTAGCGCTCAGCACACCCTGGAAGCACTACACAAACGCTAGTTATTTTTAACAAAGATGGAAAGTGACTTCTTATTTGTCTCCAAGCTGTTTTCCCTTCCGTCAGATGAAGGTGGCGGGCAGGTGTCGGTCTGTCCTGCAAAGCCCCTCAGGCAGAAAAGATCCAGAAGAGAGCGTCTAGTCCGCCTCCTTCCTTCATTTGACAGACGGGAAACTGAGGCCCGGAGAGGGCTTGTGATGGCCCCGAGGGATTCGAACCCACGGCCTCTGCCTCGCCTTGCCCTGCTGGAGATCTCGAGCCCCAAGGGTGCCCTGAAAAATTAGGCAAAGGTTGCACATTATCCCCCCAAACGGAATACTTTGCCCAAAGCAATATTGAGTATCAGTACGAGCCACTTTCCATGTTTAGTTATATAGAAGTGAGTTTCAGTGCGTAAAGCAGCCGCCACTTTTCAGCCCTCTCCTTCAGTCTTAGCAAAATTCTTTTGTTTATTCCCTCATTCTTACTTGCATCTAGCAGGTGCAGGGGATAGATAGAGCACTGGGCTTAGAGTCAAGAGCAGAGTTTCAATCTGGTGTCTGACTCTTCCTGGCAGTGAGACCCTGGGCAAGTTCTCTTTGTCTCAGTTCCCTCAGCTGTGAAATGGGGACAAAATAGCACCTGCCTGTTGAGCTTATTTTGAGAATCCAACGACACAATATCGGTAAAGTGTTTAGCCCAGCACCTGACACACATCGGTCACGAGAGAAATGCTTGTTCCCTCCCCTCCCTTTTCTTTTCGCTTATATGGATATAATTAGTGTTTGTTCCATCTGCGGGATATAGAGGCTTGTTTCCTAAAGGTCTTTGCAGATTCGCTCTATTCCTCAGCTTAGCTGGCCTTCATTTCATTATAGTATTTCCTTTCAATAACGTGCTGTAATCTCAACTACTCACTTATTGTTGGACATTAGGTGGCTTCCAAGTGTGTCTGCTTGTTTGGGGCTTCAAGTTTGGGAGGGGTTTGGTTTGGTTTTCTGCAAGTCCATATAATGCTACTATTACAATCCTTGGGTCAGAAGCGGGGGGGTTTGGGTTGCTTTGCTTTCGATAACACCACCAGGGTCTATTGCTAACAATGGAGTCATTTTGTCAAAGAGTGTGATTATTTTAATAATCTTTCCCATGTGAGGCACAGAGAATCATACAAGTGTGTAATAACGAAACCAAAGTATGTAATGCATCTCTCCGCATTCTGGGCCCCAGAGAATGATCATTCTATGGGAGAAGTTTCCAGGACTCCATTTCCCATGAGATTGTGTGCCTGCAGCCCTGGCAGGTTTCGTTGTAGGAAGACAAACTGAGTACCAACCTGGAAAGGAGAGAAGCCAGCCAGCGGGTTTGGAGTTAGCATCATCTAAGGCTGCAGTGGCAGCATTCATCCACGAAAGGGCGCAGCACCTTCCTGAGACAGAGACCTAGACTTCTCCCCCTTTGTCAGGAAATGGTAGCCCTGGAAAAGCTACCCTTGTGAAGAAAGAGAATAAGTGCTGAGATTTGTTTTCCTCTTGCTTTCCTTTCTGGTCCAATTAGATACTTTGCTTTCTTGATGTGTACTTCCTGCCTGGTCTATTAACAAGGCACAAGCTGGCTTCAGATGACCTTAGGAAGTGTCTGGGTCTCTGAGTGACGGCTCAGTTTGAGGTCATTTCCACTTTCCATGTAGCCACATCCGGATTTTTTTAAACAACTACTTAAAACAACAAGTCCTGGGCCACCTCCCTCTTCTTTTCATAATCTACAAACTAATGGTGAAGTGACCTATTGTGCCTCTGTTGAGATCCCCCATTCAGCAATTCAAATTTCACCTCCCCAGTGCCTCCCATGGTCAATCTTTACTGTGCCAGTCACTACTCTGTGGAGAGAATTTTTGTTGGCTTTGATTTTCACTGAAAAAAAAAAAAAGTGGCTATGTTTATGCACTTAAAAAATCCACTCACTTTGGCCCTTACCTTGATCGTCAACCCCCAGAACGCTAATACTTCCAGGGGGACCCCACCCCGTAGCATTTTTTATACCATCTTTCTTTTATTCTTC
This sequence comes from Gymnobelideus leadbeateri, assembly GCA_011680675.1. Classification (NCBI taxonomy): domain Eukaryota; kingdom Metazoa; phylum Chordata; class Mammalia; order Diprotodontia; family Petauridae; genus Gymnobelideus; species Gymnobelideus leadbeateri. The sequence goes on from WOXC01004100.1 coordinate 483,667, forward strand.
ACTTGGCAAACATCAGCAAATACCAGCATTTCCATATACAAAGAACAGAAAAAGAGGATTGCATATGAAACCCCGCCTCCCCATTTCCCACAGTTTCCATTGGTTTTCAAAATTCCATAGTAAATTCCACAAGTCTTTTCCTGCTTGTCTTTCCCTCTTCTGTTCATTTTTCTTAATGCCACAATGGTTCTCCTTTCTTTCTGGTTGTTTTTTTCTTCATCACCCCCACTATTCCCTTCTCTCTCCTAGGTCCCAAGAAAACAAACACATCTTTGTCTCGAGTAAACATATTCAGATAAAACAAATGCACACATTGTGTCCCCTGCTGCCTAATTTGGAAAAATCCTTCCATGTTAGATACATTTTAATAATCCAAAGTACTGACCCAGGGCTTAGCACGCTTCCCAGCACACAGTGGGTGCTTAACACTAACTGAGTGATTGACTGTCCTTCCCCATGATTAATTAAATTAAATCCACAGTTGAGTGGAAGATGGGTTACATCCAGGGAATTTATTTGGATCTTAATGGATTTGGGGGAGTCAATTTGAGACTAATTGTACTAAGCCTGGCCACATTAGCTGGCCACATTTGATAGCAGTTGATTCAAAATTTGTTTTTTCTTGACAAATACTACTACCAGGCTTGGAAAACTGGCTTCAAGGAAGCGCTGTGGAACTGTGCAGAGGCAACATGGCGTTTTGGGGCAATGTTGTGTAATTGTGAGCCCGGGTAGCATTGCATAAGTGTATAATTGTGTTGAATTGGTGAGTCACCAGAGCTTCTCAGGTAGTTATTAGAGACCTGGTGCTTCACCCAGTAGGAGTGCTTTGAAGGCTGCCCCACTGCAGGGGAGGAGGATGATGCTAGCTAACATTACATAGGACCTACTATGCGCCAGGCACAGTGCCAAGAGCTTTACAGCCATTATCTCATTCCATCTCCACAACCCTGGGAAGTAGGTGCCATGGTTATCCCTGCTTTATAGTTGAGGAAACTGAGGAATACAAAAGTTAAATGACTTTCCCAAGGTCACACAACTAGTAAGTGAGCTCAGGTACCACCTGGCTACCTGGAGGCCACTACTGACTGACTTTCTGCCATGCTGTGGGCTCTCAGGGGGATGGAAAGTCTTGAACAGGGTCTATAGGAAGGGACACAATACAGCTGTCACACTGTGGTTTGCCTGAAAATGGGGCTTTCCCAGCTCCCCAGAGGGACCCTTGGGAAAAGGGATGCTTACACTAAAGCCCCCAGACCCTCCCCTTCTGGCCACAATGTGCTAAACAAGCACAGAATGAGCTGCCAAAGATGCGTGGGGAGGGTTGTGGAGTGAGATGCCCATCATTCTGAATAGGTATCTGCCCCCCTCCCCTGACTCTCTACTGTTGGGGGGGAATTGGAGTGACTAGGTGGCATTCTGAACCAGACCACTATGAGGCAATCAGTAGATCAATAAGCATTTATTAAGCACCTACTGTGTGCCAGGAACAGTTTTAAGTGCTGGGGGTGCAAAGAAGGGCCCTGCCTTCCAAAAGCACTAGTTCTAATGGGTGAGACAACATACAAAGACCTACAGGGCAAATGGGAGGTAACCTCAGAGGGAAGGAATGAGCATTGAGGAACACTGAGAAAGGCCTCCTACCTAAGGGGAGATCGAGGTTGAGTCTGTAAGGAAAGGAGGCTGAGATAAGGATTGAGAGCATTCCAGGCACCGGAGCTGGCAGGGCCAAAGGTTTGTGGGGGAGAACATTTTCTCTTTGGACTTGGAGATAACAGGGAGCCACTGGAGTTACTAAGCAGAGGAGTGCTCAGAGGCAGGAGAGTAAGAGCTGAGGTTTCTACAACACTTCAGGGTGTGCAAAGTGCTTTACAAACATTGCCTCATTTCAGCCTCCAACCCTGGGAGGGAGCATGCTTCCTCCCTAGAAATTTTTATGCCCATTTTACAGATAAGGAAGCTACATCTCCAGGAGAGTGGCCAAGTAAGCGGGCCACAGCTCCCAACTCCAATGGCAGCGCTCTGCCCACATCTCCACACGGCCTCTTCCAAAAAGGCCCGCCACCCTGTAGTCATGGAGCCCTGCTGGACACTTGTTATAGGAATGGGAATCTGAAGATCTTCCCTGCCCCTTGGCCCTTTGATAGGCTTTAGTGACTCAGAGAACCTTCCGTGATTTGAAAATATACTCTGTCCCCTAATAAGCTAAATGTGGTCACATGGAGCCTGTGGCAGGAGGCTTGTTTTTCAGGAATGACCACACCTTGGTGCTTTGTGATTGGGCAGTGGGTCTAGAGGCTTGTGATATTCTCTGATCCAGGAGATATACCCTGATGTGAGAGCTTCCTTTGGGGCTCACTTTGAGAAGAGTTGTGTGACTTGACTCTGGGCAGCTATAGGAACCACCCCCCCACCCCACCCCTGCCGGGCTTTGAAAACCGAGATGTTGGTGCTTCCCTCTCTGGTAACTGACTAGGTATGGATGTAATGGTCAGACAGCTGGAAGCCTGTCTGCTGATGTTTCTCTGTCTGCTTGTAACTTCTGCTTGTAACTTGTTTGTATTCTCTGAAGTTTGGGCTGCTGACCTTTTTTCCTTAACTAGGTAAATGATATGTTTGATTGATTAAAGTAAGATTGTTAACCCATTTTGAGTTGCTTTCTGTAGCGGCAAGCACCCCAACATCCACAGGGTGACTGCCAACACAGGCTCTTAGATCTGCTTTTCAAAAGGAAAGCAACTCAAAATGGGTTAACAAGCTTACTTTAATCAAACAAACATACATTACCTAGTTCAGGGGAAAAAGGTCAGCACCCCGAACTTCAGAGTTACAGAACTTACAGATCAAACAGACAGGCTTCCAAACTGTCCACCCATTATGTCAATACCAAATCACAGTTACCAGAGAGGGAAGCATCAACATCTGGGTTTTCAAAGCCGGGGGGCTCTCAACAACGGCTTCCCAGAGTCTCATCTGGTCAAATCACACAACACTTCTCAAAGTGAGCCCCAAAGCAAAGCCTCTCCTCAGGGTTTATATAGCCTTCTCCTGGCTCAGAGAATGTAACAACCTTCTGGACTCACAGCCCAATCACAAAGTATCAAGGTGTGGGCTTTCCTGAAAAACAAGCCTCCCACCACAGGCTCCAGGTGCACTTAAGCTAGGGGCAGGGAAGATCTTTAAATTTGCATTTCCATTACACTTTCCTTTAGAAAATCAAATCTAGGAACCTGTGTTGGCAGCCACCCTGGAGATGCTGGGGTGCTTGCTGATACAACACTCTGGGAGGCCTGGCTGCTGGAGGGCAGTCTGATTCTGCCTGGATTTCCTCTCCTCTATCAGACTTAATCACACACTCCTGAAAACAACTGAACAACCAAAAGTGTTTCATAAATGAGGACAGATACAGTCAGGAAGACTCATCTCCCTGAGTTCAAATCTGGCCTCAGAGATAATAGAAACTATTAGCTACATGACCTGGCCAAGTCACTTCAGCCTCTGTTTGTCTCTGCTCCTCATCTCCTCTGTAAAATGAGCTGGAGGAGGAAATGGCAAAATGCTCCAGTATCTCTGGCAAAAACAACAACAGCAACAACAGAACAACCCAAATGGGGTGTCAGCTAGATGGCACAGTGGATAGTGCTGGGCATGGAATCAAGAAGACCTAAGTTCCAATTCAGCTCCAGACACTTATTAGCTGTGTGACCCTCACCAAGTCACTTAACCAGTCACTACAATGCCATAGTCCTTGAGTCAGAGATCCCACTGCAAGGCACACACCCAAGAAAATCACTCATACACAACCACCAGAGACACCAAAGTAGCAGCATTTTTTCTATGGTAGTAAAGACCTGGAAAGAAAGTTGATGCCCATTGTTGGGGGAACATCTGAACAAGTTGTACACGAATAGAATAGAATGTGACTCTGCAATAAGAAACATATCTGAGAAATACAGAGAAGTACAAGAAGATGTCCATGAACTGGTGCAAAGTGAAGTCCACAACAGACCAGCATAGCTGCACAATGACCACGTAGTGTTAACCCCAAGGACAACCACCAGCACACAACTGCAAGGGAATCACAAAAAACAGGCTTGGTCCTGCAGAAGAGTGTGACTGGTTGTTATCCTGCCTCTCCAAGAGGACCAAAATGACATCACTGCTATGTTGGAGTCAAGCTTCAACGTGTCCAGCTGTGGCTGATCAGAACAACACAAGCTCGGAAAGTTCTGCCACAGGTCGGGCACAAATAGAGCCTGTGAACATTTGGGGTGGATTCTCTACATCTGAGCATCCTACGTTTCCTTTGAGCTGTTTCAATTCTGCTTTGCTCACAGAGCACAGCCCCTTCTCTGACGTGGGCTCACCATGCTGAGCAGTCCTGGGCCAGTGTCTCCCATGTCACACAATCAATTCCAAAGTTCTTAGATTTTAAAAATTTTTTGCTTTTTTTGGAGAGGGGAAGGCAGGGCAATTGGGGTTATGTGACTTGCCCAAGGTCACAGGGCTAGTAAGTGCTAAGTGTCTGAGGCTGGATTTGAACTCAGGTCCTCCTGACTCCAGGGCTGGTGCTCTATTCACTCTATTCACCAACTCCAAAGTTCTTAAACAAGACCTTAAGAGTATTCCCATTTCGCTTCTTCTGACCCCCATGTGAATGTTTGCCCTGTGTGAGTTCTCCATAAAAGTCTTTTTGGCAAGTATATGTTTTACATTTGAACAGTATGGCCAGTCCATCAGAGCTGTGCTTTCTGACTCAGAGTCTGAATGCTGGGCAGTTTAGTCCGAGAAGGGACTTCTGTGTCTGGTCCCTTATCCTGCCCGGTGATCCTCAGAATCTTCCTAAGACAATTCAAATGGAAGCGATTCCCTTTCCTGGCCTGGCGATGGTGGACTGTCCCAGGCACACACCAATGGGGTCAGCACCACGGCTCTGTAGACCTTCAGCCTGATAGTCGGTCTAATACCTCTTCTCCCACTCCTTCCTTCCTTAGGAGCCTCCCCAACACTGAGCTGGCTCTGGCAATGCATGCATCAGCCTCACTATCAGTGTGTACATCCCTGGAAAGTACACTTTGAAGGTGAGTGAACTTATCCACAGCCTTCAAAATGTCTCCGTTTGCTGTAACTGATGGTTCCACGTATGGATGGTGTGATGCTGGCTGGTGGAGAACCTGTGTTTTCTTGGTGTTGCTTAACAGAGAATTGGTCCATTCTTTGCTGCATCTCAGCTTCAGAGGCTGCCCTGAGTGCACAATCATCTGCAAACAGAAAATCCTGCACCAACTCTCCCTTCACTTTGGTCTTGGCTTGTAGCCTTTTCAAATTGACTGGGAAGGCACGAGAGAGTTGTCCATTATCTAGAACCCGGGCAGGCCTGCTGTCGTGAAACTGATGTACAGTGTTGATGAACTTCTCCCGGCAGCCAAATTTGGACACAATTTTCCCTAAGCCCTCACGACTGACAGTATCAAAAGTAAATGTTTTGTTCAGACCTCTGTTCTACTTCTGGCGTTTCTCCTGGAGTCGTCGGACAGCAAACACCATATTGACTTTTCCTCAGCCCTTTCTGAAGCCACACTGGCTTTAGAAGACATAGGAGACGTCAGAGATAAAGCCTCCCACCCCACTCCTTTGCAGAGGTCAGGCTTCCCAGGGGCAGGTCATTGCCAGATACTTTTTAAATGTATTGATTAGTTTTGCTGAATTTTTTCTTGTCTTCTTTTTCTTGTTAAAAAAAATTCTGGGGGCGGCTAGGTGTCGCAGTGAGTAGAGCTCTGGCCCTGGTGTCAGAAGGACCTGAGTTCGGATCCGGCCTCAGACACTTAACACACACAAACAAAAACCTAGCCGTGTGACCTTGGGCAAGTTACTTAACCCCAACTGCCTTTCAAAAGGAAAAAAAAATTCTGTATGTTCTCACGTGGGAGGGTGATGTGAGAGTGGGAGAGAGGAACAGCAAAACGTCCTGTTGGACTAGAACAGCCCAAGGCAGAGGAATGACCAATAAATCTGGGAGGATGAAAGGGAAAGGAATTTATGGAGATGGCGAGTTAAAAGGCTGGAAAGAGGGAGACTGCAAGGGATCACACAGAAAGAAATCCACAAGTCAGAAAAGAGAGGGCTAGAAATGGGGAGAGATCAGAGGTAGGAAGGAGACCCACCAGCAGGCAAATGCAGTAGTCTAAGGCAATCAACCTATTAAGCACCTACTGTGCACTGGGATACAGAGGTGGCAAAAGACAGTACCTGCCCTCAAGGAGCTTACAATCTAATGGGGGAGACAACATGCAAAAAATACATATACAAAACAAGATATATACAGAATGAATAGGAATGATTAGTAGAGGAGAGGCACTCGAATTAAGAATTAGGCTTCATATGGAAAGTGGGACTTTAACTGGGACTTAAAAAAACTTTAATTGGGGGATGAGAGTGATCAGAGCAGAGGGAGGAAAGTCCTAAATGTGAGGAGATAAGGGCTTGTACTAGATTGGTGGCAGTGTGGGAGGAGAGAAGAAGAGATTTTGTGTGTGTGTGTGTGTGTGTGTGTGTGTGTGTGTGTGTTTTAATGTGCATTTCTCTAATCAATAATCGTTTAGAGCATTTTCCATATGATTATATATAGCTTTGATTTTTTCATTAAAAAAAAAACCCTGCCTATTCATATTCTTTGACCATTTATCAGTTGGGGAATGTTTTGGCCATTTTTGGTCAATGTTCTTATAAATTTGGCAGTTTTCCATATATTTAAAATACAAGACCTTTATCCAAGGAACTGTCTATAAATTTTCCCCCCAGATTTTTTGCTTTCCTTCTAATCTTGGCTATTCTGGTTTTATTTGTACAAACCCTTTTTAATTTAGTGTAATCACAACTATCCATTTTACATCAGCCTAAACCATAAGAATACAAATAAAATGAATATAGCAGAAACAATGAAAGACAACAGCTAAAAGAATGTGAACTCTTTCTACCCTTTTCCAAAGTAAATTACGTGGGTTAAAGCTTGGCCAGAAGCTGCCATCACATAAAGTGCGCATGTAGAGATTCCGTATGCTATGGCCATGGCAGGACCCTTATTCCCCTGGTCATGAATGCTCCTACCCTAAAGTAAGCACAGTAACTGCACCTGGGGCTCGAACCAGTACCTCCTTCCCCCTCTCCCCCAAACCATGACAGGCTAATATATAGGCAAGTTTGGGTTGGGTTGGGTTGGCTTTTTTGCTTAGCCATGGAAGCTATTTTAACCCTGGCGTTGTGAAATCACCATTTACCAAAACTATTATGCCAAACATGCCAACAGTGTACAAAAATTCCACATCGCCATACTGGCCACCTCAGATGAAAACTGAAAACTCTGCATATGTTAACTAGCTTTCCTCCCCTAATATTAAGCATAAAACCACATAGGAAATCTAGAAATCTAAATAAAAGTAACATAGACCCATCCCAAATCATAAACAAAAAGTCTTTGTGAGAAAGCATAAATGACAAACGGTCTACCATGCCCATTTTAGAATGAGGCTGACCGAAGCTGGAAAGCTCCTCCCATACGTCTTTGGGTGTCCAATGCCCACGCTATCTTATTGTCTCTAAGTGCATCTCCAGTGTGCTGGCTTTCTAGGACTCATCGCTTAATGTGTCCAGGTCCACAATGGCTCCCTCCCCATCTCTGCCGGGGAGCAGACTTTCTCTGGGGAATTCAGAACATTCAGGGGCAGACCCAATCTTACAGGAAGCCTGGGTTACACCAGGCTGATTTCAAATGCTTCTTCATATGCTTACTGGGATTAATCCACTGAAGAGTTCTCACCAGCAGCAATTTCAGCCAAGTAACAGAATTGGTCTCCTTTTGTTTTCAAATAGAAAATTTTGCTTTCTGCTACAGAAGTCTTAGCAATCAAGGGCTTTCTCGAGACAGAACCAGAGACAAGGCAGCAGACATCCTTGGTTTGGTCTGAACTTTCTCTCTGCGGCCTCGGGCCATTTGCTCAGGACTTTCTGTCTTTGGATCCATACTTGAAAGGACCTTCCAAGCTGACCTCCAGGCTCTAATGACATTCTACAGCCACAGAGAGAGAAGGTTCCATGCTTCGTGGATGATGCCCCGCCCTCAGAAATCTCATGCAGCCTGTCATGGCGTCCTGTGTCTCAGCTGCTTCAGCCTCTTTGGTCTTTGCACCAGCTCATTTTTTATCCATGGCTGGGTTTTCTGGGGCCAGAGAGAGGGACGAGTGGTGGCCGTAGATAGACAGGGTTCGCTGGCTTCTGGGCAGCAGTAATGGCCCCTAGCAGTATGCTCCTGATAAATGTTTGCTCACTAACTAGGAAAGATATTTCAATAGTCCAGGAGCCTGGATGAAGACCTCAATGAGGGTGGTGGCTATGTGAGTGAAGGGAAGGAACTCGATGTGATAGATGCTGGAGGGTAGAAACAAGACTTGGCAAATCACTAGCTGTGTGGGGTAAGTAAAAGTGATGAGTTGAGAATGAAACCAAGCTTGGGAGTTGCTGGAAGGATGTCAGTGCCCTTGACAGAAATAGGGGAGTTTAGAAGAGAGGAAAGCTTTGGGGGAAAGATACCATGGTCTGTTCTGGCCATGAAGACCGAGATGTCTCTGGGACATCCAAGTGGAGACGTCTAGCCAACACCTAGGTCCCCACCCCACCATTCAATCCTGGCTGATCCATGGCCTTGGTGATGGGAAGAGCTGGGTTTGAATCTTCCTCTGACCTTGACAAGCTCTGTGACTGCAGGAAGATCAACTGCTGTCTCTAAGCCTAAATCAGTCAATGAATATTTATTAAGCAAGCACCTACTATGTGCCAGGCACTGTGGGTAGACCCAGGGCCTGTCTTCAAGGTTAGTCTAATGGGGGAAACGGCATGGGAACAACTTCGGACAAACCAGATACAGACAAGTGAACTGGAGAGAATCCAAGAGGGAAGGCACAGAGATTAGGGAGGGCTGGCAGAGGCTTCGTGCAAAAGGGGAGCTCAAGCTGAGATCCCAGTGCCCTCTTCTATACAGTGACCTTGTCCGAGCTCTGAGGCTCACCCGCAGGAATGTTTGTTTGAAAGGGCTATAGAGACGTTTTGTCTGAACTGCGTGGGAAGGGAAGGTGCTGGCAGGAGAGGTGCTAGTTAGGCCCCCCAGCCTTTGGATCAGCCCTCCTGGGATTAGGGCAGGGGCTCCCATACTCAGATGTCTGGTGAAGAGCCAAATGCTGAGGTCTAGCCCGTCAGACAAGTTGTGTGTGTTGGGGGGGAGGTGGGGGGTGGCTTTCTGAGCAGTGTTTTATCTTATCACACATTCTGGGAGGCCATGCAGGGCTTGGAAGGACAGTAGGAATGCAAGTAGGCTACCTCCTAGGCTCATGTGGCAGATTTAGGATGGCCCTAAATCCAAGCACCTTGAAGCCACCAAAGGGAGCAGAGCAGTTCCTGACTAGCACTTGGGACCCCACCTGCCAGAGGCACTGTGGTCCCTGCCCTGGGCTGGGAGGATGGGAGGGCTGCCCCTCTGGCTCTGTGGGTATCACTCTTGCTGTATGTATGACCTTGGGTAAGTCACTTGCCAAAGCATGATAAACTAGGGCTGGAAGTGACCTTAGAAAATCATATAATCCAACTGACTCCCACTTTAAAGAAACTGAGGGCATAGAGGTCAGTGACTCATAGTCCTGGTCACATAGTTAATAGCCAGGATTCAGTCAATAAACATTTACTAAGTGCCTTCGGTGTGCTAAGTTCTGAGGATACAAAAAAAAAAAAGGCAAAAGTTAGTTCCCTCTAAGAGCCAGCATTGGATCTAAGGAAGGAAGGTACAAAAGAAAGGGAGCCTGGAGGCCAAGCCATGGAGGATGGGGAGGGTGAGCTGAGTTCTCTGGGCCCCCCTTAAATGGGGGAGGATCTGGGGGATCTCTGCCCCCTCCAAGAAGAGGGAGGGGTGGGGAGGGAGTGGGGCAGGGGCACCAAGGATGGGGGAGCTTCAGAGTCAATGTTCGACCTTTTGGGAAGATGAGATTCTGGAGATTCAGGAGAAATTCAGAACCAGACTCTGAGAATCCGCCAGTCTGCCTCTCCCAGGTTTGGCCATCCATGGCGGCAGCTGTCAAAGCCCTCTCCGTGACGATGATCCCAACAATCCTGACTGAGGCTCAGAGAGCTCTGGCCCCATGTTCAGTGTGCACAGGGGCCATCCTCTGGAGGCAGGACTCCTGGGTAGGAGCTTGGCTCTGCCTTTGATGACCTGTGTGTCCTTAGGCCAGTCACTTAACTGGAGTCTAAGAGGCTTCACTTCTCTACCTGTAAAATAAGGGAGTTAAATTAGCTGACTTCTAGGATACTTTACATCTGCAGTCCTAGGATCCTATTTCAGGCCAGACTTGAACTCAGACGCCCTTATATATATATACTTATACACACATACATACATACATACATACATACATACATACATATATTCCCTTTTATCCCCAACCCCCCACCACAACACACTGGGAAGAGGGTAGCCCTCTCAGAAATGCTGTCAGCAAGCCCTGGCCCCTAGCAAGGATCCAGCCAGCCCCAGGGCTCCCTCTGGCCGTGAGCTCCATCATGTGCCCGAGCAGCCATTACAGCAGCAGAAAAACTGCACCTCCTGGGGAAGAGGAAGGAGCCACCAGGCCAGGGAGCTGTCAGGCACCTTTCTCCCTGGCACAACCCCTCCTTCTATCTCCACCTGGCTCCTCTCCAGGTGGCAAGGATGGAGTTCTGTCACATGCTGGGCTCACGTGACAGGGTGGCAGCTTGAGAGCTGTGGGTCTCTCAGAGAAGACTAGGAGAGCTGCCCATCCTCCTCATAGCACCCACGGTGGGCAAGCCGCCTCCAGCTTTCCCTTGAGATCTCACCTGGATGTAGGGATGGATACCTTTCCAGGAGATGATGCCCGGGAGGAGAGGCCAGGTAAGTAGAAGGAGGCTACAAACCTGGGCATGAGGGTCATCCATGGAAGCCCAGGCCAGGGCAGGTGGCAAGGGGGCAGCAGGTGGCAGTGGGTGCCAGCTGGGCGTGGAGGGCGGAGAGAAGGAAAGATGCGCTTCTCTGCCCCACCCACTCGTAACCCAATATCTCTTCTGTCTATCCTCTGCAGCTGCACAGAGAATCTCCCTTCTTTGTTTTGGCTTCCAGCAGGTTGGAGGGAGACGCTGAGGGGTGGGGTGCAGCCTCCTGGGAGGGCACCAGAGCCCACCTCTCCCTTTCTCATCCCTGCAGCCCCAGGATCCCATCCAGAAGCACCGACCTCTGCAGATGAACGCGTCTGACGGGGGCTAAGCACCAGAACCCAACCTTCCACCATCCCATAAGAGCTCCCTCTTTCCCAGCTCAAAGGGTTACAAGAGAATTTTCTCATAACAACCCTGGGAGGCAGGTGGTGTGAGGGTCATTAGCCCCATCTGACATCAGAGGAAACTAAGGCACAGAAACGGTAAGAGCCTTCCCCAAAGTTGCACAGCTAAGCAATGATGGAGCTCAGTCCGACTGAACAAATTGCTTAATGGAGCACTATGTGCTGGGGACTGTACCAGGTACTGAGGATACAGAGTCAAAAGATGAAGTCACCCCTGCCCTCAAGAGCCTTCCAGTCTACTAGGGGGAAAGGCGTCAACACAGACAACTAATTCCAAAAGTACCTTCAAGGAGGAGAAAGTGCTGACAATTAGGGGGTGAGGGAAGGTCTCTCCCAGGGGATGGCTCCAATTGGGCTTTGGATCCCGGGGTTCTGAGAGTTGGGGATGAGGAAGGAATCTATCTCTGGCACAGGAAACCACATAGTGAAAGGCAGAAGAGGGATGTGGGAAACAGTCAGCAAGCCTGTCTGACTGGAACGGGGAATGTGGCAAGGGGAGTCATTAAGTAACCAAGAAAGTTCAGTGGGGGCCACCCCTGGAGGGCTTTAAACAACCTCTGGGCTTTTGTGTTTCATCGGAGGCAACCAGAATTCACCTAAGATTTCTGAGTAAAGAAATGCTACTGTCGGACCTGGGATGTAGCCAGGGCCCCCCAGCAGCAACTGGAGGCTAGCTCAGAGAGGGGAGAGCCTGGAAGCTGGGAGATCCATGAGAAAGTCATGGCAATAGTACAGGTGAAGGGCATTAGGGCTGTGTGAGTGGACAGAGGGGCTCTGGTGTAAGAGGAGGAGCAGCAGGAATTGATGGCTGAATGGGTAAGGGGGTTAGTGAGGAGGCAAGATTTACTCTGAGTCTGGGACCTGGGGGGAGAGAAGTTTAAAAGAGGGCAGGATGTGGGGGGGGGGGAGACAATTCTGCTTTGGTCATGTTGAGTTGGGGATGCCCAGGGATATCGGGTGGCAGTAGAAGATGATGGGGATTTTATGATGGGCTCTTGAGAGAAATAAGAAGTCATTTGCATAGAGAGAATAATGAGCCTCCTGGGAACTGATGAGGTCACTTAGATGGGCCCAGGACAGAGCTGTGGGATGCCCATAGTTAGAAGGCCAGAGGGGCTGCTAGGTGGCACAGTGAATAGAGCACCAGCCCTAGAGTCAGGAGGACCTGAGATCAAATCTGACCTCAAATACTCACTTACTAGCCATGTGACCTTGGGCAAGTCAACCCCAACTGCCCTGCCTTCTCCCCCCAAAAAAGCAAAAGAAAAAAGAAAAAAAGGGCCAGAGACAGGGCCTGAGAAGGGAGGTTCAGGTCCAGCAGGTGGGAGAGAGCCAAGGGAGCAGTGTCATGGAAGCCAAGACAAGGAGACCGTCTGGGAGAAAGAATGAAAGGATGAAGAAGGGCTGGCTTTAGTTCAGGTCCACTGGCTCCCAAGCCAGGACTCAGTCTACTTCCCATAGACCCCCAACAGGCAGATGTGATCTGGTGCTTGAGATGGGGCAAACCTGGCACTCGGAGGCTTCCACTGGGTTTAACAAGCATTTATTCAGCACACACTGTGCACAAGGCCATCGAGGCTATCAAGGTTTTCAGAGGACTTTGGAGCCTTTGCTGACCTGCCAGGCAAAGGGTTAGGGCTCTTTCCAGCCTGGACTGCCATCCTGGAGCCAAACTCTGGCCTAGTAAAACCCTCCTAAAGCCAGTAGTGAAAAGAGCCCAGGCTCAGCCCAGGGTGGCAGCCTCAGTGGGCTCCATCTGTCCTGGGGTCTCCCCAGAGGTGGCCTCATGGTGTAGGGCAGGGGGCCCTTCTGTATTCCCAGTCCCTGCTTGGGACCCCAAGCTGAAGGACTGTGCATGGACCAGGGATGTCTAAAGGTGTGATTTTTTTTCCTTAAAGCAGCAGGGATTAGGGTCAGGACAGAATATCAGGGTTCAAAGCCTGCTTCTGAGATTTACCAGCTGTGTGGCCTTTTAAGGATCTGAGCCTCACTTCCCTCATCTGCAAAATGGGGTTAATCACAGCTTTAGTATTCAAGGTCCCACAGGGTTATTACTGGAATCAAACAAGGCAGCAGATGTAAAGTGAGGCTTTATAAACATCAGCTGTGATTAAAGCTTTCCTTCACAGACAAGGAAACTACATATAGTTAATTACAGCAGAAAGAGCTCTGCCTCTGGGGGTCAGGAGACCCTACTGCCCCTCTGTGAAATGGGGGAGCAGTCCTTCCAGCTTCAAATACCTTGACCCTGTCACAGAGCTCAGGTCCCGAATTCTCAGACTGGGGCTACTGGGAGCATCAGGCCGCAGGCAGGAGGGGCTGAACTGGGAAAGGCATGGGATGGGACATTCACAGGATCCACTTTCACTCCAGATCTCTGGAGGTTGAATCTGAAGCCCCGGGCAGGTGCTAAATACCTTCGGGAGACAAGAATGAACTTGACACGGGTCAGGCCTTCTAGGAGCTCAGTGTTTGTACGTGGTTGGGGGAGGGGGAGTGAAAGGACAGGGCCCCAGGCAAAGCTAAAGCGTGAGACAGGATGAGACCATGACAACCAAGGAAGCCTGGGAGAAGGCTGCAGTCTCTGGAGAGCAGGCAGGGCAGGCTTCTTGGAGGAGGTGGCAGCCTCAGGTCAGGCACAGCCCATTTCAGGTCCTTGTCCCTTCTAGCCTAAGGTATCATTATAGCCTCCCTACTGATCTCCTGGCCTCCAGCTTTAGTCACTTAGTCAACAGTATAAAGGACCTAATGGGTGCTGCCCACTGCCTGCCCTCGATGCCAACCATAGCCACAAGGGAGACTTCCTTTTGGGGGTAAAATTTTAGCTGGGACTTGAAGGAAGCCCATGAAATCTGAGTCTCCCCTCCAGCCAGGGCTCCCTACTGCCTCTAGGAATAAACACCAACTCCTAGGCTCAGCATTCAAGGCCCTCCCCAGCCCATTTAAAGCCCCCTTCTAAGGTGAACAAGTGATGGGTGGCCTGGCTTCTGCACAGCACTCTGATCACACCGGATGGACGGCCATCCCTGTCTCTGTCCGTTTGGGAGTGCCCTCTGCTCCTCAGCCTCAGAGAACTCTGGTCAACCCTGCCTGAGGCAGTGCCTGTGTTCTGTGCCCTCCACAGAAGAGAAGCTCCCTGAGGACAGGAACCTCTCCTTTGCCTGCCCAGGTAAGCAGCAAGATGATGGGACCTGAAAGGCCTCCTTTGCATTGAGGCCTGACTGGAATGCCGTAGGAGCCCAGGGAACCCTGAGGTTTAGATCGGGGTTTGGAACTGAGGGGCTTAATTGGTTAATTTGGAAAGGCAGATTGGAGTTGGATCGTGGACAGCCTTGAATGGAGCAGGGAGCCTCAGAAAGTTGTATGGTCAGCCTGGAGCTGATTATGTATGTTCAGGAAACCCCACCCTGGGGGCTTCAAGGATGCCACAGTCAGAGGTGGTCAGAGCCAGACAGGGAAAGGAGAACCTGTGAAGGGCGGGCATCTTCCACAGACACCTGGCTCCCTGCTCGCTCTGCCCGTGTCCCCAGAGGACATGAGGTCTGCCCGTATTAGCCACTGAGCCCCCTGGCAATGAGTTATGGGGGGAGAGTTATCTCTGCTCTCGATAGAAGGGGCCCAGAGGGACCAGGCTGGGGGCTCCCCAAGGTCCTTGCCTATGATGTAAGAGAGCCCAGCCTGGCCCTGACCTGGGGTGTTACTGTGACCAGGGTAACAGCTTGGCACGAGTCCCAGGCTCTGATACCCAGGCTCCCAGGCCTGGGGGAGACAAGACAGATTGAAGCTGCTGCCTGGAACTGGACCCCAGCCAGCACAGGCCTCATTGGGAGCCAGTGCTGCCTGGAACCTGGATCCCAGCCAAGCACAGACCACTCACAGGGACCAGGCCGGCACAGGATGACCCAGACATAGTGTTCCTCCTTCAGCCACGGTCTCTGGGTGGGTGGGGGAGGCACTGCCTCAGGAAAAAAAAAAAAAGCCTGCTCAGCCCACCATGTGGCCTAATTATGGCGGGCTGAGCAGTTACCCCCACATACCCCAAGTACAGGAATAGCAGTCGCAGTAGCCAGCAACAGCCCCCATCAGGCCAGAACCTCAGCTTATAAAGGAGGCCTTATGGAAGCAGTGACTGGTCAGTCCACACCTTGAAATTCCCTTGTCTGACCCAGAAGCCTACCCATTTCTATGCAGGTGAGCTGACTGAAAGGGGCGGAGACCCAGTGGGGGAGGGCAGAACTGACCTGGCAATCTGCTCGCTTCCTTGAGGTGGGGGGTGGGGAAAACTAGGTACAACTTGGTCACACGCAGGAATCTGTCAGCCAAGCAGGGGCCTAAGGTTACCCAGTTGGGGCCTAGCCCAGAGTCTTCCTCACTGGCCTGGGGGAGACCATGACCCCGCCTCCCAGGGTCCAGGCTGACTACCAGCAGAATTTCATAATCAGACAGTGAAGGTTTGTCAAGAGATCTGGCCTCAGAGAGGGAAAGGGGGAAGGAAGACAGCTGAGCTGGAGTCAACCAGGCCACACCTTGAGGTATGGTATTCTGGGGACTGCCCCCTGTGCCCCCCTCATCCTTCAGCTGGGTGCTGGGATGGGAGCAGGCAGGAAGTGGGCTTCAGTGAGACTCGGAGGAGCCGGGGTGGGGCTCTGCTCTAGGGGAGGGTGTGTGTGGGTGGGGGTGACCCAATTCAGTCTGGGCTGAGCGAGGAGGCCTCTATTCTCACATCCCCATCCCCTGGCGCCTGACTCTTCTCTGCAACTGGTTGTGGGGGTGTCAGGGAAGGGAAGTGAGAAAATGAACTTGTGTCCCTTGTTCCATGGAACTTCCCAGCCATCCCCAACACCATTGCCTTCCCCTAAAAGGTGAGAGCCCCTAGGAGGAGGGAAGGAGGGAGGGAACATGCAGGCAGGATGGGCTCAGCCATTTTCCCACTTAACACTAGGAAAACTGTGGGCAGACCCTGTTTTGTGCAACCAGGAGATTTTCTCAAAGAGCTTTCCTCAGCCAAAGCAGGGGCCAAGCTTTGGAGTCTGAGGTCCTAGGTTCACATCCCAGCTTTGTATTTTGGACAAGTCCCTTTGGCCCATCTGAGCCTCAGTTTCCCCTTCTATACAAATAGAGGGCTGGGGTGAGGAATGGATTAGATGACCTCTAAGGTCTGGTCCATTTCTAGGAACTCTAGCTGGGAAGCCCCCATCCCTGCCCTCAGGAAGTTTACAATCTTGAGCCAAATAAGTGGAAGGAGAGAAATGCCTCCAGGCCCTGGAGCTGTGGAGCTAGCTGGGCTGGAGAATTGTAGTGAAAGGTCTTATTTTCTGCAGGACTTTTGTTTTCTGTTCTCCCAGGCGGGGTGGGGTGGAAGAAGGGGATTGCTGCTGAGAGGCAAGAATCCCAAGAACATTTATTAGCCCAAGGGCAAATGCTGGCTGTACAAAGATTAAAAAACAATCAGAAATAAGAGAGGTGTAAGGGTGCCTAGCCTTTGACGCTCTTCCGAGACTCCACGACAACCTTCCCAGGCATTACCATCCCAGTTCTACTGCTGAGCTGCAGCAGTTTGCCCAGGAGATGCAGCCAACGAATGCCAAAGGGGGGATTCAAGCCCAGGTTCTGCTGAGTCCACAATCAGAGCTCTCTCCATTAGACCACACAGCCTTGCCCTCCAGGCATCAGATCCTAATTTGCCCTGTGACCCCGGGGAAACTGCTAGACTTCAGATTAGTGATCTCTACCCCAGGTTATTAATCAGGCTTCCTTAATCTCTGCACTGATTTCCCTACCCTGGGGAGGAAAAGCAAGGCTCCATCCCTTACCTCGACCACTACAGCCCAGCAGGTCACCTACCAATCTCCCCAGATGCCATCAGCCACTCCTTGCTCCCTTTGGCATTTGAGTGGCAATGGCATTTTTCAACAATAGCCCTCCCTCCTGCCTGAATGCCAAAGGTGTCTGGGCAACCCTATTCTTCTGGAATGTAGAGAACGCAGCCAAGTGCCTTGTCCACGAAAATCGCAAACTTTCCTGATGGCCCCTTTGGAGGCACCTTCTACTGGGGTCCCAAGAAACTGTATTTCATTTCATAGCAGTGGAAAAGTTTAGCAAGCCCCCCTGCCCCCGCCCATGACCTCCTCCTCCAGGCTCTTGTTTTTCATGATAGCTATGGGTAGCAGGAGTTTTCAGATTAATGCCAAGCACCATCATAAGCAGAGCTGCCTTCTGTCTCAAATCTTGCTTGGCCATCTGGCTCATACCTTCCTTGAGGAGGTCACCAAGTATATTGATTTGAAAGGAGGGTCAAAGATTTAGAACTGGTAGGGGCCTTCAAAGTCATCTAGCCCAACTCTCAGAGATGATGAACTAAGACCCAGACAGTGAAGCGCCTGCCCATGGCCACACTAGTAGTGTGGACTAGGGCCAGGATTCAAATTGAGGACTTCTAGCTCCAGACCCAATAACCTCTCCCATAGTCAGTCTCTGACTACAAATCTCCTTCCTGTCCACTTCCTACTGGGCTTAGAGGCTAGCTGAACTGGAGTCATGTCAGCCAAGAGGGTCAACACAAAACGCTGTTGACAGGATGCATCTAGCCTCAAAGCTGCAGCAGTGTTTTATCTGAGAACCCCAAATGCTATCTGATCTGTAGCAATCAAGTGATTCAGTTGAAACTGTCAGGCAAAATTGGGAAGTGAATACCACTGGTCCTGTG
Organism: Gymnobelideus leadbeateri; assembly: GCA_011680675.1. Lineage (NCBI taxonomy): Eukaryota > Metazoa > Chordata > Mammalia > Diprotodontia > Petauridae > Gymnobelideus > Gymnobelideus leadbeateri. The sequence continues at coordinate 501,769 of WOXC01004100.1, forward strand.
CCCCTCTGGGGTTGTCTCAGACCCCTCCCTACCCAACGCTCAGGACCTCCTTCTCTCTCCACTCTCTCTTCCCCAAACACTCAAAGCTAAACTTCTGGAATCGCCTAATCTATCTCTGACTGGAAGAGTCCCACCCCTCTAAATCAAGTCTATTCCTGAGCTGGAATCCCCAACCAAACATTATACTTGTAGCCCTCCAGTGATGGGGAGTTCACTCCCTCTTGAGACAGCCTGAAATGGACACTCGGACAGAATCACCAGGCCAAGACCATCAGTAATCGAATTCAGGAAGCATTTATTAGCTGGCCAGTGGCAGTCCTAGGGACAAAGTCCTAGGAGCTGCACTGAACCCCAGTAGACACACAGTTTAAATAGTCCAAAAGCTACCATCATATCAGGGGCAGGTTGGTCGGGCAGGATATGGGGCGGGGGCACTCTTAGATAACGCAGGTTGTTCAATGACCGAAGGGAGGATTCTTGGGTTTGGTCGGATGAGATAAGAGTGGGATGGGGCACACTGAATTAAAGATGTTTGATAACCTAGAGGAATGGAGGATTCTTGGGTTTGCAAGAATTCAGGATACAAAGATGGGCCCCTCGTAAGCCAGTGAAATGTCAAGGCATACTACTTCAAGCCCATTGCCCCTTTATTTTTATTTTTGGTTTATTTAAACATTATTTTATTTTCAGTTCCAAATTCTCTGCCTTGCTTCAGCCCCTTCCTCACCCTCTGAGAAGGGAAGAAACTCAATACTTATGATACATATGCAAAATATTTCCATAATAGCTATGTTGTGGAAGGAAAAAACAAGGAAAATAAAGTGGAAAAAATGCTTCAATCTGCACTCAGAGCTCAGTTCTCTTGCTGGGGGGCATAACACTTTTCAAAATGAGTCTTTTGGAACCATGGTGGACCATTTGTATTGATCAGAATAGCTAAGTCATTCACAGGTGAGTATCCTTACAATATTACTATTACTGTGTGCAATGTTCTCCTGGTCCTGCTCACTTCACTTTGTATCAGTTTCTTTAAGTCTTCCTAGGTTTTTCTGAAAGTATCCTGCTTGTCATTTCTTTTTTTCTTTTTTCTGGTTTTTTTTTTATTTAAAATTTTTTTAATTTAATTTTGAATTTTTCTCAAAATTTGATTTTAGACTCAAATGTCAGCACACAAATAGAGAACAGAGAAAAGAAACAAAAACATATCACAGACTTAAATATTGGAAGTTAAATACAAAGTTAGAAAGAAATAAAAGCATGTCATGTGCATAGCAGAACATAAGAGAAGATTCAAAATATATAACAATAAATTTTCATTTCCAGAAATCCTATAAGGTAAATAATTCTTGTTGTGCTGAGAATTGTCCATCTTTGCTTTCTTGTGAGTTTTCTTTTGTTCTCTGCTGTGTACTTTTTTTACGTGGTTCTTTTTCCCCTCTGCCCATCCCTTGCCTCCCAGAAGGCTACAATAAAGTTTAGATATTTTTCTCTATAGCTATAAATATATACATACCCTCCCCACCCCCAAGAAAGCTACAATAAAATTTAGATATGTTTCTCCATCATTATAGATATATACATACACATATACATATGGACACACATATATAGACATATACATTCCCAAACCTATTCTACTCCTGCTCTTTGCTTTTATGTATAGGATATCTCTTATTTCCTATTCCCTCCTGCCTCCTCTACTTTACTTTTACCCAGAAAAAAATGTTTATTAACTATGATTATGACTATAACTTTTTTTTTAAGCAAATGCTTTATTAACTTCTGTTTTACATCATTCATTTCCGCCAGATTTTGAGTTACAATCATTTTCCTCTCATTATTCCCCTACCCAACCTCCCAGAAGAGTAGTCCCACAAGATATCGCTTCCTCCAATCTGCTCTCTCCCATACCCCCATCGACTTTTCCATTAGAGGAAGGTGAGTCTTTGCATCCCAATGCCTGCACATCTTATCTCCTATTACAAGCAAAAGAGTATTAATAATAGTATTTATATATATTTGAAACATTTAATGTTATGACCTCAAATTTCAGATCCATTTCCTTCCTCCCTTGTCACCCATTCCCTCTGGGGAGATAAGTAATTCAGTATATGTTGTACATGTCTAGCTATGCAAAACATTATCATAGTAGATATATTGTACAAGGCTGCTTATAATTCCCTCCCACTCATCCCACTCCCCACCTGGTCCATTCCCTACATGATCCTGTCCCTCTTCTATAGTGGGTACTTCCAACCTCCCCTCACCCCAAGGATGCCCTCCCATCCATCATCCCTCCTCCCATCCCCCTTCCCCCTATCCTGCTGCAGGTTGAGATATCCCATTTAGTATGTATGTCATTTTCTCCCTGAACCGAATTCAATGTGAATGTGGTTTTGCCTTTTTAGCCTTCCTTATTCTCCCCCTCCTTTGCAACCACTTCCCCTTGCTTCTTCTGCATGGGATAGTTTACACTACCCTGTCTCTCCCCATCTCCTCTTGCCACTTTCCTCTCTCACCTCATAATTTCATCCCTTGAGTATTCTCCCTTCCCAACAAATTCAACTTATGCCCTCTATCCATATATAACTGTAACTATATAAACACACATTCACATATGTATTCATATGACCACACACCCTTCTTCCATTATTTTCATAGTGAGAAAGATATCATCAGTCACAGTTATTGCTTTTCCATATAGGAATGTAAATAGTTCAACTTTGATAAGTTCCTTTTGATTTCTTTTCCCTGATTACCTTCTCAGGCATCTCTTCCTTCTTGTGTCTGGATGTCAAATTTTCTATTCAATTCTGGTTTTTTCCTCAAGAATGCTTGAAAGTCCTCTATTCCACTGAATGACCATATTTTCCCCTGAAACAAAATACTCAGTTTTGCTGGGTAGGTGACCCTTGGGTTCATTCCCAGTTCTTTTGCCCTCTGGAATATCATATTCCATGCCCTTCGATCCCTCAGTGTAGAAGCTGCCAGGTCCTGGGCTATTCTGATTGTGTTTCCACAATATTGAAATTGTTTCTTCCTGGCTGCTTGTAGTATTTTCTCCTTGATCTGGGGATTCTGGAACCTGGCTATAATATTCCTGGGAGTTTTCTTTTTGGGATCTTTTTCAGGAGGTGATCTGTGGATTCTTTCAACCTCTATTTTGCCCTCTGGATCTAAAACATCAGGGCAATTTTCCTTGAGAATTTCTTGAAGGGTGATTTCTAGGTTCTTTCTTTGATCATGGCTTTCAGGTAGTCCAATAATTTTTAAATTGTCTCTCCTGGATCTATTTTCCAGGTCAGTGGTTTTTCCCAAGAGATATTTCACATTGCCTTCTAATCTTTCATTTGTTTGGATCTGCTTAACAGCATCTTGATTTCTCATAAAGTCATTAGCTTCCATTTGCTCCAGTCTAACTCTGAAGGAGTGAATCTCCTCAGTGAACTTTTGAGATTCTTTTTCCATCTGGCAAATTCGACTTTTAAGGCATTCTTCTCCTCATTGCCCTTTTGGGCCTCCTTTGCCATTTGAGTTAGTCTATTTTTTAAGGTGTTGTTTTCCTCAGTCAGGCTGTTGACCCTCATTTCATACTTTTCCTGCATCCTTCTCATTTCTTTTTCCAATTTTCCTCCACTTCTCTTATTTGATTTTTAAAGTCCTTCTTAAGGTCCTCTATGGCCTGCAACCCGCTCATGTTTTCCCCTGGGGCTTTTGGAGCAGGACTTCTGACCTCACAGTCCTTTTCCTGCTCTGTGCTCCCAAAATAGGAGTCTAGGGTTGCATTTTTCTGTTTCCTTTGCCTTGGCATGTTGCCGCTTAATTACTTGACTTTTGGGCTTGTTGCCACACTATGGCTTTAAGGCCAGATAGAGGAATTTGTCCTGAACGTGTGGGGGGCAACTTCCGTTTCTGGCAAGTTGTAAACCCACCCACGACTTCCACCCTAGATCACAATCCAGATCCAGGGAGGTTAAAGCAAGAGCGATTACTCCCCAAGACTGATCGCTGGATCTCCCTACAATTTGCAGGCCAGGAGCTGGAGCTGCCTCTGAAAACTACAAAATGGCGTGTCTCCTCAGTGGCTTCTAGCCCCCAGGGGAGGGAGCCGACGCATTCCCTAAATACCGGACCCAAAGTCCATAGGACACTAACCTCTTACTTTGTCCTAGGCATGTCTATGTTGATAATTCTGGAGTCGCCACAGCTCCTGGTGTTCTGGGGTTCCTCCAGCTGGCTGCTGGCCCTGCCGCCCTGGGGCTAAAACCTTGGCTCATGCGGACCTGGGCTCGGCTCGGCTCAGCTCCTGCGCTCTGCGCGCTGCTGCCAGGTCCCAGACCACTGCGCTGGTCCTTCCTGCAGGGCTGCTGGGCTGTCCTCAGTGGGAGGTTAGCTTCTCTGTGTCGTTCTGTGGGTGCTGGGGCTCCAGAAGTTGTTCAGAGTCCCATTTCTACAATATGCTATAACTTGTTCAGTCATCCCACAATTGATGGGCATTCCCTCAATTCCCAATTCTTTGCCACCACAAAAAGAACTTCTAGAAATACTTTTGTACACTTTGGTCTTCTTTTATCTCTTCAGGATACAGACTACTACTAGTGCTATTGCTGGGTCAAAGAGTTTGCACAGTTTTATAGCCCTTAGGACATAATTTCAAATTGTTTCCCAAAATGGTTAGACCAATTTACAACTCTACCAACAATGTTTTAGTGTCCTTATTTTCCCACGTCCCCTCCAGCATTTGCTGTTTTCCTTTTTTGTCATGTTTGCCAATCTGATAGGTGTGAGGTAATACCTCAGAGTAGTTTGAATTTGCATTTTTCTAATTATTAGTGATTTAGAACATTTTTTCTCATGATTGTAATTTTGATTTCTTCTTCTGAAAACTGTGTGTTCTCATCCTTTGACCATTCATAATTTGGAGAATGGCTCTCAATTTTATAAATTTGGCTCATTTCTCTATACATTTGAGAAATGAGATCTTTATTATTCTTTCCTTTTAATTTTGGCTGTACTGAGATTATTTGTGTAAAACCTTTTTAATTTCATGTAATCAAAATTACTGATTTTAGTTCCCATGATCAGTGTACTCTATTTCTTGTTTGGTCATAAACTTTTCCCTTTCCCATGGATCTGGTAGGTAATTTTTTCCATACTACCCTAGTTTCCTTATGATATTGCCTTTTATGTATCATATACACATTATAATCTTATTTTGGTATGTGTGAGATGTTGGTCTTTGCCTAGTTTCTATAAGGATGCTTGCCAATTTTCCCAACATAGTATTTCCCAAATAGTGAGTTTTTACCCTAATAACTGGGATCTTTGTGTTTATCAAACACTAGATTACTAGGTCATTTAATTCTGTATATTGTGCACCTTATCTGTTTCATTGGCTAATCACTCTGTTTCTTATCCATTATCAGATTGTTTAAATGATTACCGTTTTACAATTTCCTTGTTTCTCAGTCATTTTTCAGTCGTGTCAGACTCTTTATGACCCCATTTCAGGTTTTCTTGGTAAAGATACTAGAATGGCTTGCCATTTCCTTCTCTACCACTTTATAATAAAGTATGAGATGGGGTACTGCTAGGTCACCTTCCTTCACTTTTTTTTTCATTGATTTCCTTGATCTTCTTGACTTTTTTGTTCCTCCAGATGAATTTCGTTTCTTTTTTCTACCTCTATAAAATAATTCTGTTGTAGTTTCATTGGTAGGGCACTGAATAAGTAAATTAACTTGGGTAGAACTCTCATTCTTATTATGTTGGTTTGTTTTACCCATGATTTGTCTTTATTTGTGTAAAGAGTGTTTGTTATTGTATATCTAATTCCTGTGTATGTCTTGGCAGGTAGACTTCCAAGTATTTTAGACTGTCTGCTATTATTTTAAATGGAATTCCTCTATCTTTTCCTACTGGGTTTCACTGGTAATTTATAGAAATGCTGATGATTTCTGCGGGTTTGCTAAAGTTGCTCATTGTTTCAAATATTTCTTAGTTAATTCTTTAGGGTTTTCTAAGTCTACCATCATATCATCTGCAAAGAATTATATTTTTCTTTACTAGTTACCTATGCTTATTCCTTCAATTTCCTTTTCTTGTCCCATTGATAAATCTAGAATTTCTAAGACAATATCGAATAATAATGGGGATAACAGACATCCTTGCTAACCCTGATCTTACTGGAAATGCTTTTAGCTTATCCTCATTACAGATAATGCTTGCTCTTGGTTTTATTCACCATTTGAAGGAAAGTTCTATTTATTCCTATGCTCACTAGCGTTTTTAATAGGAATGGGGATTATATTTTGTCAAAAGCTTTTTCTGCATATGTTGAGATAATCATATGATTTTTATTGTTTTTTGATATGGTCAATAATGCTGATAGTTTTCTTAAAAGGGGAAATAGCCCTGTATTTCTGGCATAAATCTCACCTGGTCATAGTGTATGATTTTTTGATATATTGCTGTCATCTCCTCGCTAGTATTTTATTTAAATTTTTTGCATCAATATTTGTGAAGGAAATTGGTTGATAGTTTTCTTTCTTAGTTTTTGCTTTCCTTGATTTAGGTACTAAAACCATATTTCTGTCACAAAAGGAATTAATTGTTCTCAGTTGTTTGGTAGAATTTACTTGTAAATTCATCCTGGACCTTGATAAAACTCGTTCTTTGCCTAATTTTTCAAATAGCTTTTATAGTATTGGAATTAGCCCATTGGACTCTGGGACAGCGCTCACTCTTAGAAAGTCTTTCCGTACATGATGCCAAAGTCATTTCCTCGCCCCTCCATGGGTTGCAATTCTCCTTGTTGCTTCTAGTTTTGCCCTCCAATTGCCTTACTTGACAACTCTTCTATCATCTCCCTCTCCAACCTCCAACCCTTTCTCATCCTTCTCCAAACTGAACCTCCCCAGGCCCTTCATCTGCTCTCCCCCCTCCCCCCACCAGGGCATGCTTTCTAGTGTCCTCACATACTCCTCCTTCCATCTTTTGGACACCTTCTGGTTTATTAATGTTATTCCTAAACTGGAGTCCAGTCCTCAATATGGAGCCCAATAGGGCCAAAGCCAGAGCCAAAGCCCCCCACCTCCTTTGTCCTGACTTCATGTTTGCTATTTTATGAGGTTAGAATCATAGATTTCAAGATGGAAGAAACTTGGAAGGTCTTCTAGTCCAACTGAGATCTAAGGAGAGGTTGTGATTTGCCCAAAACCTAAATAGCCAAGCCAGGATCTCTACCTTCAAATGTGGCCCTCATTCTATTCACACCCAGCATGCAGTCCACAAGCAATCATTCAGCCTTGATTAAGCAATTATGATATGCCAGGCAGGAGCTAAGTACTGGGATAATGAAGAAGCAAATGAAGCTTACATTTTAGTGGGGGAAACAAACATGCTTATAAATGGGCACCTGCAAGATCTATACAGAGTAGATGGAGGGGGATGAACGAGAAAGATCTGGATATGGACTGGGTCTTGAAGGAAGCAGGGAAGCTGTTAGGTGGAGGTGAGGAGGAGGAGCATTCAAGGAATGGGGACAGCCCTTGCAAAGGCTTGGAAATGGGAGATGAAGCATGATGTATAAGGCACAGCAAATAGGCCAAGGAGACTAGACCATAGAGTATGTGGAGGCAATTAATGTGAAAGAAGAATGGAAAGACAGAATGAAATTATGTCATGAAGAAGAGGGTTGGTGAGTTTATTTTGGGTCCTAGAGGTAACAGGAAGCTATTGGAGGTTACTGAGTAAAGGGGTGACATGGGAAAACCATTGTGGCAGCTGTTTAAAGGAAAGATTGAAGTGGGAAGAGCCCAGACACTAGTTAGAAGGTTATTGCAAGAGTCCAGACAAGAAGTGATGAAGGCCTGGACTTGTGAGGATGGCTGTGCAAGTAAAGAGAATGGGGAATATCCATTAAAGTTCCCAGATTTTTTCATAGGAACTGTCTTATGATATCTCCTGTTTTGTACTTGGGAGGGTAATTTCCCTTTATTCAACCTGGATAGGGCTTGGCAAACCCATTTATACTAAAACCTGAAGAGATGATAGTAGCTTAATGTGTTGGAGGGGAACAGGGGGGTATACTTTAATAGGAGATAAGGTCACTAATCCAAGGCAGGATTTAGTGGTGGATTTTCTGGCAGGGTGATAAATTAGCAGATATATTAAGGTAAGGGGCTTTTCCCTGAGGTTGGAGAGGGCTTGAGAAGGCTTCCCGGCAACCTTTCCCCCATCTCACACCCTTCTTGATAGTGCAATAGAATCACCCACCAGGAAAAGAGGGGGAATGCCCAGTTTGTGTTTGCTTGTCAATTTCATCTGTCTCTATCATTGATCTATTTCAGAAAGAAGCCCCTGCTGGCCGCTGATAGGCATTGCACCAGGTGTCTACACTACTAGCTGGCCTCTGCCAGACCTAGACAGGCAGGTATGAGAGGGAGAAAGAGAGGGAGGGAGGTGGGGACTGAGCCTTTGTGTACACCCTGGGCTCTCTGGCCTGGACTTGGCAGTCTCTTTATTGGGGCATTTTATTTCCATGGTAAAGAGTCCTGGCCTATTCTTTAAGGTTGATTGTGACTCATAATACCAGGGAAACCTGGACTATTCTGGTTCTCAGTCTCTGTAAATGGGGAGGAAGGGTTCCTTTGAACTCAGTTCTCTAAAGAACTGAAGGTTCGATGTAACAAACGTTCACTGCTATGTTTCTAGCTAGATCTGTGGTACTACTGGTTGTGGTTGTGGTTTGTCCTTCATTCTCAAAGAGGATCATGACATCAGGAAGGTGATGCCATGACTTGCAAGTGAGTTGGATTTAAGTGAGGCAGGGCTGTGCAGTCACCAACCTCACTTTCTTCTCCAGAGCCATCTGGTTCCAGTAGCCAGATATTGATTAGGATGACTGGAGACAGCCTGGGATGCAGTGGGAGACCTTGTCCCTTTTAAACTGTGGTCTTTAATAGGTCTCAGTCTGACTGAGGCAATGTACATTCAGTGATTAAGGCTAGGTAAGAAATGAGGCAGAGAATGGCCTTTTTTACCTAGTCCAAAAAACACTCCATCTATCTGGGATGGGGAAGACTGTCAGGTTTTCTGGCCTAAACAGAAACAGTTGCTATTTACACTCACTCTGAGCTATTCAGGGCCCAAACAATGACCAAGTAGGGCTTGGCCTGTGACCTATGGTTGGCTGGAGTGATTTGGATTTAGGGTGTAGTCCTTTAGAAAAAAATCTAGTACAGGAGGTTGTAAGGTTTCATTGATCAAAATTTATGTTCCTTTGGGCACAACACCACAGTTAAGGTTATGATTTCCTATGTGGACTGGGGAAAGGAAGGAAGGAAGGAAGGAAAAAAACAAATGACAAAGGCCCTGTTTCTAAGGGTGGGGGGGATTCAACATAGACACAGGTTTAAAATATGGAGACCATACAAAGGAATTTCAATAGGGAAATAATATATATTTTGAGGGAATAGTAAGTTATACAAAATATTTGCAGTTTCATGGGCAATCATCTTTTTTTAAAATTATACTATGTCATGGAAATGTTTTGTTTTATTCCATAAATTAAAAATAAAATAAATACAATTTTTAAAAAGAGAAAGAGAACATCCAAGGCTAAGGTGGGTCATGTGAGGCCTATGGGAGGTACCAGTCCTTCAGCTGAGTCTTGAGGAAGCCAGAGATTCTAAGAGACATCAGGGAGGAGTGAGAGCATTCCAGGCATAGGGCACAGCCTATGCAAAGGCGACGTAGCAGGAGATGGTATGTCAGACAGAGATCAGTTAGCAGACCTGTCTGGAATAGCAAGAGTGTGAAGGGAAGCAGTCTTCGATATGGCTGGGAAGTCGGGGGAGCTGGAGAAGCAGGCTGAAGATTCTGTTAGCCTGAAACCATGTTTGGCATCTCTCCTAGCAGGAGTCTACACCCAAATAGCATTCTCATCGGGCTATCCCCACCCAGCTGTGAGTCAGGAATTGTTTCCTCTGTCTCACAGATGAGGAGGCTGAGGTCAATAAGAGGACATAGCTAATTAATGAAATCTTTCTAAGGTGCTTAAGTTTTCTTTCCCACCTTTGCAGAGATGTGTCAGTGATGGCTACTGCTGTGTCCTAGGCTCTTCGGGCTCCTCGTTCCAGTAACGGTATTTTTAAAACCAGCCCCCAAAGCCTTGTGCCAGCTATAGGGGAAGACCACTGCCATCCCCGGACCTCAGTGTGTTCCTCTGTAAAATGAGGGGTTTGGACGCAATGGTCTCCGGTTCTAGGCCCAAAGTTGTACAACCTCAGTCTCTGACTCGAGTGTGAGAGTATGCGGAGAGGGCCCTGTGGAAGGAGAGATGACTTTGGGCTCGGAACACAGAGGAAGGCCTCATGGGAGAGCCTGTGTGTAGTGAGCTAGGCACATGCTCTCAGCCGTGGCACAGCAGGGCATTGTGCCTGGGGACTCCCAGTGTTTAGGGAGCTCCAAGCCCCTAACCCAACCCCTGCTTCTCTCAGAATCAGGATGAATCCCTTTGCGGACACACTGCAGAGCCTCCGAGATGCCTTCAGCTCTGGGAGAACCCGCCCAGCAGAGTTCCGAACCACCCAGCTGGAGGGGCTGAACCGCTTCCTGAAAGAGAACCGAGATGCGCTGCTGGCCGCCCTGGCCCAGGATCTGCACAAGGTGACGACCAAAAGGTTTCTCTGGAGACTGACCAGCGGAGAGCATCACATAACCCCGGGCTGGAGAGGCTCTTTAAAAACATCTTATCCAGCCTCCCTCCTGTGTGTGAACCCCTCTGACAGCCTCCCTGCCAGGGCCTGCAACCTCTGCTTGAACACTCCAGGGGATGGGCAGCTCACCACCTCACAAGACAATCCAGGGCCTTGCCCTAGTAGAAAGCTTCTCCTCCCATCTGCCCCACTGTGCTTTCTAGCTCTTGGCTTGAGTTACATATTCTGCAGCCACCTAGAATAAACTAAGTCCCTTCTTCCTGTGAGTCAAGCCTCCAAAAGGCAAGGACAGCTATCCCACACCCACAAGTCTTGTCTCACCCTGTTTTGACTTTGCTTTACTTTGTTTCCTGTGACATATTTTCCAGTCTTCTCCCCATCCTCCTCCCCTAGCTCTGGATATAGCCCAGCATTAATGTCCTCCTAACACAGGGCACTCAAGGCAGGACTCTCACTGTGGCCTGACCAGGCTGAGGTCTCACTGCCTTACTCTGGGAACTCCCCCATTCCATGGGGCCAAGGACAACATCAGTTGTTCTGACATCCGTATCACATGCATGTTGAGGACCTGGCCACCAAAGCCCCCAGGTCATATTTCCTAGCCCTACTTTCCCCATCCTGTACTTAGTTGAGTTCTTTTTTTTTATTTTTTAAATTTTTTTTTTAAACAAATGCTTTATTAACTTCTGTTTTACATCATTCATTTCCGCCAGATTTTGAGTTACAATCATTCCCCCCCCCCCGTTATTCCCCTACCCAACCTCCCAGAATAGCAGTCCCACAAGATATCACTTCCTCCAATCTGCTCTCTCCCATACCTTCTCCCATACCCCCTTCGACTTTTCCATTAGAGGAAGGTGAATCTTTGTGTCCCAATGCCTGCACATCTTATCTCCCAATTATAAGCAAAAAAGTATTAATAATAGTATTTATATATATTTGAAACATTTAATGTTAAGACCTCGAATTTCAGATCCATTTCCTTCCTCCCTTGTCACCCATTCCCTCTTGGGAGATAAGTAATTCAGTATATGTTGTACATGTCTAGCTATGCAAAACATTATCATAGTAGATATATTGTACAAGGCTGCTTATAATTCCTCCCACTCATCCCACCCCCCACCTGGTCCATTCCCTACATGATCCTGTCCCTCTTCTATAGTGGGTACTTCCAACCTCTCCTCCCCCCAAGGATGCCCTCCCATCCATCATCCCTCCTCTCATCCCCCTTCCCCCTATCCTGCTGCAGGTTGAGATATCCCATTTAGTATGTATGTCATTCTCTCCCTGAACCAAATTCAATGTGAATGTGGTTTTGCCTTTTTAGCCTTCCTATTCTCTCCCTCCCTTGCAACCACTTCCCCTTGCTTCTTCTACATGAGATAGTTTACCCTACCCTGTCTCTCCCCATCTCCTCTTGCCACTTTCCTCTCTCACCTCATAATTTCATCCCTTGAGTATTTTCCCTTCCCAACAAATTCAACCTATGCATTCTATCCATATATAACTGTAAACATATACACACACATTCACATATGTATTCATATGACCACACACCCTTCTTCCATTATTTTCATAGTGAGAAAGATATCATCAGTCACAGTTATTGCTTTTCCATATAGGAATGTAAATAGTTCAACTTTGATAAGTTCCTTTTGATTTCTTTTCCCTGATTACCTTCTCAGGCATCTCTTGCTTCTTGTGTCTGGATGTCAAATTTTCTATTCAATTCTGGTTTTTTCCTCAAGAATGCTTGAAAGTCCTCTATTCCACTGAATGACCATATTTTCCCCTGAAACAAAATACTGTTTTGCTGGGTAGGTGACCCTTGGGTTCATTCCCAGTTCTTTTGCCCTCTGGAATATCATATTCCATGCCCTTCGATCCCTCAGTGTAGAAGCTGCCAGGTCCTGGGCTATTCTGATTGTGTTTCCACAATATTGAAATTGTTTCTTCCTGGCTGCTTGTAGTATTTTCTCCTTGATCTGGGGATTCTGGAACCTGGCTATAATATTCCTGGGAGTTTTCTTTTTGGGATCTTTTTCAGGAGGTGATCTGTGGATTCTTTCAACCTCTATTTTGCCCTCTGGATCTAAAACATCAGGGCAATTTTCCTTGAGAATTTCTTGAAGGGTGATTTCTAGGTTCTTTCTTTGATCATGGCTTTCAGGTAGTCCAATAATTTTTAAATTGTCTCTCCTGGATCTATTTTCCAGGTCAGTGGTTTTTCCCATGAGATATTTCACATTGCCTTCTATTCTTTCATTTGTTTGGATCTGCTTAACAGCATCTGGATTCTCATAAAGTCATTAGCTTCCATTTGCTCCAGTCTAACTCTGAAGGAATGAATCTCCTCAGTGAACTTTTGAGATTCTTTTCCCATCTGGCAAATTCGACTTTTTAAGGCATTCTTCTCCTCATTGCCCTTTTGGGCCTCCTTTGCCATTTGAGTTAGTCTATTTTTTAAGGTGTTGTTTTCCTCAGTCAGGCTGTTGACCCTCACTTCATACTTTTCCTGCATCCTTCTCATTTCTCTTTCCAATTTTTCCTCCACTTCTCTTATTTGATTTTTAAAGTCCTTCTTAAGGTCCTCTATGGCCTGCAACCCGCTCATGTTTTCCCCTGGGGCTTTTGGAGCAGGACTTCTGACCTCACAGTCCTTTTCCCGCTCTATGCTCCCAAAATAGGAGTCTAGGGTTGCATTTTTCTGTTTCCTTTGCCTTGGCATGTTGCCACTTAATTGCTTGACTTTTGGGCTTGTTGCCACACTATGGCTTTAAGGCCAGATAGAGGAATTTTCGTCCCGAACGTGTGGGGGGCAACTTCCGTTTCTGGCAAGCTGTAAACCCACCCACGACTTCCACCCTAGATCACAATCCAGATCCAGGGAGGTTAAAGCAAGAGCGATTACCCCCAAGACTGATCGCTGGATCTCCCTACAGTTCGCAGGCCAGGAGCTGGAGCTGCCTCTGAAAACTACAAAATGGCGTGTCTCCTCAGTGGCTTCTAGCCCCCAGGGGAGGAAGCTGACGCATTCCCCAAATACAGGTCCCAAAGTCCATAGGACACTAACCTCTTACTTTGTCCTAGGCATGTCTATGTTGATAATTCTGGAGTCGCCACAGCTCCTGGTGTTCTGGGGTTCCTCCAGCCGGCTGCTGGCCCTGCTGCCCTGGGGCTAAAACCTCGGCTCATGCGGACCTGGGCTCAGCTCCTGCGCTCTGCGTGCTGCCAGGTCCCAGACCGCTGCGCTGGTCCTTCCTGCAGGGCTGCTGGGCTGTCCTCAGCGGGAGGTTAGCTTCTCTGTGTCGTTCTGTGGGTGCTGGGGCTCCAGAAGTTGTTCAGAGTCCCCTTTTACATAGTTTGGGGGGAATCCGGGGGCAGAGTGGCTTGGAAGAGCTGTTTCTACTCCACCATCTTGGCTCCACCCCCCGTTTGTTTGCTTTTTGGAGAGAGAAGGCAGGGCAATTGGGGTTAAATGACTTGCCCAAGGACACACAGCTAGTAAGTGTCTGAGGCCGGATTTGAACTCCAGGGCAGTGTTCTATTCACTGTGCCACCTAGCAGCCCCACCTCAATAAAATCCTGAGGTTCTGTGTTCTTCTTTGGCTTCCCATGGCACTGTCCATTCCTGATTTTCCTCCTGCCATCTGATGACTATCTCTTCTTTGCTGATTCATCACCCATCTCCCTCCCCTGCACTGGGGGTGCTCCCCAAGGCTTGGTTCCCTCTTTATATTCTCTTTTCCTTTGGTGACCTAGGGTTCCATGGGATCTGTTCTCATCTCTACATATGTGGGTCTCAAACCTACATACTCAGTACTGGTCTCTCCCCTAAACTCTGTTCCTTTACCACCAAAGCCTGCTGGACGTCCCATGAGCATCTCAAATGTGACTTCACAAAAGTTGTACTCCTCTTCCTTTTCCTCTAAACCCACCTCTCCAAATCCCTCCTTCTTTGAAGGACATGACCATCCTTCCACACACCCAGGACCATGGCCTTGGAATCATCCTTGGACATTCCCTCTCCCTTCTTCATCTCTCATCTCTGATCAGTTGCCAAGACTGGCTGGTCCAACCTTTACAGAATTTCTCCCACTCACCCATCCCCTTCTTCCCATTGCCGTGATCCCCACCCTGGTCCAGGCCCTACACAGCACTCATCTGGACAATTTCAACCCTTCTTCCACCCTGCTTTTAAAATCATTTTTGTGAAGCACAGATCTGACTGTGCCACTCCCTACTCAAAAGCCATCGGTGGCTCCCTATTCCTGAAGGAGAAAATGCAGCCTTTCAAGTTCATTTTTTTTAACGTGTTCTTCAGCCTGTATTCAGACACCATCCATTCCCTCTCTAGGGACAGAGAGCGTTCTTCATCACAAGTCCAGAGCTCTCTTGGAGGGTTGTGTTGCTGAGGACAGCCATCATCCCCCCACATGGCTGTCACTTTGTGCCCAGTACATGTCACTTTGCATCAGCTCATATAAGTCTTTGCAGGTTTTTCTGAGAGCATCCTATATTGTTCCTTACAGCCCAACAGTATCCCAACACACTTATGCCCCACTCTTCCATCAATGGGCATCTCCTCAACTTATAATTCTTTGCCCCCAGAAATGAGCTGCTAGAAATACTTCTGTACCCATAGGGCCAAGTTTAGGTTCATTTTAGACCATGTCACCCTCCTCCAGCATGCGCCTCTGCCCGTGTTAGCCTCCCGGTTTCCCCGACTTTCTTGGAGATTCCTCTCATCTGCCCCTTGAACAGGAGGCCTTCTCTGGGACTCTCTGGTGCCACCTAGCGTCTCCCTCGTGTTTCGGCTTGCCCTCCACTTACTCTCCATACATGGTGTACTCCCAGTTCTTTACCCATCTCCCTCTTTGGGGAGCTCCCTGAGGGCATTCTCTGATTCGACCTTCTTTGTATCTCCAGGGCTTAGCACAGTGACGCACACTTAATATAGGCTTGCTGACTGACTGATCCAAGGCTTCAAGGCTATGTAAGCCTGTTGCTGGAAGGTATTCCCTGTGTGACTTATCAAATGGTTTTTGACAGTAGCAGTGGCTACAAAATTCCTCCGGCTGTGGCCAGCTTGGGGCCGGGCCCCTCTGAACTAATGGCCTGGCTGGTCCTTGAGCCATAGGCAGCCTATGGAGAGGACCAAGCTCAGGGCTTCAAGTCAGGCCTTTCCAGCTGGCTAGGATCTGTGCTCAGGGGCAGAGACCCCAAGGACTCCCCTCCCTGTCCCCCTTCCTCCTCACATGCAGGAGGCAGCATCAGACAAGGACATTTAGGGGTTTGGAGTGGAGGTCAGGTATATGCCAGGCTCCTGGGATAATGGGGAGAGCCCTGGGGCCTGACCCATGACCATCTCCTCCTCCAGCCTCCCTTTGAGTCTGAGATATCTGAAATCAGCATCTGCCAGAGTGAAATCAACCTGGCTTTGAACAATCTGCACCACTGGATGAAGGATGAACACGTGTCTAAGAACCTGGTGAGCCAGGGCTGACTGGGGAGGGAGGATGGGGCAGCTGAGGCTGGTGGGAGGTGGGAGGCAGGGAGAGAGGCTCCCATACGTGTTCCCTCCCCTCCTCCCCACCATGGGCTTCTCTTCCCTCTGGTTGCCCGGATCTCCTGAGGGAGAGGGCCTCAAGCTGAGACCCTGGCTGAGGGGCCTAGGCTCTCATTCCTTTGTCACCAGGCCACCCAGCTGGACACGGCCTTTATCCGGAGGGAACCCTATGGTGTGGTCCTCATCATTGCCCCCTGGAACTACCCTCTGAACCTTGTGCTGGTTCCTCTGGTTGGGGCCATTGCAGCAGGTAAGGAATGAGGGCCTAGACATCTCACCCCCACTGTTATCCCAGAATCATCCTCACCTGCTTGGGCTCAGTTGTTCTAGGGCCAGAGCTGGCACTCTCCCCACAATGGCAGGGAGGGAGATGAAAGGAGAACAACCAGTGTGAGGGAGGGGACCCTGATATGCCCAGGGACCTTGGACAAGACTCCTCTCTGGGCTTCATTTTCTTCCTACTGAAAAATCCGGAGTTAAACAAAGGTCTACCTAAGGTCTCCTCCAGCTTTAAAGCCCCTTAATGGGGAGGGGAGGGAGTGAAGGAGAGGGGCCTGGTGGCGGGGGAGAGAAGCATTATCCTAAGAATTTGGGGGCTGGGTTAAAAGAGCCTTAAAGAAAAGAAACTGAGCTTGTGGCATCAGTGGTTATAAATGACACCCACACATCCACCCAAAACCCTGAGAGACCAAAAGCCCAGGAATAGCAATCGATAAGCCATTTCCCTTCCTGTCCTTCCATTCTCTCCACATTCATCTGAGGCAGTGGTTGGACCAAGTGACTCCTGCGGATGCTCCCCTCCAAGTCTCCCTTCTGGGTTCTAAGGCTCAGTTCTTAGAACCTTCTATGTTCTAAGGTTCCTCCCAGGCTTTAGAAATCTATGAAATACTTGAGTGAACAAGACCTGTTCTGCCCTGACTCCATAACCCTTTCCTCCCCTCCTCCTTCCTCTGACCATCTATCTCATGTCCTCCGAGGCCTATCCTTGCCCACTGCCCCTGCCCCAACCTCCCTTGCTAGGGGGGGAGTCTATACAGAGGCTGGAGCTGGTCCAGTACCAGGCAGCAGCCAAGTGTAGGCCCATGGAACCCGGGGACAAGACCATCCCCTATAGTTCAATGGTGGGATGAGCAGGTTAGATCTCGCATTCAGCCAACGTTCTATGATGACGCCCTGGGTTTTGGAAGGGGCATAGCCAAGCACTGAGAAGAAGGGAGAAGTGCCCCATGACCCTGGAGTACACAGCCTTGCCAGGGGCTCAGAAAACCTCAGCTCCCATCTCCTTGGCCACTGGGACCTCTCCAAAAGGCTGACCATTGACTGGGGCCCCCAGGGCTGAACATGCCTCTCTTTCCCCTCCCTGCAGGCAACTGTGTGGTATTAAAGCCCTCGGAAATGAGCAAGAGCGTGGAGAAGATCATTGGTGAGGTGCTGCCCAGCTACCTAGACAAGGTGAGGGAGCATGGCCCAGGGTTCAAGGTCCCCCAGACCTCCAATGCCTTCAAGCACCTGGGGCAATTTCTGCCGGGAGTTATGGTAGAGGACCTGGGTTTGAATTCCAACCCCAGTCCCCCCTCCCTCCCTGTGTGATCAGTGTAATGGCTCCTGTGTGGGCCTCTGTAGGCTCATGTGTAAAATGTCTGGCTTCTGACCTAGATCTTCCAACTGTATCTAAGGCTTTGTGAGGAGGGGAAGGAAGCCCTGGCTGGGTCACAAGGCTTCTCTCTAGTCTGCACTGGATGGGGCTCTGCCCAGCAAGCTCACTGCTATCACATTTATTTCAATGTCCAGAGGATGATCTGGTCACTTGGCAAGAGCAAGGGGTGGACTTCCTTGGTACCCTCGAGACATTCAGAGACAGTGAGGAAGGCCTGTTGCACTTTGGGTGGACTCTCTGACACCAACTTATAGGAGGGCATGGACAAGAGACACCCAGGAAGGTTGGCTTTGGATGGGCTACCTGTATGGCTGGGGACAGCTCCCGAGTGATCACAGAAACACTAGAAAAATGGGGTGGTTTAATGCCTAAACTATTAGTCATTCCCACTGAGTATTCATCTAGATTCTTTGTCAATTTATCCCCAATTCATTTGGAAAAAATTCTTTTGCTATTGGTTTTTTATCACCTGCACTTCCTAGCCTATCTCCCTGCCTCCCCTCTGCCGAGGGCCATCCCTTCTACCAAGGGATAAAGAAGGAAAAGAGCAGCTCCACAAAACTGGCCAATGCACTGAAAAGGCCTTACAGGTGCCATCTTCCATGCCTAGGGCAAGCCACCCCTGGAAAGAGGCTGGGGAGAGAGCTCCTGGCCAGAGCCCTACCCTAGAAGCATACTCAGCCCAATCCTGGGTCACTTGTTTGGTTGGGGGTCTTCCTTTCAGGGATCAGCCAGCCCCAGATGTCTCCCCAAACAGTCAGTTAAGTCCCTACATCCCTCCCCAAGGACCCTGGGAGACCACAGGAAGTATCAAGTACTGAGGCAGTGTTGGGGCTGGAGGAGGCCCTAAGGCTTGTGGGTGGCTCACCTGATGTGTACAGGGGCCTTGGAGGAGAGATGGGGGGGTGTCAGAGAGGAAGAAGCCGTTACAAAAGGTGAATCTCTGCCCAACGGAGGCCAACAGAGCCTTCTTGTCAAGGCTTTGGGACTCTCATTTCCCCAGTCTGCAGGCCCCTGCTAGCCCACATCCTGCCTTCCAAGGCTATGGGTCCATCCTGGGTGTCACACACACACACACACACACACACACACACACACACACACACACACACAATACCTAACCCTTTCCATCACACATACACACCCCAACCCTATCACACACATACACCCCAACCCTATCCATTACACAAACACACACACGCACACAAACACACCAGCCTTCTCCATCACACACATACAAACATACATACCCCAACCCTCTCCATCACACAGACACACACATTGACCCTCTCCATTCTAACACCCTCCCTCACTCCTATATACAGTATTGGGAAGCCTGGCCATGCCAGGACAGGGGAGAGAATCCAGTTGTCATTCAGTCAATCAGCATTTATTAAATGCCTACAGTGTGTCAGGTGGGTACCAAAGGGGATACAAAGACAAAATCCAACAACCTCTACCCCCAAGGTGCCTCCATTCTATGAGGGAAGCATTGTGTACCCGCCCCATAAAGACAAGAGAGACTGAAAGTGGCCACTAGGTCATGTCAGGGGTAGGGGATCAGGACAGGCCTCCCCTGGGGGCAGGAGGGGCTGGGGGGAGGATAGCATTTGAGCTCAGGGCCCTAGGAAGTGGGGGAGGGGAGAAGGGACCATCCAGGCCAGGGCCACAGGCTGCCCTAATCAAATATGTCTTTCCTGTGTCACAGAGCTGCTTTGCTGTGGTGGTGGGAGGACCCCAAGAGACCTCCAGCCTCCTGGAGAACAAATTCGACTACATCTTCTTCACAGGTGAGTCCAGCCCAGCAGGGCAGGTCCAGTTGAATGGTTTGGGGAGGCTAGTTAAAGATGGATCCTCGACAAAGTCCCTGTGTGTCATGTTCACGGCGCTAGGACAACGGTGGAGTGGGAGATGGGAAGATGAGCCAGGCAGGAGTGTGTAGGCCAGAGTTAAAAGCAGGAAACTTGAGAACAGTTATGAAGCCACAGTCATGACCCTGTTAGAGGTGAGCAGGGTGTGGACATTTGTGGGGTTAGTGGGAGTGGAGAGAAGGGAGCAGATAATGGTCACACCTTGTTTCCCTGACCAGACTAGAAGAACAGAGAA
Source organism: Gymnobelideus leadbeateri (assembly GCA_011680675.1). Lineage (NCBI taxonomy): Eukaryota > Metazoa > Chordata > Mammalia > Diprotodontia > Petauridae > Gymnobelideus > Gymnobelideus leadbeateri. The sequence goes on from WOXC01004100.1 coordinate 521,822, forward strand.
CTCTGGAGAGGGAAGGGGCCTTAGAGACCCTCTGGTCCAACCCCTTCATCTTACAGATGGGGCAAATAGAGGCCTGGAGGGGAAAAGAGATTGTCTAAAGTCTCAGTCAGGGCCAGAGGCCTGGTCTCCTCGAGAGCTCCTCCAGGATGGGGGACAGATGGGGATCCCCATTTCCTTCCCCACAGCTAGTAATGCTGACCCAGCATAGCCCTGGGAAGGTGTGGAATGCCTCAGGTTTGATTTGCCCACCCCCAAGGCAGTTACTTCTCTGGGCCTTGGAGAAAAGCATGAGTTTGATTCCTGGATGGAAAACCATTGGGGATCATCATGGGAAGGGCCCGACTTGGATTCCAATCCTGGCTCTCCTTGCATTTCCTCCTTTCTGGTCTCCATGGGGATCCCTGCCCTCACAGAACTTACAGCTGGGACGAGGTAGAATTTAAGCCACACACACATAAATGATTACAGAGGATAGAAAATGGTGTCAGGAGGGAAATAGGGCTAACATCTGAGGTGCTCAGGGAGGGTCTCAAGTAGAAGGGGGCACCTGCAGAACCTGCTGACAGCCCTGGGTTTAAAGACCTTTATGAGTCAGCTGCTTTGATGGGAAGAGGGAATGTAGGAGAATAAGAAATGAGTAGAAAGGCGGGAGAGCTAGACAGTGGAGGGCCCTAGGGTCTAGTTGAGACTTGTGTATTTCATCCCAGGTAGCAGGGAGCCTCTGAAGTTTCAGGGGAGGGTACAGTCAGGTTCCCAATAAAGCAGCTCTGTGGAAGATGGGTTAGAAAGGATTAAGCTGAATGACCTCTCAGGTCCCTCCAGATCTGAAGCCCGTGACCCCATAAAAACCCAGGTTCCTTGGTCTGACGGAGAGGTGTTTAGATGGTCTACACTTCTTTTACTTCCTTAGGGAACCCCTCTGTAGGCCGGATCGTCATGGCCGCTGCCTCCCAGTACCTGACCCCCCTCACTCTGGAGCTGGGAGGTAAGAACCCCTGTTATGTGGATGACAACTGTGACCCCCAGAACGTGGCCAACCGCGTGGCCTGGTTCCGTTTCTTCAACGCGGGACAGACATGTGTGGCCCCAGACTATATCCTGTGCAGCCGGGAGACGCAGGAGAAGCTGCTGCCTGCCCTGCAAAGTGCAGTAACCCAATTCTATGGGAAGGATCCCCAGAGTTCCCCAGACCTGGCCCGCATCATCAATGACAAGCACTTCCACAGGCTCCGAGGGCTGCTGGGCAATGGCCGGGCAGCCATTGGTGGCCAGTCAGACGAGCAGGAACGCTACATTGGTGAGTGGTCCCCGTATTGCCCTCCCCCAGGGTCCTTGGTGCTGGTCACTCCACAGGAGCCACAGGGAGCCAAGCTGTGGGCAGCTGTCCTTGTCCCCACTGACCTCTGCATGACCCTCACACTCCTGGTGTCTCCATTGCCTTATCCCCTGCTCTATGGTGACATTTTCATGCCCCCATCCCTCCTTCTCCCCCTGCCCTGGGTCCCTCTGAGAGCCCCAGCCTGAGGTCTCCCCTGTGCTCTGAGGCAGCCCCCACGGTGCTGGTGGATGTGAAGGAAACAGACCCTGTGATGCAGGAGGAGATCTTTGGGCCCATTTTACCCATCCTGAATGTGCAGAGTGTGGATGAGGCCATTGCCTTCATCAGGAAGAGAGAGAAGCCCCTGGCCTTGTATGCCTTCTCCAATGATTCTAAGGTAAAGGAAGGTGGTGATGGTGGCAGGAAAATGGAAGAAACAGAGGTCTGAGTGGAGGGTCTAGGGCTAGGGAAGGCAGAGAAAGATGGGACGGGATAGTGAAGCCTAAGGGAGGGCCTGGGGACCAAACGGTCAGTAAAGCCTGGGGGGGAGGGGATCGTGGAATGGAATCAAAAGGGACAAGTGGGGGCAGTCAGGTGTGACCGAAGTTCCTTCTCTAAAGCCCAACGCTGCTAGTTTTTACCAGAAAGACAAGGAACCATAAAGTTTCTTCACTGACTGCAGCCTTGCATCCTTTCTGGCTTTAGTCCCTGTCTACACATGTCTTTGTTCACTTCCCTCCCACCTCGATCTTAGAGCTATTAAGGTGGATATTTTTCCTGGATATGATTCTGCTGAGCAAGTTTCCTTCCTTGCTAAGGGCCTGAGGTACTGGGTCTTTCTGTTGGTTTACAACATGAGTGAGGCATCTGCACACATGTGACCTGCTGTTCAGGGATGGGGAGCCCTGGTGAGGGCAGATGCAAAAATGTTCATGTGGCCTTGTGAGCCTGGACAAAAAGCTTCTAGCTAGAAAGGGAGCGTGAAGGACAAGACTGTCCCCGGGGATGTGCCACATCCAACAGCACCGAGGTTCATCAAGCATGCTCAGCAGAGGAAGAACAAGGCGAGAAGGGGGCTGCCCCTGCACAGAGGCACAAAATCCAGACTCCAGATGCAATGAAGCCTGGATTCTGACTGGGAGAGGGAGCACCAAAGTGTGCCCCACGGGTCTGGGGAGAGACAGCTGTAGGCCTTGCCACTAGGAGCAGAGGCTGGCGACCTTGACTTTGATTCCTGGCTAAATTCCAGAATGTCTCATTGAAGGGAGGATTTGGGGGCATTTAGAAAGGGAAGTGGTGATTCAGAAGCAGGCCGGCCCTCATCTCCATCAGGTCATGCCAAAGCAAGCTCATTTCCTCTTCTGACTGGGTTACCAGGGAACCCTACAAATCTGCTTCACCCAGATTTTGGCAAAATACTTGACACAGTCTCTCATGTTCTCTTGAATACAACAGTGACACTGGCCAGATGACCGCTGAGTCAATTTAGAACTTACTGAATGCCCAGACTCAAAGAGTAACCATTAACGGTCAGGTAATCAGTGTCTGAGGCTAGACTTGAACTCAGATCCTCCTGACACCAGGCCCAGGTGTCTGTGCCACCCAGTTACCCTATTGTTGTAGAGAGGATTCCTAATTGAGTTGGACTTTACAGTCTCAGAACCCTGCTCCAGCTCTGGGATTCACTGGTCAGTCTCTTCTGTAAAAGGTCGGGGGGAAGGCTGGACTAAATCATTCTGGCAGTCCTTCCTGACTCCAAATCTATTATACTATTTTATCCTAAAGGTAAGAGGAAGACATGGAAGGTTCTTGAGCAGGGCAGTGGTATATATAGACTGTGTTTCAGGAAGCCTGCTTTGGCAACTGGGTGGAAAACCGGAAGCCGAGGAGGACTCTGCAACAGTCCAAGCCAGAAGCAATGAACCTTGAGCTAGGTGTGAGGGAAGAACCTGGGGGACTCAGAGAAGGGCTTCACCCTCCTCAATCTGCCTTCAGGCTCCTGCCTTATTATTAATGCTTCAGCACTCTGCAGTAACTAAGGCAGATACACAGAGCACAAGGTCTTCAGGGCATCTCTCCCAGGCACTGGGCAGGTGTGTGCCCCCCCTTTCAGGCAGCAGAGGGCGGGGGGGGGGGGGGGCAGCAGGATTGCTGGAGCCCCTATGCAAATGCCGTCGGCAGTATGCCAAGGCGTCTCCTGAGCCTTCCTGGCTTCCTTCTAGGTGGTGCACCAGATGTTGGAGCAGACCAGCAGTGGGGGCTTCTGTGGGAATGATGGGTTCATGCACATGACCCTGACCACACTGCCCTTTGGTGGAGTAGGTAGGTCTGGCGCCCTGCCTCCTAATCTGCAGCCATCCCTGTGCTCCCTGGCTCTCTCCAAAGGCATGAGAAATGCTGCAGACACCCTGTCCTTTCCTATTCCCTCCATAATAGCTATAATGGGTCACAAGTGGTCCTTGAACCTAGCTCTTCCTGATTCCAAAACCTTCTCCACTGTATCACAGTCTCACTGCCAGTCACACAGCTGACACAAACTTTAATGCTTATTGAATCAAACTGCCCTTCTGGGTCCTGGAAGATGCACAAAGGTTAGGAAAGGTCCAATTCCTGCCCTCAGGAACTCACAGTTCAGCAGGGAACTATTAAGACTTTAAAAAATCTTTTAAATTATTTTTTAACATTCTTTTCCTTTTCAAATTTTGAGTCCCCAGTTCTCTCCCTCCCTCCTTCCTCTCCCCCACTCACTGATAAAGCAAGCAAAATTCTAGCAATTATACATGTGAAATCATGCAAAACTTATTTCCATATTAGCCCCATAAAAACCAGAAAGCAAGAAAATTCTACTTCCATGTGCCCTAAGAACCCATCATTCTCTCTCTGGAAGAGGACAGCAATTTCCCTCAGGAGTCCTTTGGAATTGCCTTGGTCAGAGCAGCCAAGGCTTCCACTGTGGATTATTGCACAGCATGGCTGTTCCTGTGCAGCGACCTCCAGGTTCTTCTCGAATCACTTTGCATCAGTTCAGAGATCCGTCTCAAGACATTTTACCCAACTCCATGTCCTAAGGCTGAGGGGTTTTGCTGAATCTCTCTGCTCCCCCCACTTCCAAATGGCAGGATGGGGACTGTACTAAAAGTGGGGGTGAGGGGAAAGGAGGGGCTGCCTGACCCCGGGAGGTCCAAACCCAGTCGCTGCCCACCTTTCTGTCTTGTAGGAAACAGCGGGATGGGCATGTACCACGGAAAGTTCAGCTTCAATACGTTCTCGCATCAGCGCAGCTGCCTCCTGAGAAACTCGGGCATGGAGAAGCTGAATTCCCTCCGCTACCCGCCCTATGCCCAGCGCAGCCTGGGGCTGCTGCTGTCCTTGGTGGAGGTCAGCCGCAAGGGCCAGTGCACACTCCTCTGACCCCTGCCCAAGTGGCCGTCCCTCGGGCCTCAGCAGCCTGCCACAGATGGACTTGCAGTGAGAGCTGCACTGGGGCCTGAGAGCCCCCGATTGGGCCCTCCAGCCCCACCGGCTGTCTGGCTTTTGGGGCCCTGGGCTCCCTGCTGCTTCTAAGTAAAGGCTTGTGGGGACCCCAAATCCAGCTCTCTGATTACTACGCTGAGGCTCGCTGGGCCCGGCTCCACTTTAGACACGTTTTTGGACATACACTGGACTCACTGGACAAGAAATTAAGCACTCGAGGGCAGACGGACTGAGGAGCTGGGGGGCATTCAGCCTGGGGCAGACTGAAGAGGGCCGAGGAGCCAAGAAAATGGTTCCCTTGGGTTTTCATGTGTAATATGAGGGGGCTGGACTGGGTGACCTCTAAGGGCCTGAGGACAGACAGAGAAGCAGGTGGGCACTGGAGAGGGAGCTCCAGGCTCACGCAAGGAGGGCTGGGGGGAGCCCCTAAGCAGAGGTCAGGTGACCACTGACAACAACAGCGCTCCAAGGGGCTTCAGACCCAGCCCCTCCCAAAGCACCCCACCCCTGCGCTCCTTCCTGACTCCACCCTCTCCCCACAAGCACCGCCCCTGATTCATTCCTGGGCTCCTACTACAGCCTCCCCCCACCCAAGTGAAGCTGGAGACTTGGGGGCTCCCTATGGATGCCTCCCCAGCTAATTGCACATCGCTCCTCTCCCACCTCCCAGCCTTTGCAGGTGCCCCAGTGGAGGGCTCAGCTTCCAGCTTCTGCTCCCCCCTCAATGACTTGTCATTTAGGGCACCCTGTGCCCCCACTCCCAGAACGCAGGCTCCCCCTGAGTAGGAACCCTCGGACCCTTGGCTGGCACAGTGCCCTGTACAAAGAGGGATTAACAGGCCCGTGCATAGTGTGAGCCCGGCCTGGAACCAGGAAGACTCAGGTTCAAATCTGGCTGCAGACACTTCCTGGCTGTGTGACCTGGGCAAGTCACTTCACCCCACCTGCCTCAGTTTCCTCATCTGTACAATGAGCTTGAGAAGGCAACGGGGAACCCTGCAGTATCTCTGCCGAGAAAGGAGAGGAAAGGCGGGGACTGAGTTACCCCCTACAATGCAAGCATTCTGGGCACCAGGCGGGGGGCAACCTGCCCACGTGGCCGCAGACACCCCTCCCCCCGCCCCACGAGGTCACTAGAGACCCCTCCCTCTCCTTTACTTTTCAATTAAGGAAATTGAGGCTGGAGCGACCTGGAGGCCTGCACTAGGTCACACAGAAAGATCCCTCCACCCGCCCACTTCACAGACCAGAAAACTGAACCGCCCACCCCACCCCTTTACGCCTATCACGCCCCCTGGCCCCGCCCCCGAGGCGCTAACCGCGTGAAACCCGGCGACGCCCGCCCCTCACGTGATGGCAGCGCTAACTTAGCTCATTGGTTCCTGCGCACAAACATGGCGCCGCCCTGCTCGGCTTCCTGCGCGGCTCCGAATCCGGCCAATCATCCGCGAATTCAACCTTGTGGTCTCACTTCTGGCCTGTCGGCCAATCAAGATTCTCCGTTTCCGCCCTGCGCGCCTGAGTGACGGGCCAGCGCTCCAATAGGAGTTGCCTGGCGATGACAGATTTCCCCCGCCCCACCCACTCCGAGTGACCCGGCTCTGAGGTTCAGCAGCGGCGGCGGCGCCGGCGCTTCCTCCAGGTGGGTGCGTGGCTCAGCAGTCCGGGGAGGGAAAGGGAGGAAGCGGCCGAGGACCGGGACCGGGACCGGGACCGGGACCGGGCCAGGCGTCCTTGCTCCGGCTGCGCCACGCAGGAAGCCGCTCCGAGCGTCCTTCAGAATGAGAGCATGAGGGTCACCCTGAACCTGCGCGTGCGCCCCCAGGCTTTCCCGCCCCTCCCCCTGCCTCTCAGCCCGGGAGAGGAGGCTGGGTTCCGGGAACCTGGAAGGGACCCGTTCAAGGTCACGAGTGGAGCCGCGCCCCTCCCCCCTTTCTGCGGGGATCTCCCCACGGAGGGAGGGAGCTTCCCGGGGTCTGGGGCCCTCTCCATGGTCCGACGTCCTCGAGCTCGGGGCCCTCCTGCTCTGGGGGAGGGGCAAGGAGGAAAGGAATCCGTGAATGAAGGAATGGAGCGAGGGAACAAAGAAACTGAAGAAACGATTGAATGGATGGGTGGGGGAAGGAATGAATGAGCTAGCAAATGAACTGAGTGAGGAAGAAATGAATGGATGAGCGAAGGAAAGGATGGATAAGTGAGTGAATGAACAAGTGGATCGGTGAAGAAACGAAGGGGTGAGTGAAGGAATGAATGGACAAGTCAGTGAATGAATGAGTGAATGGGTGAGTGAAGAAATGGATGGGTGAGTGATGAAATGAGTGAGCGAGTGAATGGGTGAGTGAGTGAAGGAATGGATGGACAAGTGAGTGAATAAATGAGCAGATGGGTGAAGAAATGAATGAGCAAGCAAGTGAATGATCGAATAAGTCAGTAAGTGAATGAATGAGTGAAGGAATGGATGGGTGAATGAAGAAGTGAATGAATGAATGTATGGGTGAAGAAATGAATGAGTAGGTGAGTGAAGGAATGGATGATGGTGCTGCAGCCAGGGAAGCTGGGGCACCAGGCAGGATGTGCTGCTGACGGTGGGTCCCCTCCTCTTTGCAGATGAGTGGCCCTAACATGGCTCTCCTGCGGGTAATTTCCCGGGTCACTGGTGCAGGTAGGCCAAGCCCAGGGGCATGGGGCTTAGGGAGGGGCTGGGAGGCTCTTCCCACCTGGACCCTGGTTGGTCACCTCCTCGCTGCCTTTTTCCAGGAGCAGCCCGTTGCCAAGGCCTGGCCAGAGGTCTACATGGCAGTCCCTTCTCTGCCTCCTCCTACAGTGAGTAGCCCAGGCTTGGTCCTCCACTCTCTGCCTGGGGGACCTTTGACTTCTGACTCAGCACCCCCACCCCCACCCCCAATGGTCCAGGGTTTCTTAGGGCAGAGATGGCAGAGCTGCCGCTTTGGTCCAGGGTGGCCTCTGCCTTGTCCTCTGTGTACCTGGCACCCAAGCAGAGGGGGGTCCTAGAGACCATTTCTGGAGCTTTTGTGGGGTGCTTCCTCCAAACCTCTTGTGGGCAGCACCTGGTGCTGATGTTCTTAGTCCTTTTGGAGGCAGAGGAGGAAGCGGGGACTCGGGGACTTGCTCAGGGCCAGAGGGGTTCTGGGAGCTGCCAGGGTTCTGGGAACTGCCAGGGCGGTTGGGGGTCTTCTAGGCCTACTCCTCTCATCTTCAGGTGGGGGGAGGCCCTGAGGCTCTGTCCTACTCCTCCCATCCAGGGCTGGGGGACAAGGGGACCCAGCCCCCCTCAGGTCCTTGGGCTTTGCTCTGTGCTGATGAGGAAGAAGACCTTGGCACTATCTCGGCCCAGGGCCCTTGGCAAATAGAAGCCTGCTGCCTGGTGTGTCTTCTGGCATGGAGGGTGCCCAGAGACCTCTAGACGCAATGCTGTGCCGCACCCCTCACAGGGCCACAAGATGTGAGCTAGTATTGCCCCGGCTATCAGGCATCCCAGCAGAGAGCAGGCAGCAGGCGTCCAAGGCCCTTGGCTGGCATCCCCATGCTTCCCCAGACCCCTTGGGGCCAAGTTCCTTCTCCAGCCTCCAGCTGGTCTTCTGGAAGGTGACAGTGCCGGCCTGCCTGGTTTCTGGGGGTCCTCAGAGATCCACTTCCTCTGGTCCAGCCACAGCAGCAGCAACAATGGTGTGTCCCAGGCCGTGTGCACATGCGCACATCTGTGTCTACACGTCTGTGCACACCTGCCGCAGCCTCTTCAAAGAAGGAATTCGCTGGGCCAGGAGCAAGCAGGGTCTTTGCATACAGGAAGAGGACGGGGACCTGCCCTCAGCAGCTTGTGGTCAGAATTCAGTGAGCAACTGCTTTGTTGTTCCAGCAGACTTGGCCTGTGCCTTGGGGGGGGCGAGGTCCTGTGCCCCTCTTCTTCCTCCTGGTACAGCTGGCAGATGTCTCCAAGTTCTTGGCATTTGGAATTCAGGATGTACCTGAGCAGAGGCAGGGTGCCTAGCCTAGTGCTGCCTCAGTGCTGAGTGAACAGCAGGAGATGAAGCAGAGGGAGATCCCACGTGTGTCAGATGCCCCTGAGAATGAGAGAGACAGGGAAAGCACCCTGAGCTCTGAGGAGCACCGTCCAAGATGTGCCAGACCCATCAGCCTGCTGTGCTGGCCCTCTCCCCACCAGACTGGCCCCTGCCCACAGGCCTGGCTCCCCTGCCCTGAGTAGGGCCTGAATCCTTCTCTAGGAGAAAACCACGAAGTCCTGTGATTTATTTGGGGCTCATTCCTAGTGCCTCGCTCAGCAGGGGGCCCCAACCTGACCCCTTTAAGGTGTGTCTGATACATCCTTAGACAGTTGACCCAGTGGTGAGGCTGAGGCATCTTCAGGCAGTAACCCTAGTTTATCCAGAAACCCTGTTGAAATGGTCATTCCGTTGGTTTATTTTTCTGGTGAACTGAGGTTTCAATGAAAAATCTTGCTAAAATGTCTTCATTCACTTCCCTGCCTTAGTAAGTGGAGTAGACTGCACTAGCAGGTTTTGTAGGTGACCTTCACACTGGGGTCCTCTCTGCCCATTCCTCCTCCCCTCCTCTCCCTGACAAACCGACCCGCCTCCTTTCCAGAGTATGTGAATGTGAAGGAGGCCGCCATGGACATGAAGTCTGTGACTGACCGAGCAGCCCAGACCCTGCTGTGGACGGAGCTCATCCGAGGTGCGTGCGGGGTGCTGGGGGCGGCTCCACAGGAGGCCCTCGCAGGGTGGAGGCAGACGGCCTAACTCGGGGCCCTCCCCCTTTGTTGTAGGCTTGGGGATGACTCTGAGTTACCTATTCCGGGAACCTGCCACTATCAATTATCCCTTTGAGAAGGGCCCGCTGAGCCCGCGCTTCCGAGGGGAGCATGCCTTGAGGCGCTACCCTTCGGGGGAGGAGCGGTGTATCGCCTGTAAGCTCTGTGAGGCCGTGTGCCCGGCCCAGGTGAGGCACCCAGGTGTGAGAGGTGAGCACTGTCCAGACTGGTGGGGCAGGAGGGGGCTCTGCCGCTAAGCCTTCCCTTCCGCAGGCCATCACCATTGAGGCTGAGCCCAGGGCAGACGGCAGCCGCAGGACGACCCGCTATGACATCGATATGACCAAGTGCATCTATTGTGGCTTCTGCCAGGAAGCCTGCCCCGTGGACGCCATCGTGGAGGTCAGCAGTGGGGGGGGGGGGTGGTCAGAGGAAGGTGTGGGGGCAGGGGGCGCCCACAGGCATTCACAGTCCCCTTCCCTGCGTAGGGCCCCAACTTTGAATTCTCCACGGAGACCCACGAGGAGCTGCTTTATAACAAGGAGAAACTGCTCAATAATGGGGACAAGTGGGAGGCGGAGATCGCCGCCAACATCCAGGCCGACTTCCTGTACCGCTGAAGCTGCCCTCCTGGCCGCTCCCGTCCCGCCCAGTCTGGGCCCCCAGAATAAAGCCTGCAAACGTGTACTGAGCGTCTTGCTTGCTGGAACTAGGGGCACCTTGAGTTGCAGGGCTGGGGCTCTGCTGGCTCCCTCCCCAGGCCCCACATCTCCATTTTGGAGGCCTTGATAGCTGCTGTCGCCAGCTTGGCCTGAGGTCATGGGAGGCTGCCTCTCCCGCCTCTTTCTCCTTTCCTGGGGCTGGTACTTCCTCATTGCTGCCTGCAGAGCAGGAAAGGGGATGGGCCCATACAGGCCGCTCTTCCCTAAAGGCCACCCTTAGTGCTTTCAGGTGTGAGGAGAGGCAGGCTGGGCAAAGTTAAGTCAAGGCTGCCTTGGAATTGGAAGGCCTGGCTCTGCTCTGTGCTCCAGGCCCATTTGCTTTGGTAGGAGAGAGGAGAGGGACCCCCACATCCGTGAAATCTAATTTCAGAGCAAGATTGGGAAACTCCTGCCAGAGGGAGGTCACAAGTGAAGGAAGAGCTGACACACTCCAGCAGATAGGAAGTAACTGGGCATGAGGCCATGCCTTCTGACCCTTCTGTGAGGCCCAGCCAGAGTCAGAACCAGGGGAAAATCGCCGACTATGTGAGGCAGCCCTGACTGAGTGCCAAGCAAAAGCATTCAGAAGGAGCAGGTGAGGGGTGTCAGCGAGGCCTTGAAGGGTGGCTAAGGTGTGGCTAGGTGGAGAAGAGAGGGCACACAGGCTGTAGGGAAAGGAAACCCATCCAGAAACCTGTTAATTCTTTGCTCTGTGGTCCTGGTTCTCTGGGAGCAGAGACTTAAACGACTCAGTGCCTGCCCCTGCAGAGCCTCCAGTCTAGTGCAGGTGATGGGCAGGGCCCCAAGCTCATCTGCTTTATGGACAGGGAAAGAATATTGGGCCTGGAGAAGCCAGGGTGTAGACTTGGGCCCAATGGACCTTCCACAGGTATCCCAAAGACAGAGCACAGGGGCCTGGAGAAGATGGGGGTGCAGATTTAGGCCTGATGGGCCCTCCTCAGGTATCTGAAGGGCTGGAAGTGGGGATGGCAGAATTAGGGGCAGGTACAGACAGGCTGGTGTAGGCCGGAGGTCAGGAGGAGTACCCACCAGCTGGAGCTGCCCAGAGGGGAGGGCTCCTCTCTTTGTAGGGCTTCAGCATAGACCAGACCACCATGGCCATAGTCTAATAGGGAATTAATTCTCTCTGGGCATGGTTGGATTGGCAGCTAACTAGGGAACCTAGAAGATGACAGCACTGGTCCTGGACTCAGGAAGACCTGAATTCAAATCTAGCCCCAGACACTGCGTGACCCTGGACAAGTCATTTGACCCTGGCCTCAGCTTCCGCATCTGTAAAGTGGGAATAGCAGCACCTACTCCCTAAGGTGATTGTGAGAATAAAAAGAGGTTAATATTCGTAACGTGCTTTGCTGCTACAGACCCTGCCACCCCCTGATTCTGCGATGCTGGAAATGATGTGCATAAGGGCAATGAAGGCAGCCAGCGGGGCTAGGGCAGGGCCGGGGGAGGTTCTGGAAGCACAGAGAATGGGATCCAGACCCTGCAGGGAAAACCCATCTGTCCACAAGCACCTACTCTGTGCCAGGCTTTGGCTCCAAGAGACCCCAGGAGCTCAGTCCCATGGGGCAGAATGTGCAGAGGCTAGGCTGAAGGGGAGGAGGGAAGGCCCCAGGACCCAGGGTCGAGAAAGGTTTCCTGAGGGAAGGTAGGGCTTTAGCAAAGGCTTTGGGGGAAACTGGAGGCAGGTAAGAGAAGACTTGGGGCAGGGGCTGGGTTTGGGGAGGGAGGATGACACTCAGCCGGAGGGAGAAAGCCTCGGGATCGACACCCTGGACCCCTCAGCTTCCTGCCCTAGAGGCTGGTCTGGAAACCCAAATTGGGGCATGTCCAGTAACCAGACCGCAGAGAGGAGCCAGCAGTCAAGCTTGTGTCAACAGTGACCAGGAGTAAAGGTCCCGTGCATTGTAATCGTGCCCAAGCCCTGCTCAAAGGCCATAACCAGTCGTCACTTGGGGCCCCCACCTGCTTAGGCTGCCTGTGGATGGGCTCATGGAGGGGCAGCTGGTCCCATACTGGACAAAGGACAGGGGCAGAGAGAGACCTATAGGGGAACCAGAGCCCCAGTTTTCCCCATGTCTTGGGTAATGCCCTTGATGGCCGCTATCTCAATACACAAATAACCAAGATCAGGAGACGGGGAGTTATGGCAGAGATAGGAAGCGGGGGGGGTCTGCATGACCCCAAGGGAGCACATGTTCAGAGCCCCACACAGGAATCATCCAGAAGGCAGAGAAAGGGTGCAAGGGATCTTGGGGGTCCCCAATGGGGGAGATTCCAGATGACTGTGCCCCACCCCCCAGAAGAATGACGAGAGGCTCATTCAGAGGAGCTGCTGAGGGGAGCTCTCTTGTTTGATGGAAGAACAAGTGGAGACTTAGCAAGTTTAAGGGCTTTGTGCAAGGCCTTGTCTATGGCAGGGATAGAAGGTGCACCCTCAGAGCTAGGGAGAGGCTGAGTCTGGAGTAGGGAAGAGGAGTACAAATCTGACCTCAGAGACTGCCTAGCTGGGTGACCTTGGGCAGATCACTTCCATTCTGTTTGCCTTGGTTTCCCCAACTGTAAAATGAAGCCCCTACCTCAAAGGTAAAGAGCTCAATGCAGTGCCCGCCCATAGGTGCTTTATAAATGCTGGCTTAGGCTAAGAAGAGCCCTACAGATTGTCTGCAGGCTCCCAGGCCTCTCTGGGCCCCATCCTCCAGCCTCTTGCCCGGAGTTGGTGCTTGAGAACCTTGGCTTGGTCTTGGTGCCATGGGCAGTCCCAGCCCTGGGGCTGAGCACCTGGCTTCCAGCCCACTAATTACCAGCTGTGTGGGCCCGGGGTGGGGGGTGTCACTCTAGGCTTTATTTTCCCAAATGACAGTGCCAGGGAATTGGAGACCAGAAGATCTCTAAGTCACTCAGTGACTCCGACTGTTGATTGGCTCCAAAAAGCTGGCTTCTGAAAATGAAGAAACAGGCCTGAAACACTGAAGGGACTTGCCCAGAGTCACCTCACAGTTGAGGGCCCCCTCTGCCACACTGTGCCTTCTGTAGAAACTTGGGGGCTAGGGGCAAGGACACCCCTGTGATAACACCCGCCAGAGCCATCTGTGTTGGTGGCTAGAGGCAATGGCAACACGGCAGGGCAGGCAGGGAAGAAAGAGGATGTGGTCTTGGTGAAAGACTTCTGAATTTCAATCCGAGATGCAAAGCCTAGCTGTGTTATTTCTTATGAGTCACTTCCCTTTCCAAGTCTCGTGTCCTCTGCAGTAAGGACACACACACACGGTAGTGAAGGTCTTTCTGGAGCTATGCCCATAATGCTATCAAACTGTGTATACCCTTTGACCTAGTGGAACCACTTCTAGATCTAAACCCAAAATGATCAAAGGAGGAAGAAAACACATAGGTACAAACACATTTACAGCTTTATTTGTAATAGCAAAGAAATGGAAATCGACTGGGGAATGGCTGAACATTATGGCAGATGAAGGTGATGGAATACTGCTTATTGTGTTGTAAGAAATGATGAGCAGGGGGGCGGCTAGGTGGCACATTGAGTGGAGCGCCGGCCCTGGAGTCAGAAGGACCTGAGTTCGGATCTGGCCTCAGACACTTAACGCACACACAAACAAGGGCCTAGCCGTGTGACTTTGGGCAAGTCACTTAACCCCAATTGCCCTCCAAAAGGCAAAAAAAAGAAATGATGAGCAGGGATGATGTCAGAAACCTGGGAAGACTTGTATGAACTGATGCAGAGGGAGGGGAGAGGAACCAGGAGAGTGACTGCTACAGTAACAGCGTTGTGAAGCTCCAGGGAGCTGAGGAGTAGGGAGAAGGGCAGGGTGGCAGACCCTTGAACCCCCAGGACAATGGGGACTGCAGCCGCACTTTGTGTGTGTGTCACGTGCACAGCTGTGTCTGTGCATCCTATGTGTATGTATGTCCCTGTTGGCTCCTCCATTACCTGGGCAGCTCCCCATGGACAGGTCCACTTCATGTTCAGTCCCTTTATCCCCAGGGCCTGGCACACAGTATGTGCTGTGTACTCCAGTACTCCATGGTGGTTTGAATGGGACTAGGCGAGAGTGGGGTTAATTATATGGCTTCTGAGCTCCCTCCTGGCTCTGGGTGTGTCCCCCAGACTCCCTCAGTCCTACCTGACTCTGCCAGCCACCTTTTCCCACCTCTCATCCCCGGGCCTCAATTTCCTCTTCTGCACTCGATGGTCCCTAAGGGCCCTCGCAGCTCTGATCACTGTCATGGCCCCAGGCGGGCCAGGGAACCAGTCCTGGGGCCAGTGGCTGTGGCAATCAGGGTCCCTGGGCCTGAACAAAGGGGCCGGGCAGGGACGGGAGGAGGGGCTGAGCTTCCCCAGAAGGAAGCAGGGTTGGCAGGACCGCCCTGTTCCCCTCCCCTCCCCAGGACCTGCCCCGCCCCCAAGCTGTCTGAGAAGCCAGCCAGAAGTTGGATCCTCCCTCTTGAGGCCTCAGATCTCCCGGAGGAACTGAAGAGCCAGAGCTGGGGCCAGAGCCGGTGCCCGGGCACAGCGTGCTAGGTAAGTGGGACAGGGAGAAATTAGGATGTGCATCCAACCTGCCCTGCCCAAAGGCCCCCAGCCCACCCCTCGCACCTTCCCTAGCCTCCTCCCCAGCCCCACCCCGGGACCTGGGGTGAATGAGAGAATCCAGAGACCTGGGGCCAGCGCCTCCATGTGTGCCCCTGGCAGTCTTTCTCCCTCTGTAAGCCTCAGTTTCCTCATTCAAAAATGGAAAGAATAGTCCCAGTGCTTTGGAGTCTCTGGAGCTCCAGGGGCTGTGGAGCTGGTGTTAAGAGAGCTCCCCCAGTGAGGATCCTGGAGTCTGGGGCCCCTGCCAGGGATGTTAGAGGACCAGATGGCCTTCGAGGTACCCTGGGAGACCGCCCAGCTGCTCCTTGGCCAGGCGACGACATCTTGGCAGTACCACATTTTACACAAGTTTGTGCCCCTCCAGGCGCAGAGAGGAAGTGGGACTTTCCCAACTTTCAGCTCTCAGTGGTGCCTCAGGTCCAGAACCTAGGGCTCCTGGCTCCCAGTCCTGCACTGCACTGCCCCCCCTCCCCACCCTGAGAACTGCCCACTAGGGTCACCTGAGCCCAGAGGAAGGTCCTAGAGCCATGTCTCAGAATCGTTCTGGCCTTGCCTCCTAGGACTCAGGCAGACACGAGGGGGGTGAGTCACAGGCTGACCTGCTGCTTCTGGAGGACCGCCACTGACTTTTCCCAGCCAGCCTTCCCAGCCAAGGCAAGTGTCCTCATTCTCTTGCTTTCTAGCCCTCTCCCACTGGGATGGAACAGAAACAGCCCTACTGGGCTGGGCGGCGAGGGCCTCTCCCCACCCCTGCTGTGGTCCCCTAGAGTGGGACATGGGGAATACTGCACACACTGTGTGCTCTGTACCGCAAAGAAAGAGAAAGCAAGAAAGAGTCCTAACCGCAGATTTAATGCCTGTGCTCAAGGTTGGGTAGAGGTGGGGGCCCCCAGCCCGGGGGCATGTGGGGGGGATGTGACTGAGCTGGATTTTCCTCTCAGTCTTTGTTGTAGAGGTCAGCTCTCAGGAGGCAAAGATGGGGGAGGGACACAAGGGAAACTAGAGGCCATGTCAGAGCAAAACACAGCAGAAAAAATGTATTTCAAACCTGGCTAAAGGGCTTGCCCTCAGGGAGCTTACTGTCTAGTCCACTGATGCCATTAGGCTTAGGACTACGGTTCTCTGCATCACTTTCTGTTCATCTCCAGAGGCTGAGGAGACACAGAAAAAGGGAAGCAAAGGGCAGTTCCCTGTGACCAGAGGGGCAGGCCAGAAGGCAGGGGGCCTCCCAGGACAGAGCTTGAAGATGGAAAGGGCCCTGGGGAATTCTGCGCCCAGTGAGAACCACCTGGCTGCAGCCCGTTTTGGAGTGGGGGGGATGACAGTAGGAGGGGGAGTTAATAGGAAATCAGAGCTAATGAGGGGTCTTAGCATGTAGAATGTCAGAGCTGGGGGGAATCTTAGAACATAGAACACAGAAGGTCAGAGCCGCCTTCTGGACAGCCTAGGCTGTTCAGACTGAGAACCTTCTCTAGCCTCTCAGGTTTTGGGTATGTCTGTGTTCCCCTAGGCCTAGTTCCAAGCGCAGCTTTTTGTATGTAAGCAGTCTTTGAAGAATCGAAAGTGAAAGGGGGGACTGGGAAGCAGCCAGGTCCTGGGCTGCCTCTCTGGGCGGGGAAGGGCTGGTTGTGGCTGCTCCTCAAGGGCCCCTTCCACCATCCCCCGGGTGGCCTTCAGCTCCACAGCCAGGGGAGCTGCTGAGCTGGGAGCTCCATAAGAGCTATGCTTTGGGGAGACTGGCTGCCTTCTTTCCTCTGCTTCCTCTTTCCCAGGCCCTGTATAAACTCGTCGCTGTGACCTTGATTCATGCGATCACCCCAGGGCTGGGGGGGTGGGTTCCACTTCCACTCCTTTTCCTCCCTTTTGTGGCCAGGGTGATGCTGTTTCTCCATCACCGTTTGGGTGGCCATCCATTTCCCTGTCTAGAGATGGAGACACCAAGGGACCCCTCCCCCCAGGGGAAGTGACTCATGTGGTGAGTCTCTACCTCTGTTTTCCCGTGCTATACTGACTCTGCTGCAGCCTGCTAAGGCGTAAGCTCCCTGGGGGCAGGATCTCTACTTTGTTCATCTTTGCAGCCAGTACATAAAGGGGCCGGGAATGTCTGAATGGATGAATGAGCCTGTGGCCCAGTGGGATCCGGGGAGCCCCCAGATTTCTCCACCAACCTTCTGTGGCACCCCTTCTCTTCTGAGAGAGTCAGGCCGACAGGTCAGGGCCCAGTTCACCTTGGTCTGCGTTGCTGGGGAAGAGGAGGAGGTTTGAGTTTACCCGAGTCCGCATGAGTTCATCAGACTAGATGGTCCCTTGGAAGACCCAGCAAGTTTGCTGTGTCTGAGGATGAAGGGGAGCCGACTGACTGTCCGAGCATGGCAGCCAGGCCCCCCCCTCTCCACTCCCCTGTCCCTCGGGGACTCAGCCTTCATGCCTGAGCCCATGGGGAAGTGGCACTGTTTCTTCTGGAGATCTAGTCCCTGCTGCCCTAGGCAGGCTCAGGAGTGGAGGGGGGCTGGGAAACAAACCTCCAAGGGTGTTTGCCGTTTGCTCTTCAAAAGAGACCAAACACTGGGCCAGGTGGTCTTGGGAAGGCAGGAAGGGGATGAAGGAAAGGGAACTCTCCTCCTGTGCCATTCCTTCTAAGTAGCCCCCCAGTCCCGAGCCCCACCCAGGGAGGCACTGTCTTACCTCCCTCCAACTCTCTGTCAATCCTCCACCTTGAGGCCCAAGGTCCATGGCGGGGGGGGGGGTGCTCAGTTGCTCTTGAACATAGAATGGAGAATGTCAGAGCTGGGGTGGGGGAGACCTTAGAACAGAGAATATCAGAGCTGGGGGGGGGGAAGACCTTAGAACAGAGAATGTCAGAGCTGGGGGGGGAGACCTTAGAACAGAGAATATCAGAGCTGGGGGGGGAAGACCTTAGAACAGAGAATATCAGAGCTTGGCGGGGAGACCTTAGAACAGAGAATTTCAGAGCTGGGGTGGGGGAGACCTTAGAACAGAGAATGTAGGATGTCTGAGCTGGGGGTGGGGGAGACCTTAGAATGTGGAATGTCAGACCAGAGAAGCCCTCTCAGTCCTTAGAACATCCATTCAAGCCCCAAGGCAGCTCCTCCTCTTGGTGATCCTGGTTCTAGAAGCTGGGGTTAGAAATAAGCCTCATGGACTTTACAGGTTCATTATGTGTCACAACAAATGGATACAAAGTATAGGGCAATGGATACTAAGTGTCAGGGTATGGGAGGGGGGAGGCAGGCCTGCTGGGCTCCCTCTAAGCAGCAGCACCCGAGCCATGCTGCGGAGAACACTTAGAGATTCTGAGAGCTGAGGCCAGGCATCTCCTAGGCAGGGGGCACAGCTTGGGCAAAGGCTTGGAGTGGAGAAGGAATGTCCTGTCAAATAAGAGCAGTTATCAGTTTTTTTGTAACAGAGTGCTTGAGAGGGAAGGTGTGTGGGTGGGAGCTGGCTGAGGCTGGGCTGTTGGTACCAGCTAAGGATTTTGTTATCTTATCCTAGAGGCAATAGGGAGCCCATGAAGACTTCTTGAATTTGGGGAAGGGTGGCTTGGTGAGACAAGCACTGCAGAAATCTCGTATTGGCAGTTGAGTGGAAGATGGATTGGAGAGGAGAGAGAGACTGGAGGCAGGGAGACCAGGGAGGAGGCTGCTGGACTGCACAGTCCAGGAGAGATGTGCTGAGGGCCTGAGCCCAGGCAGGATTCCTGTGAGCAGAGAGGGAGACAAGAGAGATGTGGTGAAGGAACAAGAGTCAACAAGAGAGTGAGGGTGGGAGGCGGCGTGACGGAGGGTGATTCTGAGGGGGTGAAGGCCACCCAGGAGGGGGCTGCAGGGCAGTGCCGGGTGCAGGGGGCAGTGGCTGCCTGAACCCTACTGTAAGCCAGGAAGGAGTATTCTGGAGGCAGACACTGAAGGCCTCCAAGGTCATGGGTAGGAGCCAGGGCACTAGTATGGGGGAAGGTGGAGCCGCCAGCCCCTGCCTTCCAGTTTCTGGTCCTCTGTGTCTGCCTTGCCTCTCCTCTAGCTGAGGCACACTGCTCTGGCCTCACACACAGAGGAGGCTGGACCAGGCCACCTTTTGGCTCTAGAGCTGAAATACTATAAGAGGTGGAGGGGAGGAGGGAGAGCCTTTCTGTCATGGGGCCCAGTCCGTGTAAAGGCAGAGAGAATGGGATGGGGCAGGCAGGAGATGCGGCTCCTCTGGGCTGAGGGCAGGCATCTGAAGGTAGGAGGGGGGGAGATACTTGTGCTATGCTCTGTCCTTCCCCACCCTGCCCCCCTGCTACGCCCGGCTCTGTCCCCCAGAGAGTTCGGCTTGGCTGGACCGTGTGTGGCAGGAGGTGAGAGTCAGGGCATCCTGTGGGAGTGTGTGCCTGGCCCAGCCCTCCCTGTGTGGGCACACGCGTCCCATGCTGCTGGGGAGGCCCTCCAGTAGGGCTAGTCCACTCCCACCTTCTTCCCCAGTTCAGACTGAGTTTCTTTTATTCCATTCTCCCCTCCACCTCTTATAGCATCTCAGCTCTAGAGCCAAAAGGTGGCCTGGTCCAGCCTCCCACAATCACCCAGCCAGTAAGTACAGACCTGAATTTGAGCCCCCATGCTCCGACCCCAAGTCCACCATGCTGCAGCCTCTCTCAGCACCCCCAGCTGAGGCTCACTAGTGGGATCTGCTTCCCCAGTGCCCCTTTTTGTATGGATTGTGTGTCTCTCCCTCAAGAGGGAGATGATGTGTTTTATATCCGAGGGTATAGAATGTGAGATGATGTTTGTAAGGCACTTAGTGTGCTGTGTGTGCTAGGCACATACAGGTCAGTTATGATCGCGCTGGTAGTTAATTATTTACTTTTCTCTGGGGCCGTTGGTTCCTATCAGTGAAATGTAGGTTCCTTCTTTGGGCCTTGTCCGTGGCCCAGCACAGGGCCCGGCCCCAGTGGGGTCTTCTGAATTGTCTGAAGCCAGGCAGTCTGCTCCCACCTTAGCCTTCCCCCCGCCCAGCCCTGACCTGGCTGGGCACATGGCTTGGGTCACCAGCTCCCTCACAACTACCTTCTGACTCGGCCATTTGGGAGAAAGGCCCAGCCAATAGGGCTGCAAGCCAGGAAAAGATGGTTTCTCTTTCCAGATGTTGTATCAGCTGGCAAAGAAGTGGAGACCTGGCCCTTGCCGGGCCCCTCCTTCCTCTCTGCCGAGTGGGGGGCTTTGGGTGAGGGCCCCGAGTCAATGGTTGCACTAGAGGCCTTGGTCACAGCTTCCAGCTGCCAGTTGGTCCCCTGCTGTCACTGCCCTGCTCAGGCCCCATCTGGGCTCTTGTGCTCAGTTCTGGGCTCCACACAGAGTGGATTCTGATAAACTAGGAGTGTCTGTCCTGATGAGGAAGCAAGATTACTGTAATGAGGGCCCTACAGAGAAGTAGAGGGCCAGGCTCTGTGTCCAGCCTGGAGAAAAGGACCCAGCGGCCTAGCTCAGGGCCCAAATGCAGCCCACAGGTCTCCTCCCCCAACCTCCTCATTTGTATAGAACGGCTATCTGGGGCCGGGCCCAGAGGACACCCCCTGACAGGACTGGGGGAGGTAGGGTTACTGCTGAGGTCCTTCTTGACACAGATTCTGAGGATATCATGAGGCAATGGAGGAGGGAGCCCTGGGGAACAGGCCCAGAGTCCTCATAGCTCTAGCTGGTGCCAAGGAAAGAGTCTTACTGTCTGGAGTTGAAGATCCCCACTCTGACCTTCGTGACTTGTATGACAGTTACCTCTGGGCCTCAGTCTCTGTAACATACCTGTGTTGGCCCAGGTGCCCTCTCCAGCCCCTCCAGCCCCTCTGGCTCCAGGGCTGGGATCTAACAGACTCACTGTGGGTTGGGCACTCAGGGAGAGGCTCTGTGGAGGCCCAAGACTTGCCTCGAGCCTGGACAAGGAAAGAATGCAAGCTCCTATGGGAGACCGGGAGGCAGCAGCTTTTGGTGCCTCTCTTGGGGACCAAGGTTCCACTAACTCCAGACTTCTCTGTGCACACAGAACCATGGGCTCCATGTTCAGGAGCGAGGAGGTGGCCTTGGCCCAGCTCTTCTTGCCCACAGCTGCTGCCTACACCTGTGTGAGCGACCTGGGAGAGCGTGGTCTGGTGGAGTTCCGAGATGTGAGTCAGGCTGCAGGGAGCTGCTCCCTGGGGCGGGGGGGGGAGGTATGAGGGGCTCACAGAGTTCCTGGGGTGCCAGGGCAGTCAATGGTGGGTATGCTTCCTTCTTCAGGCAGCTTGGCACCTCTGGCTATAAAGATCTGGGGCCAGATGTGCTCCATCTGGCCTATGAGGGAAATCACTAACCCAAGTCTCAAGGGGACCAGGGAGCAGAACTCAGGAATCCCACCCCTCATCTGCTGTGTGGCCTTGGTCAAATCTCTCCCCCTCTCTGAGCCTGTGAGCCTCTTCCTCTGCAAACCTCGGGGCTGGAGCCTGCCAGGGTCCCTTCCAGCTCCCAAATTCTTGGTTTCTGTGGTGTGAGGTCCGTTAAATTCTACTCCCCCCCGCCTTTTTGGTAACACAAACATATCAAGCCAAACAAATTCCCATATTGGCCGTGTCCCCAAATGCACCTTTTTCTCATGCTGAGATCTTGCCCTCTCTGCTGGGAGGTCAGTGGCATGCCTCACCCTTTTTTTTTTTAAAAAGCACAGCCCTAGTAATAGCTAGCGCATACTTACACACACACATTTATATAACTGGCATTTATATAAATTATGTGATCCCCATTTTGCAGGGGAAAGCACTAAGGCCCACAGAGGGGAAATGACTCGTGCTAGGTCTCGCAGCTGTGTTCAGTCAAAGTCAGGTCTAGAGACGAGGTCCCCTGGCTTCTAGGAAGCCCCACCTTGGCTCCTCCACTGCCGAGTTTGGGTTGAGCTTGTTGGGGATTGGGAGTGGGGGAAGAGATGGAAGGGAGCCGGCAGTTCCAGCCGGCCAGCATCACTGACCCCAAGCTTCAGGAGAGTCATGGCAGTGTTGGGGAAGTCAGAGGCCCTGTATTCAAATTCTGGCTCCAGTGCTTCAGGCTGTGTGACCTTGAATGCCTCCTCTTCAGGGTTTAGTTTCCTCATTTGTAGAACAAGGATTTTAGACTAAGTGGCTTCTGAGTTTCTTCTGCCCTCAAGGAGCCCCCGACTCAGCTCTGGTCCTGAAGGCCTCTGGGGGCCCCTCGAGCCTGACCCCTGCCTTTCTGGCTGCAGCTCAATGCCTCGGTGAGCACCTTTCAGCGGCGCTATGTTGGTGAGGTTCGTCGCTGTGAGGACCTGGAGAAGACCTTCTGTAAGTGTGAGAAGGGAGCCGGGGCCGGGGCCAAGCCAGGCAGGGCTGGAGGCAAAGGGAGGCCGAAGTGGGAGGCATCACAGATTGTCTGGGCTCTCTCTGGGATCTGAGGCTCGAGCCACAGGAAGCCCCAAACCCCTTCTGGGGCCACCGTGATGCCAAGATTCCCTGCTCTCTTTGCGATGGGCCAGTTGGGGCTGGGGCTGGGGGCATTGGGGCTCCACACATCACACAATTCCTGGAAAGGCTCCTCTGAGCTCTGGTCTTGGGATTGCGTTGTCCAAAACCAATTTAGTGATGTGAACTGCTCGGACCTTAAAAGGAAGCAAATAGAAGAGCGAAGGGTCTGTGAGAGTGAGAGTGGACAGCTGGAGGGAGGGAGGGATGGCAAGAAGGCCATGCTGGTGGGGGCTGGGGCAGCGCAGGGCTTGGGCCAAAGAGTCTCCTCTGCCCTGAGGAATCAAACCTCTATAAGGGTTTTCTCCAGGCTCTGTATCTCTGGAGCCCAGTCTGGACCCTGGCACATAGTGGGTGCTTGTGGAATAGATCTGTTGGCCTCAGAGTGTCTGGGAGCGGGCACACAGTAGGTGATTGTGGAGTAGATTTGTTGACCTCAGAGTGTCCAGGAGTTCAGCTGAGGGGGCCCAGGGAGTAACCTGAGGTTCTCAGCCCAAAGGGCAGTGAAGCTCAGGACTAGGATGAGCTGGCTAGAGCCACTCTGTCCCCAGCCTTTCTGCAGGAGGAAGTGAGAAGAGCTGGCCTGACTCTCCTGGAGCCCCAGGGGAATCCAGAGGCCCCACCCCCTAAGGACCTGCTGCGCATCCAGGAGGGGACCCAGCAGGTGGCACAGGAGCTTCGGGAAGTCCGGAGTAACCACCAGGCCATGCGTACTCGGATGCACCTGCTCCAGCAGCACACTGCAGTCCTCCGGCAAGGGCCCTACACCCGAGGCCAGCATGTTAGAGCTCCCCTGCCTCCTAGGGCTCTGTAGGGTAGCAGGGGTGGGGGTGGACTCATCCCATTGGAGTGGGGCTCCCAGGGCTGAGTGGGGTGGGGGCTCCCATATCTAGGGGTGGGGCCCCTGAATCTAGTGTCCCTCGGGTCCCATAGTTTCCAGATGCTCCACCCAACTGGCCCTTGGAAGAGACTCCTTTACTCGACCCTCCGACTGGACCTCAAGCAGATCTCAGGATTAGGTACTTGAGAGGGCAGGTGTGGACCTGAAGGGAACCTGGAATAGGGGAGCTGGAAGGGCCCTTAGAACAGGGAATGTCAGGTCTGTGAGGGGCCTTAGAACAGGAGATGTCAGGGCTGGGAGGGATTTTAGGACAGGGGATGTCAAGGCTAGGAGGAGCCTTAGAACAGGGAATGTCAGGGCTGGGAGGCTGATCATCTAATTCAAACCACATCCATGACAGAGGAAGCTGAAAGGTGAAGAGCCAATGCCCATGGCCCTAGGCATGTTGGTGGCAGAGTCAGGCTGAAGATCTAGTGCAGGGCTCTTGCCCATTGGCTGCCTCTGTGGTATTCCATGTAACAAGGCAGAAGCTTTTGGGAGTCCTCCCACACCCAGCCTGGTTTCTGGAGAGCTGACTCCTACCATGGGGATTCCCACTGTGGGACAAAGCATTGACTTTCAGCAGGTTCAGGGGGGGATGCATCTGTGCCTCCTCTTGGCTAGCTGTCCCCCAGGGGTGAACAGGGATGCAGGATAGGGACCCTGGTCCTCTCTCCCACTCTTACGGGGTATTCTGTTAGTTTTGTGGCAGGGGCTGTCCAGCCCTGGCGAGCTGGTGCCCTTGAGCGTCTGTTGTGGCGGGCATGCCGTGGCTACCTCATCTCCAGCTTTGTGGATATGGAGGAGCCACTTGAGGACCCCCTGACGGTAAGGGGTCCCCCTCTCCTTTCTGCTGCCTTGGCACAGGCTCTGGGGAGGCTAAACCAAATCGAGAGGACTTGTTTGCCCTTGTTGGGGTGCCCTTCTAGACCAGTCAGTCACGTGAGGACCCAGTGTTTCTCCTTGGGGGGTTGTCAGAGGCTCTAGGGTTCTATGGTCGCAGCAGGGTGCTAATGAGGCCAAGCTCAGGATCCTTTGACCCTTATTGATCCCTGACCCTAAGCATTGACTAACCCTTCACTCTAGACTAACTCTGACTCTGGCCTTGAGTCCTTGACTAACCTAGTCACTGAATGACCCTCAACCCCAGGCCTAGCTGGACTATTTGACCCAGACAACTGGTTCACAAATGCCTGGATCTAAATCAGACAATCCATAAGCATGTATTACACATTTCTCTCAGCTGTTACACAAAGAAACACAAAAACACAGAAACAGCCCCTGCCCTCAAGTAGCTTCCCTACTGTAGGGAAGTGTGGCTGGTCCAGTATAGACTCAGCCTCCGCTGGGGCCGAGGCAGGGGCTGGGGGGCCTACCCAGCCTCCAGTCTGTGTCCTAAGGATGGCGAATGAGGGGCAGTGTCGTCTGAGCCTCAGGGTGAGCCAGGCTGGGAGGAAGAGCTGGCTCTGAAGGTGACATCTCCTGCAGGGGGAGAGGACACCCTGGGTGATCTTCCTCATCTCTTACTGGGGAGAGCAGATTGGACAGAAAATCCGCAAGATCACAGACTGGTGAGTGAGCTCCTGCCCCAGCCCTTCTCTACTCGCCCCCTGCCCCAGCCCCCTGCACGTCACCCACACTCACCCTGCTGTCCCTTCAGCTTTCACTGCCACGTGTTCCCGTATCCGGAGCGTGAGGAGGAGCGTCTGGCCAGCTTGCAGCACCTTCAGCAGCAGAAACAGGACCTGAGCGTGGTGAGTCAAGCCCAGCTGGGTCTGGGTGGGGCGAGCCAGGGCAGGGGTGCTAATGTCACTGGGAGATGTTGTCAGGTCTCCATCCGCCTGTATGTGATATCATTGCCCCTCCACTGCTGCTGCTCCCTCCCAATCCTGCTCTTCTATGAATCGGCCAGCCATCATTTATTAAGCACCTTCTGCATGCCAGGGCCTGGGGATCAAGAGACAGAAATGAAACAGTTCCTGCCCTCCAGGAGCTTACAGTCTCTTGGGGGAGGTAAAAAGAAGGGGCTTTGGGGCTGAAAGAACAGCATGGAAAGCACCTACTCCAGACTCCTCCTTGTACTGAGAAGTTTGTGGCTTGGCGCCCGGGACGTCTGGGACCCGGGGAAGCTGCCCCAGACTCGTGGTGACTGCCCATGCTTGGCTCCCTGCCCCAGGTGCTCCAGGAGACAGAGCAGTTCCTGGGGCAGGTGCTCCACCGAGTCCAAGGTCTGCTGCCCCTATGGCAAGTACAGATCCGCAAGATGAAGGCCGTCTACTTAATGCTCAACCAGTGCAGTCTCAGCGTCACAGACAAGTGTCTCATTGCCGAAGTCTGGTGCCCCACCCGCGACCTCATAACTTTGCAGCAGACCCTGAACGAGAGCTCGGTGAGTGCCCGGCCCGGGCAGGGCAGGCTCCACCCTTCTCCCACCAACTGCAATGGGTCATATGGTCACGCAGCACAGCTGGCCTTGCTTTCATCATCCTTCCAACGGGTGGCATAGTCCTGCCCCTGTTCTGCCTATGACAGGCCATGCTGTAAAAATTAAATGAAGGTGCCTCTATAGAGCATCTTTGAAAAAAAGAACGGCAGTTCTTTCTTGAGCATGTTAAGGTCAACAAAGCACTAACTCATACAACAATCCAGTATGGGGAGGAGTACAGGGATTATTACTGCATTTCACAGAGGAGGAAACTGAGGCTCAGAGAAAGGAGACCACAAGGCTACTAAGGGTCAAAGCTTCCCCTCCATCACAGTGCTCTGTGGCTCTTAACGTGGCACTCCTGCTTAAGAGTCCTCCTCGGCTTCTTACTGCCAACAGTAATAATACTGTTTATTACTATTAATTAATAATTATTACTATAAATTTAATAATAGCAGGGCCGCTAGGGGGTGCAGTGAATAGAGCACTGGCCCTGGAGTCAGGAGGACCTGAGTTCAAATCTGGCCTCAGACACAACACAAAAACTAGCCATGTGACCTTGGGCAAGTCACTTAACCCTAAGTGCCCTCCAGAAAGCAATAAATAAACAAATAGATTTAATAATAGCAATTATATTGTGATTTAAGGTTTGAACAGAACCTTATAGACATGATTTCTTTCAAACCTGTGGAGTAGACACTTTCACAGGAAATTGAGGCTCAGATAATTTCAGGGACTTGTCCAGTCCGAGGCAGAATTCAAACCCAGGTCTTCCTCATTTCTATCCATGGTTCCTCCCTGACAACAGCCCAAAGTGCAGACTCTTCCGCCGGATGTCAGGGCTCAAGACGGTCTCCAGTGAAAACCGGGGCAGAGGCTGTTCTCTCCAGCTTCTGTAGCCTGTTAGTCTCTATTCCCATGAACTTCTTCATCTGCATAATTAAAAGATCTGTTAAAAGCTCCTCTGCCTTCAGGGCATGATTTTTAAAGATCAAAAGCTCCTTTTTGCCAAAAATTATTTAATGTTGTTCAATTCTTTTCAATCTTGCCTTTATGCATGATCTCATCTGGGGTTTTCTTGGCAAAGATATTGGAGTGGTTTGTCATTTCCTGTTTACTGATGAGGAAACTAAGGCAAACAGGGTGCAGTGACTTGCCCAGGGTCACACAGATGGTGCTGAGGCTGGATTTGAGCTCAGTTTTTCCTGACTGTAGGCCCAGCATTGTGGCACCAGTTTGCATTTTTTGCTTGTAGATGCTTTGTATTTTGTGTATAGGTTATATCCCCCAACAGAATGTAAGCTCCATGAGGACAAGGTCATTTTTATCTCCAAATCTATGGTGCCTAACAGTGACCACATCTCATGAAATAATCTGTTTCCCCATTCTCTCTCCTCTTCTGCCAGCTCCGAAGTGGGGCAGGTGTGGGAACTGTAGTACATAGAATCCCCTCCAGAGACTTGCCCCCCACACTCGTCCGTACCAATCGCTTTACCGCCAGCTTCCAAGGCATTGTGGATGCCTACGGGGTAGGACGCTACCAGGAGGTGAACCCAGGTGAGCACTCCCAGGTCAGGAATCTGTTGAAGTTGGGCCAGTTGACTGATGGGGGCATAGGGGCAGTTTGGGGGAGGCCAGATTTTCCTTCCAGTCCTGGGCAGTGATATCCTGACACAGCTCAGCTTGCCCTGAGGCAGGATGGCATAGGAGCAGCATGTAGTGGTCAGGAACACCTGGACTCGACAAATATTGTCCGTGTGACACTGGGTGGGCGATTCCTTTACTCCCAGCCCCAGTTTCCTTACTTGTAAAATGAGTGGTTGGACTCTGTGACCTCTGAAGGCCCTCCCCACTCTGGATCCGTGGCCCGAGCATCTTTCCCCTGGTTTGCTCTTGCTCACCGGTTTTGGATTTGGGTTGCCAAGGTAGGGCCTGGTAGAACCCCAGGACCTTGGACCTGGAAAACATCCAGATTCCCCCACTGAGGAATCTCCTTCCTATCGTCTGGGACAGGTGGTCCTCCAGCTGTGGATGGGGATGCCCCCTTAGAACAAATCAGCCCAGCCCAGCCTATGCTGGATGCATTAATAGGAAGGGCATCCCTGCCTGGAATTGCTGAAACCTGCTTCCCTGGATCATCCGGTCATACACAGCGCCATTTCTCCCATAATTCCTTTCCTTTACTTAAAACAAATGGAAACAGGGATCATGACCAAAAAAAAAAAAGGAATGCCATGTGACTTACTGACAAATTACCACCATGTCACTGGCAGCACAGCTTTGCCCTCAGGGGCCTCTCTCCAGTAGCACAGCCCTCCAGGAAGCCCAGGGCACCCTCAATCATGGCCACCCACAGTGGTTCCTATGACATTCTCTCCAGGACCTTCCTGGCTGCCCTAGGGGGTCTCCCTATCTGCATCGGTGGTGCATGGGGTCTGAGCCCCACTTTTTGTCTCAGGATCTAATTAGCTCATGCAGCTGCCAGGTCACCCTGGTCACTTACATTGAGCCCATCACCCACCAGCTCCCAGATGGTTTTTGCACAGTTGTTCAAGCAGGCCTCCCTGCCCCTGCGTGGATTGGTTTTTTAGACCAAAGTTCCTCACTGTCTTTTTCTCTCTCTGTCTCTTTCTCCCCTACCTTCCCCATATCTCTGTCTCTGTCTCATTCTCTGTTTTTTTCTCTCGCTCTTCCTCTCTGTCTCCATCTCTCCTTTTCTGTCTTTGTCTCTGTTTCTCTCTGTCTGTATCTGTCTCTCTGTCTCTGTGTATGTCTCTATCTCTCTTTTGAAAAAAGGAAACTTTACTAAGTTTGAATGGTAAAGATTAGTGGGGTTCACACTGATTCTCCAAATTCACAGGTAAGGGACACCCTTTGGGGCTGGAGTGAGGAGAAGTGTGGGACAGAACAGGGCAAGGTATTTGCCACAATGGGTACTATGTTTGTGGGGCTCAGTCCTCCTTAGGTGACTGGACCTAGTTGTGAGCGCCAGAACCAAGGATAGGTGTCAAACTGACTTTCTGGCTGCAATGAGCAGGACAGCCATGTCCCTGGACCCAGAACCTTGGCCTGGGTTCAAGTCAGGACAGTAGTGTGGCTGTTCCAAAGAATGTCATCTAGATGAGTGCTGGGCCACCTAAAGCTGAGCATTGTAGGCCAGGCACAGTCAGTGTAGACCAGCCAGGCACTGTCTCTGTGTCCTTAAGCCTCCTCATGTCTCCAGCCTTGCCCACCCCAGAGTGACCAACAGCTGGTGTTTCTATCTTGAAGGACAATGACCCTTTCCTCACTCCTAACCAGCTTCACCAGCTGTGACATTGGGCAAGCTTCTTGCTTTCCTTGGGCCTCAGTTTCCCCCTCTGTAAAATGTGGGGGTTGTGCTAGGTGGCCTCCAAGGTCTTCTCCAGCTTCCCAGAGTCCCTCTTATTCTCTTAGTGGAGGACTCTGGGGGCAGGGACCCAGGGAGCACTTCCCTCCACCCCCGTTGGGACCAGCTGTGTGCAGTTAGAGCATATATGTTCTGAGAAATGGGAAGTGCCCTAGGGAATACGCTGGGTGCCAGGCTCTCCACTCGGCACAGCATCAGAGGGAAAGAGCTTTGGATTCGGGGTTGGGGTCCGAGCTGTGCATCCTGGCTCACCATGCCCACGCCTTGGCGATCTCCCTTCCTTCGGTGGGTCTGTGAGGGTGGATGTTGAAGCAGCTAGGCGGGGCCAGTGGCCCTGGGCTGATGCGAGTTGCGGTCTTCCTCCTCCCACAGCCCCCTACACCATCATCACGTTCCCCTTCCTCTTTGCCGTCATGTTTGGGGATGTGGGGCATGGGCTCCTCATGTTCCTCTTTGCCCTGGCCATGGTACTTGGAGAGAATCGGCCCAGCATGAAGGCCTCACAGAATGAGGTGAGGGACCTGGAGCAGGGGAAGGCTCGGGGCTCTGGGTGACGGAGCAGGCCTGCTCTGTCGGAAACCTAGGTCTGTCCTGTCTTTAAGATCCCTCCCCAGGTCTGATCTGTGATGCTGCTGTCCTGCTAAAGCCCTTTCCAGTTCTGAATCCTGGAGATATGGGGAGGAGTGAGGGAGGATGGATGGGCCTCAGGCTAGGGGCTGGTCTCCCTGGACACTAGAACCCCACCCCCCCACCCTTCCCCAGATCTGGAGGACTTTCTTTGGAGGCCGTTACCTGCTTCTGCTCATGGGGGCCTTCTCTGTCTACACTGGATTCATCTACAACGAATGCTTCAGTCGTGCCACCACCATTTTCCCCTCGGGCTGGAGTGTCAGGGCCATGGCAAGCCAATCCAACTGGAGGTAAAGCTCTCGGACCCTACCCCACTGGTCCCTCTCCTTCCCCTTACCTCCTCATGCCCCTGACAATCTTGTGTCTTACAGCTCAGCATTTCTGGCCGACCACCCCATCCTCAGTTTGGATCCCAACGTCACTGACGTCTTCCAGGGACCCTACCCCTTTGGTATTGACCCAGTAAGTCCTAGACTGTGAACACTAGATGGGCCTTTAGAACACAGACTGGTGGAGGTGGGAGGAACCTTTGAACTGAGAATTTCAGAGCTAGGAGGGACAGTAGAGGTTAGAATGTTCCCATGGGGCTGGGGAGGCTTAAAACATGGGATATCAGAGCTAGAAGGTGTCACAGAACATAGTGTCAGGGTGGGAAGGGCCTTACCACCTTCTTTTTAAGATGGAGAAACTGAGGCCAGAGAGGGAACGGTAGCAAAATATGAAACCCTGTAGGAGCTGAGAGACCCCCACTCCCAGCTAGGATGACCAGGGCAGGCTTCATGGTGACTGTGGCAGTTAAGCTGGGCTTCAGGGCATGGGAAGAGGATGTCCTTGGGTAGTTAGGGGAGTGCATGTGTGGGAGCAAGGCTGGGCAGGTCTCTGGGGGTTGAAGTCCCATAGATAGAAGGGGCTTGAGAGGGGTCTATACTAGCCTGCTCTTGACCAAGCTGAACCTCGTCAACGTCCCTGACAAAGGCACGTCCAGCCCGTGCCCCACATCCGCAAAGCTCCTAGCCTTGGCAGGACCAAGAGCCTTCGGGGAGAGAAGGCTGGTACAGGAAGCCAGGCCCGACTTGAGGTACAATGGGGAGCCACTGACATTTGTGAGTTGCTCCAGAAGCCAACTGCGGCAGCCTGTATAGGATGGACCCAAAGAGGGAGATGCCCTGAGGTCACTGGAGTCATGGGGGGGGAGGCGGATGCCAGGGAATCTGTTCCATCAGAGGGGCTGCTGAAGGCAATAGGGGGGCTCACTTGAAGGAGAGAAGATTCAGGGGGACCAACACTGATTGGAGCCTTACTGTATGTCACACCTTGTGCTGGGCACCAGGGGAAATGCAGTCCTTGCTCTCATGGAGGTCATAGCCTAGGAGAGAATTATAAATACGGCATTACCCAGCTAGTCACAAATGAAATGGGCTCTGTGAGAGGTGGAGCTGGGGCAGGAAACGGAAACAAGGTGAGGGAGGGGCCCAGGAAGAGGCCAGGGTGCCTGGAGCCCCCCCCAGCACCCCTCTCCCCTTGCTCATGTGCTCCCTTCATTGGCCCCAGAGCCTTTGACTATGCCTTCTTATCCCCATCAGATTTGGAGTCTGGCCATCAACCACCTGAGCTTTCTCAACTCTTTCAAGATGAAGATGTCAGTCATCCTGGGCATCCTGCACATGACCTTCGGGGTCATCCTGGGCGTTTTCAACCACCTGTGAGGGCTGAGGCAGGGGCAGGCTGGGGGCTGAGTGGGGAGCTGGGGCAGGGCAGGGGCAGCCTAGGACCTGGGGGGGCAGGAGCAGGGCCAGGCTGGGGGCTGGGGGACAGGCTGGGAGCTGGGGGGCAGGCTGGGGGCTGGGGGGCAGGCTGGAAGCTGGGGGACAGGAGCAGGGCCAGGCTGGGGCCTGGGGGGCAGGAGTGGGCCAGCCCCTGCAGCGCCTCCTGCCTTCCCCCCGCCCCACAGACACTTCCGGCAGACCCACCGCCTCTTGCTGGAGTTCTTGCCGGAGATGCTCTTCCTCCTGGGCCTCTTTGGCTACCTGGTGTTCATGATCACCTACAAGTGGCTGAGCTTCTCAGCCAGCTCACCCTGGGCACCCAGCATCCTCATTCACTTTATCGACATGTTCCTCTTCTCCCGGAGCCCCACCAACAAGCCCCTGTACGCCCACCAGGTAAGCCTGGAGGGAGCCCCCCAGCCCAGGCTGCCTGCCACCTTTCCAAGGGCCTGCTCTGGGGGTGCGAGGGCAGGGCTGGGCATACGGGGTCAGAAGAGCCCCTGCCTGCGGGCAGTAAGAGCCAAGTGGGGCTCTGGCAGCAGGAGGCAATGGGAGAAGCCTGGGGGCGTCAGGAGAACCCGGTTCAAGTCTTCACTTTACCTTTGGGGCTGGGCTAGTCAGTCTCTGGGGCTCCCTCCAGCGAGCCTAGGCACATTTCCTTTTTAACACCAATTTTTATTGAAACAAGAATCACAGCCCGTTGAGGGTCGGCAGGGACCTCTGAGACTTCCGGTGCAGCCTGTAGGCAAATCCCCAACAAGGGGGCCTCCAGCCTCTGCCCCCTGCCCAGGGCAGTGCCTTTCCTCAAGGGATGTCCCCCTGACATCGACTCCAAGGGGCCTCTTTACACTCTCCCCCCACTGTGCCCAGGCTGATGCCTCCTCCCCAAGCCTTTCAGGAAGGTTAGGGCAGTTCTCAGGCTAAACATGGCACCTTCCCCTTTTGACTTACATCACCTTCATTTCCAAATCACCTCCTCGCAGTGAGAAATGTCTAACAACAAGAAAAAAAGTCAGCAGAAGCACCTGGTCCCGTCCATCAATTGGCCAGTGTGTCCATGCATGCCTGTGGTATGCTACACCATAGACCCCGATCACAGAGCTCCCCAGTAATCTGGAGCAATGCACTGCCTTGGCAGGTAGTGATCCCCCTGTCCTGCCCTGGCAGTCTGGGTCAGGACCAGAGGAGGGAGGCTACTTCCCTGGGGATGTCCCTGGGGCTGAAGTGCAAAGTATAGTCCTTAAGCAGATCTTCAGGACCAGAGAGCCCACGTCCACAGGAGAGGTGGGAGGGCTGAGGCCCACTTTGCCTAACGATGCCCAGCCAGCTCAGTCCCAGGACCAGGAGACTCCCGCCTGGCAGACAGATCCCCAGGGCTGAGCAGGGAGTCTGAGGGCCATCCCTCTCATCGGGAGGCCTGCCACAGCTGACTTTGGAGGTGTGGGACGGGTTTCAGTGCGGCCAGTGCCCCACCTCTGGTCTCTGCATTGTAACTACCTCGCTCTCTCATCCACAGGAGCCTGTGCAGATGTTCCTGGTGATCCTGGCTCTGGCTTCCGTGCCCGTCCTCCTCCTGGGGACACCCCTCTATCTGTGCTCCCAGCACCGTCGGAGGAGACGGCCTGGGCACCAGCTGCAGGTATGGAGCTGGGAATGGGCTCTGTGGTGGGGGAGAGATGGACAGAGGGCATGGGGGTGGGGAGCCCAGCCTTCCTGCCCGCATGACAGCCTAACCCGCCTCCCTGAGACCAGGGCTCCTCGGAGAAGACCCACCTGCTGGGGGCAACAGAGGATGAGCCCTCAGTCAACGGGCATGGGGCCGAGGAAGATGAGGAGAAAGCAGGGCTTGCGGAGGAGGCCACAGTGAGTCAGCCGCCTCTGCCCCTGGGGACCCCCAGCTGTGTGAGCCCCCCCTGAACCTCTGCATCCTTGTGTGTAAAAAGGGGCAGACAAGCTGTGGTGCCCCGGCTCAGGGCCCCTCTCATTCCAGCCAGCCTCTGATTTCTGGGCTTCACAGAGAGCCAGGCTCGGACGCCCACCTGACATTTCATAGCCATGTAACCCGTGGCAAGGAACTTGCTTTTTCTGAGCGTCAGTCTCCCCATCTGTGGGGGGTGGGGGTGGTGGTCACAGGCTTGGCAAGCCTGGACAGGGCCCCTGTCCTTCTCCCTGCTCTGGGAGCCTCAGCCCCACTCCTAGTCCCCACCCTTTGCAGTTTGAATTCTCGGACGTCTTCATGCACCAGGCCATCCACACCATCGAGTATTGTTTGGGCTGCATCTCCAACACGGCCTCCTACCTTCGTCTCTGGGCCCTGAGCCTGGCCCATGCCCGTGAGTGCCACTGCCCTGAAGGGGCTGGGTCCCCCAGTGTCTGGGGGTCCAGAAGCTGCCCCCAAGGCCCAGGCGTCCTGGGTCCTGACCCCTGGCTGTGCCCTGTGCTGGCTGGCTGGCTTCATGTGTGGGCAGACCCAGGGATCAGGAGATACCCTCCCTGGCCTCAGGAAGTTCCCAGGCTCTTCAGGGTAGTTGGGGGGGAGAGAAGGCTTGTGAAGGGCTTCCAGACCAGTCAGAGGCTGGGAGGTGAGATGGGCCTTCCTGCACAGTAGAGACTCCTAGTCCTTGGCCAGGTGGATCCCTGTGACTGGGTTGGTGAGAGGGGGGTTTATGGGGGACTTGGAGATCCCCTGGGCCAACCTCCCTCATTTTACAAGTGGGAAAACCAAAGGACAGAAGATAAGGAGTGGATGGATGGATGACTAAGGACACGGGAGGGTAAATGGTGTGTGTGTGGGGTGCTCAGGGCCTCAGTTTCCCCTTCTGCAGAATCAGAATGGGCAGGATGTTTGCTCGGGGGCTAAACACACAAATGCCTTCGTGCCTCTGTGCCCCCTGCAGAGCTCTCGGAGGTGCTGTGGGCCATGGTGATGCGTATCGGCCTGGGCATGGGCAGGGAGGTGGGTGTGGCCAGTGTGGTGCTGGTGCCTGTCTTCGCCGCCTTTGCCGTGCTCACGGTGGCCATCCTGCTGGTGATGGAGGGGCTGTCTGCCTTCCTACATGCCCTGCGTCTGCACTGGTGAGTGGGGGGAGCGGCTGCTGAGGGTGGGCCTGGCCCGGGGGGGTCTCTCCCCACTGCCCCTCTCATGGCCTGGCTTGGCCCACAGGGTGGAGTTCCAGAACAAGTTTTATGCTGGCACCGGCTACAAGCTGAGCCCGTTCACCTTTGAGGTGGGGGAGAGTGGCCTGTAGAGCTGTGCCAGATCCGCCCAGAGGGTCACCAGACGGCAATAAAGGAGAATTGCAGCGTCCGGCCTAGCTTCTTTTGTGCGGTCGGTTGTGGGTGGGGGGACCATGTCTGCCTGAGCTGTTTGGGTGTTGAAGCCCCGCCTGACACTCCCCAGCTGTGTGACCTCCTCAAGGAGCTCACATCCATTGGGGCCTGAGTTTGCTCTTGGTCCTTTGAATGGGCCCCTTGTAGGACTCTCCACCTTCTGGCCAGGGGGGCCTCCCTTCCCAGTTTAGGCTGTTGAATTGGTGCCAGGGCAAAGGGCCCCTTTCCCATCCATTCTGATTCCCCCCACTGGCGGTAATGACATTCCCCTGACCTGTTTGCTTCTCTGTAAGGCACCAAGGTTGTCACTGCGCAGGTGCCAGCTGAGTGTATCTTAATCCCCTCCTACACCCTGGCCGTGCATCTGCACACCTTGGCCAGGAGGCAAGGACCTTCATCGACCCAGAACTTGTCATCTTTGCAAGGGTCATGGTTACTAAAGGCATGACCACTGATTTCTAGGTGAGGAAACACATGATTTTGGCCCCGGACACCCAGAATCAGGGGCAGAATTGGAATCTGAGCCTTGCCAGCAAAGAGGGGGCTAAATGGAGGTTTGCCTGCATCTGTTGGAACTAAGCTGCCTAATTCTAGAGGTTTGAAGCCTGTTGGCTTGCTAGGTACTATGGCATGGGGAGGAGAAGGAAAATCGAGCTTGGAATCCCAAGACATACATTCGAACCCTGGCGCTTCATTAGCTGTGAGACCCTGAACAAGGCCCTCCACCTCTCCAAGGCTCTTGGTTCCTTGCTTTGTAAAAACGGGTTGAGTAATTCTGTATAATGTGTCTTGAAAGATTATGAGGGCCATCGGGAAGCAGGGCATTGGAGAGTGGAGGCTGGAGGCCAGTCAGGACAGGAGATGGGGGCTGCAGTAGCTCTCTGGCCCCGGCCCCTGCATCCTCCTCTGGGAGTGGGGCAAGGGGGCACTTTCTCAACCAGCGTCCAAGCTGTGAAGGATCCTTCCTGACTGCTCAGGGTGGGGGTTGCGGGGACAAAGCCCCTTTTGTGGCTGGGCCTTTGAGCTGTAGTATAGACTTGGCTTTGCTTTAAGCCTGCTAGGCTGGCCCAGCGCCCCAGGCCTGTGGGGAAGAGCACACAAGAGGACTGGCCAAAGGAGATGAGCCCTCAGGCTGGTTTTATTGAAGTCCTCCCGGTGTGAGACCTGTAGCCCAGCTCCCTTCCCAGGGATACTTACAGTCACTTGAGGAGCTCAGCGTGTGCAGATCTTTGGGTGCTCAGGTGACAGACACTGAGCTGGGGTGAGGGGACAGTAATGAACAGCCTGGATGACTCAGGATCTAAAAAGATCTCACCAGCTTGAATTCAGCCGCGTCTTAAGATTAAATTCACTAGAGAACAATGTTCTCTTGCAAAATCAACCTCACAAGTCTGACAGGAGAAGAGTGGGTAGGTGGGTAGCAGGCAGCAGTTTGGAAGAACTCCAGGCCTCAGTGGGCTGCAGACTCGGCTTGCAGCAGTGTCACGGGGCAACCAAGAATGCTGGTGAGAACTTGGGCTTCGTGAAGAGGGAAGGAGCTTCCAATGACACGAGCAGAGGAAGGCGCCCAGGCTGGGAGGGTCCTCGGCTCTGTGCCTTGGGAGGCTCAGCTGAGGGAGCTGAGGGCATTAAACTGGGGAAGAGGCTCCGGGAGCACGTGGGAACTGTGTTCAGGGTCATGGCGATAGGAAAAGCGACCAACTTCCTAGTCCACTGTCCCGGGGGTCATGGCTCTCCCTCTCCAAGTCTAGGCAACCGCTCAACAGACATTAATCAGTAAAAATACCAAAGGCTGGCAGTTACACAGCACAACAAAGCCTTTTAGAGATGCGGACGCTGAGGCAGGGAGCCTGCGGGAGGATCTGAGGCCTGTCTTCCTACAGACCTTCCTGAGCTCACCGCCCTACCCTCGCTGCCCGTTATTAAGGGGGCTTTTATTTTTGCTTTTTTGGAGGGGGAATGCAGGGCAATTGAAGTTAAGTGACTTGCCCACGGTCACACGGCTAGTGTTAAGTGTATGAGGCTGGATTTGAACTCGGGTCCTCCTGAGTCCAGTGCTGGTGTTCTATTTACCACGTCACCTAGCTGCCCCTAAGGGGACTTTATTTCTAGGCTTGGGCTGGATTATCTGTCCACAAAGTCCCCTTAAAACTTTTAAAATTGTTTATTTTAGGGTTGGGGAAATTGTCCCTGACAGTAGAAGGAAGATCAAGGTCACAGCTATGATATGACAAAACCAATTTTAGAAATCAGCCTCTGATCGATGTTCTTATGGAGCCGGCCTCTGTCCAGGCTGGTGTGGGGGCACGGGCCGTGTGGACCAGGGCGCAGCCCCGCCCACCCTGGCTCCCCAGCTCAGTGACCAGTGTGGATGGGAGGCTCTGTCTTTTAAGGGGGGGGGGGCGACTTCTTTGAGGACACTCGGGGGTTCTGTCCATCCCCCAATGGACATGCCTTTGTCACCCTGTGCCCTGCCCAGCTCTGCAATGCATTTCTTAGATGCGGGACCTTTCCCTATCTCTGAACTCTGCAGTATCCACCTCCTCTTGGGACCACATGGATGCTAAGGTGTGAGCGCCTGGAGCCCAGAAGGGAGGCTAAAACTAGCGGCCTGGCGGCCTGATGAGTAGATGGGGCATGTCCCGTGTCCCCCCCCCCCCCCCCGGTAAAGGGCAGGTTTCAGCAATAATATTTCTTTAAAAGAAGGTATTTACAGCTTTTGTTTTCTACATCACCTGCATTTTCCCAGTCTGCTCCCACCCCTTCCCTGAGAGCTAACCCCATAAAAAAAACAAAACCCAACCAAAAGCCCAGCTTAACACTAGGCAGCACACCAAACAGCCAAGAGCAGCAACTCCAAGCCAGGCCCGGTTTGAACACTTTATTTTTAGTATAGTACAGTCTGTGGTGGCTGAAATGTTTGCACACAAAACCCAAATAAAAGTTCAGAGCCAAGAAGAGTTCAAGGCTTAGCCCAAAGGGTCATTTCACAGCGATTCTTCTGGGGCCCCCATTTCTCAGCAGTCCACGAGTCACCCCAATCATGGTACTAGTGGAGCACCATGAAGGCAAAGGGGGGGCTGTGGGAGCAGCTTTACAAGGGATTCCCTTCTCACCCCACAAATGGCGGGGGGAGGAGGAAGACCAAATGCTCACTCCCTTCCCTACCACACAGGAGGGTCTCGGCTAGGGGAAGGCCTAGGGCAGAGGCAGTGCAGGAGAGCTATACCATGCCCCATCAGCTGGTGGAAGCACCCAGCCCTCAGGCCCACCCCAGGCACTCTGGCCCCCCAGTTGGGGGAAGGGCTCTGGATTTCCAGTTACAGTAAGATACCTCTGGATAATAAAGCATGTACAGCATGAGCTCTATGTCCATGTGCTTTCTTGAGCATTGGCGCTTTGGACCCAAGGGTTGAAACAGCAGTGTCCTAGAGCTGCAGGCACACACAGTGTGCCCTCCAAGTAGTGATGCTGTGGGCAGCTCCTGGTTCCTTCTGCAAGCTAGTAGTGTCTACAATGCATGGTTACCGCCAAGCATCCTGGCCACAACCTTTACCAGCACGTTTAAAAATACATAACCATGAAACGAGAAACAGCCCCCCTCAGAATGCTGCTTGCTCTTGGTGTGGGGGATAAGCTCCCCACCTGCCGTAAGCAGGAATAAAGGATGACAAGACGCTTGCCTCACGATCCGGTCTGCTTCCCCATCTCATGTCAAAGACTCCTAGTGAAATCGTCAAGGAGATGGGAAACACACGGCACTCAGCTTTAATAGAGTCTGTGTCGCACAGGCAGCGGTGTTCCCAAGGGAGGCGGCCCACCTCCTGGGCTGCAGGTGCAGGAGTCAAGCAGAGGAGAAATCCCGCCCAGCGGCTCTGGTCACACCAACAGTGCAGGGCCCCCGGCTTCAGGCCGCTCCAACCTTCACACGCCCAGTTTCCTCTTCTGGCCAAAATAGGCATCAAACCTGGCTAGAGCGTAGTCCTGGGGGAGAGGAGACGCAGGCCTCAGGGACCGGAGCCCTGACCCAGTGGGGGGCTCCCCTCTCTCCTCCACAGAGTGAGCACTAAGGAAGGCCGGGGGGCAGATACAGAGAACTTTCTAACAAGATGAACAGGCTGCTGGGGCGGGGAGAGGGAGAGGGCAGCATGGGACACCCCAGTTTGCCCCATCTAAGTCCAGACGTAGGGGCCAGCTAAGGGCCTGCACTGACCACCGCCTCTGGACCACCCTGCCACAGGAGGGAAGCAGACTACTTGCCAGTCACTGCCTTTAAGAGCCCAGCTACTCCATAACTTCGCTGGGGGGTGAGGGGTGAGGGGCAGGTGAGAACAGAGGAGAAAATGATGTGACACATACCATGTACCCAAACTCAATAGATGAAATTTTGGCTTGTACGATTGACCAAAGTCCCCAGAAGAAATGGGACGCCAAGGCGAACCTAGAAAGGTAAGGCAGAAACAAGAGAACATGGTGAGAGACGTCCGACAACTGCAGGAAGTCGGTCACATGTCATGTCCAGGTCTGCTCAGGGCGTCCTGTTATGCAGCCTCCTCTGGAAGGGCCAATGCCCCCCAGAATCCTGCCCGATTCAAGCAGATGCCTGGACCAAGGATCAGAGCAGCCGGCACTGGGGGAGGCCTGTGCCCCCGCCCTGGCAGGATCTGAAATAAAGGGATGCACACTCTTTACTGAGCAGAAGAGAAACCAAGGCTGGCAGCCTCTCCTTCCCCTCGACAAAGCAATGCCGGAAGACCCTCACTGTTTCTCTTAGTCTCGGGGAATCACATCTTCCTGCGGGCATAAGGCTCTGGGGTCAGCACGACTTCTCCAAGGCCAGAAGGTGAGGGAAGCTGGCTGGCAGGCTGGTCAGTGACTGTCCCTAGGGTCTGGTGGGCAGGGGCAGACTCCCTCTCCCTTTTCACATCCACCCCAGGGCATCTGCCCACACTACTAAGTTATCACTGCTCTTTCCTCCATGGATGTAGAGTTTGGTTTTTTTTTTTTGCCCAGTGGGTGTAGTTGAATTTGCAAAATTTAAATGTCTGTTATTAAGACTATGGATGAACCTGCCACACTCCCTGCCAAAGAAGGACTAAGGGGTGGTCAGGGTGTTCCTGGGGGGCCACTGCCAAGCTTTCTCACTTTCTCTCTCCAGATGAAAGCAAAGAGAAAGGAGGATGAGATGTCACACCTCCTCAGCAGTAGGAGATGCTCTATCAGCTTCACAGAACAAATCCCCTTCAGAGGCCTGAAGTGCCTTGGGGCTGCAGGTTACCTGGCCCTGGGCTGCCAAGGGGACAGAGGCCCGCCAGGGGGAGATGCAGAGGCCAGGGAGGGGTCACAGGAGCAGAGCCATCCTCTGCTCTTGCGCATATGGCTACAAGTACTTCTGATGAGGGCCGTGTTTAGAATAAAAATAAATTGCTCAGAACATCCCCCCCATTTCTTCTGAGAATTCCTTCAGCCCACAGTTGAGCTTCCTCAGATGTGTTCTCCTTCCCTCTCACATACTCTGGTGCTTAGGCTCCTCAGTAGCCCCCTTACCCATTCTTGCTCCCGCTCCCAGTCCCTGTGCAAACCTAGGAAATCAATGGTGCTTCCATCTGGGGACAGAGGCTGAGATGGGCAATGCTGGACACAGGTCAGTGAACTTGGAACTGGGGCAGGGGTACAGACAAAGTCAGAGGCCCCTGGTGGCTCTCTTGAGCGCTCTCCTTTGGTCCAAGAGAGCTCCCTCCCCTTCTCTGCTGACCTAACTTACGAGGTCACTCCTTACTGAGTAGCTTTTTCCTGGCAGATAAGTTATTTAGGGAACGTCTTGTAGAATCCTGAGGTACCTCCAAAGGCCCCATCCCAGGAAGCACTGTAACACAAACTAATGGGCTGGAAGATGTCTGAAGGAAAGATTCAAAGCAAAATTTTTAAGGTTTTCTAAAGACAGCGTTAGTTCATACCAAAGAGCCAGCAAGGCCCTTAATTCAAGTCTGCCAGCAACAGGCAATGTGGCCCTGCCCTGGCTGCAGTGCCCAAGTGGCTGATCACA
The DNA here is from genome assembly GCA_011680675.1 of Gymnobelideus leadbeateri. Lineage (NCBI taxonomy): Eukaryota > Metazoa > Chordata > Mammalia > Diprotodontia > Petauridae > Gymnobelideus > Gymnobelideus leadbeateri. The sequence goes on from WOXC01004100.1 coordinate 562,694, forward strand.
CGCGATTGTGCAAACCCCAGGCCCCGGGAGCTCCCCTCAGAGAGACACCCAATTCACCTGACAACTATGAGGACGAGTCCCCATGCAATGAAAAAGAAGAATCACCTGTTGATCTCCACCAACATTTCTTCCTCCATTCTGGACTTCTCTTCGTTGCTGAGGCTTTCAAATCCATTTTGGAAGGCAGCCAAGTAGTTGGAAATAAAATGAAGCTAAAAAAGAGAACGGGTCACAAACAGGACAGGGGACTGTGCAGGTGACTCGATGGAGCCAGAGGCCCGGAGGCACCTGCTGCAGCAACCGCAAACTCTGACAAGGTCACTGCAACTTCCAATGGCCACCAGGTGAGGGAGAGGGCTGAAGGAATTCTTAAACACCCCTGGGAAAGCCTGTTGCGGTCATTCTCTCTTGATAACTGTCTGTACACGTTGTCTTTCCTATCAGAATGGAAGGTTCTAGAGGGCAGGCACTGGCTTTGCCTTTTTGTATCCTCAGTGCTGAGGACAGTTCCTGGCACATAGTAGGTGTCAAAGCAGAGTGTGGATACAATTAAAACACAATGCAACAAAGAATCAGTTCAAAGTACCAGAAACAACAGAGACAGAACAGAGAAACTGTACCGGGTGTTCCGAGAAATGACATATTCAGAGAAGCTAAGGAAGACCTGAGAATGTGAAGAAAAAGCAGCACATGACTGACAGGGAGAATACAACAAAAGCCTGTCACTGCAAGCTCCAATGGCCTTCCCACAGCGGGAAAAGCAGAGAGAGGGAACAGCACTGCCCAGAGCTCTCTGGGCTGAGCTGCAGGAGTGCGCCTCCTGCGGCAATCCAAGGGGGGGTCTCAGAACTGACCAGAAGCTGGCCAATGCCCACAGCTCCCGATCGGGGCTTGGCTACAGCCATGATTCTGAGAGGGTCACGCAGCAGGGAGCTGGGAGCCAACACCAACAGACCCCTGCAGATACAATGCTGCTGACATGTCCTATCAGGTCCCGGCAAACAGAGGGAGAAGAAATGAGTGTCAGATTCCATATTCTTGGGCTCATGATCATGGCACACGGTGACTGCAGCCCTTGCTCCTTGGAAGGAAAGCGGTGGCCAATCAGGACAGCAGACAGAAACACAGAGACGCCACTCTACTGACAAGTGCAGTCTAAGCCCTGGTTTTTCCAGCAGTGACGTATGTTGTGAGAGCTGAAGTCTAAGAAAAGCTGCCGCCACAGAATCAACACTTGGATTGTGGTGCTAGGGAAAACTTTTCAGAGTCTGTTGGGACAGCCCCCTGGTAGGGGGCACAGGGAGGGGGAGAGGACAAGGGGGGGATCTTTAGAGGGGAGGGTGAGAGCAGGTCAATCAGTCAATACTTAAAATTAATTCAGGCTCTTCACCAATATTTTGGCCACATAATGAGAAGATGAGACTCATCGGAAAAGAGCTGGATGTTGGGAAAGACTGAAGGGAAAAGGCAAAGGGGTTGGCCGAGGATGTGATGGATGAACACAAGCTTGGGCAGACTTTCAAAGATGGGAGGACACAAGGGCTATGGTTCATAGGGTCACAAAGAGTCAGACAACTGAACAACCAAAAGCTGTTTAAAAGTAAACTGGCAATCCATCCATCAGCCCTTAAAAGAGATCCTATGAGAGAAACTCATAGCCAAAAAGCTCAAGGAAAAAATATTAAAAGCATCAACATTATAACAATTTACATATGATGGTGCCACAATTATAATTACACAAGACGCAGTAGCAGAGACATTAAAGGACCACAGGTCTTGGAACACAATATATCAAAGAGCAAAAAAACTGCGCCTCCAGACAAAAATGTTATACCCTGCAAAGTTAAATATTATCCTGAATGAAAAAAAAAAAATGAACACTTTATAAACTCTCAGACTTTCAAGACTTTGTTAAATAAAACCCTGAACTTAATAGAAGATTCAACATATAAGAACCAAGAGAAATATAAGGCACATAACAAGGACTGATTATAAGGGATCCATAAAGACAGACCGTTTATTTATTTATTATTATAGGGGTGGCTAGGTGGCGCAGTGAGTAAGAGCACCGGCCTTGGGAGTTGGGATGACCCCGGATCGAATCCGGCCTCAGAAAATGAGCCCCCACGGATAAATAATGACTAGCCGTGTAACCTTGAGCAAGTTACTTAACCCCAACTGCTTAAAAAAAAAAAAGTGTGAGATCCCACTATTTATTATTACTATTTTTGAGGGCAATTGGGGTTAAGTGACTTGCCCAAGGTCACACGGCTAGTTTTTGTGTTAAGTGTCTGTTGAGTGTCTGATTTGAACTCAGGTCCTCCTGACTCCAGGGCCAGTGCTCTATTCACTGCACCACATAGCCACCCCTGTTTACCTTTTATATATGTAAAATGGATGTCTAAGATTCTTCTCAATAGTTGGGTAGTTTATAAGAAAGACTGGGGTAAACCTGAGAATGATATGAATTTAAAAAGTAAAACTATTTAGGAACAGCTTAAATGAGTAATTATTTGAGGAGCAAAAGAAGAATCAATACAGAGGAATTAGATGGGGAAGAGGGCTGGTAGTTCTGGTAATTTTCACCAGGAATGGGTTTAAGAGGGAACAATACATATATATTTATAAGAGTATAAAAGTCTGCTAAATTCAGGAGAAATAAAACGGTAGGGGCACAGGGAAGGGGAGAGGACAAGGGAGGGATCTTTAGAGGGGGGGGTGAAAACAGGTAAAATAGGGGTACAGAAGGGTTTTTTAGATTTATGGGAATGGGAGGATCAGGGAGGGATCCTTGGAGGGGGGGTAGACAAGTTATAGGAGGGCGATGTAGTGGGCAGAAGTAGAGGAAGCAGGAGGGATAGGAAAGGAGAGACAGAATCATACCCAAAAGCCCCCTCAAGACCAAGAGCAGAATAGGTGGGGAATATATAGGTGTGTAGGTGTGTGTGCATGTGCGTGTGTGTGCATGTACGTGTGTGTGCATGTACGTGTGTGTGCATGTAGGTGTGTGTGCATGTACGTGTGTGTGCAAAATATATAGGTGTGTAGGTGTGTGTGCATGTGCGTGTGTGTGCATGTGCGTGTGTGTGCATGTACGTGTGTGTGCATGTACTGTGTGCATGTACGTGTGTGTGCATGTACGTGTGTGCGTGTACTGTGTGCATGTACGTGCGCACGTGTATGTACGTGTGTGTGCATGTGTGTACACATGTATGTGTGCGCGCATGTATGTGCATGTGTGTGTGTGTGCAGAGAGAAACATATCTAAGCTCTGTTGTGGCCTTCTGGGGGAAGGGAAGAAAAACAAAGAAAGTGCCCAGCAGAGAACCAAAGACACTCCCAAGGCAGCACAGACGGACGATTCTCGACACAAGGAGCTTCCTTGTCACAGGTTCTGAGTCCCCTCTCATGCTCTGCAAGGCACACAACACACTCTTTTTCCCCTTTCTAACTTTATATTTAAGTTCAATAGTTTATCATGTTTTTATTTCTTTTCTCTATTCTGTGTTTGTGTTCGGGCGTTTTGAGTCTAAAATCACATTTTGAAAAAATAAAAAGTCACCTGGCTAGGAGATGTTCTCCAGCTCCCTGAGCTAGAGCCAGGCCTCAGAGACTGCTGGTCAGTGTCTGGACTCAGGCCACTGCACAAGTCCTGCCAGTCCCACTGAGGCAAGGCTGCAAAGCCAGAAACCCAACCCAAGGCTCCAAGGTATCCTCATGGATCTGATGAATTCCAAAGCTACTGCTCCTAAGTTCTTCCCAACATAAAGCTGGTCTAGGCCACACTCCAATGGGAGTGTGAGGGCACTTACAACCTCCTTACAGCAGGCAGAAGGAAGATGCACCCCTGAATCAGGAGCCTTCATGCTCCAGGCATGAGGGTGGAGCTTAGGTGGGCAAACTTGCAACACTTCACCATGCTTCACACAGGCTCTGCAGCAATTTCTGGACCAGCTTTCACCATGCCCCTTGTCTTTCCTAAACACTGTGCCCTCCTCCCTCCACAGCCTGCCCACCAACGTTGTCCCACATCCCCATCTCCCCTCCTCTCCCCCAAGGGCTCACCTACTACACCATTCCCTTTTCTCCAGGCAGCTTTTATGCTCAACGCCACCCAGTCATCCCCAGAAGCATCTTGTCCAAGCACTCAACAGGAAGAGGGACCCAACACCCTCATAGAAGGTTTTATGACCAAGCTGTTTCCTGGCTTCAGGGAAGAGAAGCTGGTGGGGCAGCCCACTAGAGGGCAGCATGGAGCTGGACCCCAGAGCTGGGCACTTAATTCCCAGCTTTTAACACCCCTCCCTTCTCCCACTAACTGGCCACACAGAAACACAGCCTTTGGTGGCCCAGTGCACACCTTGCCTGAAGCAAGATTCTTTCTACATCAGCCCTGGGGGTGGGTCCTCTGCCCTGAGTCACTTGGCAGTGGAATGCCTGACAGGACTGGTGCTGGTTTAGGGAGACTGACTGAGCCCTAAGGATATTCTCCTTCACATGGAGCTCCAAACATGAGCCCAGTATGCTATCCCCCAGCTGCTCTATTCAGATCATACATTCCAAGGCTCTTTCCACCTTGAAACGTGCTTCAGGCTGGCCAGGACTGGAAGGCTGAATCAATCAAATAATAAAAAACTGATTAAAGGGCATACCATACCCCAGCTACCATGCTAAGACCCTGAAAGAAGGGAAGGGGAGGGGAAGGTTCAACATCACAAATATTCTCCAGATCACAATCTATGTGTGCCTGCCCATTCCCTGATCTCCCCTCCGCTTATCAGGGGATCCATCCAGTGTGCTCGGGGCCTTGCTTGCTTTCTCCTAGCATTGCAAGGTGGCTATCTGTCTGTCATCCCTCACTCGAGCCTGGGTTTGGAAGGGGAGGAAAGAGGGAAGAGTTCCGTTTCAGAGATATCAGGCCAGTTACAATGTCCAAAAGGCAACTATATGATCTGGAGCTGGAGATACAGCCCTGGGAGCCATCTGCACAGAAGGAATGATGGAGTCCCCAGGAATGGATGGGGTTATTATGGGAGAGAATATTCAGAGAACCCACGGATTGCCTGTGCCTGTCTAAAAACCAGCTGACCAAAGGATGAGGAGAAAGGAAGGTGAGCAGAGGCAGTCACTTCTGGAATGAACGGACAGACAGAAGAACACAAATGGACACACAGAAGATGAGAGCCCCCGGGGGCTGGCAGGTCTTCAGGTTGAGATGGGAGGGCTCGAGCTGTGTTTGTTGGGGAACAGAAGACAGGATAGGCTGGCGTCCAGAGCACACCCAAAGGGCTAGTCCTGGTGAGGAGACTGGCATAGAGAAGGAAGGAGTGAAGGACGATGCCAAGAAGTGAAGAAGAGCTGCTCTCGACCCCTTTACAGGAACTGAGCTCCAGTCTACGGGACAAAGGGCTTCTCCTCTGGCAGCCCAAGCTCGCAGGTTTCTGGCCTGCTGCCTCCCACTCAAACCCCTTGTCTTCCCTTGGCCTCACTTTGGAATCTCAGACATTCACTGAGTGCCTGCTGGGCGTAAAGACCTTGTGCATGGCTGCACCTCCGACCTGTCTAGTTCACCACATCCCTGGCAGGTCCCACAAGGGCCATGGTGTGACTTCCTCGTATGGAACATATGGGATGAACAGAAAATCCCTCCTGGGGGTGGGCCATGGGTGATGTGCCCAGAGGGTCTCAGGGCTCCTTCCCAGAATCACAGCTTTAAGTGCATAAAATCATCATCATAGGATCACAAAGGAAACCCACGCCCTTTGCCTCTCTCTGAGCACCCAAGAATCTGAGTTCTCTCACGAACATAAAAAAGTCAGGCTTGCTGTAGCACACGCTCTCTCCAAAAGCCCCTTGTTGCATCCCAAGTGGGACAATGCCTTCTGAGAACACCCTGCTGTACTCAGGCCCTTCTCAAAGCTCCCTCATGCAGGATTCTGCAGGGAAATGTGTCTTGTCTGCTTGCAGGTGAGAGGCCCAACCCCAAATGGCAAAACCACTCAACACGTGGACATACCTGCTGTTTCTTTGTGGGGTACTTCAGGGTGTCGGCTCTGAAAAAGGGGTACTTTTCGTAAGTGTAGTCATACATCCACTCACAGAAGTGATTGCCGATGTCAAAGCCTCTACAAAAAGAAAATCAGTCACCACGCTCAGGACGTGACAGATAACCTGTCATCTCTCTGGTCACAAGACTCAAGACCTGCCACCCTCTCATTTTACAGACAAGGAAACTGAGGCCCAGGGAATGAGAAGCCACTGGCCTACATCAGCCAGGTAGTAGGTATCAAGTGAGATGGGACCAATCCTGACTCCCTAGGGGGCGGGACCAGGGCTAGTGGGGAACACAGAGCACAGAAATCCTTCCACACTTTTATATTGGGTGGTACAGTAGATGGAGTCAGGGAAGATCCCCGTTCAGATCTGGCCTGAGACAATACAGCACATCATTTCACCCTGTGGGCCTCAGCTTCCTCATATGTACAAGGAGCTAGAGAAGGAAATGGCGGGGCAGTGAGGTGCGCAGTGAATAGAGCACCGGCCCCGGAGTCAGGAGGACCTGAGTTCAAATCCTGCCTCAGATACCACACACACACACACACACACACACACACACACACACACACACACACACACACACTGTGTGACCTTCGGCAAGTCACTTAATCCCAACTGTCCTGCCTTCCCCCTCCAAAAAGCAACAAAGAGAGAGAGAGAGAGAGAGAGAGAGAGAGAGAGAGAGAGAGAGAGAGAGAGAGAGAGAGAGAGGGAGAAGAAAGAGGACTGAAAAGCGACTGAACAAAGAACAGCATCAGTGATGGTGGTAAGTCATGCCCTCAATGGCAGTGCACCATGTAGGCTCCACATAAATCCCTTCTCCATCTGGCACCATCCATACAGCTGTGCAGCAGCGCAGGGCAGTCACTGCTCCAGACAGCCAGGAGATTCTGATTCATCTCTGTTATCATTCAGTCACCACCTCCCCCACATCTGCCGCTTAGGATGTGGGTGTCTATGTGGAGCCCAAACTCTTATGCTGAGAACTATCTTTACATGTAACTGGGGGGAAAATCCTCCTTAGAGACAGGAGTGGGATCATATGAGATGCCAGACTGCTTTTTAAAAAGGTTGGTCAGAGCTGGGAACTGATGCAGTGTATATACTAAGCATTCAACTTTTTATTACTGTTTTAACCAACTGAATGGGTAGAAGATGATCAAGAGATCTTTTATTTTACAAAATAACATGTAACAACGTTTTTGAATAGTTATTAACCATTTAAATAACAAAGAAATACTGGTCATGCTCTCTGACCACTTATTTATTAAAAAATAACTTCTAAATCTTTGTCAGTTACTGGCATTTTGGATGTCTAATTTACCAGAAATTTTTGCTGTAAATAAATATCTTCCCCCCTTCATTATCTTTCCTTCTTATTTTGGGTTCATTGCTTTTTGTTGTCCATTTCTTTTCCTTTCTTACATAACTAAATTCACCAATTTTGTCTCCATTTCCTTGAAGTCATAACAGGTTAAAAATTCCATCAACATCTGTAAGAGATAACCCTCTATTCTCTTCTCATTTTAAAAAGCGAGTGCCTTTCTAATATTTACGTCCCTGACTTGCCTGCCATTTACTGCAGTTTATGGCATAAGATGATGGTCTAGTTCTTTTCTTAAGAGATGTGTCTTTAAAAGGAATCCCTCCCTTGCCCCAGAAATGGCCACTCTTAGATTCAAACATCAGTTTTCAATCTCACTTCTCTCCTTTGTCCCATTATCTTTAAAAACTACTTTCAATATCCTAAAACAAAGGAGGGTCAAAGTCAATAGCTTTCACTTCCTCACTAGGTTCCCCTGCCCTACATACCCACCCCAGGGCCAGGGGAGCAGCGGAGGGCAATGCACACGTTACCTGTAATTGTAGCTGCTGTACTCAAAGTCAATGAGCATGAGCTTCTGCTTCTCCCAGTTCTCTCCACCTTCCAGAAGGAGGATGTTCCCTACAAGAGAGGTGGGCCCACAGACCTTTTACTGAGGAACATGACCCCCTGGTGACAGTGCAGCCCAGCAGGCACATGCTGGCAGGGCTGACAAGGACAGCACCTGCTGTTCTAGGATGTTCTCCTGGAACCCAGGGGCAGCCACTGGTGTCCCTTGCACTGGGATCCTCTGGCTATGCTAACCTTAGTGCAACATCTGGAGTCAGTATTCCAGAGAGTCCCTCTGACACACCTGGACAGGAAGAGACAGGAGCCTAGCCACATGCGATGCCCCACCCAGTAAGCAACGGGTAGCTCCCACCTGGTGGCTTAGGCAACTGAACGCTGCTGGACTAAAGGTTTAGCATGGATGGTCCTACACATGGGTGCTCATGGTAATAAGGAGGACCAATGGAGCCAGGTGCTTTTGCTAAGTACTCAACAAGTCAAGTCTCATTTGACATTCTAGGCAGTGGCTGAAATTATCCCTATTTTACAACTGAGGAAACTGAGGCAAGCAAGTGAAGAGACTTGCCCAAGGCCACAGAGCTAGTGAGTGTTGCGGCTAGACTCGAACCCAGGCGTTTCTAACTCCAGGTCCAGTGCTCTGTGGTGCCCCCCCAGCTGCCTTTACTGTCTGTCTGGGCAGGATTCACGAGTTCCTTCAGTTTTTAATGCATTGGAGTGGTTTTCCGGCAAGCTGGGGTTAGCCAATACCCTGCAGGGCAAGTCATTTGTGGCAAAGCAGGTACAGATCCCACCCAGGACCTCTTACAACCAAACCCACCTGCCCTGTGAGGGGGTTCTGCTTCCTACCTTCCTGGCAGTCGTTATGGCAAAACACTACCGGCGATGATGTTGATTCCAGCAAAGACCTAGAAAAGGGGGTGCTTTTCAGTATCATACATACACAGTCAATGACCAGGCACTGCACGCATGCTCCTGTCGCTCGAAGTTCGAGGCCGAAGTGGGAAGGATGGGCACAAGGCGCTGGACACTGCCCTCACCTGGGCACTTCCTCCTCCCCCAGCAGCGAGCACACCGAGCCCTGGGCAGAGCCAGCTGCACTGTCCTAGGCACTGCATCAGCCCAGGGAGCCTCTAGAGGACGCCTCTGGGGGCTCCCCTTCACCCCTAAGACACAGCACAGCGTTCCAGCACGTGAATTCTGGATGCCGAGTCTCATGAATGTACAAGTTTCATCCAATAATCAAAGACTCCATCTAGGCCCTCCCAAAAGTTGGCCACAGAGTGGAAGCCCGTTTCCTCTGCTCTAACATGGCAATGGTGGAGCCCTCGGGCTCTCCTCTTGACAAGTGAACATCTCCTCATCTTCCTGTCATACCATCCAGCCCAACTCATCTTTGTTCAGCCCTGAGCCCAGCTTACTGCCTACTGGCAACTGCCTGTCCCAGCTGTTGCCAGACAAGCTGTAGTGTCCACACAGACGTGTGGTGAAACCTGGCCAAGAGATGCTGAAGACTCCTTCCCTTGTTCTTTGCTGCGTGGATGGTGAAGCCCAACTCCTCTGAGTGGTTACAGATCTCTTCTTGGGGCAGAGGACAGACCTCACCTTTCTGCCCTGCACTCTGTCCTGGGCTAAGAACAAGCCTTCAGTGCCCACCAGAGGGGTTCAGACCACAAGCCATGCAACAGGGTATCTGATCCTGCAGGCACTACTAAGGTGGGCCTGCGGCCTCCTGATGGAGCCCAGGGCCTTTTCCAAAGCAAACAATGAGAGCTTACATTATGAGACGGCTATGGTGACAGTGAGAAAACATAATCTTTTAGGTAGACTAATTCATAGGATCAAAAAATAAAAGGAAAACTCACCTTAGCTTTTCCATTTCCAAAGGCAGATTATAACTGAGGAGTTTGTTTAGTTTTTTAACTCTGGATTCTCTGGTAAATTTAATTCTCAGAACTTGATTTAAATATCTTTGTGAAAAAAAGAAAAAGGAAGCTTAGACAATTGATTTCAGCCCTTTGTGCTTGTTCTACAGACAGTCTGATGAACCTGATCAAGCTCATAAACGCAATCCTATGTTCCTAGGAAGAACCCTCCACCATCCAATCTGAGCCAGGGGAGCCTGGGGGGCCAGGAGGGCCTACCCTGTCAACCAGCAATTTGTTCAATGGTATTTCTCAGAACTCAGAAGTGGAAGGGGCTGAGCCCCTTGCTGTACAGATGAGCAGAGAAGCCCAGTGAGGGCAGGACCAGGCTCTGCCATGTCTCACATCAGAGGAGGGGTAATTTAGCAAACTACCACACCTCCACTGACCACCTCAAGGAAGAGGCAGACAAACTCAGGCATCGCTTATGGACGACGCAATACTGGTCGGGCCGGTCTGACCACTTACTTCTCCATGGTTCCAAAAAGCCATTTGGGTTCTTTATTGAATGGCATCTTCATACCATGAAACGTGGCCATTTTCTCGGCTATTTCCGCAGAGATGTCTGGCAAACTTAACTCCTCAGTGTCTAACCTGCGGCTCTACAAAGGGAAAAAATAAACGTGGTCACAGTTCCCTCCTGCCCTGTGGGGATGGCCCAGCCCTTCTTTCCCCACACAGGACAGACCCCTGCTCAGTGGGCATGGCTACTTCTGGATGGCCATTATCACCACACCTCGACATCCGTAGGGCCCCCTCAGCTCTTTGAAAAACAACTCTTTCATCTCCTTATCTTCAAATAGCCTCTCTGGGATCATCTGTGGGTCCAAACATGGGTGGTCTGGCTGACTATGATCCTCTGGAGCTAGTCTGGTCATGACAGTCTGGCAGGGTCTCTAGCTCCAGACAAGATCACACAGCCTAAGATTCCAAGTAATTGTTCTGGCTGCCAATTCCCACTGTAGGCTTAATCACCATCAAACGAAACTGCTTGCTTGTCATACTATTTCCTATTTCCCCTCAAGAAGGAAGGAACAAAATATACACCAAGTGCCCTCTGGTGTGCCAAAGATCTCTCATGGGATCATCACAAGCACCCTGGGAGGCAGGCACTACCATGACCCCCATTTTACAGATGAGGAAACAGACACAACATCCAAGGCCAAGGCTAACTTGTAGCCAGGGCTCACAATTGCATGCAGAGAAACAGAACTATGAAAGTAGCTCCCCTCCCTCCTCAGAAGTCATGACAAAATGCACAGGATCCCTGAAAAGGTGGGAGCCAAAGAGACCCAATCATCTTCTGGTTAAAAATTGGACCTCTCAACCCCATTCAGCCACACAAAATCACTTGGTCATGCCAGCATCCCCGAATAGGACATGGAGACAGGGGCTTGCAACGCTTCATCTGGCAGAGGGAGGAGCAGAATGTGATATCTTCCACCTAACCCTAACCATCACAACCACAAACAGCCCAAGGATGAACTCGATGCTGACCAACCAGGAGGAGTCAGGTGCTAACGCCAATAGCAGAGTGAGCCCCTTCCCCTAGGCAGCTCCAACAGAGGAAGGCCAGGGGCACACACACTGTCCCCCAGAAAACGTCGCTGACACCAGAGGTCTCAAAAAAGGGACAGGCAGCACCTTGTGGCATAAAAGTCTGTGGGGGGGGGGAGTAAGCTGAGAGATGGGGGAAGCTTCCTGAAAATCTGAAGCTATGGAAACAACTGGCCTCCTTCCCAAAGACTCCTGGATGTCCTGGGATCTGCTGACTGACTTGGAAAACTTCCCTCCAGCTACACCAGCTACAGATCTTCCTGTTGGGAGCCCGCAAGCTAAGCTCAGAGAGAAGCCATTTATCCCATCCCCCACGAGGTTCAGGAGCCCCAAGTCTGAGAGGCTACTCAGAGTGGGCCAACAGCTGGCAAAGTATCCCAGGGCAAGGAACGTTTCAAGGTGGGCCCCTGGACCCCAGAAGCAACCTGCTTATTCTCCCAGCTCCCCTGCTAGATGAGTCAAAGAGGGCTCAAAGTTCTGCCACGGGGAGTGTGGGATCTTACCAGCACACAGGTCCTCTCGTTTTGGGCTGCCTTTGCAGGAGAGCCAGGGTTCAAAGATTCACTTGCAAAAGAAGATCCCACTGACTGCTGCTACAGCTCAAGTCTGACATTTAAAACTTATTTTAACGCCAGTAAAGAAAGTAAATCCTCACTGGACTGAGGGAACTAGGGGCGTGTGAAATTCCACCTGTACAAAGCTACCTGACCAGCAGTGAGTTTCTAATCTACTGACACATACAACAAAACCACTTCTGGAGATTGCTCCTACTGCAAAAGACCCCATGGAAAATGAAGGACTCTTACGGGGATGAACTGCTCCAGGCGGCCTTGGGGAAAGATTCCATACAGCTTTGGGCCGAGGGAGCGCTCGGCAAGAATGGCGAACATAACACTTTCCAGCACCATGGCCTCAGCACCCTACACAGACACAAAGAGGAAAAACCGGTCACTCTCCTTGTTTTGGGAGCACTGAGCTTTTGTACCTACCAGTTCCAGGGGTAGGGAGTGAGGGCCACTTGTGGATCACATACTTCTGACCCCCAGACTTCTTTGGATGGAGGCTAGGCCTGCACTGAGCCCCAAGGCCTTATGGGCTTCACGTCTCCATGTCATCTGAAGGCCTACTTTCCCTCTACTCCTAGCTCCCCTCTATCTAGTCCAACCCTCTGAGACCTCTGCCTGGGAGTCTCATAATGGTCCCCCATCTACCCAACATTGGTTCTTCTCTCAGGCCAGAAGGCAGTATTCAAAAGAAAAGCATGAGGGGCTGGACCTGAGTGGACACCAGCCTTGACTGTGGATGGATTCCCACGGCCTCAGGGACTACAGAGAACCAGCCTAATGGCTCCTCCCCAACAGCCTGCCAATCCTTGAGGCTGGTCATCCCAACTGATGTGGACTCTAGGCTCTTTCCCCAAGCTGGCAGCCCACCTCTAGACCCTCCAGCTTGTCACACTGCCTTGTCCAGATCCGAACCCACCACTGTAGATGAGGGTAGACAAGGGTAGTGCCTAGCAGGGCTCCTTGGTCCTGGAGGCTTTTCCCCGTCTCACCTCCCCCAGCTCTCTTGGCTGGTTCCATCCTACAGCTGACTCAGATGATCATGAAAAATGCTTTCCACCCTACCCCTATTGGATAAGGCTGATTTTTCTACACCCAATTCAAGATTTTAAATTCACCCCTCTGCCACACCTCATGTTATACTCGGTCCAAGGCTCTGGTCTGTTCATGTGGCTCCATTTAGGAGCCTGGCTCCTCCCTCCCCCCAGACTTAGGCCCACACATGAATATGTTTTCCACACACAAATCTGACTCAAAGTCAGAGAGAGGTGGAGAGGCAGGGCTCTCTGGCTAGCCCCAGGCAGAAACCTCAGGGCCTTTCTCTGAGAAGGGTTCAGCTTCTGGTCCACCCACCCCCATGTCTCCCATGACTACTCACTTGGCACACACTCTCATTCTGGGCTTGTTCAGCTCCTTCTTTATTACAGGACCTCTATGAATGAGAAAAAGCAAACACTTTCAATGAGGTGGTGAAAGCGAATGTAGATTCGCAGCCATCACAACTAGACAAAACCAAATCACAGAACTAGGAGAGCTAGCCTCTTTACAGCCAGATCTGACCAGCATCAGCCTAAACTACACCACCAAAATCCAACATCCATAAGCACCAACACCTTACAATGGCTCCAGATATCTTTATGAGAAAAAAGACTGAGCCATGAGTCCAAATAGCAGCTTCACCTTCCAGTAGCCGCCCTCACACCTACCAACAATTTCATTGCTAGAGGAAAGTAACTGGAATACTTCAGTCTTCCAAAAGGAATTTCTAAGGGGTTGAACACAGGCTGAAGCTGAAATGTACTGCTGAGGCAGGAGAGCCAGCCCAAGCGAGCTGAGCCAGCCCAAGCGAGCTCTCCCCATGCACAGGTAGGAACACTTCTTGCTCAACTATCTGGTCACTGACTTCCAAGTGAATGGTATCAAGTAATGAAGCATGTACCCAAGTAATGAAGTCATCTTCTTTCTGCCCCATTACAGACAAGGTCGTGAGAATTTAAGTGAAATCTCCTAGGTAGGGGATCATTTTCTATCACTTTCCTCAATGAAATTGTAAAATAAATTCTATGCCTACCAAGAGGTTACTAAACAAGGGCCTCATGAGAAGCTTTAAAAAATGCCCTCCACCCTCCCTGCCCCATCCAGCCCCCGGGCTCTGCCATCTTTAAGAGGGGCATGGGAGAAGAAGGAAGCCAACAAGGTCATGGTCATGGCAGCAGCCTTAACCTCCAGAGAGCGCTCCCCCAGATGCAGCCAGCTCTACGCTGCTGGAGAACAAAGAAGCCCATAAGGGAAGCCTCTTTTTTCTAAATTTCAAAAGCGCCTCATGAGCAGCGGACCTCTCGGGCCCACAGCTCTATCAAAGACACCTGTGCCAAGGTAGCCATGTGGCCAGTGGCAGCAGGGAGACAGCCTACCACAGGGTCGAGTCTTAGGCAGCGTGTGACGTGGCGCTAAGGGCGTCCACTCGCCGCACCCAAGAAGCCCAGAGGCAGAATGGAGGCTCCTGGGGAGGAAGGAGGCCTCCAGGCCTGGCTGCACAGACTCACACAGCACTCCCTTCCTGAGCATGGACAGCTGGACCAAAGGATAAGGGGGGCCATCTCATGAGATTCTTACTCCCTTAGAGCAAAGGTGTTATAGGTCAAATCCCGTTACAAGTAAAGTCAGGACAACTCAAAGTCTGGAAAAACCTATTTCTAGGCCTTGACCTCATCCTAAAGAAACCCTGTTCTGTGAACTCAGTGTGAGAAACACTCTAGTTCTGTCCTTCCATAAAGCACTCACTCCTTTGGTGGGAGGCAGCTTGGTGCAGTGGAGAGAGTGCTGGAGTTGGAGTCAGGAAAACCTGAGTTCAAATCCCACTTCAGACACTTACTAATAGGTGTGTTACCCTGGACAAGTCAAATAATCTCTCTCAGAATCAGTTTTCTCACCTGTAAAACGAGGATAAAAATGGCACCTACCTCACAGGGTTGTTGTGAGGGTCAAGTTAGAGTGTGTGTAAAGCATTTTGCAAACCTTAAAGAAATATAAACGTTAGCTCCAATCTACTGCCTTAGAACTAGGCCCCAAACATCCCATAAAGAATCTCTCCCCTCCAGCTAGATTAGGCTTTTAGAGGGTAAGGATTGAATCTTCCACAGCCATTAAAGCCTGCCGCTAGGCACCGCTGGAGGGGATGGGAGGCAGGGGAAGGTGCTAGGGAAATGTTTCCAAGTCAGTGCCGAGGAGCTGACTGCTCTGAATACTTCAGAGGCCAGTGATCCCAAATCTCTCCCTAAGGCTGTGGGGTCAACCCAGACGTGTGCCCTGCTAGATGCAGGCAACCTCCCCCTCCCCTGTCCCTCCCTTCCGGCCCACACCACCTCCCCCTCCAACCTCCCGGTGCTAATGAAACTACTTGAGAAAAGCTAAACCAAAAGGCTACATGCCTGTCTGCCTGCAATGTGTTGTAACGGGATTTGACCTGCATACAAATTCTAGACAGAGCCACAGTCATTACCTCACTGTTATAACAAGAGCTGTATCTTCTCGGGGGTGACACAGTTAAAAGGTTACTCTGCCAATGGAAGAAGCCCCTTTGCCTTACCTAATGGTGCTCCTGAAAGAAAGTCATTCCATCCAAGTTACAAATGGCTTTGGTTCAAGGCCTGAAAGGCCAAGGCCATCATCTCTTTATACAATTAGCTCCTTTACAAAGGAATCTGTGTCCTCCCTTGTCTCCCTCCTCCTCCCCCTCCACCGAATGGGAGATGGTCTGAAAGAGCAGCAGCCCCAGGAAGGCTCTGGTCTGTTTCCTCAGCACAGAAGATGAGCTTGTCCAAAGCACGTCTGGGGAGAATGAAGGACAAGGAGCAAGAGCCAGATCCTGGGCTGGGAAAAGGCAGGAGGAAATCTCCTTTGGTGAGGGAGGAGAAACATCCCCAAGCTGGTCAAGGCCACCAGATCTCTTTTCCCATAAGAGCTGAAGAGCTGGGAGGATTTTCAGGATGGGTAAATGTTTGACTGACAGGCCATGGGTTTATTGTTAGAACTGTCTTTAATAACAGCACCCCATTGGATCTTAGGTGCTTTAGGGTTCATTCGTAAAGGAACCCATTTGAGCATTTGTGGGGAAGTAGCTGTAGTGTGAAAAAACCTTATCAATAAATACTACAGCAGCTATGGAAACAGCACATTAACAGCTCAATGGTGGCTGGAAGTGGTTCCCTCTGATATTCTATTCCTGCGGGGCTAAAGAGAAGCTAGGGGGGACAGGATTACAGGAACTCAAAGGTCATCCAACTTTCTCATTTCACAGAGGAGGAAACTGAGAGTTGGGAAGGTTAAGGTCGTGTGCATACAAGGGTCAGCCTGAGCTCCAGGATCAAACCAATCTCTCTACTTAGCCTGGAGTATCCTTTTAAGTTAAGTAAGGCCAGCAGCGCTGAGCTACTAAGGGGAGCTGAGAATAAATGGCTGATCCCTGGGCTTCCAGGCTGGGTGATCCTCAGCCCTTGGGCTACCACAGAACGCTGGGTTCTCCCAGAAACAGAGGAGTTGGTTCTTTTGGTGATTATTAGCTATGTAGTGGGTTCCAAACTTGTAATGTCCCAGTAAACTTTAAAGTGCCCGAGGGAAAGTTTTCTTTTGTGAAAGTACCAGAGGAACTGGCACAAGGAGCAGTGACAGAGGAAAAACATTGGACTAGTGATTTCCAACCCTCTTATGGGATGCCCCAAAACATCTCTAATTAAGAAATCTAATTTCAAATGCACTTAATCACATTGAAATGTCATGTCCTAAGAGCTGGGGGCAGGACTGATGCCAAACCCTGGGGGTTGGAGCCCCAGAGAATCAGTCTCCAACTTGGATTTACACAGGCAGACGTGTTCAAAGTGGTGTGGAAGAAGGAAGCCCCCAAACCTCCAATACTTCACTGGGACCCTGAGAAGCAAGGGGCCCATCAGGGACCAGGAGATCAAGCATCATTCTTTACTGAGGAAACAGAACCCAGGTATGTGGCTGGCCTTGGCCCGAGGACCAAGCAGCCCCCTTGTGGACTGGCAGCTGCTGTCAAGTTATGCAAACCCAGCTCAGACTTAGGCAGCTGGTGCTACTTAAATAAGCATTACAACTTTCTTTTTAAAAAGCATTTCTTGAAACCAAGAACTAAAAGAAAGAAATTAGAGCTGTAGAGAATGCTCCCACTTCAGAGGTCTCATATACTATACCGTGAATCGTGTCTGTCACCTGGAAACCAGAGTGCTCTAGGCACGATCGCATGGGCAAGCCTGCAGCAGAGAACACATGCACATACAGCTAAAGTGGTACATTGCCCCCCAAACCCCTTCTCGCCCCCCAGCACAGCCACGTCCCCATCCAGGTGCTCAGCCAGGCACCGGGCGTCTGTGTTTGTATCATGCGACAAATCCCCACACATTCAGGACGAGATCAGACAATGGAGCCGCCCCAAGGGGGCACCAAAGCAGCTATGGGAGGACCTTGGGCAGTGGTCTGGTCGCCCTCTGGGCTCCGGGATCGGGACACTCATCTCTGGAGCAGAGTTGGTCTGGCAGCTGTGGCCCGACGCTCGCTCAAGCCCAGCGGCACTGTGGGGCTGCTTGCTTTGGTCTGGTTTTTTTTAAGCAACTGAACAAAAGCAAATTAACTGAGTCAGTGATCCTATGAGCAATGGAAAGATAGAATAGAATAGAATTCCAAATTATCTCTGGTTTGTGGCAGCTCATGGCTCTAGCTATTCATCACACAAAGGAAACCAGGTTTTGTGGACGAGGGAATTAACAAAACCAAATAATTTTCTGAGAAGTATTATCCAGAACAAGAGTCTGTTAATAGTAATGCTGCCAAAGAGGCATAAGATCGGTCCCAAACCAAGGGGCTCTGGTTTCCCAAGGGAAGAAGATATTAGTAGTCCCTTTGCTTGAGAGGACATAATGCTTTACAGTTAATGGTTCACAGGCTACTACAAGCAAATATTTATATTCAATTTGAAAGGAGGGAGGAAGGGAAGGAGATTGGTTTCCTGGAAAACCAGCTAGAAAGATAAAAAGAAAAAATGTTGTCTCCCAAGCACGTTTTTTAGAAATTATTGAAGCATATCTGCCTTGGGCCTTGAACCTTTTAACTTCATTATAGTTAGTACTCAAACAAGCACTAATATTAGCATTCTACTGTTAAAAAAAAACAACAACAACCCGAGTCAAACCCACCATTGAGAGGCCCCTTGATGTATATGGACACAGACATTCATGCCAGGGGACTGCCCATAATGGCGAGGCCAAATCTTCCCATTCATGCACAGGAATTGGTTTAAACAGAGAATCAAAACTCTGCCTGAGGAAGGTACAAAGTGTTCCTCTGAGGCTAATGTAACCAATCAACAGAGGCTCCATCGAATGAGTGTTACAGACTGACCATTTGTGTCTTCCAGAACTAGGGATGGATGGTTTGTAAGGCTGCCAATCTGGCTGCTCCTCTTCCTTCCCAAAAGCAGAAAGGAGAGAGTCAAGCTGCAGGCACAGGGAGTCAGGACTTTTACAGTCTTCTTTCAAGTGGTGTCCTTCCCGAAGCCCTCAGCATCTCTGAGTTAGAATACAAACTGCCTTGCTTTATGTGACAGAGTTTGATCCGTCCAGCTCCCTCTTCCCAGTAGGTCTGGTTTGTTAAAACGGGGGCCTTCCTCCTGCTTCAACCCTCTTAAGATTTAGCAGGAGTAGATCTGAAGCAGTTGCATTTCTATGCAATTTTGTGCTGAGATCCCAGGATGTCTTTAATACATTTTCTAGGGATGGGATATACGTTTAGCTTTTTAAAGCAAAATCAAACACAAAGAGCAGTGCATGAATGTCTCATTGATCTGGTTTGTGCTAAGTTTTTAGAAAAAGGAACGAGTTGGCTGTAGCCTGCCTTCCCCTCCCCCGATATGCACATGCCACCTGAATGCTCACACAGATCCAGCCCCAGAGAAGTTTCCAGGACAACACTGAAGAAGGGCACTTAGATTTCTCTTACGTAGAAACAGTTGCTGAAGAGACAGATGTTTGGGCACAGAAAGTGCCCCCCCTCAGGGCAATCTCAGACTTTTACCTGGACTCTGCTACTTAAACCTTAGTGTCATTTCATTGCCACTATGGAAATAAAGGAGATTAGACATCTCAAAACACCCAGGAGACCCACTTCTTGGCCCCCTCCCCACTCACACACACACACTTCCCCATCACTGCTGGGGGTGCCCAAGGGACAAAGGGACAGTGAGCAGCACCAGCGTCACCCTACGGCGTCCGAAGCCCTGGGATGTGCCTCGGGAGGGCTCTGTGTTTATGCAGCAAGGCCCATGATGGCAGCTGACAAAAAGCTACGTTGGAGCAGAATCTGTTCTTCTCTGAAAAGCCATTCCAGGAAGGGAATTATTAACAACTCTGTAAAGCAGACCTTATTTTCTCATGATTCCATCCCAGAATTGGGCATTTGAACCTAGTGAGGCAGGGCCAGGAGAAACGGAAAGCAAGCCCCTCTGCAGTGTGGCAACTGTATATATATCTTACTCTTGATTCACATCCTGAGTCTGGCTGCCCTTCATCTGTCTGAGGTTTGACTACAGTGTTTAAGACAGGCAGCCTGGGGGCTTCCAAGAGCAAATACCACTCTCGTGCATCATGGGAAGCTGTCTTAAAGGTTTCAGGTCCTACAAAACGGATCAATGCCTTAAAAATCCAAATTTATAGGTTCAGAATGCTATCAAACAAATCTGCTTTAAAAAGTTATTATCTATATTCTTAAACTGGAAATAAGTCTGCTGTGTAGTGATCAATATGCCTCACAGTCCCAAGAAGAGACCAAGGGTCCGTCTCGATGATGCTGGGCAGTGGCCATACAAAGCTTCCCCCTCCTTGATGTGTGTAATTCTAGGCAAACTGGCCTATCTCACCTAGGCCTGGAAACTCATAAATCCTATACTGGCTAAGGAAGTGATCAATCAGGTAGGTATTTTGTAGCCCAGGCATTTGGGAATATTTCATGGCCAGATTTGATAGCAGCCCTTTTTTACTTCAGCCTCTCCAAAAATTTTTCCATTTTCAGTAGGGGGTATGGCCATCTCAATCAAAGCAGAAATGCTTAGTTCTGCTGCATTATGAGGTGTGAGGTGCCCCTCCCCTAACCCTGGGGTGTGGCCCTTACCCATTCAAACATGAATTAAGTGTGGGTTATAACAGAATTCAAATTAAGCTGCATTTCAGAAGAGCCGGGCTCTCCGTATCAAAGTCAAGACTACAATGGTTGGTTTGGGCTCAGAATGCCAAAGGCATAAGAAATAAATGGGCTAAAACAGAACCCCAAAGTGCTGTAGAGCATTGCTCCCTTCACGTTTACTTGGGAGGCCTGAACCCTGTTCATTTAAAGGGGCCTTCAGAGCTCAATCAGCCTGCTTTGCCATCCTGCTGGCCCTCTAGGACCACCTATACCCTGCCATCGGCCCAGGCGGGCACTCTTGAGAGTTCATTTGCTCATTCTTCTTTGTTTCTAATGTGGCTTTTCAAGAGGCAGGAGCGAAGCTAACAGACCACAGCCCCAGCCACGCTCACAAAAGCCCACAGGAACAAAGACCCTGAGACTGCATTGTAAAATGCCACTGTTCAAGGGAGGTCCCCAAACTGGACACTGTTTCCAGCATTTTCACACCTCAAGTCACTTTCATGTCCTGACACAATAAAGGGAAAATTGCATAATGAAAGGGCCTATTCACACAGAAGCATCTCCCTCCACTGATTGTAGGGGCATTCCTCATTCTCAGGCAAAGCTGCCAGGGCAGCAGCATACAGTACAGCTGCTTAGCAATGGGGGCCATGACGCTAGGACATGGCAACTCTTCTCAGTACCCAGAAAGTCCATCGACTGAACAGAGAGAGAGAACCTCCTCCCAATCAGTCAGACCTAATTCACACACCCTTCCACAAGAAAGGCTTTGTGCCCAGTTAAGGACAGGGACTATATATGGCCAACAGAAACTGTAAGGAGAAATCCCTCTTTGAGTAAAATGCCCATTTTGGTAGTTCTGTGAATGGACCCTTCCAAAAGCAAGTCAATGTAATCATCAAGCATGCTGATATACAAAGTTTGTAGTGACAAACATTTCTTTTTATGGTCATTAAAATGTTAATTACATAGCTTACATATTCTGGAAAACAAATATTTAGGATCTCATATTTGTGAGTTAAAAACACTGTAACGAAGGCAATTCAAACTGGGGCCTTTCAGACTCTCTACAAATTAGCCTCATTTTAGGCAATCTATAAACAGTGGCTTATGAATCTGCCCAATTCAAAGCCCTTGCCTCAAGCCTGAGGGCAGATGGAGCCTGTGTCCTCTTAAAAGTTCTTTAATGGTAGGAACGCTTTAAAATTTGCCAACCATGTCAGGCAAAAATCCTGCTCCACAAGAGTCCCTTATGGGCTGTGGAGGCTCTGAAGAGAACCCCCTCCTGGGTTTTAAGGAGCATCACTTTAATTTATGCCTGGCCCACACCTACAGCCCTCGTGGACAGTGGGGGTTAGGTGGGAGGTCCATATCAGGGGAACGCCAAATCAGAACAGGAACTGAATTAGAAAAGGCAGAGCAAGAAATACAGGTACCTTCTCACCAGACTCCAAATACCTAATCTCAACAGTGTCAGACTAGGCCAGTGTCCTCCTCCCCCACTCCCAAAGAATGCACTCACCATCTGCAGAATGGCACCATACAGGCGCAGAAGCACTTGCCGGGGCTCATCTGAGACAGACTGGACTGAGTCAGGTAAGGAGCAGAGGAAGAGCATGTTGCTGAGGCCGCCTCTGTTGGAAAGGAGGGACAACAGGGTCATTTAACTACTCTGGGACTGACCCAGTGGTACTAAAGGCCATTAACACGCGGCTCATTTAAATACTGTAAAGTCCCCTCCCACTCCCCGGCCCACATCTGGAGCAGCTTCAGAGACCCGTCTGTAATCTCTCACTGCTTCTCACAGGGCATTTGTCAAACTTTCCCCTCCGCAGCTGAATGCAAAAGCTCCAAGAATCTGCCCAGTGCTGGTGAAAACCTCTTCCTCAATCAGGAGCTCACCTCCATCAAGTGTGCAGGCAAACTTCCTAACAGCTTCAAGTGCTGCCCAAGCCCCTGGGCTGTCTAACCAGTGGGAGAATGAGCCAAAGTGCCCAAAGAAGGGAGAGAGCAAGGATTTGCACAAAGGAGAACACTAGACATGGGAATCATTATGATGAAGAGAAGCCTGGGCAGCTCCCTCATCTGTGCAGTAAACAGCGACTGACACGTGTGGCCCATGAACCAACATAAGGAGCGTTACCACCACTGGAGTCAGTGACCCTGTCAGTGCTGTGACTGGCTCATGAGCAGTGGTGCCTGGAAGGCTATAATGCTAATCCATCTTGGAGATGCCTTCGATGCAGTAAAAACAGGAAGGGGAGACAATGCCACTGGGGGTCACGCTCCCAGTGGTCAGAGTCAACTACACTTCCAGAGCAAGGATGCTCAGGATTAAGGACATTGCTGATCTCTCCATTAATCCCAAGGGTTCAAATGCCAAAAGCAGACACTCAAGGCTTTGCAAGGTCAGCATATTTCAATACCCCCAGTATTTATGTAGAGCCCAAGTCCTAGGGGCAGAACTAAGACTGGCCACAGGAGGGAGGACTGGTAAAAATCAAAGTGCAGCCTATTTCAGAGAGACCAATGTATTCAAAAGCAAACAGAGATAAAAAAAAAAAAGCCCCCTCAGGACACCTATGTAATTCAAGGAGAGATAACTCTTGGTGAGCTAGGCAGCCAGAGCACTGGGTTTGGGGCCAGTCAGCCTGGATGAGAACCCCTATGGCTGCTCGTGTGGCCCTGGGTATCCTGTTCTGGCCTCAGCTCCTTTACTCGTAAAGATTCACACTTGAGGACCTTGAAGACCTGGACTTCGGGGCTGGAAGGGGGAGCCCAGAGACTTCCGGTATGCAGCTCTCCTGCCCCTGGAGCCCTCAAGACCACATTTGTATCTTCCAAAGTCTATTTTACTCAGCAGCAGCCTTTTCTCCTCAAGTTTTCCCTTAGTTGAGCCCTGCTTTTCCTCTGCCCCCACAGAGGTCCAACCAAGCTGCAAAAAGGTTAAAAAGTAAGAAATCTGTAAACAGATAAACAGTTTAGAGCAGAAGCTGAATTCAAAGTCACCATCAGAGAGCGGTAAAGGGTCCACTTGTCCTGGCTTAGCTGGTTTCTCCTTATACACAGCAGGCTCACCAGCCAGGGACAGGACTCTACCAGGAGAATTGGTCAGAGCGAACAAGCAAGAAGATCCCTGGGGGGTGAGCTATCAGGTGGACTGCTCCTTCATCCCACCTCCTACCAGAACCATAGTCTTTCTGAGTCGAGCTCCCTGTCGCCCCTGTTGTCTTTGGCGAAAATCACCTAAGAACAAAGACAGCCAAGACTCAGAAATTCAGCCAGGATAAATTGAAATGCAGGGTCACTGCAGCTTTAGGTAGCAGCATCATTAAGTAGGGGGCCACATTTTGCCACATTTGAGTAATCAACACTCATCGGCCTATTTAATCTTGTGAAGACCCAAAAGTACAAACCTAGAAAACAATGGCTACAAGATTTTTTGAGTAAGTGTAACAAGAGAACAAAAAAAGCAAACTAACTGTCCCTGGTGAGCCACTCTTTTTGCCAAGTGGCCTTCCAGTTCCAGTGACTGCAATGCTGATTACCCTGAGCCCAAGCTACAACTCCAGGGCAGTGTTTCCTGACAAAGCCGGGGAGGCCGTCCAATGTCCTAAGCTGTGAAGAAGGGGCCCAAAGAAGTGATTTGTCCAAGGGTACAAAAGTACAATGGAAGCCTCCTGTCTCCCACTATAAGTGGTCTAGTTTTTTATCGAGGACACAGTGAAAGAAAGAGAAAAAGCAAAGCCCGGGGTTCCCTACCCACTTCGCAGTGCTTAAATAACTGCAAACCCAGTCATAGAATCAATCACAGTCATGTGGGGTGGGGGTACAGGGGATTGGTGTGTGAAGGGAAAGCTGAACAAACAGGACAGTAAGGAAGGACCCGTCTGCTGGACTCCTGGGACCAGAAAGGAAATGATTAAGCTGCTTGCCCCGTATCCATACAGGGAAGAAGGTGAGTGGGTGAATGGGGAGGAACCATATTCCTGGGAAAGACCAAGCTCTTGGGAAGGCAGATATAATGTTTTCACCTAAAAAATACAGTGGAAAAGATAAGAGTTCTTAGATATTTGTTCAAAGCCAGTCTGCCCTATTGGTAGCACCTTATCCAAATTCTACTGTAGTGCCAGACATGACCCAAATGGGCTTCTGGTTGCCAAGCAACGAGACTGGCACTACATCCAAAGGAAGCCTTCGTCCCCTTCCTGTCACACTGCTAAAAGTGCAGCTAAAAGTTTAAGCAAACAGATGAACTACTGTTCTCAACCGGATCCCTGACTTCACAGTCTATCCTTGTATTCCTGAATGGGCAGCCAGGCCAGCTTGGCTTAAACCAAGAGAGTCCTGACAACCTGGGAACTGTCATCAGCTGTCCTATTTTCTGTATAAGCCTGAACACAGTGACTCCTTTGGAACTGTTCCCCAATAGGCTTTAGCTACAGGAAGGAAGGGCTGCTGACCCCAAGGTTAGAACAGCCAGCTCTGATGGACACTCAAATGATGTGCCTGGGAATAGAGCAGGAGGGCACTGCGACGGAGATGGCAGCAGGAGCTCAGGAACCCAATTGGGTTTAAGATTTGGGCACTTCAGAACTTGAACTTCAGAACCATGCCATGATTTCACAGGTCAAAGCCCACAAGATCCCCAAATGATTAAACTATTGTATCAAATAAAACAAATGCAACAGATTTCAAATTTCACAGAGTAAGCCTCCTAGGAAGCAGGAGTCTGAAGGGACAAACAGTGGTCAATGGAAGGAGCAGCCTGCTCTTCTGGTCAACAAGAGGCATTTTGCCACTCCCAAACCCAGCACTGAGCTTACCCACTGGACTCTCCCAGTCTGATGGCAGCCAAGGAAACCTGGGCCCTCTTAGCCAGAAGGAAAAGCCCTATCACCAGGTAACAAAACTGTGTGGGGCAAGTGGTCTGCCAAACCCTAAAGATCAAGTGAGTCTGGGAGGCTCTTGTTAAGGTCTACTTTAGAAAGGCTCTGCCCTTCTCTCTTAAAGAGACTAACAAGTGAAAACAAAGTTAACACAGAAATTTGTAAATATGCAAACTCCCCCTGAAATATTTTTTTATACAAGTGAAAAAAGTGACTTGGCTCTGCCAGTTATCCAAAGCTCTGCAGGTGTCTAAGACTTGGAAATGCTGTATAAAATCCCCCAACGTGTACAGCACAAATCCCAAAAGGAGAGTAAAATAACTGACATGCAAACGCCAGCAGGAGAAAGGAGATTTTGGCCGTCTCTGCTCTGGGGCTGCCCATCAGCTCCTATGACAACCAGAAGTGCCACCAAGGAGGGCTTCAGTTACACAAGGGTAGTTAACACATGCCACAGGACTGCAGGCAAGTTAAACCAGCAACTCCATCTGCAGAAATTTCCCCCATTCGCCCTAATTCAGCTGCGTGGCTCCAGATTGCAGGGCCACTGGGTCTTGGCCGAGATCATTTCTTCTCTCTCCATCTCTCCTGACACCAGCAGGTATCAGCTTCTATAACTATCTGGCAGCCAATGAGAGGCTGCCTCTCCTTCCCATCAGTGAACTGACCAACTACATGCAGTCACATGCAATCACCAGCTGCTCTCTGGTGTGCTTGTCACAGTAAATTGTGTGCAATTTACTCAGCATGACAGAGATGACCAGGTTGGAGCAGCAGAGATGAGGGCTGTCAGGGTGGATCTTTCTGTGCAAATGAGGGCAGAGGGCAGCATGGGGACTGCAAGTGCTCCGAGCCAAGGCAGGGAATCAACTCCAGATACAGACATCAAGCACAGAACCACAGCTGAGAAGCCAAAAGACCCAGTCTGGTAGAGAGTGCAGGGCACCTGGAGGCAGAAGCTTGACCCTTGTGGCTGAATGCACAAGGGTAGGATCTGGGACTGCCTCCTCATCAGACCCCCACAATCACTCATCCAAGCTGCTCCAAAGCCCCTTCTCCCAGGAAGCCTGGAACCTTCAGAAGATTCAATGATAAAGAGGAAATTGTGAGAGCAACTGGGGGACATCTGCAGGCAATGTGCAAGTGGTCATGTGACTGGCCAGGGCCTTGCCTCAGTATTCAAACTGGAAGGAGGGGTGAGGCATGAGTCCTCCAGACCCTTCTGCCCACTCACCTTCTGTCTCCAATAGATAGGACTGACTTACAAAAAGAATGATTATGATTGCAGGAGAAATCTTTGCAAACATTTCAGTCTCAGGATGAGAGCCCCCCCTCCCCAGCCCCCATCAAGATCCAACTCCACATACACACTCACTCACTCTTCCTTAGAGCAGAAGTTAGTAACTTATCTGACCTTAACTATCACCGAAGTGCTAAAAATAATGACTACTAGTCATACTAGGGGATGAGGAGGGGAGAAAGAAGAAAAAAGAACTCAGAAAAATGTCACTTCCCTAGAGCAGAGGCCCCCCCCCCAAATGCCTCAGGATCCTTCCTGGGCACCAGTGTCCAGCAGAGTGGTCACTCTGGCCACTGACATGTGAACAAGGTTTGTAAAATCTCACCTATCCCGTTAGTCAACAGGTCAGTGATGGAAAAAAATGCTTCCCTTGTGGGGAGGGACCCAAGGACAACTTGAAGGTAAACTGTTGCCTCCCTGAAATCTACCCGAAGGTCACTCAACTTCCGGCCTGCTGCCACAAAGGCTGCACTCATTACCAATACAAGAAACCACCCAAAGGCTACATTGAGACAGATGCCCAAATGCCACAGACAATGTGCCCTTGCCCCAGATCACCTTCTTCATTATCACCAAGTGAGTATTAGATTTGGTCACTGTAGATGTCAACTTTGCTAAGCATTCTTTTTTCTTTCTTTTTGCCCAAGGTCACACAGCTGGTTTTGGGTTAAGTGTCTGAGGCTGGATTTGAACTCAGGTCCTCCTGACTCAAGGGCCGGTGCTCTATTCACTGCACCACCTAGCAGCCCCTCAAGCATTCTTGTTGATCAAATTCTGTGCCAACAGGCAGTTTTAAAATAGCAACAACTTAGAGACTGATGTGGCCTACCCCCAGCCTGAAAAGCCCTGAGCTCTCTACCACGTGCCTTCTGAGACATCACTCAGCCTCCCTCCCTACCCAAGGCATCCCAGCCCATTTTGGGGACAGCTGGATTGTTGAGAAGTTACCACCACAGTGAAACCTGATGGGGTCCTTGGGATGTATATGTCTGTAGTATCAATCTGTAACATCAGTTTGTAAATGGGGTGCTTTGGGATCTATGTCTGTAAAATCAATTTGTAAAAGCAGTCTGTAAGATCACATTTCCACCCCCCCAGCCTCAGAGCATTGACTCTGCCCCTTCCCCCTTCCAGCACTCTGCCCAGCAACCACTCATGACCTGTTTATCTCTGCTTGAAACAATAAGTTATGTAAATGTTATCTCCCTTAGTTAGAGTGGCCAGCCCCACCACGAATTCTCCAATACCTTATCTATAGGGTAACTCCTTAGTCAATTATAGACCCACACTGTCTCTGATGACCTTGGTGGGTGGCAGACTGGGCACTCTTAAACCACACCTCCAGCTAGACCCCCTCTTGAGCTATCTCCCAGTGAATCATGGGCAATACACCTGCGCAGTTGATATTAAAAGTATATGGTCCTTTGAGCACTGACCACTCCTTAACTCCTCCCTGATCCCACCCTTACTCACCTAGTTAGCATAATTGACACCTTAAAACTATGCCTGCAGCCTCTGCGAGTTTGCAGGTTCCATAAGAATGTAGCCTGCTGTCAGCATAACAATAAACTTTACAATTTCGGCTTCAAAGTTTGCTTGAGCCTGGTGAATTCCTTCCAGACTGGATGCCAGGAGAGGTATCCCTGGCAGAACCACTTACCCTCCCCCCCTCCCTATCACCCTTCCCTCTTCAAAACCCACTCTGTCAGTTGCCTGGTCAATACCCGAAACTGGATTGTCCTGTAGAGATCCTTGAGATTCATCCAAAGCTCATTATCTTTTCCCCTCTTCCTGTCTGGGGCACCCCCATCCTCCCAGTCACCCCACCTTCTAGTATCTCTTGAACACAACCTCTTCTCTCTTCTGACACTGTCATATTCCCCCAGTACAGGCCTCACATTTGGATTATGGTGACAACTGCTTGGTGGGGGGGGGGGGAGTGGTCAGTCTGGCTGCCCCAAGTCTCTCTCCATACCTGCCCACCTTTCACTGAGCTGCCCAAATGACCTTCCTAAAACATGGGTGTGAGCTTCCCCCCAACACATATTCATCAAACCCTCTGCTTGGTATTCGGGATCCTTTGTCACCTGGCGTCTTCCTACCTTCTCAGGCCCCTCCAAACACTGGCTTCCTTTGCTGTTCCTTGAACAAAACATGCCATTGCCCCAATTTCAAGAGTTTTCACTGGCTGTCTTCTGTGTTCAGAACGTGAGTTTCCTTCACTCTGCCTCCTGGTTTCCCCCTAAAGTCATCCCTTCTGCAGGAAATCCTTCCCTGGCTTCCCCTTAACCTTGGCGCCTTCTCAATGTATCCTCTGCACTGCTTGTTTGTCCAGTGGTTTGCGGAGTCTTCTGCGTTCTTTGGATCCCCAGTACTGAGCTCCAGGCCTGGTGCTAACCCCCTAACCAGGGGAGAGACCCTGCAGAGACTATGCTCAGCTGGTTCAGTGGGCTGAATGGCTTCTATTTCCCCCCTTTTAGTCTTTGGTACTAGGCTGGTTTGCTGGGGAAGAAGAGGAGTGGGCTTATTTGGAAGTGATGGGCCTGGTAAAGCTCTTTAAAACACATGCCCCATTCGATCCCAGCATTCTCTTCATCCTGCCTTCACCTGGTGTCTCTGCAGAAGATGCCCTCCCTCTGGGCAGTTCAATGGGCCTCACTGATTCTTCCTGAGAAAACTGCAGCGTACAGCCCACAAATGGGTTTTACAAAATATCCAAACAACAAATGCCCAAGAAATGGCCCACAACCAGGACAACACAGTCCCAAGACAGAATAAGCACCTGTACTCGGCCATCACTCCCATCTGCAGCCATTGGGGCCATTGGAGCAGACCACAAAGCCCAACCTCCCAAGCCTACCTGGAGCTGTACTCTGTCTACTCCGACAATTAGGCAAAACCAAGAGGAAGGGGCCCTGACCAGCCTCTGCCTAAAGAGATTCCAAAGGTGCTTCTGACACTTGCTGAGACTTTGTCCGGGAAGGTCTCCCACTTCAGGACAGGGCCACCTGCGTGCCCACCAGAAAAGTTGGACTGTCTGAACCAACCCTCTGCCTTCAGAAAGGCAAGTGTGGATGAGTACATGTTACTCTTCTAACCCACGATCAGTGCTCAGCAGAATGTCTGTCTACAAGGCACAGAGGAGGCCCTCATTAAATGCCAGTTGACTGACTCAATTCCTCTGGGCCACTAAGTGCTCACTCATTACACACAAAATGTTCTAGAACCTGGAGGAGTTAGAACAAAGCACAAGACCATCCATTTCATCACTCTTTCTGAGGTTCCCATATTTATTTGGCCTACTGCCCCCTTAAAAAAACTCAGCACCCCTTGGGGTTAGGTTAACTCTTATTTTTATTCAGCCTCCCCCCACTCATTCCAGTGCCCCCCCCAGGGGGTAGTACTGCCCACTTTGGGACCCTATGCCTAGATGCTGCAGGGATGGGAAGCCTAGATCAGGAGTGTGAATCCTGCCTTAGATTGTTTCCCAGCTGCCTAAACCACCCTTTTCAGACTCAAGGGTTTCCACCTCCCTTACAGAGTGAGGAGGAGAATGCCTGTGTCAAGTGCTTTGTGATGGGACAGGCTCCAAGGTTAAACCTTCAAACCAGCAGCACCTAATGGAATGCAAGAGCCTCTTGCCGTTCCTTCCCACCTGTGACCTCCTCTATCTCAGAAGGCCTATTTCCTTTTCACAAGTTATGCCTACTGGCCTCACTCATATTCTCACTACATATTCCTAAACATTCCAAAGGGACCAACACTCACTTTGCCCGTTTCTCATGTTTCCTATTTTGAATGTAGGCATACCACTTGTATACCACTCATCCTTTTAGGGACGGCCAGATGGCTCAGTGGGTAGAGCACTAGGCTTGGAGCCAGGAAGAAAAGAGTGAAATCTGGCCTCAAACACCCTGGGCAAGTCACTTCACCTGTTTGCCAGTGGAGAAGGTAATGGCAAACCACTCTAGTATCCTTGCCAAGGATATCTATACGTTTCCTCAGTGTTGCCCAATGAAGGCAAGGGCTTCAGAAAGAAGTTGGTGTCTGAGGAAAGACTTTAGATTTGTGGGCTATGGTTTAGAAGATAACAACATGTCCTTAGCCAGGGACGGGGCATACCTAACAGGGGCTGGTAAACAGCAAGGAGTCTTACAAATCCCATCGGCAGTTTCACCCAACTCAAAAAAGAGAACAAGAGAGAGAATATTGCCCATGCAGATCTAGAAACTGGACCCCAAAGAGGTCCGCTCCAACATAGGGAGAACAGGAGGAAACCCCCACAATTCACAACAGACAGAATTTAAGAGGGGAGCTAGTAATGAGACTGGTGGCTGCAGCTGCTCTTGTAAAGCGCAACAAGTCTGAACACTGCAGAAGAAATGAGAGACCCTGCCACATCAGGAATGCCTGTCTTCACAGCGCTGTATGTCACGAGTCTTGGTAGAAAGACCCCTGGCTCTGAATTGTATCTCATTCCAAAGGAAAAAAAGATGGTCAAAGATATCTGGACATGCATAAATAAGGACATTCGGGAAAGAGACTGAGGAGGTGGGGCGTCAGAGGCAGGAACCCTACTGCTTCTGGAGTATACCACAGACCACCTAGGCAGAAGGAGAGAATAGCAAGGGTTCCATTAAAGCATGATACAGACACACAGGGGGACACTGTAGTTTAGACAATGTCCACCTGAGTACTCACTCTGCTGATCATTGTTTGTGCTTGCCTGAAAAGTGGAAGAACTGATGAGGGTGGCCTCAAAGGTCTTTGTGGACCTCAGGCTGCTGGGATAGGAAAGGCCTAGACGAAGCCTGCCCAGAAGGAATGAAATTCTGAGGCCATTCCATCCAATGAGGAGGAAGAGGAGGCAGTCTCCAAAGAGACCCATGAGGCACCCACCTACCAATTTCAGACTTTGAAGAAACATGTTCAGAAGGAAGACAAAAGAACCAGCATTTTTTACAACAGGACTTGGCCATGCCTTTATCATGTCAGCAAGGCTCACCCTCAGATCCACGGGGCCCATACCAAGTCAGGCAGGATGGCCAACATGAGGTGACAGACTGGAATGCTGGGTCAAGTGCTCTACTATTGCACGTAGTGGGAACAAGCATCTTCTGGGTTACACAGGCTTGAAAACATAATCTTTCAAGTACAAGACAGAGAAGACCTGGCTGGACAGCAGCCTGTCTGAGAAGGGTTTAGTGGGCCGAGAGCCTCATTCAGGGTCAAACACCAATAGGCGCTTGGCACTCCCATGAACACTGCTGAGGAAGATGGCAAAGCTGTCAAGAGCTAAATCTGGCCTTGGCAGATCTGGGCTCACATCCCAACCCTGCCTCTTAATGCTGATTTGATTTTGGGGAAGGAACTTCTCTGGGCCTCAGTTTCCTCATCTGTAAAATGAACTAATCTCTAAGGTCCCTTCCAGATGGCCTGGAGGTTCTCTCCACGTACAAAGTAAACTAGAAGAGCAGGCATGAAGCTGCAAACTCCCATGCTATCCACCAGAGTATGATATTGAGGACAGCTTGTCACTTTCAAAGCTGTCCCGGCTGCCACTCCTCTTTTGTGCATAAAACAAAAAACCTTCCAGAGTCCTTTCTGAGGATATAAAGCTTATTTCATATGTCCCCAGTGGGCAGGAAATGATAGAAAGACAGCTGGAGACTTGCTTGCTGCAAGGTCTGCCTTTCTGACCATGAGGGCCATCCCCAAGTAGAAAAGGCTTCATCGAGAAGCAGTAGCATCCCCCCAAGGTCTTCCAGCCAGGGCTACATAACCAAATGCCTCATAGGGACAGACCAGCCAGCCAGACTCGGAAGTCTACATCTTGCTCCTTCCCCCAGAGAGGTCTTTCTGAAAAGATTAAAATGAAGATAGAAAGTCCTTTTTTCACTGTCTCTCCATTATAAGTAACTGAATGATAAGTGAAATCTGCTTTTCTGGTTAATCAATCTGTAAGCTGCTTTCTCTGTGCCAGGCCCTGCAAACCAAACATTTCACCAGAAATTCTCCTTTTGTCCTCTTTTACTCATGAGATCCATAGATAGAAGGCACAAGATACTGGCCAGAATCCCCGCTCTATTCACTGGGCCTGGAGTCAGAAGAGCTGAGTGCAAATCTAGCCTCAGACACCAGCTGGGTAACCCTGCGCGAGAAAAACGAGCTCAACAAGGAAATGGCAGACTGCACTAGGATCTCTGCCAAGAAAACTTCAAATGGGATCATGCCAGTCAGACAGGACTAAAATGACCCCAAAACAGCAAAAACAAGCAATGCTGGACCAGACCAGCAGGGAGATTTAGGTCAGACCAAGGAGGTCTTCCTATGAACGCCATCACCAAGCTCGGACCACCACAGTCTCAGTGTCCAGCCCAGCTGGCGCTCAGATGGGACAGGGTTACAGGCACCATGATATGCAATCCAATTAGGAGGCAACATATGTCAGATGATTGAGAAATCCTGGGGTCTGCAGGGCTTCTCCCAAACGGCCTGATTCAATCCACATTCCCTTCATTAGCACAGAAGATCCATCCTCACAGAGAGGAGCCACCACAGAGGGGTGGCCTCAGTAATTCTCATACCAAGGGGGAGGTCCTACCAAGCACACAGACCTGCCATCTCTAAGTGAACACAACCCACTAGGCACCCCTATCCTCAAGGAGATGAAACACAAAACAAAGTCATTTCAAGAGGAAGCGAATGCAGACGACCACAACACAATGACCACAGCCTAGGAACCTTCAAAAAACCAAACCAAACCAGCTCTCACTTATCCTGAATGAGTTTCCAGACCTGAAGGCACAGGGGAAACCTCGTTCTCTCCTTTATTATATCATCTTCTCCAACTAAGTCCAAGGTAAGATCCAAGGTAAACCCTATCCACCCCCCCCCCCCCCAGACTATAAAACCTTGGAGGATAACCACAGATTCCCAGGGCTTGGAAGGTAATGGGAGCTCCATCTTTTCTGAACAGGATCAGACTATAGACTCTTTCTTCATCATGAAGCAAGTAAGAGGTGTCACTTCAGTGACTCTCATGGAACTGGCCTCTGGCTGGCAGCAGTCAAGCCTGGGCCTCCTCTCATTCTCTCTCACCCTGTCCATCCAGATTCTGACCTCATCATTCCATCACCCCACACCCTCCTTCAGAAGGCACTAACCATCTCAGCCACCCTCATGGTCCTTGACTGCAGCCTCAGACACTGCTGGGCCCCCTCTCCTCTCTAGGTTTTCAGGACCCTGCCCCCCCCCCACCCTCCCCAGCAGTTGCTTTGCTGGATCCTTCTCCAGACCCTGCCCTCTAACCACAGGTGTTCCTCAGAGGTCCATCCTGGCCCTCCTCTCTTCTATACTTTCACTTGGTGATCTCAACAGCTCCCACAGATTTAGAGAACATTTCTATTCTGAAATTCTCAAATCTACCTTTCTCCATTCTGTCTGCTGACCTCTAGTCTCCCATGTCCAAACTGCCTTTCAGACATCTTGTACCAGATTCCCAGAAGACACCTTAAACTCCACGTGTCCAAAACTGAATTCATCCTCTTTCCCTCCTGACCCTCTCCCCACTCCCACTCCCCACCCTGGACTCCTCACTGTCTCTCAGCCCTCAGATCCAATCTGTTGTCAAACCCCTTTCTGTCCTCTGACACTGCTACCCTTCTGGTGCAGACCTCATGCCTGGACTATCACAACAACTGCTGGGGATCTGCCCAGCCTCAATTCTCTCCCCACCCCAATCCATCCTCCATTCAGGCATCAAAGTGATTCTCCTAAAATTCAGACCCAACCATGTCACCCCTCCCCCCCATTCAAGAAACTCCAATAGCCCCCTAGAGCTTCCAGGATCAAATACAAAATGTTATTTGACATTCAAGGCCCTCTCACCTTTCCAGGTTTCCTATACCTCACTCCCTGACAAGTCGTCTTCCATTCAATGACTCAGGCTCCAGATGAATAAGACCTCCATCTCTCAGCTCTTTGTATTCTGTCTCCCAGCCTCCCCCACCCAATTCTCCCTTCTCCACATCCTCAGTTCCTTTAAGTTCTGGCTAAAATCCCACCTCCTCCAGGAAGCCTTCCCAGTTAATGATTTTCTTTTTTTTAGGGGGGTGGTGGTGGTTGTTTTTTGTTTTTTTTTTTTTTGAAAGGGCAATTGGAGTTAAGTGACTTGCCCAAGGTCACATAGCTAGTTTTGTGTTAAGTGTCTGAGGCCACATATGAACTCAGGTCCTCCTGACTAGGGCCACCTAGCTGCCCCCAGTTAATGATCTTCTATTTATATTGCATACAGCTTGATCTGTATCCATGTGTTTGTCATCACCACCCTTCCTAACAGTGAGCTCCCTCCGTGAAGGGTTTGTCCTGTGCTTCCTTCTGTGTCTTTAGCGCTCAGCACAGTCTCCACACTGACAAGAGGATGGGGCACCCACTGCATCCATTCTCTCGATGAGATGGAAAGGTACAAAGGTACAAGGCAGCGCACTCAGACCATCCCAGGTGCTGCATGGCCTCAAACAGGAGCTGAGGACAGATTCGAGGCACCTGAAAGTGCCTGAAACCATCCCCCAAGTCCCAAGGAGGGTCCAGGAAGGGACAGCCCCTGCCCCCACTTCCACGAGCTCCCTAAGCCCCCTCTGGAAAAGCCCATCTCTGTGAATGGCAGCAGAAGGCTGGTGGGGCATCTGCACACTGCTCATACAACCTCCAGCTTTCCCGGATCGTCCTCAAACACCTCTGCACACTCTGCAAGATACCTGTCCTGCCCGGGAGCTTCACTAACAGCACAAGTAAGAACATCCACCTGGTGGCAATGATACTCAGGACCAGCCAATACTTGGTGGAGGGGATTCTGTAGGCCTAAGCTTCCAGGAGCAGAAAGAGGAAGTGAAGGCCAGATGGTTCTGTGGGCTACATTCTTGGCTCTGCTGTAAGGCACAGAAATTGAAACTGCCTAGATTTGGGCCTGGGCTTCACCCCCACCCCAGGATCACCCGCCTGACACCTGAAGAGGCCTGGATAGGCCCTGTAAACCGCTGCTTTCTCTGCTGGATGGTTAATGCTGCCATCCCAAGCCACCCTGCCCATCAGAGTGTGCACCTATGAGCTGGACAGGCCAAAATGTTCTCAAGCAAACCCAAAGAAAAACCATACGCAGAATACAAGAATTCAGAGATCCCTTAACACAACTAACCACCCTAAAGATTTCAAAGAAAACCTACAGATTCTAAAACCTAAAGATTCTAAATTCAATACCAAGGACATACCTTCTTTTCCCATGGATAAAGTTCCAAGGCAACAGCTTTCTAGATGTTTTATGACTGATATATAAATGTGACTGTTATAAGAAAATTCTTTTCCCTTTAAATGTCCTTTTTTCTTTAAAGAGGCATACGTTCTTAAGGGTTTTTAAAAAGCTGTCTTGGGAGCCAATGCCTAATGACACCTCTTCAAATAAGAAAGAACTGAACTAAATTCATTGAGATTCCCAACACTCTGGATTGGGGGTTAGGTTTGAATCTCCACTCCCAGTAACCTTCGTGACCTTGGGCTAGGTCCCTTCCCTACAGAGCCTCAACTGCCCTCTTTATAAAATTAAGGGACTGGATTCTATGATCTCCAAGGCACTTCCTGGCTCTTAAATCTAAGGGGGTTTAGACTGTTATTTTCAGGAATACCTAAATTCTAGAAATCACAAGTGAGAAGCTTTTATGAAGCTGTTAGGCATCTGGGAGTTTCCCCAGAAGGGGGTAGGGAGGCAGGCCTGCCCTAAGGCAGTGGCCTTGGGAAATGAATTAGGTCACCTGATAAGGGAATGATCCTTCAGGGCGTTTTTGGGGCAGTTCCAGGTCGCCCCCCCACACATATCCCAGCAATCTTCTCCACTCCTGCCACCCCCCACCCCCAGGAGCTCCACAAGAATACCAACTGGGAAAAGAGGAAGGGTCTGCAACCCTCCTTCACTGCCATGACCAAGCCAGAGGGAGAGCCTTGTCAGACTGGGACTAAGCTGGCTCCCTCCCTGCTCTAGGGGTCTCTGGCTCCCCCCACCCCGGGCCTCCTGGAAGAGAGGGGAGGGGTTGGGGTCTTCAGCAGACCAGGACCATGGGCAAGGGGAGCCTCTGTTTCCCCTTGGTTGGAGGGAATACTCCCCCCCCAGCCCCAGGGCCTCTCCTTAGCCTCAGCCACCTCCCCCCCCCTCCACAGGGGATACTATTTCCATCCTTCCCCTGTGTGAGCCTCAGTTTCCCCAGCCCCCCCCCCCAGAAGATGCTCTTCACTCCCTCCTCCTCCCCCCCCGTCCCTGCCCCAGCCTGGGGCCTCCGTGCGCCCCCCCCCCAGCCTCAGTAGGAGATGCTCTTCAACTCCCCCGTTCCGTTCCCTCCCCAGACCGGGGCCTCCGTGCCCCCCTATCTGAGCCTCAGTTTCCCCAGACCCCCCCGCCCCGGCCTCCATAGGAGATGCTCTTCATCCCCCCAGTCCCCGCCCCCAGCCCGGGGCCTCCGTGCCGCCCCCCCTCCCCGAGCCTCAGTTTCCCCAGCTCCCAGGCCTGACCTGACGACGCTGATGTGGAACTGGTCCTCGGGCAGCGCCCTCCAGGCTCCGGGCAGGAACTCCTTGCACCAGAGATAGGCCTTGCGGCGGGTGCGGGGCTCGGGGGCCTCGTCCTTGGCCGCCTCCTCTGGCTCCTCCGGCTCCTCCGGCTCCTCGTCCCGCTCGGGCGCCGGCAGGGGTGGCGGCGGGCGGCAGAGGCCTCCGCCGCCCTCGCCCCCGCCGCGCTCCTCGGCCTCGAGCACGGCCTCCGCGTCGCGCTGCTGCGCCGGCCCCCCGCCGGGCGTGGGGGCACCCCCGCCCCCGCCGCCACCCCCGCAGCTCAGCAGCAGCCCCAGGGGCGCCGGCTCGGCTTCGCCGCCGTTACAGAACTTGGTCTTCATGCCGCCGGGGACTTGGGGCCGGGGGCGGCGCACAAAGGGGCCGCGGCGCAGCGCGGGGAGGCCGGCGGGCCTGCGGGAGGGGCGTGGGGGCGTCTGGGCCGCAGCCTCGGGCTCGGCGGCCGGGAGGGCCGGCAGGGATGGCGGCGGGCGGCGGGAGCGAGAGCGGAGGCTACAGCACGGTCCGCGGCGGTCAGTGCGTCTGAGGCAGTCGCGGGCTCGGCGCTGCCTACACCTCCCGGCGCGCGGCACGAGGAGCCCCCGCCGCCCGCGGCGTCACAGCCCGCCCGCGCCCATTGGTGCCCGCGAGGCAGACCCCGCCCCGCAGCCCGCCTCGCAGCCAACGGCCGGCCGGCGCCCCGCGAGGAGGCGGGGAGAGCGCGAGCACCGCCCCCCGACGCCTCAGGCTCCGCAGCCTAGCCGGGAGGGGCGGGCAGGGGGCGGGGCCGGGCCGGAGCGGGAGGGAGAGAGGGAGAAAGGAGGGATGGGGGGGGCGGGGGGCGGTGTGTAGGCTGGTGGGGGAGGGAGGAACAGGTGGAGGGGAAAACGGAGTGGGAGGGGCTGGGTCTGAAGAGGGGAACAGGTGGAGGAGGAAACTGAAGGGAGGGGCTGGGAGGGGAAGGGTTAGCGGAAGGGACGGCTGAAGCGTGTGGGGCAATGGGAAGGGAGAGGGGAGGGGAAGGGGAAAGGGATGGGGGAGGGGGAGAAAGGGCCTGGAGGGGAAACAGGTGAAAAGGAGAAGACCCCAACCGTCGGGAAGGGGAGGGGGAGAAAGGAGCAGACAAAGGAGGGAGATGGGGGGGGGGCTTCCCACCCTGCCCCCTCCCGGAGTCCGGCAGGAGGCGAAGGGGCTCCCCAGCCTCCGAGGGTGGGGGGGGGCTTGACTGGACACTTCTTAAGGGTCTTCGAAGCCCTAGCGACATCAGCCAGAGGGGGGGAGCTGGCTGGGGGCGGGGCAGGAGGCCCTTGGGGAGGGGGCTGCCTTCCCCCCTCCACGGGTCTCTTCCCCCTACCCCCCCCCGCCCCGCTCTCTGCGGGGAAGCTGGCTGGTGGGGCGCGGACCCTGCTGCAGCCGCCTGTCCTCATTGTCCAGACAGGCTCCTGAGTCCTTGAAGCAGGAGAAGCCTGCCGCGGTGCTTCTCAGGGTGCGGGGACACAAGGATGGGCAGGTGCAGCTGTTCACTCCTCCAAGGTGCTGACTTCCTTGCCAAAGAGCTGGGCAGGCTCCAGGGGATGGCCACAGACCCATGGCCGGGGTCAGCGCTGAAGCCAAGCAGCCCCTGCCCAGGTGCCCAGGGAAGCCTTGACTTCCACTGCCCACACAGCCCTCCCCTGACACGGGCCTGGATGGTCTGGGGCTCAGGCCGAAGGTGATGATCCCGGAGCTCTCAGCCCTACCGGCCTGTGTTCCCTCTTCTCCCTTGCTGTGTTGGAAAAGTCAGCTTTTAGACTTGATGCCTTTCCCCTGGCCCTGGGAAACCTGGGTCCTCCTCCCCTCCCCAGATTCCAAGGATACCAGAAAGGTGTCATTTTACAGAGGTGCCTGGCAGTCTCTGGGAGGCCGATGAAATGCGCCTTTATGGACCTCAGCTAGGTCTACCCTCCCATTCCAAACCCCTAAATCAATAGCTGGAAGCCTTTGGAGGCAGGCCTTCACCTTCTCAAGGGTGGGAGCTGGAGAGGGAGATGGCAGAACCTCAAGGTCTCTGGGGCAGGGTAGTCATTTCAGAGAAGGTTACAGCTGCCAAGGTGGGGCTGGCTTCCCAGGCCTTCCAGGTGACAGTCCCCTTTGTCCTACTAACCAATACCATGAGGCTGATTAATCTTGGAGGAATTCTGGAAATCTCCCAAGGAGAAAAGAGGGAAACCAGGGAAGGAGGCAGAGAGGGAGGGCAGGAGGCCTTTCTTCTCCAATTTCTGCCCAGTTGAGCTGTGAAAAGCCAGGGTAGCTTTTGTGGGACCGAGGTCCCCCTGGAGGGGGGGGGGGCAGAGAAGTTGCCTCATTAAGGATATTAGAGAAATTCCCAGGAGTTCAGACCCTGTAAAGAGCAAGCAGTGGGAGATCTGACTGTGAGAGTCCATGGTGTCCAGGCCTCTCCCCTGCTACTGATTTATTTACTCCCAAGTTGCTGAATACAGCTTAGAGCTTTGGTTTCTTAACTGAGGGTTTTTGAGTTCATCCTCTTTGAGATTGGGAGAACTTGGTTTAGTTCCTTTTGGGGTAAGGAGAAGAAAAAGCTCAAATTTGTAGCAAAAAATCAGGCATTCAGATGTGGCTGTTCCTGCTGGACCTGGGGCTGGAGTGGAGTGACCTTGGGCCACTCACCACCTTTCTGAACCTCAGCTTTCTCATCCTAGAAGATGCCCTATAGCACAAAATGCCAGTGTGATTGAATCCAGAGAGGATTTTAAAAGCATATTTTGTTATATCATTGAGTAGTCTGCAAAATTTTAACCTCTTTCCTGTCCCCTCTCCTTGACCCCATCCCGTTGGCATTTCTCCTCTGCTTCCTCTCCTAGTCTTCATTCATCAGGAAACTTCAGTAAAAACCATAACAACAATAATGATTTACAAGGATATTATGCTTCAGGATTCATAAAGTACTGTGTGTGTGTGCGTGTGTGTGCGTGTGTGCATACGCGTGTGTGTTTTATTTAATGACCACAGCCCCAACAAGAAGGTAGTGCATATGTTTTTATCTTCTTTTTTACAGGGAAGGAAACTGAACCAGAGAAGTGCTTTGTGGCACAATGGAAAGATAGGTTGTGAGGCAGGATCCAGATTCAGATACTGCGTCTTCCATTTCCTCACTGTGTGACTCTGAACAAGCCAGTTTACTCTGGGTCTCAAAGTTTCATGCATAAAACGAAGGGCGTCAGCTGGATAGCCTCATTGGCTTGAAGGAAAGGGGAGGTGTTGGAAGACTGGAAAGGTAGGAGACTAGGAAAGGCCAAAGCAGTAGATTTTATATTTGATCCCAGAGGTGATAGGGAGTCATCGGAGTTGTTTGACTCAGATCTGTGCTTTAGGAAGATGGCTTTGATAGCTGGGTGGAGGGTGGACTGGAAGACCAGGGACAGACTAGAGGCAGGCAGCTGTTGCAGTGATCCAGGCCTGAGGTGATGGGGGCCTGTACCTGTGTGGGAGCAGCATCAGGGGAGAGGAGGAGTCAAATTGGAGAGATGGTGACTTTGGTGCCATATTGAATCTGGGGAGTAAGAGAGAGAGCAAGGGAGGCATCTGGGATGCCATTGGGTTGGGAGCCTGGGAGACCAGGCAGTTGGAGGCCACTCTGCGCAATACTGCCCTGCACCAAATGTCCTTCGCAGGTTGTCCTCATTCCTTGTACTTTAATGGAAATGGAATTTTATGTCGACTGAGGGAAGCTAACAAATGTATGCCTGTGGGTAGATTCACCAGGTGCCATGCTTTCATGACTCTATGGGCAACATTAAATAGTGAAGCATCAAGGGGCAGGCCCTCTGCAGCTTTCAAAAAGCTCCTTAAGCTAAAGGGTCCAATTGGTTCCTTCCTTCTGAATCAGAATAGCTGGATCTTCCCAGGACACTGAGTGAGTGAGTGGCGCTCTTCCTGGTCTCTTCCACTGATCCCAGGACCTGGGGTCACCCTGGAGTAGCTCCTTCATTCTCTGACAATCCCTCTGCTACTATAGCTGATGAGCTCATTAGAACTTTTGGCATCCTCACCCCCTCTTGACTCATCTCCAGTGCCTAGTTCAATGCCCTTCACATGGTGATTCACAGAAAGGAGAAGAATAGAATGACAACCTTGCAGCCAACCCAAATCTTTCCATGTGACTTGCTTTGTCATGCCTACCTCCCTGCCAATCACATCTTCAAGTTAATGATAAAAAAAGGTTGTACCTAAGGGGGCCAGCCAAGCACATTGTCATGTAACCATTTCTTCCTCCAGGTTAACATATGACTATTACCTAAATCCTTTGAGTTATTTATCTTGCCAACATTTCTCTGTCTTGTCCATGAGACTATTATAATGCATTACCAGATGGCTTGCTGAAATCCAGAGCCACTGTTTACAGCAATTCCCCAATTGATTGGTTTAGTAACTCTGGCAAAGAACAGGAAATGGCTTTAGTTGGACCTGCTTTCTTCTTTGTGAATCCATACTGTGTGGTCACTGGTTACCTCTCCTTTAAAACAAATCTAATCCTATATTGTTTTTACATCACCTATGTATTTCTGTCTCCTCCATCTCTCTCCTCCCCCTACTAGAGAGCCTCTCTCATAACAAAGAATAAAAAAATAGAGGAAAAAAACCAGCAAAGCAAAATTAACCAACATATTGAAAAAGTCTGACACCATCTGTAGTCACCCCACCTCTGCAAAGGATTGTGGGGAGAAGTGTCTTCCCATAGCTCTTCTTTAGGCCCAAATTTGTAACTAGAGTTTTCCCATTTTGAGTTTCCATTGTCTGGTTGTTATTTGCATTTCCATTGTTGTTGGGATATCACTGGCCTGGTTCTGTTCACTTCAGCCTCTCAGTAGGAGTCTTCCCATGTTTCTCTAGATTAATGCTTATTTCTACTTCTTATACAATCATATTCCATTATGTTTGTGCACCATGCTGTGTTTGGCCATTCCCTAATGGATGGCCACCTGGCTTGCTTCCGGTTCCTTGTTAGTACAAAAGGTGCTGTTGCACTTTAGTATCCACAGGTTCTTTTTGTCAGTGACATTACTGGGGAATAACATTTCTGGGTAAAAGGAACTGGATATTTGAGCCAATTTCTTTGCATAATTCCAAACTGCCTTCCAGATGGTTGGGCTGGTTCACACCATGTTCCTCCCACAATATCTCCGAGGTCAGCTGTTCTTACCTTTTGCAGTCTATATCGATTTTCTGGGCATGAGATGACACCTCAGAGTTTGAAAATGTCTGTTTCTCTTCTTATTTGTAATCTGGCTCAGTCTTGGCACAATGTTTGACATATTAAGTATTTAATAAATTCTTGATCCATCCATATCCATCTCTCTATCTCTCTATTCTTTGTTATTGTTCAGACATTTCAGTGTGTCTGACTCTCCGAGACCCCCATTTAGGGTTTTCTTGGCAAAGATGCTAGAGTGATTTGCCATTTTCTTCTCAAGCTCATTTTACAGATGAGGAAACCAAAGTAAATAG
The DNA here is from genome assembly GCA_011680675.1 of Gymnobelideus leadbeateri. NCBI lineage: Eukaryota > Metazoa > Chordata > Mammalia > Diprotodontia > Petauridae > Gymnobelideus > Gymnobelideus leadbeateri. The sequence goes on from WOXC01004100.1 coordinate 605,170, forward strand.
GGTTAAGTGACTTGCCCAGGGTCACACTGCTAGTAAAGGTCTAAAGCCATATTTAAACTCAAGAAAATTAGTCTTCTTGACCTTTGGCCTAGCACTCCATCCACTGTGCCACCCATCCATTTATCTGTCTGTCTGCCTATATTTTGCCCCTATGAGACTCTAGGAGTCCTTATCCGAACTCACACTAATGAGGTCCCCCAGAACAAGGCTAGGTAGCTTCATCTCTGAACAATCTGCTAGGGCCTCACCAGGTCTAGCTATGGGCACCCTTTGAATGGACCTTCAATCTTTAGAAGCTCTCAAGGTCATGACCATCTCCCAGTACTCCTTTACCTAAGAGCAAAAAAGAATATACAGAGAAAGTAACAACAGTAAGGCCACATGCTCATGTCTCCCTAGGTGGGGCAAACAGGCCCCTAGCATTAACCCTGGCTCTGGAGCTCTCTGTAATCTGTAATGACTCCAGGGGAGAGGAGGTCTGAGAAGCCTCCTCTTTGCTTCTGCCCACAGTAGTTCGTTCTCCTTATTGGATGCCAGGGGACGGAATGGCAATCCCCCCTGCTAATGAATCCTTTTCAGGAGCCTTTTACCTGCACCCCGGCTGCTGGGTCAACAGCTATTCAAAGAGGCCCATAGGAAGCCAACTGGACACCTCACAGAACACCTGCCCATGTTCCAGCTTCCCCATGGCCGCTGTATCCAGGTCATAGAGCTTTGCATGCTCAGGGGGGCTGAGGTCTTCATGTAATTGGCTCTTCTACACAGTCATGAATGCTTTCTAGCTATTCTTTTGAGAAGTGTCCTTGTGTGTGCTCATATATTCTGAGCACTTTTCTGTTGTAGAAAGTACCTTCTCCTATTTAAAAATCTAGACAAAAGACTTCTCCATTTGTCAGAGAGCACCAATATCATGTCTGTTTTCCTTCTGCTGCCTGGGGCACCAGGGCTTCTGTGCAGTTGACTTCCTCTCTCTTCTCCCAGTACATCAGTTTCCTCTGGTGTTGTTGGCTTCCATGCCTAGCCTGGGCCCCAGAGTCACCCTAGAAAGCCTTGTCATCCAGACCTTCCACCTCCGTGCCTTTCCAGCTCCCAAGTGGCCACGTGCCTCTCTTGCTCTGAGCACATCTGACCACATGCTCCCCTAAGCTGCTCCAGATTGGCTTTGGTGTGTGCCTCTGGATAGCAGGGCACAGAAATGTCCTTAATGGGCCCGGCACAAATTCCTGCCCATCTCTGCACCTTGGCAATCTCATTACTTGCTGACTCTTTAGTTCTGCACAGCAGGAGTTCCAACCTTTCCCTCTGTCCTAAAGCCCTCCTACCAAGAACTGAGTGACTTTGGCCGAGTCTCTTCCCTTCTCTAGGCCTCAGTTTCCCTGTCAGTAAGACTAGATATCCTCTAAGGTTTCCTCTGGTCCATAAAACTGTTGAGTCTGCATCCTCGCTCGGCCCCTTCCTCCTTCTCCTTTGTTCTCAACAGATAATTTGCCAGAGAAAACTTGAGCTATCCAATGATCTGCTTGTAGCCTCAATCGTTCAGTAATTCCACTCCAAGATTTCTTTTTTGCCATTTTTATGTTCTTAATATTTGTAGCAAATAGTATTGAGTCAATAATCAATGGAATATGGAGCAAGTCTAAATGCACCCTGAAATTGAAGCTGTCTTCACTTTCCATTCATTTTGACATGTTTATTAAATGCCTCTGCATGCTAGGAAGCTCTCCTCCCCGAAAGAGCTTCCTGAAAATGAAAAAAACAAAACAAAAAACAACAAACCACACAATGTGCGTTTTATCAAAAAATAATTTATTTGAAAAGCTGTTTTCAGGGCGACTAGGTGGCACAGTGAGTAGAGCGTCAGTCCTGGAGTCAGAAGGACCTGAGTTCGGATCTGGCCTCAAACACAACGCACACACAAAACAAAAACCTAGCCATGTGACCTTGGGCAAGTTACTTAACCCCAATTGCCCTCCAAAAGGCAAAAAAAAAAAAGCTGTTTTCTTTGAGTCTCCTGAATTCATCCGTGTTCATATATAATTGCTAAATTTGGGGTTTGAGTATGTGTGAGTGGGTGTGCTTTAAAAACACATTGGTGGTAGTTGTACAGCCGTCATCTTATTCTGCTAACTTCATTGCTTTGGTCACTTCATGTCCTTCCATATTTTCTTTTTTTGTTGTTGTTGTTTTTTTTTGTTTGTTTTTGTTTTTTTAAAGCAATTGGGGTTAAGTAACTTGCTCAAGGTTACACGGCTAGTCATTATTTATCTGTGGGTGCTCATTTTCTGAGGCCGGATCTGATCTCCGGTCATCCCAACTCGGAGGCCGGCGCTCTTACTCACTGGCCACCTAGCCGCCCCTTTAGGGCAATTGGGGTTAAGTAACTTGCCCAAGGTCACACGGCTAGGTTTCTGTTTGTGTGGGTTGAGTGTCTGAGGCCGGATCCGAACTCAGGTCCTTCTGACTCCAGGGCTCTACTGTAATGGAAATGCAGATTTAAAGATCTTCCCTGCCCCTAGGCCCTTTGATTGGCTTAAGAGACTTTGATTGGCTTTAAGAGTCTCTGAAAACCTTCCTTGATTTGAAAATATGCTCTGCCTCCTAATAGGCTGAATGTGGTCACATGGAGCCTGTGGTGGGAGGCTTGGTTTTCAGGAATGACCACACCTTGATGCTGTGTGATTGGGCAGTGGATCAAAAGGGTGGTTACATTCTTTGAGCCAGGAGAAGGCTATATAAACTCTGATGAGGGGCTTTGCTTTGGGGCTCACTTTGAGAAGTGTTGTGTGATTTGACCAGATGAGACTCTGGGAAGCCGTTGTTGAGAGCCCCCCGGCTTTGAAAACCCAGATGTTGATGCTTCCCTCTCTGGTAACTGTGATTTGGTATTGATGCATGTAATGTTGGGACAGTTTGGAAGCCTGTCTGTTTGATCTGTAAGTTCTGTAACTCTGAAGTTCGGGGTGCTGACCTTTTCCCCTGAACTAGGTAATGTATGTTTGTTTGATTAAAGTAAGCTTGTTAACCCATTTTGAGTTGCTTTCCTTTTGAAAAGCAGATCTAAGAACCTGTGTTGGCAGTCACCCTGGGGATATTGGGGTGCTTGCTGCTACATCTACTCACTGCGCCACCTAGCCGCCCCCCTTCCATATTTTCTTGTTATGAGGGCCAGGGAGGGTGAGCCCCTCTGGTGGGAGGGCAGCTCAGCCACCTTGGGTGTTCACCGGCACCCAACTCTTACCTGTGTTTCCAAGAAACTGCAGCATGTGCAGCAGCCACACCCTGGTAAACCCTCCAGTAACTGACAGGCCTCAAACCCATCAGTGAGTGAGGGGGGCATCGACCCCAGGCATGGGAAGATTTCCCTGGCAGAAGGGGCGAATGAGAACAGTCTGTTCCAGGGACCATGAAGGTGACTGAAGCAGGCTCTGGGGAGCGCTTAGAGCTTGGTCAGACATGGAAGATGCCAAGGGCACCCACTGCCATCCTGACTCTTGTCTAGCCTCTGGACTTTGGTGACTCAGGAAGAGACAGTGAGGTTGACGACCATGCAGCCCTGCCTCATTTCAGTCCAATTCTTGTGTGAGTCAAGATAGCAGCCCGAGATGTCCTCCATCCTCTTGGAAAGTGAAGGATGACCAACAAAACGTTTTCTTGAATTTTCATTTTTTCTGAACTTGAACAACTTTCATTTCCACAGCACAAAACAAGATGATTGCAGATGAAGCAATTCATCCAATTCATCCATTCACACTACATCACAATGCAACACAATTTCGAAACTGTCCTGCTCATCTGTGCTCCCTTCTGACCTCCTTTCAGTTCTTTTAAAAACTCTATTTCCAGGGGCGGAGCCAAGATGTCGAAGTAGAAACAGCTCATCCAAGCCACTTTGCCCCCAGATTCCCCCCAAACTATGTAAAAGGGGACTCTGAACAACTTCTGGAGCCCCAGCACCCACAGAACGACACAGAGAAGCTAACCTCCCGCTGAGGACAGCCCAGCAGCCCTGCAGGAAGGACCAGCACAGCGGTCTGGGAGCCAGCAGCACCCAACGCGCAGAGCTCAGTAAGCGGAGCCGAGCGGAGCCCAGGTCCCTGTGAGCCGAGGTTTTAGCCCCAGGGCGGCAGGGCCAGCAGCCAGCTGGAGGAACCCCAGAACACCAGCAGCTGTGGCGACTCCAGAATTATCAACATAGACATGCCTAGGACAAAGTAAGAGGTTAGTGTCCTATGGACTTTGGGACCTGTTTTTGGGGGAATGCGTCGGCTCCCTCCCCTGGGGGCTAGAAGCCGCTGAGGAGACACGACATTTTGGAGTTTTCAGAGGCAGCTCCAGCTCTTGGCCTGCAATTAATTGTAGGGAGATCCAGCGATCAGTCTTGGGGGGGTAATCACTCTTGCTTTAACCTCCCTGGATCTGGATTGTGATCTAGGGTGGAAGTCGTGGGTGGGTTTACAGCTTGCCAGAAACGGAAGTTGCCCCCCACATGTTCAGGACAAAAATTCCTCTATCTGGCCTTAAAGCCATAGTGTGGCAACAAGCCCAAAAGTCAGGTAATTAAGTGGCAACATGCCAAGGCAAAGGAAACAGAAAAATGCAACCCTAGACTCCTATTTTGGGGGCATAGAGCGGGAAAAGGACTGTGAGGTCAGAAGTCCTGCTCCAAAAGCCCCAGGGGAAAACATGAGCGGGTTGCAGGCCATAGAGGACCTTAAGAAGGACTTTAAAAATCAAATAAGATAAGTGGAGGAAAAATTAGAAAGAGAAATGAGAAGGATGCAGGAAAAGTATGAAATGAGGGTCAACAGCCTGACTGAGGAAAACAACACCTTAAAAAATAGACTAACTCAAATGGCAAAGGAGGCCCAAAAGGGCAATGAGGAGAAGAATGCCTTAAAAAGTTGAATTTGCCAGATGGAAAAAGAATCTCAAAAGTTCACTGAGGAGATTCATTCCTTCAGAGTTAGACTGGAGCAAATGGAAGCTAATGACTTTACGAGAAATCAAGATGCTGTTAAGCAGATCCAAACAAATGAAAGATTAGAAGGCAATGTGAAATATCTCATGGGAAAAACCACTGACCTGGAAAATAGATCCAGGAGAGACAATTTAAAAATTATTGGACTACCTGAAAGCCATGATCAAGGAAAGAACCTAGAAATCACCCTTCAAGAAATTCTCAAGGAAAACTGCCCTGATGTTTTAGATCCAGAGGGCAAAATAGAGGTTGAAAGAATCCACCGATCACCTCCTGAAAAAGATCCCAAAAAGAAAACTCCCAGGAATATTATAGCCAGGTTCCAGAATCCCCAGATCAAGGAGAAAATACTACAAGCAGCCAGGAAGAAACAATTTCAATATTGTGGAAACACAATCAGAATAACCCAGGACCTGGCAGCTTCTACACTGAGGGATCGAAGGGCATGGAATATGATATTCCAGAGGGCAAAAGAACTGAGAATGAACCCAAGGGTCACCTACCCAGCAAAACTGAGTATTTTGTTTCAGGGGAAAATATGGTCATTCAGTGGAATAGAGGACTTTCAAGCATTCTTGGTGAAAAAACCAGAATTGAATAGAAAATTTGACATCCAGACAGAAGAAGCAAGAGATGCCTGAGAAGGTAATCAGGGAAAATAAATCAAAAGGAACTTATCAAAGTTGAACTATTTACATTCCTATATGGAAAAACAATAACTGTGAGTGATGATATCTTTCTCACTATGAAAATAATGGAAGAAGGGAGTGTGGTCATATGAATACATATGTGAATGTGTGTGTATGTGGATAGAGGGCATAGGTTGAATTTGTTGGGAAGGGAGAATACTCAAGGGATGAAATTATGAGGTGAGAGAGGAAAGTGGCAAGAGGAGATGGGGAGAGACAGGGTAGGGTAAACTATCTCATGTAGAAGAAGCAAGGGGAAGTGGTTGCAAGGGAGGGGGAGAATAGGAAGGAAAAAAAGGCAAAACCACATTCTCATTGAATTTGGTTCAGGGAGAGAATGACATACATACTAAATGGGATATCTCAACCTGCAGCAGAATAGGGGGAAGGGGGATGAGAGGAGGGATGATGGATGGGAGGGCATCCCTGGGGGGAGGGGAGGTTGGAAGTACCCACTATAGAAGAGGGACAGGATCATGTAGGGAATGGACCAGGTGGGGGGTGGGATGAATGGGAGGGAATTATAAACAGCCTTGTACAATATATCTACTATGATAATGTTTTGCATAGCTAGACATGTACAACATATACTGAATTACTTATCTCCCAAGAGGGAATGGGTGACAAGGGAAGAAGGAAATGGATCTGAAATTCGAGGTCTTAAGATTAAATGTTTCAAATATATATAAATACCATTATTAAAAACACTATTTCCTGGGATGGCTAGGCGGCACAGTGAATAGAGCACTGGCCCTGGAGTCAGGAACACCTGAGTTGAAATCCGGCCTCAGACACAACACAAAACTAGGTTTGTGACCTTGGGCAAGTCACTTAACCCCAATTGCCCTGCCTTCACCCCCTCAAAAAAAAAATAAAAAAAAATAAAAACCGTATTTCCTTAACCATCTTTTTTTACATCATCTTTTTTTTTCTTTTGGCATTGCCTGTCCTCTACTCTACCCCTCCTCTATCTAAAACCAAGAGAAAAAAAAAGTCAAAGCCTTGTTATAAATAAAGTCAAGCAAAACAAATCAGCAGAGGAGACATCCAAAATATGTCTCTTTGTGCACCTGTGCCCATCCCTCCTCTGTCAGAAGGTGGGTACTATGCTTCATCATGAGTCGTCTGGACACATGAGGGATCATTGCTTCGATTAGAATTTTTTTTTCATTTACAATGTTGTCCTTCTATATATGTTTTTTCTAGTTCTCACTTTGTTCCATATCAGTTCATAGTACCCAGGATTCTGAAATCTACACTTTTAGTCATTTGCTATGGCCCAATAATATTCTATTATGTTCATATACTGTCATTTGTTTAGCAACTCCCCCATTGGTCCCCCCCCCAATCTTTTTAGTCTCCCCTTCAGAATAAGGAAGTTTATTTTTCTTATGACTATTATCTTTCCTTTTAACCTGCCCTTCTCTTTATCCTTGCTTGTTTCCCTGGTGTGTTTGATGTATTTCTACACAGAACTATTTGCGTATGTATATGTATGTATTCAACCTTTCTTTGTGCATTTCAAATCAGAATGAGGTTCATCTAATGCCCAAAGTCTCCTCACCCCTTCTTCCATGTTTATATAATTTTCTTACATACCCCACGAAATAGCAGCCCTTTCTTTTCACTTTTCCTTCTCTTTCCCCTCTTAAAACCCACAGAACAGAGCTAGTCCATCCTCAGGACTTTAGTTTTTCTTTCATAAAACTCCCTCAATATCCTCTAAAGACCTAGAAAATTTACTTTTCTATGTTTCTCTGAATTATTGTGTTTGTATTTTAAAATGCTTCCTTGACTCTGGTCTTTTCATCAGATATGATTGAAAATCCTTTATTCCATTAAAGATCCATTATCCTCCCAGTAGTGTTATGCTTAGTGGTCAGGTTGTTGTTGTGTTTTGGTTTTTTTTTTTATCACAATTTTCAGGGAATCAAATGATTCTTAAATTATTTCTATTTGTTGTTTCTGATAGCAGATATTTTATATTTTCTTCTATTTTTCAGTCTCAATTTTGTTCTAACATTTCTTGCTTCCTCATGAAGTTCTTTGTTTTGTTTTGTTTTTTGCTTTTTGGATGGCAGTTGGGGTTAAATGACTTGCCCAAAGTCACACGGCTAGTAAGTGTGTCAAGTGTCTGAGGCCAGATTTGAACTCAGGTCCTCCTTACACCAGGGCCAGTGCTCTATTCACTGCACCACCTAGCTGTCCTTCTGTTTAGTTTATTCTAGTTTTCAGGGAATCTGTTGCTTGGGTAAGATTTACTCATATATTTATATTTGTATAATAATATATAAATTATGAATACATCATATATATGTGTATATCTGGTAAGCTGTTTATTCTCCTTCTAACTCTTCCAGAGATTTGATTTGTTGGGTTTTTTTTTATCTCTTGCTTCATTTCTTTTAGTTTTTTCCTTGTGGAAGAGCTGTTTGTAGTAGTCACTGATTGCAGTTGTCCTGGAGGTGCTCAGTTCCTCTCTAGGATACTATAATAGTTTTTAAAACTAGACATTGTGTTCTTGTATTTTCTTATCTTGCCCACTTTGCTGAATTAGGGCTTTGTGCTCCTCATTGTGTTTTTAGGTGAGGTGGGTGGTGTGGTTTGGTCTTGCCCTGGGTTCCTGCTCTGACTTCCAGATCCCAGGGTTATTTAGCCTTCCTCACTCCAGAGTCCTTTATAACATCTCCAGGTAAAGTATTAGGGATGTTAAAGCCCTTGTCGGAGGCTGTCCAGATTTAAGCACTGCTTTGTAGCTCTGGTCTCTTTGATGACTCCTCTCTTCTAGAACTCCTCCCCAGGGCTCCCCAGATCTTGGCTCTGAGGCTTTCTGAGCTCCTGGGGGCTTTCTCAAGGCCCCTTTGATCTTGCTTCTCCAGCCACAAAGCCTTGCATGCTACACATAGTTCCTAATCATATCTGATTATTCTGGAAAGCTGCCGGCTTTTTTGTCAATGCTACTGTTGGCTTTGCTGTTGGTCTCCTTTCCTATTGCCCATTGGCTTCTGAGAGAATTTTTTTAGTAGATCTTGGATGGAAGATGTTATTTAATGTAGTTTGTCACTGGAATTTTTTTAAAAAACCATTGTTTAGTTTGATGCAATTTCTAGTTGTTTTGCTGGAGCAGATATTTGCAAGCTGGGAGATCTACCTCTCTTCAGGCAGCCATCTAAGCTAAGTGCTTGGGCTTAATAAACATTTATTGATTGAAATGATATTTTTATTTATATTTTTATTTATTTTTATTTATATTTTTATTTATATTTTTTTAATCTCTTTTTTCTATAGTGCCATTTATTCCATTATATTAATAAGCCTTAATTTAGCTATTTCCCATTCATTATACACATAGGTTATCTTCACTAATACAAATAAAGTATCTTTAATATTTCATTGGCAACCAAGTCTCCCCCGCTTTTTATTACCGTTAGGATAAAACCCCTTCAAAGGATTACTGTGTTATCCAAAAATATTGGATCTACAATACCACCAACACTGTATTAGCATGACTGTTTCTCAGCATCCCTGCCAATACAAGTAACAGAGGCAGGATTCAAATCCAAATCCAGGGCTCTTTCCATGACACCATCAGTTAGGGGTCTATTTTTATTTTTTTTATTATTTTTTTTTTTTATAAGCAATTGGGGTTAAGTAACTTGCTCAAGGTTACACGGCTAGTCATTATTTATGCGTGGGTGCTCATTTTCTGAGGCTGGATCTGATCTCGGGTCATCCAAACTCCGAGGCCGGCGCTCTTACTCACTGCGCCACCTAGCCGCCCCTTTAGGGCAATTGGGGTTAAGTAACTTGCCCAAGGTGACACGGCTAGGTTTTTGTTTGTGCGGATTAAGTGTCGGAGGCCGGCTCCGAACTCAGGTCCTTCTGATTCCAGGGCCGGCGCTCTATTCACTGCGCCACCTAGCCGCCCCCTCTATTTTTATTTTTAAATAGTATTTTATTTTTTCCAATTACATGTAAAGACAATTTTTAACATTATTCTTTTTTTTTTCTTTTGGAGGGGGAAGGTAAGGCAATAGGGGTTAAGTGATTTGCCCAAGATCATACAGCTAGTAATTGTGTCAAGTGTCTGAGGCTAGATTTGAACTCAGGTCCTCCTGACTCCAGGGCCAGGATGTTGGCTACTCCAGCATTCATTTCTAAAAGAATTTTGAGTTCCAAGTTTTCTCCCTCCTTTCTAAGACAGTTAGCAATTTGATATAGGTTGTATGCGTGCAATCATGTAAAACATATTTCCATATTAGGAATGTTATGAAAGAAGAAACAGTTAAAAAAAATAACAATGAAACAAGTGAAGAAAGTGAAAATAGTCTGCTTAAAATTGCATTTGGACTCCATCAGTCCTTTCTCTGGAGGTAGATAGCATTTTCCATCATGAGTCTTTTGGAATTGTCTTGCATCATTGTATTGCTAAGAGCTAAGTCATTCACAGTTGATCATTGTTACAATGATGCTATTAGGGTGTACAATGTTCTCCTGGCTCTGCTCACTTCACTCAGCATCAGTTATATAAGTCTTCCTAGGTTTTTCTGAAATCTGCCTTCTTGTCATTTCTTATGGAAATAGTACTCCATGATATTCATATACCACAACTTGTTCAGTCTTTCTTGGGGAGGGGGGTGGTCCACTTTTGCCAATTTCATGGAATATGTCTATATCTTATGTTTCCACAAGACTTATTAGGGACATCAGTATCATTATGGGGCGAAGTGTCACTTGAACAGTTACTCTAGGGCTGGATCACCAGTTCCAATGTCCTGCTCTTATGAATTTCTATTATCAATCAGTCAACAAACAGGTATTGATTAGTCACCTACTATGTGCTAGGCACTGTGCTCAGCACTGGGGACCCAAAGAAAGACAAAAATAGTTCTTGTCCTCAGGGAGCTCACGGTCTAATGGGGGAGACAACATGTAAACAATTCTATATGAGCAAACTCTAGACAGGATAAATAAGAAGTAAGAGAGAGCAGGTAGTCGGTAGAATTACCAGGGAACTGTGAAAGACTTTCTGTAGAAGGCTGTGATGTGAAAGAAGCCTGAAGGTGGAGCTGAGGAGGTACAGCCTGGGGTGAGGGGCAGCCAGAGTCAGGAGATAGAGGCTCTTGTCTGAGGACAGCCAGGAGGCCAGGGTCACTGCATCCCAGAGGGTTGAGGGGCCCCTTAGTGGAATTCCTCAAGACCCACCCTCTGGTTCAGGCTCTAGGAGTCCCTAACCACCTTTGAAGAAACACTTCCTCCTACCATGGCCACTTGGTACAATGGAAAAGCCCTTGAATTTGGAGTCAGAGGCCCAGGGTTCTAATCCCAGTTCTGCTGGTGTAACAAAGGAAAAGGAAATGGAAGTAGAGCAGTGAGCTTGGGGAGAATTAGTGGGAGGGAGGTAGAAAGGGTAGAGTGCTACCACCCATAAGGCCTGTGTTGGTACCTGTCTCTTGGCCTCAGTTTCCTCACCTGTAAATGGGCATAATAAGGACATCCACCTCACTGTGCTGTCATGAAGTGGTTTTCAAACCTTAATATGCTGTGCTTTAGTTACCACTGTTGTCCTCTGGCCATGTTCAAGGTCTCTTCCTGGTTGCTCTGGCTCCCCCTCATCCAGTGTCTCTTTTTTAGATTTTCTATTGCTAAGGCCTCTACCTCCTCTCCCCTAAACAGGGCCTAGCTGTGGCTTTCATTCCCTGCCCAGGCTATTCCCAGTCATTCTCCCATTTCTGGGTCCAGGCAATACTCACTAACATCTATAAACATGCCCATTTACTGATGTAGCATGAGCTTGTTCAACTCCTTCTCTCAAGACCAGGCCTCTGACACTGCTCTTTAGAGCTCTTGGTTATTTGAGGACATCATAAGGGTCTTTGTAGCCTACTGCAATGAGTTTGAGCCCCCACTACCTGTGTTTCTCCATTGTTAGTGGACTAGTGACAAGCAGCACCAGCTCTATTTAACATGAATTGGTTTTTATAACACAACACCTTGGCAGTCTAATCTCCCCTCTATCACTTCATCTCTGACTCAGGCTCACATCTTGACTCAGTTCCTATAGAGGATTATTTCCACCAATTTCATATACAGATGTGGCATGATTGTGTCTCAGTTACCGCTGGGCTGGGAGCCAAAGATCGCTATCAGAAGTCATTCCTTATACCTTAGGGCATCAATGCTGTGCTGGCCACAAAACTCAGACTCTGGAAAGATGGGATGCTGAGAAACCCTCTATACCTTTTGAACTGCCCAGACCTCAGGCACTACTCCCTTCACTGGCCTCTGGGCCCCTTCAAGAGCACTGGGCCAAAGAGCAGGAGGCTTCAGATAACAAGCCTACCTGAATGCTTCTACAGCCAGGCCAAGAGCCTCCTCTTCATCACATGAAGAGGAAGCACGTTATCGAATGCCTGCTCATGCTCCACGGTTGTCGCCATGAGACTCCTGGACTCAGATGAGATAATATCTGTAAAGCATGGCATACTGTAGGTACTTAATAAATACTTGGTCCCACTCTCTGGCAAGCAAACCTCTAGCATCTTCCTTGTGGAGAAACCATCAGAGACACTCTGGGTTTGGCACTGTCTGGCACACTGTAGGCATTTCATAAATGTTTCTTCAATTGAACTGGCATGCTCCAGATCCCCATTACACATAGAATACACAACCAGCTTGTTATCTATGGAAGATCCTGGAAACATAGATGCAAAGAGAAAAGTAGGCCACCTGTCGCAAGGCAGCTTGTGCCACAGAGGCAGGGTGGCAGTGGAGAGTGCCCAGAAGGCTCAGCTGAGAGTCCTGGGTCATTGTAATGGAAATGCAGATTTAAAGATCTTCCCTGCCCCTAGCTTAAGTGCACCTGGAGCCTGTGGTGGGAGGCTTGTTTTTCAGGAAAGCCCACACCTTGATACTTTGTGATTGGGCAGTGGGTCAAGGAGGTTGTTAAATTCTCTGAGCCAAGAGAAGGCTATATAAGCCCTGAGGAGAGGCTTTGCTTTGGGGCTCACTTTGAGAAGTGTTGTGTGATTTGACCAGATGAGACTCTAGGAAGCCGTTGTTGAGAGCCCCCCGGCTTTGAAAACCCAGATGTTGATGCTTCCCTCTCTGGTAACTGTGATTTGGTATTGATATAATGGTTGGACAGTTTGGAAGCCTGTTTGATCTGTAAGTTCTGTAACTCTGAAGTTTGGGGTGCTGACCTTTTCCCCTGAACTAGGTAATGTGTGTTTGTTTGATTAAAGTAAGCTTGTTAACCCATTTTGAGCTGCTTTCCTTTTGAAAAGCAGATCTAAGAACCTATATTGGCAGCTACCCTGGGGATATTGGGGTGCTTGCTGCTACAGTCATGCAGTGTGACGAGGGCAGGTCACTCAATGGATGTCCTCTGTGAAACGATGGGCTAGTATACAGTAGGTGCTTAATAAATGCTTGGCAATGGGTTAATTGGATCATTGACTATCTGATACTTCTTCCAGACCTGACATCTTTTTTGCCAACCTCCTTTTCTTAGACTTAGAGTGAAATTCTGGGCAAAAAGTCACCAGTATTTAAACAGAGTCTGATTCTGAGCTGCCTCCCTAGTGGGGGTGGAGGTAGGTACCAGACATCAGAGATGTCAGCAGCTGCTCCCCAGTGGGCAGCAGGTGTATCAGGTGACAGATATCATCTCAAGCTGAGATGAATGCATGATGAGGCTTCCAGGATCATGGAATAGTACACAAGCCCTTGCGTGGAGAGAGACAACCTACACGGAAGAGAATAGGGGTCAAGGGTGTGTGAGTCCCCACTCTGACACTGGGATAATGGGAGAGTCACTTCAGGGCTGGGAGGGGCCTTAGAGATTATCTAGGTCAATGGTGCCATTTCACCAAGAAAGAGGGAAAGCAATGGTCCCAAAGTCCCATAGTTAGTAAGGAAGTGAACCCAGGCCCTCAGGCTCCAGTGATCCAAGGAAAACTTCCTGTTTTAACAGAAGGGAAACTAGAACCCTCAAGAAGGGAGGTGACCTGTCTAAGGTCATGGGGCAAATAAGCAGGATGCTGAGGGGAAGCATGTGAGATCATATAAAGGAATAGCCTTGAGAGGGCACCACGGAAAGCTTGTCAGGAAGTCTTGGGTTCAGATCCCGTCCTCAGACACAAAGGCTACTAGTTGGGTATGGTTACCTGGTTTAGTGGACTATAGAAAAAGTTCTTCCTTGGGGGCTTCCAACATGGGTGAAATCCCTGGTCTGGTTTTCAAAAAAAGAATTCATATACAAAAGAAAAGCTGACCCCTAGGTCACTGCAAGTGAAATCCTAAAACAAATTCTATGACTGCAGTCTTTGGGGCTTGGACAATGCGAATGCTGACCCACAGGCCCATGTGCAAAGTACCTAATCCCAGTGGGATACCAGAAAGGGATTAGATCATTTCAGATATTGAAAAGGGGCTGATTTCGAAGGGGTCCTGGATCAGGTTTCAAGCTGGCACAGCCCAGAGAAGGAGGCCTTGGGTAGAGAGCCCACCCCAGCCAGTGACAATACACTGACCTTCGGGCACTGCCTCCTCAGACCTAGCCAGTCTGTTAGGCTTAATGCCTCCCTTGGGGGCAAGGGCAGTCATGGACGGCCGCCACGGTTGGCACTGTGCTTCTCAGGGCCCTGGGAAGGCTACTGCCTTAGCCATGAGAGGATGCTGGTTTGGTTAGCTTCTTGTGACTACTACCTGGCTGACCTTGGGCAAATTGCTTCTTTCCTGTCCCCGAGCCTCAGTTTTCTCCTCTCTAAAAACGGCAGGGTTGGACTTGACTTCTTAGGTCCCTTCCAGATCCAAGATCCAATAAGCACACAATCTCTTCTTGCCCTAAATCCTCTGTTATCCTTTTTCCTGGGAGAAGCAAGGAAGCACCAACTCCCATAGAATCACCATCAGCATCCCTGTTTTCCAAGAAGGAAGCTTAAGGCACGGGAGAATTAGGGCAATTCATTGTAGGCTGAAACCAAATTGGAAGCTTCCAGAAAGGGAGGAATCACCCAGAGGTTACCATCTCTCATTCATACCCACTGGCTGGCCAGATCAGGATCCCTGTTCTTCAGGCAGGGCATGTTCAGCTAGCACCCTTACCTGTTTGCTGCGGGCTGGTTTCCCACAAAGGTCCCAAGTAGATTGGGCTTCCCGCCCACAGTGAGTCTGTAAGACTCACTAAAGCACATTCTGTCCCTTCTCTTTCTATGGGTTCTCAAGGCCAGAGCTTCGTGGAGCAATAGACAAAACTTGGGCCTCTTTCCAAGAGGCAGATCTGCCAGGACCTGGCCAAGGTCACGGCCAAGGTCACAGCCAGTGAAGATCAGACTGGACCTTGTCTCCTCCTTCTCAGATCTCGACTTAAAGCTACTTCTCTGTGGGATCAGATGGCATTGGGAGGCACAGGGAGGGAAGGGGGCGAGATGGTCCCACCAGCTGGTGCCAGTGATTATTTTGTGATCCACCGAATAGCTGACCCTGTAAGCTCAGGGAGCTTTGGTTTTTATTTCTGGGAATCACCTTCTTTAGGGCTTGTCCTCAGGACTTGTCTTGGCAAACCTTCTGAGAAGAGCAGAGGCCCAGAGGTGCCCGGGCCCCCGCAGCCATCGTGACAATAACATGATTGCTAACTCCCAGCTGTGCTGATCTTCTTGGTCATTCCCCTGGGTCCCTCTTTTCTGCAAAACAATTCATTGCTTCCCTTGACTGAGCACAGGCTGCCAAAGCTAATCCCAGATGAAAGAAGGAAAAAGTATGGGCAGCACTTGCCCCAACTTATTTCCTTGAATATAGGGTCCCCACCATAAAAGACACCCAAGGTTCAAGGTCCCACATGAGTCCAAATCAACTAAAAAAAAACCAAAGCTCACAAGCCCCCACAGATATGTTTACTTTGTTTAGTCAGCCATTTAGCTGGTGCAGTGGCTAGAATACTGGGCCTGTAGTGAGGGAGACCTGAGTTCAAATCAGGCCTCAGCCTCTTACTAGCTGTGTGACCTTGGGCAAGTCATTTAACTTCTGTCTATCTCAGTTTCCTCAGCTGTAAAACAGGGGGTGATAATAATAGCATTTCTCTCCCAGGGCTGTTATAAAGATCAGATGAGATGATTTTATAAAGCACTTAGCATAGTGCCCAGCACATAGTAGGTGCTTTATAAATGTTAGGTATTACTGTTACTACTTTGAAGACCTGATTACTTTGGTACAAACACTAGGCAGCTTTAATTGGTGTGATTAGAGTAGCCTCTGTGTCTCTGGGAAAGCTGAGGGTTCCAGAAAGTATTCCCTTCCTAATGATGCATTGAACCATTTAACCAATCAGCAAATACTTATTAAGAGCCTACTGTGTGCCAGGTACTGTGCTAGGCAGTGGGGGTCCAGGTATACAGAATGAAACAATGCCTGCTAGCAAGGAGCTAAGGGACTTCTAACGGGGCGACGGCAATGTCTAAGATATATGCAGCATAGAGTTATGCTCTTTCCACTGTGCCAGGAAGAAGTCATTAAATGGAAGGTGCTTTGGGAGGGGGAGGACTCTAGGGGTTGGGGTAATCAGGAAAGGCTTCCCAGACAAGATGAAGCCTGGACGACATCTCAAGGGATGACAAGGACTCAGTGAGTCAGGAGGAAGGGAAGGAAAGAGAAAACTACTTAGATATCACCTACTACATGCCAGGCCCTGTGCAAAGAGCTTTAAGGACCCAGTGAGGAAAGATAAGGAAGGAATGCATCCCGGGCATGGGGAATGGCTTGCTCAGATAGAAGGTCACAGTGAGGAACAGGAAGAGAAGGCCAGGTGGGCTGGGTGGCAGAATGGGGGAGGAGGCAGGTGGGGAGCAATGTCCAAGGAGCCTGGAAGATAGGCTGGCAACAAGGGCCTTAAAAACTAAACCAGAGAGCTCATGGGGAGCCACTGCAGTGGGCTGAGGAGGGCTAGGACCGGGGTTCTCTTTGGCAGCAAATAGGCCTGAGTGGGAAGAGTCTCCAGGCAAAGAGATCTCTGAAGAGTCCATGGCAATCATCTAAGGGAGAGATGATGAGGCCTGGGCTAGGGTGGGAGAAACAGCAAGGGGCTTACACTCTCCTGGAGGAGAAATGCCAGGAGAGAACAATTTCTGGAGATACTGGAGTAATGTTGGATATATAATATTAGATAATTTCCAGTAATAGTAGAGAAAGCAAAAATGCTCCCTTTCCTCCATGTTCTTTAACACAGCCCTAGAGATGCTAGAGGTAATAATGAACCACAGCCCCACCCCTAATTAAAGGGCATAAATGTAAGCAAATCTAACAGGACGATAGCTTACTCAGAAAACCCAAGCTGATCAGCCAAGGACCTAATCAAGGCAGTATTCAAGGGGCAGGCTGTGTGGTGCAGTGGATGTTTTCTTAACCTGGGGGCTTCCTGGCTGGGTGACCACAGGCCGGCTGCTTAATCTCTCTAAGCCTCTGCTGTGAAAGAGGGTAATGATGGCAGCCACCCCCAAGGCGGTGGCAAGGCTCCAACCTGCCCATGTAGGGAAAGCCGCAGACAAACAGGAGCTCAGGTTTTTGTTGAGGGCAGTAGAAACCCAGGGTGTAGAATCTGCTAGTTGGAAAAGACTGTAGTGACCTTCTGGTCCATGCCCTCTATTCTTTTTTTTTTTTTTTTTTAAAGCAATTGGGGTTAAGTAACTTGCTCAAGGTTACACGGCTAGTCATTATTTGTGTGGGGGTGCTCATTTTCTGAGGCCGGATTTGATCTCGGGTCATCCCAACTCCGAGGCCGGCACTCTTACTCACTGCACCACCTAGCCGCCCCTTTAGGGCAATTGGGGTTAAGTAACTTGCCCAAGGTTACACAGCTAGGTTTTTGTTTGTGTGGATTAAGTGTCTGAGGCCGGCTCAGAACTCAGGTCCTTCTGACTCCAGGGCCAGCGCTCTATTCACTGCGCCACCTAGCCGCCCCTATGCCCTCTATTCTACAGAAGAAGAAACTGGACCCTAGAGGGTGGCAGTGACTTATCCACAGTCACTAACCCACAGTGAGAGCCAGACTCAGGATTTCAACCCAAGGACCTTCTAGCCAGTCTCCCAGTTACTCTGTTTATCAGCACAGAAGAACTCTGGGCTCCTTTGCCCCTGTCTGTCTCCAGACACTCCTGCCCCGCTTTGGAGGCAACAGACACTATGTCATTCCCTCAGGAAGCACACACTTGGAGGTGAGGAGAGTAGCTCTGGGCCCCCAGCTGCCAGCCTGGAGGAGTAGAAGCTTCCTTTTCCTTGACAGATTTCCCCTCCCTGTCCCACTCTTGGTAACTTGTTCTAATCGCATAGACAGCATCGCTTCTGAAAATTTCTAAACCATTTGACCTTAAAACCAAACTGTTTTATTTGTTATTTTTTTGTTTTTTTAATTTTATTTTTTTCAAATATTATTTGTTAAATAAATGTATTAAACAAAAATTATTTGTTAAAATATTTTATTGACAATTTTAAAGTATTGCTGTTCCTTTTCAGTGACTCTCCATCTGCAACAGGACTCTCCCTTGTAACACAGAGGCATAGATAAGCAAAACAAGCCAATATATTGTGTGATAATGTATGCCTCATTCCATACCTGAAGTCCACCACCTCTCTGTTGAGAGGAGGATAAAGGAGCTGGAATGGGCCTCAGAGGGCATGTGGTCCAGAGGAAAAAACTGAGCCACAGAGAAGTTATACAAGCCACTTGCCCAAGAGCACATCGCTACTCAGTGGCCAAGCCGGGACCTGAACCCAGGTCTGGCCTTCTGACTCTGTATACAGGTATCTTTCTATTATGCCAGGAAGAAGGCATGCTTCCCTCCCAGGAAGAACCCAGCCTTTTATCTAGCAGTGTCCTCCACGAAGACTTCTTATAGGCCTGCCTTGACAAGCCCCCAGGAAAGTGATTTTATCTGTGTCCCTGTCCTAGAGAGGAGAACCTCTGGATGGGGAAAGGGGGGCAGGCCTGAGGGAATGGTCTTTGTTTGGAGAGAAACTTGAGGGCCTTTGTTGACTCTCAGGTTATTCCAAGGCCCCCCCTCCCTGAGCAGTGTCAGAACTCTTATCTTCCCCTCCCCCTTTCCAACTGGTTCCTTCTGGAAGAGGGAGATGCCCAGAAATACTGGGGTGATCTCCAGTCATCAACAAAGCCCCACAGGAGGGGCCTGACCTTGTTGATAAGCTTTCCCACCAAGGCCATCTGAGCAACTACTCTTTCACCAGGGCTCATGCCGGGTTTTTTCCACTGAGCTAGGATATCTTTGGACCAGATTAGATGGAGGTTTTATTGAAAATCTTCTCTGGAGCTGCCCTTTGACTCTTGGACAAAGCCCAGGGAAGAACACTGGGCTGTGAGGCCCAGGACTTGGCTTTGAATCCTAGCTCAACCACTTACCTTGGGCAAGTGACTTACCCTTTTGGGGCCTCAGTTTACATAGCTGTAAAATGAAAGAGTCAAATGAGACAGACTTTTAGGTCCTCTGTGAGTCCCAAATCTATAATCTGTGTGGGCTTTTCTGTCTCCAGCTTGGCTATTCCATGGTCAGGACCCTTGAACCCCACTTCTGTCGGGGCTGAGGTGAAAGGTGAGCAAGACTTATGTGGCACAGCCCATCCCCAGTGGCAGAAGCCTATATCTTCTGGAGAAGGGCCCAGGAGCATATACTTGGCTCCAAAGAGACAGCAGGATCTGTTCTTTGGGCCCAGGGCTGTGATTTCATCTATGGATGTAGGGAAAATTCCCCAAAGGATGCTGATCAGCACTTCCTAGGGCCTATCTAACCTTAAAGAGTTGTCTGGAATCCTGGGAGAGAAAGGTGCCTCTCTGTGCTGGATCTTCTGAGGCATGAAGAGAGGCCAGCTTCTGGAGACAGAGAATCCGATTCAAATCCTGTCTGTCCACCTGTATGACCCTTCCTCATCAGTCAATTGTCCTTTATGGTCCCTTCTGCCTCACAATCACAAGGAAGATTTGGCTTTCCTAATTCAGAGGATGACTCTCCTGCTGCCCTGGGTACCTGCCTCTTACAAGATAATGAAGGGGGCATGTTTTATAGCACCTTAAGGATCCCAAAGTACTTTACAGCCATGATTTTATCAGGCCTTAGAACCTTGGGAAATAGGTGCTAGAATTACCTCTTTCTTCCTGGTGGGGAAACTGAAACCCAGAAAAATGAGATAAGGAGACTATTCCAAGACCTCTGTGCTAGGAAGTGTCCAAGGCAGGATTTGAATCTGTGCTCTGTTTCCAGACTATCTTTCTGAAGATAAACTTCTCCAGGCAGAAACTTCTACCACCTACCTATAAGGAAGCCAGGTCACATGTTGAAAGCATTTACTTGCTCCATAGCAAAGGGTACAAGGATGGTGCTGTGCTGTGTTAGCAAACAGAAGCAGAAGCCTGAGTTTTAATCCTGGCTCTGTTGCTTACTACATATGGGAAGCTGATTAAACCCCTTTCTCTCTTTGGGACTCAGTTTCCTCATCGGTAAAATAAGGGAAGTAGGTTGGACTGCGGGACCTCTATAGTATCTTCCAATTCTGAGTCTATGATGTCATGAATATAACTAAGAAGGAGTCATCTCTCCTTTGTCTTAAGACCCCTAAGGGAAGGCTTTGGATAAAAAATCAAATTCCTAGCCACAAGAGCTACAAGAGTACCTGGGAGAAATTAAGTGAGATCCAAGATGAGAGAGTGAAAAATGGTGAGCCAAGATGATACCTTAGAGCAAATGGTGGGAAACCACCCCAAAAGGAATACTCTAAAATTTAAAGTAAGGAAAAACAGAAAAGAATTCAATGAAACAAGAAATGCTAAAGCAAAACCACACACAAAAAAAAAGAAGCAAATATAAGGAACATGTTATCAGAAACGAGTGAAGGAATTGAGGGGATTAGGACAGCAAGGGGTTAACTGGGAAGTGAGTGAATCACATGGATTCTATCTTGTGACTCAATCCTGGAACTGGCTTAGTTTCTATTCAATTATGGGTCTAATCCAACTTCTGTCCTGTGAGAAAACTATTCAGTTGTGGGAATTGGGAGAAAACCTTCTTGCATTGTTTGAACCAAGCCCCATGTGGCTGGGAAGCTGGACCACCCCCACCTGCTGCTTAGAGGCCTTTAACTAAGGACCTCGGTTATACTTACCAGAAACCAGTCATACCCAAAGACTGATGCAAGGACTTTCTCATAGTTATACAGCTCAAGCAACCCACATGACTCATGAGGAAAACTGGTCCCTTATTGACCAATCACTTACTGTTTCCATGTTCTCTTGATTATTGGCAGATACTTAGGGGAGTGGAACACCTCCTTTTCTCAGGTCAATGAATTGTACCTGTTCGCTTTCTCCCTCCCAACTTGGAAAGTCTTTAATCTTTCCTCCAACTAGAAATCAGATTACCTAATGTTGTATTGTTTTGTTTTGATTAATTGGCCCTATTTGATCAATTGTTTTGAGTGTATAAAAGTTTCCCTGTATTTGGGATCCAGGACCAAGCTGCAGAGGTCTGGTTCCAATTTATTGCATTGCTTAATCAATCAATATGCTAAGAAGATTGAACCTTTGTTTCCTCAATCATTTCACTACCACACAACTGACCTGGAATACAGGTCAAGGAGAGATCATCTAAGAATTATCAGATTATCTAAAAATCCTCCTTGCCAAAAAGTCTGCATACCATCTTTCAAGAAATTACAAATGAAAACTGCTCCAAATTCTTAGAATTGGAGATCAAATTGAAATTAGGAAGAAAAAAAGGTTACCTCTTGTAATACACCCCAAAATAAAAATTCCAAGGAAGGTCATGGCAAAAATACAGAGCTTCCAGGTCCAAAAAAGAGTAATAATACTACAAGCATTAAAAAAGAGACTGTCCAGACACCAAACAACAAGAAGCCATAGCAAGGATTGCACATGGTTTGGCAGCTACAACCATAAAAGAAAAGAGATCTTAGAATAGGACATTCCGAAAGACCAAAGACAAATTCTTACAACCACGCATGACCTACAGGGGAAAAATAGACCTTTAGTAAACTGAGAATTTCAAAACTTTTCTAATGAAAAGACTAGAATAGAGCAGACAATTTTGAAATACAAATGTAGTAGCCAAGACAAACACAGAAAGGTAGACACCAGTTAGGTTTATTGGAAGTGAATATGTGGGGATGAATTATTTACATGCTGATAGGGGAAAACTGGGGGGAAAAGTCTTTTCAAAACACTCATCTATTTAAGACTCACAGAGAAAGGTAAATAGGTTAGAGCACCTATAGGTGTTTTTTTTTCTTCTATTTTGATGGTCCCAGGAGAAGACAAAAATAGGTGAGGAATAGGAGACTGTGGAAGAAAAGAGGAGCAAGGAAATGGAAACCATTATCACATAGCAGAGGTTCCTAAAATGGAGAGAATTTAACCATAGAGGAAAGGGTGGAGGGGATGTGCCTTCCATGCACCTTATTTTCATTTGAATTGGACAAAGGAAGATCAAATACAATTACACACACACACCCAACATGCACACAAATATTTCAGTATAGACATCCATTCCTCTCAAAAGGGAAATAGGAGAGGGCAGGGACAAGTGAAAGGTAAAGAGGGGTTTAAAAGAAAGGACAGGTAAGTGTGGAAATAGTCATAAATAAGACAAATTTGAATGCTGGAGAGAGAAATGTGAAGAAAAAGTGAGAAAAAATGTGAGAAAAAGGAAAGAAAGAAAGTAAAAACTTGGGCTCAAGGGTGATATAAGGGGAAGAGGACTTCAAAAGAGTAGAAACATGCTATTTTATTTATAGAATACAAATGTTGGGAAAATGTCCTCTCTTTTGTCTCCTTCTCCTAATTTATAAAGAGGTGATGAAAGCAAAGAGAAGAAAAAGTTCAAAAGAAGATGAAAGGAAATGCACAATTAACAATCATAACTATGATATGAATGGAATTAATTCACCTATAAAAGAGAAGAAGATGGCATTTTGAATTAGAAAACAAAATCCAACAGTGTAGGCTTGGAAGAAACATGAACGTTCACATAGAGTTCAAATGCAAGAGCACAGTCTGTTATGGTTAATCTCAACTCAAAAAGCTGGGGTAGTAATTATGATAAAGATTTGATAAGAAGAAATGAGCAAGGAAATTACATTATGCTAGATGGAGCCATAGATCAATATCAATACAAAATAGCATAGTATCTAAATTTCTAGACAAAAGGTTAATGGAATTAGAACATGAAAGAGATAGCAAATCTATGACAGTGAGGGTCTTCAACGTACCCCTTTCAGACATAGACAAATTTTAACAAAAGATAAAGAAGTTAAGGACCTAAATAAAACTTTAGAAAAACTAGAAATTATAACTCTCTGATGACTACTAAATGTGAAAAGAAGGTGCTTGACATATTTCTTAATTGTATGTGAGACATTGACAATGTTTTGGGGGTATAAAGACCTCATAAAAATACAGAAAAGCAGAAATATTAAACATAACATTTATTAATCACAATGAGAAAAAATTCTATTCAATAAAGAGTCCCTGAGGAAAGAACTATAAAGTAATTGGAAATTAAATAGCACAATTCTAAAGAGCTAGTAAGTCAAAACACAGATTGGAGAAACAATAGAAAATGTCATAAAAGAAAATAACACTAAAGAGACAATATACCCAAATTTAAAAATTCAGCTAAAGCAGTTATGAGAGGGAAATTCATTTCTCTACATGCTTTTATTAACAAAAGATAAAAATAATAAATCAGTGAAGTGGGCAATTGAACATGCAACTAAAAAAAATACTGAACAACAATGAAACAAAATCCCCCAACTAGGCAATAAATTCTGAAATTAAAAAAGAGATGAAAGATAATTAAAGTAAAAAACTCCAGTATTAAACTGATAAAAGCAAATAGCTATTTTAGAAAATGGTGATAAAATAGGTATCTAGTCTAATTTGAAGAGAAAGGAAAACCAAATTTTATCAAAAAATAAAAAGGAGAATTGAAAACACCTGAAGATTTAACAAAGGAAATTATCAGAAACGATTTTGTCTAATTATGTGCCAACAAAACTGACAGTTTAAAGGAACTAGAAATGAATACTTACAAAAATACAAAAGATTCACATGAACAAAAGAAGAAATCAACTAAATACTTCAGTATAAAAAATTGAATGTCATAAATAAACTCCTAAGGGGAGGCGGAGTGAGCTCTAAGACCAAATGGATTTACACATGAATTCTATCAAACATTGAGCATACAATTAATTCCAATACTAAGCAAACTAATATAATGGGAAAAGATGGCATCCTTTCAATCTCTTTCTATGATATAAATATGGTCTTGATAGTTAAACCAGGGAGAGATGTAAAAAAAGAAAATTGTGCATCAATATCCCTAATGAACATTGACACAAAAATTTTCTTTTTTCTTTTTTTTTAAATTAATTTATTAGTTTAGTTTTAGTTAACAAGATCCAATTCCATAGTTCCTTGATTTTCAAATTTCCTTTCCCTCCCTCCCCCCACCCCCCACAACAGGATATAGTCCAGTACAGGATCTGCAAATATGTTCATATTAGACATTAGTCCAATTACAAAGGCATATTGTACTAGGTGGGATGAAAAATGGTAAAGAAGAAATAAAACCAAACAATGAAAAGAAAAAGATCAATTAGTTTGCTTCCATCAGGATTCAGGCTCAGTTCTTACTAGTTATATCTCTGGATGTAGCATTTCTCTCCTTCATGAGTCTTTCGGGATTGACTTATATCACTGCATTGCTGAGAAGAGTCCAGTCTGTCATAGTTGGTCATCACCCATATGTTGTGTCTGTGATTGTATACAAATTTCTCCTGATTCTATTCTTCTCACTCAGCATCAGTTTGTATAAGCCTCTCCAAGTAAATATGAAAACCGTCTCCTCCTCGTTTCTTATAGCACAATAGTATTCCATTACATTCATATACCACTACTTGTTTAGCCATTCCCCAATTGATGGGCACCCCTTTGATTTCCAATTCTTTGCAACCACGAAAAGGGCTGCTATAAATATTTTTGTACATATGGGTCTTCCTCCCTCTTCTATGATCTCTTTGGGATATAACCCTAGAAGTGGTATTGCTGGGTCAAAAGGGACACAACAATTTTAAATAAATATTAGCAAATAAGATATAACAACACATTAGAAAGATTATATACTATATAATAAGGCTGATTTGCACCAGAAATACAGAGTTGGTTCAACATAAGGAAGACTATAAATATAAAAATCATTTTAATAACATAAATAATAAAAACTGGATGGTTTTATTGATAGATGCTGAAAAGGCATTTTGACAAAATTCAACATCTGTTCTTATTTTTAAAAAATACTAGGAAGCATAGAAATAAATGGACACTTCCTTAATATAGTAAAAATATCTATCAAAATCTAAGAGCAAACATTATAGGTATTGAAAAAAAGTTAGAACTTCTTCAAATAAAATCATTGACAAAGCAAGGATGCCCATTATCACCACTATTATTTAACATAGTGCTTGAAATATTAGCTATAGAAATAAGAGATGGAAGAGAAACCAAGGGACTGACTAGACTGTGCTCTGGGGTTGGTCTCCTAACCCCCAGTCAAAGTCCAAGTCCAAAGTCCACTCAGGTCCCCAGAGTGTGGGTACTCCCAGACTTCCAAGGGTTCATCCTGAAAGGTTGGGGATTGTCTTTGTAATGATATGGCTCAAGAACCCTCACTAATAAGTTATTGTGATTATTAGTGGATAACAATCAGTATTCTGACTTAGGTTTTT
This sequence comes from Gymnobelideus leadbeateri, assembly GCA_011680675.1. NCBI lineage: Eukaryota > Metazoa > Chordata > Mammalia > Diprotodontia > Petauridae > Gymnobelideus > Gymnobelideus leadbeateri. The sequence goes on from WOXC01004100.1 coordinate 630,637, forward strand.
TTTTTTTTTTGGAGGGCAATTGGGGTTAAGTAACTTGCCCAAGGTCACATGGCTAGGTTTTTGTTTTGTGTGTGCGTTAAGTGTCTGAGGCCGGATCCGAACTCAGGTCCTTCTGACTCCAGGGCCGGCGCTCTACTCACTGCACCACCTAGCCGCCCCCTGACTTAGTTTTTAAGGAATAGTATTTACTAAGACTCATTGGTATAACACATTTCTCACTCCACCCCAAGTACATACTCTATCCAGGGGAGAGTGGGTTCTAGCTTAGAGGTCACTCAGAGTTCCTGAAGGCATTTTGCCGGAGTCCTCAGGATGTTTTTGTTTGTGATAGTGTGGCTTTTCTGCTGGGCTTGTTGGAGAGACTTGGACTTCTGTTCTTCATCATGTTCAGTCTGTCCTTGGCTCTTGAGGCAGACCTTGTTACTAGAGATGCTTTTAGGAAGCTGATTAAAAAGTTCAAATCCTCCTGTGCTCCTAACTTCATACTGGTCCTTCTCTAATTCATGGGAGGGAAGAAAGTGAATGCCAAAATGCTCTTCTCATGACCCTCCTCCCTAAATTCCTTCTCTAGAGTGGCTCTCTCTTTTTTGCCCAGAAGAGGCTCAGATATCCTAGTTTGATGGTTTTATACAGGCCCCAGAGGGAATGACCAAGTCTCTTAGCCAATCTGAACATTTAGGGAGGTATTCAGGCCTTGTTCACTTAGGGAAGAACATATATGTTCTCACCAGATAAATGTTTCAAGGCTTAACATCTTGACACTTCTTTTTGTGGTATGTATAACCTGGATCTCTGTCATAAAGCCAGGCCAGGTAACCTGCCCTTTTGAGTTCCACAGAGTAACCCTGAAGGACTGAGGTAGCTCTTTTTCACTGCCATTGCCTGGAACCCCCACTGGCTGTGCTCCCCTCCCTCCTTGTTAGGGGCCAATCTCCGGGTCCATCTAACCACTTAACATGGGATGGCTTTTCCAAAGGGATATTTAATTCACAGATATAGCAAAAGCAAAACACAAACATTCCCACCAATACCTAAGGGCCCTACTCTCTCCTATACTACCTCAGTTTTGGGGGAGAATAGACTCAATTTAACTCAGTTCTTACATAATACCAGCCCCACCAAGTTCACATGTGAAGACAGCATCACTGCAAGATGAGTCCTTATCTCAGTTCCCACGGCGTTGGGGTCCCAAAGGTTTCTCCCAAAGGTCATCCCCTGCTTCTTAAGGCATTGATGTTACTGTAGATTCTGGGGGCCCCAGACCTTCAAACTCACTGGGTTATAGCCACCACTCACTGTCACTGAGGTGAAGGAATAATTGAGTTCCCCCAAGATGGTTGAACAAGGAGCACAAGGCTTCAGCAGACATGCCTTTTGGAATGCTTCTGTGGTCAGTCAAAGAGCCTTCTCTTCACCATGTGCTTAGCTGACCAGAACCAGTTACAGAATGTCTACACACATTCCAGATTCTTTCCAAGTCACCAGTCTTCCAGAAGCAGGCTCCTCAGCCTGTGGAATGACCCCATCAAAGGTGCTCTACTCACACATCAAGCCCAAGTTACACTGTGAGTGGGCTGAAGCGGCTTGATCGATTTACCCAATTGACCCCAACCCTTGCCCAAACTACCCCCATGTCATGGTACAGGACCATGCTGGCTTCCTTTTCTAGAGGTTTTCTAGTTTTCTCTTCAGTGATAGATCTAGCTCACTGGCCTCTAAGTGGTAGGCTTTGTTTTTCCCCTTTTTTGAAAACTGAAGTCACTTTTTCCTTTCTTTAGCCTTGGGGTACCTCTCCTGTCCTCCAGGGCTTTTCAGAGGTTACTGATGACAGCCCAACAACCGTTCCTCTCAGGATCTAGAGGTTCAGCTCCCAGCAGGATTGGATTCATCAAAGTGGGAGAAGTAGGAGTCCTCCTACCTCCTTCCTTATCTTAACTGTCTGCCCCCATTTTTGTCTCATCCCATACAAAGATCATTCTATCTGGCTGAGTCGACTGATACAAAATACAGTGAAATGGCAAGGCTTTGCCGTCATCAGTGTTCCAGCCATCCTGAGTATCTATCTGCCTGGTCCCTTCTGTGTCTGTGCCAAAGGGTCCCTTTGGTTTGTCTGGAGATCCCCTCATCAGGCTCAGCTTATGCCAGGGTTTAGTCCTAGCCCCATTCTTATAGATCTGGGCCCCCACTCCTGTGTCTGTCTTCTCAAATTTCATTTGTCTTAGTGAACGTTGGCCAGTGACTGCCTTCTACAATCCAGGTGACAGGGGAGTGCCTTGTTTTTCACACAGGCCTTCTTAAACAAACACCCTTTTCCCCTTTAGCATCATACACTCATAGAGCTGAAGTAGGAATGGAGGTCTGGTCCAACCCCAACCCCCATCCCATTTTACATATTAGGAAACTGAGGCCCCAAAAAGTGAAGCAATCTGCCCAGGGTCACTCGGGTTGCAAGGGTCAGAGGTGGGATTTGAACACAGTTTCTTTGACTCCAGAGCCAGAAGCTTTTCTGCTGTGCTGTGCTACCCCTTTTTCTCCTGCTTTCAGATTCCCAATCTTGGGTTTTCCATTGCTCTTGCTCTGGTTTCCTTTTTCTGAAAGTTCATGAGACCCTTCCTTTCCTTCCTTTAACCCTTTGAAATCTGCTCTCCCCAAACCCCACTATATAGCAGACTATTCAGGCCTAGAAAGGTTAAAATGTAGCTGACCCAGATGCAGGACTTTTCCTGTACAGAATCTGGTTCAACAGGTTCTGAGTTCTGTCTACTCAGCCCTGCTTTCTGTGACAGGGAAGCTCCCACTGGTCCTTAGGAGCCCAAAGGCCCTTTCCACAGGAGCTTATCATCTGCTGATCTTTTATCCCTGAGGCCATTTTCCCTGACCACTCCCCACTCCCCACTGCCAAATCTTCTCTTTTCTGAGAATTCTTCAATGAAGTGAGGAGGAGGAGGAGGAGGAGGAGGAGGAGGAGGAGGAGGAGGAGGAGGAGGAGAAAAGGGAGGGGGAGGAGAGGAAGGAAGAGGGGAGGAAGAGGAGGAGCCGTGGAGAGGGAGAAGGGGGAGGAGGGGGAGGAGGGGAGGAGGGGAAGGAAGAGGGGAGGAGGGGGAAGAGGAGTGAAGGGGGAGGAGGGAGGGGGAGGAAGAGGGGAGAGGGAGAAGGGGGGAGGAGGACAGGGAGAGGGAGGTGGCGGCAGGGCTCTAGCCCTCAGGTGAGCTGCCGGAAGGGGAAGGAAGCCCAGAGCAAGTTTGTAGTACAGAGGGTTCCAGCTCAGGGAGCCTCCTCCCCACAGCTCCTACTCCCTACTTAGGGGGAGCCAAGGACAGTTGCCATCTGGGGCACCTTTCATGGGGAGTTAGGAGGCGATGCAAAGCTCAGACATAACTGTCAGTGTGATCATAAGGAAGCAAGTCCCTTCACTGCTGTGGGCATCAGTCTCTTTGTCTGTACAACGAAGGGGCTGGAATCAACGCCCCTTCCTGGTCTAAAGCTATGATACTATGAGTCCACTGAAAATGTTTGTAACTGGAGTGGGGGGAAAGCACAGGAAGACCAACCAATAAGGACTCAGTTCTTAGAGCACAAACAGACTGGCTTTTCCTGGTGGTTACACAGAGCCTGGAGTTCAATACAACACAAGGAAGTTTGTGTGATGACAAAAAGTCTGTAATTGGCTGCATTCCAGACAAGGATGGTTCAGGAGAAGCTGAGCCAGGACTGAGCTCCCATACAAGAGGCTCTGCCCAGCCATCTCTCTTTTCCTTCCTGACACCACAGGAGGCAAGAATTTCTGGGTGCTTCTGGGCTGGGGTGCGGGAAGGGCAGCTGCCCTCTGTCCCCAAAGAACACACCGTCCCCTTATTTGTTCTTTCCTGACTTTAGGCGAGTGAGCATTGCAAGATGAGAATGCCCAGGTGTGAGGTTGTGTGAGATGAGGAGGCTGGCCAGTCATCAGGAAAGGTGATGGACTTTTACACAGTGTGAGGCACTGTGCTCAGTGCTTTTCAGATATCACTTCATGTGACCCTAACAACAGCCCTGGAATGTTAAGTGCTATTATTATTCCCCATTCTACAGTTGAAACTGAGGTTAAGTGGCTTGTCCAGGGTCACATAGCTAGTATGTGTCTGAAGCTGGATTTTAACTTAGGTCTTCCTGACTCTAAGCCCAGGACTCTATCTCTTGTTCCACTGTCTGCCTCATAATCAGAGATCCCAATGACAGCTGAAGTCAGTGGCAGAGTTCATCCCAGTGAAATGGTGTGCCACAGACAAAGTGCCTAGAGATGGCTACGACATTGTACAGAGTCACAGGAGGATGGCAATGGTGGCAGAGATACTCGGCAGAGGCACTGAGCAAAGGCTCCATCTTAAGAACTGCACAAAAGCCCACCAAGGGAGCTACAGACTTCCAGAGCCGGGAGTCTTGAGGTACCCTTTGGTTCCACACTGATGTGCTTGAAGTTTGAGCTGGTTCAACTGGGGACCTTTCCTGTTCAAGGGGAATATGCACCTTGTTGGAGGGAATTATGGTATATCCACTGTTCTTGCCATAACATTTCAGTAAATTTGTTCTGTAAAAGCTAATGAGGTTCAACTGGTTGATTGATAATGAGAAGCACACTGGTGGGGGCTCAGAAGCTATAGTATTTAAAACCTCAACCCCTCAGGGTTATCCCTAGAACCCTAAGATCCCTAAGAACCCTAATACAAGCTTTTATAGGAGGCTTCCTAATTGTTTTCCCCTGAGGACATTTCCCACTTCTTTGTTCCCAGGCAGTGGGTGTAAACCACACTTATCTCAAGGACATAATCCTTACAGCTGTGTGTTTGAGCTCCTTCTTGGGGGATGGGGAACCAAACCAAGCCTGGTAGCAGGCTCTTCAGCTGAGAGGGCTTATTCAGCCATCAGGGTCAGAGTCCCACTGGCCTGTGGTCCTCTACAATCCTCCATAGAAAGAACAGAAACTCCTAGAGACCAGGGACTTCTGCATTTCAGTTGTTATACCTCTAGTGTTTAGCATAATGCTGGGTACATAGGGTAGGCAATTAATAAATGCTGGTTGATAATAACATAATAATAATAATAATAAATGGCAAATAATAAAGGACTGATTGAGGAAGGATTGTATAGTAGAAACAATACTGGACTTGGAGTCAGAAGATCTGTGTTCAAATCCTGCCTCTCATGACAAGCAGAATGCTGTCAGAAAAAACTGGGAAGACTTAACATGAACTGATACAGAGAGAAGTGAACAGAACCAGGACAACATTGTACAGAGTAACAGCAACATTGTAGCAATGATCAACTGTGAATGACTTAGCTACTTTCAACAATACAATGATCCAAGACAATTCTGAAGAACTCATGACTAAACAAGCTATCTGTCTCCAGAGAAAGAAATAGAGTCTGATAGAGTCTGAATGCAGATCAAAGCAGACTTTTATAAGATTTATTTTCCTTGGTTGTTTTTTTATCTGAGTTTTCTTTTGCAACATGACTAATATAGAAATATTTTTACATGATTATACATATAACCTATGTCAAATTGCTTGCCTTTAGGATAAGGAGGGAGGGAGAGAGAGAATTTGGAACTCAAACTTAAGAAAAAGGAATGTTAAAAATTGGTTTTGTATATAATTAGAGAAAATAAAATATATGTATTTTTAAAATCCTGCCTCAAATGCTCTGTGTGATGATGGGCAAGTAACAATCTTTCTGAGCCGCAGTGTCCTCTATAAAATGAAAGGCTAGACAAATGGCATTGAAGGCCTCGCCCAACTCCAAGTCTGTGATCTTTTGATTGATATACTAATTCAACAGACAACTTGTCCAACTTCATGCCATGTGTAGACAATAGCCATTTGTCTTCCATTTGTTTTTTTTCCTGGATAGGTTTCCTTTTCTTGGCAATAATACTATGGGTGAGTTGTTTTTTTCCCCTTTCTTTTGGGACATCCCCTCCCTGAGATATCCTGTAAAATAATCCTTCTTTGCTTTCAAGGTTTCACCTTCAGCCAAGAGTTCCAAACATGTACTTGATCTTGTCTATTGATCTTTGATCGACTTTGATTGGTCAATTGACTTGCATTTAAGTGCTGACTATATGCCAGGTTACTGTGTCTAGACCGAGGGATTCAAAGAAAGGCAAAACAAAAAAAACTAGTCTTAAGGGAGCTCGGGTCTTAAGGGGAGAAGATACACAAATGACAGTAGGTAAACAAACCAAAGACTGGATGTATTGAGGACAATCTCAGTGGGAAGGCACTAGCTTTCAGGGGGTGAAGACAGGATTCCTGTAGAAGGTGGCATTTTAGCTGGGACTTGAAGGGAACTAGTGAAGCTCAGAGGCAAAAATGAGGAGGAAGAGTATTCTAAGCATGGGGGACCATGAGAGAAAGGTGGTAGGAATGATAAAAATAGCTTCTATTTGATCCTATATGTAACAGGGAGAATTTATGGATGGGGGTAGGGGAGGGCAGGCCAGACACATTTAGGAAGATCACATTGGTGGCTAAATGGAGGATGGACTAGAGGTGGGGGGCACTGAGGCAGGCAGACCCCTCCCCCCTAAGCAGGGCATGTGCCAGGGTTGGGGGGCCACATCAGAGGAGAGAAGAGGTATATTGAGAGATGTGAAAATGAAATCAACAGGAATTGCCTCTTTGTCATCTTCCTAATAGCTTCACCTATCAGTGTTCTGGGATGGTTTGGCTTAGTTGGGCCTCCTGACACACTTCCTGCTGTGGATTTGTTTTCTTCTCCATCGCCACTTCCTGTTTTGCAAAGTGATGCTGCTCATAACCTGTCTTCTTCCTCTGGGACATTTTCCAGATGTTTGTACTCTAGATGGGCATTGGTCTTGGCTGCTACTTGGCAAAGGAAAACAGGTGCTTCTGGGCTAAGGTCATTGCTAGACTCTTTGTACTTTGCTGACTGCATTAGACAGATTAAACATAAAGAAAATCGGGCATTCTGAGTCAATGTCTTTGCCTTTTTCCTTTTCCCATTTTTCAGTGTCAAAGGATTGTTTGAATAGGTCAGATTGGAGGTGCTGTATTCACAGGCAGTGACCTCTTGTGTTTACCTTTCACTTGGTGTTGGTTTTGACCTTTTCTCTAATTCAGAAATGACTCCCCTGGCAAGAATTAGTTGTTTTCTCTGTTAAGACACAGTCAGTTGTGTGTGTGATGATTGTTGCTCATCATGTCTCATGCTCTCCAACTCTGCTTGGAGAAAGTAGTCCAAGTCGCGTTTCCTCCCCATGCTCTTCACTGTCTTCCCCTTTTTGCAGTTAAGTTAGCCAGCCTCAAAGGGCCAGTTAACTTGGTCCAGAAGGACCTCCTAATTTTCAGTCTGGACCCTCACACTAGCGCCCTGGGTCCAGTACTAGAGATATGTGGCTAGTCCTAGCTTTCTTGGGCCCAGAGGAAAAGAGGGGGAGTCTATGTCAGGGAGATGGAGGAGGCTGTTTTGAGCTCCCAGAAGGATGGGAATGGGGCAAGCTAGAGGAGCTGCAGTGCCAACCCCGGGGTGGGGGGGGGCACAGACCTCACTGGCAGAGTCCAGGAGCCAGAAGCTTATTTTCTAATCCTTTTCATGCCTGGTGAGACTGAATCCTGACCATATCAGTGGCGATCACCCCATCTCCAATGACGTGGGTCTGCCGCCCCTTTGATACTGGCCAAGGTCCAACCACAAGGGTTCTGAAAACAATAGGAGGGGAATCTCTCTGCCCACATGAATGTCTTCCTCTGTTAATGGAAAGCAGTGGAGGATTATAGGTCTGGAGGCCCTTCCATCTAGCCCAGCTGCCTCAAGTTAGTTACAAAGGAGGACACTGAGACTCAGCAAGCTGAAGTGATTCATCCAAGGCAACACAGATATTACATGGCTGGATTAGGACTTGCACCTGGATCCCAGAGCCCTGGCACCAGGCGGGGGCTGTGGGGAGAGGATCTCTGGGCTGGGAGTCCACAGGCCTGGCTACAGTCTCATCTCTGCCTCTCTCTGTGACCTCGAGGCTAAGTTGCTAGACCTCTCTGGGCCTCTGTTCCCTCCTCTATAAAATCAGCATGATAACTATGACTTTGCCAACATCACAGGGACATTGGAGGAAGCTGAAAAATCAGGAGCATGAGTGTTATAGGAGATCCAAGAAGCACCAGTTGGGTCCTGGGCCCAGTCTGTTCCTAGAGAGTTCCAAAGTTTCACAAAGCGGTGCCTCTGAGCATCCCAGTGATAGAGTAAACTATTAGCCTCAGTTGGGGAAACTGAGGCTCATCGAGGGGGGGTGATGGAATACCCCCCAAGGATTCCAGGGCCATTTCTTACAGGAAGCCTTTCTTGACCTCCCCCCATCCCCTCCCAATCATTTGCACTCCCTACAGAAAGATTCCTTGGTATTTATTTTTTGTACAATTATCTCTGGGTTGTTTGCCCTAGTGGACCACAAGCTCCTTGAAGGTGGGGAGTTTTCCCCTTCTTATCTTTGCTTCCTTGGGGCCTAGCCTGGTGCCTGGCACAGAGAAGGCAAATGTTTGATGATTTGAAGTAAATAGCTACCTCCCTAGTAAGTGGAGAAGCTGACACTAGAACCCAGGCTCCATGGCAGTAGCATCAGGGGACCATAGATTTAGAGCAGGAAAGGACTGTGGAGGTAACATCTAGGTGATGCAGTGGAGACTGTGCTGGGCCTGGAGTCAGGAAGACCTGAGTTCAAATCTAGCCTCAGACACACACTAGCTTTGTGACCCTGGGCAAGTCACTTGACCCTATTTCCCTTTATTTCCTCATTAGTAAAATGAGCCAGAGAAGGAAATGGCAAAGCACTCCGGTATCTTTGTAGAGAAAACCTCAAATGGGATCATGGAGAGTTAGACACAACTGATAAATGACTGAACAACAACAAGTTTCTAAGGTCATGAATATCATCCCGGTTTTACAGAGTGAGGAACTGAGGCTCAGAACATTCCAATGACTCAGCCCCAGGTCAGTGAGAGAGCCATTGGAAAGATGGGGCCAAAGCTTGGGCCTCTTGGCTTCTCACCCAAAGCCTATGGAGTGAGAGGGTCTGTGTTCAAATCCTGTCTGCCACATACTCACTATGTGAGCCGGTCTAGTCCTCTCAGCAGCTGAGCATCCTCTAGGGGAGGGCTGATGTTGTCACACTTGGGGGCTGTTCCCAGGCTCCCTTCTGTCTTTGTGACTTTTCTCATCTTATGCCCACAGTGTGGCAGCATTAGGATCCTGAGTGATAAACCTGCTCAGAATCCACGGATCTTCTCTTGGGCCTTCTGGCTCCAGGTAAGATACCGGTATGGACTCACCTCTTCTCCAGGACTCACTCCTCCCAGCTTCCCAGGGAAGGGAAGGGAATGTAAAGAAGAGGAAGGAAGAAGCAGGCATTCAGATCCCTCTGCCCTCCTGTCAGGCCAGGGGCAGGTCACTGGCTAACAGAAGCTTGGTAATGGGCTGTCCAAGCTTGCCTGGCAGCACAGAATAAGGTGCCATGGAACCATGAGAAGGCAGGAGGATTTCAGTAGAAGCAATATAGGACAGCACATGTGTGGACCCTCCCAGAGCTGGCATTTCCTGTCCTAAGCCCTTCCCCAGGTCTAACATTCCTTGTTCTAAGGCCCTCCTATCTCTGGCATTCCCTGTTCTAAGCCCCTTCCCAGCTCTGACATTCTCTGTCCTAAGCCTTCCCAGTTCTGACCTTCTTTGTTCTAAGCCCCTTCTCAGCTCCAGCATTCCCCATTCTAATATCTCTCCCATCACTGACTTTCCCTGTCCCAATGTCCTATCTCATTTCAGGGCCTCCTTTCCTCACTTAGCTGGGCTTTTCCGGTTGCTGTCTGTGGTCCTGACCTATGACCTTCCTTGTGGGTGGGGAGGGCCATTCCTGTGGGAGCTGCCACCCCATTTGGGGAACAGAACTGCCTGCGCCCTTTCCCTGTTCTCTGGGGACTTTCTCCAGGGAAGGAAGGCAGAAAGACCAGTGGCTGCAGCTGGCTTCTGGCTGGCCCATGCTAGGTCACTGCTGAGATGACCCAAGGTCACATGATGGTCAGGGCCAAGGCCCAGTAAAGAACCATTCTAATTATTAGCTTCACCTTGCTATTGCTAGTCCAGTCCTCCACAGTGACCTTATTGAACTGTGCCCCGGGGGCTCCCTCCTGCCCGGTGGGGAAAAGGCCCTCTGGGAGCTGGCAGCCTGGCTAGTGAGGAGGATCTAAGGGGGGCAGGGAGATCCAGGGGGAGCCCAGCTCAGGAAAGGTGAATTCAGGGCCCCATTTCTGAGCCTCTCCTATGACTCATGGGGCCAGAGGCAATTCCAAAAGAATGACATGAGTCTCTCAGTTGCCTTGTGGGTCTTCCCTAGGTTTCTCCAACCTCTGCCCTTGATTGGCTGCCAGTCACTTCCTCCTGCCCCACCTACCATGATCTGGGGAGAAGGAGAAGGAGGGAAGAAAGAGGAGGGGGAAAGAGAGGAGAAGGAAGGGGAGAAAAGGGAGGGGGAGGAGGAAGAGGAGGTGACCACACAACCTCAGCAATACTAACCAACAGGTTATGCCAAAGACTGGCAGTGATTCAAAGGCCACTTGCCAATACCTTGTGATCAGGCTGAGGCTGCCCATTCAAGCCTGGGGACCCTGGTCCATGCTGGTCAGTAGGATCAGAGAATGACCGGCCATCTGGTGAGCAGTCCAGTTCCCTGCTCTGTGGCCCAAACAGCTGTGCCTGGGATGACTTCCTGGTTCTCACACAAAGGTCCCAGGGAAAAAGTCTCTCCCCATCCTCTTACCCCCATTATCTGTTAACAAGGATTTCTTGGCAGGCAGCTTAGGGACAAGATGGGCACCCAGGGCAGAGGAGGAAGGGAAACAAGGCTGGCTGGTTGGTTTTCATTCTTCGTTCTTGAAGAGTACCAAAATGATATCACTATGTTGGGGTCAAGGTACAGCATATCAGTGGTGGCTGATCAGACCAATGCAAGCTTGGAAGTCTCTGCCACAGGCTGGGCACAAACAGTTTCTATGACAGGGTAGAGACGTTATGAAGGGCAGACCGTGCCCTTGCTACCCATAGTTAGGCCCTTTGGCTCCATTCAGCATCCATACCATCCATTCACAGAAGCAGCATTTCAGGGTTAGGAGGGATGTCTGCAATCATCTAGCCCAACCCATATCCACTGTCAAGCAACCTATCCCCAAGTATTTACCAAATTCCCATTATGTGTGAAGCAATGTGGCCCAAGCCTTGGCTCAGTCTCTGCCTCTGATGTCCTCATAGTTTCCTCATCTGCAAAATGAGGGCTTTGGATTAGGTAACAACTCATACCCCCAGCAGCCCTCAGTCTCTGATCCCATGCACACATAGAGGAAATGCAACATTTATACTAAGTCCATTCTCCATAGGTTTGGTGGAGGGGACCCCTTTAGCAGCTGGAGGGAGCAGGAGAGGCCTCCTGGAGAAGGTAGCACCTGAGCTGAGTTCTAAAGGAAGCTCAAAATTCTAAGAGGCAGAAGGGTGAAAAGAGAGAGTTGTGGGCATGGGAGGCTGGATCAGAGAGGGCAGAGAATGGCAGTAAGGGGCCAGGGAGGAGCCAATGTGGAGGCTTGGGGAGCAGGGAAATGGTTTATATCTGCTTTGTTTCCAGGTCTCTGCTTCCACAAAAAGGCCTGCTCTGGATATCTGTGTGTTTCTGGGCTCTATCTCTGGCCAGCTTGGGATGAATACTAGCTATAAAATCTCTGGCCTACGGCAAGGGACATTTTACTCCATCTTAACCTAATGCCAAATTTTAGCCTCTGTTTGGAGGCCTCTTCTGTGAAGCAGCCCCAGCCCCTCCCATGCTTGGATGGCAGGAAGAGTTTTCAAACATAGCACTTAAATTATTGACTTTTATACGATTTTATCTGGGAACTGTCCAATCCATCTAATCTCTTATCTTCTAGATGATCCTTTGAATCCTGGTGGATTGGAAGGTGGAAGGTGGCTCTCAGGCTTCCCCCTCCCCCTCAGGTCACACATCCCCACTTCCTTCAACTACCCTATATCTGCCATGACTTGAGCGGCCCTCACCATCCTGGCTGTCTTCCTCTGGACAACCTTCAGCTTATCGCCCTCCGTTTTCTGAAAACTTTTTTTTCAACTAATAAGTATTTATTTTCCTTCTTTCCCACTCTCCTCTGCTCCATTGAAAAAGAGGAAAAGTCAAAGCTCTTTTAACAAATGTATATAGTCAAGCAAAACCCATCCCCACATTGACCACATCCATAAACATCTGTCTTCTTCTCCATCTCTGCCAGGAGAGGAGTAACAGGCTTCAGCAGCCATCCTTGAGAACTGTGATTGTTTGTTGTCCCCACCAGAGTTCTTAAGTACTTCAAAGCTGTTTATCTTTGTAACATTGTTGCCACTCTATAAATTGTTCTCCTGGTTCTGCTCCCTTCAGTCTGCATCAGTTCACATGAGTCTTCCCAGGTTTCTCTGAAACTGTCTCATCATTTCTTATGATACATCATATTCCACAACATTAACATATCAGCCTTTCCTCACTGGGTGGGTTCCTCCTTATTTCCAGTTCCAGTTTTTTGCTACAGCTCCCCCCAACACACACACACACACACACACACACACACACCCCTTCCATAATTTTTATTTGTACAGAAGAATTCTTTTACTTGTTCTTTGATCTCTCTAAGGTATAGCCTAATTAGTGGTATTCCTGAGTCAAAGGATATATGCACAAGTTTGTAGCTTTCTGGGGCACAGCTCCAGCAATAATAAAAATGTCTAACATTTATTAAGCCCCTATTATGTGCTAGGCCCTATGTTAAGGGCTTTCCCAATGGTATCACATTTGAACCTCACAACAACCCTTGTAGGTAGGTGCTATTATTTTCAAACTGTGGCAGAGGCAAAGGGATTTACCCAAGGAATATGACAGCATATTAATGGACCTGTTTTACCAAAACTTCTCCAACAATGGCCATTTTCCTTCAAAACAAAACAAAAAACCATTACTAATCTGAGGGTGTGAAGTATCAACCTCCTTCTTAAACTATGGGCCCCCCTGGACTGAATCCAATTCTCTTGATGTGGTCTGACTCTCTGTCCTATTCCTAGAGGGTCTGCCTCTCTCTATGCTGAGTCAGACCAAGAAACCAAGAAGGAAGCAGGGAGGGCAGCAGCCATGGGGTAGTCCCCTCTGGCCCGATGCCCTGGCAAATGCACTCTGTGGGGCCATACACACACTAGGCCCACGAGGACGGCTGCCATTTGACCCAGTGGCCCTTCTGGGCTTGTCTGACCTGCTTTGGGATAAGCATTTACCCATCCCAGCCAACAGCAGGCTCAAAGTCTAAGCTAGTCCCAAGGGTCAAGCCCATGAGGCTCCAGGGAAGGGGGCAGGCCTGCGTGGGAGTGATGCTGGAAATTTCCAGCTGTTTGGGGGACTGAGGAGGGGCAAAGTCTAAGGCCACCCTGTCATAAAAGGAGGGTTGCAGAGCCTCAGCTGACTGGTTTGTGCTCTTTGGATGGACACGTCAACACTGCAGTCTGCTTCTGCACATCTGACTTTACCTCCCGGAAACCTTTCCCTTCCCAGGCCCCACCCCCAACACGCTCAGGAAGCCATTAGGAGGTGGCTTACACTCCCTGCCCTGAACTTTGGCCGATGTCGGGATGTCGACTTGACCACATGGACCAGCGCCTTCCTGATCGATGTCAGTCACCCAGCCACCCAAGCAAAGTGATTGCTCCCAAATTAGAAACGGGTGTCCAGGCCTGGGGCCAACATGGCAGGTGACCAGGCCTACTGCCAAGGTGGGAGGCTTGGAACAGAAAGTCATATACTCTGTCAGACCTGTTATCTGTGGAAGCTGGTGGTGCCCAGTGGTTTTTCTTTGTTCACAGGGGTGTGTGTGTGTGTGTGTACACATTTGAATATACGTGTATATATACATGTATGTGCATGTACACACATATTCACATATATATATATATAGACATTGTATGTGTTATAGACTATACACACTCACACAGGAATGACTTTGTTGTGAGAACAATGATGCCAATGACCAGATGATCCCAGGTCCTTCCAGTTCTAGATCTGATGAGTCAGGCTGTTAAGCATTTATTAAGTACCTACTATGTGCCAAGCTCTGATCTTTCCTGCTGATCAGCCACCCAGGACCAGGAACAAGTTTCAGAGGGACACCGATTGCAAGGAGGATGGTGGGTGGAAGGCAGCTGTCCCACGTTCAGTTCAATCATCACTTGTGATATACCTACTGTGTACAAGGCTTAGTGACCTGTGAAACAGCACAAATCATGCAAGACCACGTGACTGGCAAAGCAGGCAGACAGCCCCACCATAAGCAAGAGTGAGAGCTGAGCCAGAGACTTCCCAGTTGATACAACAAGCTCCTACTATGTGCAGCCCTGCAAGAGGTCCTAGGGGAAGAGAGAGGCAAGACAAAAACAATTCTGGCCCCTATTCCCAACTGGCATGGAAAGAGGGAAAGGACAGCTTCCATTGGCTAAACCCCGCACAAGAGAGTTACAGAAAATGGCAGACAGGGATTGCTCAGGCTAGAAGCGTGTTGAGGTGACAGTGTAGAACCATGCAGGGAGTATCCTCCGACGAGGTCGGGAGCTGTGGGAGTATTGGAGTACAGACAAGGTGAGACTGTGGTCTCCTGACCCCTGAGATGTCCTGAAGCTCATCACCCCCTGCAGCCAGGCCCACCTGCCAGGAACTTCGGGGTGTAGCTCAGAGGTCCATACTACTCTTCATGACCAAACACAAATACAAAGTTGTGTCCCTTTGGCCCCTGCTTTGTATTGTCCAATCACAGACAAGGTGGACCCTAGAGATCCAGCCTGGTCATTTTACAGATGAGGAAACTGAGGCCCAGAGCGTGGAAGGCTCTCGTTCAGGGTCACACAGTGAATAAGAGCCAGGACACCTTTAAATAGATATATAACAGATTACACATAATATAGACGTATAATAATTAATAATCATAATATTTGCAAAGAGCTTTAACCTAGGTTATATCATGTGATCCCCACAACAACCCTGGGAAGTAGTCAAGCAGTCAATAAAACACACACTTATTAAGCTCCTCCTATTTGCCAGGCCCTGTACTAAGTGATGATACTAAGGCAAAAGTCACTAGATTCAAGGAGCTCACAGTCTAATGGGGACACAAGCAACACAATTATGTACAAACAAGCTGAGAAGGGCTGGACTGAAGGCAGGCGCCACTGGGGAAGGCTTCCTGGAGAGGTGGGCCTTTAGGCTGGACCTGAAGGAAACAGAGAAGCCAGGAGGCAGAGGTGAGGATGGAGGGCATCCCAGGCACTGGGACGGCCAGACACCCATCTGGAGGTGAGAGATGAGCAGGAGGGCATCCCAGGCACAGGATGGCCAGAGACCACACCTGGAGGTGAGAGCTGAAGTGTGAGGAGGCTGAGGTCATGGAAGGAAGAGTGGTTGGGGGTACAGAGGGTGACAAGACTGGAAGCAGGGCTAGGGTATGAAAGACTTTGAAGGCCAAACAGGGTTTTCAAGTTGATCCTATCGGCAATAGGGAGTGCCAGGAGATTACTGATGGGGGCCATGACATGGTCACACTTTGACAGCTGAGGGAGAACGGACTGGAGTGGGGAGAGACTTGTGGCTAGGAGGCCACTTGACAAGTGTGGAAATGGAGGCTAGAAAGGTTCAGTGACATGCCCAGGGTCACACAGAAAATATCTGAAACAAGACTTGAAGTCGGATCCTCCTGACTCCTGCCTCTCACACGGCAACTTCAGGTGCTACTTCCATTTCACAGATGGAAAAACTGAGGTTCCAAGAGGGGAAGCAACACGTGGGAGTATCAGCGACGGGGAGGGAACCTGGAGGTTTTCAGTTCCGCCTCTGACGCTAACTTTGCGATCCTGGGCGAATCACCCAACCACTCAATTTCAGGCTCGTCATCTGTGAAAGCCGACAAGCGCAGCTAGCGTGCTAAACGCGGCCCGAGAGGCTCCACGGGAGAGTGCACGCACAGCCCTGCACGGACCCTCGTCACTGCCCTTCCCTCCGGCCTCCCCAGCTTAGCGTGTCCCTGCTCCAGGGGAAGCCGATGGGGCAGAGCGCCCATACCGTCCCTCGGAGCAAAGGGCGGCGGTGTTCTTTCCGGTGAGCTCTGGCAATCGTAGTTTGAAGCAAAGCCAGGCGGAGAAAGCTGGAGAAAGAAAGGTCTCTTGTCAGAAAAGGGGCGGGGCCCCAGCCCTTCTAGTTCCTCAGGCTGCCTGTGCACTGGCCCCGCCGTGCCAAGAGGAGCTGGGCCGGGCAGCTGGGACCAAGGGCAAACAGAGGCAGAGAGAGCGTGAATGCCAGGCTTGTGCTCCAGGGAGCCCAGCTGGAAGGGTCGGAGAAGGCAGCGCCCTGGAGAAGCTCGGAAACATGGGCTTGGGCCCTCTGAAATTCACTGGGCACCAGAACCCCACCAACGCCAAGAAAGGGGTGGGACTTGCCCATGGTCCCACAGCTGGGACCAGAACCCTGGCTTCCCGACCCCAGGTCTAGAGTGGCAGGGCGGGGGGGGGGCACTTCTCCCTCTCCGGAGCCCCAGCTCTGAGATGCAGTCTGGGCAAAGCTCAGTTCAAGCTTCAGGGGGCTCATCTGTCCACTTGCCCCTGGCCTGGGCAAGGGGCTAACGCCCACATCCACAGCTGGCCTAGACATAGACATAGTAGGTGGCTGCCGGCAGCCTCAGGTTCAAACGATCCAAACGGGGCTCCCAAATCTCTCCCTGCTTCCTAAAATTCTGACTCCTCAGACTAACGTATTTCTTCCAGAAGCCCCTGCCTTGTTCACACAGATGAGCTTCAGAGATTGGTGGCTGTGACTGGATTGGTACTGGACATGGGACCAGGAAGACCAAGGGTTCAAATCCTGCCCTAGACAAGCCCCTTAAACTCTCTCAGCTTCAGTTTCCCCATCTGTCAGACAGGAATAATGATGACTGTTCAATTTTTTGGCCTCCTAATTCCACTCCTGAGGTGCTTCTTGGAGCCTCCATTTTGGGGAACATCCCCGACCCTCCCAATTTGGCGCCATCCCCCACCTCTCCGTTCCTTCCTCCTTCCCTGCCCCCCAGCTTTATGGCTCCTTTTATGGACTAGGCTCCCATCTGGCAACCAGTGCTGGTGAGGCCACAGCCCAGAAGGGAGAGTCCTGGGCCCTGTCCAACATCAGGATCTGGCAGGGTGCTCTGCCCCTGCCCCTGCCCCCTAAGGACCATGGGATCTTCCCTCTGGCTCAGGCTCAGACCCATTAGAGGGGGAGCTTCTTGAGGGCAGGGGCTGCCCCCTGCTCCACACAGCTGAGCAGATGCTTTGCACAGAGTAAGTGCATCCTAAGGGGTCACTCACTCACTCACTCATTTGTTCATTCACTCATTCATTCATTCCTTCATTCCCTGCTCTCAGGTCTCTCTCCCACCTTGCCCCCCATCCCCTCAGCTCCGAGCTGCCTCTGCTGGGCTCTGACAATCCTTCCAGAGCCTCTCAAACAGGACTCAGAAACCAGGCAGCAGCCCCTCTGGTCTCTGAGCAGAGGGGCCCCAGCCCCTGCACAGGAAGTGAGGCAAGCCTCCCCTGTCTTTCTGAGAGATCCTGGCGGTCAAGGTACAGATTCTAGGAATGGGGCGAGGGCCCCTTGGCCCTAGGACAGGCTGTGCTGTTCTCTTCCTTCCCTTTTGTTCCCTGCCACAGTCTGGAAGGGCCCTTGGTCTGCTCCCCATCCCCGGCCCCACTTCCTCCACTCCCTCCCCAAGAGCCTCCTTCCTAGGCACTGCATATCCATGGCTTCTCCCTCCTGGGCCCCCTGCAGGAGGTCCAGAGTGTCTAGGACTGGGAAAAGGACAGGGGAGGAGCTGGAGAGTGAGGGGAGGCCCTTCTGAGCCTAGGATCCCTCCCTCTCCAAAGGGAGCAGACCTCTGCATTTGACAGGTGTAGAAACTAGGACCCAGCAAGAGAAAAGAAAGTGCCCAGGCTCCTTCCCAGGGCTGGAAGAGGCCTCTGAGGCCAGCCAGCCCATTTTACAGATTTCAGAGGAGGGATTGGAACCCAGGTTCTCCACTTCTGACTCCAGCGTTTTCACACACACACACACACACACACACACACACACACACACACACACCCCAGGATTTAGAATTATATGTATCCCCATTGGACAGAGGAGACCCACAAAACTCAAAGCAGGTCAGTGAATCTTGCCCCAAGGTCATCCTTAGAGTAAACTGCCTGCAGCCCCAGAGTCCTCCTCATGGCCCCTTTTGGATGTCCCCACTCCCTTTGTAGCCCTTACCCAGCCAAGGTGAACGCCTGAGCACAGGCACTCAGGAAGGCTCATACACTCATAAAAATAACACACACACAAACACACACTGACATACTCATGAACATTCATACACACATACCTCACAATTCACTTATACATACAAACACTTGCACACACATGCACACTCATATAACATATACATCCCTCATAATACACATACAAACACACACTCTCCAACACACAAACTCACAATACAAATGCACACGAATACACACACCTCATATACTCACTTATAGACACACTTGCACACATACTCAGACACACTCATGCACACTCATACACACATATACACATACCTCATAACACAAACACACATACAAACACATACACACACTCATGCACACTCATATACACATACTTCATACACTCACTTATACACACAAATACACTCCTGCACACTTATACACACACACACCTCATGCATTCACACATACACAAACACTTGCACACACTCACATACATGTACACACAAAGTTGGGAGGTCACAGCATGGTGGGGGGGGCGGGACAGCCAGTGACAGGGGGCAGCAGCCACTGACTGTGGGTCTCATTTTCCTTGCTTCAGCCCTCCCTCCCTGCAGGCAGACTGCCCTCCTCCAAAGGGCAGCCTGAGTGGTGCTTGCCATCTCCTGGAGATAGATGGTAAAGTCCAGCCCAGCCCCAAAGGGTCCCCAGATACTCTGGGCGGAGGCCTCCATGAGGAGGCAGAGTCAGCAAGGGACATAGAGGCTCCAGGAAGAAAGCCCGGCCTCCTCTGACCACCTGTAACAACCATGTGCCTGTGTGTGTGTGTGAGGCCATATATCTCCTTTTCCTACTCTCTGCCTGACAGACACAGAGACAGCCAGCAAGCATTTATTACAGATCATGGATTTAGTGTGGGAGGGCCTTCACTTTACAGGTGAGGACACTGAGGCTTTGCAAGGCTGAGGGGCTGACCACCTGGCCTTGTGCCAGGCACCACAGAGACAGACATGGGCCTGTCTTTGCCCTCAGGGAGGGAGGCAGGAAGACCACACATGCACAAGGGATACAAAGTGTGTAACAAGGGGAAGGGGAGATAGTTTCAGGGTGGCAGGAGAGGCCCCACATTGTCCTGGGATGCTTCTTTGAGCCCTGATCTTCCCTACCGGGTGCTCCAATCTTCCCAGCATTCCAGTTACTGCTCAGGGCAGCACTCCCTCTTGACATACCAGCCCCAGCAGAGGTGTCCTCGTCCCCTGTGCCTCCACCCTTGGGCCTCTTCCCCAGTACAGTGAGAAATGCACCATCAGTGGAACAGCTTGACCAGAAGGACATACTTTGCCCAACTGAGACCTTGCCTTCTTGGTGGGGATTCCATTAAGAGCACCCAGGCCTATTGTGTTAGTTGTTCTGGCTACCTATGTGCTTTGTACCTATGCTTTTTTTTTTTTTTTGAGGGGGAAAGACAAGGCAATTGGTGTTAAGTGACTTGCCCAAGGTAACACACCTACTTAAGTGTCAAATGTCTGAGGCTGGATTTGAACTCAGGTCCTCCTGACTCCCTGAATAGGGCTGGTGCTCTATTCACTGCACCACCTAGCTAACCCTGTACCTGTGCCTTTCTACTAGTGTACTTTTTGTATGTAATCATCTGTGTGCTGGGGGATACAGCCACTGGGATAGGGTTGGCCCTGGGGTCCTGCCACAGTAAGCACCATTCAGTTAAATCCAAGAAGCATTTATTAAGCACCAACTATGTGCCATGCCCTGGAGATGCAGAGACTAAAATGAAGCAGTGCCTGCCCTCAGGAAGCTGACATTCTACTGGGAGGGGGACACAATGTATGCAGAGAAGCCAGTGGAAGACTTGGGGATGTGGAGAGCAGTGTACCAGTGAGAGTCACAAAAGGGGGAGGACTTAGCACCTACTATGTGCCAGGCAAAGACCGTCCCTGCCCTCAAGAGACAATGTGGAAAGATCTATACAGACCAGACCTGGGGCAGTGGGCAGAGCACCAGACTTGGAGTCAGGAAGACTCATCTTCCTGAATTCAAATCTGGGCTCAGACACGTGTGACCCTGGGCAAGTCACTTCACCCTGCTGGCCTCTTCCTCATCTGTAAAATGAGCTGGAGAAGGAAGAGGCAAACCAGTCCAGTGTCTTTGCCAAGAAAACCCCCAATGGGGCCACAGGGAATCGGACAGGACAGAAAAGACTGAACCACAAATAAGAGAAATAAAGAGTAAAGGGCGGGGGAGGCATCAAGGTCAAGAGGGAAGAGGGAAGACTGCTTGGGAAAGATGGGATTTGGGCTGGAACTTGGAGGAAGCCTGGACAAAACATTCATAAGGTGCTGACCACGGGTCTGGCACCGTGCTAAGCACTGGAGAGACAAAACCAAGGCCAAAGGACAGCTCCTGCCCCCAGAAAGCTGCCCCTCCAGCAGGGGAAGACAGCAGGAGGGAATGTGGGTGGGGAGGTGCCACAGCCCTGAGAGTGAGCACGGGAATCGGCTGAAGCAGTGGCAGGGCCCCCCTTTAAAGCCTCTTCTCTCCCCAGAGGCCAGTGAGTGAAGGAATCTGGGAAATTCAGTAGGACTGAGTAACTAGTCCGAGCATCTCCCCACCTGTAGACATTCTACACCCAGCTGCCCTTGCCTGTGCCTTTCTACTAGTGTATTCTTTGTATGTGATCATTCGTTGCTGGAGGCAGCACCCTGACTTGCACAATGCCATATCTACACCTGTCTGGCCACCCCCCTCAAGGCTCTTCCAGTGCAGAAACTCCAGGAATCAGGATCCTCAGCCCCTTCTACCCCCAGGCGGGAGATGCTCCACAGTACATCAATATTTGTTTCATTTAATTAAAAAATCCTTTTGTCACATCTCCCAAAACTCTCAGCATAGGCTTGGATGCATCAGAGATGTTTAATAAATACCTACTGACTAATTATGTGATGTCTGGCTGGTTCCACTCTATGCCAAGCAATTAAGCAGAGTATTTGTGCTATAAGCAGGATTTGGGTTTGCCCTGGGGTGCTGAAATTGGGAGGGTGATTGTATTCCTTCAATAGATAGTTGTTGGCAAGAATTTGAGGTAGAATCCAAAGTGGGGTCTCCCCTGCCCTCCTGGCCCTCAGAAGGCCCCAAGATGTCCTTCTATCGCTATTTCCCTCCCCCATAGAACAGTGTCCAGGGGTCTTGTGCCCCAAAGTCTAAACACTTTTCCTTTGATCCTCCCTCCAAAGGAACTGTTCTCTGCCCTGGGATGTTTGGTGGGACTTGCATCAGGGTAAGAATAATTTCCAATTTGCCTGCTTGTCTTCTTGGTTCTGAAGGTCTTAGCAATGTCAGTTTTCCATCGTTTAGTATTTCAACAGGGTAGGCAGCTTTTCTCCCTCAGGTATTTTCCCCAGCATTCCTTGCTGGAGATGCTGCAATGGCTCCCTAGTGCCCCAGGGGCTAAAGCAATCTACTCCTAAAACCCTTCCCAAACCCAGTGATTACAGGCAACTTTGGGCACTCAACCCTCCAAGCAAGTGGCCTCCCAGCTATGACATTCCAGCTCCTGACTCCAGGCCTTCATTTTTCAAAAGTAATTTGTTTTCAATGAACAAAAATCTGATTTCTTTCTCACCGACTCCCCAAAAGGAAAAAAAACCCAACCTCAAACCTTTGTAACAAATTAAGTCAAGCAAAGCAAATCCTTATGCTGGGCCTCCTGGCCTTGGGCCAGGCCTCACCCCTTGCTTCTCCGGCAGCCACAAGGAAATGCCTGCAAGCTAAAAAACAGGCCACTTCCCTCTGGGTTCTCTGGGTGCTCCAAGGGCATATCTGGGGGGTGATTCAGGGTGGGCCGCTGACTTTTGTGGTGCAGTCTGTTTGCCCTGGAAGCCCTTGGAGCAAATGGCTGCCAGGCTCGGAGAGGTTTCTGAGGCTCTGGATAGTGACTTCCAGCCTGGTGGGTGTGTCATTCCTGGGTCCCCCAATGGCTTAGCCTCCCTCTGGCCCTGTGCCTCAGTGCCCTTTTAGAAAGCAGTTTTGTAGATTTGGAGAATGGGCCAGGACCATCCCTATCCTCCCTCCTTAGGAGAGTGCAGAAGATAAGAGAACTGGGGTGTGACCCTAGGCAAGTCACTTGACCTCTGTATGCCTCAGTCTCCTCATTTGTAGAATGGGGATAATACTAATATAATAATAATACTAGTACAATATATTATAATAATATTATATATTACATTATTATATACTATATACTGATATATAATAATATAATAATACTAATAACTCCCTCTCAGGATTGTCGTGAGAATTAAATCAGATAGTATATGGAAAGTGCTTTGTAAACCTTAAAAGTGTTTTTAATAGCCATAAATAATAATAAAATTAGCCATGAAAGCTGTCTATTATTAATATCTTATAAAGGATAAATGTATACTTAGGTTCAAAAACCCACCTTCACAAGCATGGGAGGAGGGAGACATGGTGAGGCAAAGATCTGAGGGCCCCATGGGGCCCACCTTCACCATAACAGGCTGCAGTGTGATGGTGCAGCCAAAAAGGCAGGCCTGACCTTGGGTCACCAGAGGAGAAATGGCCAAGCGTTTCTGCCAGGGAATCACAGCCAATGGGCAGCAGTAGCACTGGAGAGAAGACAGCCTTCTGACCATAAGAGGCATGCTGTCAGGGGACTCGGATCTCAGGAGCTCTGCAAACATTCTGGATGCCACAGCTTCAGAAGGGCTCTGATAAGCCAGAGAGCAGGCCAATGGGAGCAGCCACCAGTATGTGGAAGGGCCTTCAGGCTGAAGGGACAGAAACTGTCATCCTGGAGCAGAGAAGGCTTGCGGGGCTGATATGGGGAAAAGGCCCACTGGGGTTGAGTGACCTGTCCACAGTCCCACAGATAATGGAGAGCAGAGCTGGTGTAGGGATTCAGATACTGGGATCTCAGGTGCAGCTCTTGGCCCACAGGACCACAACCAGGACCAGAACCAGGACCAGAACCAGGGCCAGAACCAGGGCGCCTCCTTCAAACACAGCTTAAAAAGAGAGTGTGGTGGGGTGGAAGGGAGAGAGAGAGAGAGAGAGAGAGAGAGAGAGAGAGAGAGAGAGAGAGAGCTAAAGGCTGAGGGGAAAGAGGCAAGGGGCAGGCACGAATGGGCTGGGCCAGCACATCAGGAAGGGGACCACCCTTGGGAGCTGGAAGGGCAAACACACAGGGCAAGGGGCCAGGAGGACAGTTAAAGATTAACTCCCCTGCTTCCCCCCAACAAATATCATCTATCAGACACCAAAAGGCATGTGTCCTGTCCCCATCCCCCCACCCAGCCTGGGCTAGGCATTTGCCCAGAATATAACCCCAACTTGGGTGGGGGGGGTTGGTGAGAGGCAGTTTCCTTGCCTATCACAGAAGCTGGAGTCCCAGAGAATATGCTGGATTTGGAGTCAGAAAGTCCTGAGTTCATGTTCCCCTGTTACCATTTCCTGGCTCTGAGACCCACCCACCCCCCAGCCATTTATGCTCTCTGTCTCAGTTTCTTTCTCAGTCAAATGAGGGGATTAGACTAGATGGCTTCTTGAGGCCTTATCCACTTCCTGTATCTGAGATCCTGCAGTCTCCCCCAGTGATGGGGAGCTCACTACTTCCCAAAGAAGCCCATTTCATTTGGGGGCCGTTCTGAGTTTTCCCTTTCAACACGTCTAAATCTACCTCTCTGCACATCTACCAGGTGCTCCTGAGTCCCCTGCTGGCTAGCCAGGTCCCAAACCACAGGCCGCTCCCCACCTTGGAGCAGAAGAGAAAGTAAGTGGTCAAGAGCTGCTCCTGGCAAGCTGTTAGCACTTGTTGTGGCTTTTACCAGACCTTTGATTTCATTGACAGGAGCACCCGATGACAACCTCTACATGGATGGAGGCCAACACCTTTTCTGTCATTTGACTTGCCTAAGTTCACACAGAAGAGCAGAGGCTGGTTCTCCCTGACTCCAAAGCGAGCTTGGTTCATTATGACGCCCTGCCTCTCACCTGGCACAAAGTGGGTGCCTGGGACTTGCTTGTGGATTATTTTGTGTTAAATCAGGCAGGGAGATTTCACACCACCCATTTCTTCCCTACTTTATCTCCTGGCCAGCTCCTGAGGAATCACTCCTGCTAGCCTCTGTGCCAGAGACATCTGGTCTTCTGATCCCAGTCCTTGGGGCCAGGGCTCCAAGGGCAGGGTTGTCGTGGGAACCAGGGAGGCTTGTCATGCCAACCCCATCCCAAAGCAACCAGAAAACAGGTGTCAGGCTGAGGGCTCAGCAGCTCCTGCTTCCCAGGCTGACCAAAGCCTCTCTCCCTCCTTACAGGCCGGGTGCTGAAAGCCACACAAGGCAGAAAGGTGGCCCTGGCAGACTCCAATGGCTGAGGCGCTTCCTATCGGACCCGACTGCTGATGGCCAGGGACTTCACTGCACCCCAGCCACACTCCACGCTCCTAGAGCCTGCTCAGGTACCCTCCCCACTGTCTACTGTTTCTCTTGTCTATTGTCTGCCCCATTAGACTGATGGAAAGCTGACATTGCCAAGACTGCATGTGAACAGGGACTGTCTCCTGTTTTTCTTTGTATCCCTGGTGCTTAGCACAGAGGCAAGCACATAGTAGGTGGTTAATAAATGTTGACTGACTGACTGTTGATGGTAGGACCTCCCTCCTTAATGCAATCTCTGGTCACTCAGCAGAAATCAGCCTAGGGAAGATGCCCATTGCCAAGATGGCACCAACCGTACGAAGGTTCAATTCAATTCAACCAGTACTTGTGAAATATCTGCTTTGTGCCAGGCATCATTCTGGGAGCTGGGGGGCAGTGACAGAGATGAATGTCATTGGTATAGGACATTTCCAGGTAAGGAAACTCCCTCTTTAGGGCAGAGTAACAGGTCCCAAGCCAGAATGTTATTGCTGTCAGTGATACAGGACAAAACTTTCTCCCAAAGGCAAGGACTTTCCACCCCAGATCACCCTCCTGACCTGGACACATAATGCAGTAGTGATGGGGTCAGGTTGGGAAGGGATGGTCTGAGTGTCCAGTCCCACCAAAGGCAGAGCAGCTACTAATGTCCACGGTCCATCAAGACAATAATTTCATCCTACAAAAGGATGAACAATTGGAGGAGACCTGCCATCCTGTGCTGAATTCCCACCAAAGGGGAGCTAGAAGTGGTGGGAACCTTGAAGGAAATTGGTCCCTCCATCTTAGAGTGTGTGGTAGGAGAGAGGGTAGGCATGCAGCCCAGGGTCAGATTGCATAGGGCTCAGGGGGTACACAGGCAGGCCCCAGGGACCACAGTTCATCAGGGTGAGGAATGAGCATTGGGGACCCGTGAGGGTGAGAGGGATGATCTCATAAATGAAATTCAGAGGGGTGGCTAGGTGGCGCAGTGAATAGAGCGCCGGCCCTGGAGTCAGAAGGACCTGAGTTCTGAGCCGGCCTCAGACACTTAATCCACACAAACAAAAAACCTAGCCGTGTAACCTTGGGCAAGTTACTTAACCCCAATTGCCCTAAAGGGGCGGCTAGGTGGCGCAGTGAGTAAGAGCACTGGCCTCGGAGTTGGGATGACCCGAGATCAAATCCGGCCTCAGAAAATGAGCACCCCCACACAAATAATGACTAGCCGTGTAACCTTGAGCAAGTTACTTAACCCCAATTGCTTTAAAAAAAAAAAAGAAATTCAGAAAACGCAAAAATAAACATTTTGGGTAAAGAAGTGAAGGAAGAATTGTGAAGAGGGATAAATGTGGATGCACAGGGGACTCACCAATCAACCTAGTGTTTTAAAAATAACATAGAAAATGGAGGCAAGGGCTGAGAATGACGAAAAGTTTTGGGGTCTGAGAGGCCAAAATGGGCAGGGAATGAGAAGGACAGCTAAAGAAAGCAAGGATATTTTGTTCTGTCTTTGAACATATTAGGAGAGGAGGATCAAAGAAGAAGCAGATGAAACATGTCTTAGGGCATAGAAAGCTTTGCAGATGGGGTGGCCTTTCACAAGGTTGTAAATAGTGACTCAAAAAGGTGAAGCCCGGTTAATATAGGCTCTCCCCTGACCAATTCCTGGTAAAATTCTAAAATGTATTGCCAAAGAGATAGGAAATTGTGGGCCACATTTTGGAAATTTTAATCATCCCAGCACAAAGACCCATCTTTTCAAGGAAATTCCACCCTTCCGATCTCCCTGTTCCCATTCCAGCCAAGATAGACATGCCTCAGACAGACCGCAGTACAACAAGTTAGAGTTAGGAACTGATTGGATAGCTGGACCCAAAGAGTGGTCAGTCAGTAAACACTTTTAAAGTGCCTACTATGTACCAGGCACTGAGCCAAGTGGTCATGAATGAGTTCATGGTAATGGCACTGGGGTCTGGCCTTGGGCTGTTGAAAATGATTGGTGACTTGGATAGCTGCAGGTGCCCAAAAACTAATATAAAATCGAAAATTCAGCAGATAAAGGAGTCAGGATTTCAAAAATCTCAGCAGGGGATGCCACAGAGCTGGCTCATAGAATTGAAATGCTCAGGAATAAATGTCAAGGCAAGCATTTGGGTTCAAAAACTCAATGTCACAAGCACAAGATGTGGGAGGTATGGAAAGCATCACCTTCATTGGAAAGAGATCTGGGAGCTCCCAGCGACTAGAAGTAAGCATGATTCCCCATGTGAGAGGCAAGAGAATGGGACTTTGGCTGCACTGGGCCACAGTCAGGCCCTCTGCTCTGGTCAGGCCACCTTTGGAGGACTTGATTCCACTCTGGAAACATTTTAGGAATGACGTTGATCAGCTGGAGGAGGCAGGTGGGTGAAGGGTCTTGTGTTACCTGACCCAGGAGGAATGGTGTGTGTACATGGTGATTATTGTCAAGTATGCAAAGGGCTGTCTTCTGAGAAGGGATTCAAGCCGTGCCAGGTGGATAGAACTGGGAGCATTTGGGGGATGGGGTGGATGGCCAGAGAGGCAGATTTAGGCTGGATTTAAGGAGGTATGTTCCAGCCATCAGAGCTGCCCCAGAATAGTGAGTGCCTCCTTACTGGGGGTCTTTGGGTAAAGGCTAGATGGCCATTTGGAGTTTACAGGAAAGTCTTCATATCCTGCCCCTGAAATCACAGATCCTTGACTTCTGTCTACACATAGTGCCTGCCCACCAGTGTCAATGTTGGGGGGCAGAAGGAGGCAATCCTTCAGAAGGAACCAGGGACTAAGATTCTCTAACCAAGCAAAGCAAACAGACCCTGAAGGCAATTCTATAGACAATAGACAAAAGATAAACTGATCCTGACAGAAATGCTATCTCAATTTTCCCCCACTGGGGGAAAATAAATTATCTGCATTTCATGGCAGAGGGAGAACAACTCCAGAGGTGGCATCCAAGGACTTGCGTTCAAATTCCCTCTCTGGTACTCCAGAAAGGCCTTTCCTGAATGTGGGCTTCACTTTCCTCATCTAGAAGACCCAGGGGGTCGACCTGATGGCCTGGAAGGCCCCTTCCAGTTCTAGACCCTGGATCCTTCAAAAGTACCTATTTCAGGGGGAGCTGTTCTTTTGATAAGTCCAGCTGCTTCCCATTTGCACAAAGCAAGAAGTCGTTCTTGGTCCCCTTTAATGATGCACCTTCCCTCTGTGATTCTCTCCAGTGCAGTCTGCCTATGCTGTGTTTGTACCTGTTGTCTCCCCTCTTAGACTGTGAGCTCTGCCAGGGCATGGGCTTCTTTTTTGCCTGTTTGGCATCCTGGCACACAGTGGTGCTTAATAAATGCTAGCTGACTGACTGCACCAGTCAGTAGCACCCAAGTTTTCTGGTTCTGTGTACTTTCAGGTTCTTCCAGGGTGGGTCATCAACTCCTGGGAACCCCCAGGACAGTGACCATGGCTCCCAAAGGAGGTTACACAGACCCCAGCATCTTTCTCCATAAGATGCCAGACCACTGTAAGGCCTGGCTCTGCTGTGAGCATTGATGGTGATGGAGAGGTAGCAGCCCCACTCCACCCTTCCTTTGGCTTAATCTCAGAAATTGCTCGATGGAAAGGAATGGGGGCAGCCCCTTGCCACTGGGGCTAGAGGCAGGTGCCTTCCAGAATCAGCCCTTCCAAGGCCAAGCTCTGTGCTTTGGGACCAGGGATCCTCCTTAATGCTTCCCAGCAAAGCTCCAGGAAGCTATTTTTCTTTCAGTGCCTGCACTGAGGCAGACTGTGTTGGGGAGGGCCCTCAAAAAGTCTGTTCTTTGTAGACAGCTCACAGCTTTTCCAAGCCCATCAGAGTTAGAGGCAATCTAAGGGATCAGAAAGCTTTCTGATTTCAGCAATTCTCCCTGGCCCCTCATTGCTGGCCCTGGGGGCAGGTTACAGGAGACTGCCCAGTCCCCAGCCAGCCTCAGGAAGGGCTTCTCTAACTCTGGCAAACACACAGACCATCTGGAAGTTTTGCAGCTCTGGTTGATGACTGCCCTCCTCTTGCTAAGGGTCTAAAAAGTGGTACTACCCAAAGGGCATTTGGTCAAAGGATGCCCTTGACTTCCCATGGCTCCCAGGCCAGGGTATCAGAATGGGGGCCCCCTGCAGATGAAGGAGGAAAACTCAGGGTATTTACCCCACTTGACCCTGACTCCCATTCCCAGAGCTTAACACTGTGGCCCCACCCCCTGCCCCCAAATCACAGCCTGAATCTGGGATCACATCCAAGTGGGCACCTGTGCCCTCTAGGGACATCTAGTCAGTGTGAATATCCATGTTATCCCAAGACTAAATGGGAAAAGAAACAATTGAGCTGAAGTCAGTCAGCACTAGGGGGCAGGGGGAGAAAGCCAAGGACTGCCTCTTGCCCCCAAGATCCTGACTGAATCAACAGGGCTGGCTGGCACAAAGAAAAGCCTTGTCAGAGCACAGGCCATCGGGTCGGAGGAGACCAGCATGGGGAAGATAAGAGAAGGGGCTGGTGCTCTGCTGCCAGGTCTGGAGTCCCTTTCTTAGGGCCTCGTGGGCCCAGGAAGAGTAAGGGTCCATGATACAGCAGACAGGCCCAGCTTTGGAGGCAGGGGACCTTACTGGCTGCGGTGACTTAGAGGAGTCCCTTCCCTTTTCCAGACCTCATCTGTAAAATGAAGGGGGTGGCTGGATGATGTGAAGCCAACCCTCAGTGCTGCGAGGCAGAATCTGCTATCCACATCTGACTAGTGCTGGACTTTCCAGGAACCTCCAGTGATTATGTAACCAGGTGGCCGGCCGCGGCTTGATGAATGGAAGCAGCGCAGATGGGACTGTCCTAATATGGTCTTTAGGGGACAGGATGGAGATAGAAGCACAGACGCCCTCCAGGGGAAAGGGCCTGCAGGCAAGACCCAGGTTACAGCAGTGCTCCAGCCCAGCTCCCCCACTGCAAACAGCAGAGCTGTGTGGGGCAGTCACACCCAGCAGAACCCTCGAGGGGCCTGGCAAGGGCCGGCTGGTATCTGACAGCGAACCTCTGTTTGCTTAGGAAGCTCCTGACCACTGGTCTGATGTGAGCTGCAGTCACTGGGGGCCAGCCATGAGCCCCACAGAAGTGACTTGCCCCTGGGGTAGCTCAGCCAAAGGCAGGATTTGGAAGCTAAGGGAGGTATGAGGCAGAGGCAGAAACAGATTGGGGTCCCCTGCTCTTGCCACAGGATGCAGGGGTCCATCTGGCAGATGCCCCATGGCTGCCCCCGTCCTGATTCTTGCCATCAGCCCTGAGCAGGTACCACTAATGCAGATGGGGGCAAAACAAAGACCAGGGTTAAAATGCCTCCAGCCTAGGGCCACCTTGGAGATGGCAGCTGACTACAATTGCTGGAACCAGATAGAAGGGCATACCCTCCCTGGACTGACCAAGGAAGACTCCATGTATGGGTTAAGGGATACTATAATAGGTGGGCAGAGAGGCAGGAAGACAAGCTGGCAAGGGTCAACATCAAACTGGGCTATGGCCTCAGCAATTTTCAGAAAACAAGTGGCACCTGGTTGAAAACACAACAAAGTACCAATACTTTAGCATGGGGGTTGGGGGAGCCAAACCTCTAGGCAAGGCTTCTCATACAGGGAGACGACCTTCCCTACTTTTCCTGACAGTATCACCCTGGATAATACTCAGGGTCAGGGACTTATCCAAGGTCTCCCAGTGAACAGCAGATTTGAGACCCCTAATTCCTAAACCCAGGGCTTATCCCACCTCATGTGGCTGGTGACATTGGACAGTGGGATGGTGTCATTAGTTTGCTGAAATCACCTGAGAGTGAGCTTCTTATCTGCTACCTGGCCCTCAAAGGTGTCTCCACCTGGCCTCCTGCTTCCCAGTCCAGCCTCAACTCATCCCACCCCATAGCCTCCTTTACCCAGAAGCCCATTCTTGGCCAATCCCCAAATCCTGAAGCTAGCACTAGAGAGGGCTGGGGAGGCTGGTTAGTGCAACCTCTCTCATTTTCCAGACGTGGAAGTGACCTGGACAAGGGCACACAGGCATTATGTACAGGACACAGTCAGCACTCAAACCCAGGCCCTCTTGCTCCAAATCGGCATGGTTCAGTGTCTTCATCTTGTTCTATTATATACACTATACGCTGGCCAGAATGTTTCCATTTTTGAATTTATTAAAATGATTCACCTCAATACTGCAAGTCCATGTACAAAATCTTTGTAAAAAAATGTTTGTTTTTTAATGAATTGTAAAGAACTTACCTCAAATGCTGAAAAAGGCCTTTTGGCATTCATTCTTTCAGTACAAGGAATACAGAGTATCTCAAAAGTATTACAACTCAGTCAAACATTTGAAACAGTCATTGGAAAAATGATTTGAAATGGGATCTTCACATAGATTTCTATGATTATCTCCTAAGCTCTCACAATATCTGAATCTTTCCCCATCATTGCATAAGCTCAAGCACAAGTTTTGACCTCCTGCACTCGGTCCCAAACTGGCCCCAGCCCATGACTGTCTGTCTATCCTCCCCCTGGCCCTCTTCCAGGCCCACAGCAGCTCTGAACCTTCTGTCCTAATGTGGGAGGCTCACTCTTGAGATGGCATTGCCAGTGGCTCCCGGATGTTTGTGCAAACCAACCCCTGAGAGGCAGCAAGCTACGGCACTGAGTCTTCCATCAGGGAATTGATGGTGTGAGACCCATGGGAGAGAAATCTCAAAAGAGACTGACAGAAAATAAATAAGGAAAAAAATGAATCTCAACTTAAAAAGAAAAATGGGAAATGTAATTAAAGATTTTTTATTACTTTACAATGAAAGCTAGAAGCCATGGAAAGGTGGCCCCAAGCATGTAACGAACCAGTCCAGGCCATTCCTCTGCCCTCACCCACTTGGACCCCCCAGTGTCCCAAGCCCCGACACGATGGACTGGCCATCTGGAGTCACCTGCCCTCTCTGCGATCTTACCTGGCCTCCCAGGGCATACTCTCTTATGTAAGGGTGCTGGAAGGATTAAGTAATGTCCAGAGGGGCTTGAACCCTCAAGGACAGATCACCGTGCTTGTAGGCCAACTAGGATCTGGCTAAGAAATCTATGCCCACCACCCATACACAAGTCTGGCTGTTCCCTAAAGACTGTGTGAAGGGCTAAACCACACAGGCAACAGAGAAGACAAGACTAGAGAGCTCCCTCCCAGGAGAATGAGAAGGTCGTCAGAACCGGAGGGTAGGAAGGCCCTTCTCTCTGGCCACCCCCTGGCATTTCAGCAGAGAGAGCTGGCCAAGGTCTGCTGGTCGAGGGGGGCAGACACTGATGGCCCCTTCCCAGCCAGACTGATCCCCTCCTGAGCTACAGGCCTCATGACCACCCCCTGGCACGGCAGCCCTTCAAGCTCTGAGTTCAGTGATTTATAAGGTAATCCATAGAAATCATCCAAGAGGCTGGCATCAACACCAAGTTGTAATCAAAGTTGCTTTGTTCATTAAATTATTAACAATTCATCTTCCCTCTCCTCAGTGTTAGCACAGGGCTCCTGTGTGTGGGCTGTGAGCCAGGAGGGCCCGCTGATGCGGGGCTCCGAGGGGAGGCCTATGGCACTGGCATGAATGTAGAGAAACCTTCCTGGTAAGTTCTTTTAATGTCTCATGACAAGTTTCTCACAACACACAAATATTTACAACATGTACAGTGTTTTCAGTCCTTTCCACTGAATCTCCAAGACAAAACATCTTTATAGGGCACCACAGAACAAAAGCTGTGACTCATGTTTTTATTTCATAAACTATTATAAGTTAACGTGAATAGATTTCTTTATATTCCTTGTAGCATTTTACAAGTGCGACAGAAGACGAGGAACCGAATGCCGAGCTGTGGGTAATGGGGTCAATGCTGCCTGGCGTCACCACATTGTTTCACAGCAGATTTTTGAAAAAATAAGCACCAATCATTCTTGCAAAGAACAATTTTATCTAAAAGTATTGAAAAGTGTTAAATACAAGGTGTTTAATTTACATAACAAGCAATAAATACGCCCTACCCAAACCTCCGTTCTGCACACTGCTCCCCGAGCACATACAATGTACCAGAAAGTGAACAAACTGTCAACACCTTTGTCATCTCACTTTTTTTTTTAAAGAAATCCGTTCGACTTTCAACCAACGGTTCGCTACAGGACCAAGGCCACCAAGAGTCCATTCGGGACAGTGGACAGACCCCAGGGAAAACACCCACCAAGGAAATCAAAGAGCCACAGGTCATTGCTGGTGATAGTAACATGTACTCGGAAACGTTACTATGCTGCTACGGTGATTCTGTAAATGACGGTTTAGTCCCATATCAAAGAGCCGGCGGCCCCTCTCGAGGGTCAAAAATCATTGTGTAGCCACATCATCGCTCCCCCTCCCCCCGGCCTGTAGGGAAAGTGGATCTCTCTGTACAATGTTCTTCGAGCCTTTATTTCACAACAGGGCATACCCTCGACCTCAGAATTGCACGTAAGAAGGCTATTTAAAAAGTACAATAAAAAGGCCCGCCCGCCGCACGGGCGCTTGCTGTACACGGTCTACAACACGAGTTAGGCTGATAAATGAACACGGGACAAGTGCTGCACGCGGACTTTTCTGGGGGGATCACTGAGACTGGAACCCTGCTTCCTTCTCTGCGGTGGAAACTCTGGAGAGGCCAGAGCAGCGGCTCAGGCGTTGAGCCGCAAGGACTGGTCTTCCCGCCTCCGGGAGGAAATGTCGATGTCGATGGAATCCTTCCCGACGATGAGCCGCAGCCGCTTGGCCGGCGGGAGGGGGATGAAGTCGTCATCCTCATAGTCCTCGTCCTCGTCCTCGTCCTCGGTCTCCTCCTCCGAGGACGACTGCTCGGCGCTGTCCTCCTCGTAGTGGCCGTAGTCGTCGGCGTCCATCCTCGACTCCAGCAGGGAGAGGGTCTCCTGGCAGCACAGCCCGTTCTCGCGGAGCTCTTCGGCGTAGGGGCCTCGGTTCTCTTCCTCCCGCTTGAGCTGAATCTTCAGCTTGGTGGAGCCGCCGCCACCCGACCCCGAGCCGAAGCCGTTGTTCAGCTTGGCTACGTAGAGGCTGTGCTCTTTGTCCCGGTCTTTGCTTAATTTGATGCTGATTTTTGACGAGTTCATCCCGTCGCTGTCCTGGTCGGCTGCCTTGCTGCTGCTGTCATGGCGCCTCCGGAGAGTCAATTTGGGGATCCCGGAGCTGTTTTCCAGGATGAGCTGGGCATCATACCTTGTGATGCGCCGTTTTTTTTTGCTTTTTGCAGTTCTAAAGTTGTCTTTTGTTTTGAAATGATCGGGTGTCCCTGCCGAACACCCCCCTGCAGCAGGGGGTGCACAGTCCTGGCGGCCTGGCCCGTCCACTCGGTCCCTGGGCTCTCCGTGGTCAGAGGGAGAGCTGATGAGGTCGGGCACCGTTTCGTTGCTCTCAGGGGCATCCAGGACTGGAACGGGTTCCTCTGCTTTTGCAAACTGTTTCAAAAGTTTTCCTTGCCGTGATTTCTTTTTGGCCATGCTTACATCATCCTTTGGAGACCTCCCCTCCCCTTTTGGGGACATGGTTTCGTGAGCCTTTTCCTGGTCATGCACTGCATGACTGGTGGGTGGCTCCACACTGTCTGTGTCTGTGCCAGGGCCCATGCCAGTCCAGGTGCTGGGAGAGCTGCCTGATAGGTCTGGTTCAAGCGCTGGCTCAGAGGTCTCCTTCCAATTTGTTCTCGTCCTCACTGACCTCCGAGTGATATAGGTGCAGGGTGACCCCCCATCCTGCTCAGGAGCCCCATTCACAGGCCCCTGCCGGTGCTCTCGGGCTGCGTGGCGTGTCAGGCAACCGCTGCCCATGGCGGCGCTCGCTGGTCCCTCGGCTGCTTTGTCCTTTTTAATGGGCAAGTTTTTGTAGAGAACCACTTTGGGCTCTTTGAGGACCAGGTTCCCTACTTCGAGCTTCCTCGAGGCGCTCTTCGGTTCTGGCCTTCTGCACTGGTTTCTTAGCTTTATCTTGGAAAGCAGAGGCTTGATGACGGGCCTTTTCAGCTTCTTTGGTAGCCTGGGGTTGTGGAGAGGAGTGAGTTTCGATGAGGTAGAGTTGGAGGCCGCTGGGATCCGAGACACCGATGACGACGGCCGTGTTATCGATCGGCTCTTGTTGCCCTTCTTTACACCAACAGATGATTTCCTGTTGGCAGCTGCAAGAAAAAAACCAACAGAGAGTCAGGGAAAGCCCAGAAAAGGAAGGACCCAAACGAGACTGAAGGTGTCGGAAACCTCTGGGCTGAGCGGGGATAGGCAACAGCTTCTGGACAGCATGAGGGTGCGGGATATAAATTTCCTTTCCAAAGATTCCCATTTATGGAACATTTATTACTTTAGGGAAAACTATTTCATGGTTAAACAGCTCTTATCACTAGGAATTTAGATTTCATGGTCAGTGTTTCCTTGATGTCCTCCTAATGCCAGATCA
Organism: Gymnobelideus leadbeateri; assembly: GCA_011680675.1. NCBI lineage: Eukaryota > Metazoa > Chordata > Mammalia > Diprotodontia > Petauridae > Gymnobelideus > Gymnobelideus leadbeateri. The sequence goes on from WOXC01004100.1 coordinate 665,951, forward strand.
AATGAAACCATCCTATAATTTTCACTCTCTGTTTTCCCTTGTCTGAAAACATCCTTAACAAGGAAAAATCAAGAGAAAATTAGGTGAAATTCACTTTCCCTCCCCAAATCTTGTTTAATAGAAAGCCAACAGTAATGGGTTTGAATGAATCATCCAAGTAATGGCTAGTGCTATTATGTGGACTATTCCCCAAACTCAGATGAACAAGGAGGAGCCAAAGCCCAGGACACGCAGGGCAGGCATAGGCTCAGGGATGGCCCTGGGGAGTGAAGGGACAGGCAGAAGTTGTGGAGCTAAAGCTCGGGGCTGTCCACGTAGAACATATTGGACACACATGCCCTCCCTCTTTCTGGACCCTCTATGCTCAATCCCACCGATGTGGCTGGCACCCAATCACCCCACCCTCCCCACCTCCTCTGAGACCACCCTGATGCTTGAGCTCAGTTGGTCCCTGGACACTAGACAGGCTCCCTAAGCTACCCTTTCTTATCCACTGTGTCCAGGTCAATGACCTCAGGAGACAGCAAGGACCCCCTGACTGATGGGAGCTCAATGACTGTTATGAAAGTGTTGATGTTCTAGATTGAGTCTAGAACAGACTGTTCTACCACACATTTTCCTACCATTACCCCATCCAGAGGGGATGGATCTTGTCACAGTGGGCCCAAGCATGCTGACCACACCTCTCTTTGTATACTGGTCCATTCTGTTTCCTGGGGGACCCATAATACACTCTTAGCAATAGTGATCTGTGAATCCAATGGGAAAATGACCAACCTAAAGGGAACTGACGCTCCTGGGAAAAGTAAAAAGTGCTGGCAGGCCTAGGAGAGAGGGAGACAATGAGAATCCTGACAGCCACACTCAAAGGGCATAGATGTTTTAGATATCATCCCTTCATATTCAGCTCGCCCTGTGCCCTCTGTCCACGTACACACACCACACGTATATATACACACACGTACACACATATACACACACCACATACATATGCACACGCACGTGTACGCACACGTATTCCCTTTAACTAGGGGACCGATTTAAAAAAAAAAAACAAACATTGAGCAGTCAGGATCCTGGAGTGTCTCATCAGGACAGAAGAGCCCTGAGGAGCGGCCATGAAAAGAAGTCACTGCTATTTTGGCCCTGGTGCCAGGTCACTGCCAGGCTGTCTACTCTCCTTACTGGCTGGAGGTTCAAGACTGTGCCCCCCCCCTTTTGCATGAACTATATGAATGAATAAAAGCATTTATTAAACACACATTATATGCAAAGTCCTAGGGTAAGCACTGAGAATACCAAGAAGCCTTGTCCTCAAGGAGCTCCCATTCCAAGGGGGAGATCACATATGGGGAAGGTCTCAGGTGCCAGCTGGATGGAGAAATCCCACAGTCCTTAGGGAGCTGCAGCTGCCAAGCAGGTGTCAGCTCACTTCTTTGATATAATTTTTACTGATAAAATCACCCCAGTTCCTGATGTTGAAACACTGGGCCAAGGACTTTGGGGGCCACAACTTTTCCTTCTGGATCTCCAGTTGCCGTGGCTGCAGCCCCTGCAGGAGCAGGTCCAGGCTATGTCTCCTCAGGGGCTGCTTCCCGGGATGACCCCAGGACACAGAGGCTCAGCTTTTCAAAGACTCTTGTGCTTAGGCCCTGGGCTGTCTTTATTAGGGTCATCAGTTCTGAAGGGAGATGGTCATCAGGGTGGGGTCAGGGGTCTGACATGCCCAATTCATGCTGACTCCTGTTTCCCCTGGAGGGTGTCTTCCCACTCTAGGCAGGCTGGTCAGCCTCCATCCACAGAAGTTGTTTCCCCAGACAATAGCTACAATGGCTGGACAGGCCAGCAGGATGTGTAGTCTGATGGGTGCTGCCACTCTGAAGGAGTTTTGTCAGTACTAGGCATATGATGGTCAGGATTTTGGGTCCCTGTGGCATTCAGGCAGGCAGCCACAGAGCTCCACGGTGATGCCAGGACATACAGGCACGACTGTGGGCTTGGCTGCTGGTCAGGCAGGAGGATGGAGAACTGAGGTGTCCAAGTACATTAAAAGGTCTACAATTATCTGACGTTACAGGCTACATCAATGGAATTTAATTGTGCAAAAAAAGGAGCCAATAAGGACAAGTACCCGTGTCAGACAAGCTAAGCAGTGTGACTGGTCCTGTGGTGTGAGCTCGCTTTCTGCAACATGCCTCTTGTCAGGGCTCGGCAGTGCACATCCAAGTCCAGCTGGCTCCAAGGGCTCCTGTCCGGATGAGGCCCTGCCTCAGCATCTTGGGGGGTTTGCCCATCTCCCTCTGGGCCTCACCAATGTGTCTGACTGGCAGAATGGGAGGGTGCCCTCACTTCTCTCCTGGCCTTCTCTCCAGCTACAGAAAGGGAAGCAACATAAGGTCGTGGCTTCCCCGGCAACTTTCAAAGGCATTAGCATGGTGAACAAGAGGAAGTTTCTCAATTAGAAAAAACCCCAATGGACTCTAAAGGCTAACTTGGGTGAGGGAGATTGGCAGCCACACAAAAAAGGAAGCACTTGCTCCTCATTTCCCATGGCTACTTCCTTTGGGGGCTCGATGTAGCCATCTCAGTTATATGGACACTTCAATCTCTCTCTCACAAGTGATCAGTTAACAGAAAGAAATAAAACATGAAAGAACACAACTGACACCCAAGTCCTTTGGTAGTGTTCAGAAAACATAAACACAACGGAAACAAAGCAGACCAAGGACCCAGTTCAATACATTGGAAGACATCAATTATTTAGGAAAGAACACCTGATCTGACAAATCTGCTGGGCAAACTAGAAAGAAGTCTGGCAGAAAGGAGGCGTAGGGCAGCTTCTTGTTTCCAATTGGAAACAAATTCAAAATGAATACTCAGAGAGACTCTAGCGATAGCAGCTGGTATAATTTACAGAGCCCCTACTTTGTGCCAGGACCTGGGCTAAAGGGCACAATCTCATTTAATCCTTACAATCACACTGGGAAGGAGGGGCTAAAACATCACCCCCATTTTACAGATGGGGAATCTGAGGCAAACAGAATGAAGTGACTTGCCCAAGGTCACACAGCTAGTAATAATCTGAGGCCAGATCTGAACTCAGGAAGATGAGTTTTCTGGACTCCAGGCTCAGCGTTCCATGACCTATATGACCTCACTAACCCAGACCATAAAAAATTAGGAGAGCAGCAAACCAGATGCCCTCCCAAAGCTCTGGAGAGGAGATGGCTTCTTAATCAAGCAAGGCAGAGCCAATTATGAAAGATAAGACTGCTCTCTGGCCACAGAAAACTGAGAAGTTTCTGCTCAAACCAATCAGGTGCCCTGAGGAGAAGAGAAGGAGACATCAAAGGAATGGAGAGAAATGCCAAGCCCTAGAGAGCCCAGGGTGCTGGCAGTGTGGGGACCCTGAGGCAGGAGGGTGGTGGGAAGGCAGGAGCCCTGGGAGTGCCCCCACAATTAGGTGAATCAAGTAATTCTGGTGTCTGGCCCCTGATCTGGAGCTTCCACTGCAAGGCTTATGCCCACGGAGGCCACTGACAGGAGAAAGTCCCTATTGCCCACAAATGCTGAGCGCAGCCCTTTCTGGGGCCCAAAGAATCAAGTGGGGAATAGCACGTGATGTCACAGAATGTGACTCATGCCGAGAAGCATGGAGGGAGGGACAGGAATTGCCAGGAACCCAGGGTAAGTGATGACTTACAACCTCAGTGGAGGAACCCCCCGAAAATGGCCATGATACAAATAGCAAGTATGTGCCACAAGAAGACACAGGAGAAAACACACCTGGCCCTGCCTCTCCAGAGCCGGGAGGCCCATACCCACAGTACACTGGGGGCATTTTTCTGACTTCTTCAATGTATGAGTCAGGTTTGCTCAATTTTTTTCTTTTTCCTTTTTTTTTTTTTAAAGAAGTATTATTCGATTTATGGGATGAATTTTGGGGAGAGGAGCAAAGAAAGTAAGCTGGGAAAAATTCTGGTGATATAAAATATTAATATAGTATTAATTAGAAAATTATTAAATAGAGTTTATTTTGAAAATAAAAAGCCCATAAATGAAGTCTGAGGGTGGTCAAAGTTACAGGTGATAAGGAACGATACGGGGAAATCCCAAAGCTCCTCTATGCCAGCATGCTCTGCCCACCTAACAGTCTTCAACAATTATCTTAGGAAAACCAGATGGAACCAAACAGCCTGCTGACAACTCCGAATCACGTTTCTCTTAGCACTAGAATGGCCCGTGTTTAAATTACGTTTTGCACCCCACACCGCTGCCAGGGTAAGGTACCCCCAGTGCAGGTGTGCCCACATCCCTGCCCTGCTCAAGGTCCTGCAAAGTCTCCCTAACCCTGTAAGATCAAGCCTCAATCCTTTTATCCCTGTCTCAGTTCCTGCATGCACATTAAGGCAGGGTCGGCTGGCATTCTGCCCACTTCCATCACTTAGCATGGTGCTTGGCCACTCCTACAATGTACCGTCTCCTAACCTCTGCTCAGAAGCCCTAGTTTCTTTTGATGATCAGACAAGTAGGACCTTCTAGATGGATGGTCCTAGGTCTGGCCTCCTCCCATGCCCCCCGCCTGTTGTTAGGGCTTTGCCTCCAATCCCCTTGTCTCTGTTTTCTCTGTGGATGTATCTTCCCAGGCAGGAGCTAGGTGACTTAGGGCCTGGCACTCAGTGAGTTGCCTGGGGACTCATTCCAATTCCAGACCCAAAGCTTTACTGCTAAATGTTCGAGTTTATATGTTACAACCCAAATGCAGAAACCTGCTTATTTGCAAGTAGGCCTACTGACCCAAACAGCTGTGGAACAGGCCCTTCCTCAAATTTAGAAAACCATTTAGGGGCACTGAAAAGCCCTAGAGGCCTAGCTGGAAGGACCCTGAAGACATCAGGCCCTGACAACCAGATGCCTCCAAACTACGGCCCGGCTCTCCAAGACTGGGCATATTCGGAAGCCCACTGGGACAGGTGTAGTCTGGGCTGTCCCAGCGCTGCCCTCAGAGAATCTAGAGCGCTAGTAGAAATCTGAGGGCCTAGCCTCAACTGCCTAAGGGAGAAGGACTCAGGGCTCAAGCTTGTCAGTCAGGGGCTTAAACCCCTTCCCTTCAAAGGCCGGGGGTCTTCCTGTGGCCCCCATCAGCTCAAAGACCTCCCCTTTTCACTTAGGGAACTATTGAGATAAACACTATTCTCAAGCCATTTCTTCCATAGGAATTAGCACTTACAAGAGCCACATTTGACCTGGGAAACAAATGATGGTGTGATTTTTCTCAAAGTCCAACACAATAAAGCACTTCCAAGCAGCCACACAACAGGGGACAAGCTGTTGGGACGGCCTGAGCCCTGTGGCCTGACCAGGTCAGAGAGGTGAGGGACAGTGGCCCAGGCACAGGACAGAGCACATGGAGCCCGCCCCTTACTCACTGGCATCGTGCTTTTCCTGAGTGGTATCTGCATCCGTGTTGGAGCTGACAGACTGGTTGTCTGAGTTCTTGCTGCTGTCCCCGAGCTTTTTCAGCCTGTTTAAGCGCTTGTCAGTCTCTCTCAGCCCGTATTTACTATTGATGACGGGAGCAGGCGTGGGCAGTCCCACTCTCGACTTAAAAGCACCAGTTCCTCGTCTGGAAGAGAGAAGACAACACTGGCAGCAGCGCCCACGCCCTCCTGGGGCCACTACAGCCCTGGCTGACGGTGCCCCCTCCCCTCCTACACTGCAGAAGCCCCCAGCTCCAAGGCTCAACAGAATTTGAACACACTGGATAAGAGTGACTATTTAGAAAAGACAGAAACAAAACCCAAGGGTTGTTTCTTTTAAATCAGTTTTTTGATTCAATTCACTGGCCATTTGTTAAGTGCCCACAAGGAGCAGGCCCTGTGCCCGGGGCTGGGGACCAGAGGCTCACAGCCAGATCTCAGGGAGCCTCCGTCCTCCTGAGAGGACACAACATGGCATCCTAGAACCCCAGGAAGACAGAAGGGCAGCCTCCTCCCTCCATTTTAAAAGTGAGGAAACTGGGGCGGCTAGGTGGCACAGTGAATAGAGCACTGGCCCTGGAGTCAGGAGGACCTCAGACACTTAACACTTACTAGCCATGTGACCTTGGGCAAGTCACTTAACTCCAATTGCCCTGCCTTCCCTCCCTCCCCCCAAAAAGTGAGGAATTGGACACCCAGAGGACACCCAGGAGGTTAGAGCTACACAAAGGAGGAAATAAAAAGATACATAAAGTAACTGTGGAGCTTCAAGAGGATCAAGGGCTAAGGCGGGAGGGAGCACCAGGCAGGGCTACAGGGAGGAGGTGGGCTCTGAAGAGGAGAGAGATCATACCAGGTACAGGCACAGCCTAGACAAAAGTCAGAGAGGTGGGAAATGGAGAAACAAACTATGGCTGGACAGAGGTGGGAGCCAGATGGAGAGGGCTTTACATGCCAAGGTGAGGAGCAGCCGGGAAGGCCCAGAATCTGGCTGGCTCGGCAGAGGGAGTCCTGACAGACAAACTGGAGAGAAAAGACCCAAGAGGCCCCTCATCGGAGAGATGATGCGTGTCGAGATGCAGGGGTCATCAGGGACCTGCCTACAACAACAAGGGGCCAGAGGCAGGAGGCCCCGGGTATGCATCCCACTTCCAGACCACCGCCCTCTTGTCGATGTGCCCCTAGCTGCAGGTTCATGCCTTTTCCTTACGAAGGGCCTGGAGGGCTGGCTCAGCTGGTGGGCCTGGCCCAGCATGGTTAGATCAAGTCTGCCCATAGGTCCCTGAGGAAGATGGTCATGTGAGCCGCCCCCCCCACGACAAGCGTCCCAGGCCCAAGGGCTGCTCTTGGGCCATGCTGCCTGGCTCAGCCTCTCCCACTGGAAGGTAAGCAGGGCTAGCTTTGCTTTTATACTTGTCACCTGCGGCTTAGCACAGAGCCTGGCACATGGGAAAGCTCGGTAAATGCTCCTTTCTCTCATTCATTTAGCTCAGGAGAGTGAGGAAGGCCCAAGGGACTCTGACGTTTCAGCTAGGCCGTCTAACTTAATGAATACACCAAAAGAAATCTCAGTGATCGCCATCGCCTCTCCCTTGAGGCCCTCAGAGGGACTGAGGCCAGTGTCTAGTACACAACTTTATGCAGATGACACATTTCTATGCCCAGAATTTCTGGTGATTAGAAATCACTGAGCTGCCACCCAGGTGCGTCAGCAGCCCTGCTTTCTAGGCTACACACCGCGTGGCAGCCAGCACTCTAACTGCCCGCGTGCTGCCACATGCTTTTAAGATAACAGAGGGGGCGTAACAAGAGATGGTTCTCAAAGATGCCCAATAATCCTGCTGGGCAGACCTGCTCCACGGGCGGGTCTCCTCTCTGACTTTTCCCTGCTAGATGGCTCCCACATTTTTGGATCATGGGTACCTGAAAAGTCTGCAGCCTCATGAACAATCAACAGTATTTATTCATTCATTCAAGATAGTAAAGCATGATCTCCTGTGACCCTCACTGTCAGCATCCCTGTCCCACAAGTGAGGAGAACGAGGGAGTCAGAGGTAAGGGACTTGCCCACAGTCATACATACAGTCAGTAAGTGGCTGAGGCAAGATTTGGAGGCGCTGTGGCACCCTGGTTGTGACCATTCGGCTCTACAGCTTGGGCTAGAAGAAGCACATGACACCACTTAGGGGATCCCCAACTCTCTCTCTATGGCCTTAAGCCCAGCCTGGGTCAGAGGGAGACAGAGGAAGCGCCACAAGTAGTCACGTCTGTGGCGGAGATGCTTGGGCCATTCTGGGCTCCTTAAAGCACTGAGGGGTCTCACCCCCTGCCCTGGTGTCCTTGGCAGGGCTCATCTCGCAACTCAGTGGAAATCCCCAAGAAACAAACTGAGGCTTGAGCCCAGGGGAAGAAACTTTCTAACAGAGTTTCCTAAAAATGCAATGAGCAGGACTGAAGGGGATTCCGGTTTGGGGGCTGGCCTAGAGGAGGGAGAGACTGAGAGGCAGAAGGAGGGGGGACCAAGGAGGGAGAGACTGAGAGGCAGAAGGAGGGGGGACCAAGGAGGGAGACAGAGAGGCAGAAGGAGGGGGACCAAGGAGGGAGAGACTGAGAGGCAGAAGGAGGGGGGACCAAGGAGAGAGAGACTGAGAGGCAGAAGGAGGGGGGACCAAGGAGAACCTGGCTTATCGAGTTCCTCCAGGAGTGACTCTGAGGCACTGAGGGTTACAATAACCCTCAACACCCTCAGCGCTAACCCTCCAACCTAACCCTCAATGCCTCTAAGCCATTCCTAAAGTGACCCACCATATTCTGAAGATTAAGAATATATCTCTTAGGGCAGCTAGGTGGTACAGTGAATAGAGCACCAACCCTGGAGTCAGGATGAACTGAGTTCAAATCCAGCCTCAGACACTTAACACTAGCTGTGTGACCTTGGGCAAGTCACTTAACCCCAACTGCCCTGCCTTCCCCCCTCCAAAAAAATAAAAAAAGAACATACCTTTCACAAGTGTAACACTCGCAATACTCATTATTTTCTCCAAAAAACCCGTCTCCATAATAACAAGATATTTCTTCTCCGGGCTCAATATCTCTCAAGGCTTTCACACATGCTGTGTCCCGACCAGTTGAAACAAACTGTAACATAACAAGGAATTCATTAAATAAAGGGTCTAATTTGAAGAGGGCCCAGAATTCAGAGACACTGATTTTTTTTAAACAAACAATACTTACCTTACAGTTGGGTCTGCAATCTGAAAAATGTCCAAAAGATAAAGTCAATTAAGTGTTGATAAGATCTGAAACACGAATAATTCCAGAAGCCTGAAACACGCTTTCAAAAAGCCGTGCTGACGCCTGCGCTACGAGTGAGACAGCGACGGCCACGTCCAATCAGGGGAGAGGATTCTAGTGGGGGGGGCTAAGGGGAGCCCCGCCCCCCGGGGTGGGCTGGGCTGGTCCTCACTAGCCTGAGAAGGACAGGGAGGGCTGACCGCCGGCCCCCTCCATCTTACCATGGTTTATAAAGGCAGCGGGGCCGAGCCAGAGCTGAGCACAGTTCTTCCTGGTGGAGTACATGACGCTGAAGTCGTTCTCTCCATGTCTAAGGAGCATGTTCTCCTCGATTTCGGAGAGTTCAGCGATACAGCCCACCAGCAGCTCTATCTTGTCGTTCCGCTTCCTGTTGAAAACACAGAGAAGGGGGATCAGGACTGCTCAGGAGAGGCCGGGAATGGCTGAGGTCCCGGGGCAGCTCCCCCACACCAGCTGGCCCCTCATGTCCGGGGCCTCAGGGGACGCCCGAGTCTCATAGTTACCACTCTTTTGTTGCAACGATTTTGGCTCCATTCTGTTCTGATGAATATCGATTGCAAGGCAGGATTTCAAATCCGCTGTCAGTTGCAAACATTCGCAAATAAATAAATACCTAAAATATGGAGAAAAAAGTTTTGGTGTGAATCTGTACTCAAGTGCCTTGTAGCGTGCCCAGTGGAGGAGGTCATCGGGCAGCACCCCGCATGGGTTTCCTTAGGGCCCTTCTAAACACTCACACAAGCTCCGAGGTTTCGGTCTGGACGTCCCGCCCACATTCGGTTATCTCTACGATTCCGTAACTAAAGCCACAGTGCACATCCATTATCACTCTCTCATTAACCACGGAACTTTAAACGTGTCTCAGTGCTAACAGGCCGTTTCCTACTAAGGTATGTCCAAACATCCACAGATTCCTTTCTTCTGACCAGGGGGCCCGTGGGCAGCCTGGCTTCTGGGGAGCCTGTCCCTGAGCCCCAGCTCTGTGCCTCCGACGGGAGCAGGCCCACAGCACCTCCCAGCCCTGGATCTGTCCTTAGGGCCCTTTCCCAGACCAGGATGGTGACCGAGTTCTGGCTCCCAGGGCTGCTGATGCCCCTGTGCCACAGCGAGACGAAGGGAAGAAGTGCTGCCCTACGCCTAAGAACTAGGGGGCCTTCCGACTGCCCTGTCAGTGCCAAGTTCTGCCGGACAGAAGGGACACCGGCTGCCACTGCAGACACCTACGTGTTCTTTGAACAATCGCTCTTGCGTTTTATTCTTGTTAAGAAAATAGTGCCGCGCCCACTCGCCCGAGGTCAGGCACTTGAAGGCCTTCTCCAAGTGCTCGTCCTTTTTGAAGCGCTCAATCACCTCCTTCAGCTCTTCTTGTCTTCCCTTAATAGGACGAAATCTGAAAGAGAGTACAAAGGCGTCCAGCGCGTGCTCCACGGGGTGAGCGCCCCGCCACGGTGAGCTTAACGAGCACTCGCTTGGGCTTCTCGCCGCTGCCCCTTCTTCACTCCTAAATTTCTTCTATTTCTTTCGTTAGACATTACGATTACGTGCAGAACTGCATGGGAAATCTTTTTAAAATTCACTTTTAAGAATCCATGAGCTCCAAGTTCTCCCCCTCCTCTCCCTCCCAGCCCTCGAGAAGCTGAGCAGCATTGCTTATGCATGACCTCACCTTCCCAAGACAATGCCTCCGGCTGTACCTGCCACATGGCGAGCCATGGCTGACCTGGAAAGGTCAGCGGCTTTCACCACTGGTGCTGGAGAGCCCTGTGGGCAGAGGCCACTGGGCATGGGGGCCACCTGTGAGTGGGCCAGGACAGAGGAGGGAGAAGCCTGCCCTCTGGTGGCCAAACGGGGCAGCTTGTCCAGGTGGGGCCTTGGCATGATCCGGCCAGGCCTGGTGCCAGCTTCAGGCAAGAGCCTCCCCTCCCGGGGTAGGTAAGTGCCTGCATTGCCAAGGGCAGGGATGCCCTGCCCCAGGGGAATGACCACGGTGGGGGGAGGTCTTTGGTCTGGGCAACCCAGGAAGCCGAGCATGGAGCCTCACCCACCTCTGCAGCCCAGGTGCTAAGAAATCTGGGTGGGGAGGGGGGTCCTAGAGTCAGAGCTTATAAGACAATGCTGCGATACCCAAAACATGGCAACTGGCACGTGAATCAAACCAAAGGAAAAAAGGAAGCCACTGCTGAATGGAAGGCTGGCTCCAAGGCTCTCCTCCAAGAAGCAGAGAAAGGCATCAGGTGGTTTCACTTCCACAGTCAGTAAGAACTCTAGCGTCACGGCACAGTGGGTCACTGCCCAGGGCAGGCAGCCATCCCTGCCCCTAAAAGGAAAAGCAAACAAAAGAGCAGCAGCAGGACTGCAGCTCCCACGTCTGTCAGCCCGCAGCGAGGAGGAGGAGACACAGTCTGCAACCCCACGACGACAGCCGCTAAACAGACATCGGTGGGCTTTTCCCGCCCAGTGTCTTCAGTGCCTAGACAGTGCAGCAGAAGGAGGCCCAGGGAAGCCAGGAACAGCAGGGCCCCCAAGAAACAAGAGGTCAGACCATCAGACAAATGAATCTTTCCTATCAGTCAATCAACATCCTGCTGGATCTTCTGAAAGTGACTCCCTGAGCGAGTTCAGAAGGGAGGATGCTGGGCCTGTAGTAGAGGGCGCCAGGCTCTGCACTGGCCACTGAGGACACACAGACAAGAAAGGAAGCAGTCTGTGCTCTCAGGAAGACAAGACCTGCACATACAGATAAACTCAGGGTTCCTGGAGGCAAAGTCCGCGTACCAAGGCGTGGACATGGGAGATGACCAACGGTAAGAGTCCCAGTGGGGCAGCACTGAAGAGCATGAAGGGAAATCATCCAGGATCAGGTGAGGGAGAGCGAGGCTGGGCAGGGCTCTAGGACAAGGGGGTCTGTGTTGGAGCCTGGAGGAAAGGTGGAAGTAAGCAGAAAATGGAGAGGGGGGCCTCGAGGCAGGGAGCTAAGGGCAGAAGCGGCAGTGGGCACGACTAGGCGTGGGAGCCAAAGGGGCAGCCGTCAGGGGCGAGGGAGATGAGAAGAACGACAGAAATCCAGGCCGGAGATGTAGGGCGCGGCCACCTGGGGAGGCGCAGCTGCAAACAGAGGTCTGAGAGTCACAGGCACGGCCATGAGAGGGCTCAGAACGGAGAGGATCCAGAGGTGGGGGGCAGGCAGCACGGGGACAAGGACCAAGATGCAGCCACCGGGCTTGGCAGTGAAGAGCTCACTAACTTTCCCCCAGCTCTCCTCTGCAGGGGGGGAGCAGGGGCTCAGTGCGACGCAGACAATGTAAAGCTTCAGAATTTTATGTTTCTTGTTTCGCTAATTTTTTTTCTCTTCTTCAGTTAGCTGCTGACATGATGGACAGAGCACTGGGTCTGGAGTCAGGAAGACCCGAGTTTAAGCCCAGCCTCAGATACTTCCTAGCTGTGTGACACTGGGCAAGTCACCTAACCTCTGCTTGCCCTCGTTTCCTCAATGACTAAGTGAAGCTAATGAGAGCACTGGCCTCCCAGGGTGGCTACAAGGCTTCACTGTGATGATAGCGGCACATGGAGGGGGCTTCAAGGCTTGTTCCTAGAAGAGGCTCTTTGGGAGAAGCACACGTGGGAAATGAGGCTGACATTAGAACAGGTGACACTAGAGAAAGAGGTCACAACAGAGCCTTGAGGCTGGAGCTGAGGAGTGACTGAGGGGATGGGAAGCAGATGCCACGAGGGCAAGTAGCTCTGCCACTGGCTGCCCAGGTACCAGAGAGGACTGTGGCATCTCCCTGGGCACACCTGCAAACAGTGGGGAAGAGGTGGGCCTGTGGGTGCAACCAGGAGAATGGGCAGAAGGGCGGCCAGAGCAAGAATGGGCAGAGGGGCGGCTGGAGCAAGAATGGCCAGAGGGGTGGCTGGAGCAAGGAAAATGGGCAGGGGGCAGCTGGAGCAAGAACAGGCAGAGGGGTGGCTGGAACACCACATAGGCTTTCCCGCAGAAGAGAACCAAGAGCTGCCAGGTGTGGTCAAGCACAAGCAATAATCGAATGAAGCCTGACGTGGGGGTCATTCCAGAACCAGAGGCTGGTGAGCATCAGACACTGCTACAGCCCCAAGAGTAGCTGGCTATATCCAAGCCTCCAGATGGGAGCCTGTGTGAGATGCCCTGTTGAGGCTATGCTGCAGGGCACTCCGGGACAGTGCAAGCTCCTGCATTCAATCCTGCATCAGACACCCTACTTGCCTGATATCCTCATCTGTAAAACTGGGCTGCCAGTGGTGCCTCCCTCCCAGGGCAGTCATAAGCCTGAAGCATTCAGCACAGGGCACGGCATGCAGAAGGCACAACATAAATGCATGCTGTTATTATCTGTCACTGAAGGGCCGAGAAGGGTTGGGAACAGGAGCTGCCAGACACGCCTGCACAACGAAACGTCCCCAAGGGTGCGCTGTGGATTTCATAAAACACGAATCTGAAATTTAAAAAGGAGGGTGAAAACAAGGCCCTCCTTGATCTTGGAGCCAGCAGACCTGATGGAGGAGTGGAAAGACAAGATCAGCGCTGGCCCCTGGGAGAGCCTGGAGACAGGAGGCCTCTGCAAGAGCGGGGCTCTCAGGGGACAGACGAGGAGATGGAGGAAGAAGCTGACTCGTGGGGTCTGTGCGGTTATGGAGAGCGTGGCATGGAATACCGGGAGGGATGGCGCGCCTCCACTTCCCCCAGGAGATGAGGAAGCTGCCCTCTTCCACAGGCCGTGGATGAGAATGCCCTGGACCAAGCACCACTGTCGACAACGGCAGCCAAGGGCCCAATGAAAATGCAAGAATTTAATGAGAGACGGCCACCCTGAGGGGAGCGGCCTGGGCCGGGAAGAGAATGGTTTGCTTAGACATGCCAAGACAACGGAAGACATTCTAGGCAGAACAATCAGAGGACTGAGGACACAAAGGGGAGGGACAGACTGACTCCTGGAGTGGGCAAAGGCTGCTGGACGGCCTCAGAAATCTTGCTCATCTTCCAGCAGTGACACAGGCTGAAGCCAGAGGACCTAGAGTCCAAGTGCACCTCAGACGCCCACCTGTGGGACATGTGTCTCTGGACTTCAGGTTCTGTCAAATGGGAGAGGGAACCAAGGAGCTTCTGCAGGCCCTTCAGCTCAAACTCTACCCTCATTTTAGCAGAAAAGGAAACTGAGGCCCAGAAGGGATGAGTGGGAATGGCAGAGTTGGGGCAGCAGACACCACACTGCATCCCAACCTGTCAATGAAAACCAACGTTGTGTTAAAAGTACAAACTATAAATATATGTGACTGATGTGGCCCTATGATGACATGGGGGGAGGGAATTACACAGATTTGGAGCTAGAAGGGACTTCAAAGAATGCTCACTCTAACCCATTACTGCCCTGGCAGCCCATCTGCAGGTGAGCCAGCATCGACCACCTCAAGGGGCCACGCAGCTTGGCTGTACAATGTGATAACTCCACTGCAATGGAGCAGAGCAGCTGGCACACAGCAATTACATTTCTTTTCATTAGACGTGGTTGCCCCTGCTGAGTTATTCTGTATTGGGATTCATGTAAAATCATTTGGGAATGCATGAGACTGAATTGCTGTCAGCTGACTGGTAACAAGGTTTGTCTCATGTTTTAAAATATGATTTTTGTGTAGGTTATGATGTTTCTAAATTCTCATACTGTGAAATTTGAGTTAGAAAATACTGTGAAATTCCGTTAGAAAAACAACTTTGCTTTAAAAATCTAGATCCTGTTAAGATTACAAATTGAGCTGTTAAAATAATGTTGTTTTTTTTTTTTTTTGGAGGGCAATTGGGATTAAGTAACTTGCCCAAGGTCACACGGCTAGGTTTTTGTTTGTGGGTGCATTAAGTGTTTGAGGCCGGATCCGAACTCAGGTCCTTCTGACTCCAGGGCCGGTGCTCTACTCACTGCACCACCTAGCTGCCCCTAAAATAATGTTTTTTAAAGATAGATATTTGAATACTCAGTGGATAGCACTTCAAGTCTGGAGTCACAAAGACCTGAGTTTAAATCTGGCCACTCATGTGTGACCCTGGGCAAATCACTTAACCCTGTTTGCCTCAGTTTCCTTATCTGTAAAATGAACTGGAGAAGAAAATGGTCAACCACTCCAGCATCTTTGCCAAGAAAATTCTAAATGAGGTCACAAAGAGTCACACATGAACAAAAATGTTTAATGTGATATATTTTGTTTTGAAACATAGTAACTTCCTGTTTGGGGGGAAAGTTGCACAGACTCCTTAAAATCCTTATATGTGAGGCCCCTTGAGAGTTTGTATTCAGACAAGGTCCTAAAAGCTGGTTAGTTCTCCTGACCACATATTGTAAAATCTAAAGTACTGAAGCTTGAGAACCTAAAACTGAGAAAAAAATAGAATCTTCTCTCCCACTCCTTGTCATGAGTGGGGGGAGGGGAGAGATTTACTCATTTACTATAGTAAAGAGTGAATTTCATTTGAAAAAATTTGGCTATCACTTATAAAAATTATGAAACTGTATAGGGTGGCTTAAAGATATAACTTCAGAAAATCAACATGAGTTAACTATCAGGTATCTGCTGTCTGTCTGAAAGCCCATAATGCAGTTAATTTTAATTTATAAGCAATGCATAAATGATATCTGTTAGGGAAATATGAGAAAACTAGTAATATTCAAGCCCTAGGTCACGGTTAGTGAAATTTTGCCATTTTAGGTAAAAGCTCTTGGGACTGTAATATTGTTTTGAGTATGATTTCAGGTTTGGTTGTTGGAAGTGTTATTTTTTTTTTTTTTTTTGCTTTTTGGAGGGCAATTGGGGTTAAGTAACTTGCCCAAGGTCACACGGCTAGGTTTTTTTGTTTGTGTGGGTTAAGTGTCTGAGGTCAGATCCGAACTCAGGTCCTTCTGACTCCAGGGCCGGCGCTCTACTCACTGCGCCACCTAGCCGCCCCCTTAGAAGTGTTATTAAGCCAGTACCCTACCAGTCAATGGGAAAATGGCCCATGCAGCAGTCTAAGAAGTGCTACAAGTTGATATCTATTCCTGGGCAAAGTTGAGGGGATGACCTTGATATGGTACAACACAGGAGCCTCTTGACTCAGTTTCCCAAAGGTCCTATTTTTGAAGAGGAAATTTCTCTACCTGGTTACTCCTAAGCTTGGTTTTTAATACCCTGTGAATAATGTGGAACTTGACTGAATGACTGGCTGCCAGAGACAACTCATGTGTGGAGTCAAGTAGAGCTAAGGGAAGTTTTCCCTAGAATGGTAAATGTCAAGTCTGTGGCCCTGAGGGGATGACTCTTGACCTGTTATAACTACATCACTTCTCCTTTTGTAGGAAATTTCTATAATCAGAGCAGGTAAGCAGTAGAAGTTTTGTAAGCATGGTACTAAACTTACTAATTGAGTTAATATAATAGGATGCAAGCATGAAAAATCTTTCAATTTGAATCTGTATTTATGGTCAAATGATAACATAGGAATGATATCCTCTAAGAGGTGGGGGGTGGGATTAGTAACGTAAAAGTTTTCTAATTAAATGGAATAGTAAATCTTGAGAAAGAGACAGGATTAATGTTTTCTAGGCTATATACATACGTGTATGATTGGCTTCCAAATGTTTCTAGCTGAAAATTTGGGTTTTGAATACATTTTAGTAACAAGTTCTCAAAACTGGATCAAGGATTTTGCATACAAATGGCACTGATAATGGTAAAAAGAGTAAAATTATTTTTCCATTTTAAAATATGTGATCATTTTAAAAACAGAAGGGTTCATTTTACAAGTTAGACCCTTATTAAATTTTTTTTAAGATGCTTATATCAAGTAGAGGTTTTAGGTAAATTTAAAAGCAGCAAGTGATATATAAAAACTGAAATTCTCTAAAGTCTCAGGTGACTTAAGGGTTCCTAATAAGCTCCATAAAGCTTGAACTGGTTTCCACTACATGAACTAGTTTCTGAAAACCAAATGTAGTAGGTTGTTGTTGTTCAGTCATTTCAGTCATGTCTAACTCTTCACGACCCCATTTGGAGTTTTCTTGGTAGAGACACTGGAGTAGTCTGTCATTTCCTTCTCCAGCTCATTTCACAGATGAGGAAACCGAAGCAAACAGGGTTAAGTGACTCACCCAGGGTCACAAAGCTAGTAAGTGTGTGAGGCAGTCTGCAGTCTCGATGACTACAAGCTTAGCACTCTATTAAGTGTGCTACCTAGTTACTGAGGAATTTCTGCAAGTGACTGTGAACTGGAGAAGCAAAGTCCCATTCAGAGCTGTCCTGAGAATGAGGCCTATTCCAGAATGTTCAAGAGAAGGTATTTCCAAGACAAGACAATACATGGGACATTTGGGATTCAAGACAAAAATGTGATGATTAAATGGACAGTAGGCTACTAAAGCTACAAGGAGACCTGATGTGGTTTTGTGTTGGTTTTATTGTGTTATGTGTGCAGAGTTATCTCCGTCATCTAGTGACACGTAAAGCTTGACATCTCCCCTCTCAAAATCAGTCCACTGTGAGTCCTCTATGTAGTTTGATCTGTGGCTGACTGAATCTACCAGATTCATGCAATATCCCTATTGCTCTGTATTAAGCCATGCAAGCTGTGCAACAGGATGGTCCTTCTTGACACAGAGTACTGATAGCGAACATGAGCACTTTAAACAACCTTATAAATCTGGCTTCTAGATAAGTGACTCAGGGTGGTAGTAGGCTGGCTGCTCCACCAAGAATCAAAGTCAAGAATTTAGAGAATTGTGGAAACCAAACTGACTTCATCCTGTAAAATGGAGACCATTTTGAGACCCAAGTTTCCTTTTTTCTGTAAATTCCACCTGTCCACATATGTGTTAGTTGTGGGGACTGAATGGCAGCCCACTTCACATGGGCCAAAGTCCACTGGCTCGCTCTCCATACTCCCAACTCACAAAACCTCTAGTCTTTCCTCCAGTTATCTGATTTTCCATCCTGTTTAGATGCTGTTAATTTTCCTTTAGTGCATAAAAATCTGCCTTCCCCTACATTTGGGGTCCAGTGCCAAGCCAGCACTGGGGAGGCCTGATCCTGATTTGTTATGCAATTGGCATGTTTGACTGAACACTTCAGTATGGTCAGAAGTTTAAATCTCTGTTTCCCCAGTTATTCCAGATTTCACCAGCTCTACAACTTAAAATGTGATTATAAGAGTTAGAGAAAGACCAGGTAATCATGACAGCCAGAAGAGCTGAGAGGCTGCGAGTCTTGGGCCACTCTGACTATCTGTATTATTCTCCTGGTGATGAGCGAGGGGCCACCTCACCTTAGCTATGTACCTACACATGCTGAGGGTTCAAAAGTGGTAAAGAGCCAGAGCACAGACCAATGAATAACTTTAACCAGATGAAGCACTGTAAAAAGCAAAGGTTTGCTCTATAAGCAAGCCAGATGCAACTTTGAGAGAGTGTCAGAGGATGAGGGAAGGAGCCAGTGGGAAAGAACTGAGAGGTTGTAGAAAAGGGTCCCTCAGAAAGTGAAGTGACAGGATCCAGAGCTGAGGTATCATATGGAGCTCCTTAATAAAGTCAGCAATCTCAGGGCCTCCACAGGGTTTCACTCAGTGACATAAGCTGGAGGGTCTATCTCACCAAACCCAGACAACACATGGCCAAATTAATGTCCATTTCTGACCAACTTGGCCTGACCAATCCAGAGATGACCATCCTGGTCACATACCAAGCCATTCCATAATCAAGAAAGTTCTTCAGGAGATTGGTCCTGTCAAAAGAGCATCAACCCAAATCAAGTCAGGGACCTGGGGAGTGTTGGCGGTGTCCTGCATCTACATGACAGTCAGACCTAGGCTTCAGCACAATTGACAGATCTGAACTCTAAGGGGCTTCATCACAGTCCCTTACAAACTAGGCCTCAAGGCCAAGGCCTTGGCTAAGCCTGATAAGAGCCAAGTCACTAAAGCAGAAGCTCTGCTTGCAGCCAAGGAAGCTGCCAGATGGACAAGAGGGTTAACCAGGAAGTGAAAGCAGGATGGAACAAGGAGGCTCCACAGTAAAATATTCAAGTACTGGTGACAGGAGGGGGCAGGGGACTAAGCAGAGTCTAAGATCACGGAGGCCTCCCTCTTTTAAATGTGGGGAACCTATTGTTTCACAACTAAGTAGGCTGCTTTAGCTTTCCGTGCCCCGCCATATGCACGTGCACATGCGCGCGCGCACACACACACACACACACACACACACACACACACACACACACACACACGTTTATTCCTCATGCTCTCTCCAGAGATAGCCTCTCTGGATTTCTTGCCATTTGACCAAGAGGGCCTGGAGGCAGGGAGCCAAAGATGCCAACTAAAGCCCTCCCATACTGGCATGAGAGACCAAGAGTAGACTGGAAGCAACCAAAGGCAAGGGGAGAGAGGAGAGCAAAAGGGGGGCTCAGAGAGGACAGAACACTCAGAGGGAGGCTGTCCAAAGGGATGCCACCAATGGAGGGGCTCGCTGCGCCTGGGGCCAGATTACTTGAGAGTGAACTCTTCATCTCTGGACCTGGAAAGAAGAGACCCCCAAATGTCCCTGGCTGAAGCTCCCCGTATGATTCTCTCAGAACTGCAACCTAGCCAGGACTTACTGGATCTGTTCAGAAGAAGGGGTGGGTGCACCGTTACCTTGGGGGAGGGTACCATGTTCTACCTACCTCACAGGGTGCGTGTGAGGGCAACTGTCAGATTTGGTAAAATGCCTGGAACTCCTCCAAGGAAAGGCGCTACAGAGAGGCAAAAAACAAACAGTAACCATAAGAGACAAGGTTAGTGGTGAGTAGGCCCTAAGAAGCCCAGCCTGAGAGAGGGTCTGGGCGGGGGGCCAGAAACAGGTCTCACACTGTAACCCTTCTGGACACCCTTCCTCCACCTAGTTTCAAACGAACGACAAGGGCCATTCCCAGCATCTGACCCACATGGCCACTAAAAAACAGTCTAGGGGAAGGCATCCAGGGATGCCCCCCCCACCCCCATCCCAGAAATGACATGGAGATGGCCCTGTGGCCTGACTGCCTTCCTCCACTCCCAGCTCCAAGGGAACTGCCCACCCCGACCCTGCTGGGGGGCTCGAAGTCTAACTCCAACAGAGTACAAGGTCCACAACGCTACCTCTGACTCCATCTCTTCCAATTAGCTTGGATCACAGTTAAGGATCTTGTGTCTTTACTGGACAAGCAGAATTTAGCTCTGGCTGCCCCTGCCATGCAGGGTCTGTGCTGGACCCTTCACTCCTATGGGCCCAAACAATCATCTCAAACGGTGCCCAATGTCAGAGAAGTGGCTTAGAGGTGGAAGGGACCAAGCCCTCCATCCCAGAGATCACAAGGCACAACAAGGTTACTAGGGATTTATCTAAGGCCAAAAACAAGTATTAGAGAGAGGATGACTCAGGCTCAAATCCCAGCTCCAAGGTCAGTCGCCTCTGCTACACACCTTCCTAAGAGCTCTAGGTTCTTTGGGTCTATGGGATTTGTGCTTTTCCCTTGCAAAAGGTAGATGGGGTCTAGGTCATCTCACCTACATGCCCAAGCAGGTGTGCTCCTGAGCCCAGCCCTGGACACTGGCTTCTGTGGGGGAGTGCAATGCACACCCTCCTGGAGGACCCCATGGCTCTCAGTGACGTTTCCCTTGCCCTTACTCTCCCGGCACCCACACCCTCGACTCAGTATGGACCACGGTGAGAGGAAGATTTTCTATCACCTGCTGTAAGCCAAAGCAGCTTCTCAACAGCTCATGATCACAGCATTGCTAAGGGGAGTGCAATGGACAGAGTGGACAGTTGCTCCTCCTCTTGCCTCTGCAGCCCCTGGGAACCCCTTCACTTCTCCAGTCCTGCTTCCTGCCTGGGCCAAGTGACTCCTGGGATCCCTTCTGACTCTTAATCTGTCATCTGCATCCAGTCTCAAAGATGCCTCTTCAGGCCATTGCTAACTGCCTGTGGCCTCCTCCCAGAATGCTGCAGCAGAAAAAGCCCCTGGGCCCAAGGTCAAAGCCTTGAGGACATCTCCAGACCCAAGAGACATCTGTAAAGTGACCATCGTGCTGCCAAACTCTAGTCTCTCCAGTTTCCTTTAAGCTTTAGATGTGCTGATTCAGCCAAATGGCCTGGGATCATGATGCGATTCTGCAAGCCCTGAAGGCAAAAACATCCACGGGGCAGGCCTCTGCCATGTGGACCCAGAGAGCTGGGCCAGGGGACACAGCTGCCTGACACAGCCTGAGCTGGGAAGGAGAAGGACCGTGCCTGCTCTCTGCTCCCAAACATGCCAAGAGCGCCTGCCCACCCGCCTAACCAAGGTCACGATGTGTCAGTGTTGCTGGGAACTGACTTCCCAGACAGCTCTTCAGGAACTTCCTCTTTGGGAATGGAAAGGATCCCAGCACCACTCCTCAGTCACAGAGGGGCAGAGGATGACAGAATCCTGCAGAAGCCAAGCTGCTTCACCCGGTGACCAGACAAGGGTATTCCAGACACTTGTGGTTTAGTCGTGTCTGACTCTCGGTGACCCCATTGGGGGTTTTCTTGGCAGAGGTACTGGAGGGGTTTGCCATCTCCTCCTCCAGCTCATTTTACAGATGAGGAAACTGAGGCAAGCAGATTAAGTGACTTGCCCAGGGTCACACAGCTAATGAGTGTCGGGGGCTGAATTTGAACTCAGGAAGATGAGTCTTCTTGACTCTAGGTCCAGTGCTTTGTGCACTAGGCAGCCAGCTAGCTGCCCAATTTCAGACATGGAAAGTTTAAAAATTTAAAAAAAGGGACTTATCAGTGATGTGTTATAAATCAGTCACATCCTTTGCACCTCGAAGGCTGTGAAGCCCACTCTGATGCCCACTCAGGACATAAGGATACAGGCTGTCACTGGTGCCCAGTGACCAGAATGCAAGGCAGCCTGAAGCTCCATTACTCTGGGCACCCAGCTAGGTGGGGAAGTGTGCCTCAGCATGTGCAAAAGATGATCCTCTTCTCCTCCCCAAGACTACCAGAGACAGCCCTGAGCCACATTCCTCTTTCTCCTTTTACTCAGCCGAGGGCTTCTGACTCATTCTTCAGGGAACTCTGTGAACATTCCTTTCCTCACTTCACCACCCGGAGTTGGGAGGTCATGGTGTCCTGAAACTGACCTGTCATCAAGGGGGCTGAAGTCCAGGGTGTGTCCACAGAACCACAGTCCAAAGCAGACTTCCTCTAATCAAGGCAACAAGTTCTACAGGACATGCGGAGGGAGTGTCCTTTTCCTTCCGCCTCTTCAACCTGGACCTTCCTGGCCCCCAAATGACCACCATGTGGCCTCCATTCTTTTCAATGACAAACTTCTCAAAGGGCTTCTCCACACCTTCCACTTCCGTCTCTGGCTCGTGGCACATGCTCTCCAGCACCTATGGTCACCTTCTGGGCCTTCTCTCAGCCCTCCTTCCCCTGTATAGCTGGCCATTGCTGACCACATCTCTCTTCCGGAAAAACTCTCCAGACACCGAACTACCCTGGTTTTCTCCAGCTTCCTTCCATGCTCTACTCCTCCCAAGGCTTAGCCCTACATATCCTGTGCTGATGCTATGCCCTGAGGGCTGGATGGGAGAATTGTGGCCCCCAGCTCTCACACCTGCTGGCTCCATAGCTGCCTGTGCAGCTACCTCCCCAGGAAGGCTGTAATGTCCTTCAGAAGCTGTGCAATGCCAGTTGTTGGCCCAGCTATCATCCAGACTTCACAATCATTTCTAGCCCCAATCCCTGTCCTGAGCTCTCATTCCCCATAGCCCACTGGACAAAGATAAATCTGCCCCACCCAGTTCAACAGATCTAACAGCAGATTCATTATCGTGGCTGCTGTCCTCTGCAAGAGCGCATCACCAAATGTTTTATGCTCAGCTCCCACCTGGCATGCTTCCCCCCACCTCCGATCTGCTGCTGTGCCTCCTTCTACATGCATGGTCTCAAGAAGTCTTCACCTGACACAGAGATGCAGGGCAGCTGTACTTTCTAAGGACCCGAATGGACACTGAACACCCAACCCGACAGTGGACAGGCTAAGCTACATGTCAAGCAGATCAGCTACTGGCCCAAGTCCCCTCACCACTATTGACCTCAAGGACCCATTCTCACTGAAGCTTCTGGGAGAAAGAGCTGTCCAACATACCCAGGGCCCTCTTTATGGGGATCCTCATGAAAAGGCCATTAGCATCATCAACAGCCAAATGGGCAGCAAGCCAAGCTCTGCTCTCCCCATTAGCCTCCACCCAGCTTCCCCCCCACTGCCCCACACCGAATTTTCTTGGGGCTAGCTGCAGGGCTGGAGCTCAGCCACTCCCCTGCCTCCAAGTTCCTTGTTGCCCTAAAGATAGCTCCAAGTTGACCTTTTGATTTTCTGAAAATCAACAGTTTCCTTGTTCCCCTTCAGGATAAAGACAAGAAAATTACCTCGTGTTCATTTTGTGGGTCTGAAAGCCTAGGTAGGGGTCAAGCACCAGACTGGTGGCTAGGTCGTCGTTTTCACACAGCTCCTTGGCAGACATCCCAGAAGAAGGTACATAGCGACTCTGTCCTTCAAAGCCCGAAGTACCGCTACCTGGGAAAAGCAAGAAGTACACAGATCGCTTGATTAGGCTGCTGTGCTCATTTCCTGAGTTGTCCAATCGATCAAATCACAATTCCTTGTCCCAATAAATGAGTGAAGAGTCAGTCGGACAGAAGGCCCTCGTGGTTGTCTGGGGCTGTTTCCTCCACTCCCTGGGTACTGGCATTTTGGTTTGTTGCACCTGAGGAATGTCACTCCCCAACCAAGGAGCCTGTAGCCCTGGGGACTTCTCAGCTGCATTCATCTCCCTCACTGCACAGGTGGGAAATTGGGAGGAAAATCCCATGACTTTAATAGGGAAACAAAGGAGAACATGGGGGGGAAGAAATGGAGGTTACAGGGGGCTGGGGGCATAAAGAGCTTTCAGCAAGCAGAGGCAGACAGTCTGGATCTTGGCTCTAAGAGGGGCCTCAAGAGAAAAGCTGGCCTTGACCCCTGCCTTTACTGGAGGTGAGTAAAACCTGCCACCTGACAGGTGAGGGTACGAAGGGCCCCTACCACTACTAAGGGCATGAGGAAGGAACTGGCATGAACTGTTCAACTGCTCAGCCCCAAGAATTTCAGGGGCTGAACCAAATTTTGGTTTGGAAGAGCCAGTATGGACACAGCAAAGAACAGAAGTAACAGAGGCCAAGGCGTGAAGGCCACGGACCCTGGGGTTGGGGGGGGGAGGGGTGAGGGACTGCTGGCTGAGACCTGATTTTTAGGGCTGAGAGAAGCAGCAGAGTGATGACCATCTACACATTCCTCACTGCAGGCCCTGTATCATGTCACAAGAAAAAGTGGCTCTGCCTCTGCCGTCCAGGCTCTTCCCACCTTGTTCCTTCTCCCCGCTCCGACGGCCCTGATCTTCTCAGTCCCTGCCCCCATGACTCGGGAGCAATTCTGACATCCAGTTTGGGGTACTGGATGGATGCTCTGTTCTGGGGGAGGGAGGAGGCCTTCAGAGGCCTCAGGCTCTCTCTAGTCTCCAGGGTCCAGGGGATACCAGGCTAATTCTGATCCCAGGAGAGTTGGGGGTCAACATTCTATGGAATTTGAACTGGTCACCAGAGGGCTGGACTCAGTGACACCAGCACCAGGTCAGTGTGGAATCTGGAAGAGGAAAGACTGGGGCTTGGACCTGAAGGTACTTGATCTCAACCCAGATCTCTGAAGTCTGGCCATCAGCAGCCTTTCTGGACCCTTGGAACTGCCTTATCTACAGCTTTGCATTTACCCTGAGTCACAAAGTGTAGGTTTCTGAAGTGGCACTGGTAGAGACACTGCAGGCTGGCACCTTGGAGCAAGCCCTGAAAGAGGAAGTGACTTGCCAGAATGGGAGCACCAAGGCCAGCTCAAGGTGCTCACCTTCTGCCCTTTACCCTTGAAATGGACACCAATAAGAATGGACAATTTCCCGAAATAAAAAATGGGGGGGGGGGGGGCGCGCAGGAAGGGAGAGAGAATTTGGAACTCAAATTTTTAAATAAAAATGCTAAAAAAAAATTGGGGGAAAAAGTGGTTCCCTTCCAACTAAGAGGCAAACAGATGATTAAATAATTGTTTCATTATGCATTCTTTAATACATGCCAAAGGGACCTGGGTGGAGCAGGTGAAATTGCTCCTGTTCCTACCCGGCTGCCTGGGAAGCAGCCGGGTCCGACTTCTTTGCTCATCAGCCAGGCCTCAGCCCTATTTCATCCAGCAAACACTAAGACGGAGAATTGACTCTACTCTGCATGACTATTTTAAAGACCTTCTATGGACAGATTATCAAAACCAGATGCTAACAGTCACTCCAGAACCCAAAAAGGCGTGGCCGGACACTGCTGGGTGACCAAGTAGCCGCACTGTCCTGGTTTTACAGAAGGACCCAGCAGGCTGGTGGAAACTCTGGCGGACAGGAGGGGGCAGTTTCGAGCTGCAGGCCCTAACCATGCCAGCCGGATTTCTGCATCAGGCATCCAGGAGACACTGGCATCACTCACTCGCCATGACAGGAACTAAATGGTGGCATTTTGGAAGTAGGAATAAATGATTCTTCGGATGTGCACAAGATGAAAATTGCCAAAGACAATAACAAAACAAAATGTGTTACTGGAGAAAGAACAGTAACTGGCCCTGAGCACGGTGGGAACACCCCAGAGGCCGAGTGTCCACCTACATCTGCTCGACCTCCTCTCCACTGTACTCCGGCCAGCCTTCAGGGTGTCCTTCCCCACGGGCTGAAGCTTGGACGGACTCGGCTGGTGTTCGTTAGACAGCTTGCCTCCATGTCTCCTGCCATTCACCACCATGTTCTTGGAGTCTCCCAGCCACTTCATGCCCACAGGCAGCCCGGCCCAGTGGCATTTAGTCCCTCTCTTCAAAGAGCTTGGAGAATAATTTCAATTTTCTCTCCTAATGGAAACAAAAGATGGGAAAAAAGTAACTGGGGAGGCAAATACAAGCAAGACCACCATGCTAAACAGACACTAATCTGCATTACCGGCAATGGAATGGTTGTCTTTCCTATTTGGGGCACTCCTGGCACTTCTTGAATCCCCCTATAATCTCATGCCTGGGAATTTAGTCCTAAAAGCTGGGCCACCCGAGACTCCTGAAGGGATGCCAAAGACCTTTATGGTTCGTTAAGTGGTACCTACTCTACTTAATGACATCTGAGCTACAAATCCCCACAGCCACCATTACGCAGCTAAATTATCTGTTAAATAGACTGACAACTACAAAGGACTTTTAGGTTTTCAAAGCCCTTGACATGCATGCCTTAACAACCCTTAGTAGGTAAGTACCATGGGAATAAGGAAACCAAGGCTGGAAAAGGTGAAATGCCTTGGCTATAATCACCCCACTCATATGTGAAATAACATCTGAACCCACATCTTTCTGACCCCAAGCCCAACATTATTCTATCCCTTTATCATGTGGCCTGCTTCGCTGACTAGCAGGCAGTCTACAAACAATCTGACACCTCCTAAGTCCCACGTTCTCTCTACTCAAGTCAAAGTAGGCCAGGCACTACATAATCCTGGGCGGATAACTAAATGGAACCTATCACCATCTATTATCATGATTACTATTAGAAGCTAGGTTGCTGGGGGACAAGATGGGAAAAGTGACACCTTCACTTTGGGGGTTTCATAATGTGAAGGGAGAATTGGAGGAGAGAGATCAGACACAAGGAAACCAACTAAGAAGTGATTTTGAGATCCAGGCCAGTTAAGGTCCAAGTTGCAAGAGAAATTAAGGAGGTAAGACTGACGAGAGCTGAGAAATACATGGTGGGAAGAGGTGCTGAGTGAAAGGGAAGAGTTGGCTGGAAGGCTGGTGCTGCTCTGACCAATACACGGAGTTAAGAGGAGGGGAAAAGATGATGACTTCCTTTTCAGCATGATGAATTTGAAATGTTTACAGGACACCCAGGCTGATTTCTAGCCAGCAGATGGAGATATAGAAGGCTGTATATAGAACTTTTTGGGTTATCTACATACAGATGATAGCTAAATCCACAGGGAAGGCTATGTGTGGTTTTTTTTTGGAGGTGAGACAGATGGGGAGAAAGAGGGACACAGAGAGGAAGGGGGAAGAGAGGGATAGAGAGAGAGGGGGAAAGAGAGAAAGAGGGGGGAGAGAGAGAGAGAATATGCACATTGAGGGAACTACAAAGATCAGCAGCGATAAGGAAAACATGTCCAAGAGAAGGAAGGGGGGTGGTCAGTGGTATCAAATGCTATGAAAAGATGAAAAAGGATGAGGCCTAAGAAAGGTCACTAGACTCAGAAGAGATGGTTGTGACCATAGAGAGTACTCCTTCAGTGCACACAGAGCCCTAAGCCCAGGGAGGAGTGGATACCAGCAGGTCAAATACTCCAGAGGCTCAAGAAGGTAAAGGCTGAGAAAAGGCTCATGGATTTGGGAATCAAGAAAATCACTGGTAAAGCCTGGAGAGAGGGGAGGCAGGAGCTGAGAAGTGAATACAGGTCATTTTCCCCCCTGGGAGTCGGCTGTGAAATCCCTGGCTGGCATCTAGCTTTACAGAAGAGGAAACGGGAGGGCTAGAAAAGGAAGTCACACTCCTCCAGGATGGACAGTCAGTGTCAACGTTACAACCAGAACTCAGATTAGCCCAGTATAGGGTTCTTTCTGCTCTCCTGGAGAAGCCATTTCCTACAGCTGCTCTCAGAAATCCCATTCTCCTTCCTTTTATAATGCTCCAACAAATGCCGCCAAAGCCTCAAGTCCCAGCAACTCTGCCGCAGCAGGCTTAAGCAAAGGCATCAGCAGCATCACAGCCTGGCCAGTGACTGTCTTGACACACCTGTTCCTTGTTACACTGGTTTGTCTCCCAGGTAAACTGGGCGGTCAAACTTGAAACCTCCTACTCGGTCTGTCTTGTCATTGTTTCTAAATCAGGACTAAAGCCCAGAGTCATGCTAAGTGTCTTCCAGCAGACGAGGACACAAAAGAGGGTCATTTCGAAGTCACCTCAGAATATACAATGATTTTTAATTTATTCAACTCTCTTTTAAGAGATTTTTTTCTTTTTTGCTTTTATAGTAGGGACAATTGGGGTTAAGTGACTTGCCCAAGGTCACATGGCTAGTAAGTGTTATTTGAACTCAGGTCCTCCTGACTCCAGGGCCAGTGCTCTATTCACTCTGCCACCTAGCCACCCCCATTTATTCAACTTTCATACCAAACTTAATGTAATGATTCTTTTACTCAGGTTAATAAGGAAATAAGTGACATAGATTTAACTTGAAACCATAACAATATAACCCATTTAATTCAGAAAGATTTAGAATACTCAGGAGGTGTTATGGAATCTAAATTTTCCTACCTGCAACTGCTAAATGACCCTGTTCTTCAAGGCCAATACTGTGAGTGACCAGAGTTCAGAGCTACAAAGCCAGACCTAGCTGATGGCAGAGCAGTGCAGGGACTGTCTCCTACCCACTGTCCTTGTACCCTCTGGCTGGTCCCTTTATTAAAGATGGGAGATATGGGGAAGGGTGTCAAGGGCCAGGCCCAACAACTGCCCCTAGGAACGCAATCCAGGCCTCCTCCTACTGCACCTCAGTCACTGCTGGAGAATCCATGACAAAGATGGCGTCAGTGGGGCTTGGGAAAGTCTATCTTGCAACATTTTTTGTCCATGAGGTAGGAAGAAGAAATGGAGATGGAGGGCAA
Source organism: Gymnobelideus leadbeateri (assembly GCA_011680675.1). Taxonomy (NCBI): domain Eukaryota; kingdom Metazoa; phylum Chordata; class Mammalia; order Diprotodontia; family Petauridae; genus Gymnobelideus; species Gymnobelideus leadbeateri. The sequence goes on from WOXC01004100.1 coordinate 694,549, forward strand.
CAACGGAATAGCAAGCTGGAAGTGACTACGGGGTTCCAACTTGACCCTACCACCTTTCTTCTTAACAGAGAACTCCAAACTTGAGGTGTTAACTAGGTACAGCAGGAGGTCATCAACAGAACCAAGGGAAAAACGGATTGTTTTCTCATACACAAAGGCTTCAGAGCAAAAATAATTAAACAGAGCTGAGGACAAATGGCATAATCTACTTGCTGATGACAGAGAAACACTGATTGATTTATGCGCTTGAAGTACAAGAAATCTCAGGCAATTATTTCTAAGTCATACTGCTGACGGGTCCAATTTAATCACTTTTTAAAGAGTATATCCCCTATGAAAGCAAGCTGGGATAAAATAGATCCACTTAGCTTGAATAAGCAAGCTAACAGAGTAGGTTACTGTTTGATAAACCCAAAGACACCAACTGCTGGATTAGAAACTCCTTTGAAGAAGACTGCTGGGAAAACTGGAAAGCAGCTTGGCAGAAATTAGAGTGAACCTAACACTTTACACCATATCCCAAGATAAAACTCCAAATGAATATATGAATTAAGTATGAAATGTCCCCAAAAATAGAGGAAAAGGGAAGGAAGTGGGTTGTATAACTATGGTGAGGAAAAGTCTTAATTAAACAGGAACAGAGGTGATCACAGATGACAAAATGAACAATTTTGATTACGTAACATAAAATGGTTCTTACATGACAAAACCAATGCAGCTAGCAATAGGAAAAAAAATACGTTATGGTGGGAGGGGGGAATCCTAACAGCCAGTGTTGCTGATTAAAGATCGATACACATATTAATACAAATGCATCACAAAAGTCAGTAATGGTTAAATGATATGTAGGCAGATTGCATAAGACATGTAAGCTATGAACAAACCACATGAAAAACATTTCAAAACACTAATAAAAATGATATAAATGTGAGATTTTGATGTTGCACCCCACACTTTTCAAACTAAAAAAGATGACAAGAAGCAGTGTATGTTGGAGTGGGGCAGAACAAGCAGACGGACACACTCGTAGTGGAGATGCAGCCCCCTCCACCAGAGAGTCCAAGAAGAGAGAGGAAGGTCCCATAAGGACAAAAGCTAAGTGGAGGGAATGTGGGTGTCCATCCGGGAGATGGATGAATGTGGCACAGTCATTTCACAGAATATGGTGGTTCCATAAAAAATGACAACTGAGTTCAAAGGAATCTGGGAAGATCTGAATGAACCCTGGCAGGAAACCTTACTTAGTACTGGGGAAAACATAGGCAGTGTGGTATGGGCTGAACCAGGAAAGCAACTTCTGCAATGACCACAATCATGGAAAGGAAAACAGCACAGGAAAGCCCCAGAGCTCTGCGCCTGAGACGGGGCATGCTCTTTGTGCTAGTTAGTCAGTAAACATTCATTAGGTGCCTACTGTGTGCCAGGACCTGTGCCAAGTCTGGGAACACAAAGAAAGGTAAAAGGTGATCTCCTGCTCTCAAGGAGCTTATAGTCTTGTGGGGGAAATGGCAAAGTCACAAATGTGTGCAAACCAGATGTAGAGGATAAAGAGGAAATAATTAGGCAAGAGAAGACATTGGAACTAAACTACAGGAAACTCCCAGACTGGAAAATTCCATCTCCTAACGCAGGTCTGCTACTTTCTGTGGAATTCATCTGGGTGTGTGTGCTCAGTCCCAGGCTTCTGCTCCCTTCCTGAGTGACCCCTGGGCCTCAGTTACCCCCTCTGTAAAATCAGGAGGTTAGGCTTGGGGTCTGAAGGCGCCCTGCAGCTTCACCTCAGCAGCTATCCCTTGGATCCTCCTCAAACTCACAGAAAAGGGGGCGCCTAGTCTATAGGTAAGCATCTCTGCAGCACAGACTGACTTTATTTTAAAATGGGATATTATCTTGGCTTCATTGGAATTTTATTTATTTTGTGAACTATTTCCCAACTCCATTTTAATCTGGTTTGGACTCACATGGGAGTGCTGCAGGAGACCTCCTCAACAACTTTGGTTTAGCTGACTAGACCGCTCCAACCTGGGGTTGTCCACCCATCCCTCAGAGGACAGGTGGGAGGCTTTTGTCTCTGGGCCAGTAGAGAATTAGAGGCTCCAGGCAACTGCAGCTGAGATATGCAAGCCACATCCGGTGGCCTTTGAGTCTGAGCCTAATCTGCTCCCAAAGCCTAACGGATCTAGAAGACACTCCCCCGTCCTCCAGGTTTCCAAGTCAAGTCAACAAGTGTTTCTTAAATGCCTACTGCATACCCAACATCATGCTAAGTGCTGGGTAGACAAAGAAAGTCACTCCCCCACTCCAAAAAAGAGTCCCTGCTCTCCAGGAGCTCCTAGTCTAAAGTGAGAGAAACATGCAAATAGCTCCATACAAACAAGCTAAATACAAAACAAACTGAAGGTGATCTGAGGGAGGGGCTGAGATTAAGGCTGAAGAACCAATACAGGAGGAAAAAAACAGGTGATTCTTATTTCAATTGTCAAATATAAATAAAAGGAAACAAGATGTAGTCAACAAAAGACTTCTGGGGACACTTAAAGTTAGGAGTGGGAGCTAAAGATGGTTTAGAGAGGGGATTCCATGTTGTCCTCTATACAGCCCTAGGAGCACCCTGATAGTGACAATGTTTGCAAAAAACAGAACACGGGGTTCTTCACAGGAAATTCTACTTCCTTTAGATGGACACATCCACTTTCTGGATTATTCAGGGACACCAATCATTATTAGCTGTTACTCTGTCTAAGGCCCTTCTGACAGAATTCATATCTCACACTGGAATACCGACAACTCCTGGTGGGATATTTCACCCAGTGGCTGTGAAATTATCACAAATGCCTCTGTCCTAAAGACTAGAAGCCAAGCACAAGTCTTTGGGCAATTTTTACACAGAAAAAAGAAGCAATCTTTTCAACCATTTTCACTAACTGTACTCCAAGCTTGGTCAAGGCCAGCATCCCCACAAGACACTGACAATTATTTAGAGTTTTAATTATTTAAAATACCTTCCCCTTTGAGATAAAGAGCTTTCTTCAATACAACAAAAAGAGATACACAAGAGACAGGAAAAGTGCACCAAGATTCATGGAAAGACACTGATCGTAACAAAAAATATGAATCGTTTCACTCATTCTCTTTGAGATACTAAAAATCTCTAATGGGGCCTTCAATTTAAACTAAATGACAGCAACTCAAATTTGTAAGAAAAATGTTCAATGTGATCCAATCAGTATTCACTAGGCTTCCTACTTCTTGGGCCTAATACTGTGTTCAATACTGGGGGCAGCAGTTCCAAGGATGCTTGTTAAGTCACTTGAGGACAATGGCAAAGCCATTTAGGCTCCCAAGAATCAGGGATAAGATTAAAATCAGCAGGTGGTTCACAATCTTCTTTTCCAAATGTTCATATTTCCATCAATTCAAGCTTCAAAAGTTGCCTCCAAACCAGCCACTGATCTGGGTCTTCTGAGCTAAGTGAAGAAAGCTCCCTATCTTACACCCTCCAAAACCTTCAGAAAGTACCCTCCACCCAAGCCCACCTGTCATCTGTGGGCAGGTGCGCTGGTTTTCCCCCAGAGACACGAAAGGCAGGGAAGGAAGGGAACATGGCTTTTGGGAGATCACTAAGCCGATCCCCTAAGTGCCAGTACTACATTTTCAAGTTATATTCCTTTACTATGTATGGGGAAGAGGATGGCAGGGCACTAGGTTCATCTGAGAGATGGAACGAGAAAAAGAGAAAAAGGCCTAAGGAAGAAATATTTTTCCTATGCTGTCAGTCCAGACCATAACACCTGGATTTGGTCTCCACATTTTAAGAAAAAATGAAGATGATCCAAGAAAGGAGTCATTAACAATGGCAAGGAAGCAGATGAAGGTGACCGAGGCCTTCACTCCAGAGCTCAATTTTGTTTCTTCTACAGAGGAATAAAGTTGCATCACAACACAGTATAGAGACATCACAACAACCTCTCTGGAGGCCAAATAAGGTCACACAATTCCAATCCTTAGGGATGAACCCACTGGGCCCCTCCCACAGAGGGCAGATGAAAGCCTATGCTCGGTTCCAATAACCTTCAACAAGGGCCAAGCTTGTGAAAACCGAAGCAGGGCTTCCTTTCCCTCAAGTACTCTTGACGTCAGTAACTGTTATAGTGATGCTCCTTACTCGCTGGCTCCCTCTAACCTGGGTGGGACCCCAAAACTATAAATTTCTGTCCTGCAGGTTCTCTTCTCCTTACTACATAACACCAGTAACCCCTGCATATTTTTCAATTTTAAAAAATGTATTTACTTTTAACATTGACTTAAAAACCTTTGAATTCCAGACTCTCTCCCTTCCTCCAGCCCCTCCCCCACCCTTTAAGAAGGCAAGTGATTTGTTATCAATTATACAGTGAAATCATGTAAAGCGTATTTCCATGTTAGCTCTATTGAAAAAAACCTCAGTGGAGACAGGGTGCTCCGTTCTGCACGCAGGGTGCACCAGTGTCTCTTGGGAACGGCATGGACCAGAGTAAGCAAGTGCTCCACAGGTGATCGTGGTGACAAGGCTGCTGCCAGTGTGTGCTGCGTCCTGCTTCTGCTCCCTTGCCCTCATATCTCATAACACAGTGATCTGCACCACAACCGCCGATGGCACCCATTTAGAGTCCCACTCTCTGCCACTACAGAAAGAACTGCTGTCCAGGCTTTTGCTGTTCTGATCTCCTTGGGATACAGACCAAGTAGGGCGGGATCGTTGGGTCAGAAGATGCGACAAGTTTGCTAGTCCTTTGGGTGTAGCTCCAGATCGTTCTCCAGAACAGCGGGGACCAGTCCATAGCTCTACCAACGATGCGCTGCCATCCCTAGTTTTCCAACATGACATTTTGCTTTTCTGTCATGTTAGTCAATCTGATAAGTGTGAGGTAGTACCTCAAAGTGATGCTAATTTGCATTTCTAGTGTATTTTTTCCCCATATGACTAGTTTTAATTTCTCCTCCCAAAAACCGCGTGTTCATATCCTCTGATCATTTATCAATCAGGGAATAGCTCTTATTTTTAGAAATTTGGCTTAGTTCCTTATATGGTTGAGAAATGAAGCCTTTACCAGAGAAACCTGGTACCCTAACTTCCCCTCCCTTCTAATTTTGGCTGCACCTATTTTGTTTTTATCTTTAAGAATTTGGTCGCACTGCTATTTAGTCCATATGTGTTTATTAGTAGTGATATTACTTAATTGTTCATTGTACCTTTTTGCAAAATCCTCTGATTATCTCTTTCAATTAGGTCCCTGTAGGCTTTTGTTTTGTCTGAGATCAGGATCACTACCCCTGTACCATGGCCAAAGCACAACACATTCGACTCCAATCCCTTATTTAATTCTGTATGTTCCTTGCAAGCAATTTATTGTTGGATTCTGGCTTCTAATCCATTCTGCTATTCATTTCCGTTTTCTCTCTTTTCTTTCTTCGAGTTACCTTTCTTTTTATCCCTCCCTTCCTCAAAGTCATTAGCTTGTGACCACTGCCCCCCATTTGTCACTCTCCCCTCCTTATTCCCTCTATGCCCAGCTGAGTGTGTATATAGTCTTCCCTCTTTGAACCAGTTCCAGTGAAAAGTGAGATTTAAGCATTACCTGCTGCCACTGCTATTTCCCCCTCAACTTCCGTAAAAGCTTCTCCTCGCGTACCTCTTTTACATGAGACAATTTCCCCACTCAGTCTCTCCCTTCTCCCCCCAGTGCACCTGTCTTTACCACCTGCCCATGTTTTTAAAGATCATCTCAACCTAATCAATCACTCTTATGCCCTCTATGTAGACTCCTAACTGCCCTAATGATGACAAAGTTCTTAAGATTTGTATGCATCACACCTTCCCCATATAGGAATATGAACCTTCTCAAGTTCCTTATGATTTTCTTTCATGTTTACTTCTTAATGCTTCTCTTGAATTAGTCTTAATGTCAAAAGTTCTATTCAGCCCTGGTCTTTTCATGAGGAATGTTTTAAAGTCCTCTATTTCATCTTTAAATGAAATTAAATTATTTTTCCCCCTGAAGGATTAAATCAGTTTTGCTGGGTAGGTTATTCATGGTTGTAATTCTAGTTCTTTTTCCTTCTGAAATATCATATTCCAAATCATACACTCCTTCAATATGGAAGCTGCTAAAACTTGTGTGGTCCTGCCTGTGGCTCCATGATATTTGGATGGCTTCTTTCTGGCAGAGCAAAGTGTTTTCTCCTTGATCTGGGAGCTCTGAGATTTGGCAATAACATTCCTGGCAATTTTCTTTTTGGGACCTCTTTTAAGGGGTGATTGGCAGATTCCTTCCATTTCTATTTTACCCTCTTTCTGGTTCTAAAATATAATTTTCCTTTATAATTTCTTCAAATATGATGTCTAGGTTCTTTTCTTGATCACAGCTTCTTTCAGAAAGTCCAATAATTCTTAAGTTATCTCTCATCAAACTATTTTTCAGGTCAGTTGTTTTTCCAATGAGTTATTATTTCAAATTTTCTTTCATTCTTTTAGCTCTGTTTAATCATTTCTTGACTCTTTTGGAATCATTAGCTTCTACCTGACAAATTCTATTTTTTTTTCTTTTTGGAGGGGAAGGCAGGGCAATTGGTGTTAAGAGATTTGCCTAACTTCACAGGGCTAGTAAGTGGTGTTAAGTGTCTGAGGCTGGATTTGAACTCAGGTCCTCCTGACTCCAGGGCCAGTGTTCTACTCACTGTGCCCACCTAGCTGCCCCCTGAATTTTTAAGGAATTATATTTTTCAGTGAGTTTTTTCACCTTCTTTTCCACATAGCTAATCCTTTTTAAAGAGTTATTTTCTCCCATGGAATTTTTGTGTGCCTCTTTTATCAAGCTATTAATTTTTCATAATTTTCTTGCTTCAGTCTCATTTCTTTTCTTAATTTTTCCTCCACCACTTTTAATGCTTTATTTAGTGCTTCTCGGAATTCTTGTTGGGCTTGTGTCCAATCTGCATTTTTTCTTGAAGTTTTGCTTATAACTGGGGTCACAGCATTGTCATCTTTTGAGCTGTGTCTTGACAATAGTTTTTTATGGTTAGGTTCTTTTTTTGTCTGCTCATTTTCCCAGCCTATTTCTTGATTTTGAACTTTATGTTAAGTTTGGCCTCTGCTCACCTAAGGGTCGGGAGACACTGTTCCAAGTTTTGGGCCTTTCTTACACTGCTGCTCTCAGAACTAGTTTTGAAGGGTCTGTAAGTTTTTGGGGCTTCCAAGGTGGTGTGATCCATGCTCTCCTTGGGTCTGCTCTGGTCTTTACCCAGCAAAGGCTGTAGTTACAAGTTCTAGTCCTCCTCTGGGCCCTTGGACTGTGACCAGGCCTTCTGACCGCCCGAAGCTACAAGTGCTAATGCTCCGCTTTTCCCTGAAGTGTCTCTGGGCCGAGAGGTTCAGCAGCAGCTGCTCCTGCTGGTGCTGCCCCCTCCAAGATCCATCACTGATGCTGCAGCCCTCGACATTCTGGTTTGGCCCCCATGCCGGTGCCACAGACCTCTCCTTCAAACCTAAGTTGTCTTGGCTGGAAAACCGTCTCACGCCCATCTTTTGTTGGCTATGGCACTCCAGAATTTGATTTTATGAACTGTCTTAAAGTTATCTAGGGGGAGGGGGATGTTAAGGGAACTCAGCTGAGTTGCTGCTCCTACTCTACCATCTTGGCTCTACTTTCCTCTTTATATTTTAAACTAGCCTAAGTAATATCTCCTCTCAAAGGAGAAAAAGATTTGGTAAGCTCAGGTGGTGAGAAGTCCCTCCTTCTTTGCAGAGCTATGGGACTACACCACACACACCAGGGGATCTGGCATGTTCCTTTTTAGTCTTCTCCTTACAAGGGATGAAGTGCCAATCAGAGCAAAAGGAAGGATACACAGACAGCTCTCAATTACAGTACATTCACATTATATAAATCTGACTTTACATAAAGAATTCTGAAAAAAATCTGCATTTCAAGACCTACCTATGTTAACTTTGCTACACAGTCCTGTGCTTGCACTCTGTCCTCTCCTGTCCCTTGGCTCAGCACTCCAGGACACACAGAGCCCCAATCCTGCCCCCAAAATAAAATCGGAAGAACCAACCTCTGGTGCTGAGAAACTCACTTCCCAATATCCGTTCCTCCACTGCTTCTTAGCCATCACCCACTAATTTACCACTTCTGTCCTCTGGGTCTCATTGGATTGATCAGAGTTCTTACGTCTTTCAAAGTTCTTTGTCTTTACAATGTTGGTGTGTATATTGTTCTCACAATAAGACCCATGATTCCAGAAGACCAATGATGACACATAACAGTCACTTCCTGACAGAGGGTGAGAGATTCAAGGCGCAGAACAATATACATTTTGGAGAGAACATGTGCCCAGAGCAGGCATGTGGAGGGAACCATGCAGGGGGTGGCTAGCATCAGAGTCATTGGGAATGGAAGGAGATGGGAATAAAGCCCAGACCAGGACTGAAATGACACTACCCTGGGCTTCGTAATCAAGGGAATGGAGAAGGCATGACTGGGGAGAGCAGGGTGGCCTCAGCGTAGCCCACACCCTCTAGAAGCTCCTCAAAGGTGGGCCTCTGTCGTATCCCCAGTGCCTAGCACAGTGCCTCAATACTGGGTGTGTTTTAATACTAGAATTATAACAAATTCTTCTACGATAAGAAGTTCTAAAGTCTACTAATAACCCTGACCACAAGCAGCCAAAATGTCCCAGCCATCTAACTAAGTGTGGCTCACAGTCTCACCCAGAAAGCTTGGCCGATACTGAGGTGAGTGACCCCAGACCAGCACATCCACCAATGAGACCTACGTGGCTGGGAGGCTGCACTCACCAGCAGCCACTGGCTCTGCCAGCTGCTCTGTGAGAAGCGGGAGGCCTGTGACAGAGCTGGAGGAACCACTGAGGGCTCTGTTGTCTTTTCTAACGTATGTGACCTTATTGACCAACATGAAAGACAAATCATTTTGCTGCAATGGATATGGGTCATAGTACAACAACAAGCCTTAATTAAGGACCAATGACAGTGCCAGGCTCTGTGCCAAGTAGTGTATTCAGATGATAATCACTTGTGGCACTGCCAAGCTCCTAATGGCAAGGGTGGTGTGGTCCAAAATCCATCTTTGCCTCTAGGCTTATACAAAGACAGCTTTCCCAAGCTCCCACATCCCAATGAGAAGCAGAGACCATGGAACAGAAACGCTGTGGCAGCATGCCACTCACTGGCATCTCACAGGGGCGGATGGACAGCAAAGCTCAGGGTCCCCACCACTTTGCACTCTGCCTATGGGTTCTAAGTTCTATCTGACCGCAGGGAGAGAAAGAAGCCTAGCAGAAGAGAGGATGGCAAATGGGTGCCAAGGCACGTGCACATAGCCCCATGGCTGCAGCCCAGACAAACCCAATAAAAAGCACTTTAGACGCTCTAAACAAACTTCATAGTTCTGACCAAACTTTAAACAAAGAACATTAAAAGAATGAAATCAGTTTTCAAATGCAGATATAGTAAAAGGGGGAATCCCATTCACCCCTTATGGATAATATTCTGCATTCAATGTGTTACTTAGGGTCTGTCCCAGGAAAGTTAAGGCTGGCTGCCCATTTCCCATCCCAGCATCTTCTACATATGAACTAACTGACTGTGGACAAAAGTTCCGAAATATAAACCACCTGTATTAAGAAACAGAAAATAAACAGAAATAAACGAAATCCAGATTATTTCCTAACTCATTTCGGCCATTAGTTCCCACTCTCTCCTTAATTTAAAAGATTATGAAAATACACAAATTCAATTAATTTCCCTTCCCACTTCTGTCTTCTAAAGAATAATGTAATTCCAAGGGATAAAAACAAATGGATTGGAGAAATGGCCAGAGAATTTGCATTCTACGAGGTAGAAAAATTGGCCGACACACTGAGCAAATTATACTTTAAGATCAAAGTATAATACAAATTATCCCTGAAGATTTTCACTGAATTATACACCAAGGGATCCATTAATAAAAATGAAATTTTGAACTATCTTTTGAATGATATAAATTAGAGACTTTGAAATGTGAGCATCTGAAAAATTTTTACTAGTGCCTTTCAAAAACTTTTTAATTTAAATATTAAAGAACAGACTTGGCTTCCTCATTTTTTTTTAAAGGGAGTCATAAAAGCTGTCTTGCCCATCTGGGTACTGTTGTCAGAATTCATGAGTTATTTAGCAAACACTTAGGCTTGCAAAGTATTTCACAAACATTATCTCAAGTGACCCTCACAACAATCCTGGGAGGTAGCCAGGCCAAGTATGATTTTCCCCGTTTTTACAGGTGAGGATTAAATCGTTTGTCCACAGTTACACATCTGGCAGGTACCAGAGTCAAAAATCCCTGCCTCTTGTCCACACCAGGATGCCTTCTGGGATTTGGCTGGGTTTGGTCAAGCTTGGATCATCAGGCAGAGAGTGCAACAGCCACTCACAGGCCCAATTGCACTGCTCCCTGGCCTTCCTTGGGTGCCCTGGGCACCTCACTGCATTTTATCAGGGCATTAGCCCTGTGGCAACTTCAACTCCTGACCACAAGCAATTTACCAGCACCAGCCTCCCCTTTCACTGCTGTTACAGACAAATACCACACCCCCTGGCCAATATCAGCTTCCAATGACAATCCCCGTGGGCAGGTATGGAGGCTAACTTGCCCCTATGTGTAGACCCCTAGTTCAGATTGTGTTTAGTCATTTCTCAGTCATGTTCATTTCTCCATGACCCCATTTGGGGTTTTCTAGTGGACTCTGGAATGGTTTGCCATTCCCTTCTCCAGATCATTTTACAAATGAAGAAACTGAGGCAAACAGGGTAAAGTGACTTGCCCAGGTCACCCAGCCAGGAAGTCTGTGAGGCCAGATTTGAACTGAGGAAGCGTCTTCCTGACTCCAGGCCCTGTGCCACCTAGCGGTCCTTGAGTTTATCCATAGTTCTGGGATCTTCCATCTCTTCACATCTTCTCAAAGCCCTTCTAATCAGTGCTCACACCCCTCTTGGTAGAACTGTGCATCAAAGTAAGTCAGAGCAAAGGGAAGGAAGGCCTTTTCCCTAGGAGACGGCCAAGAGTTAGGGCTTTGCTTCTAACTGGCCTGGCCTCCAGATTCCAGCTTGAGGGAGGTGAGGACACGAGCAAAAAAAGCGTTCCTCTGAGAAGTGAATGTGACTGAAGCAAGGAAGAGCTTCTGGAGCTGCTGGGCCAGGGAGCTTGGTGTGTGCACACAAGGAGAAAGACTTCACTGAGTAGCCATCTGACCAGATGCTCACCCCTGTGTGGAGCAGAAAATCCACACTCCACAAAGTGCTGCCACCTGGGCTCCCCTCTCATCTCCCATCTCTAAACCTTTGTACACACTTGTCTCCCCTGCCCTGAAGGCACTTCTTTCTTCCCCCAATTTTTAAAAACAATTTTATTTAAAGTTTCAAGTTCCAGAGTCTAATCCTTCCTCCCTCCCCCCATCTGAGATGGTAAGCAATCAGATTAGATGATACATGTGCAATTACATAAAAAATCTCCTATTAGGCATTTTGTACAAGACTTGAATAAAAGGAAAAAAATGAGGAATGTGGAAATAGTCTGCTTCGGTCTATATTCAGTCAGTATCAGTTCTTTCTCTGCAGGTGGATCGTATACTTCATCGGTCCTTTGGGATTGTCTCGGACTGTACTGCTGAGAACACCTAAGTCATGTTCTTCATTGAATGTTCTTCTGGTTCTGCTCACTTCACCACTCATCAGTTCATTTGAGTCTTTCCAGGATTTTCTTTCTTTTTAAGCAATTGGAGTTAAGTAACTTGCTCAAGGTTACCCAGCTACTTATTTATGTGTGGGCGCTAATTTTTTGAGTCCGAAACCGATCCCGGGTCCTCCCAACTCTAGGGCCGGCGCTCTTACTCACTGTGCCACCTAGCTGCCCCTTTCCAGGATTTTTTGTAATCATCCTGCTTGTCATTTCTTACAGCACAATAACATTCCATGACAATCATATACTGCAGCTTATTCAGTCATTCCCCAATTGATGGGCATCCTTGAATTTCCAATTCTTAGCCACCCTCTTCCACCTCTTAAGCTGGACCTTCTTGATCCCGGCCTTCTTTCAAAGCCTTTCCTTTCCTGATCCTTCCAATATTGACGACCCTGTCCCAACACATCAACATGGCTTTCCAAACTGTCCTACATTTACTTCTCTGTGAATGTCATTGTAGCCCCTCACCACACAGTAAGCACCCTGAGGGCACAGACTGTCTCCTTTTTTGTTTCTCCTGCCTCGCACAGTAGTCTGCACTCTGTAGGCACTTAATAAATGCTTGTTAATTAAAATCAGTAACTGTTATGAAGTCTTTTGTTTACAGCTCCACTACTATCTAGCATGCTACAGCCCATTCATTACAATATCCTCCCATCTCCCACAAAAAAGGGCAGATCAAATAAGGTGGTGGCTTGGAACTCCCCTCCAGAAGAAGAAATCTAATGAACTTCTGGGTCTACTCCTAGGGAATTTGCTCATTTCTCAAAGTATTTTTTCTGCAGGCCTTAAATCAGCTTACATCCCTTGGCTCCAAACCCAGATGCAAAGGAAGATGGCTACAGAACAAAGCCAGGGATAGGGCAGCTGGGAGCTGGGCTTGAAGCCTTCCTCCTTCCTTTGAGAATCTACTCAGTATTTTGATTTATGGTGTCACGGGGAGGGGAGCGCTAAATACTCCTTGATACCAAGCAATGAGTGATCCTGCTTTCTGAGGCGCACAATTACCCAACTGGGCTTTGTCTGAACACTAAGGCTGGGGGGGGGTAGGGGGGCTGAGCAATATGAATCCAACCATCAGATTTCTTGTTCTGTCATCAAGAAGTCATTTCCCTGCAACCCCTACCCTCATTATCCCCCTCAAAAGTCCCCAGAAATATTCCTTCAATCTGGGAAAAAAAGTGGGGGGGAGGGAGGGTAGTGATATATAGGATGGACATTCAAGCCATTCTTCAATTCTAACCTCAGAGAAGCTGAGGGAAGAGGCCTCAGTCTGGGGCCAGAGGGTTTCCTGTGTACTCTTAGAAAAGTGACCTTCACCTTAATCCCCTGGGCCTCAGTTTCTTCTTCGGGAGACTGAAGCCCACATGGCTGTGAGGTCCAGATCCTGTGACTGTCTGACTTAAATTTATTCTTTAGGTCCTCAGGTGAAGCATGCGATTTCCAACAACCTATTATAATGACATTTCATTACACAATCATTTTGATCTATGGATGTTATGCTGATGGGATAGCGACCTCTCTGTAACTCAAGTCTTCTCACCTGGGAAATGGAAAGGTGAGCTTTCTGACTAGGATGCCTGAGGTTTGTGCCTGTTTTTACCCATGGATGGTTGCCAGCAGGCTCATTTCTATCTAATTTTGCTACTCTGACAGATTAAGGCCTCTCTGAACTCCCTGCTGCCAACGAGGCCAATCGAGATGCCCCAAACAGGTGCAAAAGTGCTGTGGCCCATCCGATGTCTCCAGAAGGGGGACACCAGGAAGTGTGCTCATCTCCTAGACCCACACTGGCATCAACACCAAGGAGCATAAGCAGGAAAAGGGGAACTCCTTTCCTGGCTAATATCCGGGAAGAATTCCACTGATTCAAGTCTGTTGGAAGCAAATGCCCAGCAATCTTCCACCTTAGTCTTTCTCCCTCACAGTTCGCAGGCAACTTCGGAAACAAGCCTGTGACAGCATGGATGGCTGTTTGGTCATGATGTGAGGGGCTGAGCCTCACTCAGGTCTGACCCACAATTCCCAGCTGCTCTGGCTCAAGAACCATTGCTGGGGTCACAGGATTTTAGGGCAATGACCCGTCTAATATGAGAACTTTCCACATGGTGACTCATTGGTTGTAACAGGAAAGATGTATATATTTCTATTGTCATGATATGAATTTCCAAAAAAACTAGGTATCCAACCTTCCACTTAGAGAACACAAGCTTCATGAGGGCAGGGATGGTTTCACTTTGTCTTACTCAGAGTACATACTTCATAAAGGCTTGCTAAATGATTCTTCCTTAACAGCTAAGGGCAGTGAAAAGACTTGGGACCAGAAGTGAGAATACTTGGTGCTGGTGACAGTCCCTCTCCCCCTTCCTTTTATCAAGGGCTGACTATGCTGAGTGCTTTAAAAATGTGATCCTCACAACAAACCTCTGAGGAGGTGCTGGCATCCCCATTTCACACATGAGGAAACTGAGGCAGATAAAGCTTAGCTGACTTGGCTAGAAGGTGTCTGAACTTGGGACTTCCTGCCTCCAGGCTCAGGGCTGGGTGAAGCACCCCGCCCCGCAGCTGCCTAGATGGTGGGTGAGAGGGAGGAGACCCTCCCTCAGAAAGCCAGAGAGGTCACAGGAAGACACAGGATGGGGGCGCTTGTGCTGCAGGTGGTGAGTGCACTTGGCTTGGGGCACCGGACTCAGTGTATCGAGGAGGAGGGGCCTTTGGAGAAGCTTGCTCACCACTTACTCCCTGGTCACTCTATGCTCTACACAATGGCCTGTGATACACACAGATTCTCAAACAAAAACTAAAAGTCTTTCAGCTCAATTCAATAAATATTTATTAAGCAAGGACTTCAGCAGGAACTGAGGCAGTCACAGGTTGCATGCACAGCTCTACCTGTCCCTGGCCTGGGGCACTGACCACACAAACATGCTCACAATCCAACAAACCCTTCAATGTTCCTGGCCTGAGGAAGGAGGCAGGAAAACCAGGGGGCTGGGGCCTGGGCCAGGGCAGAAGGCCCTACATGGTGTGGGGGCTATTCCCAGAGTCCAGGTAGGTTACAAGGGCCCAACAGGGAGGCTATCCTGGATGGAGGGAGGGGACAAAAATGCCAAGTCCAAAGGGGCACCAAAGTTCCAAGCATCCAGGTCTGGGGGGTGTTGGAAGGAAAAACAAAGACTAGGAGTTAGTTTCAGATAATTGGAAGCAGAAGTGTCAGCCCACCTTCAGATACTGGGAAGGAGGTCAAGTGGAGAAGTGCCCAATTTGGGCTCAATGAGGAAAAAACTTTCTAGACATGAAGGGGCTGTCTCGGGAGGAAGAGCGGGTATGTGTGTACGTGGGGGGCATCCCTGGAGGTCTGCAAGCAAAGGCTGTACCACCACCAGTCAGGCACAAATACATGGGAGGAAGGGGGGTCCTGAGTGTGAATAAATCAGCCTAGGCAGCTGCTGAAGAGCTCAGGGGATGAGAGGCCATCCATCCTGGCAGCCTCTGGGAATGACATGCAAAGGGGGTGGGGGAGAGCAGACATACTGTGGGGGCATTCCTCAGGATGATGCTGTCCTAGCTCTCTGCTCAGCTACCCCTGCTGGATCTGCAGGCACATCGTGTTCCCTCTTTGGGCCTCAGAGGGGTCAGACAAAACAGTCTCTGTGATTCTGTCCAGGTACAACTCTATCTCCCATGCAATCCCCAAGAAGGGGGTCCAGAATCTCGAGGTACAACTACATATAAAGGACAGGAAAAGGAACAGGAACCAGCAAAACAGAAAAGGCCAGGGATCAAAGACCATAGGTGCAGGCTCAGGTCATCAAAGGGCTCAAATTCTCCTGGAGGAGACACCAGGAAGACGAGGGGCAGAGGAGACCAATCAATGCACTTGGCAATTCAGAACGCCTGGTTTCTCTGTAGATCAAATAGTGCCTTTTTTTTTTTTAAAGAAAGACTTATCAAATGTCTCCCCCATCAAGATGTCTATCTTAAACAAAGGTAACTCTGGGCTCCACCACGAGTTCCAGTCATTACATTTAACAGGACAAAAGTCACTAGATCAGATGCTACAATTTTTTATGTCAAACTGTCTTATTTCTTACCAGAAAGTCCAGGGTTTCCCAAACACCAGTTCATGGCATTTCTGATCTCAAATCCATATGGGGGGTAAGGCTGCCTTCAGAACTAATTAAAACCATTTTTACATGAAGACAAATGCTGGGGACTCCAGGAATCCAAAGTTGGAGGAGAAGCAGAACCTGGATTCCTAGTCAGAGTCTTACACTGACCAGTGGCTGCCACCTCTTTGCCTCAATCTCTTCATCTGCAAAAAGGACATCATTCTCATCCCACCTAATTCATCAGAGAGAGGGAGAAAAGAGCCTTACACACTTTTAAAGGCACACTGGGTAAGCTGATGCAACCCTAATTCTTTCTATAAAAATAACGTTCATTCTGCAAGACTTCTCATGACAGCGGGTCACCAGATCCATAAAACAGAGCTAATCAAGGGGCGGCTAGGTGGTGCAGTGAATAGAGCCCCAGCCCTGGAGTCAGGAAGACCTGAGTTCAAATCCAGCCTCAGACACGTACCACAAAACTAGCCCTGTGACCTTTGACAAGTCACTTAACCCCAATTGCCCTGCCTTCCCCCTCCAAATAAATAACGAATAAATAAAAACAGAGCTGGTCAGTGAGTGGGTAACCTGGGACAAAGCAGCACATCCAAGGGGCATACGGAAACAAGTGTAGGCAGCATGGAGGGAAAGCCCTTCTCCCTATGGAGCACAATCCCTTCCTAACACAAGCCATAGACACACAGCGAATAAAAGCCCATACAGGCTCCACATCTACAGAAAGAATTAAATAGGTCCAAAGCCCCCCAGGGTCCCCTGGTCCTTGACTCCCTCACAATCCCTGAACATCCCATGTCAGAATTTGAGAGAACATTTTATCCAACCAAGATCTGAACTCTGACAACATCCTTAATGGCCATGCTTTGCTTCCAGTCCTCTGGGGAGGAGGTGCTGACTACCAGCTGAGGAAGCTCCTTACTCCTTTAGCTGGAATTGTTTCTAAGTTTTACCTTGAATCAAACCCAGTTCTGTCTCTCCACAACTTGTACACTTTGGAGAAGTTTACCCAGGCACACAAGTCTCTCTCCCCCCACTCCCACAAAGATCCAGAGCTCCCCCTTTCCTTGGACTCATCAGACCCTCCCCCCCACCTACCTAGTGTCCCCTTCTACCCAACCACTCCTCCCAACAAGTAGGAGGCTTGCCTTCTCCTTCCAAAGGCAGATTCCGAACGTATCTCCTCCCCTAATACATAGAGTTACCTCCTTACAGGCTGTAGGTGGACAAGAGCTTAGGGCACAGCCAGTCTGGCAGAGGAAAGAGAATGATTGAGCACAATTAGGTAAACAGGTGGTGAAAACTGGGTTTGAAAGAATAGTGGCTAAGTGGATTAAACAAGTGAAGATGTGGCCTGGGCTGTGGATTTCTTCCTCCAGAAAAACATGAGCACCTGGGGATAAATTCTGTAACATTCTTTTAAGAACTGAGGTTCCCTGTTGTTGGGATATTTGATTTTTTAAAAACTAAACTCCATATTACACATTTGCTTTAATGGAACTAAAATCCAAGTGTCCCCAAACCTCAGCCAGAGTTTGGTAAATCAGGGATGTCTGTTACTCGGTTCTCGGCTTTATCATCAATTTATGACCGTGACAGGTCACTTCCTTCTCCAAGGCTAGCAAAGATTAAACATTTTTGCATCCTTTTAAAAAAATGTTTTACTTTAACAGGCACTTCTCAACACACACCAAAGAAACTTCCTTCAAAGGTTGAGCAAAACTACTTCATGAAGGGATCTAAGTATTTTACTTCAACAAGTAAATCTGAAATTCCTCCAGTATTTTCTTAGAATGGTAATAGTGTAGCCACTAACAGGAAAGAATAACAATTACACTAATCCTGCCTTCTCAGAACAAGATGAAATGCTTCCTCTGAAGGTTGTCCAGAGTAATAGTACAGTCCAAGGCCACTCTTGTTAAAAAAAAACAAGCTAACTAGCGACAAGAGGAGACCCAGGGAACACGGTGTGAATAGAACGAGGCTCGGACCCCGCACTCTGTCTCTCCAAGCGCCCCCTGCGCGGCGGCCTCGGAGCCGGACCGTCCGCCCGCTCCCCCCGCACCTCCACCTGCTACTCCCCAGCCGCAGGAGGAACCCCAGCCCTGCTTCCTCCCAAGCCCCACCGCTGTCACCCCGCTGCCCAAAGCCGAGCGGAGGGGGCTGGGGGGCGCAGGCTGCGGCAGCCCAGGGAACCAGCAGGAAGGACCACACCAAGTCTGTCTCCCGGAAAGCCCGGGGACAGGCCGGCTGTCCCGCAGGGAGGAAGGCGGAACAGGGCACGGGGTTCGGGGGGGGGCGCGGAACCCACTTTGTTTCCAAACAAAGGAGCCCAGGCTCAGAACTAGAAGAGCCTGCGGGGGTGGGCACCGGCCCTCCCCACCCCCTCCCGTACGAGAGGCTCGCCCGGTGGGTGAACCAGGACTTGAACCCAGAGGCCCCAGCCCCAGGGACCTCTCCCGAGCCCTCCGCCCCCTTCCCCCGGCTTCCCAGGACCAGGAAGGCAACGGGGGGGGGGGGGGAAGCAGGTGGAGGCCTCGCGCAGGCGCAGAGCCCCAAGCGGCCTACTAAGCCAAGGGGGAGGTGGCCACGGAAACCGACCAGGGGGTGGGGCTTGGGCACCACGGCGGCCGCCGATTGGGCGAGGCCGCCCAGCGCTGCCCATTGGAGCAGAGGAGAGCCCGGCCCCCCAATCCAGGGAGACCCGGCGCGGGCGCCTCCCCCGCACGCCCAGCGCTCCGGCTCCCACCGCTCCCTTCCGGTGGCCGGCCCCCACGACACAGCCCGTCCCGGCCTGGCCTCCCCCGGTCCCGGCTCCCCCCGCCGGGGCCGGCCGGAGGGTGCGGGGGTGCCCAGCCGCCAGCTCCCCCGGGCCCCATGTGGCGCACGCCGCCCTCCCGCCCAGATGTTGGGCCCCCCCCCGAAATGCCCCCCCCCCCCGCCGCCGGTCCCAGATGTTTGGCTCTCGCCGTAGTCCCCCCCACTCCCCCAGCCCGGCTCCCTCCCCGGCGTTACTCACCGCCCGAGCGCCGCCCACTCCCCTTCGGGAGGAGGACGGGGCCGGGGTTGGAGGCCCGGCTGCCCCGCGGCTCCGAGCGGGGCACGCGCTTCCCGCGGCCCTTTCCGCCCCCAAAGAAAATTAATCACCAAAAAATAATTCCAGAGAAAAAATGGAGAGTAAAATCCAAGATGGCGGCGGCGTTGCCGCAGCACCGCCCGCTCCCTCCGCCACCGCCGGCAGAGAAAGGAGTCCCAGCTGCGGGCCTGGCTCCCGCCCCCTCCCTCCGCCCTCCCCGCGCGCTCCCGGCGCCCTTCCCCCATCCCCGCGCGCTCCCGGCGGGCCGCCCTCCCCCGCGCGTGCGCGCTCCCGACACGCGCCTCCTCGGGTCCGGGCGTAGGGGGTCGGCGCGCGCGCCCCCGGGCCTGGCCGTAAAGGCCGGCGCGCGCGCTCCCGGGACCTTGACGTCGCAAGCGCGTCGCCCCCCCTCCCCTCACCACCCCCCACCCTCGGGGCCGCGGCCGGCGCTCGGCCCCCGGCCCGGCCTCGGCCCTCGGGCCCGGGCCTCCGCGCTCACCTCCGCCTCCGGAGCGGCCGCAGGGCCGGTGAGGCATGGGCCGGGCGGCGCTCCGCGTCCCGGGGCTGGCGCCTCGCCTCACCTCGCCGTTCGCGGCCGCTCACCTCATAGCCCCGGCCCAGACCCACCCGGGGCGGCGGCGGCGGCGGCGGCGGAGGAGGAGGGGCACGGAAAGGAGTCCCGGAACCCGTCCCGGCGCCCGCGGCGGAAGGAGAAAAGTTATCTTTTAAAAAACAAGCGCCGGCCCCCGCTGTCCCCGCACGCCGACCTCGCGGCGGAGGGATCCCGGGGAAGTTCTCTACACACGGGAGGGTGGGGGGGTGCGGAAGCGAGGGATCCCTCCGCCCTGACGGCTGCCCTTTAAATGGCGGGCGGAGAATCCGCGGCACCGCCCCCCGCAGGGTGGCCCTCCCCCCCTTGCAGGGAGCGCGCGCTGGACGGCAGGACGGCTTCGTATCGCCCCCTGACGCTGTGGCCTACGCTGTCCTGACACTTGCGCGGTGCCGGGATCAGCTGAGCTGAAGAACAGGGAGCCATAGAGCCCCTGAAGCCCTGGGGTAGGGAGTTCCCACAGCGCCCCCTGGCGTCCCGGGGTAGGGAGCCCCCACAGCGCCCCCTGGCGTCCCGGGGTAGGGAGCCCCACAACGCTGGTCTTGCATCATCTCCTTTGATCTTGGAATGCTAAGGAGGAGGAAAGATAGTGAAGGGGCGGGGGTCGGAGTCGCGGGCTCCGCATCCGGGACTCTGACATGAACCCCTGTTGGGTGAGTTGGTCTGCCTCCCGCCTTCCCATTGGCCGGTCTGTAGGCCCACCTCCCTGCCAGACCTGGCGCCCCCTCGAGGACAGGACCCCGCTCGCAGTAGGTGGGCACACAGTAGGTGCTCACCCCGCACGCAGTAGGGGCTCCATCAGTGCTTATTCATCCGTTAGGCGGCAGCCCCTCGATAGCCGGCAACCCTCTCCAGTGAGAGGGCGCCCACCGGCTCGGGGGAGGGACTGCGCCCAGCATGGAGTTCCTTGGACTTCGCTGATCTTGGTCCGTCCCGCCCGCTTCCCTGAAAGAACCGGAGTTCACACCCTCCTCCCAGAGACAAGCCCCCAAACGCGCACAGCGTAGCGGGGGAAGGGGCAGAGCCAAGCCAGAAGGGGGGGGCTTCCTTGGGTCCGATTCAGCAGGGGGGGCCATTGGGGCAGACCCAGAGACAAAAACAAGAGAAAATCCCGACTATTAACAAAGAAGATAGAGTCACTGGGAGAGAAGGGGGGCTCTAACCCTGGAGAGGTCAGGAGAAGTTCTGGGGAGCCTGAGGGAAGCCCGGGAATCCCCCTGGAGAAGGTGAGAAAGGACATCCCAGGTATAGGCATGGCCTGTGCAAAGGTGCAGCAGCAGGAGATGAGTCCAGGATTGCTGGGAGTCAGATGGTGAAACGCTCTAGATGCCAGGTGTTTGCCCCAGGCAAGAGGGAGCTGCTGGACTTCCTAACCCCCGCAGTGCCCTGGTCAGTGTGCGGCCGGGGCAGCCCAGGTGATGGGAGTGCTCAGCTGGAAGGGGAATATGTGAGGAAGAGTGTGGAAGGTGGGGGCAGCTGGCTGGGAGGAAATGGGGAAGAAGGGAGAGTTTGGGGCAGAGATGGCACCGTGTTTGAGGCTACGTTGGGACATCAGGAAGAGTCCAAGAGGCCAGTGGGGCAGGAGCTCCTTGGAGACCTCTGCCCTCCAGGTGGGAAGCAGGACAAGGCCGGCCAAGGGGCCTGGGGAGGAGTGTCCAGCCCTGTAGGAGGAAGCCTCGAGGAGCAGATCTTTGGTAACAGGAGGCAGTTCTGATGGAGTAACAGAATCCCCGTTACAAGAGGACAGTAAACGGAGGCCGAGGGGAAGATGACTTTCTAGGAGTTTGGTAGTGAAAGGAGGGAACCGGAAGGGTCAAATGAAGACTTTTAAATGCATTAAGCACCTTCTGTATGCTAGGCAGTGAGGATACAAAGTAAAAAACAGAAGCAGTCCCTGCCCTCAAGGAGTTTACATTTTGCTCACAGCGGTAATCACATCCTTGATTTCCCATCACTGCAAAATGTTCTGTGTCCATGATCCGTAACTCTGAAGCTGCACTCTCGGCCCATAGCTGGGAACCCGTCCTCTCCCTCTGCCACATTTCTCCCAGCTCTCAACTAAACCTGCTCCTCCCCAAGGTCACCAGCAAACTTTCTTTGAACATTTGTGTTTCAGTGTTTGGTTTTTATGTCATGGTCATCTCAGAGTATATCCCTCCCAGCTCCCCTCTCCAGCAAACCATCCCTGTAACAAAAAAGAAATGGGGAGCGGGAGGAGGAGAAGGCAGTTCAGAAAAACAAACAGCAACCTAGTCTGACAGGATATTTAGTGTTCCATATCCATGATGAGGAAGGAAGGTGAATTTTCTCTTTGGGCATTATTGTTACAATTTTTGGTTTCAGATTGTTTTCCATTTACATGGAATTAGATGTGGGCATATGTATGTATGTATGATATAATCCTTGGTTTAAAGGGCCAATGGCAGAAGACCCTCCCTTCATTGGTAGAGATTGATTACTTTGAGCTTTGAAAGAAAAGATGAACCATTCCAACTCTCTGGGACAAAGCCAGCATGTAGAGGAGTTGGCAAAACCTATCACATCATGTCCCTGTCCCCACCTTACTACACTAGGGCCTTTGGGGAATTTGTCTTTGGGCAAGACCCTCTCTTGATTGACCTAAGTTATCTCATGCCTGATGGAAGATCTCATTTACTTGGTGTTATCTGGTATACATTATCCCATGTGTGCTTCCTCTGATTTCCATTCTGTTCTCCACTTGGATAAATGGGTTTCTTTGCTATGTATGTTCATTGTGGAATTGGCATTTGGTAGGGAGAGAGTCAAGCCTTGTTAAGGGATAAGAACTAGGAGTATAGCTTGAACCTAGAAGTTACTTTCTGTAGATTACAATATTTAAGGGAACAGATAGACACTCATCTAGCCAGGTGCCCCCGCTCTCTGAGAACAGAGGGGCAGCCTCTGGCGCCATCTCCTTCTTCCCTCCTGGCAGAAATGAATATCTTCCTTGGAGAAGGTTGATGCTAGTGATGGCTCTTCTTGTTTCCCTGTGAGCCACATCTAGACAGAGCCATGAGTTCCACGTGACCTATACGACCCAAGAAGCAAACAGCACCCACCTCTTATGTGTGTTATATGCACATATAATGCAGATGTGCACGTGTGTCTGCCTGTTTAACCATTCCCTAGTTAATGAGAATTTACTTTGTTTCTATATCTTTGCTACCAAAAAAAATGCTGCTATTAATATTTTGAGGCATATGAGACTTTTCTGTCTTTTCCCTTTATGAGTTCTGTGTCTAGCAATGGGATATTTGGTTCAAAGAGTAAGAACATTTTTTTTAGAGCATAGTTCCAAACTGCTTTCCAGAATGGTTCACAGTTCTACTAAAAGAGTGTTAATATGTTTATCTTCCTTTAGCCCCTTCAACACGGACTAGTTCCTTCTTTTTTAAAAATTCAATTTCATTTTCAGTTTTTAATTTTCTCTCTTATTCCTCCTTCTCCCAAAGCCATTGAGAAGACAAAAAAGCCAAGCTGATTACACATATGTATAGCCATACAAAACAAATTTCTGAATTAGCCATGCCCAAAAAATGAAAAGTAAGAAAGAGAAAAGAATATGTTTCATTTCACACTCTGAGTCCTTTAGCTCTCTTCTGGAGGTGGATGACATGTTTCATCATGAATCCTTTGGAATTATGGTCCATTGTGTGTTGATCAGACTCACCATGTCTTTCAAAGCTGATTATCTTTACAATATTGTCATTGTATAAGTTGTACTCACTTAAGTTTGCATCAGTTCATACAAGTCTTTCCAGGTTTTTGTGAAATCATCCCCTTCTTCATTTCTTATAGCACAACAGTATTCTGTGATATTCATATACCACAGCCATTCCCCGGTGGATGGGCATTGCCTCAGTTTTTGATTCTTTGTCACCACAAAAGAGCTGCTATCAATATTTTTGCCCTATCTTTCTTTCTTTGATCTCTTTTAGTTCCATCTTTTGTCATCTTTGCCAGTTTGATGGATGTGAAGTGAAATCTCATAGTTGTTTAGTTTGCGTTTTTTCCTTTTAAAAAATTGATATCTTTTTTTTACATCACCTACATTTCCCAATGTATAGAAAGCCATGCTTTATGACAAAGAATAAAAGGAAAAAAAAACATCCTGTCCAACTTAACAAACACAGTGAGCCTTCCTACATTATGAGAGTGCTCACTCATAGTCCTTTGCCTCTGCAAAGAAAGGAGAAAGGTAGATTCTCATGTCTCTTCTTTGAGGCCAACCTTAGTCATTATAATTTGGCAGCATTTTGATTGCTTAGCAGTTATCACCCTTTATCCTAAAGTTATCATAATTGTGTATGTTATCATCCTGCCTCTGTGTACCTCACTTTGCTTTATTTCCTCTGTCTGTCCATGCCACTCCCCATTCTTCATTTTCACAATTTCTTACGGTGCAGCCATGTTATTCTCTGAGCAAGGGACATCCTTTGTTTCTAGTTCTTTGTTATTGCTAAAGGTGCTGCTAAAATGATTGATTATTATGGTCCATGGATATTATGGACTATCACTGTGCTGTCAGAAAGCACTGAAAGGGATGAATTATACAACAATGGAAAGATCTGTGTGAACTGATGCAGAGTGAAGTCAGCAGAACCAAGAAAACAGGCAGCAACCATGAAACAATCAAAATGTAACAACCATGTTGTGAAAGGATAAAGAACAGGCCTTATTTCAAAAAGGACATGGAAGGTCCACAAGTGCTGCCTTTTGCATGTATTTTTTTCTTTTTTTTTTATTTATTTGCTTTTAGTTTACAACATTCAGTTCCACAATCCCTTGAGCTCCAAATTTTCTCCCCTTACCTCTCTTCCTTCCCTCCCCCCCCCCCACCACATGGTTGCATGCAATCTGATAGAAGTTCTACAAATACCTTCACATTAAACATTAGTCAAGTTGTAAGGAAGAATTATAACGAATGGAATGAACAACAAGAAAGAAGAAACAAAACAAAACAAACAAACAAAAAAGAAAGAATAAGTAGCTTGCTTCAATCTGCATTTGGACTCTGTAGTTCTTTCTTTGGATGTAGATAGCCTTCTCCATCATGACATACAGGCTTTCTTGAAATGGAAATTTATTGTTACATATTTAGAATCCTCTCCTATGTTCTGCTATGCACACAACATGCTTTGTTTTTTTCTTTCTAACTTTGTATTTAAGTTCCAATATTTAAGTTTATGATATGTTTTTGTTTCTTTTCTCTATTCTGTATTTGTGTTCTGGTGTTTGAGTTTAAAAAAAAATAGCTCCAAGGGAGAAAAGAATTCATTCCTTTAGCACTTGAATACTTTATAAAGTTCAGGGGGTGGGAATCTAATCACATGTGGCCTCAAGGCCACAGGTTCCCCACTTTAGTTCCCCTGCTTTAGTCAGAAGTTTTTACCTGTAGCCAGTAATAAGATAGAATATTACTTAAAATACTTTTTTAAGAGCGGGTAGGTGGCCCAGGGAATAGAGCACCGACTGTTGAGTCAGGAGGACCTGAGTTCATATCCGGCCTCAGACACTTAACACAAAAACTAGCCATGTCACCTTGGGCAAGTCACTTAACCCCAATTGCCCTACCTTCCTCCCTCCAAAAAAAAGCAAAAAAACATATTTTTTAAAATCCTAGTTGAAAATCAGCTTTGTATTCCCAATGTAGCACAGTACATTGCATTGTACATAGTAGGACTTCCTGAATGCTCATTAAAGTAAATGTTTTTTTTAAACAAATGCTTTATTAACTTCTGTTTTACATCATTCATTTCCGCCAGATTTTGAGTTACAATTATTTCTCCCCACAGTTTTTCCCCTACCCACCCTCCCAGAATAGCAGTCCCGCAATAGCTCGGCTCCCCACGCTCTGCATGCTGCTGGCTCCCAGAGCGCTGTGCTGGTCCTTCCTGCAGGGCTGCTGGGCTGTCCTTAGCGGGAGGTTAGCTTCTCTGTGTCATTCTGTGGGTGCTGGGGCTCCAGAAGTTGTTCAGAGTCCCCTTTTACATAGTTTGGGGGGAATCTGGGGGCAGAGTGGCTTGGATAAGCTGTTTCTACTCCGCCATCTTGGCTCCACCCCCCTTTTGCATGTATTTTGAGACTTTCTGGCTGGAGCGATCACTTATGTGCTTCATTTTTTTTGTCTTAAAAAATGCTATTTGTTATGTAGGACGACTCTCTGGAAGGGGGAGGGGAAAGATACTGGGGAAAACTATGGAGGGGAATGTAAAAAAACAAAAGACCAATTAAAAACTTTTTAAGTGTTACACATGGAATTTTTTTTTTTAACCCATCTGGATATTCTGTAAGCATTTTGGATTCAACATGTCCAAGGTGGAATTTCCCCCTGAACCTCTCTGTCTAACTTAATAACTTTTATATAGCATTGAAGGTTTGAAACCTTGGAAGTAGCTACTATTATTATCCTCATTTTGAGGATATTATTCCTCAGTTGAGGAAACTGAGGCAGAGGGGAAGTGACTTACCCAGGGTCACATAGCTAGTATTTGAGGCCAGATTTGAACTCAGTTCTGACTCCAAGTCCAGTGCAATTCATTCACTCTCTAATGGAGTGATCTGTCTGATTGTGTTGATAAAAGCAGACCTTGCTAGTTAAAGCAACTTTTGTTGCCCTCATCCCCACCCTTGTAAAGTCTCTCTCTCACTTCAGGTCAGGGACTTTTCCCCCTCTCTACCCTTTTCCCTTTTGTACTGGAACAAAGCCTCTATGATTCCTCCAAAAGCAGGCAGCATGGCCAACTCTCAAGAGACCCTCCATGGGAAAGAGAGATGAGGGCAATGAGCAGGCTGGTCTGGACAGAGTTGCCATTACTCTTCCTCCATTTCATCATCCCTGATTTCAATTCACTGCTCACCTTTCACATTCATCTGCAAGGGGGCTCTCTGAGCTTCAGTGCTCATCACTGCTGGCCAGCAACAAGCCCACTATAGCCACAAAGAAGTGTCCTTTGAGTAAAATCTCAAGGGAAGAGAGGAGGCTTCCCCAGGAGGAGGAGGAGGAGCCAAGGGGACACAGAGCTTTTTCTAGTCACAAAGGCATGGCTGCTGGGGGAGACAAATGGAGAGATGAAATCAGCTGTCCTCTGGACTTCATGGAGTGGTGTTTGCTCACAGACGAAAGAGATGAGAACAACTAGGAGGGGAGACTGGAAGGAGAGGTGGCCAGTCAGGAAGCTCTTCGGTAGTCTGAATAAGGTGTGATACAATGCCAGAGTGGGGAGGCAAGTGAAAAGAGAGAGGCATGAAAGATGCTGGGAGTCAGAATGGGCCAGACTTAACAAACACTTGGATGCTGGAGGTGAGAAACAGGGAAGTCAAGGACGCTTCCAAAGTTAAGCCGCTGTGAGCCTCGCAGCTGAGGTGCTGCTAGCTCGCCTATGTTTTCAAAGAGGACCGATGACGTCAGGGGGATGTCTGAACTCCTGTGGGGCTGGATTGAAGAGAGGCAGAGCTGCACAAAGCATCAGCCTCACTCTCTCTTCCTGAGTCATCCAAATCCAGTGGCAGAACAAGAGTCAGGATGATGGGGGATGGCCAAGAAGGCACTGGGTGACCTTGGCATCTTCAACATATGACCAGGTTCTAAGCGCTCCATGCTTCAACCAACTTCATAGCCACTAGAACACATTGTTCTCATCTTCCCATTCTGCTGGGAGAAGTCTTCATGTGCTTGGGGTAGACACTCCTCTAATTCACAGATATGTTTGAGACCCCCTCAGTTATCCTCAGTTATCCTGGTTTAGCCTGTCTACCAGGACGGTTTTACCTGGGTGTGGCTGCTTTGCATGGAGTCACAGGTGAGAGTTTGGAGTATCAGGAAGACACCAGAAGTAAAAAGCAGCCCTGGAAAGGGCTTGACCAGCCCTCCCACCAGAAATGCTAGTCTTCCCTGAACACCCCATACACCCCAATGCAGCTAAGGCACTGGAGCACAAGGTTTCTAAGGTCCAGGTTGGGTACCAGAGAGTGTTAGGGCTTCAAATGCCTTTAGAGATCATTCACTATGAGCTCTCTCATTGTACAGAGTGGGAGGAGGACAAGAAAGGGGAACTAGCTGGCTGAGAAGGATAGTGTAAGCATTAGAACCTATAGGAGAAGCTGGTCTTCTTATGCTAAATCAAATGCCCTTTTGCCACCCCACCCTACTTCTGAAATTGGGGAATTATCTAAAAAGACTGATGTGGATGTGTGGGGAAATCGGATTAGATTTTTCAAAAGACATCTGGGAAGC
This sequence comes from Gymnobelideus leadbeateri, assembly GCA_011680675.1. NCBI lineage: Eukaryota > Metazoa > Chordata > Mammalia > Diprotodontia > Petauridae > Gymnobelideus > Gymnobelideus leadbeateri. Next base: position 722,393 of record WOXC01004100.1, read on the forward strand.
AAGGGCAAGTCACCAAGCATGAACAGAAAGTGTGACCCTGTGAAAACAATTAAAAGAGTGATAAAGCACAGAAGAAGTTGAGGTTACCAAGAAAAACTAAGAAAAAAGAGTGTGTGCTTCCTTTGGGGAAAAAGCTACAGCTGGTAAGAAGAAGAGCATCAGAGAATTCACAGAGGTCACACCTTTCTAGCTGCTCAGGCAGATGCAACAGTGATGTTGTAAGGTAGGGACCAGGGAGAGAAACTGCACGTCTCTTCTTGGATGTCCATTTTCTCTGCCAAGAAGAATGACCTTCGGACTAGAAGGACAGAACAAAAATGACGAGTGCCCCAGATAAAGTGTCAGCCTTGGTGAGTTCAGGTCTCTCACCTGGCCCAAGTGAGGTTCATGCTAAAGCCCTGGCAATGTGACTGGGCTGCCATCTCTAAGATGGTACCACAAGATTGGAGAACACATGCCCAGATTTAAAAAGGAAGGAGGAAAAGAAAATGAAGACTACAGTCTCTAAGCCAGGAACTTGGCTTTGCTTCCTGGGGAGATATTTTAATGTATTATTAATGGGGTGGCCAATGAATATTCAGAAATCACATCACAAAAAGCCACTGCCAGTGGACAGTGGACAATGAAGGGACAAAATGTGTGCCACCTGCCAGGGAGTGCTGCTGTGGATTCAGCACCTTCAAGGTCATGCTATCCTAGAGTTCCCCAGAACTTGACTTTCTGGGATTGTGTTTTTGGGAGAGAGAAGCTGGGCTTTGTTCTTCCTCTTGGGAGCTTCACAGAAGTGTTGGGACAGGTGGAGTGTTAGAGGGCTAGCCCCTACCACAAGGTGTCTTTCCCCCTATTCCTTGGCCCTCTGTGCACCCCAGGACTCTTGAAGGCTAATGGGACAGAATAGAGCAATAGAACTTGTGGGGTGCCCTAGACATTGCCAAGAGCCAAGAGCTATGGTTGGTGAGACAGTGCAAGCCCGGACACCTGTCTCCATCATCTCTGCTTTGGGAGAGGGAGCATTTCCCCACTAACTGACCAGCTCATCAGAGTTTGTCTCTCCTTCCATCTAAAGAGGCAGAATCAGAGCAGCTGATTCTGCCTCTGGAGCCAGAGAAGCTCAAGCCCTGGACTTCTTCCTGTTCAGTAAACTGTCCCTCAATGCTGATGGTATTTCCAAAACTCTTACTTGTCAAATGAAAATGTGCAGACCATGAATCCTTCTTTGTGTGGTTAATCCCGGTGCAAGAGGACAGATTCAAGAAGGGATTTTGATCTCTGCAGAGTTGAGAGATAGCTCCTCTTCAGTGTGGATGAGGTGCACGAGAAAGGGGAAAACACTTATCAGTCACCTGCTGTGTTCCAGACACCATGCTAAGCACTTTACAAATAGGATCTCATTGGATGCTTACAACAACTCTTCTAGCTAGATGCTGTTATTATCCCCATTTTCCAAGTGAGAAAACTGAGGCAGATGGAGATGATGTGACTTGCCAAGGATCACACAGCTAGGGAACATTTGAGGTCAGATTTAAACTCACCTTCCTGTCTCCAAGCCTAGCACTCTATCTATTGAGGCACCTGGCTTTCTCTGTGAGGGAGAGGGAGGAGGAAAGAGTATCCCATTTGGAAGTCCCACTAGCAAGAGAGTTATAGTGATATCATACCTCTAGGAAAACAGTAGTGTCTAGAAGCAGAGAAAGACGTTTAGACAGACAGATAGACCTAATTGAGATGAGCAAGCCCCCTTGGGCAGGACCAATTTTCAAAGGGGTGGTCTGCCACATGTGAGTACTCACCTCTTAAACTAGCTCTAAAGGAAACAAAACAATGTGGAGTCTGCCAAAACAAATCTGTGGGAGTGGGGGTATTGTAATTTCACATGGGAAAAAGCTCTGCAAAGATTTCTGTAACAAATTCTTTTCATTATCAAGAACAGTAGAGTTGTGACATTTGAACTAATTTCTGAGTCTTGCTTGTGCTTCTAGAGAGAGTGGATATGGAGTTGAAGAAAACAATTTTGGAAAATACAATTAGACTTGATCAACTGTATACAGAAGGAGTTCATGTTAAATGTGACACAATTTTGAGGGCATTGAAAAGACTCATTCTCAGAATACTGAAAAAAGGTAGAGATACCGAACCTGGGAAGACTTATATGAACTGATGTAAAGTGAAGTGAACAGAATCAGGAGAACATCATGCAATTAACATCAACATTGTACAATGATCAAGCAATACCAGATCTCAAACTATATTATAAATCAGTAATCATCAAAACTGGTAGTGGCTAAGAAATAAGATTGGTGGATCGGTGGAATGGCTTAGGTACACAAAACACAGTAGTAAATGACCATAGTAACCAAATATTTGAACAAAATGTATTGAGCTAATAAACAAAACTAGGAGCTGGTTTTATGGGGAAAAAACCCCAATAAAATAGATAAGCCACTGGTTAATCTGATTTTTAAAAAGGCAGAAGAAAACCAAATATTCAGTATCAAAAATGAAAAGGGTGAAATCACCACTCATGAAGAAATTAAAGCAATCATTAGGAAATATTTTGCCCAATTATAAACCAACAAATCTGACAATCTGAGCAAAATTGACGAATTTTTATAAAAATATAAATTACCTAGATTAACAGATCAGGAAATAGAATACCTAAATAACCCTATCTTAGAAAAAAAAAATTGAACATGCCATTAATGAACTCCTTAAGAAAAATCTCCAGGGCCAGATGGGTTCACAAATGAATTATACCAAACATTTAAAGAACAATTAATTCCAATACTATATAAATTTGGAGAAATAGGTGGAGTCCCACCAAACTCCTTTTATAATACAAATATGGTGCTGATACTTAACCAGGAAGAGCTAAAACAGAGAAAGAAAATTATAGACCAATTTCCCTAGTGAATATCACTGTAAAAATTTTGAACAAAATATCATCAAGGTGATTATGGCAATATATCACAAGGATTATACACTATAACCAGGTGGGATTTATACGAGGAATACAAGGCTGGTTCAAAACTACCAACATAATTGACCATATCAATGACAAAACCAACAGAAGCCATATGATTATCTCAATAGATGCTAAAAAAAAACTCTACAAAATACAACCCCCATTCCTTTTAAAAGAACCGGAGAGCATAGGACTAATGATAAGCAGGACCTAAGATAAACCCACACAAATCATCAGCATCTTTTTATATGATCAATGAAGCCCAGCAACAAGAGATAGAAAAGAAATTCCATTTAAAATAACTGGAAACAATATAAAATACTTGGGAGTCTACTCACCAAGACAAACCCAGGAACTACATGAACACAATTACAAAACACTTTTCACACAAATAAAGTCAGATCTAAACAACTGGGAAAAATATCAATTGCTCCTGGGTAGGCTGAGACAATATAATAAAAATGACAGGTCTGCCTAAAGTAATCTCCTTATTTGGTGCTGCATCAAATGACCAAAAATTATCTTATAGAGCTATAAAAAAATAACAAAATTCATCTTGAAAAACAAATGGTCAAGCATATCAAGGGAATTAATGAAAAAAAAATACAAAGGAAGGTAGTCTAGCAATACCAGAGCTCAAACTATATTATAAAGCAGCAATCATCAAAACCATCTGGTACTGGCTAAGAAATAGAGTGGTGAATCAGTGGAATAGGTTAAGGTACATAAGACACAGTAGTAAATGACCATAGTAATCTAGTGTTTGAAAAAATAAAATTAGTGAGCTAATATATTGTACCATGATCAACTGTGAAAAACTTGGTTACTCTGATCAATACAATGATCCAAAACAATTCCAAAAGATTCATGATGAAAAATGCTCTCCACCTCCAGAGAGAGAACTGATGATCTGAGTGCAGATTGAAGCCAATTTTCTTTCACTTTCTTTATGTTTCTTGCTTTCCCCTCCCAAAACACGGTTAATGTGGGAATCTGTTTTGCATGACTTCATATGTATAATGGGTATTGTATTTCTTATCACCCATTAAGGGTGGGGGAGGAGTGGGATAAAGGGAAATAAAAATAAAAGTAAAAATATTTTATAAAAAATAATAGAGAAAAAGATGCCGAAGGCTAGGAAAACATTGAACCTTATTATTAGAAAAAAGAAAGGAGGAAAGAGAGACAGAAGGAGGAGGAGGGGAAGGAGGCTAGCAACAACCACACTGGCATCCTCAGGATGGCTGCTAGCACAGGCTCTAAGATCTGCTTTACTAGGAAAGATAGCTGTTTAAGGGGTCAACAATCTTCTAAAAATTACATTTACTAGTTCAGGGGAAAAGTCAGTCCCCTGAACTCCAGAGAAAATACAAACAGAAAATACTAACAGAGAAATAAAAATGAGTAGACAAAGCTCTGACTGCTTGAATCAACCATACACTTTACATATATCCCTGGATCTGAGCAGTCAGGGAGCTCTGAACATAGGTCACTCAGAATCTGGACCAGGGAATCACAAGATCCTTCTCCTAAGCAAGCCCCAAAGCAGAGCACCAACTCGGAGTATAGATAGACAGAAGGTCATGTGACTCAGTGCCTAATTAGAGATTAGCAAAAGATAAAGCCTTCCCTGTGAGCCATCCTCCCCTCAGCAAGCTTCCCTTAATAATGGGTGGGGAAGATCTTGTATCCCATTAACATTACAAGGAGGAAGAGGAGGAGGAGAGAAAGAAAAAGAAAGGAAGGGAGGATGGGAGGAAGAAGAAGTGACCCAGAGAAGGTCACTCATTATCAATCCATGTGCTTCCTTTCCCATCTATATAAATTTTAAATAAGTTTTTATTGATGCCTTGTTTTTTGCATCATCATAGTTATCCTCAGTATCCTGCCTCTTCCCTTTCCCAAAGACCATTCCATGTAACAAATACTCTTCTTTTAAGAGGAAATAAAACCAATCAGCACCATTAATCAATACACTGAAAATAAAATCTGAAAACATGTTTGATGCTGAACATCTATGGAGGGTGGGCTGGGCTGTCTTTATATCTGTTTGTTTGAGTCCCGCTTCATCTTTATCATTTTGTTACAGTGACTTTTGTTTCTTTTTTTTTTGGCGTGTCATCATTCTTTCCATTTCTGTCATTGTAGCTCACTGTGCACTGCTCACTTTACTCTATATCAGTTCGTGTAGACTTTTCTATGCATTCATCACATACATAATTTCTTATAGCACAGAAATATTTCATTAAATTAAAAAATTCCTGAATTTGTTTAGCTGTTCCCGACCGATGGGATCTACTTTATTTCTAATTCTTTGCTATCACAAAAGGTGTTACTATAGGTATTTTGCTGTATAAAGGGAATTTTCTTTTTATCACTGGCTTCATTGGGGTATAAGCCTAGGAACAGTCTTGGGTTCAAAGGATATGGATGTCTTAGTTACTTTATTTGCATAATTCCAAATTGTTTTTCAGAATGGTTGTACCTTTTCAAGGCTCTATCATTCCATTGTTGGACACCCACCTTCCCCTTCCCTTCATTGATTTGTAAAGCAGACAACTCCACCTTCCCCTCCCCTAATTGTTCTGTAAGCAAGCACAACCCCCACCCCTCCCCCCTCCCGTTCCCCTAATTAATCCTTGGAGTTTCAACCTAGGGTTTTGCTCTGGCGGAAGATTCAAGTCATTGTAGTTTCAGCTTAGGTAACCTGGCTATGGAACTTCTTTAAAAACCACACACTGTCTGAGCCAAACCACTGTCTGATTTGGGTGACCATGCACCCTGACAGTCCTGCAGTAATACATCCACACAAATTCTAATCTCAGGGATCTTCTGTCTCATTTCATTCGGGTACAACACCATGACCCCTTTATTTTGAGTATTACCATATTTTGCCAGTTTGCAGGGTGTGAGGTGAAAGCTCAGGGTTGTTTCAATTGCCTGTCTCTTATTATTAGTAATTTGGGGCATATTTTTTCATGTGGTTGAACTTTGCAGTTCTGAGAACTGTTTGTTCATATCCTTTGATTATTTATTGAGGAATGGCTATTAGTTCTGTATAAATTTATTAATTGTTTATATATCTTGTATACTGACCTCTTATCAGAGAAATTTCATACAAAGTTTTTTTCCCTGTGCAACCATTTCCCATCTTAACCTAGATGCATTAATGTGCAAAACCCTTTCAATTTCAAGTAATCAAAGTTACCTGTTATCTCTTTTGTAATTGCCTCTATTCATTATTCGATTAAGAATACATCTTCTGCCCAAAAGCTGTGAGAGGGACATGATCTCCTAAATTTGTTATGGTCTGACCATTAACATTAAAGTCATATATAAAGTTTTTATTGAAATAATTTATGCAGACTTTGAGGGCATCCTCAGAGAGGGCATTAGAAGGAAATAGGCAGGCTTTCACAAGCAATATTCCACAGTCCACAGTGTGAGGCTGTTTTTTGAACAGATTTGACTGGTAAGGCAACTCATGCCCAGATAAATAAAGTCAGTTACCTAATATCCAGCTAGATAGCATCAGGACTAGAACACAGGGCTCAGGGTTCTGTGGATAATATCAGGATATTAGGCTGTTACCTGGGGACTCAGGCTATGGGATGGTACTCCCCATAGTATCAGTTTGGGAACTTTCCCAGGGGTGGCCTTACTCATAAATGAACCAGATAACTCCCTACCTAAGGAAATTTCAGGGGCTCTGGGGAAGCCTCATTGCATCTGAGCTGTGGCTTGATTTAAATACCATGAAGGTTTGAGGCTTTAACGCTTGTTAAAACAAAAGGGATAAAGTAGACACTGACTGCAGTTGGTGGATGCTGTGCCTCCACAGAGGGGAGAAAAGACTTCATTTATTCATTTGTTCATTCACCAGCACTCGTTACTACTACTACAAACCAGGTACTGTGCTAGGTACAAGAAATACAAAGACAAAGTCAAAATAATTCCTTGCCCCCAAGGAGCTTATATTCTTCTGAGGGAGGTGGTGGAGAAGAATATGAACACAGATAAATACATGATACCTTCAGAGTAAGTGGGGCCCGGCAATGGGCAGGGGAGGAGGTTCAGGCTCAGTCTTGTGTAGGAGGAAGCAAGTTGGGGCTTCAGAGGGAGAGCCATCCCAGGATGGACACCTTGGGCAAAGACATCTAGAGAACATGGAGAGCAGACCAGTTTGTCCAGAAGGCAGAGAGGGTGAAGGAGAGTGAGGAGCAGCCTGCTGGAAGGGCCCCCTGGAGACAGATTATGGAGGTGCCACCAGGGAGGTCTGGAGCAGAGTCAAAACCAGGGGACACTCCAGACTGGCTTAACTCGGGTTGGGGGGGATGGGCAGGGGAGGGGCACTGCCTTCTCCTGCCTTTGACCCCAGCTTTACTTCTTCTGCTGCCTCTGGCCCAGGGGGCAAGAAGTGACCCCTTCTGCCTAGTGATGAACACTCTCACCCCTGGTCCTACCTGTCCTAGCTTACCGATTCTCAATCCCTTTAGGTCTTCATCCAAACCCTGCTCTCCACTCTCAACCCTCCCACCCCAAAGTTTTATCTGAACTCCACCTGGCCCTTCCACTGTGCCCTCCAGAATGCCTGTTCCATAGGCAACAAACTTTCCTTCCTCTTAAATCTTTTTCTCTCCCACTTCTTCCATCTTCTAGCTCTTACTGAAGGCTGGCTCCCCCTGATCAGGAAGCCGGCCTGGCTGCACCTTCGCTCATCCTCCTTGGCTCATTGCTTGGGGCAGGGGGAGTTGGGAGACTTCTGGCTCCCCCACATCACTTCCAGGTTCTTCCTCTTCCTCCTTCACTCAGGTGACCTCTCTTCCTTTGAGGTTCATGTAATTCTTTTCTACCACCAAGTCAAAATCCTCAAGGCTGTTGTCTACAGCGCCCGGATCCTTCCCTGATGAGCTGCTAACTTAATCACAATTTGTCTCTCCTCCTACTGGGAGAATTCCACACACACACATTGACTGTCCCTCAAATCCCCTCATCACTCAGCTCCTCGAACCACTCACTTCCCGGAAGTAACTCCTCTATCATACTTTAGCCACTAACCCTCGGTGGTCATGGCCTTGAGCTTGTCATCACTCACAAAGGTACCACTTCTGTGTTCAAGAATTCTGAAGTTTCCCTCCCCGACCACATTCTATTGACTTTCCACCTCTCCCTCTGCTTTCCCTTACATAACCCTGTACTTCATCCATATGCTGACCCCTCCATCCTCTCCTCTCCATCTCCACCCTGTGACCAATCCACCTCTGCACTGTCCTCCTCTCTTGAGTCCCTCACCCCCTTATCACATTTCTGGTTACACCCTGCCAAGCTCAGCCTTGGATCCCTCCCACCATCCTCTGTTCATTTACCGGAGAAGGCCCTGCACTTGTATATTCCCCCTGTCCTGGGGCCTTGCACACACAGCTGGTGCTCCATGGATATCTGAAGGGGGAAGACTGAACAAGTTTTTGAATTGCTGGGTGTAGCCCTCAGGTCCTGTGACAGACTTTTGGGATTCCTTCAGGGAGGACAAAGGCAACACTGTGAGACAGGGTTAGAAGGGGGAGGATCCCAGAGCATTTCTGTCCCTCTGGCATTGAAACAGGTCTTCCAATGGACTAACCCCAATGGGCTTTCCTTCCTCCCACCATTTTTCTGAGGGTCCAGCAAATAACATAGAAATTCTGCACATAGTTACCGTATCTACTCTGGGCCAAGCAGAGTGGTGGGCACTGGGTGCTGTGTGGAATCTAGAATATGAGCAGACCCAAGTCCTGCTTTGAATGTCATCTCCAAATTCTCCTGGCCCTGGAATGAGCTCATGGCTTGAGGAGCACTGTAACCCCAAGACTGTGGAGCTAGACCTGGAAAGAACATTAAAGGTAATCTCCAGCCCCCGTTCTGCAGATGGGGCAAGAGAGGCTCACTGAGGCCAGGATTTGTAATCAAGTACCTCTTATGTGCCAGGCACTGTGCCGAATGGGGACAAATGCAGCCCAGTCTCAGGGTTTACAATTGGACGGGAAGACAACAGGCAAACAACTACTTGCCACAAGATATGTCCAGGACTAAAGGCGCCAGCATCAAGGGAGATGAGGAAAGGCTCTTTGTAGACATCAGATTGAGATTACTCCAGAAGAGAGAGAGTGCTGGGCATGGGGACTGCCAGAGAGAACCCTCGGAACCAGGGTGTGCAATGTTGTATCTGAGGAACAGCAAGGAAACCAGTGTCACTGGGCCACAGGAAGGGGATGAAGGACAAGAAGCCTGGAAAGACAGGAAAGGAACAGACTATGGAGGACTTTGAATGCCAAATAGAGGGTTTCATATAGACCCTGAAGGTGATAGAGAGCCCAGGCATTAGACAGGGTGTGTGTGTGTGTGTGTGTGTGTGTGTGTGTGTGTGTGTGTGTGTGTGTGTGTGTGAAACAGAGACAGAAGGTGTAAGAGAGAAAGTGTGTGAGAGACAAAGTGTAAGAGAGAAAGTCTGAGAGAGAAGGTGTGTGTGTGAGAAAGAGAAACAGAGTGACAGAGAGAGAGGAGAGATGAGGAGAGAGAGACACAGAGAGAGACAAAGACAGAGTGGGGGAAAGAGGGAGAGAGACAGAGACAGAGACAAAGAGGCAGAGAGAGAGAGAGAACAGGAGAGAGGAGAGAGAGACAGAGACAGAGAGACAGAGACAGAGAGAGGAGAGAGACAGAGAGAGAGAGAGACAGAGACAGAGAGAGTGAGAGCCAGACCTAGGCTTTTTGGAGATCAGTCTGATGCTGAGTGAACGATGGACAGGAATGAGAAGAAACCTGAGGAAAGGAGAGTCACCAGTGGCTTCTGCAATCGTTCATCTGTCAGGCGATGAGGGTCTGCACCAGGGAGTGTGGCAGTCTGCACCAGGGAGTGTGGCAGTGTCAGAGGAGAGAGGGGGCGTATTCTAGAGATGTTACCAGGGCATTAAAAAAATTGGAAATGGGGAATAGAAGAGGATGAGACATCTAGGATAACAGCCAGATTGGGAAGTGGCTGGGAGGATGGTGGTCCTCTCCACAGTGAGGGGCGGGGAGTGGCTGGGATAAGGAGGAAGAGAATGAGTTTGGTGACAGACATGCTGAGTTTAAGATGTCTGTAAGGCATCCAATCTGAGATATACAACAGACAGTTTGAGATGCAAGACTCGAGGTGAGGAGAGGTGTCAGGCCTGGAGAAGTAGATCTGAGAATCTTCTGAACAGAGATGAGAGCTAAATCCATGGGAGCCAATGAGATCACTGAGAGAAAAAGTATAGAGGGAGAAGAGAAGAGGGTCTACAACAGAACTCTGAGGGACAACCATGGCTAACAGGTGTGATTGGGAAGAAATCCATCAATGGAGAGAGAGGAAGAGCTCTTCAGAGAGGTGAGAGGAGAACCAAGGAGGGGTGTCATGAAATCCTAGAAAACAGAATGTGATGGACTGTGTTAAAAGCTGCAGAGGCATCATGAAAGGCCATTTGATTAAGTATCTTTGGAGAGAGTAGTTTTGGCTGAATGATGGAGTTGGGGATGGGCTGCAGGAGTGAAGAAGACAGTGAGAGGAAAGGAAGTGGAAGAGGAAGCTGAGCCACAAAGGGGAGAAGAGGTCTGGACTCCAGCTTTATGATGGACTGCACCTTGTGAGCGTTTTTGAGGCTGTGGAAGACATAGGCATGTTTGTAGGCGGCAGAGAAGCAGCTAGAGGACAGGGAAATATGGACAATACAAGAATGGGGGAGGTCTACTGGAGAATTCAAGTGAGAATGGGGATATTTAGGCACTGGGGGGCTTGGCCATCATCATGTGAGACAGGGATAAGGGAGGAGAAAGAGGCCAAAGGCATCTGGGAAATGTGAGATGAGGGAAGCTTCTGCAGATGGCTTTGATTTTTTTATTTTTAGAGAAATATGAGTCAAGGTTTTTAGCTGAGATGCTGAGAGGAGGGGTATTCAGGGAAAGCTTGAGGAAACGTGACAATGTCTGGAAAAGCCCTCATGTTGAGTAGGACAGGGAGTCAATAAGGGAGGTGACCAAGGATTTCCTTGGCACAATGAGATTATGCAGCATAAATCCATCATAGACCTAGGTAGCAGTTTCGTGATCATCCCCATTCTCCTTCATCGGCTTGTGAGTAGGAGGGAGGGCAGTGGAGAGTGGGAGTGGCCCAAGGCTGAGGCTTAGGAGGGCAAACTCTGAAGATTGTGATTGGATGAGGGAAGCTCAGAGGCCATGAGTGTGGAGTGATGCCTTTGCGGGTGACTGCAAGATCAACAGTATGACCTGTTGGGGGGTATACGTGCAGTTCCCCTGGAGGCATGAGACGCGGAACATGCTGGCTCTGCAGTAACACTGGAGGCGAATCAGACGTTCCATGAGATAAGTTCTGTTCCAGGATGAGACTTGTTGCCAGCCAACAGGGTTCTCAGGGAAAACTAGCATAATGTAGCAACATAGTATTAACTGGAAGCCTTGGGATAACTCTATCCTGTTCCAGGGAGGTTTAAGGAGGTTTGGAACATCCTGCCCAGTACTCGGACCCTTATAATTAGGATGAGTCGTATGGGAACTGGGACAATGATGTAATCCCAAAGATAGTGGCTTATGATGACTATGCAGCTGTACACTATATAAACTGGACTCAGCTGAATGGTGTGGAGTCAGGATATAACTGCAAAAGAAGCTGCTGAAGAAAGTCTTGCTATTCTTTGACTCTCCTGGTTTGTGACTCCGTTCTTGGGGAACATGGCTGGCCACAATCTGATGCACACTGAAGGCCTGAGGCAGGTAAGACCCAGATGCCCCTAACCCTTCTTTGTTAATTAAAAAAAAAAATTTTTTTGTTAAGCAATTGGGGTTAAGTAACTTGCTCAAGGTTACACAGCTAGTCATTATTTATGTGTGGGTGCTCATTTTCTGAGGCCGGATTCGATCTCGGGTCATCCCAACTCTGAGGCCGTCGCTCTTACTCACTGTGCCACCTAGCTGCCCCACCCCTAACCCTTCTTTGTGTGTAGCTGAGGGAGGTAGAGGTTGGGTGTTTGAGAGGTCACACTATGCATGCTGAAGTCCCCCAGTACCAGGGCAGGAATGGGAGAGAAGCAGACTGAGCCTGACACTAAACTCACTAGGGAGGGAAGGAAGTGTCCTGGGGGTCAGCAGACACTAGTTACCAGGCTTTGGGGGGCGCATAGGATTAAGGGAACCTCAGTGACCTCATCTGAGACTCACAGCGACCCTTTCTGAGGTCAGTAGGCAGGTTGTCTATCACAGGATCCATCTGAGGGTTAGAGCCCCACAGGTCCTTACAGAGGAGGAAACTGAGGCATGGGGAAATTAAGTGCCTTGTCCCAGGCCACACAGTGTCTGAGGTGGGGTTGGAACCTGGGTCTTTCTGAGACCAAGGCCAATGCTCCTCCTCAGCTAACACACAGTTTTGTTTCAAGTTTGCAGAACACTTGGCACCTGCTGTTACTTTATCTGGTCCTCACAACAACCCTGTGAGGTAAGTGCTATTATTATCCCCATTTTATAGATGGGGAAACTGAGGCTGAAAAGGGCTTTCCTAGGATCAATAGCTAATAAATGTCTGAGGCAGGATTTACATTCGGGTGTTCCTGACTCCAAGCCCAGAGGTCCGTCTAGAAGCCTAGGACAGAACACTAGATTTGGAGCTGGGAAGTCCCAGGTTCAAACCTTGCCTATGATAGTAATTCTATGATCATGGTCTACAATTTAACCTCTTGGAGCCTCACCCAAAAACAAGAATAAGCAAGCCTTGTGGGGTTATTGGTGAGGCTCAAGTGAGAATGGGTATGAAATAGCTTTGTCAACTATAAAGTGCCATGCTTTTGAGTTATTGTTGTTAATATAACAATAATATGGGTTAATATTAATTAATATGAACAGTAATAGCTACTTAAAGGCAACGAGGGGGTGCCAAAGGGGACTGGAGTCATTAAGATCTGAGTTCAAATCTAACCTCCAAAACTTTCTGACTGTGTGACCCTGGGAAAATCACTCTTCCCCAGTTTGTTTCCTCATCTGCAAAATGGGAATAATAACACCTGCCTCTCAGGGATAATAATAGCACCTGCCTCGAGAGGATGTTACTGTAGGAATCAAATGAGATGACAGAGGAAACGAGCCTTCTCTTCCTCTCATCATGGAGAAGCCGGACGCAGCAGGGGCTCCTTGTCCAGCCTCAGCCTCAGGAAGGCTTGGTCTAGTCCTAGCCTAGGACAGTGCTGGCAATGGCGTGATGGTCAGGCCGTCTGACTTTCTGGGGATGACAGGCACTTTAAGTTCTATTGAGGCACTGTTTTTGCATCACACGAATCTCCAGACACACATCTCTCAACACAAGAGGGCAAATCCGGGCAGTGTGTTCAGCCTTCTGCACTTGCATCTTACTCTTCTCCAACCAGGGGATGAAGAGAAGTGCACTTCCCCATCCCTTTTCTTGGGCCAAGGCTGGTGGTCCTTCTACCCCACAGGCATGCTGGGATGGCTGGAGGAGATTGGAGGAGGTTGGTGGGGCGTCCTTCATTCTAGAAGAGGACATCACTATGTTAGAATTCAGTGTGTCTGACTGTGGTTGATCAGACCAATACGCCCTCAGAATGTTCTACCGCAGGTAGGGAGCAAACAGTCTGTGGGAACATTTGGGGTGGGTACTCTAAATTTGTACACCTTGCATTTCTTTTGAGCTATTTCAATTCTGCTTTGCTTGTAGAGCACAGCACCTTCTCAGATGAGGGCTCGCCATGTGGGGTGGTCCTGTACCAGTGTCTCCCATGTCACACAATCAATTCTGAAGTTAAGAGAGACCTTGAGAGTGTCCTTGTATCGATTCTTCTGACCCCCATGTGAATGCTTGCCCTGTGTGAGTTCTCCATAAAAGTCTTTTTGGCAAGCATATGTTTTACATTCAAACAGTATGGCCAGTCCATCAGAGCTGTGCTCTCTGACTCAGAGTCTGAATGCTGGGCAGTTAGTCCGAGAAGGGACTTCTGTGTCTGGTCCCTTATCCTACCCAGTGATTCTCAGAATCTTCCTAAGACAATTCAAATGGAAGCGATTCCCTTTCCTGGCCTGGTGATGGTGGACTGTCCCAGGCACACACCAATGGGGTCAGCACCACGGCTCTGTAGACCTTCAGCCTGATAGTCGGTCTAATACCTCTTCTCCCACTCCTTCCTTCCTTAGGAGCCTCCCCAACACTGAGCTGGCTCTGGCAATGCATGCATCAGCCTCACTATCAGTGTGTACATCCCTGGAAAGTACACTTCGAAGGTGAGTGAACTTATCCACAGCCTTCAAAATGTCTCCGTTTGCTGTAACTGATGGTTCCATGTATGGATGGTGTGGTGCTGGCTGGTGGAGAACCTGTGTTTTCTTGGTGTTGCTTAACAGAGAATTGGTCCATACTTTGCTGCATCTCAGCTTCAGAGGCTGCCCTGAGCGCACAGTCATCTGCAAACAGAAAATCCTGCACCAACTCTCCCTTCACTTTGGTCTTGGCTTGTAGCCTTTTCAAATTGAAGAATTTACCATCAGTGCGGTAGCTGCCCTTGACATGACTGAAAACATCCTGCTAAAAAAGCACGGGAGTGAGCACACAGCCTTGCTTCACTCTGCTGGTGATTGGGAAGGCAAGAGAGTGTTGTCCATAATCTAGATCCCGGGCAGGCCTGCTGTCGTGAAACTGATGTACAGTGTTGATGAACTTCTCCCGGCAGCTAAATTTGGACACAATTTTCCCTAAGCCCTCACGACTGACAGTATCAAAGGCCTTGGTCAGATCTGCAAACGCCATGGAGAGACTCAGGAATGACTGAGATCAGCTTCGCTTTTTCTCCACTGGGGGGGCCCTGCAGTAGGGAGCCCTGATCAGCTACTCCACGAGTGAACCTCCATTTATTATGCTTTATTTTAAGGTGCTTTAAATATCCTGCATTTGCTGTTGTTGTTTTACAAGTGAAGCATCATGGCAGCCCTGCATGGAACAGTCCACTGGTGCCATTTTCCAGCAGCATGTGCTCATGCTATGTCTCTCTGTGCCACTCTGGGCATTCTCACATTTCCAACCTTTTCTTTACCACTCCCTCTGCTCTGCTGATCTGGACTAGTGATCTCTGATGGTGCTGCTGTCCTTGTTTGGGGGCGCCACAGCCCATGCCCACATAAGACCCTTGTAAATGTTGTGTGCGTCCTCACCATTCTGCCTCCTGGCCATTCCCCAGCCCTGTCCCCCGCCTTCTCCCTGAGATACAATATTGAAGAATATTGCATAAACTTAGTTGATAAGGCAGCAGAGTTTGAGAGGACTGACTCCAGTTTTGAAAGATGTTCTATGCTGGGTGAAATGCTGTCAAACAGAGTTACATTGCACAGAGAAATCTTTTGTGAAAGGAAGAGTCAATCAATTAGGCAAATCTCATTGTCTGATTTTGAGAAATTGCCATAGCTACCCCAGCCTCCATCAGTCACCCCCCTCATCAGTCAGCAGCCATCAGCCTCAAGGTAAGACTCCTCAACAGCCAAGATTATGACGGGTGGCTAGCATTTTATTTTTAGCAATGAAGTCTTTTTAGTTAATGTATATACATGTTTAGACATAATACAGTATTACACACTTAATAGGTTACAGTATAGTGTAAACATAACTTCTATGTGCACTGGGAAACAAAAGAATTTGTGGGACTATTTTATTGTGATATTCATTTTACTGCAGTGTTCTGGAACCAAACCTGAGCTATCTTTGGTCAGAATGGGTACAATGAAGATTTCCTCTGGAAGTTCACTGAGGGGCTCCCCTCCTCTCTGAGCATCCCTGCCTCTTCCTTCAAGACCCCCTACTCATCCAAGTCCCTACCCAGGGCCAATGTGCTGCTCCTTCATGAGACAGATGCTGGTTGAATTCTTTAAACCTCATCAATACCTACCTGTGCTGGGTCCAATGCACTGTGAGGGCTCAGGCGTAAAGCAACTTGGAACCACTGATCCAGACCTGGAAGGGTCATTGAGGTCATCTAGGCCATTTCCTTCCTTTTACAGAAGAGGAAACTTAGGCATGGAAGAGGGGGGAAGAGCTGCCTAAAGTCACTCACTCGGAATTCAGACACTCCCATGACCGCCCCTTCTCTCTGGCTACTCTCCATCTCTCCCTTTCTACTGAACCCCTCCCACAAACAGAGCAAAAACCCTCCCCATGGCTCTCCTGCCTTCCACAGTCAAATCCCCCTGGCCTCCACTGCCCCTCTCTTTTCCAACCAGTCCAGACCCCCGCCCATCACTCAGCCGAGCGTGACCAGGGACCTCTTAACGGTCAAGTCCGATGTCCTTTGCTCTCTCCTCATCCTTCTGGGCCCCTTGGAGCTCCCAACACTGCTGGCCACATTCTTATCCTCAATACTCCACTTGGGT
The DNA here is from genome assembly GCA_011680675.1 of Gymnobelideus leadbeateri. Lineage (NCBI taxonomy): Eukaryota > Metazoa > Chordata > Mammalia > Diprotodontia > Petauridae > Gymnobelideus > Gymnobelideus leadbeateri. Next base: position 738,783 of record WOXC01004100.1, read on the forward strand.
TTTTCATGGTATTTGCTCTTGATTCTCCTCCTGCCTGTCTGCCCTTTCTGTCTTCTTTGTCAGATCGTGTCCACATCCCAGCTGCTGACCCCGGGTGTCTGGCCTGGGCCCCCTCCTCCTCTACTGTCTGCTATACTGTCATTCTTGGGGACCTCGTTGATTCATGCAGCTTTGATGACTGTCCTTACATCTCACTATCTGGTCCTGGTCTCTCTCCTGAGCACTGGCCTCTTGTGGGGTTTAAGAGCACCAAAACAAGTCATCTCGCCCCTTCCCACATTCCTGAGCCTGCTGCCAGCACTGCCAGCCTTCCTCTCACCAGGTTTAATTGGGAGTCGTTCATTGTGGAGCCAGACCTTGTTGCTCCTCCCCCCACTCATGGGCACCATCCTAGTTCATGCTTCTTGGTCTTGGTAAACTGAGTTTAAGTGTCCTCATCTACCAAATTCCAGTTTTGGGCTAAATGATTTCAAAATCCCTTTTAATTCATTCCAATTCCACCATTTAATTCAATCCAATAAACATTTAAAGGCAAATAACCTGCTGAGGTCACTGGATCATCTATGATTCTGGGAAGAGGGGGGGGAAAAGTCAAAGAGGTGAGGAAAGGTGGGTGGAGAAACCTCTCCACATTCAGAGGTCACAAGACTAAATGAGGATGACTTAGGGATGTCTGGGGTGGGGGCGGCATGGGATGAGGAGAAGGCCAAGAGAATGGACCAGAAAAGACTCGGGACCTTTGGTTTCCTCAGAGAATCCTGCAGTGGTCAGCATGGATGGAGACACCAGATGTCTCATATGGCCGGTGAAGAAAGGCCTGGCCTGAGAAGGGCTCAGCTGGGACAAATGGGCAGGGAATGGAGAAACAGACGTGTCCAAATAAATCGAGTCTACAGTGGGTTCAGTGTTCTGTATCTAGAATTTGCATACCCCTGAAGCTAGAGTTGAGGGGCTTCCTTCAGGCCATGCCAAAGGGGGTCATCCCTTGGGACTCACAGCTGAGGAAGGGGAAGCACACCAAGGCTCCAGCTAGGCAGCATTCATGCCGTGTTCCCCATCATGCCCCAGGCTCAGCAAGGGCTGCAGAGAGGCTGTCCCTGGGACAACCCTGCCAACCAAAGGGGGTGAGCAGTCAGAAAAAAAGTCAAAATAAGAGGCAAGGAAATGGTAATCTCTTCAGGATCTCATGTTTTATTAAATGAGTGTTTATAAAAATAAACCGTATTACACATTATACATCTCCAAAAGGATCTGACTTCAATGAAGCTTGGCAGCACACAGTATTACAGAAATATAATTAAGCTCAGAAAAAAAGTCCATCAGAAACCCCACAAACTTGGTTGCTGGCATTCTGACCATGACATTAAATGACAGAACAAGAGGAGGCAACCAATAGGGTTCTGGAAGCACCACCTGATCTGGTACAATGATTGCTGGCCTGGCCCGGCCCTTGGTCAACACGATTTTAAAAATAATGATAAACGAAGCAGCAATTCTTTAGTGATAATGGAATTAGATATAAATTAAATCCTTTTAAGTAGCTGGCGTTTCTCCTAAATTGCACCAAATTAATTTGGAAGCACTTGGTTTGGTTTATAGGCAAACTGAAAAAGAGGAAATGTTTGCACAGACGTGAATGTTCCTCCCACAAAGGGGGGCCGAGTGGGCGTCCGCCCATCACATCTCTGAGTCTGCATACATCCCGTTGATTAGATAGTCCACTTGGGTGTAGTCCTTCTTCTTGTAGCTCTCGTACGCTTGCATGGCCAACAGAATCAGGACAGCGATGAAGAACATGGTGCCCGCCAAGAGCATGGCCAACAGTAAGTTTCTGTTGACCAAGGACTGGGTGAAGGGGGAAGTAGCGATCCATATGTACTGGCTTTCTGTGACCATCTGGATGGATGTTTTGGGCATTGTGGGTGAGCTCTCAGCTGTGATTCTGGTGGACACTGAGCTTAGGGTGGTTTGGGGGAGAGCTCTTACTGTGGTCTGTGAAGTGCCTGGGGTCTCTGTGGCCTGGGCAACCGTGGTTGACATGGTGGTTGGTGTCACTTTGGGCTCTGTCGCCTGAGTGGGGAATGGCATTGGTTCTGGTTTGCTGGGGGATTCCACCCTTGTGCTGGTGGAGATGGTGGGGGTGCTCATGAATGCTTCTGTTGACATTCTGGAGCTGAAGGGAGCTGGGGATGGGGTGGTTGTTGGGATTTCTGGATTGGATGGCCCATCCATAGACCCACCTTTTGTTGGAGTCAGTGAGCTGGCTGGAGCAATTCCAGAAGGTGTGGGCAGAGCCTGTATGGTGGAGCTGCTGGCAGAGGCACTAGTGGTTCCTGCTGGGGTGCTCTGCCAGCCAGCGTGGCCACTCACTTGGACACGTGTCACTGGCAGGGTAGCAGGGCCAGCTCTCACACTTGGGGCCAACACTGTCGTCACTACTGTAGAGGGCTTTCTGGTGGCTCTCTGGACCTGTGGTGTGGGGAGTGCTGAAGGTGTGTCTGTGGTAGCCATTGAGCTGTTAGGGGCTGCAGAGATGCCCACCTCGGTACTGTTCAGAGCCCCAGCTCCAAGCTCCGTATGGTTGCCACCAGTTACAGTGACAGGATGCGTCGTCTGGGCTAACTCTGGGGTCCTCCTGATGGTCTTGTGAAGGGGAGGAGCTGGAAAGGCCCCTGGCTCAGGGCCAGGGAGCAAAGTGTCTGTGGTGGGGAGGCTGCTCCATTTCTCTAATGTGTAATCTTTAAAAAAAAAAAAAAGGAAGTTGGAGAAAAACCCAATCGATCCTCAATGAGTTGCGGCAAGCCTTGCTCTCCCAGCCTCCCCTCCTCTCTGCAGAACAACCCCCCAGGGCTTCCCCTGTCTCAGTCCTCCTTGGACTCTCTGTAGCGCCGCCAATCATCCTCTAGCTCATTCTACAAGCACTTATTAAGCCCTACTGTGTGCCAGGCACTGTGCCAAGCGCTAGGGAGGCCTCAGGAAGCTTACAGTCTCCCAGTGCGGGGCATGCACTCCCTTCTGAGTTCTCACAATGCTGCCCTGGAGGCTTAATGGATGGAGTTCAGAACCTTCCTCAGACACTTCCTAGCTGTGGGACTTATGGCAAGTTGCCTCACCTGTCCTTATCTGTAAAATGGATATAAAAATAGCACCTAACTCACAAGGCTGCCATGAGACTCAACAAGAGAACCGTGGTCTTGGAGCCCTGAGTCACTGTCAGGATGATGTTTATCATAACTGCTTTTCTTCAGTCTTTTTTTAGCTGTGTTCCACTCTTGGTGACCCTGTTTGGGGTTTTCTTGGCAGATACTGGAGGGTTTTTTTTTTTTGCCATTTCCTTCTCTAGCTCAATTTACAGATGAGGAAACTGAGGCAAACAGGGTGAAGTGACTTGCCCAGGGCCACTCAGCTAGTGAGTGTCTGAGGCTGAAGATGAACTCAGAGACGTGAGTCTTCCTGCCTCCAGGCCTGTGGGGCCCCCAGCTGCCTTCATCATGATCCTGGCTACTTCTCTCTAGCCACTCCTCAGTGTGGGTGGTCCCCAAGGCTCTGAGAGGGTCTCCTTCCTGCCCTTCTCTACCCCTGGTGACCTCACCACTCCCTCAGGGCTCCAGGGGCTCGGCCTTCTCACAAGCTCTAGTCGGCCCCCCACTCAAGGGCCTGTCGGACATCCCCAATTTTATTTCCTGTTCACCTCATACTCAATGTGCCCCAAACACATATCACTATTATTATTCATTTTTTGGGAGGGCGGAGGGCAGGGCAATTGGGGTCAAGTGACTTGGCCAAGGTCACCGGGCTAGTAAGTGTTAAGTGTCTGAGGCCAGATTTGAACTCAGGTCCTCCTGACTCCAGGGCTGGTGCTCTACTCACTGCACCACCTAGCCGCCCCAACATATCTCATTATTTCCCTTCAAACTCTCCCCTCTCTTAAGCAGGGTCACTCTGGGGTCCAGCTCAACTTTTCCCTCTCTCTCACCCCATCCCTCTAATCAGCTGTCAGATCTGGGGGGGTTTCAATGAGCCCTCAGACATCCAGCCTCTTCTCTCCCTCCCACCTCCAGCTGCACACTTACAACAGGCTCCTTAGTGGCTTCCCTGCCTCAAACTTCTCTGTGCCTCAGTCCCCATCTGCAGGTCTATGTACCTCACCCCAGGCTCCAGTAAACTCCAGACAAACCTATGACCTCCAGGACCAAATGCAAACCCCCTTTCTCTGGCACCTAAAAGTGAACCCTGATTCACTCCTGGTCTCCACCCACCTCACACTATGTCATCCGCAGGCATGACCCCCACACTGGGCTGACCCCTCCTTAGGGAGCTCCCCACCCTCTCAAGCACCTGCAAGTGCTGGGCCCTTTGCTGCAGGTCTGCAGGGACACCCAACACCCCGGGCCCCCAGGTCCCTGCCTCCAGGCCCCTGTAAGCTCCTGTAGGGACTGTGTCTTTGTACCCCAAACTTAGCATGGGCCTGGCACAGGGGGGCTAGAGAAAGGCTTGCTGACTGATGGGATCGGACCAGGGAAGTCCTCTGAAGTCCTCTGGAGGAGTCAGAGAGGAGCCAGGGAGGAGCCAGGGCCAGGGATCTCTAGTCGTCCTCAAACCAGGCTTGCCCAATGGCAGTACAATGTAATATAAATGTGTGCCTCCCTTCAAGATAACTCAAAGTTCAAAACCCTGACATGACCAAACAATTAAACTGCGGGGCAGTGACTGTGTTATATGCCCAGGTCTCTTTAAGGAGCGCTCTTTCCAGTGCACTTAAAGCCTAACTCCATCCACAAAGACGCCAAGGCCCCAGGCATTCAGGAGGCCAGGCCAGTCTGGGCCAAATGAACCCCCTGCAGTGGAATCTGGGGAGGGCCAGGGCACACTCTCTGCCCACCACGGCCCTGCAGAGCCTGGCCTGCCCCTTCAGGACCCTGTGGACCCCTCCAGAGACCATGGGGAGGGGAGCCACCACCTCTTCCTCTGCTCCTCTGGGCCATCAGCCATCCAGGGGGCGTCCTCCCAAGTTCCCCTTGGATACTCCACCATGCCCTGGGCTCAGCCTCACAAGTCCTGCTCTTTCAGCTTACTGTGCAGTGGGCGTCACCCAACCTTTCTACTCAATCCCTCAGAACACAGAGCCCTACAAAGCCTAGGTACCTGTGGCTAGTTCTTGAACATCCTGGGGTCTGGCTTTTTGGCACACGGCTAGCACTGGACAGTAGAGGACAATGCAATGTCTTGGCTTCTCTGTGGACAAACTGCAGAAATGGTGACCTATGAGAAATGCAGAGACCAGGTCTGGGCTAAGAGGAAGCCACTTTGGCCCAGAGCTGCAAAGAATAAATGAGAACCAATTCCCCACAGTCCCTGAAGGCCGCTGCCGGCAGGGGCACAAAAGCCCCAGAGGGAGTCAGACAAATACATGGATAGATGCCAGCTTCGGGGACTAACAAAGCTCTGCTGGGACTTCAGGCCAGGGGATGGGACCCCAGGGGTGGGGGACTCAGCTGATCCCTGCAGGGCTCTGGAGATGTCAGCTAGGGCAAGGCCTCTAATTCCCCAGCCCCACTTGTCCCCACAGCATCTCCCTCTGAACAGAAATAAGGGTGTGCCAAAGTCTTGCTGCATTTTTGTGCACCTAAAGCTAGAAACAGTAGGTACATCATATAAAATAGGACAAGGAAGTGGGTAGCTTTTGAAATGAAGCCTTGAGAGGGGCTGAGGAGGGGAGATAAAAAGGTAAAATCAGACACAGTCCTTGCCCTCATGGTACTTCTGTTCCTAAAGGATACATACAAAACTATGACGTCAAACACAACACTGCCAGTTCATATTTGGGGCAAGGTATCTGGCACAGATACCATCCAGAGATGGACGTGGTCTCACAGTTCTGGACACGGTGCTGTCCACCACCAAACCGCCAAATTATGTGAGAAAACGCCCCGCCCTCCTTCCCTTTCAGAGGTAGGAGACTATGGGTGTGGAACACAGCACACTCTGGTGAGAGTTCTGGCTGGCTGGTTTGGTGGCACTACTTTTTGACTCTGTTCCAAGACAAGGCTGCAGAGGGAAGGGGAAGAGTGACTTTTCTCCCGACACCACCTTCCTCCCACATGACTGCTCCACCTTGGGACTTCTCTGACTCACCCTTTACTGCTCCCTAGCCAGGGGCGTCTGCTCACCTGCCCAGGCTGGATATCTGCACACGCGGCTACACTGCTCTTTGCTCTGGACTTTCTGTATCTGGAACACTTGGGCCCCGCTCTCTTTCAAGGAGGAAAGGTGGGTCTCTGGTAAGGACAAGGACAAGGAAGAAAGCCAAAGGAGGGTGATGGGGGCCCACATCTTGGGGGAACACTCAGAGCACGACGTGATGGTCTCCAAAGGTCCCCGGGAGGCGGGGCCAGCTCCCAAGCTGGCTCAGCATGGACTTGCTTCTGCTCAGATGTGAGGCATCTGCAAACAAGAGGGCATGGTCATTAAGAGGACATTCCTGGGAAAGGCGCACAGGGCTGGTGGCATCTGTCCCATGGCCAGGAATCCAGAGGATGGGACCATGACGCTTTCTGTGTGCTCAACAAGCATTTGGGGGAAGAGGTCAGAGAAGATGCCCCCAAGTGTGTCTGAAGATCATCTGTGAATGGAGGCCTGAATTCCACATATGCAGTCACAGAAGCCAGCTCAATGGGCAGTGGGAGGAGTCAGGACGACCTTGGCTCAGACACTGCCAGCTGTGTGACCCCGGAGCCTCCATCTTCTTATCTGTAAAATGAGGATGAGGAGAGCCCCTACCTCCCAGGGCTGCTGCAGAGATCCAATGAGATCATACACAGAAAGTACTCTGCAAACCTGAAAGCAAGACATCAGCGCCAGCCAGTGACCTGCAGGAACAAAGACCAGCAGGAAGCAGTCTTGCTGTCTCATTCTGTCTGCCTGGTCCCGTCTGACTCTTCTGAACCCCACGTGGGGTCTCCTTGGCAGATACTGGAGGGGTCTGCATTGCCTTCCCCAGCTCATTTTACAGATGAGTTAACTGAGGCTGGCAGGCTCAAGTGACCTGCCCAGGGTCACCGAACTAGGGCAGACATTAAGTCAGGAGTCTCCCTCCTTCTCAGCACCTACGTCAGGCCTTCAGTGACCCTCACAGCACCACTCTCAATAGCTGCTGAAGGGAGGGATGGATGGCACTGGCACAGCAGCATGCCATCGTGTGGCACAGGAGGGAAAGTAACTTGGAAAAAACAAAGGACAGGCATTAACTGGCTCTCTGCTGTGAACAGCACTGAATGTATGCTTCCAGCCGGGGACAAGGGAAGCCTGAGGCAGCGGTGGGTCACACATCCACCTGATAAAAATGGGTTCTTGGGGCTCCTGCCTGGTTGGGAGGGACTCCCCAGCCCCTTGAGCTTCTTGCCACCCCAAGGCCTTTCCTCATTCACCACATGCCAGGGCCTCCCCTGGAAATCACCTTGTACTGAATCTCTCTGCACTCCGGGCAGATTTCTCTGTGTGCGTGTGGGCAGGGGGGGGGCTCCCCCAGATTTTCAGTGGCCAATCCACTGTGGGCTTTGGACAGCCCTGGCCCCGGCAGGCAGCACATGCTTATGGATTGAATCCCATCAGTAAGCACTCACTGACGACCTGGGATGGGCCAGGGTAGACACAGTAGGGCTACAAGAGGGGAGTAACAAGTACAGGGTAACACACACATGGAGAAGGGGGGAAGGGCCATGATGACCTGGAAGTCAAGGCGAGGGAGAATAGATTCAGGGAGACTGAAGCGCCAGAGTCACAGCTCTGAATTCTTGGCAGGGAAGCAAACTCGTAGACGAGAATCTCGGCCTGACAGTCCCTGTAGGTGGCTGAGGGGAAGGGAAGAACAAGGTGCCTCCCATGATGCACAGTGGGAACAAAGGCTGGAGAAGCAAGCTGAGGCCAGAAAGCTGGGTGCAGGACTCTGGACTTGACACAATCTGGTCAGTTAGAAGGGTCACTCATACTGGGCGTATAAGTCAACTTTCACTCTTCCCTCCCCTGCTTGGGCCTGTCACCCAAAGAGTGACTACCAGCCAATGGAGACCCTCCTCCCTGGCAAAAGCCATCTCCCTCCCTTCCTTTCACTGACAGCATTAAAATCCAAACCCCCAAACAGGAAAGCTGTACCTGACATGTTTACCCAGCAGCTGGGCTAAGCAGCTTGGCTCCTCCGAGATACCAGGCCTGGGCTTCTTCCACTTCTCCTGGCCACAGGAGCCAGTCTCCCGTACTGACTTCAAGTTTGCCACACTTCCCAGATGTGGAGGAATTTGGGGACCTGAGGTTGGCAAATTTCTTATTTCACACATAGTGAGCAAGAATAGTGTGGTAGAGAGGTCGGGGAGCTGGCCTGAAAACTGACCCACACTGCTTGGGCAATGCAGGGCCAACCTCTCAGGGCTCTAGGTCAGAGGGGACAAACTCAGAGTACTTGGGACCAGGTTAAAATAGAAGTGAGAGATGTTTAACAATAAATAATAAATAAATAAATAACAATATTTATATTGTTATATATATTATTTAATTAATTTATATATCATATAATTAATAATTAATTTAATTAATAAATAAATAACAAATCTAACAATAAATAAATAAAAAACACAACAGATCATGTCAATTCCTGCCAGTCTGACCCCCCTGCTTAGGGAAAAAGGGCTTCTTCGCCTAAGAATTCCACAGGGTCAGTCCCAGCCCTTTTAGAGGAGGTGCTGACTGCACCTTTGGACATTACTTCTGCTAGCAGCCAACAGCACTGCTTCCTGGTGCAGTGAGGGTGCCAAGCTTGGTCTTGGGCAGGTCCTCCCGGGCCCAGATCTGGGCTTCAGGGGCCAACCTGGCCAGTTCCAAGCAGCTCATCCCCAAGGCTAGGCAGCAGAACAAGCGGTTTAAATGCAGCAGCTCCCCAGGGTTATCTTCCAGAGGGCAGCAGTCTGCCTTGGTGCAACACAAGCACCAACCTTGCATCCTCACCAGGCTGGCCTACACTCCAAGTACCAAGTCTGCCCACCTCGCTGACCCCCCACTTCTTATTTTTTCCCAGATCTCAAGCTCCCGTTTTTCTATACTCACTTCCTTGGGCAACTTTTGATTCTTCAAAGCTCACATGCCCCCACCCCCTACTAGGGCTTGTCTATCCCCCAATGCCCCAATTTCCTACCTTCCACTCACTTCTCAACAATATGATTCCTGATCCCACTGCTCACATGAAACTGCCCTCTCCAGGTGACCAGCCTGTGGCCTTTCCTTGGGGACAAAGGATCTTGCTCAGCACCCCCCTCCTTCTGGCCCCTCTCCTCTCTTGACTTCTGTGACATAGCTCCCCCTCATTTCTTTCCCTGTATGGCTGCTTTGTCTTCCCTGCCTGCCCATTAAACATGGATGTTCTTATCTTACTTTCCCTTCTCTTCCCTCCACACTCTCTCCCTCAGGGACGCCATCTATTCCCATGGGTTTGGTTATCAACTTCATGTAGATAATTCCCAAATCTATATACCCAGCCTTAATATTTGATGCTAATGTGTTGTTACTGGAGTTGTGAAATGATCCAACCTTTCTGGAGAGCAATTTGGAACTATGTCCAAAGGGCTATAAAGCCAAGGATACCTTCTGACCCAGCAGCACCACTCCTAGGTCCCAAAGAGATACAAAAAGGAAAAGGATCTACATGTACACAAACATTTATAGTTGCCCCTCTTGTAGTGTCCAAGAACTGCATAGTGAGGAGATGCCCATCAACTGGGGAATGACTGAACAAGTCATATGTATGGATGTGAGGGTATACTACTGTGCTATAAGAAATAATGGGCAGGAAGATTTCAGAAAAACCTGGAAAGACTTAGATAAACTGATACAAAATGGAACGAGCAGAACCAGGAGAACACTGTACACAGTAACAGCAATACTGTATGATCAACTGTGAATGACCCAGCGCTATTCACCTCCAGAGAAAGAACTGATGGAGTCTGAATACAGATCAAGGCAGACTTTTTTTTTTAATTTTGCTTTGGGGGGGGGCAATTGGGGTTAAGTGACTTGCCCAAGGTCACACGGCTAGTTTTTATGTTAAGTGTCTGAGGTCAGATTTGAACTCAGGTCCTCCTGACTCTAGGGCTGGTGCTCTATTCACTGTGCCACATAGAAGCCCCCAAAACAGAATTTCTAAACTTTATTTTCCTGGGTTTTTGGTTCAAGTTTTCTTTCACAACATGACTAATATGGAAATGTTTTGCATGACTGCACACATATAACCTATATAAAAGTGCCTGTCTTCTCAATGATTGGGGGGGGGTGCAGGAAGGGAATTTGAAACTCAAAATTTTTAAAAAAAATGAATGTTAAAGAGGTTTTTTTTAACATGTAATTGGAAAAAAAATAAGATACCTGAAAAATTAAATGATCCAGTTTATTTGGACAGCTCCACCTAGATGTCTCATAGGAACTAGAAACTCAACATGTTCAAAACAGAACTCATTTTATTTCCTATAAAATCCATCTCTCCTCCAATTCTCCCATTTCTGTTGATGGCACCCCCACCTTTCCAGCCAGGAAAGGCTGCAGCCCTGGTCATTCTTGACTCCTTCCTTTTCCTCAACCACCAGGCCCGATCACTTGCCAATTCCTGTCCCTTCTATCTCTAAACATCACTTCTCTTCCCTCATACAACACAGCCTTTACCTTAAACCAGGCTCCTAGTATCTTGTCAACAGTCTTTCTGCTTCTATTCTCTCTCCTCTCCATGAAATTCCCAAATTGATATTTAAGAAAACAAATAAGGTAAAACCATGTTACCTCCTTACCTGAAAAACTACAGTGGCTCCCTGTTGTCCCTAGGATAAAGTACAGACTCTTTGGCCTGGCACCGTAAATCCTGCCTCCCCCTCCACTCTTACTGAATTAGATCCTCCTTCAGACACTCTTGGTGGCAGGAACACTAGAACCTATCAGGCGTTCCATGTACACGACATTCCTTCCCACTCCCACCCCTCAAGCCATCATACCAGCCCTCTCTAGGGTCTACCCTGCATACCCTTTTCACCTTTGACTCACAGAATCTCCAGTTTGCCCTAAAACACAGCTCAGGTAACACTCCCAGGTCCTGTTCCTGACACTATCTTGGCCCTGTGTATATACTGCATTTATCTGGGTGTGTACAAGAGCCCCAGTAAAACATCAGCTTTTTAATGATAGGCAGTTTGGGCTTGTGTATAGTCCACACTTGCACACAGATGTCTACTCAATTGTCTGAATGGCCACTGAAGGTCATCGTTGAGCCATGCTGGTGATGAGCCTCTGCCCTGAGCTGGTCATGTTGGTCCCTGAATGATTTCTGAGCCTTTCCCCTCGGGCATCCAGGATCTCCTTCACACTCCAGAAGTGATTGCACTGGAGCAGAATCAGGAGGATTTACTGACAAAAATGGCAGCTTTCACCTGCATGTGAATGGCCTCCTCACTGCAGCCTCTAGCTCTGAGCACCTATCTCCATTTCCAGCAGAGAACCTGGATCTCTTCCTCATGTCCTATGTCACTGGTTATCTCCACTATCATGAGTGATTTCTCCTATCCTTGGGGTGTGGTGGAGGGAGTCTAGGCATCAAGAAGCCCAGACTTTGATCAGAGCTCAGTACTATGTTACTATAGGAGCCTGTACAACTGGTCCCCTCTCTGTGACTCAAGCCCTTCTCTGCTCACTCAGCCCCTGGTCACAGAGACACTGAGGACCACACATGTGCCTGTGAAAGCCAAGGCATCTAAAAGATGAAGCAGAGGCTCATTACTCTAATAGAATTGTGCCTCAGGGCTCCCTGGCATGCCCTTCCCCTCCCCTCTCCTTGGGTCTCCGGGTCCTCACTCCACCTAACAACACTCTTCACAAAGGAGACATTCAGTCACTATTTGGTGGCTGAATGAATAAACATTTGTTAAATAAATGTTCTGCTCCCCATGCATCTGCTCATCCTTATCCAAACTTTAATCCCTTCACTCCTTGGCCATTTCTGGCTCCTACAGCAACCATAACATCTCTCCTCCAAGTCTGTAGAATCCCCCATCCCCAGGTCTGCCCTTCAGCATGGGCTCCCAGGTCCAACACCTAATCAGCTCAGTATTAGAGCAAAATTGTGGGGTGAAATCTCTGGAGTCACTAGTTGAGTGAGCTAGCCAGATGGCCCATGAAACACTTTTGGGTATTTGAGCCCTGGTAAGGGTGTGGGTGTGGGGGATGGCAGAACACAGGGAGAGTCTGCAGATCTCATTCCAGGATGAAGGAGGGTTGTAAGAAGTATATACACAGATTCTGAAATGCCATCTAAAAAGAATGTCATATTGTATATACACAAAACCTTGTATACAGTAGGTGCTCAGTAAATATTTCTGATTGTTTGCATTGAACAAAGTCACGGGGAGCCTGTAGCCAGGAAACTAAGAAAGAGCTGCAATCGCCCCTCTGGAATCCGGCCTACTCTCTTTTTCTTTATCTCTTCCCTGAACGGGAGGGCAAGTATAAAAAAAAAAAAAAGGGTAACTTAGGGGGCGGCTAGGTGGCTCAGTGAATACAGCAGCAGCCCTGGAGTCAGGAGGACCTGAGTTCAAATCTGGCCTCAGACACCACACACACACACACACACACACACACACACACACACACACACACACACACACACACCCCTAGCCATGTGACCTCGGGCAAGTCAATTAACCCCACTTTCCCCTCCAAAAAAAAAAAAAGGTAACTTCCCAGCAGTAGCAACAGCAGCAACTGAAAACAGCAGGAGTGTAACTAGGGATTAAAAGCAAGGGGTTTGGCAGCATCAGTCTAGGAGGTGAAATTCATGCCCCCCCCTTGCAGAGGCTGCCCCTGGGATACTTCTCAAGCTGCTACATCAGCAGCGGCTGCCCGAGACCCCCAGGGCCAAGCTGGAGTCTGAGTCTGGGTGGAAGGTAGAGCGAGGGATCCTCACAGCTGCTGCCTCCAAGCCCATTGGGGTGTGCCTTCTGGCAGTGATCCCCAACTAGGGACTTTCTGGGGAGACTGGTGTTACAGGTCACCCATAAGCTCTTTAGGGGCTCGTCTGGGCACTATGTGGTTACCCAGATCACAGGAAAAAATAGAGGGGGGGGGAAAGAAGTTGAAATCCAATTCACATCTTTCAAACAAGTATGGAAAAAGGAAAGAATTCTGCTGTGACCTTTACAGTGTGCAACAATTATCTAACATCACCACTATGTGAGCCAGGATCCTGTTACTCCTAGGAGAAAAGGCAAAGGGATTCCAGGAAAGTCTCTGAACCCTTTGGGGTAGCAGGGAGAATGAATTATTCCTTTAAAAGAATGGAAGACTGAGGCAGAGAGAGGTCCCAACTTGGGTCAGGAGAGTGGAGGAGGCATGGCTGGGATGCAGAGAAGCAACAGATGAAGGAGGGTTGGATATGTGGAAAGGAGCATATCTAAGACCCTTTCTATGTAGGTAGGAGCTTCTGGAAGAAGTCACTGCCTGACATCTAAAAAATGACCATGTAGATCCAAAGGGGCTGCAGAGAGCAGAGAAATGGAGAGAGTGAGGAGGAGAGAGAAGTTGGGGCTGGCCACTCCCTGCAGGTGGAGAGCCAGGCCAGTCTTTGGTGACCAGATTTTAATAAGAGAAGCCTTCTGACTTCCCTGACTTGTATCCAGGACATGAGTGAGAACCTCCCAAGGACCCCTCAAAGCTGAGGAAGACTCCTCACTTCTGAGGACTCACATGGGCACAAATGATATTATGAAAAGGGATCAAGAATGTGCAAAGGATTACAAAGTATCAGTAAGAAAGTGTAGGTCTGAGGGCTACAGGAAGCAGCCAGGATGGTAAATGTCCCAGAGGAGCCACCTGAAAGGGAAAGGGGAGGAGCTGGTTTGGTCCTTTTTAGCACCAGGCAGCTAGGGGTGTTATATTAGCTGCCTTCAGACGTTTAATAGACTGTCCAGGGTGTATGAAAGGCTTTTCTGCTTAGCCTCAGGGGACGGTGCAGGAGCAATGGGTTAGGTGCCAAGAGGGGAAACTTCCTCCCTATCAAAGCTATTAGGAAGCAGAAAGGATTGTCCAGAGAGGTACTGGTTCTTCCTCCTTAGACATCTTCCAGGGAAGAACATGGCATCTGGGATAGAATGTGGCATTTCAAACACTTCTGAGAGTTTACCAGCAGCCTGCCCTGGGGCCTCAAGGAAAGACTCCTTCGAAGTCATCTGGCCCAATCCTTCAGGGGAGGAAACCCAGGCCTAGGGAGGTGAAGGTCCTTGCTCAACATCACACAGCTAGGAGGCACATCCCCTAAAGTCAGAGCCAAGGCTCCTTCCACTGTACCTGCTACTTTCACTCTGCTTTTTGGTTAAACTGGCCTATCTGTACTCCCCTTAATTTGGCGGTGGAAGGTGGAGATCAGGGCAGGAACTTGTGACCCAGCACAAAACTGAGTGGGGCCAACCACCCCACCCAAAAATACAACAGCCAGTGGTGCCTCACCCTAGCACAAAGCTCCAATTCAGGAACCAAGGCTGAAGAGATGCATGACAAAAGGCAGGGATGGGAATAAAAAACTGTGTTTGTCACGATGTGACAATATTTAATGTGAATGTGTATGTAGAGCCTATATTGGATTACACACTGTCTTGGGGAAGGGGGGAGGGAAGGGAGGCAGAGAAAATTTGGAACCCAAAATCTTATGGAAGTGAATGTTGAAAACTAAAAATAAATAAATAAAAAAATTAAAAATTGTGTTTGTAAACCTAGAGATGTTAAAAAAAAAAAACAAACCAAAGCAGACTGTAAAGGGAGCATAACCGTCACACCTGCAAGCGGTTGAAAAGGAAAATGAAGCAACAGGTAGAGTTTGGGAGATGAAGCCCTGAGCTCGACCTGATTAGCGGGGGAAAGAGAAGGAAACATAAAACAAACTATGTACAAAGCCTAGACCCCAAGAAATCCTAAATGAACACTGCTCAGATCTGCTTCGAAATGAGAGTGCAAAGTGAACATGCCTAACACTTCCTAAAAGAAACCGGAAAAGACCCGGGAATGTCACAGCCAAGATCTAGGGCTCACACAGAAGTCAAAAAGAAACAATCCCGCCTGCACCCAGCAAGGGATCTGGCAGGGTCTCAGGAGGCTTGGCACCTCCTACTTTGAATGAGAGATCCTGGAATTCAGTATTCCAGAAGGCAAAAGGTGAAGGCTTACAACGAAGAAAAATTCACCCTGCAAAACTGAGAACAATCCTGCAGGAAAAAAAAAACAGGCCCTTCACGGAACTTTCAAGAATTTTAAATGTAAAGGTCAGAACTGAATTGCTGTTCAGATGTTTTCAGTCATGTTTGACTCTCCATGACCCATTTGGGGTTTTCGTGGCAAAGATACGGACTCCAGCAGTTTCCTTTTCCATCTCATTTTACAGATGAGGAAATGGAGGCAAACAGGGTAAAGTAACTTGCCCAAGGTCACCTAGTGTCTGAGTGTCTGAGGCCAGATTTGAACTCAGGGAGATTTGTCCTCCTGACTGTAGGCATGGTGCTCTATCCACTCAATGCACCACCCAGCTGCCCCTGGAGCAGCAACTGTGAAATACAAACACAAGAATCCAGAGTAACTAAAGAAAGCCAATTCATTGGAGCAAACAGAAGAGGCTGTATGATGATGTAGTGCTAACACGCCATGGGCAGAAGAAAAACCAAGTGTCCCCACAGAACCTTAAGGTTTTCAAAGGATACTGAAGAGGTTGAATAAGAGAGTTAGGACCTGAGAGCTGCTAAGTTTTGTCCTGGGAGTTTGAGGAGAGGAGATAAAAGGGAGGCTAAGAGAAGGAATAAAGGGAGGAATTTGTTATTTCTCCATAACTGGGGCATGTGAGAAAAAGATACAACTACGGAGGAAGGGGTGGGAGAAGAGGGAAAGATGAGCCTCACTCTTATCTGAACGAACACATAGAGTTTGGAGAACAATATCACACCAGACAAAGGATAGGGATGAGGGTCAAGAGGGAGGATGATATGGGGGCCAACAAAATTCCTGATTCTGAAAGGGAATTAAAAGGAAAAAGCAGCTCAGGCTGTGTATATCGATATAATGGAATGTTAATGCATTGAAGAACTGATGAGACAATTCCAGAGAATCTTGGGAAATGGGAATGACTAAAGTGAGCTGACCCAGGAGACCAGCTGATTGGCCAGCACCTAAAAGAAAAAAAAGGGCTCTGAAGGATGAAGAGGTCTCAGTGTCTGAGCAGCCCTGTGCCCAATCAGCTCTAACACTGAAGGATTTCTTTAATGCACAGATGAGAGCGGCAGTGAGTACAGAGCAGAACAGTTTCTACAGCAAGATGGGGAATTCCTTACACATTTGTGTTTCATGCAGCCAGTAGGAAATGGAGACTCATCCTTTCACACACCCTTGTTTTCTAGGGTTCTCTTGTATATAAGGAAATGATCCTTACTTTGGTGTTTACATTCAGAACTTTTAAAAAGAAATGTGAGAGCGACAAGTCACGAAACAGCCTCCCCCTTCCCTGCCCTGGCCTTGGGGCTCCTTTCCTGATTCCCTGGGGTTGGGTCCCCCCCCCAGTAGATTATAAACTCGGGGGTAGGAGGGGCAGGGACTGCTGCCCCTTGTGCCCCAGCGCCTGGTGGGGCTGGACTGCTGGATCAGATGACCTGAGTTCAATCTGCTTCAGACACTTGTTATATGACCCTGGCAAAGTCACTTGACCTCCATTTGCCTACAATCCCCAGAGAAGGAACCCCCAAGGGCATGGAAGAGGAGAGAGGTGAGGTGCCCCAAAGGCACCAGGAGCTTCAGGAGGTGGAGCTGGAACCAGGGTCTGGGGGGGGGGTATGAGTGGCAGAGGCGAGAAGGAATAAGAGGATAGTGATGAGCCCCCCCCAGAGGGGTCGGGGCATCCCCACAGGCCCCCTGTCCACGTTCTGTGCCAGGGTTCCAGAAGTCCTGGGTTCCAATCCTGATCTTGCAGCCTCCTTCCTCACCCTGGAAATCGCCCAAGCTCCGGGCTTGTCTCATGCCGAGAAGGGGCTCTCTACACCCTGATCTCCATTCTGGCCCCTGGGGCTCTATGGGGGGTCCCCCTCATGTTGGGGCCAGTATGAGGTGGCCTGCCCCTCACCTGGGCCCCTCCCACCTGGCCACACCTGCTGGGGCTCTGCGACTTGGGTCAAGGGGGAGGTCCTTCGAACCTAGAAGAAAGAGGTTCTGGGTTCAAATTCTGCCTGACAATTATCCCCAGTGTGGCCTTGACTCGATCACTCCCCTACCCTGGGCCTCAGTTTCCCCATCTGTAAAAGGAGGGGCGGGGTTGGTTGGCCTCTCTTCTGGCCCCAGAGTCGGGGGGAGCCTCCTGGTCTCAGTTTCCCCAGCTGTCAAGACAGGCAGGCAGACCAGGGGATCTCTAAGCACCCTCCAACCCCCGCAGGGCTCCAAGAGCAGCACCACCCACGCTGGGCCTCGGAGGCGAGATTTCGGCCAAGTCTCGCGAGAGAAGTCCGAAGCCCCCCGCCCGCGACCACCTCCCTCCCGTCGCCCCGGCAACGGCCCCTAGCAACCGGCCCGCCATCAGCGCGGCTTCTTACCGGGCGCAGCCCCGGCGGAGAGCGGCCGCCGCCACCCGCAGGCCGCAGGGGCGCAGGGGGTGACGCGGGATCGGAGCGTGGCGGGCGCGGAGGACCGGCCGCGGGTGCCAGGTAGCCCCGGGCCTCGGCCTTGGCCTCGGCCCCAGCTCTGGGCCCGCTCCGCCCCGCCCCGGAAAAGACGTCACCAGGCCGGAAGTCCGGGGCGCGCCCGGCCCCGCCCCGCAGGGCGCCACGTCCCCAGAGGGAGGTAGGGGGAGCCGGTCCCCCTGCCCCATCATGTCCTCGGAGGAGCCTCCGCCAGAGGCCCGCGAGCTCCCACCACCTCGGCCACCGCCGCCGCCGCCGGTCCGGGCCCGAGCCCGCGCCAGAAGTGAGGTGGGAGGGACCCCCGCGGCGCAGCTCAGCCACTCTCCCGGCCGCATGACGTCAGCGGAAGCCGACAGGGGCGCGCCGGAAGTGAAGGGGACGCGCCGGAAGTAGGTGGGCACGCGCCGGAAGTGGGTGGGCAGCTGGAAGTGCGGCTGTTGTGGGCCAAGAAAACCGGCCCGGACGTGGCAGTGAGCAGAGTCTGGGCTCCCGGGGCGGGGCGGGAGGACCGCGGAGGTTCTTGCCCTTCGTTCTGGGAGAGGTCTGGAGTGACGTCACTAACGTGAGTCCCGAGGCCGGGCCTCGGACTGTGGCCGCTCAGGCTCCCAGGAGCTTGGGGGGCTCCGCGGGGCCGGCCCGATAGTCCTGGCCAGCGTTGGGCCGGCTTCGCTGAGACTGCGCTCTCAGGCGGGCCACAGCCGACTCCGGAGCCCACGGGAGGGGCCCCCGGTGAGCGCTCCACCACACTGCAGCGGCCCGGGGTCCGGGGCCTGGCCTGCAGCCGCTAAGGGCACACAGTGAGGTCAGCAGTCCATCGGCCTGGGGGTCAGGCTCCTGCCTCTCTCCCACACCTTCCTGACTCTCCCCTCTTTATCAGCGCGTGCATCCCCAGACAGGGCCCTGCCAGGTAAGTGACCTTGTCCCCGGCCTTCAGAACTCCATGCGCTGGCTGGATTCCACGTGTGGACGAGCTGCTGTCTTCAGGCCAGATTGAGCAGAAAATCGACCCAGACTTTAATGCATCTCAGTCTCAGAAGCTGCATTGGGATTTTCTGTTTGCAGAGGAGGAAACTGAGGCCCAGAGAGGCCAAGTGTTGGGCCCATGGTTGCCCTGTGAGTGTCTGGGAAGCAGGTGGGGGCTCAGATTGGGGTCTGCGGCTCTGCCTCTGCTCCTGAGGTGCTACATTTTCCTCCTCTCTCTTTGTCCTCCCCTCTCTCCCTCCTGTCTTCCTCCTTCTCCTTGCCAAAGACCACCACCAGGCAATGCCCTCCTTCCTTACCTTGGCCTCAAGTGACCCATCTGGGTCAGTCTGTAAGCCCCCGGTTCCTTCTCAGAATCAGTTTTTAGATGAATAAAATGAACTTGATAGGATTATTAGGGAAACCTCATAAACCTAATAAAATTGAGTCCTGTTGTCAAACCATTGAAAGAGTTCATAGATGCTGCTGTACAGAAGGTTCCCTGGATTCCGGCTGCCTGTCTACCCTACAAGATCACCTGAGGACTATTTTGTAGGTAACTTCTACAGGGTGTCCCATAAGTCTTAGTGTGTGATAGTTTAAGCAGTAGCTGGCAATCCAGGTGTCTCCGAGAGTAGCTGGGGAAGATGGATCTAGAGGAGAGGTCGTGTTGATATGTTCATTTTTATTTAACACCTGTCAAAGCTTTCAATTGCACTAAGACTTCTGGGACCCCCTCTTCTCAAACGATGAGAATGAGGCTTATAGCACCTGCTTCCTGGTGGTGCTTTGAGAGCCACTGACAGAATATATAAGGTGTTCTGTGGAGTGTAGAGTCCTATGTAAATGAGCTGCTGGCTTTTTTATCAGAAACTTTTCACCTAAGTGTTATAGCTGTTGTGCTGACATGAAGCACGGTAGCACATTCCTATAATGTCAGCTACATCTCTTGAGCTGCAGCATTCTGAACTTGTTCTGATTGGGGTCACGTGCTAAGTGCTGTGTTAACACAGTGAGTGCCCCCTGGGGGAGAGGATGGACAGGTGCAGGTTAGAGGTGCAGCAGGTCAAAGCTCCCATGCTGATGAGGTGAACTCTGTGCCTTTCCAGCCTGGATGAGGTGGGAAAAGACAGTCTTTAAAATAACAATAATAACAACATGGGTCTGACCCAGGGAGGATGTCTTCAGAGTTAGACCTTTATGTGGAATTTAATGGGAAAGAAGGAAAAAGCAGGTTGGGAGAGAGAACATACAGTATTGCGGTGTTGTCTTTAAAATCTGCACGCCAGTAAGAAATAGAGCAAAAATCCTAGACAGAACAACTGTGCTGAAAGAAGCAGGATGAGGGGAGCCTGGTGAGAAGCAAAAGAATACACTGAAAAGTCTGAGACTATCAAAGTGACAGTGTCCTGAAGGAGAATGAGGGAAGACCAAAGGCTCCTGTCATACCTATGGTACTTCCCCTTCTTTCCTAATGCACTTCACCCAGAGGAGAACCCTTATGGGCAGGACGGCTCTGAAATGCTGATTCTTACAACTGAGACCCCTCTGTTGCTTTTGTAAGAAGAAAAGGGAGAGTAAAAGAAGGGAAACCAACTTGGTTAGACCATCACCAATTTTAGAACATTTGTTAACAAGAATGACTAGATAGTGGAAAAGAAGGTAAAAATGACATGTTAGAGGGGCTGTGCAAAAGCAGACTTCTGGGTGTGCCATGGGTGGGGCTGTGAACTGATCCAGCCATCCTGGAAAGCAGTCTGGCATTATGCCTCCAAAGTTATTAACACTGCATACCCTTTGACCCAGCAACAGCTGCTAGGCCTGTACCCCAAATGGATCAAAGAAAGAAGGGCCTTAAATGGAGGAGCTTTGATTTTTTTATAGTGGCAAAGGATTAGAAACTAAGGATATTCCAATCATTTGGGAGCTAAACGAATTGTGGTATGTGATGAAACATGCCACTGACCTCCACATAGGTGTTAGACTCACAGTGCACATTGAGACTTTTTTTTCAACATGGCCTATGCAAGAACTTGTTTCACTGGACTATATTTGTATGTAACAGGTGTTGTTTTTCTTGCTTTCTCAAGGTGGGGGTGGGGGGAGGTGAGAAAATGTAAACCTGAGAATAAAATTGAATAAAAAATTAAAACAAATTAAGGCATAAAATATATGGAATATTATTGTGTTGTGAGAAATGCTGAAAGGATTGATTTCAGAGAAACTTGGGAGGGTTTGTATCAACTGATGTCAAATGAAATAAGCAGAACCAAGAGAAGAATTGATATATTTATAACATTGTAAAGACAAACAACTCCAAAAGATTTCAGGACTCTGGTCAACATGGTGACTAACCACAATTCTCCCCCTCCTGATGCAGAGGAAATGGACTAACAGGAAAAAGACCATTTTTGGACACAGCCAACATGGGACTTTGATTTTGCTTGACAATGCCTATTTGTTATGAGGACTTCGTTCTCCCAGTGGGAGTGGGTTGGTTGGTAAGAGGGAGTAAAAAGCCAAAATGCTTGGTAATTACAAACATTTAATTAAAAATAAAACCTTAAGTCTTAATTCTGCAACTTCTTGTGTGACCATGGACAGATCCTTTCTGTTTTTGTCAGCCCCCATGTCTTTATTTGTGGTTCCAGGATCCAGTAAAAGTGCTCATTTTGGAGTTCAGAGCTCTTGGTAACCTAGCCTCCTCCTCCCTTTCTGGTCTTCTTAAACCTTATAACACTGGCCTCCTAAACAAGACCCTACATCTCTCCTCTCCAGGTATTTTCTATGTCTGTCCCTCAAGCCTAGAATGCTCTCCTTCCATTCTAACTACTGACCTCTCCTGCTTCCTATAAGTCTTAACTAAAATCCCGCCTTCTACAGGAAGCCTTCCCTGATCCCTCATGTTTCCAGGGACTTCCCTCTATTAGTTATTTCCTGTTTATCCTCCCTATAGCTTGCTTGTCTCTGTTAGATCTTGAGCTCCCTGAGGGCAGGGATTGTCTTTTGTCTTTGAATTCCCCAGTGCTTGGCCAAGTAGGCAATGTTTATTGATCTGTAAAATGTTTATAAAACTTATAAAGATGTTGTGAGGATCTGATAAAGTAATGGATGTAAATGCTTTACAAATTTCAGTTATTATTTAATATCATTTTTATACTCCGCTTTAATATTCTACTTTTGGATATTTTCAGTTTATGGCCATTCTGGAACCATCCCAGAATTTAAATCAAACTACAACTCTATTGGGAGTCTTACTTTTGCCCTCATAATATAAATCACTGTAGAGGATGATGGTGCTAAGGGTTAGCAAGGGGTAAAGGAAAGTAGATTTTTAGTCAGAAGACCTGGATTTGAGCCTAGCTCTTCTGCTCCCTCCTCCTGTGACCTTGAGCAAGTCAGTAACCCCTCTGTGTCTCATTTTCTTGATGGGTAACAAGAAAATTGGGTTAGGTGATTTCTAAAGGTCCAGCCACCTCTAAACCTACAAAGGGAGGAAAGCAATTGTTTATATGGTTCCTGCTAGGGGCCAGTCACTGTGTTAAGTGCTTTATAAATGTTATTTGATCTTCACAAAATAACTTGTTATATCCTCACTTTACAGATGAGGAAACTGAGTCTGAGTGAAGTTAAATGGCTTGATGCAGCTACTAAGTGTGAGGCCTGGATTTGAACTCAGGTCCTCCTGACTCCAGATACAGCCCTGTGTTCTCTACCACCTAGTTTCTTCTTTCATCTTGAAAGGGCATTTTGTTTATTCTTGGTCCAGTTTTGTAGCTTTTGTTTCTGATGATTTTGAACTTTAAATGCTTTGGCATCCAAGGAAGAGTCGGTGGCTTTATAACTTTAATAAATGAAGGCTTGCTGAGTCATAGTTGGAAGGGATTTGGGGGGGGCCATATTATCCAACTTGTCCTGGAAGAAGGAAGGGAATGTTAAAGCATGTTTAAAAATTTCCCTTTTAGTTTCTCTAGAAATATGAAGATGTGATATTTCTCTGTTCCAAAAAAACTCCAGAATTCTTGGGAAAGCTATTTGGAAAGACTTCTTTAGGAAATATATTACAAGTGGTACCCAGCCTTTTGACAGATTAACTCTATCCACCAGGAGCAAATTGGAGCCATGACCCACCCAGCCTTCTACCTTAAAAAAGGACTACTGGCATCTATTACTCAAAGTAGGTCCCTTTCTGTGATCCAGAAAGACCACTATTGTTAATCAACTATTCCAGGATATTAACCCAAATTGTATTTCACATTTTTTGATCTGTTCCTTGTCCAGGAGTCTTACATTTCCTGAAATCATCACGAGACCATGATATTGGAGGATAAGGAAGACTGTACCAGTTGTACAGCTCTCTAAGCTAGAAATGTTTGGATAGGAGACTGATGTTAAATTAAATAAAATTGTTTCTGGCAGATGAGCCTAAAAATGCAGAGTACAGTCTTAGTGTTAATATTTTTCTTTGACCCGAGGCATGATGTCAGCACCTTCTCTACAAGGTTCCTTCTAAGTGGTCTTTAATCCTTTGCTCAGCCTCCAGTGAGGGGAATACCCATCACCTCTCTGGACAGGCCATTCTAGTTTGGGATAGCTCTGATCATTAGGAAGTTTTTACTTATGTCAAATCTCAATTAACTTCTTCCTAATTTCTGCTCATTGTTTCTAGCTGTGCTCTCTGGGGCTAAAAAGGACAAGAGGGATTCCTTTTCTGCTTGGAAGCCTTTGAAGTGCAGTGATTACATTTCCTCTACATCCCCTCTCCCCCAACCCACATTATGGAGGCTGAAATAATAATAGCATTTAGGTAGCACCATAAGGTTCATAAAGCTTTACATGTTATCTCGTTTGATCCCCACAACAAAGTGCTATCCTTATT
The DNA here is from genome assembly GCA_011680675.1 of Gymnobelideus leadbeateri. Taxonomy (NCBI): domain Eukaryota; kingdom Metazoa; phylum Chordata; class Mammalia; order Diprotodontia; family Petauridae; genus Gymnobelideus; species Gymnobelideus leadbeateri. The sequence goes on from WOXC01004100.1 coordinate 762,342, forward strand.
TTATAAATGAAGACACTGAGGTGGGCAGATGTGTAATCACTTACTCTAGGTCACACAACTAATAAGGGACTGAGGCAGTATTTGAACTGAGTTCTTCCTGCCACCACACTCCACTACAACCCTATCTTTCAAGATCCCCTTGACCTTAGTCCTCAGGATATAACAGGCCCCTTCACCCTCCTAGTTGCCTTTCTTGGGACATTTTCTAGCTTATTTATAATATCTGATTATTATCTGTCCATCAATGTACTTCTTAATGTAGTACCCAAAACTGAGAACAATACTCTTGATAATATCATCTTTGTGGACCTGAATACTACCTTGTAACAGTGACTCAAAATCACCTGTTTTTAGTTTTCTTATCTCACTGATTGGTAAGCTTGTAGTTCCCTCCCACGGCCTGACAAATTGCTTTCCACTTCAGCCTCTTCCATCGTGTACTGGTGAAGCTGGTTGTTTTGAGGCCGAGTGTACATTTATCTCTTTTTGTCTTAGTGGATCTGACTCAATGCTAGAAACACTTGTGATGTATTAGAATCCTGACTTTCATCCACTGTTAGCTATCTACCCAGCCTTTTGTACATGTGCACGTTTAAGGAGCTTGCCTTCTATCCCTTGACCCAAGTCACTGGTAAACTATTGAATGGCACAAGGCCAATCCTTGAACCCCGGAGCTCTACACTGGCCACATCCAAGTTGACATTAAGCCTTAACTTACTATTATTCTTTGGAGGTCTGACCTTTCAATCAACTATGAATTCACCTAATTTTTCTATTGTCTAGCCCACATCTCTCCTCCACCAGAACAACAGGCCAGTCTTGATCTTGAATTAGTTCAACCAATAACTGAAGAAGAATGCCTTCTATAGGACTTGCTTGGCAAATGGTCATCCAGCTTCTCCTTAGAAATTTCTCCAATAGGAATCAACCTACTATCTTTAGAGGCAGCCCCTCTCACTTTGGGATGACTATGACTATTAGTTGTTTTTTTTTTTTAATTTTTTGAATGAAAAAGCATTAAGTGTTTACTCTGTACAAGACAACCTTTTAGATGCAGGAGATAGAAATGCAAGCAGGAAGACCATTTCTGCCCTCAGTGAATTTACAGGGGAATACTAACACTAGGGGAGTGGTGACTAGGGTGGGATCTTATAGTTGGGGATGTCACAAGGATTGTGAATGCAGTCACAGAACAGTTGATGAGCATGGTCTTCTGAATCCAGGATCCTATCTATGATCCTCTCTAGAAATGGCAGGGTAGATTTGATTACTATCGTCAGAGCTTGAGGTGGAAAGGGAGGAAGGAAATGTATCTACATGGCATCCCTAGTCTATATCCACCTCTTTTGAAAGTTTCCCTCATTTCCTTCTAGCTCTGCCTCCTGGGGCCATGCAGAACAAATTGCATCCCTCTTACTTATAAGAGTCCTTCAAATACCTGAAGATTGCTAATAGCCTCAGTTCCCAAGATCCCTGATTCTTAGATGGCCCAGTCCAGAACTGAACATAAGATTCCATCCAATTGGTGGTCTGATGAGGACACAGGGCAGGAGGACTATCTCCTCTCTCTTCTTGAACACTGAGCTTTGTGTCTTAAGTTCCCATCACCCTTGCTATCTTACCTTAGACTTTCCTGCCCTATAAAAAGAACCAGACAGATTAAAAGACTGCTAGAGGAGAGAAATGAAAGTTCTATCTAAGTCATGGGGATCACACAAATAATTGTTTAATCAGATCTTGCTGAATTGTACATTTTTTTGGGAAGATTGAATGCTGGAAGAACCTCAAAGTTATTTCATTTTTAGAAAATTTTTATTTGAGGTGCAGCCCTTGAAACATCCTTGTGAACACAATGTTTTCGTGAACAACAAAAACATGAAAAAAAATTTATATTAGATTTCTCTTATTCATTGGCTACCAATGAATAGAGGTGGCTAGATGGCGCCATAGTGGGTAGTGCTGGCTTTGGAGTCAGAAGACTCATCTTCATGAGTTCAAATCTGGCCTCAGACACTTACTAGCTGTATGATTCTGGACAAGTTACTTAATCTTTTTTTCTTCAGTTTCCTCATCTGTGAAATGAGTTGAAGAAAATGGCAGACTGCTCCAGTCTCTTTGGCAAGAAAACCTCAAATTGGGCCACGAACAATCAGACATGACTAAAATGACTAGACAACAACACTCAACAAAAGGATTTCATACCTAAAATCTTTGGAGGGACTTTGGGAGGGTAACTGTGGAATTAGTGGAAAAGTTTCTCTTCAGTATAAGGAAAAACGCTTGAATAAATAGAGATGCCCCAAGGAGGATGGGGATGCCTAGGATGTGGTGTAGGACTTTAAACAGGCAGCAGAACCACTTGTCAGGGATGGCATCAAGGGGATTTTTGTTCAGATCCAGGTTGGACCAGGTGCCTCCAAAGTCCATTCCAGTTTTGGGATTCTGTAGATGTCTACACACAGATGAAATACAGATTCTTAGGGAAAGCCTGGAATCCTGGACTTGAATTCAAGAGGATCTGAGTTCAAATCCCAGTTCAGATACTTACTAGGTGTGTGATCCTCCTGGATAGTAGTCTAACTATGCTGTGCCTCCATAATCTTGTTCCACCTACATCTCTAGACTCGGCTCAAAATAATTTCCTTTAGGTTCACTACAAATTTGTGTTGTCAATAGGTCCCAACCTGCAGCAAGGCCATACTTTTACACATTCCTAATGGATTCACTCTGCCACTCATCAGATCCACTTTCCCAAACCTTGTCATCCTTCCTTAAATCTCTCTCTACTCTTATTCTTTTGGCTGAGAACATTACCTCATCCCTCACTGAACACTGACCGAGAGCTTCCTCTTCTATTCTTCCTCATCTCACTTATCCCCCATCATATGATTCGCCTCTATTCTCACCTCTGTGGGGAGCTAGGAGAGGAATATTTGCACGTGCTTTAAGGACTGTTCCCATTCTTTTTAATAGGATTTTATTTTTCCCCCAATTACATGTCAAGATAATTTTTAGCATTTATTTTTAGAGGATTTTGAGTTCCAATTTTTTCTCTCTCCCTCCCCTCCTCCCCTTCTCTAGTCTATTCTCATTGTATTTAGCATCTTCCAGACAAATGCTGATCTCTGTGGGTACAGTGTCTAAGAGCCTTGTTCATACCTGCTCATTCCTCAGTGCTGTGACTTACACTCTCCTCCCTCTTGGCAGTTAGTGTCTAGCAGGACTAGCACTGTGTAGATGTGGGACACCCAAGATACCTCTCCCTAGTGGGGCTCTGTCTCTTGGATCTGAGTGTCAGATGGCAGGGAAGGGCCTGAATGGACATATTATAGAATCTGATCTTTATGAAGGGGATTTGTTTTGTGAAGTTTGGATTCAGTCTAAGGGCTGCTGCACTTGAGGACCTAGAGGGTCACATGTGGCCTTGGGGCTGCAGGTTCCCTACCTGGGGAATTATGACTTTTTAAAATTGTGACTCCTAAATAGCTCAGTGCTGGCATGTAAGAGACCTTGGTGAACCACCATTCCCATAGTTTCTATGTGAATGGCTCAACTTTGTGGATGAGATGCATGACCATAGGCACTGGCTTGGCTCCAGAGGAAAACACACCCACGTTTATAAGGGAGGACTTCCCTCCCTTCCCTTCCCCCTTCCTCTCCCATTTCCCTTCCCATCCTTTCCTTCTCCTACTCCTTCTTCTCCTTGCATTTCTTTCCCTTTCTCCTTTTTCATTTTCTCTTCCCTTGTAAAGCCAGCATGAGCAGCTTTGCAGAGGATTGCTGCCATGAACAACTTTCAAGGCTCTGATTACAGAGTATAGTGAATTCTCTATTTATTTAGTAATAAATTAAGACAAAACATTCACAGAAATCAAAGTACAGCATTCACAATGTCATTACATAACAATTTGTCACTAAAGTGGCCACATAGTTTTAAGCAAAAGATAACATTCATTTAGTAATACAATCATTTAGTAAGTCCTTAATTCAGTCATCCTTAAGGAGGCCAGTCTTCTTAATTGATACAAAGTACAAAGGTCAGAGTTCTCCACCTCTAGGCCACAGTGAGTCTATTGTGAAGAGAATAAGAGCTAGACCACAACTTGGGTGCAAGGTAAATTTAGGTGTGGATTTATTGATCAAGCCCACAACTGCCAGGAGTATACACTCAAATCAGGCAGTCGAGAATGAGGGACCATACAATGCTTATAAAGGCAAAAACCACAATTGAGGAGGGGAGCTAGCATAAGCAATGACATACCAAGAACATGCCAAGAACAGCCATTGATTGGATCTATAGCTCAGGGTTAATTTGGGAATCATGATGGAAGGGTACAAGGGCACTACTTATCTTGTGATGGGTCCCTCCTAGAACAGGGTGGAGGGTACAGGATGGAGGGCACCAGGGGAGTGGAATTTCCCAGAACAGGTCAGGGTCATGGAACAGGCCAGGGTCATGTTCTGGGTAAAGAGTGTGGGGGACCCTGCTTGGTCAGTGTTCTGGGTGGGGGACCTTGCTTGGTCAGCATCCCAGAACAGTGTGGTCTCTTGCATGGGATAGACTTGCCCCATGACCTTTATACAGACTTGCACCATAACCCTTGTACAAAATGCTGTTTCAAGGCTTACTGATTTAGGGAAGTACTAATTCAGAGAGAGATAAGGGAGCAGGGGACTATGCCTTGGGTGATTCACTTTTACCCAGGACTACACCTTTAAGCTATTACAAGAGGTTACCGGGTTTAGGATAGAGACAAAGACAAATATAAAGGGGTTTAATGGTGGGCTCCAAATCAGGTGACATGTGATTCGGGTTTGGGTACAACAAGTCATAATTTTCTCAGTTTGCATTAAATATCCAAGGAGAGGTCTTTTCATCTTGACTCTGAGGCAGGCTCTCAGCTTCCATAGTTCCTCTTCCATGGTCCCAGCTCCTGCCAGAATCTATCCAACTGCTATTTGGGTTCAAAGGCAGACAGCTCTCAGTTCTTTGTCCAGCTTCTTGTGCAATTCCTGTTCCATATTGAAGTTCACAGCTTCTGTTCCTGGTAAGACAAAGGTTAACAAAGCCACAATAATATTCATGCACATTGTCAGCATCCTCATCAATTCACTTTCTGCCTGAGAAATCAACATAGACCCAACAAGGTCTGAGGAATCAACACAAATCTTCAGTATAGTCCTAGGACCTCTGAAATCATCAGCAAGACCCTCTTCCAGGATTTCTGTAAGCATACAACAAGAAGATCCTCTTTCAGGGCTTCTGAACAAGCAGCAAGGTCTTGGGGCTTCTGTAACAACAGCAGTATCCTCTATCAGCAGATGAATCTGACAAAGTAACATCAAAACAGACAGAAAAAGTACTGACAAACCAGCCATACTTCCTCTTCTCAGTTCTCATTTCCCTTCTCAGTTCTTCTCAGTTCTCAGTTCTCTTCTCTCTCTCTCCAGCAGTAGCAGCCCAGCCTCCATATGCTTGTTCCCAGAAGTTCTGGCCTTTCTCAGCTTGGGCTTTTCCTTATATATGGTATTATCTTCTCCCTGCTCTGCCTCTTCCTGTTACATCAACAAGGCCATCCCACTGTGGGATTCACAAATTCTGGGTCGTAATACTTGACACATTCATGAACTTGGAGCTAAGTGCTAAATACCTGTTTGATTTCAAATACAGGGAGCAGGGAAGATCTTCAAATTCCCATTCCCATTACTTTCCTCCTCCTCCTATGCCTTCTATTCCTCTTCTGTCCCACTCCTCCTCTTCTACTTCCATTTCTCTTTCCTTCTCCTTCCCCTTCTCATTCTTTTTTTCTCCTCCTCCTTTCCTTTCTCTTATATTTTCTCATTTCCCTCTTCCTTCTAAACTTAACATTTCCAATAGAAAAAAATAAATCCAACGTGACTAAATCATTAAATAGGTTTCTAAACTTGAACAATTTACATTTTGAGTAAATAGGAAAAAATAATATTACAAGACACATGTTTTCAACTAAACAAAAACCAAAAGAATCCACTTGCTCCACACCTTCTTCTGAGTCTGTTTGTGTACTCAGGAAGGTCGAATGCCTTGGATTTTTTTTCAGATAGTTATAGTTAGGGTTTTGTAGTTATTATTGGTCTGATCTCACCCCATCTCTTTCTGTGTTTCCTTGTACTCCATTCATGTCAGCATGTTTAAACCATGTGCTATATTCTAGCCACTGGGCTAGGTGTTGTAGATACAGAGATAACAACAAAAGAGATTTTACCCTCAAGAGACTTACATTCTAGTGGGAATACACAGAGACACACAGTGCATGAGAATTTGAGAAAGACCAAGGCGCTGAGCAGGAGACTCAACAACCACAAAGAACTGAAGAGAAGCTTCTTGAAAGAGGCAGCCTGTGAGCTGAGCCTTGGAGGAAGTGAAGGATGCTTAGTGGGAGAGGGAAGGAGAGATGGCCACGGGAGTCAAATGGCTGGCAGTTAGAATGGGAAGGAAGGAAGGGTATGAAATAAGGCTGGAAAGGGATGGATTTTTGTTTCAAGGAAGTGTTTCTATGGGGAAGGGGAATGAATTAGTAGGGAGGAATAGAGATGCAAAGAAGAATGAATAAAATAAAGAATACACAAGAAAAAAATTCAGAAGGGTGTACAAACAGAGCAACTTTGTTTTTATCTTGTTAAATTTAACACACTTGAAAAAAACCCAAACTTACATAATAGAAGTTTTTATATACAATTCTCTTTTTGGTTCATCACTCATATTTTGCAATATCTTGTTTTTGTTGATTAGTTCATAATAAAAATGAAAATTTAATGTAAGGTATGTGGACATCCCCAGGGTCTGTCTAAATGAAGTTCAAAGGGAAACTTGAATAAGTATTTCTAGAGTTCCCCCATTCACCTCCCCCTTTTTTTATTCAAAGCAGCATTTATTTCATATGCATGGCATTCTTATAATCTGATCCACCCCTTTTCAAGCAGGATTTTGATTCTTGCCAGAAGGTGAGCCTGACTACTCTCTCCTCTCTTCAGAGAGGGGGTACTGGGTAGAATTGTATCTGTCTGCCACCCTAAGTATTGTTAGTTTAGGGAAAATAATTTTTGGGTTCAAGATACACTGTTCCCTACTCCTTTAATGAAGGAGTACCCCAAGATATATTGCAAGGTTTCAACTCCCTTCCCACCAAATGCCAATTACGCATCATGGTTAACAAATAATAGTAAAATCAGAAAAGTTGTGGAGATCAGACAATAAACAAACAAATAAATATCAGACAATAAACAAAATGAATGAGTTCTCCCACTATGAACAAAAGAGAAGCATAGACAGAGTAGAGATAGCGACAGAATCCCTGATCTTACCCAAGAGGAAATTCCAAAAGCCTGTACTGAGGTAGTCTTGGAATAGGGACATGCTCAAGTCACCAGCTCCTCTTTGTGCTGGTTTCTTCTCAGAGCTTCTCTTTCCAGGGACCTCTCTTTGAAGGAGAACCATGTAAAGCTCTCAAAGATAAAAGCCAGAAAATCAAGGTCTCACCAGCTCAGATGCTCATTCAGGTAAGAATCATCAGCACTGAATACAAGTTTTCCCCACTGCTGAGGAGAGTCTTATGCAAATAGCCCTGATCCCTAGGTTACATGCCCAAATAAAGTTGGAATGGAGTCAGATTGTGAAGAGATTTAAATGCCAAAAAGATTAGTTTGTCTGAATATAAGCCTCTGGAGTTTCTGGTACAAGGGGGATTTGTGCTCACATATATTTAAGGGAAGTGGGTTTGTGGAGGGCAGACAAGGAAGGAAAGAAATTGGAGGTGAGGGACAATGAGAAGGTCATTGCAGTCACCCAGACAAGCTGTTCAGAGAAGAGTGTTGTAGAGCTAAAGTTGGTGTCTACCTGGACGTGGTGGAGGGAGGAGCTAGGGAGGACACCAAGGTTGGAAACCTGAATGTATGGAAGGATGGTGGAAGAAAGGAAGGAAGGTGGAAGGATTTGAACAGGAAAAGGGAGTTAGGAAGAGGGAAACCTTGGAGAGGAAGGATGCAGTTCTGCCTGGCTCATGTTGAGTTGGAGATGCCTCTAGGATGCCTTGGTGCAGCTGTCCAACAGGCAGGTGGAGTCAAAAGCCTGGAGTTCAGGAGAGAAGAGAACTAGATAGGCAGACTGGGATTCTTTTCATGCCTGTGGTGTTTTCCAGCTCCGTCTAGCTCCATCCCATGGCTCTAAACCACAGTTGAGCCATTCTCTTGATCTCTGGACACATGGCTAATTCTCAAATTTTAAAAATTAAAAATAGAGATATGAATGCTTTTTCTCCAGAGAGTTCCTTCATCTCTCTTCCTCCTCTCCCTTCACGAGATATTTAGAATCAAGTCTCAGCAATGAAATAGCAGTCAGCATGTGTAAAAACTGGTGTGACTCTCATTTTGTTTGATTGCTCTCCAAAACATTAGAACCATAGTTCCACCAACCATATACCAAGGTGCTTCCCCTATCACTCTGCTAAAATCCCACTTTGAATCTTTGCAATTTCCCCCAATTTTGTGGGTGTAGGGGGGGTTGGTTGTAACTCAGAATTTAGCAGTGCCTGACATGTAATATTGTTGAGTCATTTTTAAGTCATGTCTAGCATGTAGTAGACTCTTAATAAATGCTTGTTGACTGACTGACCAAAATAACATTAATAGAATACTTAACTTTTGCTCAGGACTCCCCTTTCAGGGAAAATTGTGAAAGAGCACATGTCTTTAGGTCATCCCCCCCATCACACACACACACACACACACACACGTGGATTTCTCTGTCTCTCCCTGTCCCCTCCATTCATGGACTCTACTTTCTCTGCCATCTTTCTCTCTATGAAATTTGTTTTCAGGAAACTAGCTGATAGCCATTTACACTTCAGTATGAACTTAAACCAATATTTTACCTTTCTTGGGCTAATGAATTTTCAGCTATTATCTCTGTGGAAGGAGAAACCTGTTAAAGACATTTTAGGCTGAGTGGAATAAGTGAGGAAGGTTTAGATTGGGGGAAGAGGAACCATGAGGCATTATGAGGAAACTGGCTTTTATGGAGGCAGTGTGGGTCACTGGAAGGGCACTAGATTTGGATTCAGAACATCTGGGTGAGAGTCATGAGGAAACAGCCTGGGTGTTCCTAGATAAGTATAGCAGCAACCACATTAGCATCCCCAGGATGGCCACCAGCACAGGTTCTTAGATCTGCTTTACTAGGAAAGATAGCTGTTTAAGGGGTCAACAGTTAATTGTTAATTACATTATATAATTTTTGTTAATTACATTCACTAGTTCAGGGGAAAAGTCAGCACCCTAAACTTCAGAGAAAATACAAGCAGAGAAATAAAGACCAACAGACAGGGCTCTGACTGCCGAATCAACTATATGCTTTGCATACATCCCTGAATCGTGAGAGCCTTTACATCTGAACAGTAGGGGAGCTCTGAACATACCTCAGAATCTCACCAGGGAATCGAAAGATCTTTCTCCTAAGCAAGCTTCCCTTAATGGGCTCCTTGTGAGGCCTGTTAATGAGCAGGGAAGATCTTCTATCCCAGTAACTGTTACAATAAGTCACTTAAATACTCAGCCTCAGTTTCCTGAACTGCCATATGAAGAGAACAAGTCCAGCTCAGAGGGTGGGGGTAGGGAATGTGTTTTGTCAGTTTTGAAGAAGTGATTCTTCTGTTTGTGGTGGCCATTTTGCTGGGTATCAAAGGAAACAGTGGCTGAATGAGCCAGGGTGAAGGATGGGGCAACCATTTCCATCTCATTCCACTTCAGCTGGGGCCAGAAGGTGTCATCCCACCTCAGGCAGTCACTAGTTGTGTGATGCTAGACTAATCAAGGTACCTCTCTGAGCCTCAGTTTCTTCATCTGTTCAATGGGCATAACAATAACACCTACCACCCAGGGTTGTTGTGAGGATTTAATAGATCACGTGGAGACACACTCGAGCCTGGATGCCTTTAGGAGTGTTGACTGCTGACAGGGCAGCCCCAAGGAGGGCTCACTTCTGCTTTGTTATCTTTCTATAAATGCACTGTTAGGACTGCTTTGGGTCTCAGGACCTTTTGTCTCTTCCTTGATCCGGCCAGTCTGGAGGAGGCCTTGGGCCCTAGAGAGGAGGGGAGAGGGTTGGATTAGCAGACCCCCAGTGCCCAGGCTCCACTAGCCTCCTCCCAGGCCAGACCCCTTTCCCTTCTTCCCTTCCTCCCCCCAAGATCGAAGCTGTGCTCCTACCCAGGGGCCAGCCATGCCTGTCAGTCAGTTCCCTGCAGAAGCTGCAAAACCAAACGGTGGCCAGCCCCAAGCCAGTTGTCACCCGCTATTTACAAACCCCAGATGGCCCCTCCCCTTGCTACAGCCTGGGACAGCTGATCCCAGTCCCTCCCTTCCTCCCTCTCACTCCCAGTTCACTGAGCAAACCAACTTTCTTATTTGCCCTGTTGGGATTTAGTTCTCACTGTTTAGATTGGAGCCCTTGAGTGGGGGACATGGAACACCTGACCTCTCCATCCCTTGGTCCTTCACAAGAGTCCTTTTGTTTTCCTGGTCCCCAGGCTCCTAGGGCAGCATAGCCAACGTCTGGGGCAGGGTCCCAAGCTTAAGGGACCTCAGGGGCTCACCCAGTCTTCTTGTAGCTGAATAGGAATCCTCTCCACAACTGGGTACAGTCATTAAACATTTCTTAAGCACATACTATATGCCAGGCTTCTCAACCTAACCCCCACCTCCCTGGAGCAGTCATTTACTTTGTCAAATGAGGATAATACAGGATAGATAAGGACTGGGAAATCACTGGTATAGGGGACTCCCTTGAGAGGACAGCCCCTCCACCAATGCAGGTTGGCGCCTTCTAAGGACAGGCTGAGAGATTAAATGATTTCTCTGTAGACACACATTTAGGATGGGATAGAGGTGGGATCTGAACCCAGGCTTTCCAGCACTGCCAGGCCAACTCTTTAGCTACCCCCATGACCCTATAGTGCCTTTCCAGGAGCAGTAAGACAGTAACAAACTTGGCAGCTAGGTGGTGAAGTCCATAGAGGGCTGGGTTTTAGAATCAGGAAAACCTGGGTTCAAATGCATTGGGCGGGGGGGGCAACAGAACTAGTGTCTTCAACCTCTTCTCCCCCCACTCCTCCAAGGGAGACTAATTCCTGCCAGGAGGGGAAGAAGGAGGTTGGGCTGGGGCCTGGGGCCAGAGGCTGCCATTCTGTGCTCCTCAGAGAGAGGTGGCACTGGGCTGCAGTCATACCATTTGCTTCCTTAAATGTAGTTAGTCTAGGGGATATAACCTGGCAGGGGTGGGGACCTGCAGCCTCAAGGCCACACATGGTCCTCTAGGTCCTCAAGTGGGGCCCTTTGACTGAAGCCAAAATTCATAGAACAAATCTCCTTAATAAAAGGATTTGTTCTATAAAACTTGGACACAGTCAAAAGGCTGCACCTGAGGACCCTGAAGGCCAGTGTGGCCTCAAGGCTTCAGGTTCCCCACTCCTGAACCAGGGTCAAGCCAACTTCTGATCATTGTTTCACTAAACTGGGGGAAAGAGGACCCCAAACTCTGTATCCAAGATTCACCCCTTTCCCCCAAATACTAGTTCCACAATGAACACACACAGCACTTAGTAAAAAAAAGCTTCATTTATCCAAATTGGAGGTAAAACAGACCTCAGAGAAGGTGTATCTAGGAGAATATGCACCACCTAAGGCAGAATGAAGGAGCTCTCAGTTCCCTCGTCTCTAAAACGAGCTGAAGAAGGAGATGGCAAAACACTCCAATATCTTTGCTAAGAAAACCTCAAATGGGGTCACAGAAAATCAGACACGACTGAAAAGCCACTGAACAACAATTATCATTTGTTCTTCTGAAGTGCCGGGGCCAGCCACGTTCACTCCCTCACTCCTCTCTCAGCTCCCTAGCTTTTCTGGGCTTCTTCACCAGGTGCCCAGTCAGCCATTTTCTCTCTCTCCTGATCTATGTGCTGTCTTCTCGTTAGAACAGAAACTCCATGAGGGCAGGGACTGTCTTTCTTTTTGCTTGTCCATAGCAAGTGATTACTGAGGAGTTCTTGAGTTTTCTCCAACCTTGACCATGACACCAATTGTGCAGTCTGGGGTTTCTAGAATTTATAGAATGAGGGGTTAAACTAGACACAGTTCCTTCCAAATCTAGTTCTGTGACCTCTGGGGGGGGGGGGGGGCCTTCTGGAGACAGTCTTGGCTTGAGGCAAAGCCTCAAGCTCTTTTCAGGAGCATCCACCTGACCAGCCCAGAGCCATTGGCTCTGACAGTTAAGACTTGTCATGGACAAAGGGCTGAGATCCCTTGGCTGCTTTCAATCTGTTGTTCTGACAGTCTGGCTTTGGGAGAGGGGACATCCTTCAGGGAGTCTATGGAGGCCTCTCACAGGGCTCAGCTTTGAAATCACCTTGGTGGAAGGGGCTCATCTTTGGACACTGCTTTTCAAACTTATCAGGTACATGTGCAAGATTCTAGATTTTAGGGCCTTAGAGATCCTTCCACTCCTTCATTTTCACAGAGGAGGGACCTCCCAGGTAGAGGCAGAGGAAGCGATTGGAATCCACGTCCTGGGGCCATAATGCTGGCATCTATAACACTGGCACTAGCACTAGGAAGAACTGTCGAGGTCACCCAGTTGTCCCCTTCATTTTATAAAAGAGAAAACCGAAGGCGGGAGAAGGGAACCTCTCTGGACATAGAGTCTAGACCGGATTCCAACTCCACAGCCAGGGTTCCCTTTCCATGACAGTGATGGGAAATGCTCTTGAGTTTGGTGATCCTTGGAGGGGAGGGCCCTATGCCCCAAGGCACTGGATGAAGACAGACAGCATCTTCAGTGACAGGATCCTGGGGCTGCCTGTTGCTGTCTAGTTTGTTGACTCTCCTTGGTCCTGGTGACATGGGGATCAAGGGCTAAAACCATTTGCTGAGCTAGACAAAGCCTTCTGTGTCCCTAGAAGGGTCTGCTTTCCTCAGGTTCCAAACCCAGTCACTTAATCCAGTGGCACCGGATAATTCCAGGAATTTGGACAGGGGGTGCCCCAATAGGACTGCTTACCTTGAGTGCCCAGAAGACCAATTGTTTTGTCTATAATGGCCCAGCAGGGTACAAGGAAAGACTTAAGACCCTCTCACCCTGACCAGTCAAATGGACTTTTCCTCTCTGTGTCCATCATTAATGCTAAGCTGCCTAAAAAAAAAAAAAAGAAAAGAAAAAAAAGAAAGGAAGAAAGAAAGAAAGAAGGTAAAGAAAAAAAGTCATAACATTTTCAAGTGTTTAGACTAGAAGGAGCCATCTCACTCATCCCCACCCCATCCGCCCCCCCCCTAACATACTGTTTACATTTCAAGGCTTCATGCACTTAAGTCGAGGCTCTGGATTCGAGTAGTGCCCCAGGTACATGCTAACCATCCAGTGTGTTCACCTATAAAATGGAGATAGTGAGATCTGAAGCCCTTCCCTGACAGTTTGGGCAATGAGAAAATACCCATAGGTCTCTTTTTAATCTCTAAAGTATATTTTATATAAATACCAGCTATTATTTTTAATTTACAATTTTTATGGATGTTTTTTATTTGGGAAGGCTGGTTCAAGTCCCATTTCTTACACATTCGGGCTGTGAGATGCCGAACCTTAGTCCTTTGGGCAGTTCATTCTCTAAGACTACAAGTTAGAGAAAAGGTGTTGAGCTGTGTTGGTAGAGGGAGGGTCCTTATCTGGTTTAGAGAATGCTCTTTACCAATGAAATTACAGGTCTTCTCCTAGCTAGAGCCCTTCATTTTCAAATAAATCCCTTCCCCACCTTCTCAGAAAGCTATTCTTGGATCCATGGCCCATGAAATCTGTATTTCCTCAAGGACCCCTTAGATACAGACCCCTTCCTGAACCAGGTAGATGCAGAATAAAAGAAGGAAGGAAGCAAGGAAAGAAAGAAGCAAGGAAGGAAAGATGAAAGGAAGGAGAGAAAGAAGGAAAGAAAGGGAGGAAGGAAAAAAGAAAAGAAGGAAGGAAGGAAGGGTCAGGGGAGTTCATTACCATGGGCCACTGAAGGGGCTGTATGGCCTCTCTTTTTGGACAGATAAATCATATTAGCCCTTCCCTCCTCTCAGTCTTCACCACATTGCCTAGCATTATAAGTCCTGGGCAATTTGGTTCAAGACAAAAATCTTGGGAAAAGAAACCAGCAGGCTGGCACTTGAGTGTGGATGTGCCCCAGGGCTCTTCTCTCTCCTGTCTCTCCAGGACTTCATCGCTGGTCATTTCTGAGCATTTCTTTGTTCATATCATTCCATCAATCAGCACTTAAGAAATGCCTACCGTGAGCCAGGTCCAGCGGCAGCGGGTGCTGAAGGCACAAAGAGATCTGAGCCCACTGAGCTTACGTTGCATGGGGAGCTTTCCTTTTGTATCTATGCCTGTGAATGCGTACCAGTGGCTATAGTAGGAGACGGGAGGCTTTCTCAAGGCGAGGCATTGGCAGCTGAGGGGATGAAGAAGAGCTTCCTGTAGAAGAGGGTCCAGCACTCTGCCCAAGCATCCCCGGCGCAAGGTGAAGGGGCAGAGCATTTGGGCAGTGCTGAGAGGCACGGAGGCTCTGGAGGGTTGAGCGTCCCAGGTGAGGACACCAAGAAAGCCAGTCTGACTGGAAGGTAGAGGCCCGGAAGGGGGAGGAGTGGCAGAGGGGGAGGGCTCAGGTTGCACAGGACAACACAGGTTCAAGGGAGGCCCTGCACTGGGAGAAAGAGAACTCAGAGTTCGAATCCCAGGCCCTTCCGGAGCTGCCGTTTCATGCCCAATAAAAGGAGGTGGGGCCCCGGGGAGCAGCCGATCCAGGTGCTCCAGGAAGGTCAAGTGTCTGCAGTAATCCACCAAAAGCCCAGGAGACCGTGCTACAAAGCAGGGAGGGCAGTGTCGCCCTCAGCCCGTCATCCACTGCTTGAGCTCCTGAAGGGTAGCCACTGGCTTTGATTTTTCTCTTTGTATCCGACTGCTTGGCACAGTGCTTGGCACAAAGTAAACAATAAATGTTGGTTGACTGACTGCCCGATGATTCATGATTAGCCAGAGTGTGTGTGTGGGTGTGGGTGTGGGGCTGTGGAGGTGAGAAAGGGGTCTCCCACGTGGTGTTAGAATTCCTGAGGCCCCCTTGTGGATCTTTGGGGCCTTCTGAGCAGCTGATGGCTTATAGTTCTCCAGTGTTCAGGAGTTCATTGGGCAAAGTCTGAGTCTAGCCAGAGACCCCACAGGACAGAAGGCTGGGGCGGCTTCTAGGAAGGCCGCTGGGAGACCTGCAGTGCCTGGCCAGCCCAGGCCCAGGGACTGGGACAGCAACTGGTCAGCCGGTCAGTCAGAAGTGCTTAAGCTCCTGCTGTATGCCTGTCATTGGGCTAAGCAGCAAGTATACAAAGAAAGGTAAAAGGCTTTGCTCTCCAGGTGTGATGGGGAGAGCACATGTGAGCAGCTGTGTCCAAATAAGCTGCCTACAGAATTAATTGGAGAAAATCAACAAGGACTGCCATTAAGAGGTATCGGGAAGACTTGCAGATCTGAGCTGAGTTTTGAAAGAAGCCAGGGAAGCCTGGAGCAGGGGAAGCATTCCAGGCCTGGGGAGCGCCTGTGAAAATGCTGGAGCCCCCAGGAGGCTGCTGGGATGAGGTGTATGTGGGAGGTGAGGGTAGGAGGGCTGAATGACAGAGGATTTGCCGGTGGATCTCCGAGGTCGCTGGAGCTTTCTGAATGCTCAGACCTGAGCTGCAGGAAGATCACCTTGACAGCCGGGTGGGGGATGGGACGGGGAACGCAGACTTGTTGCAGGCAGGCCTGTCAGAATGCCACCGAAATAGTCCAAGCAAGGGGCCTGAGGGTCTGCAGCCTGACACCCGCCTTGGAGGAGCCGGAGCCGGGCATGCGGAGCTGCCCAGCTAACACTGACAGGTCTTGGCAGCAGCGAGGCTGTGGAGGAGGGGGAGGGAGAGGAGTTGGTGCCTAGGTTTGGAGTCGGGGTGACCGAGAGAAGGGCGGTGCCCTGGATAGTAACAGGGGAGTTAAGACAGCAGGATTTGGGGGGGAGGGAGTTGGGGACAAGCTGAACTTGAGATGTCCAATAGGCAGCTGGGTCTGCGGGATTGGAGGTCAGCAGAGAAGTCCAATCGGGAGCACGGCCGGACGCGGGTGACAGGCCCGGCAGGTGGCAGCTGGCTGGCGCGAGAGAGCGCGCTAGCTGCGGGCTGGCTGGCGGGGAGGCGGGGCCGGCGCGGCAGCTGGGGGCGGAGAGCAGCCGGGGCTCCCACCCCCCCCACCCCTCCTCGTCCTCCTCCTCCCCCTCCTCATGCACGTCCTCCCACTGGGTTGGTGGAGGCTAGGGGGAGGCCCGCCGGGAGGGGGCGCGGGCCTCGGGGCTCCAGGAGCGCACGCTGGGGGAGCCGAGCTGCACTGGGGATCCGGCAGCGGGGCGCACGAGCCGGAGCCGGAGCGGGCACAGGAGCCAGAGCAGGAGTGGGCGCCCGAGCAGGAGCCGGCCGGCCCGCCCGGGGGTACGCGCGGACACCTGGGCCCCCTCGGGCCGCGCCATGGAGCCCGAGTGAGGCGGCCGGGCCGGGCCGGGGCCGGACTATGGAGTCTCTGCTGGCGCTGCTGGCCCTCTGCAGCCACTTGGCTCCAGCGGGAGGTGAGTGGGGCCCCCGAAGCTTTGTCTCCCGGGGGCCAACTTGGCCTGGCCTGGGCCGCCGGGACAGAGCGCAGGGCTTCGCGATCGCCCGGGACCAGCCGTGGCCAGGGAGCGCAGCCCAGCCTGGATCTGGGGACAGGGGACGGCGGCGGACTAGGGCGCTCCGGGCCCCCACCGGGAGATCCCCCGTAGGCACATTCACTTTTTTGGGGAGTGCTGCAAAGGCTCTGAAACAATAGAACTTTGCTGGGACCTGCTCGGCTGCTGGACGGCCGGCCTGCTGCCTGCCTGCCTGCCGGGAGAGGGAGCCGCTGGCGGGTGGCAGAGCCGAGAAGCCAACTTTCGGGCAGGAGCCGGGCCGGGCCGAGCTCGAGCTCAGAAGTTGGCTTGTGGGCCTGGGACGCCCCGTGCCGGCGGCCCGGAGCCTTTGGGGGTGGGGTGGAGCAGGGGAGTTCCGAGTAAGGAAGGCTCAGAGTGGCTCCCCTCACACACTTTATGCGCCGACACAAGTCCCCAGCCTCCCCCCGCCCCTGCCAGTTCCCGAGTGGGGCTCTCCGGGCCCTTTGTCTGGAGGTCCCAGCCTCCTTTCCCCCTGTCCCGGGGAGGCCGCTGCGGGACTCCTCTCCCTGAGTTAGGCCAGGCCAGGAGGGAAGCCAGGGGCCCCCAGACGGGGCGCCTACCCCACACTCTCCCCTTGCTTGGGGGCACTACCCCTTATAAGGGGGGCCCTGGGTGCCATGGGGTGTGGCCCAGGTGCGCGCCCCGCGGAGTCCAGGAAGGACTGGCTGCCAGGTACCCCATGGCACCTGTGGAGAGCTCAGCACCACCCACATGCCTCCAGGTGCCTGGGTGCCCCCCGACTTGTCGGTGCCTTTTTTTTTTTTTTTTTTTTTTGCTGGGGAGGGAGGGACCCGCAGGTGGAAGAAGCCCACGCTGGCTCCCAGCCCAGTTCTGGCCGCCTGCTCTTCCTCGTGGTCCCGGGTCGGTGCCCTGGGTTTGGTGCCCTCCTTCTAAACCTTCCTTTCCCGGTCCCTGCCGCCCCCCTCCCTTTAGACATGGGGAGCCTGGGTTGTACTGGAAGCCCTTGCTGGGTCCCTCTGTCTAGAGGTAGCCTGCCTGCCCTGCAGCCTCCCCTGGCTTAGCCAAGGAACCCAGAGAAGTCCCGAAGCCCTGCCTGCCTGGCTGGGCTTGGAGGGAGGGTGCAGGGCAGAGGCCCACTGGTTTGCCCTGAGCGTGGCCTGGTCTACAAGTGCAGAGTGAGCTAGAAGCTGGCAGTGGTGGTCTGGGGAAGTCTGGTCCCTAAGGTCCAGGAAACTCCCCGGATAACCACCTCCAATCACCCTCTGTTTTACTCGTGTAGACCCAGGTGTTGGGGAACTAAAAGGTGTGGCCAGATGCAGCAGGATGTGGGGAAACGATGGGGCTACCTGGCCCTCTCTGGGAGGCTTTGGATGCCTGCCTCCCAAAGGCAGCCAGCCTATGGGAGGGATGCAAAACCAGACCTTTCGATCTTGGAGTCAGGAAGGGCAGGCTTCTCTTCCAGCTGAGTTACCTCGGTTTTCTTGGGTGTGTGACCTTGGGTGAATCTCTTCATCTGAGTATTCTGCTGTGGACCTACATTGGTACTGGACAATTTCCTAGGTCAGGTCCAGTGGCCACTCTTATGTCTCCCTAGTTCAGGCCTCCTCTTGCTGCTGGAGGTCTCCCTGCCCTCAGCCTTTGCCCAGGACCAGCATTGGCATCTGCGGTAATGGCTTTGAGGGCATGTAAGGGCCCTTTTCTGAACTTGATTCTGAGTTTGCAGTAAGTTTATCTCTGTATCTGCAAAGAACAGAGATCCAGAGAGACATCACCTGCTGCTGGTCCCCAGCTTTTCCTGAGGCTCTGTGCTCTGACCCCAAGCGTGGGGGCAAACTCTTACAGTGGAAATTTCTCACCTGAAAGCCTCAGGCCAGGCCTCACCAGGAGTCTCCTGGGGCTACATGGGACAGTTTTTTCCACCTTACTTTTTGATTTTAAGTCCATTTCCTCATATTAATCATTCAGGAAGCATTTGCTGGGCACCTACTGTGTGCCAATCATCCGGCAGTGACAACCACTGTCACACAGGTGCTGTTCAGTTGTGTCTGACTCCCCATGCCCCCATTTCGGGTCTTCTTGGCAAGGATACTGGAGGGGTTTGCCATTTCCTTCTCCAGCTCATTTGACAGATGAGGAAACTGAGGTAAACATGGTACAGTGACTTGCCAAGGGTCACACAGCTAGTGGGTGTCCGTCAGATCTGAACTCAGGTCCTGCCGACTCCAGGCGGGGTGATCTAGCCACTGCACCACCCAGCTGCCTCCATCACACTGATAGGAAGCACCAAACCTGGGATTTGAAGCTGTGTTCTCTGACTCCAGAGTCAGCGTGCCTTCTCCTGCTTCTGTTGCTTCCCTTCTGGCATCAGTCTGCAATCTCTAAAATGGGGACAGTGACACCCGTGGTCTTTCCCTCATAGGGCAGGCAGTAACAAGCTTTTATTAGGTGCTCACTGTCTTCCAGGCATTGTACTAAGCAAGCTCAAGGGATCCATATAGAAAGAAGAAGAAAGCCCCTGGCCACCCTGCCCCTGCAGGTTACATTTTAAGGTGGGAAGAGCAAAGATAAAAGGGAACCAAAAGTTGGGGCAGGAGAGGGGAAATGAGCCAATGTAAAGGAAGCCCCTGACCCGTTTTTGAGCTCAGTGTGAACGCTGACCCGTGAATTCTGCTGGGCTTAAATCTAGCAGCCTGTTAAGTGGGTATGATAGTGACTGCTATCCCCCTTTTTGGAGGGGAAACTGAGGCCCAAAGAGGAGAAGGGCTTTTCCTTGGGTTGGAGTGAGAACGTATGGCTCAGGCACTTCTGTACTATCTGGGGAAAGAACTGGCCACAGGAGGCGAGGACTTGGGGCCACATCCTGGCTACACCTCTAGTATTGTGTGACCTTGGGCCAGTCCCTTTCCTCTGTTTCCTCACCTGCATAAAGGATGCCAAGACTGGCCTTGGAGGTCCTTCTCCATCCTCAGTCTGGTAACCTGTGTTCACATCCTTAAGGGTCAGAAAAAAAAAAAACAACAACAAACTGCCTCCACACTCTAGCTTCCTTATTAACACATTAACTTTGGACAAGGAAGTTCATTGTGCTGAGCCCCAGCTTCCTCATCTATAAAATGGGAATGCTGATACTTGTTAAACCCAATTCACTGTTTTGTGTCCAGGCGCAGAGGTGAGGCATTTGCATAAAAAGACTTTGAAAGCTGTTTACTTAGTTACAAAGTCCTGGTACAGGTGATCTCATAACCAGTGTGACCAGCCCCATTTATAGGAGGGGAATGGAGCCCTCTGTGGGTTGTGGAGAGGCGGCCAGACTAGCTTACCTGTGGTTTTGATACATGCTCTGTGATATCCTGCTCTCTAGCTTCTGTGCCTTTGCTGGGCTGTCCCCCATGCCTGATGTTCTCCTTCCTCCTCTCCACCTCTTGGAATCCCAACCTCCTTCTAAGGCTCAGTCTTCTCTGGAGCCTCCCAATCTTTAGTGGTGCTCCCCTGCCCCCAACAATCCCAATACCTTCGAATTTATCTCTGTACATGTTGGTAGAATGTAAATTTCTTGAGCAAAGAGACATTTTGATTTTCAGTTCTGAGTACCCAGCCCTGTACCTTGCATACAGTTAGTGTTTAATAAATGTTTATTGGATTGAATTCTATAGACTGATCATAGCTGGGAGGACCTTCAGAGGACTCGTAGCCCAACAGCCCAAGCAAGGCTGGGAGCACTGCAGGGTCAGGTGCCTAACGGCTCCCATGTGGTAAGCATTCCATTAGCAGTTGGGGCGACTCCTGTGTATGTGCTGCACCTGGGAAGAGAAGGGAGAGCCTCTCTCAACATGAGAGCACAGTCTACAAGCAAAGAAAGAGGGGAGAGGAAACTGGAACTGATGTTGCAAGGAGGGGGCACAGTGTAAGAGTGGGCAGCACCACGTTAAAACTGCGCATGCTTGCAGAGAGAAAACATGCCAAGCTCCTTTGTAGCGCCAGCTCAAGACTGTAGACTGACAGGAAATTCGAGGCCTCGTGCCAGGCTGGACCACAGGGGAGAGGCAAGAGCCAGCCCAGATTCCACCCTTTGGACCACTTGATGCCCGGAGATGCCTGAAATGTCAGCAGAAAATGAAGTTGGGGCCTGGATGTGTGCTTAAAGGAATGTCACTTTGGCCAGAGTGTTCAGAGGCTGGAGCCGTGCTAACGAGGCCTCTCAGCAGAGGAGTGAGGCTCCGGCCTCTATTCTGCTTCTCTTGAGCTGAGTGGCTTGGGCTGAGAGATGCTGCTTCTCTGAGGTTGTTCCATCTGATCAGTGGGCACAATAAGGCTTGCATTCTTATGTCCTGCTCTGGAGGAAAGTGGTTTGGGAATTGTAGAGAGCCCTCTATCCCTTGTGCCGGCTTGTCTATCTCTAGGGCTCATCTTCCAGTCTCTTAACTGGTCCTTCTACCTTTGTATGTTTCCCTTGATGCTGTGTGGGACTTGGTAGTCCTAGGACTTTGGGCTAAGTTACTTAATCTGAGAATGTCCAGGCATCCCTCTCTGCCGAGTGGGGATAATAACAGCTCCTCCCTCAGTCTAGGGAATGACTCAGAAGATCAAGGGAACAAAGTCACATCAAATCATCAGGCCTACTGTGTGCCAGGCACTGAGCCAGCCAAGAAGTGGGCTGCAGACTACACTGTTGTAGGTGCTGTGTGGGGTCATAGATCTTGGACTGAAGAAGGGGCCTTCAAGGCCATCCAGCCCAGCCCTCTCATTTAAAAGTGGGGCCCATATTTACACCTATATTGACAGAGCTAGGATTTGAACTCAGGATTCCGATGGAAATTTAGCACTTTTTCCTTGGTGCTGTGATTGGTACCTTCCATTTGGTTCATCTGTGTATTAGTATGGAGAAAAGTAGCGCTTAGAATGGTCATCCTGCATTTGGAATGAGGTCCTGTAAGATGGGAAAGCACCTTTGGAATGTTCAGGGTGGAGTGGCTTTCACCTGCGTTGGTGCTATGCTTTATAGCCCTTCTCCTCGGTTCTTCTCTGGGCCCTGTGCAGCATCCATCCATCTATGACAGCTTCTCTGTCCATGAATTCATCCTCTCGAGCCAGGGGTTCTGTGGATGCTGAAGAAAAGACCCGATGCTAAATGGCCATCATCTTCCTTAAAGAATAAAAATCCCAGGACAGTCTACAGATAGCTAAAGTAAAACCCTTCTTTCTGGCAGAAACAGTCACTCGTCTCCAGCCCCAGTCATGAGCTAGTTTATTATGAGGGAGAATTTCTTTTGTCATTTAGCTGGATACATTTAGGCTCCTTAGTGGTTAAAAGAACTATGTTGCAGCTTAAAAGCTCTGGGATTTCATGGGTGTGGGCATTCTCGCTCCTGTTAATAACAACCTCAGCAGGCTTTCCTACATGGATTCATGGGTTGCTGTGGCTGATGGGGCGGGGCCATATTTCCTGAACTGGGTTGTGTTGATCCCCAGGTGGCTGCCCCAGATGCCTGGCCCTGACCTTTGCAGGCTGGAGGGGGCTGAGCCCTGGCTGCCCTGTCAACCTGGCCTCCTCCCTGCTAGGGGAGGGAAATAGCAGTACTAACAACAATAAGAGCCCAAGCTCTCTGACCTGGCATCAGCCCTGGAAGCTGGCCACTGCTGGTGTCCTACTCTCCGTTTTATACTGAGGCACAGAGATGGAGTGATTGACCATGGTCACGGTATAAAGGGCAGAGGTAGAATTCGAATTCAGAGCACCCTGATTCTAAGGACCCCAGGTATAGATTCAGAGTTGGAAGGGACCACAGAGGTCACTAATAGCGATAATAGCTAAGATTCACGTAGAACTTACCGTTTGCCAGGCACTGGGCTAAGTGCTTTACGGATATTATCTCATCTGATCTGCACCACAGCCCTGGGAGGGCCACTGTTATTATTGTCCCTATTATACAGATGGGGAAACCGAGGCAGACAGAGGCGCACTGACTTGCTAGGAAGTGTCTGAGGCTGGATTTGGACCAGGTCTTCCTGACCCCAGGTCCAGGGCTCTTGTAAGGCCAGAACACAAATAGCCATGAGAAAAATGGGGAAGAAGATGAGAAAATAGCTACGTTGATGCCAGATCCCTGCAGACGTGGTGAGTGGTGCTCTGAGGAGGAAAAGCCTCGGCAGCTGGGGGCAGCAGGAAGGCCTTCTGCAGAGGGCAGGCCTGGAGCTGAGTCTTGAAGAAAGCCAGGAAGCACGGTTGAGGAGGGAGGACATTCCAGGCATGGGGCACAGCCAGGGCAAAGGCCTAGAGAGGAGAAATGGGAGATGGAGCGACCCATTCTGGGAACTTTGTCTAGCCCAATTTGACTGGAACACAGAACTTGGGTTAGAGGGAAAGGAAGGAGAGGAAGGGACCAGGCTTGAAATGCTGTTGAGCCACCGACCTTCCCGAAATGAGATGATCCTTAAAAAGTCCTGGCCCATATATGTCCCAACTGCTATGAGTTTAATCCTCTTCTTGGCAGGAAAGGCAGCAAGGACCAGTGGCTGGGGGGCACTGAGAGTCTGGCCCTCAGGTCACATCCCTTGAGGTACACGCTGGCTGGGTGACCTTTCAGGATCCCAGGCGAGAGGATAAGATAGAGCTAGGAGCTGCTATTGTGCTTCCGTGGAGGGACCAGGTACCTTGGGGACCTCTTCCCAGTGAGAAAATAATGCTGCCCAAACAAAATGAGCCTTCCCCCCTCATTATGGAAGACTTAGATTTCGAGTCTCCTGACTCGCAGTGTATTCCCTGGGTGAATCTTCCTCTGTGGTCCAGCCACGATGACTAGCTTGATGATTGCTGCTCACTGGGTTTCATCTCCCCAATTCTGCCCCAGCCCCCCTAGGCCTGGATCCATGCCCTCTTCATCTCAAGAAAATCCCTGGTTTTCATCCAGAGTTAGCTCAAGTATCA
Organism: Gymnobelideus leadbeateri; assembly: GCA_011680675.1. Classification (NCBI taxonomy): domain Eukaryota; kingdom Metazoa; phylum Chordata; class Mammalia; order Diprotodontia; family Petauridae; genus Gymnobelideus; species Gymnobelideus leadbeateri. Next base: position 786,045 of record WOXC01004100.1, read on the forward strand.
CTGACTCTGCTGTCAGATTTCCTCCCCTAAGCTATCTTAGATGTCCATCCTGTTGTACAGAGAGAGAGAGAGAGAGAGAGAGAGAGAGAGAGACAGAGAGAGAGACAGAGAAAGAAAGAGAAAGAGAGAGAGAGAAAGAAAGGGAAAGAGAGAGAGAGAAAGAAAGGGAAAGAGAGAGAGAGAGAAGGAGAGAGAGTGAGAGAGAGAGAAAGAGAGAGAGAGGAGGGAGAGAGAGAGGAGGGAGAGAGAGAGGAGAGAGAGAGAGACAGAGAGAGGAGAGAGATATCAATAAGTACATGCATATAACTATAATCTGTATATAAATATGACATTTATATAAAACATCTTTACATGGGGTATATTTACATGCACACACATAGTCTTCCCCTCATTGCAGCGTGAGCTCCTTCAGGTCAGGGACTGTTCTACTTATGTCTTTGTTAATACCAGTACTGGCATTAAATGCCTGGTACACCATAGGTGCCTAATGAATGCTTATGGATTGTTCTGTTATTTTTGGACTCTCCCTGCCCCTTTTTTCCCCTTCTCAAAAATAAGGGAGGTGGCCTTAGACCTGGAGCCTTCTGAGGCTCTGAATGCCCTTTTCTCTGCTGTCCTTATTAGCTCAGGGGATAATTGGGGTGATGCCTGCTACAAGGAAGCTGCCTCAGTGGGCCCCACCCTCTTTGGGCCCTTATCTCACAGGTGAATTGCTAGGCTTTGCCCAGAGTCTGTTCAGTAAATATTTGTGGAAGGAATGAAGAGAGGATGCCGGTGGGCGGCATTCCTGAGCAGGGGAATGAGGGCCTGGGTCAGTGGACTGGAAGGGCCCCTAGGCTGGGCTGGGTCTGGGGCTGGCAGCCTTGTGGGGGGTCACCCTACCCTGTGCCATTACTGCAGATACACAAGAGGCTTGTTTTCGTGTGGGGCCCCTTGGTCGCAGACTCTGCCTGGTCCTTGTAGCCATGCATCTCCTCAACATCTGGGACCACTTAAGCCGGGCTTTGGCTGTCCTGTGACTAAACAGATGCCTGGAGTTGGCCTGGGAGAATTGGGGCTTGGGTCTCCTGCTATGTACCGACTATGTGACTACAGACAAGCCCCTTCTCGGCCTCTGGGCCTCAATTTCCTCCCTGGAATATGAAGGACCTGACTAGATTGGTTTTGGCTCTAGGCTATGTAGGAGAACTGGATTTGGAAGGAATCATGTGGATTTAAAGCCTTCTCCCATCTGTTGCTTGTGTGACCTTGGATGAGTCCTTTCCCCCACTCCAGGCCTCAGAAAAATGAGACATCAGTGATAAATGACAGCAATGTAAAGTCTATCATCCAGGAGTCTAGATTCCAAAATGCAGCCGCTTGGTCTGGCATTCAAGGCTTTTGCCCCACTTCTCTATGTACTCACCCATGAGAAACTTCTGCTCCCACCAGACCCTCTCGTTATTGCTCTTTGCACCCATCCCTGAGGCCAGCCCCTGAGGGACCCCTTTCATCTTCTGTGCCTGACAAAGCCCCCCTACTCCTGCCCAGAGACCTTCTTAGGACGTTCTCTGGCACCTCTGCACAGAGGGGCCCATTCCTGGCAGCATGGCCATTAGAGGTGGAAGAAGGGGCCTTGGGGGTCCTATTGACAGATGGGGAAACTGAGGCCTTGGGAGCTGAAGAGACGTGCCCAAGGCGTAAAGGCAGGACTTTAGACTCTAGATCTGATGTATAACTATTCTCACACCCTTAGGTTCATGGCATGAGAGCTAGAAAGGATCTCCAAGGCCATTAAGTCTGTATGTAAAGCAAGGGTTTTATCCCAAAGTCTCACCAGGGACCTTGGGAAGGAGGAAGCAGGATTAGAACCCAGGTCCTTTGACACCCAGGCACACTGTCTTTCCACAGTTCCGTTTTGTCACAGAGACAGCAAGCTTGGGGAGGACAGGCTGTAGTTTCAGCCTCTCATACTTTGCACTCAATTGTTGTTCAGTCCTGTCTGCATCTTCCTGACCCCTTGGGGGGTTTTCTTGGCAGAGATACTGGAGGGGTTTGCCAGTTCCTTCTCCAGCTCATTTTACAGATGAGGAAACTGAGGCAAACAGGGAGAAGTGACTCACCCTGGGTCACACAGCTAGGAAGTGTCTCAGGCTGGATTTGAACTCAGGTCCTCCTGTTGCCAGGCCTGGGCTCTGTGCACTGCATCAGTTATTAGCTGGGCTTTGTGTCTGTCTGCCCAGAAGCCATTGTTAAGTGCCAGCACATGGCATGGACAATGCTGGGGATACCCAGGGCCTGCCCTCAGGGAGCTTCAGTTCCAGCATGGAGGGGCCTGGAGAGCTTGGTTGAGCTGACTCCATCACTCAGGAAGCCTACACATGCCTCCTTCACAGGGACTGCAGAGAAGAAGTCAGCATGGAATTACATTCCATGGGAAAAGCAACTTGTGGACACATCGGTGCTGTGGGGCATTGGGCAGTGGGAGTGGCAGGGCTTGAGGGCCATGGGGCAAGGTCTCCCCTCCTAGAGGGTGCTTGGATTAATCTGGGAAGGAAGCTCGGGTCTGAAGAGGGGAGGTAGGGGGTTTGCCTGGAGGCTTTCCTGGTCCCCCTCCCCCTGAATGTCAGCGCCCTCCTTCCCAAGCTGCCTTGCAGCTCGGCCCTTTGTATCAGTGCCCGATATCTCAGCTGGGCCCCCCAGGATGTGGCCTCAGGCCCTTCTCCTTCCCAGTGCTGGCTTCTCACTGACAGGGATGGCTTCATTCTGGGCTCTGGCACTGAGTAGGGACTGGACTGGAACCCTTCTGGGAGTGGGAGGGGGGCTGCAGATCCCTTCAGCTTCTGGCCCTTCTCCACCATTACCCAGAAGATCTTTCCCCATCTGGCAGATATTCAGTGGATGGGCTTTTCTGTTTAGTTTGCATTGAGCTGGACACAGGGCTTAGGTCCCGTTTCAGACACTCTCAGCTCCCCTTCCCCTCTCTGAACCTCAGTGTCTTTACATGTGAAATGGGGATAATCAGAGCTGCCTCATGTAGTGGCTGCAAGGAAAGGCTGCTGCAAGCCCTGAAGCCTGCAAAAATGCAGGTGGCCATGTATGGAGTGTGGAGAAAGGCAGACTTTGGGAAAGAAAGTCAATGTGGAGAAAATCGAGATTGGCAGTGTCAGACATTGGGTTGGCAAGCATTTATTAATATGCTGGGCAGTGTCTGCCCTCGAGGGGTGTACAGCTAGGTGGCAGTGCAGTGGATTACAGTGCTGGGTCTGGAGTCAGGAGACCTGAATTCAAATCTGGCCTCAGACGCTTATTGGCTGTGTGACCCTGGGCAAGTCAGTCAACCACTGTCTGCCTCAGTTTCTCCAAATGTTAAATGGGGATAATAATAGCACCTACTTCCCAGGGTTTAGGGAATTGTAAGGGACTTGGCCCGGTACTTAGAACACAGTAGGCATTCTGTCGATATTAGCTGTTATTAGAAAAGGGTACTCAACAGTGTCAAAGGCTGCAGAGGTCAGGAAGGATGTGAGCTGAGAAAAGACCCTCAGGCCTGACAGTTAAGACCTCACTGGTATTGCTGGACAGTTGAAAAATGAGTTTAGAAGCTGGATTGTGGAGGGTTGGGTTTCATCACTGCTGGGGCACAGGGGGAGTTGTCTGTTGGGGTACAACTGGAGATCTCAAAGCCAGGATGTTGGGCCACTCGTTAAGGACCTTGTAGAGAAAACACTCAGGAAGAGAGGCTGGATCGGGTGCCTCTGAGGTCACTCCCGGCTAGGAGATTCAGGGACTCTTTGTTCAGCAGAAGCAACAAGAGAAGGTATGACTGGTATCCTCTGCCCTTCCAGGGCTGGTCACTTGGCACAGGGATTAGCCTTCTTCTACTAGTCCTCAGAGGCCAACCCCGAACAACTGGTGGATGTTTCAGAGAGGCAAATATAGGTTTGAGGTCTGGGAAAACTTTACCAGGAATGTCAAATTAAAATCTAAAAGGGTCCCTCTGGGCTGCCTATTGACTTAGAAAACCATATATTAACATTATCTGTGTTGCAATGTATTTTGATTTATTTTGGTGAATGTTTCTCTAAGACCTTTTCATTTTGACACCAAATTAAGTGGACTGAGACTCTCCTTGGAGGTCTTTGAGCTGACAGGAAAACGACTTGGAGAGGTCTTTGTGGAGTGATGTTTATTCCACCGGGAGTTGGACTAGATGACCTGTGACCTTCTAGGTCTTGAAGATCATGAGCCCCTTCATATGTTGGTAGAAGTATTTATGGGAAGGGGTGAGGAGGCAAAGCTATCCCTGGATAGGCACTGGGCCCCTCAGGTCTTGGGTAGGCTGATCCTCTGATGTTGGGTCTCAGGGGATGAGCTTTGCCTCCTTCCCTGTCTGAGCCTCGTTGTCGCAGTGCCCTAGGACCCCAGCCTAACATGAGTGGAACTGGAGACCAGTGTGCTGACCTCCATGCCTGGGCTTTGGCTGGTCTTTCTCCTTTGAGACCTGCCTTCTGCACCAGCCCTTCTTAGTGGCCTCTTTCTCTCCTTCAGTGGTTAGTGTCTCCTCCTCAACAATTGCCTTCTGTCTGTCTGTCTTGCACATGCCTGCTTATCTGCATGCCGGCTCTCCCATTAGACAGAGAGGTCTTGGAGGGCAGTGATCTTGTACCCCTTGGCACACCCTTGTATGCCCTTAATAAATGCTCCTTTTCTTGAATCGATGTGATTAGCACAGAGTAGCCACCAACTTCACATCTGTGTGGCCATTTTCACCCCGCTTGCCTCAGTTTCCTCATCTGTAAAATGTTTCGGAGAAGAAAATGGCAAACTACTCCAGTATCTATTCCAAGGAAACCCCGAATGGGATCACAGCAGATCAGAGGCGAGTATCACATCCAGGCACTTAATCAATGCTTTCTGATTGGACAAAACGAATCCTGCTTCCCTTCCCTCGAGGCCCTCCCCCCCCAAGGCTCTGCTGCCCTCAGTCACAGTTTGTCACTTGATTACCCTTCTCTGCACTTTTTACAGTGTTGACTCTGGAGGAGGGGCGCCCGCCCATCATGACTTGTGACCATCTGCTTTTCTGGCAGTTTGAGGCTCTGGGTCCTGGCACAAGCTTCCTCCCTTCCCATGCTTGGATTGGAGCCTCCTATCTGAGATCCTGAGACAGGGCCTGAGTTATTGGTTCTTGCTCTTCAGGCTGTTAAGTCAGCAGAGTCATCAACCCCAAGCCAGGAAGTATGTGGTTATGGGGTTACCCAGGGCTTTTCCTGTTGGGGGAAACCAGTGAGCTGTATTGAACTATTTCAGGCAGTGATTGGATTATTGTTGTTGGATGTGGAAAACATGTGGGCCTAGCAGCTGGGGACCCTGGGTTCTAGGGCCTGCCCTGCCATTAACCAACTCGGGCTCTGTATGACTTGGCCAAGTCTCTGCCCCTCTTTAGGCAAGCTGCTTGTCTGGGCCTTAGAGATTCGGGTGGAGGAAAAGCCACTTGGAGCCTCTTCAAAAGAATGTAGAATAACTTCCTGCTGTTCACCTACACCGCTGGGGACCTGGAAAGGCACAAGTCCAAGCATACTGGACTCTTCTTCCAGAGGCCTTGGAAATAGGGAGCTGCCTGTGGCAAAAATCCTCAGAGTCAGGGCTCAGGCAGGTGGGATTGTCAGCAGGGTCAAATTCAGATGGACAGGGTCAGTGAGTGTGGTCACTCACAACACATCTTGTCACACATTTTATAGATGAGGAAATAGACCCAGAAGGCTTGAGGGCCTTGCCCAATAATCCCAGCACCTCTATTTGTTAGGGAGGTAAATAAGGCTCCCTTTACATTAAGCATGATGGGTATTGGTCCAGCCTTTGTTGGAAGACCTTCAGTGAGGGCAGCTACTTCTCACTTTGGGTAGGCTCTCATGCTTAGCAAGCCCAAATCTGCCTGCCTGGAGCTCCTGCCACCACTCCTGGTTCTAGCCCTCATTAGATTCCCTCCGTCCCTGACCGAGGGCCAGGATCCTCTCTTTTCAGTCTCAATTCAGAAGTCTATGGCCTATTCTTGAAGATCATCCATCTTGTAAACCAACTGTTGGCTTCCCAAATCTACTTCTGATGTAAAATCTCTACTTTCAACCACCAGCAAGGATGAGAACACCCACTGTGGCTGTAAGGTTTTCAGGTTCTTGCTCAGACCTTTGGAAACCCCTAGAGACTGCTAAGGGATCTCTGTCAGGAGGAATTTCTTAAGTGGGTTCTTGGGCCATATGGTCAGAATACAGGAGGGGAGGACATTATTCTCTGAAAAGGCTTGAGAAGACAGTGGTCTCTCTCTGCAGTAGGGAGACCACTAACCACAGAATGAAAGGACCCAGACTGGGAATCCAAGCTCTCTGATGGGTACCTTGAGCCAAGAGGCTTCACCTCAGTTTCCCCATCTGTAAAGAAGGCACAGTCATCCTTGCACTTTCCTGATCATGGGGCTTTTGTGAGAGCAAGATTTTAGCGTGTGACCTCTGCAAAGTCAACTGGACTGAAAACACGGGTCCAAAGGGACCATCTCATCAAGAGCCTGCTCTTGGACAGTTGAAGTTTCTGGGAGTTGAACATTCACAAACACGAGATTTGGGAGTGTTGCATAATTTCAGCTCAGTCTTTACCCAACATCAAATGTTGTGAGAAAAACGTGGTCAGGTATGGAATGGAAGCTGAGCCCATGGAGGATCTTAAAAGCAAAACATTTCATGCATTTTTGTATGTGTGTGCTTGTGTGGGTGCATTCTCTATTGGCCATCTCCTCATTGAGGAATTTATAGATGCTGCCCTCCAGAAGAGAACAGTGTAAAGGATGCATATCCATCCGTCATATGAAGAAATATAGCAATGACAAAGGGTTGCATGGGTAAGGACAGAGGGGTGCGTGCGTGTGTGTGTGTGTGTGTGTGTGTGTGTGTGTGTGTGTGTGTGTGTGTGTTCTAGAGGCAGCTGGTGGCACAGTGCACAGAGCACCCACCGTGGAGTCAGGAAGACCCAAATTTAAGCCTAGTCTCAGGCACTTACTAGGTGTGTGTCCCTGGACAAGTCATGGCACCTTGTACAGCCTCAGTTTTCTCTACTATAAAATGGGTATAGTAATAGGATTCACCTCCCAGTCTTGTTGGGAAAATCAAATGAAATAATATTTGTAAAAAGTGCTTCACACAGGCACATAGTAGGCACTATATAAATACTTATTCCCTTCTCCTCTCCATTGGTATTCTGGAGATGTCAATAGATGTGGAGGGCTGTACAGCACGTTGGAAGGATTCCCTGTGGAAAATTCAAGGCAGGATATGGATGAGAGTCACTCTCATTCTGGGACCTGCTGTTCTGAATGCCTCACGTGACTCACTATGCCAGGCTGACTCCAGCCAGGTTTCCCTTTACTCCCTACCATCTTATCACCAGCTGTTGCCATTTGCTGGGCACCCTTTCCTAACCCCGTCCAGTTCTGGAATCCTAATCCAATCAATGTGGCCATTACTAATGACAATTACTAATGACTACTTCCCTACAACTCCACTGACCATTCCTATAACTTGGCAAACCAAATCACCCATCACCAGTTGCCACCTCCCTATATGTATAATCTCCTTCTCTTGAGATATAAGGCCCTGGAGGACAAGGGGTTGACTTTTCTCTTTGTATCCCTAACCCTTAGCAGAGTGGTGAGCAAGTAGTAAACACTTAATTAATACTTTTTCATTCATCTGTTTATTGAAGATAGTCAAGCATAAATGAGTTGTGATCTGCATCACTGGAGAGAAGACCCACATCAGGGAGATTCCAGAGCATTGGAACATTGCAGTTCTGAGTTTTCCTGCTACAATGATCTATAAAACGTGAGGAGGAAATCAGTCTTTCCAAACTATTCCTCCAGTAGAAAGTTAGCCACTGAAGTAACACATGAGGACTGGTCTATCCATTCTGGAGAACAATTTGAGACTACACTTAAAGGACTACAAAACCATGCACACCCTTTGACCCAGCAATCCTACCACCAGGTTTATATCCCAAAGAAAGCAAAGGGGAAAGGATCCATTTGTACAAAATATTTATAGCGGCTCTTTGTGTGGTGGCAAAGAATTGGAAACTGAGGGGATGCCCATAAATTGGGGAATAACTGAATACATTGAATAGGATGCTATTGTTCCCTAAGAAATGATAAGCAGGATGGCTTCAGAAAAACCTGGGAAGACTTTGTTTGAATTGATGCAAAGTGAAGTGAACAGAACCTAGGAGAACATTATACAAAGAAAGTAACAGCAACATTGTTACAGTGATCAACTGTGAAAGACTTCTCTACGCTGATCAAGATTTTATCCAAGACAGTTCCAAAGGACTAATGATGCAAAATGCTCTCCACTTTCTGAACTCTGAATGTAGATTGAAACGAACTTTTTTCACTTTCTTTTTTTTCTTGGTTTTAAAAAATTATTATTATTTTTGCAGTATGGCTAATATGGAAATATATTTTGCATGACTTCACAATAATTTATACATATTGTTTGCCTTTACAAGCGGTGGGAGAGAGGGAGAGAATTTGGAACTCCCAGTTTAAAAAGAAATGAATGTTAATGTTTTAAAAATGTAATTGGGAAATGCTTAACAAAACAAATAAACAAAAGAAGAAACACTTCCACTGAGGAAGGGAGCTTGCTAAAAATACCAGAGGTGGGGAAGGGGTGCTAGCTTAGGTGCTTAACTAATGTTTAATAAAGAAATAAATTGATTGATGCCTGAATCCTGCCTTCTCCACTTCTTTGAATGTATTTCTGTTCAGTCATAGAGGAATCTTTGTGAACCTGTGGACAATGTCAGCCCAGTACTGTTCATGGGATGTTCTTGGCAAAGAACTGGAGTGGTTTGCCATTCCCTCTCCAGTGGATTAAGGCAAACAGAACAGAGGTTAAGTGACTTGCCCAGAGTCACACAGCTAGTAAGTGTCTGAGGCCACATTTGAACTCAGGTCTTCCTGACTCCAGGCCCAGTTCTCTGTCCACTGATAGTTGCCTCACCAAACGGATGACCATTGGCATTTCCTTTCAGAGTGTTAGTTTTCTCTCCTGTAAAGTGGGAATAGTAATTCTACCTCTGTATGAGGACTGGACACAGCAGGAATAGATGGCCTCCAGGAACACAATGGAGAGAACAAAGAGATGCTCCACTTGGGGTCTGGACAGACACGGTTCAAATTCTGCCTGATTCTGTTAGCACAGTGGCTGACATGTTGACATTCAGTCATGTCTGACTCTGTGACCCCGTCTGGCATTTTCTTGGCAAAGATACTGGAGTGGTTTGCCATCTCCTTGTCCAACTCCTTTTACAGGTGAGGAAACTGAGGCAAACAGGGTGAAGTGACTTGCCCAAGGTCACACAGCTAGTGAATGCCTGAGGCTGGATTTGAACTTGGGAAGATGAGTTTTTCTGACTCTAGGCCCAGCGCTCTATGCACCATGGTGCCCCCAGCGGCCCTGACCGATACCTAGTTAAGTGCTTAATACATGTCTCTGTCCTTGTCTCTTTCACCTCCTAGCTCAATCTAGCCTCCCAGAACCTCCGTTTCCCAGTCTTTAAAATGGGGCTCAAAGTGGTTATAGAGCCTGCCTCTCAGGATGCTTGTAAGCATAGGATGAGGTCATGGATGGAAAGGCTTTGCAGATCTTCAAGCCTGTGCAAGCATTAGCTTGCCATTGTTATTACTGGATGTTCCACCAGGCGCTGGCAGTGCCTTCTGCCTCATCCCTCTGTGCGTCCTTCCCTCGGGGCCTTTTCTTTCTCTTGAGCGCCAGTCTGGGCCGGCTTTGCTTGGATGGTGCCCTCTACGTTCCCACACAGGCCCATTGTCCTGCTTCCTTTTCCTCTGTATGCTGTGGGGCCATCATGATAATGGGAGGCCAGGCTGTTTGGACAGGTGGGTGGGAGGATGTTGCCTATGAAACCTTTGGACTGGGTCATCAGATTGGAACCAGGGAGGGACTGATAAAGTTCAGCTTTCCTCTCACTGCCCATGACCTGGGTCTGCATTTGAAGGGGTCTGAAGTAGTAACTGCAGTGGTGACAGCAGAGTTTGAAATTCTGAGTGTTTCCTTGCCAGATGCTGCTTTCCAGGCCCTGTTAAGGGCAGCCTGGGCATCCTGCTCCTCTGGCATAAGGCAATCCAAAAGGGGTAGAGGAAAGTAGGGGCTGGAAGGGACTTCATTAGCCCTCCAGTACAGCCTCACTGTGATACAGGGAGGAGTGTGCACCCGCCCAAGTCCAGGGTAGGCAAGCTCTATCAGGCTGTATGGTTAGTAAGCTGTGGAGTTGGGGATGTGATCCCAGGACCTCGGACTGAATCTAGGGATCTTTTGGCCACTAACTTACAAAGGCTGTTACAGACCTTTTTAAGCTAACAACACGTTATAGAATTGCAGAATCTCTGGGTTGGGAGGATCCCAGAAGGCATCTAGTCTGACCTATATTGGAGTGAATGTGTCTTCCCCAGTGGCCCTGACAGAGCAGACATCTTCGAGGCACTTTTGAAAGCCTCCAGCAGTGTGGAATGGTGGTTGGACAAGAGGCCCCAGATGTGAGTTCTGGCTTGGCCTCAGTCTGAGGTAGAGCAAGGATCCCAGGGTGTGCTCCATGTGGGGACAGTTCCCATCTTTGAGAGGTTCCCCCTTACACTGGCCCCTAATCTGTCCTCCTTCATTATTCCTGGTTCTGCTCTCTGGGGCCACGTGGAACATGTCCTGTCACTGTTCAGTGTAGTGCCCCTCCTGGGCTTGGGGACAGTTTTCACATCCCCTCAGATGATGCACCCATTGTCTTTACCCTCCTCTCTTCTGATCCATGCCATCCCCAACCTGTTTCCATGACCTCTCTGTTCCCACAGTGCCCACCCTCCGTCAGGCCCTTGTCACCTCCCCCTGGGCCTGTGGCCTCTTCCTGGTGTCTCTGATCTCTCTCCTCAAGGCCACCCTCCACATTGCTGCCCAAGGAGTCTCCTTCAAAGACCACGAATGCCACTCTAGTGCTTTAAGAAGCATCAGGGGTACCTGATACAAACTCCTGTCTTTGACATTTAAAGCCTTTTCAACCTGGCCCCAGCAACCCTTCTCTGCCCTTCACCCACACTCTGCACTGGTCATTTTTACATTGAATCCCAGCTCCCATCCCTGTACATTTGCACCAATTGTCTTCATGCCTTAAATTCACCCTCCTTTGTACACTCCCCAGATTTCCTTCAGGTCTCAGTCAGAATATCACCTTCTTTTTAAAGGAATCTATTTTGGCCTCCCCTCCTCTGGCTCTGCCCATGGCAAGAGAGAGAGAATGTGTGTGAGTGTGAGTGTGTGTGTGCATGCACATGTGAGTGTGTATGTGTGGGAGTGTGTACCTGTGGAAGTGTGTGTGTGCACGTGTGAGTGTACTTTTGTGCACGTGCACATGTGAGTGTATGCATGTGTGCAGGTGTGTGTGAGTGTGTACGTGTGTGAGTGTGTGCACGTGCATATGCGAGTGTGTACATGTGTGTACTGTATGAGTGTGTGAGTGTATACTTGTGTGTGTGCACATGTGCGTGTGTACTTGTGTGAGTGTGTGTATGCGTGTGTGCAGGTATGTGTGTGAATGTGTACACGTGAGTGTGTATGCATGTGTGCAGGTGTGTGAGCGAGTGTGAGTGTGTGCTCTCATGCATGTGTGAGTGTGTGTGAGTGTGTATGTGTGTGGGCGCATGTGCATGTGAGTCTATACTGTCATCTCCAACTAGATAGAAACCCGAGGGCAGAGATTGTGTATCCAGGGGTTTGCACACTGCCTGGGACCTGGTCTGTGCTTAATGAGTGCTTGTGGATGGATGATTTTGCCTCCAGTTTACAACTTCACCAGGTTCCCTAAGATGGATTTTTGTTTTGCCCAGTTCTTTTTCTCTGAGTGTGACAAATGCCACACAGGATGGGCATTTCCCCTAGACATCAAAGGGCAGAGTTGGGTGGCGCTTCCAAAGCTTTCCTGCTGCTCTCTCTCTTGCTGGCCCCATTTCTCTTGTCTTCCCCCAAGGCCCTTGGGGGACTCCCATCCTTTCCTTCCTTCACCTTCTGGTTCCTTTTGGCCTCTCTCCTCTTTCTCCCTCCCCCTCCCCCGGCTCTGCAGATGTAGAAGGAGGTCTTGGCCAAACTCTGGATCTGGGTCAAAGCCCCTGGGTTTGGTCCATCTTAGGGTGCTGGCTCCCAAAGCCGCTGCTTCCTGGGATGCCTTTTGCTTCTCCCCAGACGTATTTTGAGTCAGTAACGAACAGCTAAATCTTGGCACCCCAAGTCAGAGGGCTCGGGATTCTCATTCTGGATCTGCTGTGACTTTGGGCAAATCCCTTGTTCTCTTCAGGCCTCAGTTTCCTTCTATGTAAAATAAAGGAATTGGAATCAATGGTCCTCTGGGATCTCTGGTGATTCTAGGGCTATGACCCTCTGAATCAGGCCCCGGGGGAATGCTGCAGGGCCATAGGGTGGGGCAGGCTTCAGCAGAGCCCCATGGGGCAGGAGGTACCTGGAGAAGAAGCTCAAGTTGTTCTTTGTTTCTGAGGAATGTTTTAATTGGCTTTTTCCTCGCACCCAAGCCCCCTCCTTCCCTGTGTCAAATGAAGGGCCTCACCACTGCTGGGAGCAGCTCTTCTCTTAGTCATTCTCTAGCCAGACCTGGGCCCTGACAGCTGGAACAGAGCCTCTCCCAATCAGGAGACCCTCAGAAAGGCGAGCCCAACGGCATGGAGAGGGGCTGGCCGACTCCTTGGGTTTGCTTGGACTTTTTCTTTTTCCAGGGATGATAAATTTGACTTATTGTTTTCTTTCTGAAACATTCAGAGAAAGTCGGAGTCAGATACAAAGGTAGGTTTGTGTCTGACTGTTTTCTTTTCCAGATGTTCTGTGGCTTTCTCTGAGACACATGTCGATCTAGCCTCATTCTCTTGTTTCAGCCTTTTTGGCCAGAACAATATGCCCTCTGTGGTCTAGCAGTGTTGGGAAGAAATAAGGCGTATCTTTGTATTCCCAATGCTTAGGACAGTGCCTGGCCCACAGGAGATGCTTGGTAAATGTGCACTGGCTGACAGATGGACTGCCAGGGGGAGAAAGATGATGGGCAGTTGGAGGCACTGAATTGCATCTTTGGCAAATGGGCTTTTCTGCCAGGTGGGTTATATTTGCACTAAATCTTGGGGCTGGAAGAGACCTCAGAGGACTCTAGTACAACTCATCTCTGGACAGGAATCCTGTTTAGGACATTCAGCACCTCCCACAATGCCTGGCATATAGTAGGGGCTTACTAATGCTCATTGACTTGGTCATCTAGCCTTTGCTTGTAGGCCTCTAGACCATCTTTCATTCTTTCTAGAGATGGGAAACTTACTACCTCCCAGGACAATTCTTCTCGCTATTGGAATCCTCCAACTGTCAGGCCCAGATCTGCCTTTTTACAGCTTTCGTGCGTTGTCCTCCCTGTATGACTCCTTGTGCTCAGCTCTCTGGATCTCAGTTTCCCCATCTGTAAAATGATGGGCTCTATGAGATGACTCCTCTCTGGGCTCTGTGCTGCAGGGCCAAGCAATCAGTCACCAGCCTTGCACGCTTGGCTCTGCCCCCTGGGACCTGCCGTCTCTGCCCCTTCCCTCCAAGTCATGGCCTTTGCCTTTCCTCAGCATCCAGGCCACCTGCCAGCTAGGCAGCGGGCATTTCTGGTGTGCTTTCTATGCGTTCGCCACTGTGGAGATTACAAATTGGGAATACTGAGCCCCAGTTCAAGCACTCCTTGTTCTCCAGGAATTTACACCCTAGGGATGACACTTCTTCTGGGCACTGGGCCACTCTGTTTGGCTTCCTCATCCCACCATTGGCTTGAAATGAGGCTGGCATCTAACAAGATACCTTTTCCTAAGAACTGCAGCTGCTCCAGCCAGGACTCTTCTTACAGTCAATTTTTCAAGAAAAAACAATTCTAAAGCTCCATCCTGATGATGTCTGGGAGGAGAAGTGCCATGGCCATTGTGGTGGCCAGGCTGATAACTTGTGGCATCCTATTGGCTCATGCTTTCCTCAAACCTTGGCTTTCTGCCCTGTACCTGATGCTTTTCCCATCTTGCCTCGTATGTGAAGATCTTTACCCCCTGACATTTTGTTTTTGCAACCTCACTTTAAGTGATGTTTTTGCTCTTCTATCACCTTCATTTTGAAGTATATGCCTCCTCCTCTTCGCCCTAGAGAGCCATCCCCTGTGAAAAAGAACAAGGAACCAATCAATCTGTCAGCTGTGTCTGGTGGGTCATAGCTCTGTGTGTCTGGCAAGGTATAAGTGGATCATCTCTGCCTGGCAGGGCACAGATAGACTTACGTGTCCAGAAGTGCAGGCAGAATTCTGCAGTCCTAGGCTGCTCAGTTGGTGTGGAGTGGAGGCAAGTTCAGTTTCCCGGCTCTTGTCCCGGGCCAGGCTTGATCATGATAATTCAGTGGAACTCAGCTCAGTTTTTCCTTCTTCCTGCTTACATTCGAGTCATTGTCAATTCAGGTCACAAAGCTTTTGTTAAGGGCTTGTCGTGTGCCAGGCACTGGGTTGACTGTGTATCATTTTCCCCATTCTCCTCACTGAGCTCAGCATCAGTTCCTAGAAGTCATTTGATTCTTCTCAGAATTCTTTCACACACTCACATGCCATCACTTCTTCAGCCATTCCCCAGTTGATGGGCACCTCCTTTGTTTCCCATTTGGGGGTTGGGTTTGGGTTTGTCAGGGCAGACAGAGCTGCTAGAAGTATTGTAAGGGGGGTGGCTAGGTGGCACAGTGAATAGAGCACAGGCCTTGGAGTCAGGAGGACATGAGTTCAAATCCAGCCTCAGACACTTAACACAAAAATTAGCTGTGTGACCCTGGGCAAGTCACTTAACCCCAATTGCCCTACCTTTCCCCCTCTAAAAAGCAAAAACAAAAACAAAAACAAACAAAACCCAGAAGTCTCATAACGGTCCCTTTCCTCTTCCTTTGATCTCTTCCTAGAGTACAGACCTTGGACTGGCGGCTTAGGGTCAAAGGGTATGTACCATGCTGCCACGCATATTGGGTGGCTGTGGGAGCTTTGCCTTCTTGGCACTCTCCATCCGTTCCACATACATGCACCGAGTCATTGGCACACGTCTGGCATTGTGCTCTTAAAGACATTAAGATGAAAATAATACAGTCCCTGCCTGCCCTCACTCAACAGAGTGTCAAGTCCCTACATCTGTGCCAGGAATTAGGGACACAGGCAGAAATAAAACCATCCTGGCCTTCAGTAACGTCTGACATGCATACAGATACGTACAGTACATTATGTTTGTATGTTTGTACACATATACATTATATACATAATTAAACACATATACACACTGAGATGTGTAATACACATGACACAGACCAAGGAGACTTCATAGTAGCATGCTCTGGGAAAATCTGAGGAAGAAGAGAACTTTTTTTTTTATTTTAATTTTTGCTTTTTGGAGGGGGGAAGGTAAAACAGTTGGGGTTAAGTGACTTGCCCAAGGTCACTTGGCTAGTAAGCCCCTCCTCCCTCCCCGTCCTTCTTACCCCTTCATCCCAACACACACTCTCCAATCCAGTGATATTGGCCTCTCGTCTGTTCCTCTGTCTCCCTGCTCTGGACATTCTCTCTGGCTGTCCCCCCATATCCCAAAAGGTACTCCCTTTTCATCCCATCTTAATGACTCTCTCTCTCTCTGGCTTCCTTCAAGTGCCAGCTGAAATCCCTTCTCTAGGCAGTCTTCCCAATGCCTCTATTTCTAGTCCCCTCCCTCTAGCAATGATTTCCTATTTATCTTGCACATGGCTTATGTGGATCTATTCCTTTGCTTATTGTCTCTCCCACTAGATAGTAAGCTCCTTGAGGACAGGGACTGGCTTTTGCCTCTTTTGCCATGGGCACTTGGCACAGTGCCTGGCACCTAGGAGACTCTCAATAAATGTGTATTGACTGATTGCCAGAGGACTCAGTTTCCTTAGCGAAGAAGGTCTTGACTGTCTTTGTCCCTTTGTCCCCAGCAGCAGCCCAGTGAAACTGAAGAGGGAAGGGTGATAAGGAGGGGGGGAGGGTAAGTGGTTCTGCCAGGGAAACCTCTCCTGGCATCCAGTCTGGAAGGAATTCACCAGGCTCAAGCAGACTTTGAAGCCGAAATTGTAAAGTTTATTGTTACGCTGTAGAGAACAGGGGGCTAGATTCTTATGGAACCTGCAAACTCGCAGAGGCAGCAGGCATAGTTTTAAGGGGTCAATTATGCTAACTAGGTGAGTAAGGGTGGGATCAGGGAGGAGTTAAGGAGTGGTCAGTGCTCAAAGGACCATACACTTTTAATATCAACTGCGCAGGTGTATTGCCCATGATTCACTGGGAAATAGCTCAAGAGGGGGTCTAGCTGGAGGTGTGGTTCTAGGCCTGATACGTCACTAAAGAGTGCCCAGTCTGCCACCCACCAAGGTCATCAGAGACAGTGTGGGTCTATAATTGACTAAGGAGTTACCCTATAGATAAGGTATTGAAGAATTCATGGTGGGGCTGGCCACTCTAACTAAGGGAGATAACATTGACATAACTTATTGTTTCAAACAGAGATAAACAGGTCATGAGATGTTGCTGGGCAGAGTGCTGGAAGGGGGAAGGGGCAAAGTCAATGCTCTGAGGCTGGGGGGGTGGAAATGTGATCTTACAGACTGCTTTTACAAATTGATTTTACAGACATAGATCCCAAAGCACCCCATTTACAAACTGATGTTACAGATTGATACTACAGACATATATACATCACAAGGACCCCATCAAAACTACAGACCCTTTCTCAGTATCAGGTTTTTAAATGCATAAAGTAAAATCCAGAGGATTGTGAGGGAAACCAATTATATTGAAATATAGTTATCAAAACATAAAAAATGAACTCAAGCCAACAAGCTCAGTGACCCGAGGTTAAGAACTGTCCTAGTACAGTGATCCATCTGAGGTCTTCTCACTGGATTTTCCCTCCACTGATGCCTGCCTGTCCTTATGCCCCCCCAGGGTTTCCCCCGCCCCCAGGTGCTGGGGGCCTTCTTGGCTGCTCGTGGCATGGAAGGGTGTTCCTTGGCTGGCTCTTGCTCTTGTTTGCGGCTGATTCCTCTTTATTCCAGCCACACAGTCTGCGTTCCCTGCATAGTCCATATGCTATGACTGCTGACCCCCACACGTGCTGCTCCTTGGCCCTTTGGGTTGTGTTTGACTTGACTTTCTTGGAGACTGGTATATGCCAGAACTTGGAGAAGAGAGTTATTCAGAGATGGCCCTTTGTCTCAGGGAGAAGCTTAAGCCCCACTGTTTGCCAAAGGCTTCCAGCCTTCCCTCCCCCTCCCCCCCATTCAGCTCTGGGCCCCAACTCCTTGCTCACAGTGCCTCTCCCACTCGGTGGACTGCTGCCCCAGCTCCGTGGTCATCTGGACATGGGAGTTTTGCCTACTGGTGAGGACGTGCTCATTTTCAGCTTCCTCCCTGGCCTGCCTCCTCTCCAGGGCTAATATCCGAGCAGATAGTGGGGGCAGTTACAGAGCATTTGGGATAAAAGGGCGAGTGGCAGGAAATGAAAGAACTCAGGCCAGATCATTAAATTGTGCAATCAGCTGGGGAAAGAAAAGCTTAGAATGGGGGTAGGAGCCAGGGGCTGAGGAAATGATAGACATAGGCCTGGGAAACCATCCAGTACAATCCCCTCATTTTACAGATGGGGAGACTGAGGCTCAGGGAGGCTGTGACTTGTCAAAGGTCACAAAAAGAGGAAGTCTCACAGGCAGTATTTGAATCAGTCCTCCAGTTCGTTATACTTCAGCAGGAGAAACAACTAGCAGGTGTCTCTGGAAATGATTGAGTCAAGGTGGAAAGAGGGACAATTTATCAGGGACACACCTGCCCACACCCAGGATTAGAGACTAGCAACAATAACAAATCCTGCTGGCCTAGAACAATTCAAAACCACTAAATAGCAGAAGTTTCTGGTGTAAATCATACCATTTACCATTGCCTTGCCTTTGCTTAGGCTGAAACCCTTACCTGGTATGCCCTTCTCTTTCGCTTTGGAGTTTTATAACCTCAGTCTCCCTTCAAGGTTTAACCTTTCCTGGTTCCTGTTCTCTCTGTCTCTGTCTCTTTCTGTCTCTCCCTCTTCTCTTCTCTGTCTCTCTGTCTCTCTGTCTCTCTCTTCCTCTCTGTCTCTGTCTCTCTGTCTCTCTCCCCTCTGTCTCTCCCTCCTCTCTTCTCTGTCTCTGTCAATGTCTCCGCTTCTCTTGCTCTCCCCCCTCCTCCTCCCCCTCTCCCTTTCCTTAGATCTGAATTCCCCACCACTGTTACTTTGTA
Source organism: Gymnobelideus leadbeateri (assembly GCA_011680675.1). Lineage (NCBI taxonomy): Eukaryota > Metazoa > Chordata > Mammalia > Diprotodontia > Petauridae > Gymnobelideus > Gymnobelideus leadbeateri. Next base: position 804,450 of record WOXC01004100.1, read on the forward strand.
TTTACTTCACTGGATAGTATTATATCCATCCGGGAGCACTTTTTCTCCTAAAATATGCTTTCTTTTTTGCCACAGCAGTGAAACTTAGGTCTCAGATGTGAGTTTGCTTTGCTTTGCAGACCTCAAAGCTGTATTAGACATTACTTATTATAACCCTCCTTAGTGTCCTCATGTGTAGTGAGAGCGCATTTCTTCTCCTGCTCTTCCAGGTGAGCTGAAACGATCTGCCCCACGGGGAGCATTGGAGCAAGCATCCACCCAGCATGGGGAGAGGGGAGAGAGAAGGCCAGAGCACAAGTCCTTATTTGCCTCCTCCTGTCTGTGACCCTGGGCATGCAACCTCTCAGGACCGCAGGGAGTTTCTCCTACTCCACTGGCCAGCAGATCGGCATCTGTGGAGGGAATAACCCCCATTCAGGGTATCCAGTGTTGATGAGACCTTTTGGTCTGCCTTCCCTCCCCTGGTTCGTGGGGCTTTGTCTACCAAAAATGATAGTGTCCTTGTCCTAGAGCGGCTTCCAGCCTGCTGGGGGAGGAAAGAACTTTGCTTTGCTTTTGAGGAACTGGATTGTGGTCCCTGGCACCCTGCAGGGTTGCCCCCAGCCTTTGCACAGCATTGAGGAGCTTTGCTGCCTTAACTCAAACTGAGACTTGTGGGCCACCTCCCTAGACCCTTGACATGCTCCCAGACTTTTCTTTACCCAGACCCTTCTCTTTTCTGTCTTTATTATTGTTATTATTGTTAGGCCCTTCTTCTCCGTTGTAGATCGAGGGCATTGATGTCCTTGGGATTATTTAGTCCAGTGTGTGAGCTGAGGCCCAGAAAGGGCTAAGCACATCACCTGGTACCCCAAAGGCTGTAGACAGAAGATTGGCACCTGGGTCCTCTGAAGCCACTTACTGAGCTGGAAGGATTGTCTATAAGGTCAAGAGCTGGAAACAATCTGGCCTCCGTACCCTTTTCTAAACTGAGCCTCCTTCCCAGAACCCCTCTCTCTCCACTCCTCAGCTGGCTCTTTCATAAGGCTGTCCTTTGCTAGACTGGTGCCTTCTCCCTCCACCCCACGTCCAGAGCTGGCTTCTCTTCTGCCCTGTCACACATCTTCTTCCTCACTTTCTCCTCTTCAGTCATTTGTTCAGCTGATTCCATTGCAGTCCTCATGGCTCTGTTTGGCCCCAGAATCCTCTAGGAGAAACCATGTCTTGGAATGGAATTTCTCGATATTCAGTGATGGGTCTGATGAAGACATGAATGTTGGGGGCTTGGCTTGGCCCAGCTGGCATTTCTCTGGTACTTAAGCACTTGACTTATGTTGCTGGGGGGCAGAATCTTGCTGGCTGGAGTCTAAGGTCCCGGGCTCAAATCTTACCTGTGCCACTCACTGCCTATGTGACCTTGGCTAAATCGAACCCTCTAGACCTCAGTTTCCCCACCTCTAGCATGAGGTTGTTAGACTCAGTGACCTCTAAGGCCCTTTCCATCTTAAAGCTCTGATCCTCTGATCTCATCCGAGCCTCTCACTGATGGGTAAATGCTACTGATGTCATCACCCCATTTTGCTGATCAGCAAGTGAAGGCCCATGGGAGTGACATGGCCATGTAGCTTGGGTCAGAGGTGGGATCTGAACACAGGTCTTCCTGCCTTGGTTCACATTAGTACTCTGGCTACTCTGCCCCTCCTGGCTGGGGAGTTGGGGGTCTGGCATTGGCTGCTTTGCATAGCAAACTTACCTATTTGCCACTTGTGGGACCCCTGACCACCCAGTCTTTTTTTTGCTTTTTTGGAGGGCAATTGGGGTTAAGCGACTTGCCCAAGGTCACACAACTAGTGTGTTAAAGTATCTGAGGCTGGATTTGAACTCAGATCCTCCTGACTCCAGAGCTGGTGCTCTATCACTGTACCACCTAGCTGCCCCTGACAACTCAGTCTTCTTGAGCCTCAGTCTCCTTGTCTGTTAAGTGAGGCACTGCCAGCTCCCCATCTCTGGGCTTGGCTGTCTCTGGTTCTTCATCTTTCTTTGTGTTGTGGAGCCCACAAAGTCTGGGAAGTCTGAGTGTGAGCATGAGTGTGTGTGTGTGTGTGTGTGTGTGTGTGTGTGTGTGTGTGTGTGTGTGTTCCTTTGGCAGAGGTCTGGCCAAGCCTGGGGACCTATGCACAGTAAGGCTTTTAAATGCACAAAACACAAAACCTTCCAAAGGAAACTGATTATATTGAAATACAGTTATCAGGACATTTCAAGAGCAAGTTTATGGAGCCAGGTTAAGAGGCCCTGCTTTGGTCTAATCCTTTCTTTTGACAAAGGAGGACTAGCCTGGTGTGGTAGAAGGAAGCAGGGATCTGGAGTTACCACACTACTTTAACCGTGCTCTCCAGCATTTATCCAGTGCTCCTGGTGTGCCAGGTACCGTGCCAAGCCTTTCATGATTATTGTCTCACTAGAACCTCAATAGTGCCCTTGTTGTCATCCCTATGTTACAGTTGAGGAAACTGAGACAGAGAGCTTGTTAGCTAATACTAGCCAATATTTCCATTGTGTTTACTATGTGCCAGCCATTGAGGTAGAAACCGAGGCCTGCAGAAGTTAGATAATTTTCCCAGGGCTGCCTAGCGCAGTCAGTGACTGAGAGAAGATCTGAACTCAGGTCTTCCTGACTCCAGGCCAGCACTCTATCTAATATGCCACCCAAGTCCCACCTCTGCCATTTACTAGCTGTGAAACCTTAGCTCATTTCCCTCCAGTGCCCTCCTGAGTAAAGGTGTAGCCTACGTTAGGTGACCTCCATGGACCCCCTCTAGCTCGAAATCTCTGAGCCCAGGGATCTTGTATATAGAGGGGCAGGGGTCTGCCGTTCAGTGGCCAGCCAGGGCTCCTCAGTGCCAGGCATGCCCCCTTTCCCTCACTCCTCCCTGCCCATGCTGCCCAGTCAGCTCTGCATGGTCCCAAGTACTGGAAAACAAGCAGAATCCGGTGATTTTCAGGTTATCTTTAGCCAATGCCTCCATCCCTCCGGAGCCTTGCTTCTCCCCCTCAGGGTGATGGGCCAGTGTGACACAGGATGGTGTGTGTGACCAGCAGGCTATATTTTGTTGAAAATAAGAATTTGAGGCGCCCAAAGTGCAGGCTGCGAGTCCAGCTGGGACCCGAAGGACATTGTTTGTGCCACTGTTATCCTAAACCTTCTCATTAGTCTCAAGGCTCACATGCAAACACAGTGCAGATGTGAGTGTCTTGGGAGCTTGCCTGGGCCATCAGAGTCAGAATGGGCCATAACTGCTGAGCTGGGGGGCACTTTGGTGTGTGTAGCAGATATATCCTGCCCTGGCCCCCACAACTGAAAATGGGCTGAAGCTTGGCTAAAATCTAGGACTTGAACCGGGTTGCTCCAATTCCAGATCAAGGACCCTAAAGCTTACTGGTCCTGGCTTGAAAAAGAACTCCAGAGGGGTTAGAGCCTAGAACCCCAGAGGCCATTGACAACACTAGAAGGGTACCCCTGGATCAGCTGGGCCTCCCCCCTCTCCAGATGACTTTGGAGGAAGGTTCCAAGGATGTGCCTGGGGTTTTGGGTCCAAGAGCATCCAGGCACCCTTTGCCCCTTGGGCCTTGGCACTATGCTATGGGGGGAGGGGGCCGGGCTGTCCTGGGTCTAGGACTTATGTAAACAGCAGACTGTGGGCTGCCCCCTGGCTGGCACATTTGCCTGGTCTGGCTGCCGCTCTCCTTAGGCTTCTTCCAGGCTCAGGACTTTGCCACCTTTCCTAGCATTTTCAGAAATGCCCCTCGGATTGCTTTGGTGGATTCTGGGATGGGGAAGGGGGGCAAGGTCCAGGCTTCCTGAGCCCTGGCCAGCCTCAGCACCCACAGCCCCTCCCTTTTAACCCTTTCATCCTTCTAAATCCAGCTCTTCTGTGTTCCCCCTTCAGGTCACAGGTCATTCCTTCTGCTTCAAAAACAGTGTTAAAGGTGTCTGACCATTAGGCTTTTTTCCCCCTCTAATAGACGAGAATCTCCCTCCTTTTTTCATTCTTAGCTCCTGATAGATTTGAAGCTGAGCATTTTACTTTCTTGTGTCTCTTATAAACTGCTTCATCTTTTCTGTTCCCCTCAGAAGCCCCATTTCCTGCTTTCTGTTTCCCTGACCTTTGCTGAGTGGGCCTTGGTGCTTCTCCTCCCCGGGGCCTTGAAGCAGGGGTGGAATCTGGGGGCTAGGGAGAGCAGAGGACAGAGCTAAGGGGGTTGAAGAAACACTAGGATTGGAGGTCAGACCATGGGGGTGTCCCAAGGGGCCTACCACAGGGCAGGGAAAGCAGCAGACAGCTCCACTGACCTGGAGAGGGCCTCAGACTTGGAGCCACAGCTCCTCCCCTATTAGGGCAGCTGAAGCAAGCAACCACCTGCCAAGGCTGAAGGCTCATCGCCTGGTCCTGCCTGACCAGTCACCTGGGGCCCTGGGTCATTTGGAGCCCTCCCTGGGGTGGGTCTTATAAGCTTCCCAGATGGTTTCCCTGCCTCCAGTCTGTCCTCGGGATGGTTTCCAAAGCAATTTTCCTACAACCCAGGGCTGGTTGTAACACTCCCCTACTCCATAACCTCCAGTGGCTCCCTATTACCCCTAGAATGAAGGAGAAATTCCCTTTTGCCCTTTAGAGCCTTTATAACCTGACATGACTTACCTTTCCAGTCTTACACATTCCTTTCCTTTGTTTCTTCCCAGGCCAGCCAAAGGGGCCTCCAGCTGTCCCTCACACAGGATGCACTGTCTCTGGATCTGCCTTTGCCCAGCCTGTCCCATCACCCCCTTCCCCCACCCCCATCCATGCCTGGAATTTGTTCTGCCTTCCCTTCTGCCCCTCAGGGTCCCCAACTTCCTGGACTCAACGTTGGAGGCCCCTCCTCCAGGAAGTCTGTCCTCATGTCCTCTGCCCCTTAACCATGCACTTGCTGTCTCCCCTCCCCAGAACGCAGGGCAGCCCCACTGAGTGAATGCTTCTTGCTTTGGAATTGCTTCATCTCCCTGGGTCTCAGTTTTCCTATCTGTAAGATGAGGTGGTTGGAGTTGGTGATGTCACTGCTTCTGCCTTCCAGCCAAGAGCCCAGAATTCATTCTGACCCTCAGTTTCCCCCTCTGTTCACTGGGGACAACAGAGCCCAGGGCTCTTGGGAGGCTCCCAGCAGAGTCTGTACCAGGTGCTGCTGGGTATGTGGCGGGGAGGGGCAGACCTGGATGGTCCTGTAGTCAAGGTGTTGCCCATAGAGAGAAGGGAGGGGGTCTGGCTTGTAGGCAGTGAAAGTGGAATGGCTTGGGGGTTGTTTGGCTTCTCTCTGGGGCTCCTGCTCGCCCCCAGGGCACTGGCTGCAGCAGACAGAAATGGAGGGAAGCAGCCTCAAGGTTGACCTTTGTAGTGAGTTCCTCTCCCTTTGGTTTTTGGAGAGAGAAGTCTGCTGTTTCTGTCAAGAGTAACTGAGCTCCTGATGTGGGAAGTCCTGTCACTGAGGCCAAGCTCCTGACCTACCCAGAGCTTCCTGTTTCCTGGACTAAGGGGCAAGGGCTTGTCTGTGATCACCCAGGGAGTGCTGAGGTTAGAATCCTGACCAGGTCACTTTTATCTACTCGACCTTAGAAAAGTCCCATGCCTTCCCGACCCCCAATTTCCTGATCTGAAAAAGAGGGTGTTTGGATTAGCTGGGTCTCTGTGGTTCCTTCCAGCTCCAAAGCCTACAATTTGGATTTGAGCCCAGTGTTTCTGGGGGCTCTCTTCATTCAGCCATGTCAGGGGGATGATGGGCCAGCTCCCTCTGCCTTCAAATCCTGCTTTTCTTCATGTGAATTTATTCTTTGGAAAACTTTTTTTCTGAGCTCTTCGTGTGAAAGTGAGTGCTTGTGTGAATGAATGTGTGTGCAGGTGTGGGAGTGCACTGTGTGGAAGTACTGTGAGTGTGTCTATGAGTGTGTGTGCAAGTATTGGGTCCCTGTGAATGTGAGTCCGTGTGTGTATAAACGTTTCTCAAGGGATCATCGAAGCAGTCAGTCAGTCAGTCAGTCAATAGGCACTTATATTAAGACCTCTGAAGCACCTCTGGTCTGGGACAAAGCAAGTCTGGGTCAGATCCCAAGACAGCTCTGGAGTTCCCTCTCAGACTACTAGCCCCACCGAGAGCCAGCATGCCGAGGGGAGGGGCAGCAGCTTGGCAGCAGCCATGGACCTGCGTAAAGCCCCCATGGCAGGGGCCCCTTTCCTCTTGGCCATTTTGGACTAAGATCCAGTTGCTCTTTGCCAGGTCTGGCTCCCCACTACTCTAATTTCGATTCTAAATGCTTTTCATCCGAGCATTTTTCTGGGTGGTGTAGGCATTCATCAGGCTTTGATAGCCCTGAAGGGAAAAGTCCAGGAACAGCTGCAGAGCCCGGGGAGGCTTAACCCCGAGGAGACGAGTTAAGGGGAGGCAGGCAGGCTGTCTGCAAATGTCAGAGGGATTGGCATGTGGAGGGGGATTAGACTCAGCTCTGTGTGACCCCCAGGGCTGGGGCGGGGGGCTACATTCTGACCCCATGGAGAGAAGGATTCCTTAGCCCCTGAGTGCTGGCTCAGGATGGAGGGGGAGGCCTATGAAGGGGGTGGGCTTCCCAGCACTGGAGATCTCCCAGCCGAGGCTGGAGGATAGCATGTTGTCGAGGCATACAGGCGATGCCTATTCAGGTGGGGGACTGGACTCCGTTCGATTGGGGTCCCTTCCAGCTCAGAGACTCTCTACTTGTCTGCAGAACTCTCTGGGACCCTACTAGGTTCTGAGTGGGCTGGAGATGTAGCCATCACTGTGGAACTGAAAGCTTCCTGAGGGCAGGAGCCCATTCTTACTCCTTTGAGCTTTGAGGTTGGAACAGCTGTGGCTTGCTGTTTCATTGCTTGTACCTGGGGCTCAGATACAACTTCTCCATATAGAACCCTCAGAATTCCAGTGAGGCATGGAAGGCGCCGTATAATGCTTGGTGAATATAAATCAGGCTTGGACTAAACAGACTTGTTATTTTGGTATAGTTGCAGTGGATTGGGTTACCCTGAATTGGGTTGTGCTTGGGGTAACCGTGTAAACAGTGTAAAATATAGGTTATGGCCAAAAAAAAAAGCCCAGCCATCTGTTATCAATTCTATATATAAATATTCGCTATTCTTACAGGCCTTCAGGCGGACTTGGTGCTTCTCCTTCTCCCCTATTTCTCTCCCCCTTTTCTCCTTTTCTCTCTCCTTTCTCTCCATCTCTTCTTTCCTCTCTCTCCTTTCTCTCCTTCCTTCTTTCTCCCTCTCCTCTCTCCTTCTCTCTCTCCTTTCTCTCTTTCCTTCTTTCTCCCTCTCCTCTCTCCTTCTCTCTCTGCTTTCTCTCCTTCTTTCTTTCTCCCTCTCCTGTCTCCTCCTCTCTCTCTCTTTTCTCTCCTTCCTTCTTTCTCCATCTCCTCTCTCCTTCTCTCTCTCCTTTCTCTCTTTTCTTCTTTCTCCGTCTCCTCTCTCCTTCTCTCTCTCCTTTCCATCTCTTCTTTCCTCTCTCTCCTTTCTCTCCTTCCTTCTTTCTCCCTCTCCTGTCTCCTTCTCTCTCTCTTTTCTCTCCTTCCTTCTTTCTCCATCTCCTCTCTCCTTCTCTCTCTCCTTTCTCTCTTTTCTTCTTTCTCCGTCTCCTCTCTCCTTCTCTCTCTCCTTTCTCTCCATCTCTTCTTTCCTCTCTCTCCTTTCTCTCCTTCCTTCTTTCTCCCTCTCCTGTCTCCTTCTCTCTCTCTTTTCTCTCCTTCCTTCTTTCTCCATCTCCTTTCTCCTTCTCTCTCTCCTTTCTCTCTTTCCTTCTTTCTCCCTCTCCTCTCTCCTTCTCTCTCTGCTTTCTCACCTTCCTTCTTTCTCCCTCTCCTCTCCCCTTCTCTCTCTCCTTTCTCTTCTTCCTTCTTTCTCTATCTTCTCTCTTCTCTCTCCTCTTTCTCTATCCCTTCCTCTCCTCTCTCCTCATTCTCCCTTCTCTTTCCTTCTCTCTCCCTCCTTCCTTTTCTCTTCTTTCCTCTCTCCGCCCTCTCCTCTTTCTCCTTTCTCCCCTCACCCAGTCAGATTTTTTTTTATTTTACCTGCAGCAAGAATGGCTTGAAGGCAAGTTTGCTTTGCTCACCATTGGACCTGTTTTCTTGGTGGGATTTGAGAATTAGCAACAAATAATTGTTGCCCACCCCCACCCCCAGGCTGGAAGGATTTAGAGCAGCCATCCAGCCTAGAGGGTTCCTTCTTACAGAGGAGGAAACTGAGGCCCAGAAAGGGGAAGGGATTTGTCTGAGTAGTTAAGTAGCAGGATGAAGATTCCATCCCTGGCCCTCTGATTATTTCAAAATCCAAGTCTTGAATTACAAAGAGTTCTTTTCCCAGCATTCTTAGGAATGCCAGTATTATTACCCATTTTACAGATAAGGAAACTGAGGCCCAAAGAGATCAAATAACTTGGAAAAAGTCCCGGAGCTGATTAGTCGGGTTTTCTGATGCCCAGGGCAAGGTTCAGTCCCTGGTACTCTTCTTTTCTCCCTCCTCCCTTTTCCTCTTGTGTCTGTTCCCCTTCCCTTCCTCAGCCTCCCTGATCTGGCATCAGGGGCCACTCTCCAAAGTCTGAGGGCTTGGCCTCCTTCCCCTCCCCCTCAAGAGCAGGGAGGTTGGGCCCCTCTGCAGAGCTGGGACTTTTCAGGTGGGTTTCCCCTTATCCAGCCAGACCTCATTCTGGGGGCTCTTGCACCAACATGCGCTGCCCATATTAAAGCAATTATAGAAATAGAAGCCAGGTTAATTAATGATTGTCCTCCCACGTGGGAGAGTCAGGCACATTTATCAAGCCCTGACTATGTGCCAGGCACCTCAAGAAGCACTAGGGCTAGAAAGAAAGGCACAAATCCAGTCCCTGCTCTCAAGGAATAACCAGGCCTTAGTGCTAGACAGTGCCAGGAGGTTGGCGAGGGTCCATCTGGCAGTATTTGCACATTCTAATGGCAGAGGTGCAGAAAGGGGTCTGAAGGCCTCTTTCTGGCTAAGGTCAGCAAGGAGATGGCCAACGACTTTGTTCTTGGGCACTTTGCCAAAAGTACACAACTCCCACCAAAAGCCCCTGCCCTCAGGAAGCTTACATTCTGCCAGGGCTGAAGAGTACAGAGTCTCAAGGTTTGAGGCTGCAGCCAAGGAGGCCAGGTGGTGGTGGTGGGGAGGAATCATGGCCTGAATGCAGGAGAGAACTTCCTGGATTACCCAGCCCCACCCCATGCCTTCATTGTACAGAAAAGGGAAGTGTTTCTAATAGGGAGAGGAAGTAACTTGGCCAGCTGCACCCAGCTGGGGAGAGGGGCTAAGTCAGGATTCAAACACAGGCCAGTTGATTCCCAAGCTAGCAGTCCTTATGAGTTGGTATAGGCATTCACTGAAAAACTTAGAAATCCTGAATTAACTGATAGATTTCCAATGGCAGTATTTTAAGCAAGTAGAGTGGATTGATTGAGTGCTGACCTTGGAGGCAGGGAGATCTGGGTTTGAGGCCTACATCTGACAAACACTGGCTGTTCCTAGGCAGATCACTCTGCTCAGAGCTGTAAGCCTGTGGTGTCAAACTCATGTAGAGAGGAGAGCCACTGACCCCCACCAAAGGCTCCCTGCTGTGCACATAGGCTCAGAGAACTACAGCTTCACATTATCTGTGTTCTCCTGCAGTTATCTTTGTTTCCCAATTACACACTAATGTGGTTCAGCAGCTCTGCCCTAGGTAAGCCTCTAAGACCAGAGCTGGCAGAGAAGGGGCCAATTGGATTGGTACAAGGTAGTTCTGCCTGTGAAATTCCCTTTACTGGTTAAAACCAAAGCCATGCTCAGGTAGAGAGAGACAACGTGGCTTACTGGCCAGAAGGAGTCAGGAAGACTAGTCTCAGTTTCGTCATCTGGAGGTTGAACTAGAGTATCCCTGACGTTGCTGCCAGATCTAAATCTGTGACCCTCAGACCCTCATGCAAGTTCTCCTGACTCTGTGGTCCTGGGCTAACTAGGGAATCTCTCCATGCCTCCCTTTCCTCATTGGTAAAATGAAGGATGAATTTGAAGTCCCCTCCCATCCACAGAGTCAGACTGAGAGTTGAGAGGCCTACATTGAAGGCCTGGTTCTGCCCCTGCCAGCTCTGTGACCTTGGCCATTTTTCATGCTTTCCCTCAAAGTACCCAAGGAGCTCGGGGGCTTCCTGGCTTCAGGAGCCTCCAGGTGCCCTGGCACATGGGTTACTAAGCACTAAAGATCCCTGACCTTTGGAGGCCCAGTTGCCATAGGAGCCAGCAGGTGTGGGCTGTTTGTTTCTTTCCCCACCCCAGCCTCTTTAAGCCTCATTCATCGAAGGTAATGTCTGCTGCTTCTAGCTTCTTAATTCGGTGAGCCAGTGGGCAAAGCCAGAGGTTTTTAGCTGCTCGCCTTTGAAAGGGAAAACGTGACCAGCTTGGCGACTCCCAACAAGAACACAGTTTCTGGAAGGGTGCAAAAAATGCTGTCTTTCCAGTTTGGGTGGCGACCACAGCGGAAGCAAAAGGAGGATGTTTTGTGCTGAAGCCAATCAGTCATCTTCCCTTCTTTCCAGCAGGTTCCTCCCTGTCTGCCTGCTTAGCTCCATCCCCATGGGCCTCCAAGCAGGCCAGCCTTCCTGAGGTCACACTTAGGCACCTCACTCCCCTTCTCCTTTATAAGACCGTTCTTCATTCATTTTGGGGCCTGTCCCACTCTTTGTGACCCCGTTGCTTGGTTTGCTTGGCAAAGATACTAGAGCAGTTTGCCATTTCCTTCTCCAGCTCATTTTACAGATGAGGAAACTTTGGTAAACAGGGTGAAGTGACTTGCCCAGGGTCATACAGCCAGTAAGTGTCTGAGGCCACATGAGTCTCCCTGACTCCAGGCCCTGTGCTCTCCACTGCATGTAGGAGCCTAATTTTAGAGCTGGAAAGGACCTCAGAAGTCATGGTGTCCATTTGACAGATGAGAAAACTGAGGCTTATGGACATAGATTGACTTTCTCATTTCTCAAGAGCCATCTTCCCAACCTCCACATCTCTAATCATTCATTCATTTATTTCTTAAACTTTTTATTTTAATGTACCTCCTGTGTAATGAAGAGAGCAGTGGGGAGGGGGAAAGAGCAAGCATTTCTGCAGTGGCTGCTATGTGCCAGGCACTGTACTAAACGCTCTATCTCATGCATTCCTCACACCAACTTTATGAAGTAGGTGTTGTCTTGATCCCCATTTTACAGCTGAGGAGAATGAGGCAGGCAGAAGGTCAGTGGCATCACCACTAGTAAATGTCTGAGTGTAGATTGGATTTCAGGGCTAGCTGACACCGGGTCCAGCACGCTGTCCGTGGGCCCAGCTAGCTACTGCCTTAGAGTCAGGAAGACATATCAGAGTCCGCTTCTGACACTAGTGGGAGTCCCTGGTGAAATGATGTCCCCTAAGTCCCAGTTTATCTGTGAAGTGGGGATAATAGCGACTGCCTCTCAAGGTTGTCTAAGAAATCTGGAAACTGGGAAGAGCGAAGAAGAGAGGGTGTGTGTACAGCTTGCCTAGCCCCTTCCCATGGGTGAGACCGGGCCTCTGGCCTTGGGGATTTACCAGTGAGTAGGGAAGGGCTGACTGACCAGATGGAGTCCAGAGCAGAAGCCTGGAGGCCGTTCCATAGGCTTGTCTGTTAACAGAACTACCTTGCATTGTCTGCTGTCTTCTCTATTGGAAAATGTCATTTGGAAGAGGGATTTGGCTTATTCTGCTAGACCCTGGAAGCAGGACCAGGAGCCTGGAGGGGAACTTGTGGCAGATTTAGGGTTGATGTCAGAAACCAGCTGTGAAATCTTAGAATTGCTGAAAAGTTGAATAACTGCCTCTTAAAATAATGAGTTGCCTATCCTTGGAGGTGGGCAAGTAAGTGGAGGATCTCTTGTTGGCCATACTGTACAGGGCCTTTCTGTAAAGACATGGGCCTAGATGGTCTCTGGGGTCCCTTCCAATGTTAACTTTCTGTGATAGAAGAAATGAATACAGGTCCGTGCCCTTCAAAGGGGAATGTGGCCCATGCCTCCAAACACTGGAAAAGGCTGAGTTCAGCTGGGGGGAGCCGGGTTATTAATACACTTGCTTGCTGTCCATCCTGTGCTGCTCCACTCAGAGGCCGCCCCTTCCAGAAGGCCTATCTGGATTGGTCGGATGATCTCTTCATGGTATCCTCTGCTACTATTTACCTTGATTTTGACTGATCAGGGCTGGCATGTTGGCCCTGTCAGCCAGCACCAGAGCACTGGGGATCTCAGCAGGAGGGGCAGACCCCCCCTCCCCCCGGAGATCAGAAGGCAATATGGGCAGGTGTGGAGGGGTGACCATCTGTCTCACTGGAAGGAAATTCCAAATCAGTGAGATCATAGACACCTTTGAGGTAATTGTGCACTGGGCCTTAGGACCAGAGGATGGCAGAACTGAAAGGGACCTTCCAATCCAATGGGGAAACTGAAGCTCAAGAGGACAGATGACTTCCCCAAGGGCTCTTTTGACAAAGCATCATGTTTTTCCTGTGGATGGGACAGAGAAATGGATGGGTCAGGTGACTGGGAAGTTAATACAGTGGTTCAACAGTCCAATCAGATAAGACCCTTAGCCACTTTCTGATGTGAGCTTCTTACACTTTCAGATGTCCCACATTGGGTGACCAGGTTGGTATCCAGAGATTTTTACAGATGAGAACACTGGGTTCAATCTAATTCAAAGACATTGGATTTGGCTAAGTGTAAACTTTTATACTAAACTCAGTTTGGAAAAAAACATCAACATCACGAGTGCATGATGGGAAAGGCTGACTGGGTGACTATTTGTCTGCAAAAGATCTGAGGCTTTTATCTCAGAAAAAAAGGAACCAGAAACCTCATCAAAAAAACCCCCTCCCAATCCTGCAATTATAAGGACAAAACTCACTCACAAAGCAAACACACTGAGTGATAACAGAGCCCCCAAAAGCTGGTGGTTGGATTGTGTTAGAGATTAACGGGGCCCCTGACCAGGATTAAAGTGGTGATGGGCCCCTGTGCAGTCTGTCCTGGTCACATCTCACTGTGGAGCTTTGCCTTTATTTCCTGGCATGATGTTTTAGGAAGAAGCTTCCTACACAGAGGAAGAGGTAGACCTAGAGACCCAGCATATGATGTTAAATCAAAGTTTTATAGCAGATAGAAAGTTACTTCAAGGGGCAAGGCTCCTCTTCAGCCATGGGGAGATTAGAATTCAAGGGTCCTTAGGAAGAGAACTTGTATTTCATTTAATTAAAATTAAATTGAATTGAAAAAGGAGGAGATTGAGTTACCTGGTTTTCATTGTCTTTGCCTAATTGGTCTTGATTCTTATTTCCAAGGGAACATCTGGGGCCAGACTTGGCCCCCAGCCAGGATCTGTTCTGTAGAAGTTAATTATGTTGGGTGAAGTTCATGGGGAAAGTGTGCACAGATGGTCAGGAACTCCCAAGACCAGCTCCTCTGGCTGCTGGGGGCTCAGTGAAAGTTCATGAAAACAGTGACTTGGGATAGAGCATGCATGATGGATATGTGTCCATCTGCAGAGCTTTGGGGTTCACTGGGAGCAGCTGTTTGGGGTGGGGGAAGAAGGAGGAGGAATTAGAAGTAGCAAATCACCAGCCCCGCTCCTGCCCTCACACCTGGGGATGGCCTGTGGTGATGCAGCACTTCCTGAACTTGAGGGAACCTGTGTTTTCAGTTTCCTCATTCATGAAATTGGGGGTGGGGGGAGGGAAATTGTCGACACTGTTCCCTGTATACATTGTATCCTCCCTCCAGCTCTCAAAGTCATCTTCCTAAGGTGCAGATCTGATTCTATTACTGCCTTGCTCCAAAATCTTTAGTGGCTCCCTATTGCTTTTAGGATGAGATACACACTGCTTAGCCTGGCTGGCCATTACCAAACCACTGGCCTCCCTGTCCAACATTACTTCCTACCACTGCCATTCACACTCTTGTGTTCTAGAAGCTCCTTGAACTGGGTGGTCCATCTCCTACCTACGTGCATTTGCAAAGGCTGTGCCCAGGCCTGGAATGCCCTCCTTTCTCATCTGTTGTCTCTCAGAATTCTTATGTTTTTTCGAGGCTCCATTCTCTGGGAAGCCCACTCCAATCTCCCCAGTTTTCCTTGCACTGTTTATGGGCCCTGGGAGGCACAAGTCTCCTCTCTGTCTGTCAGCCTCTCCTTTGGGCTTGGGGCTGTTATATTCAGATGTGATTTGCAAGTTGAAAAACCATCACCTTTCCGAGCCAGGGCTAGATCCAAAGTTTCCTGAATTTGGGGCCAGGCCTATGCACACACAGCCACAGGCTCAGGGCTGTTGAATGTGGTTGGCCTGGTTTGGTGGGGCTGGCTAGTTTTCCATTGCTGTGCATGTCATGATATTTAAACAGGCTGAGGTCAAGCTGAAAAATTATTTATGGTTGGGGCTTAACCCAGGAGGCCCTGGGTTCAAGTCTTGCCTTGGACACCCATGGGCCCAGGTAACTCTAATTCTGAGTCACAGGGGACCTGTTGTTGTGCATCAATCCAGGGAGTTTCCTCAGGAGCCACTCTGGCTGCCTTGTACTTGGAACCAGATGCTTCATCTCCAGACCCGAGGCATTTTTACTGGCTGTTCTTGGTGCCTGGAATTCTCTCACTCCTCATCTCCCTTTCCTGGCTTCCTTCAAGTCCCAGATAAAGCCCCACGGGACAGACCTCCACTGCTGACATACCAGATAGACAGAAAACGATTGCCCTGAGAAGCCCATCCTCTGCTATACTGTGGAGCTCCAGACAAATGACTCTCTAATCACTAATTGGATATCTCCATTTATGAGGGACTCACCACCTCCCCAGTCATCTCTTTTTACTTTTGAAAAGCTCTCATTCTTAGGAAGTTTGTTTTTCTGATTTAGAGCTTACATCTCCCTCTTCAGGGCATCTCCCTCATTGCTCCTAGTCCTAACCTAGCAAAGCCAATCTTTCTTCTATATGACAGCCCTTTATATACTGGAAGACAGCTGTCAGTACCTATTAGCTGATGAGTGAACAAACACACTGCCATACTTTAACTCTTTTTTTCTTGTCCATTAAAAAAAATCCTTAGAGATCTAATTGTTAATGGTGGCATCATAGAGGAAGGCATTGTGTGATGATGGATGGAATGCTGGAATGGAAGGGAGGAGGTCTTGGATTCAAATCCTGTCTCTGGCACCTTTTAGCTAAATGACCCTGGTAAAATCATTCCCCATCTCTAAGCCTTAGTTTCCTCAGATATAACATGAGGGAGTTGATTCTTTGTCCCCAGGGGTGATGACGTTCAATATTTCTGCTTTGCTCTTGCAGCCTCTCCGCTCCTGCTCTTTGCCAACCGCCGGGACGTGAGGCTGGTGGATGCTGGAGGAGCCAAGCTGGAGTCTAGCATCGTGGTGAGTGGCCTGGAGGATGCGGCAGCAGTGGACTTCCAGTACTCCCAGGGTGTCATTTACTGGACAGATGTGAGTGAAGAAGCCATCAAGCAGACGTACTTTAACCAGTCAGGGGGTGCGGTGCAGAATGTTATCATCTCTGGCCTGGTGTCCCCCGATGGCTTGGCATGTGATTGGATCGGGAGGAAGCTTTACTGGACGGACTCAGAGACAAATCGAATAGAGGTGGCCAATCTCAATGGAACCTCGAGAAAAGTCCTTTTCTGGCAAGATCTGGACCAGCCACGGGCCATCGCCCTGGACCCTGCTCACGGGTAAGTAGTGCTCCCATTTTCTGACGGCCACCGAGCCTTAGTGGCCTCCCTTCTTGGGTTGAGATGGAAACAAAGGATGGGTGGGGAGGTGGGAATGCGCCTAGCCTGCCTGGTTTCCACTGTGGCGTCATTCTCTAGATTGAATTTGTCTTGTTTATCAGTCCATCACACACCTGCACATGTCATTTTGCTTCCAGCCATAACTTGGAGCTGGCAAGCATCTCTGCTTTGTGTAGAATGGACCTGACATCCAGGCTCTTTGAAGGGCCTTGGATACTACTTATAAAAAAGGTGGACTTTTGCAGTGTTCGCAGTACAACTGGATATACATGGAAAATGGGTAGAAATGTTGATTTTGTTTGGTGGTCTCAACCTGCAATCTCAATGATGGGACCTGTTAGTATGGAAACTCCTTCCACTAAAGTACACTGATAACTCTCTTGTAGCTTACAGTCTTCAAGTATAGCCTGTGGGCTATTGATATGTAAAGTTACTTGCCCAGGGTCAGAGTCTTTACGTTTCTGAAAAGGGACTCTGGTCTTTCTGATTTAATTCAGGTAATATATAAGAGCAGAGACTTTGTGACTTGCCCATGGTCACATAGCTAGTAATATCAATAATACATGTTAAATAATTAAATAATATATAAATAATAACTCCCTCCCTTGCCTGGAGCTCACACCTCTAATATCCTCACAACATCCTTGTGGGAGGGAGAAGTCCCAGAGTCATAGATTCAGAATTGTAAAGGACTGCAGAAATGGAGAGGCATTATTATCCCCATTTTACAGATAGCATAACTGAGTCTTAGAGAAGTGAAATGACTGACCTACAGTCATGCAGCTAGGCAGTGTTGGAGCTGATTTTGGGGCCCTACTCTGAGCCCAGCAGCACTCTTGCCCCTACGCATCTTCTCATCTGAAGTCAGGGCTCAAATGAGGAAGTTAACAAAAGATGAGTTCCTTAGTAAGTCTAGGAGAAAAATACCCTGGTCTTTTTTTTTTTTCAAATCAATTGCTTTATTAACTTCTGCTTTACATCATTCATTTCCGCCAGATTTTGAGTTACAAATTTTCTCCCCGTTTTTCCCCCTACTCACCACCCAAAAATAGTGATCCCACTGGATATCCCCTCCTCCAATCTGCTCTCTCCCATATCTTCTCCCATAACCCCTTCTACTTTCCAGTAGGGCATGGTGGATCTCTATGCCCCAGTGCCTGTACATCTTATTTCCCAGTTACATGTAAATAAATAATAATAATAATAATGATATATATATATAAACATTTGATTTTAAAACTTTGAATTCCAAATTCATTCCCTTCCTCCCTTGTCACTCACCCTTACTGGGAAGATAAGCAATTCAGTATAGGCTGTACATGTGTAGCTATGCAAAACATTTCCATAGTGAATATATTGTAAAAGACTGACTATATATCCCTCACTCCTATCCCACCTCCCACTTGTTCTATTCTCTATTTTGATCCTGTCCCTTTTCAATAGTGGGTGCTTCCAACTTCCTTCCCCCCCAACCTGCCCTCCCTTCCATCATCCCCTCTCTCATACCCTTTCCCCCCTACTCTCCTATAGGGTGAGATACCCCATTTAGTGTGTATGTCATTCCCTTCCTAGGCCAAATTCAATGAGAATAAGGTTGACCCATTCCCTTTTGCCTTCCTGTTCTTCCCCTCCATTGTACCCATTTTCCCTTGCCTCTTCTATATGAGATAATTTACCCCATTCTGTCTCTCCCCATCTCCTCTCATTATATTCCTCTCTCTCACCTCTTAATTTCACCTTTTAAGTATCATCCCTTCCTATTAAATTGGTCCTGTGCCCTCTATCTATGTATACCTATAAACATATATATGCACATTCACATATGTATTCATATGCCTTTTTTTCCCTACAACTATTTTCATACTGAGAAAAAAGTTTCATCAGTTATAATTTTTGTTTTTTCATGTAGGAATGTAAATAGTTCAAGTTTGATAAGTTCCTTTTAATTTCTTTTCCCTGATTACCTTCTTAAGCTTCTCTTGCTTCTTGTATCTCAATGTCAAATTTTCTATTCAACTCTGGTTTTTTCATCAAGAATATTTGAAAGTCGGGGAGGCTAGGTGGTGCAAGTGAGTAAGAGCGCCGGCCTTGGAGTTGGGATGACCAGAGATTGAAACCGGCCTCAGAAAATGAGCACCCACACATAAATAATGACTGGCCGTGTAACCTTGAGCAAGTTACTTAACCCTAATTGATTTAAAAAAAAAAAAAAAGAATATTTGAAAGTCTTCTATTCTACTGAATGACCATATTTTCCCCTGAAACATGATACTGAGTTTTGCTGGATAGGTGATTCTTGGTTTTAATCCCAGCTCCTTTGCCCTCCAGAATATCATATTCCATGCCCATCGATCCCTCAAGTGTAGAAGCTGCCAGATCCTGTGTTATCCTGATTGTGTTTCCACAATATTGAAATTGTTTCTTCCTGGATGCTTGTAAATTCTCTCCTTGATCTGGGAATTTTGGAACCTGGCTATAATATTCCTAGGAGTTTTCTTTTTAGGATCTTTTTCAGAAGGTGATTGGTGGATTCTTTCAACCTCTATTTTGCCCTCTGGTTCTAAAACATCAGGGCAGTTTTCCTTGAGAATTTCTTGAAGGGTGATTTCTAGGTTCTTTTTTTGATCATGGCTTTCAGGTATTCCAATAATTTTTAAATGATCTCTCCTGGATCTATTTTCCAGGTCAGTGGTTTTTCCAATGAGATATTTCACATTGCCTTCTATTCTTTCATTTGTTTGGATCTGTTTAACAGCATCTGGATTTCTCATAAAGTCACTAGCTTCCCTTTGCTCCAATCTAACTCTGAAGGAATGATTCTCTTCAGTGAGCTTTTGATATTCTTTTTCCATCTGGCAAATTTGGCTTTTTAAGGCATTCTTCTCCTCATTGCCTTTTTGAGCCCCTTTCGCCATTTGCGTTAGTCTATTTTTTAAGGTGTTATTTTCTTCAGTAAGGTTTTCAACTCTCATTTCATAATTTTTTTGCATCGTTCTCATTTCTCTTCCCAATTTTTCTCCACTTCTCTTATTTGCTTCTTAAGGTCCTCTATGGCCTGTAACCAGCTCATATTTCACTTTGAAGCTTTTGGTGCAGGAGTTATGACTTCACTGTCTTCCTCCTGTTCCATGCTTTGATCCTTTTTGTCCCTAAAATAGGAGTGTAAAGTTGGGTTGCTCTGTTTCCTTTGCTTCCCTCGTTTGCTCATGTTGCCACTCAATTACTTGACCTTTGGGCTTTTTGCCACAGTAGGACTGTGCTACCAGACAGGGGAGCTTTGTACCAAATGCTTGGATTTTCTCAGCTGCTGGAGGTATTAGTTGGGTGCCCTCTCTGAAGCCTCCACATGCTCTGGCAAGCTGGTCACACACCCCAGGACCTCCACTCTAGATTGGATTCCAGATCCAAGAAGGTTAAAGCAAGAGCGATTACCGCTCAGACTGGTCACTTGGTGCCTCTACAATCTGCAGGCCAGGAGCTGAAGCAGCCACATGTGGCTATGGCTGCAGCGTAGTGTCACCTCACCAGCTACTCCTCCCTGGGGGAAAAAGCCAATGCACTCCCAACTACTGGATCCCAAAGACCACACTGCACTGACCTCTAACTTTGTCCTTAGCATCTATGTGTTAATAATTCTGGAAACCACCACAGCTGCTGGTGATCTGAAGTCCCTCCAGCTGGTGGCTGGTCAGGCCACCCTGGGACTAAAACCTCTGGCTGGGCTCGGCTCCCAGAACTCTGTGCTGGCTGCCACTGCAAGCCTGCCGGGCTCTCCTCTGTGGGAGGTGTGTCATTTTGTGGGTTCTCTGTGTCATTTTGTGGGTTCTGTAGCTCCAGAGTTTCTTCAGAGTCACCTTTTACATAACTGGGGGAGGTTAATACCCTGGTCTTTAAAAGAGAAAATAGAGACTCCTCTATGCACCTCATGGGGAGCACTCAGGTGGCTCAGTGTCCTCATTTGGAGGAGAGAGAACCAAGGCTGCGATCTGGGAAGGGCCATCCTCATTCCCACGGCTACTTCCCAAAGTTTGAGTTATGTGCAAGGTTCAGTGCTAGATCAGGGGTCACACAGGCTTCCCTGAGAGCCAGGCACAGTTGTGTTCTCTAGAAGGAGTGGTGAGGGCTCAGGCCTGAAGCTGGAGGTGCCCCACTGAGATCACACTCCTGCTAAGGAGCCAGGACCAGGGATTCCATTTAGTCTCTGTTGCTGTATCTCTGCCTGGAGGCAGGCTGCTGGAGTTCAGCAGCACTGCTGAGGAAGGGCTCCGCCTCCCAGGGTGACTACTTTTGAAGGACAAGGCTTCTTTGGATGCATGAATCCCACTAAATGTGTGCAGTTCATTTTACAGTGTATCTCTTTCTGCTCTGCTCTTAATTGGGGAGCAGGTCTTCCAGACTAGCCTGGGAGCTCCTCAGGGATGGAGAATGGGTCTTCTTTGTCTTTGCTGAGCCCTTACCCTTTCCTAGTGTGGAGCGGTCCTGAGCCCTTGTCAGATATAGCGGTTATGGCGATGAGAGTCAGGATAGGGCAGGGGAGACCTGGGTCCAAGTGCCTCCTTTGACTGTGCTAATTGTGTGACTGTAAACATTATTTCTGGCCCCCATGTCTTCCTAGAATCATTGATTAAATCAATATGGGCCATTGGAAGGCTTCCTTTTCCATCCTCTTTATTTTACAGAGGTTAAAGAGGTTGAGTGTAAAGCCCACAAGTGACAGAGCTTGGATTTAAACCAGGTCCTCAGACTCCAGCAGCTTCCTTCCTGCCCACTGCCCCACACTTCCTTAGCTCTCAAATGATGGTGGTGATGGTGATGGGACTGAGGATGATGATGGTGGGGGGGGGTGAGGATGATGATGGTGATGACGATGAGGATGAGTGGACTTTTCAGACATTAAGACATTTGAGCCTCACAGTAATTCTATGAGGTAGGCAATATTATTTCCCCCATTCTCCAGCAAAAGAAACTAAGGGTTGGAGACAGTAGGTGACTTGCTGGCGGTCAAACAGCTAGTAAGTTCTGGAGGTAAATTTTCAGTCCACGTCTTCCTGACCCCAAGTTGAATGTTCTACCCACTAAGCCATGGCAGTGCCTACAAAGTGCTTTGTACTTCAGTGTTCTGAATGTTATGGTTTTGGGGCAGCCCCACTCTCCCAAGGCTCTTTCTTTAGGTTTTGGCTGATTTGTTTAGCCCACCTGGTGAGGATGATTCTCCAGAATAGTAACCATGAAGCCATAACTCCATTCTCTTGGGGTCCTAGAGATGACCCAGGTGTGAAGGAAACATTCATAATACTTAACACTGTAGCTTCTGAGCATCCACCAGCATGCTTCCCATTTGCACAGATCAATCACAATAATCCCGGGGACTCTTAAACATAAAACATTTACTAAACATGGAGGCAAAAGCAACATTTACTCAGTAAGAGGCAAAAACAGGGTTAAGAAAAATCTAACAGCTCTTAAACCTCAGTCACATTTTCTCTCCAATGCACACAATATCCATGGGGAAGGGAGCACACACAGTCAAGAGGCATGGAAATGGGGGAAACATTCCTGGCAAGGAATGACTCTGGACTGCTGACTTTGATGTCCTTGATCTCTTTAGGGAACCATCTGCACTATTAGTGACTTGCTGGGATGTCAGCCTGCTGAAGTCAGTGTCTTTTAACACACAGCCACCCTTGGCAGTACACTGAGTGTTACACTTTTTCAGTGATAAGCAGTTGCCTTAAGCCTGAAAACTGTCAAGCTCTTCAGATCTGCTCTGGGCCTCTGAGAAGTTTCTCCCACTCAAAGAAACAGCAAAGGAGTCTTCTTTTTCCATTAATCTCAGCAAATTCATGCCTCTGCTCCAACCAGCACAGCTCATAGCAGAGTAAAGCTTGTCTTTCCTTCTCAATTTCTCCCTCTCAAACCAGAGAGGATGAGAAAGGGTGGCAGAAACAAACCCTTTAGAGATTTCTTTCCCTCTGACTATAGATGTTGTCTCCAGCCAGTCAACTATCTATCAGTAAAGCAATACTTCTTTTCCCATCCCTATGGCTTCCAGAAAAGTATCTGCAGAGCCTGCCTGTCAGTCCTCTGGGGCCAAGCAGAACAAATCTAATTTCTTTTCTATGTCTTTCATTTATGTAAAGACTGCTAGCATATCCCCTTCTTTTCTCCAGGCTCAGCATTCCCAGTTTGCTTCCTTTACTGTGGCATGGCATAAAAGGTACACATACTGCTCTCCTACTCAGAAAGTTTCCAGTGCAATGTGCCCTCACTTTGTGTCATGGGGATTCACGGTCATGGTTTGGGTTTTCTGGGTAGTGTCAGGATTAAAGCAGCCAAGCTGCGGGAAATCACCACTAGACATTAACATGGGGAGGCCGTCTCCTGAAATCCCAGCACTCCTCACTGTGATTACCGTCCACAGCCTTCTCCTGGTGCTCTTTAAGTCATACCTGGTTTTTAAAAGGAATTATTTCCTGGAATGTCTGCAGCTGCATTTTTCTGAGTCCTTAGGAGATAGAAATGTTTTCCCAGGGAAACCAGTCTCTAGGGATTCTTTGCATGAAGTCTTATACAGATCAGAAAGTTGGCTGCTTAAAAACTTTTTTTAACATTTTTATGGTAATTTTTATATCATCATGTTTATATTCCTCTTTACTCCCCTACCCATGAGCCATCCTTTGTAGTGAAGATGGAAAAAGAGAGGGAAAAAAGGAATTCAGCAACACCAACCAATGCCTGACAGTATATACACTATTCCATAGCCACAGTCCCCCACCTCTGTGGTGGAGAGGGGAGGGTTGTACATTCTCTCAGCTAAGTTGGTTGTTTATTTGGAGATAGGAAAATACAAGAGGATAAGGGCTTTGTGGTAGCCATTCAACACGGGATTCTCGCCACTCAAGTGTCCTGGCACTGCCTACTACAACAGTGTAACTGACTGGCTTTCTGATGCAGCTCACCACCTCTCAGAGCTTGCCTGGGCCATTCTGGCTCCAGCGTGCATTGCTGGGCATTTAGAAGGACTGTGTGTGTAGTGGGACAGGGGAGCAGGGGCATGATTGAACGGAAATGAGATGGCTTGAATAATTCCCTCTAGATTCAGATTTTCTAAGACCAGAATAGCTCAGGCCCGTGTGTTGCTCCAAACCCAGATAAATAAGTGAGAATCCTCCAGACTGATCCATCTTTTCCTGTAGAAATAAAACTCTCCCAAATACCAGCATCCCCACATACCCATTGATGGTGTTTGTGTCCTGCTTAGAGGCCCCTTTAGCTTGGTTCTGTCTTTGGGAAATGGAGGCAATATCACTTCAAAGTCTAACCCTTTTACATGTGCATGGTACATCACTGCCCTTTAAATTTTGACTAGGGACTTTACTTTTCAAGCTGTTTGGGGTTAATTTTTTAAAACATGAGTCATGGGCTTCTGAAGTCTGACGTCTCAAAAGTTGCCTTTGCAGGACTGATGAATGATTTGTACCTCTGAGGTTTGAGAAATTTTATCTGGCCTTACTGGGTGGTAACTTCAATCCTCATAGCTCTGGCGCCGTGGGGGAAGGAGCCTTTGATTTCAAATCCTGGTGCTGTTTTTGAATCATTTCTGCTCTTTGAAATGGGGCCATTGAGATTTTTGGGATAAGTGAAATGCTTGAAGAATCTTTGATTCTCCCCTCTCTAATTGTCTCTAAAATCTTCTGATTGCATATTCAGATCATGTCAGGAGCTGAGTTGGTGCAGTGAAAAGAACATGGGATTTGGGGTCAGAGGCAGGGCCTGGGTTCAAATACTGGTCGTCCTCCATGACCTCTGTGATTTAGGACAAGAATCTTCCTTTCTCTGGGTTGCAATTTTCTCAACTGGAAAATGAAGGGGTTGGGCAAGATGGCCTCCAAAGACCTTCTAGGTCTTGATGGATGATCCTGGGATCTGAGTTTGGGAAAGACCTTGGAATACTCCTTTGGCCCCACAGCCATGAAATCTGTGTCTTAGCAGGCAGCTTTTTCATGGCTTTGCTGAGGCAGGCACAGTAAATTACAGGCAGTAAGCAATTTGACATGACAGAATAGGTCTTTACCCATGTATTAAAAGGAATGGCCATTGATTGATTGAGTTAAGTACAGTGACAGTTAAGCTGTTCAAAGCATGTTCCCCATGGCATCCATGCAGGGGAAGGGAGTGTGATAATTGTCATTCTTATTTTAATAGATGGGAAATGGAGACCCAGAGAGATTGAAGAGTGGACTCAGGAAGGCCTGAGTTCAAACCCTGCCCTGCCCAGTAACGAGCTGTGTGATCCTGGCCAAATTGCCAAACCTCTCTGTGCTTCAGTTCTTTATCTCTATCATGAGGGGTCAGAATTATATTGCCTTGAAGGTCCCTTCCGTGTTCAGATCTATGATCCCATGAGGTTATTGACTTACTCATGGTCACACAGTCATTATTTATCAGAGCCTGGACTTCAACCTGGGTCTGGCTGTCTCAAGCTTTTCTCCCCTCCTCCCCAGTCCCAGAATGTCAGATCTGAAAAGAACCCTGGGAGCCTTGGAATCTGACTCCTTTCAGAATTCTAAGGACTCCTTCAACAATAGCCTGGACCAGAGGCTGTCTTTCAGTGATGGGGAACTCCCCAGGTAGTCCGGTCCCTTTGGGCTAGCTGTGGTCATGAGGTTTTCTCTACATGTGGCTGAAAACTGCTGATCTACATGTCCCTCCCCTTGTTCCTTGTCCCTTGTTCCACCTTCTGAGTCTGAGCAGAGCCGGGCTAACCATCATCCCTTCCCGTTTTCCAGGGCTCTATGAAAATCATGTGTTAATGGCAGGCTTGTCCACTGCTGAGGGGGCCTCTCTCTTTTAGTGCAAAAAATCTGAAGGTGACAGATATTTTTCTAATTAAAAATAAATTTACTGTAAAAAAATAGCTGCATGGCCTTGGACCAGTCATTTCTTTTCTGTGGGCCTCTGTGTACAGCAACAATGTCGAACTAGTCCATCCCTTGGGATCAGTCCCAGCTTGGAATTGGACAGTGGTTGGTACAGTCGGGGGTGGGGGGGGCTGAGGGGGGAGCACGGGGCCTGCCTGCCTAAGTAAGCTCTCCTCTTGTCTGGCCTTGGCGCTTCTGCTCACTTCTCTGCTTTCTGACATCTAGCGGGATCTTATCGAGTCTCGTGCACACAAAAACCCCATTCACAGGGACTTTCTGTAGGGAGCTTGAGGAAAAAGAGCGCTGGGCCAGGTCCTTGGGATGGAATCCTCACAAGAGTTAGAGCTAGAAGCCGTATAGCTGGTGTTTGAGAGCACTTTACAGAGGTTCTCATTTGATCACTCTTGTGAACTATGCACTGTTTGTTACCACTGAATTTACAGATGAGGAAACTGAGTCACATAGAGGTTAAGTGACTCACCTAGAGTCACAGAGCTCGAGAGTGTCTGAGGCAGGATTTTAACTCAGGTCTTTTCCTGACTCCAAGTCTAACACTCTTGATTTCTCCCCCCAGCTACCCAAAAGATCCTTTTCCTCTTGACGTTTGGTAGGTAGGCTGGAAGCACTTAGCCAGTGCAGTATGCTCCTGTATGAGAAATCACACCTTGCCTGAGGGGCACCACCTATCCTGACCTGCACACCTCAGCCCGCCTCCCCCTGCACCTCACATCTGGGCACAGGCTGCTTCCCGCTCCCAGCCCAGCTCCTTACCAACCTACCATGCTGATGTGCAAAGCTGCTGGCCCTTCTCAGGACGGGGCTGGGAGGGGGCTTGGGACTGTGTTGGGAATCTGTCCCACCTAAGCACCTGCCTCAGCCCCCTAACAGGGGCTCTGTGAAAAGAGGAGGGGGCAGGACAGGAGAGCATGCAGCTTCCTCCTTCCCCTCTTCTCTTGCTGTCTAGGACTCAACCTCCACTCTCCCCTCTCCCCATCACCCCATCCCCCCATCCCCATCCCTCAGTCTAGTTGTTAGAAAGTCATGTGGATTCTCCCTCCTCAGCCTTCTTAGAACCCACCCCTTTCTCTTTGGTTGAGAGGCAGCTATGTGGCCATATGATAGTCAAGAAGAGCAGGATTCAAATTCTACCTTGGCTATGGGACTCTAGGCAAATCACTTCACTGCTGTTTGCCTCAGTTTCCCTGTCTGTAAAATGGGGATGTGGTGAGGGCAAAGTGAGATAATATTTGTAAAGTACTCTGCAAACCTTCAAGTGTTGTATAAATGCTATTATTATTAGTCAGGGAGGAGGGAAACCCAGATGTGGGGCCTGGGTAAAGTGGATGATGACCAGCCCCTGCCTTGGGTGACACCATCTCAAGCTCCTGTAATGGTAATGGGAATTTGAAGACCTTCCCTGCCCCTTAATAAGCCTAAGTTGGACTTGAGGAACTTCCCTGATTTGAAAATAGACTGCATGTGCTCACATGGAGCCTGTGGTGGGAAGAGTTTGCTGAAGGGTGGAACAGAGGCCACAGGAGGAGCCTGCTTGAGGAGGCTCGTTTGGCAGGGATGCACAACTTTTGTTACTTTGTAGCCAAGTAGGTCGGGAGGATTGTGATGTTCTCTGACCCTGGAGAAGGATACTGGGGCTCACTTTGGGAATAGTTGTTTGATTTGGCCAGATGAGAATCTGGGCATCCTGGAGCCTCCTGGCTTTGAAAACCCAGATGTTGGTGTTTCACTCTCTGGTGACTAACTGTATGTATGCAATAGTCAGCTCGAAGACCTGTCTGTTGGTCTGCTGAATTGTGTTATTTTCTCTGTCTGTATTTTTGTCTGCTTGTAACTTCTGTTTGTATTCTCTGAAGTTCAGGGTGCTGACTTTTCCCCCAGAATTAGGTAAATGATATGTGTTTGATTGATTAAAGTAAGATTATTAACCCATTTTGAGCTGCTTTCCTTTAGAAAAGCAGATCAAAGAACCTGTGCTAGCAACTATCCTGGATATGCTAGGGTGCTTGCTGCTATAGCTTCATTTAGGCATCAGCTTCTATCTGAAGCCTTCCCAGGACCCCTTCGGTTGTAAGGGCCTGGCACTGTCCTGGTCTTCCTTGAACTGTGAATATTTTGTTCCTTTCCAGTAGAATGCCAGTTTCTTGAAGGCAGGGAAGGTTTTGTTTTTGTCCCACTGGCACACAGGGCCTGGCGACTAGTAGGTACATATGAATGTGCGTTCTGGCTCAGTATCCTTGGGAGAGAACAGTGTTCCCAAAGCCAAGGTCAGGGAGGGGTGGAGCTCCCACAACCTCTTCCTCCAGGGGGCCTTCCATGATCTCCCCAAGCCTGCCACACCGATAATGCCCTTCCCTATCAGGGCATCCAGGGCCTCTTTTCCAGCCCTCAAATACCTTTCCCATCTCCTCTTCTGTGTTTCTGCCATGTATTCATGTTAGCTCAGCCAGGGAAGGCACCATGTCTCAGCTAACACTGGCCTTTCCCCCCAGTACTTTGTACCTAGGAGGCATTTAATAAATCTCTGTGGCTCTTTGCAGAAGGCGGGGTGTGGTCAGCAGAGCCAGCTGTCCACAGGAGGGGAACTCCTCGGTTGGGCCTCCCTGGAGCTGTGTCTCTGGGACAGGGGAGGGGGCAGGGAGGCTTCCTTCTCACCCATGACAGAAAATACCCAAGAACTTAGTAAAGTGGGAAAGTGGTCTTTTGCCATTAAACTTTTGCACACACGGAGAACTTTCCGAGCCTCCTGCCAAAGCAAATACATTAGAGTCTCATTCCTGTAATGTTCTCCCGTCCCTTCCCGAGACCTGGTAAGAGCTGAGGCCTACTTTGGCTGAGGCTGTCCCCGGGGCAAGAGATTTCAGGGCAGAAATTCCCTCTTTCTTGAAAGCAATAAAGATATGTCTCTTTTCTGTCCCTTCTGGTTCTCCTTCACTCTCCTGGCCTCACCCACAGCCTTGGACCACTGTCCATGAGCTGTCAGCGGGTCAGTCTGGATTGGTAACATGAAACGTTTGTGCTGGAGGGCCCCAGTAAGAACAAAACATGCCCTGATTTCAGAAAATCTAATCCTGACCCATGTTGGGTTTCCTCTCTTTGGCAATTTCCTTCCCTCCTGCATGTTTGCTGTTGTTGGGAGAGTGCAGGGGGAGGGAATGGATCTCAGTTCATAGAGATCAAGTTGGAATTCCCTTAGGGACCATCTAGTCCAGCCTTCCCATTTCACAGATGAGTATATTGAGGCCCAGAGGTGATGTGACTTGCCCAGGGGAAGGGGGAAAAGTTCTATTGAACTGTTGAGGCTTCTCAGGCGGGAGCCCCTTTCTCTTGCTCCCTGAATCATAGCATGTTGCCCATTACCAAACATTTGCTAAGCCCTGTGGGTGCTCAGTGATGTATAGAAGGCATATGCAGGATAATCCTGCCTTCCTGGAGCTTGGAGTCTCATTGGGCATTAGGAACAGACAGTAAAGGATCCTGGGAGATCTGTGCCCTTTCAGTGGTGAGATCAGTAAGTGAGTTCTGATCTCTGGGGAGGAAGCCAATGTTATGACCTGGGGTGGGGGCTCTGGGAAGGCTGGGAGGAGAAAAGGAGGGACTCACTGGGATCGCAGGATCTGTGAAGAAACCTTTTGTAGTTGTTTAGTCGTGTCCAATGCTCCACAACCCTGTTTGGAGTTTTCTTGGCAAAGACTCTGGAGGACTTTGCCATTTCCTTCTCCAGCTCATTTTACAGATGAGGAAACTGAGGCAAATAGGGTCAAGTGACTTGCCCAGGGTCACACAGCCAGTAAGTATCTGAGACTGGATTTGACTCTAGACCCAGTGCTCTATCCTTTGTACCATCTACTGCTCCAGAAGAGACCTTAGTGGCCATTTAGTCTGACTTCTTTTATTTCATTTATTTTTAAAAATAAGCTTTATTAGCACATTTTGTCTTTATATACCAGTCCTTTCTGAAAATACACCCTCCCCCTCCCCTTATCTCTCCAGATGAGTCCTTTCTACTAGCAACAAAAAACAGGTTAGCAAAATTATGAACTGCAGTCACCTCTCCTACCTGGGAAGATGACCATCAAGGCCAGTAATCTGCCACCTCATGGTGAGAAGAGGAAGGTCTATGTCTTTTGTTGTCTGCAATCTGGGACCTCTCACGAGATCGTAGCCTGGGAGGCTCTCTGCTGCATTGACTTGTAGTAGTCTTTGGATACGTTGTTTCTTCTTTTCTTGGTTCTACTTACTTCTCCCTGCATCAGCTCATGCACTCTTCCCCTGATTCTCTGATTGCCTTATAGTCACGCTTCTGTCATTTTACAGGTAAAGAAACTGAGGCTGAGAGAGATTAAGCCCCTTGCCCTACCATTCTCTTCTGCTCACCAGGGGTGTGCTCAGTACAGGTGTATCTCGGAGATATTACAGATTTAGCTCCAGATCAATAAAGCAGCCATTGCAATGAAGCAAGTCACATGATTTTCTAGTTTCCTAGTACATATCAAAGTTATATTTACACTATGCTGTAGTTTCTTCAATATGCAACAATATTATGTATAAAAAACAGTGTACATACCATAATTAAAAATACTTTCTTGCTAAAAATGCTAACCATCATCTAAGCCTTCCAAGAGTTACATCCTTTTTGCTGGGGGAGAGTATTGTCCTGATGTCAATGGCTGCTGACTGATGGAGGGAGGGGTGGCTGCTGAAGGCTGGGGTGGCTGTGGCAGTTTCTTAAAATAAGGCAACAGTCAAGGGTGCTGCATCGATTGACTCTTCCTTTCATGAAAGATTTCTCTTGAGCACGCAATGTTGTTTGATCGCATTTCACCCCCAGGAGAACTTCTTTCAAAATTGGGGTCAGTCCTTTCCAACCCTCCCACTGCTTTACCTACTAAGTTTCTGTAATAGTCTTCAATATTGTTGTGTCTCTGGGAATAGGAAGGCCCGGGGACAGGGGAGAGATGGGTAATGGTTGTTTCGGAGCAGTCAGAACACACACATTTACAGTGTCTTCTGTGGGCGTGGTTTGTGGCATCCCCAAAGAAGGACAACAGTAACATCACAGACCACAGATCCCAGATCAGCAGAGCAGGCAGAACAGTAATGACAATGTGGAAGATTGTGAGAATGACCAGAATGGGGCACAGACATGATGGGAGCACATGGCGCTGACAGACTTGCTCCGTGCAGGGGAGCCATAAACCTTCAATGTGTAAGAGCCTCTCCACGCCTTTCCCCCTCCCCCAAATCTGTGAAGTGCAATACAGCAAAGCTCAGTAAAATGAGCTGTCCCTCTATTGCCTTGTGCATCTGCCTTTAATTCTGTTCCACAAGCCACTACCTTTAGATGGATGCTGGGAGTGGAGTCAGAAAAGTCTGGATTCAAATCCTGCCCCTGCCATGTACTAGCTAAGTATCCCTGGGCAAGTCACTGAACTTCCCTGAGGTTCAGTTTCTTTTTCTGTAGAAGGGGACACTAGCACCTACCTCACACAGAGAGTGTGAGGCTTCACGCAGATGGAAGGCACTTAGAAGCCTCAGCCATTATGATGCATGAGGTGGGGGTTTGGAAAGAGAAGCCTGAGTACTCAGAGAAGTCCTGAGAAGTGGGGTTCCATTTGAACCACCTCATTTTTAGAGGGCCATGGTTTAAGGACATTGATGGGCTGTACAGCTACCGAAGAAGGTCACTCTAGCATGGGGAAAGGCCTGCCTTTCACACCACACTTAGGAGCATCGGTTGGAAATGGGAATTCTTAGCTTGGGGAGGAGAAGGCTGAGGCAGGGAGGAACTCATGAGATCTATCTCCAAGTAAATGAAAGGCTGACACATAGAAGAGGGATTTTATTTTTTCTGCTTGGCTCCAAGGGCAGAACTAAGAACAATGGGGTAGAAGAGGGGCAAATAGATGCTTGATGTCAGAAAACCCTTCCCAGCAATGAAAGGTATCCCTGAGTGGAATGTCCTTCCTGGAGTGGTGATGGCTTCCCCTTTGATGCAGGTTTTCAGGCAAGGCCCAGATGACCTCGTTGGGAGGTCCTAGAGGCCATTCTTGGTCAGTACAGGCTGACCTCAGTGGCCTCTGAGCTCTCATCCAGCTCTGGAATTCTGTGCTGATTTGAGGATGTGACAGACCCAAAATAGAGACAGTGCATCATCATAGAATGGGCCCTAGATTTGGGATTTGCCTCAGTGGGGGTCTATTCTAATGCTGTGGCTGATCATCTTTGTGGCTTTGGACAGGTGGGTCCTTGTTCTGCCTCAGTTCCCCATCTGCCCAGTGAGAGGACTGGAGCAGATGATCCCTCTCCAAGGTCTCTTTTCTGATGGTGTCAGAGGAGGTCCCGGGTAGCTCCGAGATGCTAAGAACTTGTCATCTCTGAGAAGTCAGCAGGCATTTTATTAAGTAGCTGCTATGTTACAGGTAGCAGCTGTGCTGGGGATACAGAGACAAAAACAAAAGGGACCCTGCCCTCAGGGAGATTGCATTCTATGAGGGGAAATAGTACTTACCATGTTTGTCTAAGTAGGTACAAGATATTTACAAGTTTGCACACGGGAAGCTACATTCCCCCAGGACCCTTAACATCGCTGGTGTTCCTGCTGCAAGCAGATGCATTCCATTGTGAGTGGCAACCCCTGTAGCATGTGGGAAGCTTCCAGAAGGCTTCCTAGGCTGCCTGGCTTCCTCCTTCTCTAGTGCTCTTTTGTCTGGCCCCGGGGAAAGTGAGAGTAGTCCTGGCAATGGGGGATAGGAGGCCAGGAGGGTCCCTTTTCCAAGTTGTGCATGAGGACTTGCTTGGCCTGGAAACTGCTGCAAGTTCATCATCCAGCTCCTGGGGCTACCCTCTGGGGCTGAGGGGCTCTGGGGCCCTCTTTGAGGCCGGAGTTCACTTTGCACACCCTTCACCAGCCAGAGTGTGGGCCTGGGCCAGAACCTGGGTTGGCCCTGAGCTTGAGCTGCTCCTACTCCCAGGTTCAAATCAACAACAGGGTGAAATCTAAGCCTCTCCTCCCAACTCAAAATGCCAAGGCCCCCAAATAGCTCCAGACCTGGGCAGTTTACAAAGTGCCACCAGGAAGACTGCCTTCGGAAGTCGCCCTTCCTCCATGCCATCTGCCTGGCCTGGCCCACTCTGCTGGGCAGATGGGTTCTGAATTGTGGTCCTGCCTGGTTCTGAGGCTCCTGCTAAAGGGAACCCACAGGCTTCTGTTATGCAACAGGGGCCAAAGGAATGTGAGTTATGTCAGAGCCAGAGTCCAGGGAGCTTGCGTTTTTCTGGTCTCGGCTTGGCTTGAACGTTCCTGTCCCTGTCCCCATATTGGGCCTCCTGTCTTGGCAGAAGAAGCTGTCTTCCAGCTTCACATCCAGGCTTCCTGGGAAGAGAAGCAGACTGGTGGGATGGGATGAAGCAGAAGTTCTACTTTGGAGAACAAGGCCTGACGCTCAGAGCAGCAGAGCCCTCCAAGGCCACCCAGCCCCGCCCCCATTTTGTAGATCAGGAAATAGCAGCCCAGAAGGGGAAAGGGCTAGCCTGAGGTCACACAGCTCCGAAGTAGCAGAAGTAGATTTGGACCCAGATGTTCTGGCAGGAAGTCCTACGTCTCCTACTTTCCTGGCCTGCTTCTCTTTTGCCTGGCACCACAACTGTCACAGCTGGGGGTCCTCGGGCCAGTCTGTGGCCAAGCAGGCCTCTCCTCCACTGTAGACTATCCCCAAAGAGCAGTTAGTCAGCAAGGACACCTACTATGTGCCAGTCACTCTGCTTAGCGTGCAAACCCAGGCTTGTCCTCAAGGAGCTCATAGTCTAAGGGTAAGTGGGCACACGGTCTCTGGTCAGAAGCCCAGGTGAATCAGTCCCCTCCCAGGGCAGCCCATTCTACTTGGGGAAGGGCCTCACTATGAGGAAGTTCTTTGCTGCTCCAGCTTCCTTATTTCCCCCTCTAGGGACAAGCAGAATTGTCTCTTCCCTTTTCTAGGGAGACCCCAGGGTCAGAGGGCAGGGCTGCTGTACTCCTCCAGTGCTGAGCGGGTCAGTTCATTCCCGTGGGCCTCAGTATTCTTTTCTGTAAAATAAGGGAGTTGAGCTAGACAGCCTGTTGAGGTCCCTTCCACCCCATGATCTTTAATCTCTCTGGGCCTCAGTCTTCCCATTTGTCAAATGAAGGATTGGACTGGATGGCTTCTGAGGTATCTTTAGCCCTCATTCAGCTACGTGGTGCAGTTGACAGAGGTGGACTGAAGTCAGGTAGATCTGAGCTCCAGTCTGGCCTCAGGTATTTACTAGCTGTGTGACCCTCGGGAAGTCACTTGACTTCTGCCTGCTTCAGTTTCCTCAGCTGTAAAATGGGGACAATAAGAGCCCTTCCCTCCTAGGGTTGTTGTAAGGGGATGTCTGTGAGCCCTGAGTGTAGCGCCTGGCACACTGTGTCTGGCCCTTCATGACTATTCGGGGTTTTCTTGGCAGAGATGCTGGAGTGTTTATTTGACAGATGAGGAAACTGAGGCAAACAGGGTGAAGTGACTTGCCCAGGGTCACACAGCTAGTGTCTAAGGCCAGATTTGAAGTTGTCTTCCTGCCTCCAGGCCTGGTGTTCTGTCCACTGCGGTGCCACCTCGCTGCCCACCTGGCACACAGTAGTCGCTGAATAAATGCTTGTTGCTCCCTCCCTCTATCTGTGATCATGTCTCCTTTCATTTACTCAAGGAGAACTGTCGCCTTTATTTTGTATGTGTCCTGTTCCTTGGGTTCACAGCAGGCTCCTGCATGGCAGGGAATGGCTTCATGTCTCATTTTTATGTCTGCAGAGCCTTAGTGACACCCTCTTTCCTCAAGGATAAAACACCAGCTTCTGGTTTGGGTGCTGAAAACCTGTCTCAATCTGACTGGGCCCCTGTTCCAGCTTCTAACCTAGCCTCCGAGCCTTAATGCGCACTGCCTCCTTGTTCCTTCCACATGCCTTTCCATCTTCTTCCCTTTACCCAGAGCCTGGCACACAGTAGGTGCCACAGTAGGTGGACTGATGGATTGATTCCCTGCCTAACCAACCCATCTTCCACTTCCTTCCCTTCATCTCTTGGAATTACACCTCCCTCCCCTCTTTTAAGACTCCGTTCCAAAGCCACCTCTTTCAAGAGATGTTCCTGGAATTCCCTGATTACTAATATCCCCCCTACCAAAGTACTTTGTATTTCTTTTTTCTGATTTCCATATTATCTGTATGTTGCATGCTGCATCCCCTCAATAGAATGTAAGCTCCCAGAGAGCAGGATTGGTCTCTTTGTTTTTGTATCTCTAGTGCCCAGCATCGCATCGTGTCTGGCACACAGCGGGTACCTTTAAAATACTTAAAGATTATATTCCTCACTGGTGACCCTACTAAGTGCCAGGCAGGAGCACAGGACCTGACCATGGTGCTGATCCTCTTCTCCTCTGTTGGGACCTTCCAGAGCTCTGTCTTCAATCTCTGTGCCACCTTCCAGGCTTTCTTAGTGTGAGGCTGCTTTCTGGTGTGCAGGTTGGACAGTTGGGGGTGTGTTGTCCCACAACTGACCCAGAAATGAACAAGATATTGGAAATTCCCAGAGTAATGCTAGCCCACAATTCTATCACACCCTTCGGTTCACAAAGTTCTCTACACCTGTCTGCTCATTGGCTCCTCCAGATACCCCTGGGTGGGGGTAGATGATGCAAATATGATCCCCCATTTTGCAGAAAAGGAATTGAGGTAAAGTGACTTCCTCAGTGTCA
Organism: Gymnobelideus leadbeateri; assembly: GCA_011680675.1. Lineage (NCBI taxonomy): Eukaryota > Metazoa > Chordata > Mammalia > Diprotodontia > Petauridae > Gymnobelideus > Gymnobelideus leadbeateri. Next base: position 839,006 of record WOXC01004100.1, read on the forward strand.
CACAGTTGATAACCAAGGCAGTATTTGAACTAGGTCAGCAGACTCCTAAAAGTGGAAGGGAAGGTGGGGATGAGGAGCAGTTTGGGGGGCTGGCAGCATTGAACAGGGTTAGCCCAGTGGACTGCTCTGTAAAAGTGCTGGAGAGGGGAGCAGGGTCCAGGAACTCTGAATTGCCAGGGATTTCTGTTGGAAGAAAAAAGCAAGATGGGCCATGGATCAGATATTTTTATTTCTTCCTGTAGAAGAAAAAACCTTCTCAAAGCCCCACCCCCTCACTGTTTGCCAGGGGAAATATTGCCATAGAATGAGGGTGGAATGAAATGATCTGTAAGTTGATCCATCAACAAACATTTGTTACGTGCTTACTGTATGCCCAGTGCTGTGCTACAAAGTGCCAGGGGATTCAAGGACAAAGTGAAAATAGCTTCTCCCCTCAAGGAGCTTACTTTCAAATGAACCCCTCCTAATCCCAAACACCACTATCCCAAGGGGTGGTGAAAAGTCCTGTTGGGTTTTAACAGCATTAGATTGAGAAGGGGTAGGCATGGGGAAGTTAAAGTGGCATGTTAATAGGTAAGTCAGATTACCAGGATCCAAAATGAACAGGACAATGAACAGCAAATTTGGAAGAAATAAAGGATATTATTTGAAGCAATTAATAAACCAACAACTTAAATAAATGAATATTTACAAGAATATAAAGTACCCAAATTAACAGAATGAGAAATCAGGAATTTAAACATCCAAATTTCAGAAGACATTGAAATATCTGTATGAATAGATCAACAGGTGCAGAAAAATCTATTTTTGTTAAAATACTAAAAAAAAAGAAGGAATAAATGAACCTTTTGTTAAAATGATAGGTAGTTTTTATCAAAAACTAAGAGTTACCATGATATGCAATGAATATAAATTAGAATCCTTTCCAATAAAATCTGGGTTGAAATGAGGCTGTTCACTGTTTCCACTTCAGTTTGACATGGAACTAGAAATACTGCCTATGAGAATAAGACAAGAAGGAGAAACTGAGGGGATAAGTGTAGGGAAAGAAGAAATCAAATGATTGCTTTTATAGATGAGATGATGGTGCATTTAAAGAACCCAGAAGACTCAACTGAAAATTAATTGAGACAATCACTTCAACGACTTACAGGATATAAAATTTTGTTGTTCAGTGATGTCTGATTTTTTGTGACCTCATTTAGAGTTTTCTTGACAAAGATACTGGAGTAGTTGGCCATTTCCTTGTCCAGAAATTGAAGTGAATAGGGTAAAGTGACTTGCTCAGGGTCATACTGCTAGAGTCTGAAGCTAGGCTTGAACTCAGGTCTTTTTGACTATAGGGCCAGTGCTCCATTCACTGCAAATTTAGGGCTAGGGTTGGGGTTCCACATAAAACCATCTGCATTTCTATGTAATATCAATCAAATACAACAGGGAGAGATAAAAAGGGAAATTCCATCGAAAATACTTATAGAATGTCTAAAATGTTGTTTTTAAACCTGTACAAGATCCACACCAGAACTGTATAAATACAACTGCCAAACAGTGTTTGCAGAAATAAAGGTAGACCTAGAATAGTTGGGAAGATATTAATTATTTGTTTGTAAAACAAATGAATGTCACAAAATAGCAATGCTTTCAAAATGTGCTTATTTATTCAGTACAAAACCAATCAAAATACTAGTGAATCACTTCATAGAACTATGGCAATACTAAAAAGAGGGAACGAAGGGGGTGTAGCAGCGTCAGGGCTCCAAGCATCCTACACAGCAGGAATTCTCAATATAACTTGATGTTGTTTCAAAAAAGGAGAGATCAGTCAGTGGAATAGATTAGTTTAAATACCATAAAACAGCCAGCAAATCAAGTAGTGTTGGATAAACACAAAAACCCAAGCTACTGGAAGGACCAAAATTTCTGGGAAAGGTGGCAGCACATGTAAGAAATTAAATTTAGGTCAACACCTCACACCTTATACTAAGTTATACTCCAAATGGATACTTGGCCCAAATATAACAGGTCAAATAATAAACATATCAGAAAAATAAAACATAAACAAATGAGAAAAACATTTTAAAAGTTACCTCTTGCATCTATAGATAGAAGAGTTCATGACCAGACAGAGGACCACAGAAAAATAAAATGATCATTTTGGTTACATGAAATTAAAAAGATTTTGCACAAATAAATCCAGTAAAGCTATGTAAGATTGAATGGAAAACGCATGGGGAAAAATCAGTGCAGCAAGTTTATCTGATAAAGGTCTCATTTTTTATTTTATATTAAAAAAATCAGCATTCTTTTTGAATTTTGCATTCGAAATTCTCTCCCTCCCTCCAGAACCCCCTCTCGCTGCCACAAATAATATGATACCCATTATAAATGTGAAGTCATGTAAATATATTAGTCATGTTGTGAAAACAAAAATAAAAATAAAGTGAAAAAACATGCTTTAGTCTGTACTGAGTTAATTAGTTCTCTCTGGAGATGGATAGCATTTTCATTTTTCATCATGAATCCTTTGGAAGTGACATGGATCATTGTCTTGATCCGAGTAGATAAAGCTTTCACAGTTGACCATTGTTGTAATATTGTTACTGTGTACAATGTTCTCTTGGTTCTGCTGGCTTCATTTTGCATCAGTTCATATAAGTCTTCTCAGGTTTTTCTGAGAACATAATGCTCAGCATTCTTATAGCATGATAGTATTCCATCACAATGATGTGCCACAGTTTGTTCAGCCGTTCCCCAATATTTCCAGTTCTTTACAAACATCACAAAAAGAGCTGCTATAAATATTTTTCTACATGTAGAGCATTTTCCTTTAATCTCTTTGGGATAGAGACTTAGTAGTAGTCCTGCTGGGTCAAAGGGTATACACAGTTTTATAGCCCTTTAGAAATAGTTCCAAATTATTCTCCAAAATGGTTTGATCAATTCACAATTCCTCCAATAGGCATTAGTGTCCCTATTTTTCTATATCTTCTCCAGCATTTGTCTTTTTTCTTGTCTTTCATGTTAGCTAATCTGGTAGGTATAAGTTGGTACCTCACAGTTGTTTTAATTTGCATTTATCTAATGAATAGAGATTTAGGGCCTTTTTCATGACTATAGATAGTTTTGATTTCTTATTCTGAAAACTGCCTATTCATATCCTTTGACTATTCATCAATTGAGGAATAGCTCTTACTTTTATAAATTTGACTTGGTTCTCTATATATTTGAGAAATGAGACCTTTATCAGAGGAACTTGCTGTAAATTTTTTCCCACCAGTTTCCTGCTTTCCTTCTAATTTTGACTGTACTGGTTTTGTACAGAAGCTTTTAAATATACTGTAATCAAAATGATCCATTTTCTTCCTGTGATCCTCTCTGTCTTTTGTTTGGTCATATATGCTTCCCTTATCCATAAATCTGACAGGTAATTTTCCTTATGCTACCCTAATTTGCTAATACTAAATATCACCTTTCATGTCTAAATCATGTACTCATTTTGACCTTATCATCTTAGCATATGGTATGAATGTATCTAGTTTGTACCAAACTGTTTTCCATTTCCCCCAGCAGTTTTTGTCACATAGTGAGTTCTTGTCCCAAAAGCCTGGACCTTTGGGTTTATCAAACACTACATTACTATGGTCATTTACTACTGTGTCTTGTGTACCTAATCTATTCTACTGTACTAGCACTCTGTGTCTCAGCTGGTATCAGATTATTTGGATGATTATCACTTTGTAGCATAGTTTGAACTCTGGTACTTCTAGGCTGCCTTTCTTCACTTTCCCCCCATTGATTCTCTTGATATTCTTGACCTTGTATTGTTTGAGATGAATTTTGTTATGATTTCTTCTAGCTCTATAAAATAATTTTTGGCAGTTTGATTGGAAAGGTACTTAGTAAGCAAATTAATTTAGGTAGAATTGTCATCTTTATTATGTTGACTTAGGCTGCATCCCATATCTTATTGAGAAGGCTTCTAGCTTTTCCTTACTACAGATAATGCTGATGGTTTTTAGAGCTTTTTTGGTATTTCTATATACTATCTATCTATGATATATATTGTATATCTATATACTACTTATCATTTAAAGAAAAACTTCATTCCTGTGCTTTCTAGTGTTTTTAATAGGAATGGGTGTTGCATTGTGCCAAAAGCTTCCCCCCTGAATCTGTTGATATAATCCTGTGATTTTTGTTGATTTTGCCATTGATATGGTCAGTTACGCTTATATTTTCCTAATATCGAGCCATCTGAATTCCTGATATAAATCACACTTTGTTTTTAATGTACATACATATATACATACATATATATATATCCACACATATATCTTTGTGCTATATGACTGTAATTGCCTTGCTAGTATTTTATTTTAAATTTTTGCATCAATGTTCTCTAGGGAGATTGGTCTGGTTTTGTTCTCCTTGGTTTAGATATCAAAACCATATTTACTCCATAAAAGGAATTTGGTAGGACTTTAAAGGTCTCATTTCTAACACACACACATGCGTGCATATATATATGCATGTGTATATGTGTACATATGTACACATACACATGTACACAATGCATTGTGTATATATACACACATGTGTATACAAACACATACATATATGTCATTTCCCAGCTGACAAATGCTCTAAAGATATGAGCGGGTACTTCTCAGGGAAGAAGGCTTATGAAATATATGCCATATGAAAAATTACCCAAATTGTTACTAATTAAAGAAAGCCAGATTAAAGCACTTCTGAGGTTCTATCCCACACTCATAAAACTGGCAAGGATGACAAAACAGGAAAGTCATAATTGTTGGGGGGAGCTGCCATTCTGAAAACAAAACTTTGGATTTATACATAAAAAGTTAGTAAATAGTGTGTGTCCATTGAGCCAGTTCCACCACTGCTAGTCCTGTGTCCAGAAGAGATCAAAGAAACAGGAAAGGTCCTATATGTACAAAAATATTCATAGCAACTTTTTATTTTTGGTTGTGGCAGAACAAAATCCAAAGCAACCACTCTATAAACTAAGGGGATGCCCATCAATTGACTGAATGAGTTGTGGTCTGTGAGTGTAATTGAGTAATATTGTGCTGAAAAAAATGAGGAAATGGCTGGGTTCAGAGGGACATGGAGAATCCTGCATGAGCTGAAGCAGAGGAAGTACAACAGGGAGAGCAGTTTCTATAGTAACAGCACCATAAAGACACACACATTTGACTCCTTTAGACACCACGACCGATCCAGTGACCATCTGAGATTCCAGTGAAGAGGGAAGAGTGATAAGGAGGGGGGAGGGTAAGTGGTTCTGCCAGGGATCCACCCTGGCATCCAGTCTGGAAGGAATTCACCAGGCTCAAGCAAACTTTGAAGCTGAAATTGTAAAGTTTATTGTTACGCTGTAGAGAACAGCGGGCTAGATTCTTATGGAACCTGCAAACTCGCAGAGGCAGCAGGCATAGTTTTAAGGTGTCAATTATGCTAACTAGGTGAGTAAGGGTGGGATCAGGGAGGAGTTAAGGAGTGGTCAGTGCTCAAAGGACCATACACTTTTAATATCAACTGCGCAGGTGTATTGCCCATGATTCACTGGGAAATAGCTCAAGCGGGGGGGTCTAGCTGGAGGTGTGGTTTTAGGCCTGACAAGTCACTAAAGAGTGCCCAGTCTGCCACCCACCAAGGTTGTCAGAGACAGTGTGGGTATATAACTGACTAAGGAGTTACCCTATAGATAAGGTATTGAAGAATTTATGGTGGGGCTGGCCACTCTAACTAAGGGAGATAACATTTACATAACTTATTGTTTCAAGCAGAGATAAACAGTTCATGAGTTGTTGCTGGGCAGAGTGCTGGCAGGGGGAAGGGGCAGAGTTAATGCTCTGAGACTGGCGGGGGGGAGGTGTGACTTTACAAATTGATTTTACAGACATAGATCCCAAAGCACCCCATTTACAAACTGATGTTACAGATTGATACTACAGACATATATACATCACAAGGACCCCATCACCAGCACCTGACCGATGAGATGCACTGCCCGCCCGCCTTCTGCCAAAGAAGTGATGGGTTTAGGGGCAGAACGAAACATGTATTTTTGTATACAGCCATCGAGGGAATTTATTTTGTTTGGCTGTGCATTTTTGTTACAAGAACTTTGTTTTTCTTTTTCCAGTGAGGTAAGAGAGAGAAATGCTCTTGTTCATTTCAAAATTTTAAATAGATGGTAGGGGAGGTGCTCCGGATGTGGAATGTTGCATTCTCTTCCAAACAAGGTCACTGTATTGTTAATTTTACTTAATTGATTTAGCTAAAGAGACCTCACCTCTCATGGATGGAAAGGGTAATCAGTAAAATTTATAATATAAAAATGAAACACATTGGTAATTTAAAAAAAGACCAGAGCCCAAATTTAGAGGGACCATCTACCCCACCACTATCATATAGAAAGGCATTAGTGTTGGGTCTGGAGTTAGTCCTTCTGGCCTTGAAACCTGGCTCTGTTGCTCACTCCCTTGGTACCTTGGGCAAGTCACTTGGCCTCTGGGGACCTCAGTTTCCTCATCTGTAAAATGGGTTTGAAAAAGATCAGAGAAAAAGGGAAAGTATCTATATGTACATAAATGTTTATAGTAGTTCTTTTTATGGTGGCATAGAACTGGAAAGGAAGGGTGGCACCTATCACTTGAGGACCATGCCATAATAGGCAACAAAATGGATGGTGTCAGAGAAACTTAGGAAGGTTTATGTGAACTGATGCTGAGGGAAGTGAACAGGACCAGAAGAACAATTGATACAGTAATAGCAACTTTGTAAAAACAACTTCATTTACTTCCTGTATACCCTGAACAAAGCTTGTTTGTACATAGTTGTTTGCACATTGTTTCCTCAATTAGACTGTAAGCTCCTTGAGGTCAGAGATTGTCTTTTTCCTCTTTTTTGTATCTCCAGTGCTTGGCATAGTGCCTGGCATGTAGTAGGCATTTACTAAATAGTTATTGACTGATTCACTGACCTTGAAAGGCTTGAGAACTCTCATCAATGCAGTGACCAACCATGAACCACTGTCCACCTTTGGAGAAAGAGATGTTCTACTCTGGGTACAGATACATTTTTTAAACAGGGCCAGTGTGGGAAACTGTTTTGCTTCATTATACATGTTTGTAAGTGGGGTTTTGTTTTCCCACTTGAGGAGAAGTGATAGGGAGAGGAAAAAATACTTGTTAATTGAGAAAAATGAACTAGAAGTTACACTAAAAAAATAAAATGAGGGTGGATGGCAGGACTTTGAATTCTTGATCCATGATTCTAAGACATTCTGACTCCAGGGTGGGCACTCTGTCCAGTGTGTCACACTGTTTTCCCATAGGGGCATTATAGACATTTCTCATGTGTTTCAGTGTTGGCTCTAATATTTTAAAAAGTGGGTGAGATGCTGTCAGAGGTCCCTGTGGGCTCTAAATCCTGTGATCCTTAAAATGGAGTCTTGAAGATTCTTTTTTTTTTTCTATTAAACAAATGCTTTATTAACTTCTGGTTTATATCATTCATTTCCGCCAGATTTTGAGTTACAATTTTTCCCCCATTTTTTCCCTGCCCACCACCCCAGAATAGCAGTCCCGCTAGATATCCCCTCATCCAATCTGCTCTCTCCCATATCTTCTCCCATACCCCCTTTGACTTTGCCATTAGGGCAAGGTGAATCTCTGAGCCCCAATGCCTGGACATCTTATGAAACATTTAATTTTAAAACTTCGATTTTCAGATCCATTCCCTTCCTCCCTTGTCACCCACTCCCTCTGAGAAGATAAGCAATTCAGTATGTCTTGTACATGTATAGCTATGCAAAACATTACCATAGTAGATATATTGTAAAAGACTGCTTATATTTCCCTCCCATCCATCTCACCTCCCACCTGGTCCATTCCCTATTTTGATCCTGTCCCTCTTTGAAAGTGGGTACTTCAAACCTCCCCTCCCCCTAGAATGTCCTCCCCTCCATCATCCCCCCTCTCATCTCCCTTTCCCCTACTCTCCTGCAGGGTGAGATATCCCATTTAGTATGTATGTGATTCTCTCCTTGAGCCAAATTCAATGAGAATATTGTTTTGCCTTTTTGCCTTCCTGTTCTTCCCCTCCCCTGCAACTACTTCCCCTTGCCTCTTCTACATGAGATAGTTTACCCTACCCTGTCTCTCCCCATCTCCTCTTGACACTTTCCTCTCTCACCTCTTAACTTCACCCCTTAAGTATCATCCCTTCCCATCAAATTCAACCTGTGCCCTCTATCCATGTATACCTGTAAACATATGCCATATACCCTTCTTCAATTATTTTCATAATGAGAAAGGTTTCATCAGACACAGTTATTGTTTTTCCATGTAGGAATGTAAATAGTTCAACTTTGATAATTTCCTTTTGATTTCTTTTCCTTGATTACCTTCTCAAGCTTCTCTTGCTTCTTGTGTTTGAATGTCAAATTTTCTATTCAACTCTGGTTTTTTCATCAAGAATGCTTGAAAGTCCTCTATTCCACTGAATGACCATATTTTCCCCTGAAACAAGATACTTAGTTTTGCTGGGTAGGTGACCCTTGGCTTCAATCCCAGCTCTTTTGCCCATCTGGAAAATCATATTCCATGCCCTTCGATCCCTCAGTGTAGAAGCTGCCAGGTCCTGTGCCATTCTGATTGTGTTTCCACAGTATTGAAATTGTTTCTTCCTGGCTGCTTGTAGTATTTTCTCCTTGATCTGGGGATTCTGGAACCTGGCTATAATATTCCTGGGGGTTTTCTTTTTGGGATCTTTTTCAGGAGGTGATCTGTGGATTCTTTCAACCTCTATTTTGCCCTCTGGCTCTAAAACATCAGGGCAGTTTTCCTTGAGAATTTCTTGAAGGATGATTTCTAGGTTCTTTCTTTGATCATGGCTTTCAGGTAGTCCAATAATTTTTAAATTATCTCTCCTGGATCTATTTTCCAGGTCAGTGGTTTTTCCCATGAGATATTTCACATTGCCTTCTATTCTTTCATTTGTTTGGATCTGTTTAACAGCATCTGGATTTCTCATAAAATCACTAGCTTCCATTTGATCCAGTCTAAGTCTGAAGCAATGAATTTCCTCAGTGAGCTTTTGATATTCTTTTTCCATCTGGCAAATTTGGCTTTTTAAGGCATTCTTCTCCTCATTGCCTTTCTGAGCTTCTTTTGCCATTTCAGTTAGTCTATTTTTTTTTAATTAAACAAATGCTTTATTAACTTCTGGTTTACATCATTCATTTCCATTTGCCATTTGAGTTAGTCTATTTTTTAAGGTGTTATTTTCCTCAGTCAGGCTGTTGACTGTCATTTCATACTTTTCTTGCATCTTTTTCATTTCTCTTCCCAAATTTTCCCCCACTTCTCTTATCTGCTTCTTAAGGTTCTCTATGGCCTGTAGCCAGCTTGTATTTTCATTTGGGGCTTTTGGTGCAGGAGTTCTGACCTCACAGTCCTCCTCCATGCTTTGAGCCTCTTTGCCCCTAAAATAGGAGTCTAATGTTGAACTTTTCTGTTTATTTTGTTTCATTTGCCTAGGCATGTTGACACTTAATTACTTGATTTTTGGGCTTGTTGCCACAGTAGGACTCTGCCACCAGACAGGGGAGCTTCCGCCCAAATGTGGGGTCTTCACAACTTCCGCCAGTTGGGTGGCCTCTGTAAAGCCTCCACCCACTCTGGCAAGTTGAATACCCACCCCAAACTTCCCCCCCAGACCACAATCCAGATCCAGGCAGTTTAAAGCAAAAGCAATTAACCCCCAGACTGATTGCTGGATCTTCCTACAGTTTGCAGACCAGGAGCTAGAGCCACTACTGACGCTGCAAAATGGCTTCTGTGCAGCTGTTTCTTCAGCAGCTTTTTGCCCCAGGGGAGGAAGCCACATGTTCCCCAAATACTGGTCCCAAAGTCCATAGGGCACTAACCTCTCACTTTGTCCTAGGCATATCTGTGCTGATAATTCTGGAATCGCCACAATTGCTGGTGTTCTGGGGTTCCACCAGCTGGCTGAAGGCCCGGCCGCCCTGGGGCTAAAACTGCGGACCTGGGCTCTGCTCTGGGGGCTGTGCTGTCGGTTCCCAGCGCGCTGTGCTGCCTGCTCTCAGAGTGCTGCGCTGGCCACTCCCTGCAGGGCTGCTGGGCTGTCCTCAGTAGGAGGTTAGCTTCTCTGTGCCGTTCTGTGGGTGCTGTGGCTCCAGAGGTTGTTCGGAGCTCCCTTTCACATTGTTTGAAATTTGTGTGTCGAGTTAGTCTATTTTTTAAGGTGTTATTTTCCTCAGTCAGGCTGTTGACTATCATTTCATACTTTTCTTGCATCTTTCTGATTTCTCTTCCCAATTTTCCCCCCACTTCTCTTATCTGCTTCTTAACGTCCTCTATGGCCTGTAGCCAGCTTGTATTTTCATTTGGGGCTTTTGGTGCAGGAGTTCTGACCTCCCAGTCCTCCTCCTGTTCCATGCTTTGATCCTCTTTGCCCCTAAAATAGGAGTCCAATGTTGAATTTTTCTGTTTATTTTGTTTCTTTTGCCTAGGCATGTTGCCACTTGATTACTTGATTTTGGGGCTTGTTGCCACAGTAGGACTCTGCCACCAGACAGGAGAGCTTCTGTCCCAAATATGGGGTCTTCACAACTTCCGGATGTTGGGTGGGCTCTGTAAAACCTCCACCCACTCTGGCAGATTGGATACCCACCCCAAACCTCCCCCCCAGACCACAATCCAGATCCAGGCAGTTTAAAGCAAGAGTGATTAACCCCCAGACTGATTGCTGGATCTCCCTACAGTTCGCAGACCAGGAGCTAGAGCCGCCAGTGATGCTGAAAAATGGCTTCTGTGCAGAGTTTCTTCAGCAGCTTTTCGCCCCCAGGGGAGGAAGCTGATGCGTTGCCCAAATACTGGTCCCAAAATCCATAGGGCACTAACCTCTCACTTTGTCCTATCTGTGCTGATAATTCTGGAATCGCCACAGCTGCTGGTGTTCTGGGGTCCCTCCAGCCGCCCTAGGGCTAAAACTGCGGCTCAAGCGGACCTGGGCTCAGCTCCCAGAGCACTGCACTGTTGGTTCCCAGTGGGTTGTGCTGCCTGCTCTCAGAGCGCTGCGCTGGCCACTCCCTGCAGGGCTGCTGGGCTGTCCTCAGCTGGAGGTTAGCTTCTCTGTGTCGTTCTGTGGGTGCTGGGGCTCCAGAAGTTGTTTAGATTCCCCTTTTACATTGTTTGGAACAGTCTTGAAGATTCTAAACCATTTTGCCTCTTGTCACTGACACTGAGAATCCCTAGTGATTTCACATGGACTGTGTTTTCATCCTTTCTCCAGGTACATGTATTGGACAGACTGGGGTGAAACCCCACGGATAGAACGTGCAGGGATGGACAGCAGCACAAGGAAAATCATTGTTGATTCAGACATTTACTGGCCTAATGGCCTCACAATCGACCTTGAGGAGCAGAAGCTTTACTGGGCAGATGCAAAGCTGAGTTTCATCCACCGAGCCAACTTGGATGGCTCCTTCAGGTATGTTTCTCTTTGCTTGGGGGTCTCCTTCCAATTATTTAGCAAGGATAAGAGGCAGCACGTGGAGTAGTGGCCTGAGAGCTGGTCTTGGAGTCAGACAGACCTGACTCTGACCTAGGCAAGGCACGTAATTAACCTCTCTGGGACTCAGCTTCCTCACTTATAAGGGGAGGAGGTTGGAACAGGCGATCTCCAGGGTTTCTCCTGTCTCTGGATCTATGATCCCGGAATCACTGTCCTCAGGTACTCAAAGGACTATGAACCTTGTTCTTGGCTCTAGAGACCAAAACTAGGCTCTCACAAGTGCAGTGGGCTGTCTTGGGAAGCTGGAGGCTCTCCACTGGAAGTTTTGAAGCAAGAGCTCAGTGGCCACTGGTTGGGAGTGTCAGAAAGGGAATTCTTCAGGCTTTGGCTGGGCTCAGCATCTCTGATGTCCTGCCCAGGCCAGTGTAGAGATTCTCTGATGCATTGGATGAAATAAAAGTTCTGTCTCCTACATTCCTGGTTGCACACGTGTCTTGATGTGACTAGTTGTCTAAGTTCTGTAGATATTGTAAAGCTTTACCAGTGAGGAAATTGAAGCTCAGAGAAGTTAAGTGACTTGCCCAGGGCCATACAGCATGTGTCAGAGAATTCCCAGCATTCACTGAGATTGGTCCTTTGGAGGGAGAGCTTGGGTTGAAATGGCTGTGGCCCCAGGGTGATGGATCCAGAGATCTCCTTGGTGACCTCCCTTTCCCTTTGCTGGCCTTGATGGGCTCCGGGGGAGCCTTTGCTTGTCCTTAGTCTGTTGCTAGCCCTTTAGTGAGATACAACAGGAACTGGATGGCAAAGTGTGAGCACATTCATATTGAGAGGGAGCTGAATGTGGCCCATCCATAAAAGGGGCAGTCAACATCCCCACAGCTGGATTGATGGTATTCGTTTCTTGTATTTGACAAACCAGGCAGAAAGTGGTGGAAGGCAGCTTGACCCACCCCTTTGCCCTGACCCTCTCGGGGGACACTCTCTACTGGACAGACTGGCAGACACGCTCCATTCATGCCTGCAATAAGAGAACTGGAGAAAAGAGGCGAGAAATCCTCGGCGCCCTTTACTCTCCCATGGATATCCAAGTGTTAAGCCAAGACAGGCAACCCTATTGTAAGTAGACCGCTCTTTCCTTTTCTTTGTTTCCATAGGCCAGTCTGGGATCTGGACACAGTGTGGCAATATGGAGGATGGTCATCTTCGCAGAGCCAAGGGCAGTCTCCTCTTTAGGCTTTCTGCAGGAGGGATGAATGGACCTCTCTCCCAGGACCCAGTCCTGAGGCTTGTGTGTGATGTGTGATCAGGGAACAGGATGGGACACAGAGACAGTTTTGTGGTGACACAGTCCTTGGTTGCAGGCACTTGAAGATCATTAGGATAGATGGTAATTAAATCCAGAGGAGCTGACAAGATCAAGTGTCTAGAGAAAGAAGAGGAGAAAACCCAGGATAGAATCCTGAGGGAGACGTTTGGGAGGAGGAGAACTAAGAGAGAGAAAAAGGGCAGGGGGGGAGAGGGAGAGGGAAAGGGAGAGGGAGAGGGAGAGGGAAGGAGGGAGGGAGGGAGAGAGAGAGAGAGAGAGAGAGAGAGAGAGAGAGAGAGAGGGAGAGAGAGAGAAAGAGAGAGAGAGAGAGAGGAAGATAGAGAGAGACAGAGACACAGAGATACAGAGACACAGAGACAGAGAGAGACAGAGATACAGAGACAGAGAGACACAGAGAGAAGAGACAGAGATAAAGACAGAGACAGAGAAAGAGAGAGAGATCCTGAAAACCTAGAGGGAAGAGAATGTCAAGGAGGAGAGAGAGATGGCCAGAGCCGAAGGCTATAGAGAGGCCGAGAATGGAGAAGGGGTCATTGAGTTTGGCAACTGAATGACCATCAGTAACTGTGGAGAGAGCAGTTTGGGGGCAATGATGAGGTCTTGATACCAATGGGTTTGGTAGCTTGATAAATCAGTGGCATTCATTAAGCATTTATTGTCATTGTCTCCTAAATGCCCAGACCTGGGCCAGGTGCTATGGGGCAGCCAGAGAATCTTAGTACCTCAAGGGGAAGGACAGTGCCTGGGCAAATTAGAATGGGGAGTGTGGGTCTATCTGTCATGGGACTCCTGGGACTTTGAAGAAGCATCAGATGAGCTAGTCAAGGTGGAAGTTAATGGACTTTTTTATTTGATATGCTTAAGGGAAGACCCCTCCCCCAAAGGGAAGGTTTAGCCAGAGACCTCCAAGGATGAAGGAAGCAGGTATGATAAAACAAGGGCCCAGTGGGAAAAAAAGAGAAACAGCTGGTGAATCCCCAACAAGAAACAAATGTTGGCTCTGAATGGAAGCTTCTTCAGGGCAGGGACCCTTCTGTTTTTGTCTTTGTGGCCTTAGCATCTAGTACAGTGTTAGCTGGGGCAGTGAAGTGGACAGAGCACTGGGCCTAGAGTCAGGAAGACTCATTTTTATAAGTTCAAATCTGGTCTCAGACACTTACTAGCTATGTGACCCTGGGCAAGTCACCTGAACCTGTTTGCCTCAGTTTCCTCATCTGTAAAATAAGCTGGGGAAGGAAATGGCAAACCACTTCAGTATCTTTGCCAAGAAAATCCCCAGTGGGGTCACAAAGAATCAGATATGATTGAAAAAAGACTAAATAGCAGCAGCGTTAACTACCACAACAATGAGCACTCAGTAAATGTTTGTTGGATTGGATTGAATAAGAATCATCACTAACAACATACTTCCGTCATACAGATTAGGAAACTGAGGCTAGGGGAGGTAACAGTGACTAGAGTCAGAGATACAGGGGGAGGAGAGTCTGTGCGTCCAACTCCGATGTCCGAGCTTGTCCTTTCTTACAGTCCATACTCCTTGTGAAGAGGACAATGGTGGCTGCTCCCACCTGTGCCTGCTGTCTCCGAGAGAGCCTTTCTATACCTGTGCCTGCCCCACGGGGGTGCAGCTGGAGGACAACGGCAGGACCTGTAAGGCAGGTAAGAAAGAACCTCCCTCGCTGCCTGCAGGGTGATTGTGTGTCTCAGGCACCGTGGTGGCCATGGTGCTGGAGGCGTCTTTAGTCCACTTGAGGATGTCCCTTTCAATCCCTGGCTGACATAGCCATATCCTTGACCACTGCAGTCAATTCCGAGTTCTAATGTAAATCAAATTATGTTTTTTTTTTTTCATTTTTCCCCATCAGAACCTTCTATGTGATGAAATTTGTGTCCAGGTTCGACTTTCTTTTCAAAAATAGATCTCAATTGTTATCTTTTGTTTTCGCATTATTTCCATTTTTTGGCCTGTGTCCCTCCTCCCAGATACCCTTACAACAAAGAGTTGAGAAAAAAAAGAGGAAAAAGATTCAACAAAACCAGCCAACACATCCAAAAAATCTGTATACAGTATTTCATGCCTGTGGGCACTCACACTGCAGAGGGATAGAGGGCAGCATTTTCTCATACCTCTCCTTTGTGGCTCATAATTCACTT
Organism: Gymnobelideus leadbeateri; assembly: GCA_011680675.1. Lineage (NCBI taxonomy): Eukaryota > Metazoa > Chordata > Mammalia > Diprotodontia > Petauridae > Gymnobelideus > Gymnobelideus leadbeateri. The sequence continues at coordinate 854,061 of WOXC01004100.1, forward strand.
TAAGCACTAAACATGGTTTTTGAAGATGTGTGTGGGCAGCCTCATGGCACCAAGGTAGTTCATGCCTGCTCCGGGTTCTGAAGCATCTCAGAATCACAGATTCTCATGTTCAGGTCATGGGGTTAGGTGGTCAGTGGGGGAGGCAGCCCAGTACTGAGTCCAGAAGGCTGGATCTGGAGGCAGATGTGTGGCAGTCTTTCTGACTTCCTTCCTGGAAGGCCCGTACCCTGAGCTCTGGACCTTCCTTTCTTCATCTCTGAAGAGATCTGGTCAGATGAGGGGAGTCCCTTGGCCCTTCCAGCCTGGGTCTGTGAGCCCAGGGATCCTTCCCAGTCCGTGATTTGCGCTATTTTGTCCTTTCCTGCCCATGCCCAGTATTTTTAGGCTTTCATTTGCTTTTTTCTTTCTTTAGAGCAGAATAGGAGATCTGGGTTTGAATCCTGCTTTGATATGTCATAGCTGTGCATTTTTTAAATTCAAATTTTTAGAAAAAATTTGATTGACATTACTTTCTTTCATCATCAAAAATTTCCTTTTATTCCTCCCTCTCTCCCTCCCAATGAGTCAGCCCCCTATAACAGAGAATCTTATTAAAAAGAAAAAAAGGAAGAAAAAGAAAAAAAATCCAACAAAAATGACTGAAACATCAAAAGAAAATCTGGTAGCGTGTAAAAAGATCCATATCTGTGGCCTTCCTCCCTCTGGGCAGGTCACTGAAGCTCTCTCTGGCCTCAGTGTCTTTGTCTGGAGGGCATAGTCCTGGCATGGCCTACCTCACAGGGCTTTGGAAATCTTGAAGGGTTCTAGAAATGACCTCCTGACTACCACATCCAAGGGTCATTTGGGCAGATGCATAAATGTTGTTGCTCAGTCATGCCCAACTCTCCAGCACCCCACTTGGGTTTTCTTGGCAAAGACACTGGAGTGGTTTGCCATTTCCTTCTCCAGCTCATTTTACAGATGAGGAAACTAAGGAAAACGGGGTGAAATGACTTGCCCAGGGTCACACAGCTACGAAGTGTCTGAGGCTAGATTTGAACTCAAGATGAGGTTTCCAGACTAGGCTCTATCCACTATGGCACCCCCTAGCTGCCCATTTCCAGGATTGCCATAACAATACTAACAATAGTAGCAACCAGTGACGCCTCCAGTGTCACGGCCACCACGGTGCCTGTGACACGCAACCACCCCACATTATAGTCATAATAGCTAACATTTATAGATTTGCATAATTAGATTTACATTTCAGGTTTGCATAATGCTTTACAAGCATAATGCTTTATAGGGTCAGCCAGTGAGTCAGTGTCTGAGGCTAGATTTGCATTCAGATCTCCCCCCTTCAGGCCCAGGCCTCTCTCCACTGCACCCCTGATCTGCCTCCTTGCCCCAGTGACTGCTCTCCTCCTGGTGACATCCCCTAAGCCCTCACTCAGCCTAGCTGGGCGCAGCCTTTAGAACTGCAGACAACAGTGGTGCCTCATTCATGCCTTGGGTTGGCTCCAGAGTGTGTGTGTGTGTGTGTGTGTGTGTGTGTGTGTGTGTGTGTGCGTGTGTGTGCACACGAGCACACATGATGAAGCAACAGGATGTGGAGTGGGCCCCACAGCTGGAGAGGCTGTGTTGGAGATCACATCTGGCTCTGGGGGATTGGCCCATGTGATTCTTTCTTGAGCAACCCTCGAAAAGTAGCTGTCCTAGAAATGAACAGCCCTCCCCACTTGCCCCACCTCCCAGCTGCAGACAGACAGGCCCCCGATAAAGCAGGTAAGCATCTTCCCCTGGAGGAGGCAGGAGACCTGGCTTCCTGAGTTCCCTCATCTCTCGGAAATTATATTGCTTGTGATTCACTGAAAAGCTACATCATGTGGTGACTCGGAAACAACTCATTTTTGTAGATGATGGAGTGTGCCTGGTGTCCATCTAAAAACTCAGAACAGTCCTGTTCTCCCCCAGCCCTGGACTGAAATAGGGAGGGAGAGCACTTGGAAGACACTCTGGAGGTCTCCAGGCTAGGTTTGTGGTGCTCCTAGGCCTTGCCTAGACTTGGGGCTGATTTCTTGTATTACAGTTTTTATTTAGGGCCTGTGACATTTGTTGTCAGTAGGGCCCTTTGTTTCCAAAAAAAGAATTGATTTCCTTTGGAAAGCTGAGTGCTTTGTGTATGAGTATGCCCTGTTGTCACTGGATCGATAGTGAGGTGAGGGGGGCTTCATGAAAGTGCAGTCAGATTTCATCAAGATGGGTTAGTTTAATTGAACTTGTTGTCATTAGCTAGGAAGGCTGGTGATTCCTTTAAAATACCTTTTTTTTTAAATGCCCATGGTACCATTTAGTCACTTTATTGTTCATCCGTCATCTTTCATGGTCTGTGTGGTGTTGAACGACCCTGGGCTGCTTGTGTCCTATTGGGCCAAGTTCTAATTTTTCCCTCTGAGGATCAGGAGAGTCCTGGTTTTTCTATTAATAACTTGTCCTTTGGGTACGTCATTTGAACTCTCAAGGCCTTGGCTTCCCTACCAGAAAAGAAGAGGTTGGACGACAGCAGAGCTGGCAGATGTGGTTATGAGCCCCTGTCATGATCTTTAAACAGTCAGGACAGATGGGAGAGGAGCCAGAGTACCAGAAGTGGACAGACACATGTTCTGAGCCTCGAAATGAGGGACAGGATGAAGTGTGAAATGCAGGTCAGAGAGCGGGGCTTCATTCCTGATTAAATTATACATTTTCCTAATAAAGGAATGAGTTGGGACATTATAAAAGATCTCTTAGAGCCAGGAAGGCAAAATAGATAATTACTATTGCAACATCCAAGTGTGTAGTGGAGGGAACGGTGAGCTTGGAGTCCTGATTCTGCCCCTTCCCTGCTTTGGGCCCCCAGGCACAGGACTTCACCTTTCTCAGCTTTAGCTGGTCATCTATAAAGTACTCAGTGGCCTCCAGACTTCCTTCCAAATCTAAACTGATCATCTTGGGGACAACAAACAGATCTGGGGACAAATCTTAGGGATAAAATCATAGAAATAAAACACTTGGAAATGATGAGCCAATTTGGCTTTGAAGAAGAGATGCAGGAAGGTACTTGTCCCATTTCTTTATGCAGGTAGGGGGACTCTGGGTGAGGAGCATTGTCTGTAAAGTCAGACTTTTTTGAAATGTGGTTAATTTTGCTGAAATATTTTTTCCTTTTTTAATTTAAACTTTGGGATGAGGGATGGCTCTTGGTGGGGGAGCTGTATTGGGATTACAAGTAAAATAAAAGAAAATTATCTTGTGATATTTGATATGGTATCTAAATAATCAAAATATATTTAGAAAAGAAGCTGGCTAAGGGCCAGCCAGCCTGGTTTCCTCAAAGAAGTCAGGTGAGGGCTGCCACGACTGCCCTCTCCACACAGTAGCTTGATGTAACCAAATCAGAGGAGTGCTATAGACATAGTTTCCCTGGGTTTCAGCAAAGGTTTGGCAAACTCTTTCCTACCATCCTTGTATAAGAGATGGGTAGCCGGGCGCTGAGGGTGGGGAGGCTGGACAGCGCTGGGACTGGCTGAATAACAGGATACAAAGGAAAACTGTTAATAGGTTGGTGTTAACTTGGAAGGAAGTCTGTGTTGGCTTGCCCGGAGATTTATCTTTGGCCCTGGGCTGCAAAATGAAAGGAAGGAAGGAAGGAAGGAAGGAAGGAAGGAAGGAAGGAAGGAAGGGAGGGAGGGAGGGAGGGAGGGAGGAAGGAAGAGAAAAAGAAAGAAAGAAAGGAAAGAAAGAAAAAGAAAGACACCCATCAACAGCTCATTATGTGCCAGGTGCTGGGCATGCAAATAACAAAAAGCCAGAGAGGTCCTGCCCTCAAGAAGCTCACATTTTGGGGCAGCAAGGTGGCTCAGTGAATAGAGCACCAGCCCTGGAGTCAGGAGGACCTGAGTTCAAATCCTGGCTCAGACACTTAACACAAAACTAGCTGTGTGATCTTGGGCAAGTCACTTAACCCCAATTGCCCTACTTTCCCCCTCCAAAAAAAAAGAAGCTCCCATTCTAATAGGGACAGATGACACATTGTGGGAGAGGGTACCAGGGAAGGGAAATCACTGAGAAGGAAACGTGGATGGACCTTTTCCTTCTAGGATGGGCAGGATTACTGTCCTCAGAACTGGAAGTGAAAGTGGGGTGGGGGGAGTGGGTCATGGCATGGTAGCAAGATGGTGGAATGGCGCATCCTGGGGTCTGGGCCTACGCTACATGGCATGAGCTCTTCCCACTGAATTGGAATGCAGATGGCTGGTTAATGGGCATCGCTGCATTTTGTCATCAGCTGGCAGATGAGGGGCCATAGAGCAGAACATTTCCATCTATTGGCTGGCTGGTGAATGATGTCCATAGGTGCAAATGGCCTCAATGTGAGTGCATCCAAATCGAAGGGATCCTAGCCTGGGAAGGGGGAGCCCCTGCCTTGCCACCAACACATGTCTGGTATTTCCCTTAGTCTCTCTGGCCTCAGTTTCCTGGGCTAGATAGATCATTTCCAACCTCTCTCCTGTTTCTAATGATCCATGATTTTGTGATCCCAGAGGCACTAGTGACATGGTCTGACCTGCACTCTAGAAAAATCACTTGGGTAGCTGGGTGGAAATGGAGAAGCCTGAGGAAGGAAAACCAGTTGGGAGGGTGGTAGTGCCCTGACCAGAAATGGTGACGTTTGGAAAGGGGGTGGGGGTGGGGGTGGGCTTAGGACAGAGTTTCTTAACCTGGGTCTGTGAGCTTGTCTTTATTAATATTCTGATAAGTGGATTTCAGTATAACTGGTTCCCTTTATAATCCTATCTATTTCACTTTCTTCATTTAAAAACACAATTCTGAGAAAGGGAACATAGGCTCCCTGAGACAGATTGCTACCCAGAGTATCCATGGCACAAAAGAGGTGAAGAATCCCTAGTTTAGGGGCAAAGATAGTGAGTTCAGTTTTGACAGTATTGAATTTAAGATGCCTATGGGACGTCTGTCTTGGGATCTCCCTTAGGTGGACATGGGACCAGTGCTCAGGAGAGAGGCCTGGGTTCCATAGCTAGAGTGCAGTCCTAAATTGGTCATTAAATCCCATGGCAGCAGATGAGCTTGTTGGCTATGATCCATTGACTTTTCTGTAAGACCCACCTGACCTGATGGTTGGAAAGTCACAATCAGGGTATGTCAAGGGTTTGCTTTTGGTTCTTCTTGTCATCCCCAGCTGTTCCAGTCCTGGAGTGTTCTGTGTGAGGGTCTCCAGTCTCCCCCTTCCTCCCAAGTGAAAGGCCCAGAGCCTCTGCTCATCCCAGTTAGGGATGTGTCTGGCTGTCAAAGCTTGTCTGCCTTTGGGGGAAGCATTTTCCCTTTGGTGTGGAAGAGCCATCTTTCCCCTTACAGCTGAGAAAGACATTTCCACAAATAACTCTTGTCCCAGAATGCCAGGGGCCCCAAAGACAGCCCCCTTTTTTGTTGCCATTTCCAATGGGCCGAGCATTTCTGAGGCAAGCAGTGGGAATCAGTGGCCAAGGGCATTCAGCACGACGTCCGGAAGGCGGCCTGAAGAGAAATTGGATTGGTGTTTTCTTTACACCAAGCCTGTACCTTTCCATTGTCAGCCCAGACATTCTGTCTAGGGCTTTCTGTCAAAAGGAGGAAAAAGCCCTTGGAAGAAACAAAAGGGCTGGAACTGGGCCTCTAGTTTTACATAAGAATGTGGCCCTTTGGTCCAGTTTTATAAAAAACATTTTCCCAAGCTCGGCTTCCTTCTCTCCCCTGGTAGATCATCCCCAGCATTTCTCCCACTGTCTTATTAATGAATTTGTTGGGACCAGAGGGGCCGAGAACGTCTGGCTGTTTCCCCCACTTTGGCTAAACTTGGAATAATGTACGAGGTACTCAAGGAAAGGATTAACTTTAGAAGAAGAAATTCATTTAATACTGTTAGAGAGCAACAGAACCCCGATCAGGAGAGCTTGGGGTCCAACTTGGACAGGAGGGATTCCAGGTTTTGGCTCTCGAGTCTGTTATAAGATTTTTACAAGGGTGTCAGTGGCCAGCACGGGGAGGTAAGGAGCCAGTAGAAATACAAAGAAATACAAGGAGGCCCATGGACACAGAACTGGCCTTGAAGTCAGGAAGTGGCCAGACTGGGAGAAGTAAATCCCTGGGGAAAGCCCCCCCCGCCACTTGAGTCCTTATGATAACCAGCCTAGAGGAGAAGATCAGCAGAACTGGGGAGACATGAGATATCCTTGTTGAATCAAGTGAGAGAGGAGTGTGGTGGGCCCAGGAGAGTTGGGTGTTAGCTGGTCCCATAAGCTTGTCACAGGGGTCCAGGGAGGTGGTGAGAATATTGTGGCAATGCTTGCTGGTGGTTAGTACACTGGCCTGGTCCTAGGATGCCTTTGTCAGCGACTTACTATAAATCATTTATTAGATGCCTGCTAGGTATACTGCACTGTAGCGTCTTGGGCTGCCCCCTTCTGCTCTCTTATCTCCTGTCTCACCAGCTGTAGAGATGAGGGGCTGTATATGTGCTTGGAGGCAGGGAGAGCCAGGTTCCAAACCAGCCTCAGTCACTTAGGTACCATGTGGCCCTGCATGAGTCACTTACCCTCTCCGTGTCCCTGATGCCTCCTCAGTACGACAAGCAGGTGACAAGCAGGTCGGCCTCAGAGGCCTAAGGCACGGTCCTCGAAGAGCCTTCCTAATTGTAGAATTCTTTGTTCTCTTGCCAGTGGGCAGTGAGAGCGAATCCTTTGTGGTGAGCAGCCCCAAAGGGGTGTGGAGCCATGGGAGGGGGCGAGGCTGGCGAGCCAGCCCAGAAGACTTTAAGAGCAGAAAGACATCTCTCCATCTGGGCCCCTGGGCAGGACCTGAAGGAGGCCATGGTCTGTCCCAGGACTTTCTGATGCTCTGACCCCTTCTAAGACAGAGCTGGTCACTGAGGAGTTTCTAGGGGCAACAGGTAGAGGACTCCCCAGAGTCTCATGCCACCTAGAATGGACTGGGGGATCCCAGAGGAGGAGGGGGCCTCCCAGCTGGGGAAGGGCCTCCTGGGGCCTCTAGCCTTCCTCACAGCTGGCTCAAGGCCCCGGCACCAGTCAAGAGACTGGTACAAGAGCCTGACTTAAAGCAGAGGCCAGTGGGTAGAGAGGAGGAGGCAGATGCTGGAGAGGCTGTGGAGGTAGAGTAACGAACCATTGATAATGATGGGAGCATTTAGATAGGGGAGGCTTTGAATAGCCTTTGTTGATCCTCAGGACAGCCCTGGGAGTAATGTGCAGTTATTTATTAAACAAATGCTTTATTAACTTCTGGTTTACATCATTCATTTCCACCAGATTATGAGTTACATTTTTCCCCCATTTTTTCCCTACCCACCACCCCAGAATAGCAGTCCCACTAGATATCCCCTCATCCAATCTGCTCTCTCCCATATATTCTCCCATACCCCCTTCGACTTTGCCATTAGGGCAAGGTGAATCTCTGAGCCCCACTGCCTGGACATCTTATGAAACATTTAATTTTAAAACTTCGATTTTCAGATCCATTCCCTTTCTCCCCTGTCACCCACTCCCTCTGAGAAGATAAGCAATCCAGTATGTGTTGTACATGTATATCTATGCAGAACATTACCATAGTAGATATATTGTAAAAGACTTCTTGTGTTTCCTCCCCACCTGTCTCACCTCCCACCTGGTCCATTCCCTACTTTGGTCCTGTCCCTCTTTGATAGTGGGTACTTCTAACCTCCCCTCTCCCCAGAATGCCCTCCCCTCCATCATCCCCCCTCTCATCCCCCTTTCCCCTACTCAGGAGAGTGAGTGAGGGTAAGATATTCCATTTAGTATGTATGTGATTCTCTCGTTGAGCCAACTTCAATGAGAATATGCTTTTGTCTTTTTGCCTTCCTGTTCTTCCCCTCCCCTGCAACTACTTCCCCTTGCCTCTTCTACATGAGATAGTTTACCCTACCCTGTCTCTCTCCATCTCCTCTTGCCACTTTCCTCTCTCACCTCTTGACTTCACCCCTTAAGAATCATCCCTTCCTTGGGGCGGCTAGGTGGCGCAGCGAGCAGAGAGCCAGCCCTGGAGCCAGAAGGACCCGAGCTCGGATCGGGCCCCAGACACCCAGCACACAAACAAAAACCCAGCCATGTGAACCTGGGCAAGTCACCCAACCCCAATTGTCCTCCAAAAAAAAAATAATCATCCCTTCCCATCAAATTCAACCTGTGCTCTCTGTCCATGTATACCTGAGAACATATGCCATGTACCCTTCTTCAATTATTTTCATAATGAGAAAGGTTTCATCAAACACAGTTATTGTTTTTCCATGTAGGACTGTAAATAGTCCAACTTTGATAAGTTCCTTTTGATTTCTTTTCCTTGATTGCCTTCTCAAGCATCTCTTGCTTCTTGTGTCTGAATGTCAAATTTTCTATTCAACTCTGGTTTTTTCATCAAGAATGCTTGAAAGTCCTCTATTCCACTGAATGACCATATTTTCCCCTGAAACAAGATACTCAGTTTTGCTGGGTAGGTGACCCTTGGGTTCATTCCCAGCTCTTTTGCCCTCTGGAATATCATATTCCATGCCCTTCTATCCCTCAGTGTAGAAGCTGCCAGGTCCTGTGCTATTCTGATTGTGTTTCCACAATATTGAAATTGTTTCTTCCTGGCTGCTTGTAGTATTTTCTCCTTGATCTGGGGATTCTGGAACCTGGCTATAATATTCCTGGGAGTTTTCTTTTGGGGATCTTTTTCAGGAGGTGATCTGTGGATTCTTTCAACCTCTATTTTGCCCTCTGGATCTAAAACATCAGGGCAATTTTCCTTGAGAATTTCTTGAAGGGTGATTTCTAGGTTCTTTCTTTGATCATGGCTTTCAGGTAGTCCAATAATTTTTAAATTATCTCTCCTGGATCTATTTTCCAGGTCAGTGGTTTTTCCTATGAGATATTTCACATTGCCTTCTATTCTTTCATTTGTTTGGATCTGTTTAATAGTATCTTGATTTCTCATAAAATCACTAGCTTCCATTTGCTCCAGTCTAACTCTGAAGGAATGAATCTCCTCAGTGAACTTTTGAGATTCTTTTTCCATCTGGCAAATTCGACTTTTTAAGGCATTCTTCTCCTCATTGCCTTTCTGAGCCTCTTTTGCCATTTGAGTTAGTCTATTTTTTAAGGTGTTATTTTCCTCAGTCAGGCTGTTGACTGTCATTTCATACTTTTCTTGCATCTTTTTCATTTCTCTTCCCAAATTTTCCCCCACTTCTCTTATCTGCTTCTTAAGGTCCTCTATGGCCTGTAGCCAGCTTGTATTTTCATTTGGGGCTTTTGGTGCAGGAGTTCTGACCTCACAGTCCTCCTCCATGCTTTGAGCCTCTTTGCCCCTAAAATAGGAGTCCAATGTTGAACTTTTCTGTTTATTTTGTTTCATTTGCCTAGGCAGGTTGCCACTTAATTACTTGATTTTTGGGCTTGTTGCCACAGTAGGACTCTGCCACCAGACAGGGGAGTTTCTGCCCAAACGTGGGGTCTTCACAACTTCCGCCAGTTGGGTGGCCTCTGTAAAGCCTCCACCCACTCTGGCAAGTTGGATACCCACCCCAAACTTCCCCCCAGACCACAATCCAGATCCAGGCAGTTTAAAGCAAAAGTGATTAACCCCCAGACTGATTGCTGGATCTTCCTACAGTTCACAGACCAGGAGCTAGAGCCACTACTGAGGCTGCAAAATGGCTTCTGTGCAGCTGTTTCTTCAGCAGCTTTTTGCCCCCAGGGGAGGAAGCCACATGTTCCCCAAATACTGGTCCCAAAGTCCATAGGGCACTAACCTCTCACTTTGTCCTAGGCATATCTGTGCTGATAATTCTGGAATCACCACAATTGCTGGTGTTCTGGGGTTCCACCAGCCGGCTGAAGGCCCGGCCGCCCTGGGGATAAAACTGCGGACCTGGGCTCTGCTCTGGGGGCTGCGTTGCCGGTTCCCAGCGCGCTGTGCTGCCTGCTCTCAGAGCACTGTACTGGCCGCTCCCTGCAGGGCTGCTGGGCTGTCCTCAGCAGGAGGTTAGCTTCTCTGTGCCGTTCTGTGGGTGCTGTGGCTCTAGAAGTTGTTCTCCTTTTCACATTGTTTGAAATTTGTGTGGGGCAGAGCACATTGGAAATGCTGTTTCTACTCCGCCATCTTGGCTCCGCCCCTTTCCATCACTTCTTAACTAAGATTGTAATGTGCAGTTATTATCCCCATTCTACAGATGAGGAGACTGAAATGAGCACACTTGCCCAGGGTCCCGCAGCTAATGTCTGAGGCTGGATTTGAACTCAGGTCTTCCTGACTCCAGACCCAGCACTCTCTCCACTGTGCCGCCGGCTATAACCCTTTGGGTATGTGGGAGGAAGAAGGAAGAGATGAGATCATGCAGCTGAATGTCTAAGAGAATGGTGTTACTTTGAGGAGAATTGGGGAAGTCTAAAGGAACGGGACGTTTGGGGGCACAGAGAAAGAGTTGCATTTTGGACATGAGTGCGATATATCTGGGACATGCAAATGGAAGTGTAGCAACAGGAAGTTGGCACAAGAATGGTGCTCAAGAGAGAAGTCAGGGCTGGAGATACAAGTTGGGGATCATAGACAACCCATAGAAGCTGATGAGATCACTGAGACCGAGAGTATATAGAAAGAATAGGGTGCTGACAGCCAGGTGGCACGTTGGATGATTATTTCCTTCCTTTCTTCTTCCTTTTCCTCCCTCTCTTCCTTCCCTTTCCTTCCTTCCTTCCTTCCTTCCTTCCTTCCTTCCTTCCTTCCTTCCTTCCTTCCTTCCTTTCTTCCTTGAGAGAGCCTTGGGGAACACCCAGGATTTGTGAGGGGAGAATGTTGATGACAGATGAGTGTTCCTCCAGGGAGAGGAGGAAAACCAGGAGACAGGGCTGTTAGAAGGTGTGGTGGGGGTCAAAAAGCTAGAGAGAGGATCAACCAAAGGGCAGCAGATTCTAAAATCAGATCCTTGGCAGCCTCGAGGAGGAGGAGCAGTGCTCACTGATCTCCATTTAATAAGTTCCTCCAGAGGGTGAGCAGGGAGCAGCCCCGAGCTTGCTGTCCCTTTGTCTGAAGCATCCCCAGACGATGTCTCCTGGCAGGGTCCAGCCAAGTCTCCCGTTCTCCTTGCTTACCCAAAGCTCTCTTTGAATTTTTTCATTTGCCTCATTGGTCTGGGCCAGGTCCCTTAAACTTACTGGAGGCATTTAGGCACCCTCTTGTCTCTCTTCACTTTCTTTGGCCTGTCCTTAATCTTTTTCACTGGTAGAGAAAACCAACAAGAAGGAATTGAGTAATTTTGCCTTCTACCAGTCATTACTATATTTTCCTCTACATAAAAAGCAGACCTATTGTCTAGCAATGCTGGTGCTTTCCCTCTGTTAATTTACCCGATTCATATCTTGTTTGTATATAGATTTTTGGCATGTTGTTTCCCCCATTAGACTGGGAGCTCCCTGAAGGCAGGGACAGTCTTTTGCCTTTCTTTGTATCCCCAGGGTAAGCCTGATACAGGGTGCCTGAAACACAATAGAAGCTTAATAATGCTAGTTGGCAGCCTGACCACCAGGTTCTTTTCTTTCTCTTGTCTATGCTATAATTTTTTAAAAATACCTTTTGAGTGGGTTTTTTTTAGTATTAGTTGTTGGTCTTCCTGACCTTGTCACCCTTTCGGCTTTATTCTGTTTCCTGTCTCCCCTTTTGGTCTCTTTTATGTGCATGTACATTTCAGATCTGAGTTTCTCGGCTCCCTGTGCGGCCACATCGGCCACATCGTTTACTTTCAGCATCCCCCCACTTCCTCACTGGTAGCTCTTTCATCAGAATTTGATTCTTGACTGTTTCCTAGCCCCTTTGAGCCAAAGTATCTTTTTGAGTCTTAATCCAAATAAACAAACATTTATTAATCACCTACTAAGTGTAAAGCACTGTGTTGGGCAGGTATTAAGACTTCAGGCTTTGGACTCCTACTTATCTGTGAGCTCTTCTCAGCCCTGTGACCGAGGTGTCTGATAACCTTGAGTACTTCATAGATATTTGGTGAGAAAGTGAGGGTGAGTATAGCTGAAGGAGGAGCTTGTGAAGGATGACTGAGGCAAAGTTATTGGCAGAATTGGGATCCAAGCCTGGGGCTTCTTGAGATCCTGGCCAAGGCTTTTTCCTAGTCTATATCCCAAGTTAATACTTAATCGTCCACCTTAATCAAGGCAGCAAAGGTTAGGGAATTTAAAAATCACTATTTGAATTTAGAGTGAGTTGCCCTTTTTAGTAGCAGATTTGTCTTCCTGTGTATATTATCCCTCGTTTAATAAAAACAATTGGCTTTCACTTCTTGAATATAGCATTTCTAGGCAGTGGAGAGAGGCTGTGTTGGGTGACTGGAAGAAACCAAGGGGTGGTTGAGAATTTTCTCTTCATATTTACTTCCTAGGGCTTTGGGTGCTCCTTTTGCTGAACTCCCCAGCCCTTGGCTATCTTCTCCCCTTATGTTTGCTTCTGTCTCCTCTGAGACTTATTAAAATTTCTCTTATTCGTGGCATCACCATAGGTAATTTCCCAGAGTTTTCCTTGTTTCTTGCTTTTGTTTTGGTTTGTCACTTCTAATAGAGCTGGGTTGCAATGCCTCTCTTTATCAGTAGGTGCCCCATCTAATTCATTCTATGTTCCAGATTTAAAAAAAAAAAATTCTTTGAGCGCTAGCTTTTAGGTTATATAACAGGAAATAAATTTCCCACTTTATCCAAGTGACAAATTCTGACTATGGCATATCAAGTTTGCTTAGAATAAGAGATAGCTGTGTTTTTCTTTTGATGAATTCCATCTATGCTATATAGGTATTGTCCCATGACACTAAAACCCAGACTTGGGCTCTTTCTGAACTGGAAAACAAAGACCACAAGCTTCTCTTGTGCCAGCCTTTGGCCTCAGGGCCCACAGTGCTTGGTTCAGAGTTTCAGAGCCAGGTTGGCCTTCTCCTTCCTCCTTGTCCTCCTGTTTTCCTCGTTAGAGGGCCCCCAGCATCTATTAATACATCTTGTTTTAGTCTTCCCACATTTTTCCAATTAGGCGAAAGAGTCTAGAAGCAATGGGGAGCGAGGGCCTTAATAAGAGCATCATTATGCCACAGGAAGGAAGACAGCTCTCCTAAGGAAGCCGCCATGCTCCCCAGGGCTCTGGTCTTGCTGGAGTTGGCATCCCCAGCCTGTTTTGTGTTCTCTCCGACTGCGGTCAGCTCTTCATGTCATTGTTTGTGGGGCTTGGCCACCTTATTAAATAGTGTTTCAGTCCTCCCTGTTAGAGGGATGTTTGTGTAATAAATTCAATCACCAGTACTCTCTGACCCTCGCTCTCAGGCCCGTCGTGCTCCATGAGGCTTCTCCAATCTTGGGTTATTGAATCCTCCTGGGGTGGCACATGGGCCTTTGGTTCCCTGGCCCTGACTTGGAGGAGCAGAGTGGAGGGGGCATGCCATGCCATCCTATCCCAAGGCTCAGGTACAGAGAAGCTGAGGCTTGGGGACTTCCTGAAGAGCCTAGCCCACCTCTTCCAACAGATGTTCCACAGGGACAGAGAGCAGCCAGAAGGCGGGGGATGTGGCTGCCGGAATGGGGAGGGGGAGCTGGGACAAACAGTGGCTCTCCTGTTTCCTCCTTCACAGCTGACTGACAACTGGGCTGGGAGCTTCAAAGCCCCTTTCTGGAGTGACTTAGCAAAGGTAGGGGCGCCGTGGGCCCCACGGGTTTCAGCCGGGTGAATAAATCAGAGCACTTGTTTCCATATTAGAGCTGTCTTGTCCCTTATCATGTTAAGTAGGGCAAAGGGAAAAGAAAGGAGGACCTTGTTGTCTAGAGGGCTAGCCAGGCTGTGGCTCACAGCTGTGATTGGCGGTAATTTGGCAGAGCCCATGCAGCTGCTATTTTCAGCTGGGAAGCGTGAATTTTTAATAGCTCAGAGACTAAACAACATGATCCATTCGGGGCAGGGCTGTCCTGATGAAAATCTGCCGGACCCTGGAGAGGAGTGGAAAAGGGATGTTGCAGCTACCTCCAGAGGAAGGGGCCTTCTTGGAATGTTCTGAAAAAGCAAGACGTGGGAGGTGGGGCGAGAATCAGAGCACTTTCGAGGTTACAAACACAAGCCTCACCATAGCCCTGAGAAGCAGGGCTGCACCTGTTATTGTCTCCATTTCCCAGATAGGAAACTGAGATTTAGAGAACAAGTGACTTTCCCAAGGTCACACAGCTTGTCATGTCAGGTGTGAGACTTGAACCCAGGCTCTCCTGGCTCTAACTTCCATCCCCCACCCCGAAGGGATGTGCCCTGCTTTGCAGGTGCCTCTGCCCTCCATGTCAGCTTTTTCAGATCTTAGCTGACCATGTAACTCCTCAATCAGGGCGTTGTTTAGCTGTTTGTTGTGTCTGACACTGTGACCTATTTGGGGTTTTCTTGGCAAAGACACTGGAGGATTTCACCATTTCCCTCTCCAGTTCCTTTTACAGGTGAGGAAATTGAGGCAAATGGGGTGAAGTGACTTGCTTCACACAGGGTCACACAGCTAGGGCGTGTCTGAGGCTAGATTTGATCTCACAAAGATGAGTCTTCCTGACTTCAGGCCTGGCGCTCTGTGCACTATGGCGCCCCCTAGCTGCTCTTCCATCAGGGTGCTAGGGTCAAAGACAGGACCTTGCCCTTGACTGGCAGTGCCCGGAAGCCACCAGTGAAGACAGATTCTGACTCCCTGCTTCCCTCCAATGCTGCTCACCTCCGTGCCCAGGTGGCAGGAGGTGTTCTGGCCCGGGCTCCAGCCCTGGCTCACACACAGAGCTGGAGTCAAGCCCAGACTAGGTGAGGTCACAGGAAGAAACTTCCTGGGGCTGTTGAGACCGACAGGCAGGAGGGCCTGAGAGGATTCTGGCGCTACACGTCACATGTGGGTCAATCGCTAAGACTTGTGCAGGACTCACTCCAAGGAGCAAGCCAGCCTCCAAGGAGCAAGGCGGGCTTGGAAAGGGAGACAGGGAGTGGGGGGGAGGGAGAGAGAGAGACAGAGAGGGAAGGAGGTGGGGAGAGAGAGAGAGAGAGAGAGAGAGAGAGAGAGAGAGAGAGAGAGAGAGAGAGAGAGAGAGAGGAGGGAGAGAGGGAGAGAGAGAGACAGAGAGGGAGGGAGGGGAGAGGGAGAGAGAGAGAGGGAGAGAGAGAGAGAGAGAGAGAGAGAGAGAGAGAGAGAGAGAGAGAGAGAGAGGAGGGAGAGAGGGAGAGAGGGAGAGAGGGAGAGGGAGAGAGAGGGAGAGGGAGAGGGAGAGAGAGAGACGGAGAGAGAGGGGGAGGGAGGGGGAGAGCTCATGTTCAGGCTATGTGCTACAAACAAGCCACAATAGGACAAGCACCTGCCTGTAGAACTCAAGTTCTGATGGGGCCGAGCAGAAGAGCTCTGTGAGCCTCGTACAGACAGTAGGAAGCCCCAGAGCCAGGCTGGCAGCCCGCAGCCTGTAGCCCGCAGTGGGGGCACGCTCTTGTGGGGGGGGGACACTCTTGCAGGGGGGCACACCCTTGTGAGGGGGTGGATTTCTGGGCTGGTCAAGGTGGGGCTGGATGACGGTTTGAAGCATCAAGACCTGGGTTCACCTCCCAGCTCCTCGGATTTCTCCCTGTGTGACCCTGGGTGAGTCATTTCCCTCTCTGGCCCTCATTTGTGAAGTGCAGGGCGGCCCCTTCCAACTCTAGTCCTGCGACTTTTGGGGTCCCTCCTAACCCTGGCAGTTTGGGGATGTCCGTGCTGCTGATCAGGGGCTCATCACTCCCCCCATCACAAGGCTGACCCTGAGATAAAGTTCAGCTTCCATTCAAAATGAGCAGAAGACCCCCCCCCCCCACCATAATGAAGCACAGATGGTGGTGGGATTGATTAATCACATAAGCCAGAATTCCAGAACCAGTTGATGAAAACAATGCTGAGATGTTGGCCAAAGGCAGACTCTGAAATGAAGACCCTGTTATCCAAGATAAAGGGAGAAATCTCCCCTTCTCCTCCTGGCAGAGGTGGTGGCCTAGGGGTACATTGTGTTGCATACACCATTGGGTGAAGCCACATGGCTGGGCTGGGTTTGCTCTGCCTTTTCTTGTTACAAGGGGTGAGGATGTGGGGAAGTGAGTCTGATCTAAATGAATTGGGAGCAGTGGGTTCCAATCCCACCTCTGTTACCTGTTGGCTGTGTGACCTTGTCCAGGTCACCTTCTGCTCAGTGCCCCAGTGGTGCTCATCTCTGTTGGGGCTTTCTAGTTTGGAGGGGGAGGTAGAAATCCCAACCATTACAAATAGCGTGGAGCCCCCTGCTAGCAAAAGGTTGGGGAGATGCGTAGGGTGGCCATGGGTGAACCTGAGCACTTTAGGTGTGGGTGGAGAAGCGGGGGAAGTGACCCCTCTGACCCAGGCTTCTAGCTTTTGTGGCTGCCCCCTGCCTCCCGCCGCTCTCCTGGGAAGTGGGGGTGATGAGTGGGTGTGAGAGCCATAAAGAAGGTGGTTGGTTTGGTTGAGTGGGGGTGGGGAGCAGGAGGATGGTCTAGGGTCCGGGGACATGAATGGATACCTTGTCCTAGGCAGGGTGGCTCCTGATTCCCCCGGGGAATGGAGTGGGAGCTTGGGAGCTGGGCCTCCCCTGCCTGGGCCGTGCCCTGTGACCTGTCTGCCACAAGCTGTTTGTCAAATGGCTGCGCACCTGTGACAGAAGGGGCAGCTGGGGCATCGTTGGGGGCTGGTCTTGTCCAGCCTTGAAGGGTTCTGAGCTGGGCTCTCCCTCTTCTGTCTGGTTCTTCTCTTGGGGGCTGCCCGGGATGAGGAGGGGCTCTGGTCCTGAATTGTCCGAGGGGAGTGGAGGCAGACAGGCAATTTTATTTCTGAGGGTTTGGGGGTGCCAGGACCAGGGCCGGGGGCTTTTAGCTCAGCTGCCATCTCCACCACCCTCCTCACATTTCTGTCCCAAAGGGCATCAGATTTGGAAAAGCAGGTGCAGAGAGCTGATGTTTCCAGCTGTGAACTCTTTGGAAGGTGTCGGCATGCTTTCCCAAGTAGTGCAAGGGTAGGGGAAGGAATTGTTCCTTGTCTTTGTGGAAGCTTGGCCTGGGCGAATGAGGCTGTAGACCTAGAATCAAAGGTATCCACCTCCTGTATTTCACAGGGGAGGAAACTGAGGCCCACAGGGTTAAGTGACTTGGCCAAGGTCTCACAAGTCAGATTGGACTCAGGTTCTCTAATTCTAAGAGAACAGTCTCTGCTCTGTACTCCAGCGAGGTAAGCTCCTGGAGGGTGGGAGATGTTTTTCATTTTGTGTGTGTCCCAGTTCCTAGCTAAATGCTTTGTACACAGTGTGTACTTAAATGTTGGTCGAAGGGTCATCTGTTTGGGGACAGAACGCTGGACCTGGAGTCAGGAAGACTCGCTAGCTGTGTGTCCCCAAGCAAGTGACCTCTGAGTCATCTCTCTGCCTCACCTTCCCCATCTGAAAAATGGGGCTCCCAGCAGAGCCTGCCTCCCAGGGCTGTTGTGGGGGGTCAATTGAGGTCATCCTTGTAAAGTTCCCTTAGCCACATTAGCTTGTCAAGTGCAGGGCTCTGTGGGTGGAAGGCCCGGACAGCTCACAGGAGGGTGGGGACTGGGTCTCGGACGGTGCTGGCCCAGGCAGGCCCTTCCCCACTCCTGCTTTGGGGCTTGGCTTGGACTCAGGTGGGAAGGGGAGTGAGAGAGCTGGTATCCAGGTGGAGGCCCCAGGGAGGGAAGGTGGTTAGTGAGGCTTGTTTGTTTAAGGGGCAGCAGCGGGGGAAGGAAAGTGCTGGCCAAGCTCTTTGCTTCATATCATAACAGATCACTTCCTGGCTCTTTAGAGGAGATTCTGACCCAGCCATGCTCCAGTGTGGGAAGAAGCTTCCATGTCACCCCCAAACCCGTCCTCGGGCAGGCCCTCTTCCAGCCAGGATCTCCACGTCCCTCTCCTGGGCCCCTCCCAAAAGCACAGTGTGAGCCAAAGGAGCCCCAGGGAGAGAGTTCGGGAGTCAGTCATCCCACCCAGGTTTTCAGCCTCCCCCTCCTGGGCGGCTGCTTGTGTTGTGGCTTCAGATGAGCCTTTCTTGTGACTGGGGGGAGGTAAGCTCCCTGAGGGGAGGGCCTGGCCCCTGCCCTTTACTTTGCTTTCCATCCCAAGGGCCCCCTCTGTAGCAGGCCCCGGAATCACCAGCCTTGGCATAGGGCTGTGCCCAGAGTGGGCCCTGCATCAGTGTTTGGTAAGTAGACTGAGGCCTGAGTGTTGGATCCATTCCAAGTGCAACCGATGATCGGAGTATTCTTTAGCTGCTTGTTAATGGTCTGGAGGTTGAGTTCAATGCCCACTGGCAGTCTGCCTTGTTCCTGCCTGCCTTCCCAAGTTCAAATCCCTGCTGTGCCCCTATTTACTATGTGTGACCCTGAATGAGACCCTTCCCCTCTCTACACCCTGGATACTTTTCTAAAACTATCACTTGAAAAAGACTGGCTAATCTTCATTGGTAGATGGAATTCTCCCTCACAGGAGTTCCCTGTCTCTATGAACTCACAGGCTTGGCCCAAAAGAAATGGCTCCCTTGGGGGTTGTGAGGATCAAAAGCTGTGGAATGGGAGCTGTGGGCATTATCCTCAGGGATAAAGGAGAGAGCTAGTGTCCTGGGGTCAGGGGGATGGATTGCCCAAGGTCTCCCAGGTTGTGGGAGTAGAGGCACTAAACCCTACGGTCTGTCCTCCATCTTCCCTGGTGCCAACGGCTGGGTCTGAGATGTTGTCCATAGAGGCAGAATGGCCTAGAAGTACCTTCAGGGACCAAGTCTTTCTTTACTATAGTGGCTGCTGATGGGCACTGAACTGGGGGGGGTCATAGCACCTGGGTTCCGATGCTGACTCAGCCCCGACTATCTTGTAACTTGGAGGGGATGACTTAATCTTCTCTGGGCCTCAGTTTCCTCATCTCAAAGATGTGAGAGTTGGCCCAAAGCCCTGTGAGGCACCTTCCGGCTCTGTGAGAGAGCTCCTGGTTCTGCCCCTCACCCTATCGATGGGTCACACCAAAGCAGGCGTTCCACAAGGATTGTTGCAAGTGAATCACATTCTTTAATGTGACTTATGTTTCATCTCAGAGCTAGAAGATTTCTCTGGGATGTCATAGATCTGGAATTGGAAGAGACCCTGGACTCACACAGTTACTGAGTGGGAGAGTGGGAGTCAAACCCAGGTCTTAGCATTGCTGCTTCCCCACTAGAAGATTGGGGGCAGAGAGTCAGCCCCAGCCCTTGACCCTGACCCTCTCCCTTAGCATCTGAAGCATCCCAGCTCCGCTTTGGTGCTGCTGCTGCCTTCTGGCATCGGAGCCATCCCTACTCATCCTGATCCATATCTGGCTCTGGAGGAAAAAGTGAGACTGGTGACCTTGCACAGCCTTCCTCATTTAAATCCAACTTGCATGTTATGGCATCATCTCTTTGATGTCATGGTCTTCTTCGCAACAACAGTTTTCCAGGTACCCCTTCCACGAGTGGCTCTACCAGTAAGGCTATTAATACTTTATATGTTCCCCCATAGTGGTAGATCCTCCTGTGGCTCTCCAGGGCTCACAGGATCATAGGATGGTAGAACTGAAAGGGTCCTTGGAGACCTCTCATTTTATAGATGGAGAATGGAGGCCTAGAGAGGCCTGGCACTTTGCCCAAGGTTGCTCAGGTCATTACCAAGAGAGTGAAGACTGGAACTCAGGGCTTCTGACTACCAATCCAGACCGTTTCCTTTGTACTGTGCCTGCACAGCTGTGGTTGGAAACACTCTCTGGCTGTGAGGAAATAGTGATTCCACCAGTCTGGGGGGTAACAGGCCCCTGGGATCACTCCTGTCCCCTTTATGACCATGGCCAAGCCCTTGAGCAGGGGCACTTGGCAGCAGGAAGAAGGATTCTCTGAAGACAAATTTGCTCAAAATGAACCAGCTCTTATTGAGAATGGTCAGTGAGCTTGAAATAGAGGCAGAAAAATGGAAGGTCTTTAATTTAGAGTAGGAATATGTCTTAGAGGTCACTGATCCCTAACCCCTCATTCCACAAATGAGGAAACAGGCCAAATTAAGAACTTATAGGAAGGGACTGACACAGAATTGGAACCCACCAATCCCATTGCTGTTTCCATTGTGAAGCATTTGGATGGGGAAGCAGGAATCATAGAACTTGATCCCAGCCATGGTTATTGCATTTGCTAGCCTGGGGCCCCGGGGCTGAGAAGCAGCCCTAGGCAATGCACAGAGCCATGGTTTATTGGGGCATTTGTATATTTCTTAACCGTTTAACATGCACAAAATGATGCTACCATTTTTTTCATTAAGTTCCTAAGTTTTTTTAATGTGTCACTGATGGTTTTTGAGGGTCACACCTTAAACCCATTTTTAAAAACTGTGTGAGTTTGCATAGCCCAGTGATTTTTAGGAATGTGAGTGTCATGTTATGGCAGAATCATCATTTTAACATTCTTAAAAGGCTTTTCTTGATATCGAGCCAAAATTTGCCTCTTTGCCACTTCCACCCATGGGAGTTCCCAGCCTCCGGGAAATCATAGGACTAGGCCAAAAGGTATGGTGCTCTTTTGGGTTTGGTGTGAGGATCACCAGACAGCCAACGTGATCAATCAGGGGGCCAGACACACCTAGACCGATCCTCTTCCACCTGATAGCCCTTTAATTACTTTGAAAATAATTTTCATATCCTTTCTCCCCAGTTCCTTCACCCAGTTTTCATCTGACGTGGGCTCAAGGTTCTTCCAATATGGTGGTTGCCCTTCTCTGGTTGCTCTTACAACTATGGGCCTCTTTAAACTTTGGCTCCCAGGGCTGAGCACAGCCCCCCAAGAGAGATCTGCTGGGGCCGCAGGACAAAGGGCCATCTCCTCCTCTTTCCCGGAAGCTCTGCTAAGGTCAAAGGGCTATTTTGGGCAATCCTGTCTCACCAGTTGATTCGTACTGAGTCTTAGAGTTCACCAAAAGCCCAGATCTTTCCCAGAAAAGCTACTGCCTAACTGCCTTTCTCATCTGGTAATAGGAAGTGGATTTTTTTTAACCCAAGTGTAAAATTTGACATTCATCCTGTTGAATTTCATCTTATTAGAATTAGCCCAATGTTATAGACTGTGGAGCTCTTTGTTTATCTCAACTCTGTTGTCCACTGTGTTCAATGTCCACCTTCCCCCACCCCAGCTTTGTATCATTTATAAGCTTCATCTGGTCTCTTCTCAGCCAACATTGAACTATGAACAGCCCCTCTTTGAGAATGGTCGCCACCTAATAGCTTTCTCATCCACTCCACATGAGCCATCTTCCACAGAAGAGGAGCATGAGATACCTTAAGGCAAAAGCTTTGCTAACATTTAAGTAATCTGTGCACACAGCATTCCTTTGGTCTCCAGGCTTAGCAACCCTGTAAAAAAGGGATGGAAGTTAGTTTGACCTAAGGCTACGCTGTCCTGGAAAAAGCTCACCCGGGTCTTCATGATCAGCTGCTCTCTCTTCTGGCTCCCACCAACCCTCTCCTTAATGACCTGACTGATTCTAGAATTTTACCATAAATAGAAGCCAAGGTCACTGACCTGTACTTTGCCTTTTCAAAAAATCAACGTGATAATTGACTTAGTAAATTTAAAAAGTGCCTACTGAGTGTTTACTTTGTACCAAGAGGCACATGGTGTGAGGAAGAGAGTTGACCTTCAAGTGACATCCGGGGTTCAAGTCCTGATGGCTGTGCGACCCTAGGGAAGTCACCCAACCTCTCTGTGTCCTGGGCAACTTTCTAAGCCTCCATGTTTTAGGGAAGGGGCCAGCCTAAGCTGGTGGAGGCAGCTGAACAAGGGGACAGCAAAATTAGAGAAAATTCTCAGTGCCAGTAAATCCTGAGACAGCCTTGGCCATCTGGGAGCACATGTTCTGCTCTAATAAGGGAAGACAGCCCACATAAGGGGACGATGGGGAAGGGACTCTAGGCACGACAGAGTTCTGTGAGCTCCTCGAGGGTAGGACTCTCTTTTACCTTTCTTTGTATCCTCTGTGCTTACCGTAGTACCTGGTAGCCACTTAAGAACTGTTTATTGATTGACTGACAAAAGATATGTGTGTGGGGGTGGGGTCTGGGTTTTAACCTAGGATCTCCCTCCATAGTCCCAGATGTGGGACTAGCATGTGTCAGAAACAGGACCACCTGGCTCCCCCACAAAGCCAGCTTTTCTTCTAAGAGCCTTCCTAGCACTGGCTGGCCCTTGAAGCATTCTCCTGCAAACATGGACAAAATGCTAGCTCTGGAGAAAGCTAGGTTCAGATCTCAGCTCTGCCATTGCCCTCTCTGGGCTCCTCTCACAAAATGAAGGGGTGAGGATCAGATGCTCTGTGAGGTGCCAGGCAGCTGAGACAGCTTGTGTCACAAGAGCAAGGTAAGATCTCAGTTACTGCTGGTAGTGTAGTCAGTGAATGGAGAAGGAAGGAGGAAAACCTTAGAACAATGGCTCAGCCTTGGGCCTTAAGGAGCCATTTTCCTCCGGGTCACCCCAGAAGAAGGCAGCCTGCTGCTGGAGCCTGGGAATCCATCCTCACTACCCCAGGTCATGTCCGGAAGTGCCCACGCCCCTGACCCTTGGCTAGAGCTGGCATCTCCAGCCGCTGTTGCCAGAGTCAGTGTCGGGAGCAGAGGTGAGCTGGAATCCCCAGGACCGCCAGAGGACTGTCCTCATGCCCATCTCTAGGGCTGCCTCTGACACCAGCTTCAAAGCAGGGGCAGAGAGGGACTGAGTAGACCAGGAGGAATATTTATCAAACCTCTATTCAGTGCAAAGCACTGGGCAAGACACTGTGTGCCTTAGTTTCCTGATTTGTAAAATTGCCCCCTAGCCTCTATTTGCCTCTAGCTCTAAGCCTCTGATATTGCGGCTGGAGGACAGTGTGGGTTTGTAGATGTGCACCTGGGAGGGACCTCGAAGGCCATCAAGCTCAACTCCCCTATTTTACATATTGGGGAGACTGAGACCCAGAGAGGAGCAGGATTTGCCCCAAGGTCACACAGCTGCAAGTGGCATGGTCAGAAATCAAGCCTAGACGCTCTGTCTCTGGGAAATGAGCATGTGTGTCCAAATTTTTAGTAAGTAGCATTTATGTCAGATGGTTAAGCTTCTGACTGGGGGGATAGTCACTCTATACCTGCTCCCCCTTTGTAGGTTTGGAAAACCTGCCTGGCTTTTCATTTCCCCAAGATGCAACCCTTTCAAATCCCTCTGTCCATGAAAAGAGAAGATTCTTTTCCCAAAGGAGCCAGGGGTGCAGGCTTAGGAGCTGGGTTTCCATTTCAGTGGATGAATCTGTTTCTTGGAAAGACTTCTTTCCCAGCCTGCAGGCCCTCTCTGTACCCCTAGTCCCCCCAGACTTCAGGGTCCTCTCTGTACCCCCCAGCCCCCCAGTGTGTAGCACCCTCTCTGTACCCCCCAGCCTGCAGGGCCCTCTCTGTACCCTTAGCCCCCCCAGACTGCAGGGCCCTCTCTGTACCCCCAGGCCCCCAGCCTGCAGCACCCTTTCTGTACCCCCAGACTGCAGGGCTCTCTCTGTACCTCAGCTCCCCAGCCTATAGGGTCCTCTCTATACCCCCAGACTCCCCAGCCTGCAGCCCCTTCTGTGCACATTGTCAGGGGTTCTGCTTACTGGGGTCAGTCCTGTCTGCCTTCCATTGAGGCAGAGCTTAAGATCCAGTGTTGTCAAGTTACCTAACTTCTAGGCTCCAGAGAACTATCTGAGGGAGTTTACTTATCAGGAATGGTCAGAGGTCCAGTCCCCCAAACATATAATCTGGTCCTACATGTGCAGGAGAGAACTGGGATCATAGGATCTTCTTCCCCACAGTAGTGGTGGGCCCACTGATAGAGTCACTGAGGGTCAGACCCTGAGTTAGAGGCTGCTGCTGGCTACGTGAGGCTCCGGAGCTTTTCTCCAGCTTCGAGGCTATCTATTCTCTGGTGCTGTAGCTAGTGCTTAGTTACCTCTTAACCGTCCCTTCTGCTTTTGTCTTCTCCCAAACGAAATTGCAGACTAGCTGAGGGGAGGACCATGAGGTGCATCTCTGGTCCTGTGGTATCTAGCAGGTGAAAAGATGTCGCCTCAGTTTCCTTTTCTATAAAATGAAGGAGTTGGACCCCCTCCCAACTTTATATCCTTTATCCTTTGAACTAAGGTCATCTGTATACCTGCCCATCTCCAGTTTCAAGTATTATGTCCACACCCCACACCCCAGCATCAGCCAGCCCTGCAGTGGTATAGACCACCCTTCCTCCTGTGTGGGATCAGCTAGATGGTGCAGAGAATAGAGTCCAAGGCTTAGAGGCAGAAAGACCTGAGTTCAAATTTGGCTTCAGATACTTCCTAGCTGTGTGATCCTGGGCAAGTCACTTAACCCTCTTTCCCTTGGTTTCCTCATCTGTAAATTGAGCTGGAGAAGGAAATGGCTAACCAGTCCAGTATCTTTGCCAAGAGAGCCCCAGATGGGGTCACAGAGACAGACCCGACTGAAATGCCCAAACAGTAACTACACTGTCTAAGCTGCTTCCAGGGCATCTCTCCCACGCAGTTTGTACACAGCCGATGCTCGGCCATCACACTAATCTCTTTCGTGGGATCATAGGCCCCTTAGAGGCAGTTACAGCCGAGACCCAGACCAGCAAAGGGAAGGAAGTGAAAGAGGCGCCTATTGGGGACGTGTGGCTTCCCGAGTGCCTCCCCATGACAGAGGCCGGGGTGGCCGCATTTTTGGCCACTGCCTTCCATACACTAGGTGCCTAATAAGTGCTCTTGACCAGCCTGCCTGCCTCTCCTCCTAGGTGCTGAGGAGGTCCTGCTGCTGGCCCGGCGCACAGACCTGCGTAGGATCTCCCTGGACATGCCCGATTTCACCGACATCATCTTGCAGATTGATGACATCAGACACGCCATCGCCATTGACTACGACCCCGTGGAGCGCTACGTCTACTGGACGGATGACGAAGTGAGGGCCATCCGCCGGGCCTACCTGGACGGCTCCGGCGCCCAGACCTTGGTCAGTAACGAGATCAACGACCCCGATGGCATCGCTGTGGACTGGGTGGCCAGAAACCTCTACTGGACCGATACGGGCACGGATCGCATCGAGGTGACCCGGCTGAATGGGACCTCCAGGAAGATTCTGATCTCGGAGAACCTGGACGAGCCGCGGGCCATTGTTCTGAACCCAGTGATGGGGTGAGTGTCCCGGTCAGGGCTTAAAGAGGGGGTGGGGGCTCCGGGGCCAGGAAAGGAGCCCAGAGGTGTGAGAAGCCACGCCCCTGGTGTGCAGGTGGGACCGAGATTTACCAGCACCTGTGCGACGTCGTCTTCTGGCCGTACAGGGGTATAAACCGAGGCTCTAGGGAGAGAAGTGACTTCCCCACACTCCTGCAGTTTGTGTTGCAGGCAGGATTGGAACCCGGGTCTCTCCTGACTTCCTGAAGCAATCCACAATTTAGCACACACTCAACTCTTCTATCGCTAAGCCACCTGAGTGATCCTAGATTGAGAGCCCAGGGACCAGCTAGTCACTTTACAGATGGGGAAACTGAGACTCGAGGAGTTAAAGTGATTTGTCTAAGGTGATGTAGAATTAAAGGCCTTCAAGTCTTACCCCGCCCCCCCCCATTTAGAGAGGAGGAAACTGAGGCCCTCAAGATGAAGGCTGCACAGGGAGTCAGGTCGTTGTTCCTGGCAGAATCAGGATCTGAATCCAGGTTCTCGGATTCCAGCTTCCGTGGCCTTTCCACTGCCCCACACTGCCTCCCCCGGGGCTTCTGAAGAGGGGCAGGACAGGACCATCCCTCTGCTTGCTCCTCATGAGGGAAGGTGTGGGAGGCTAAGCCCTGGCTGTGGAAGGGAAGGACCACAGTCCTGGCTGGGGGCACATCATGGGGAGAGCCAGTGGGGGCTGGAGGCTGGATACAGTCATGGCCTAAGCTTCCAGCTGAGCACAAGCAGCATTGAGCCTGAGTCTAGAGTGGCCCCATCAGACTGGGCAGACCTCAGAGAGAAGCTTGGCTGCCGTGGAGGGTGGGGAGCTCACCCCCTCCCCTTCCCAGGTTTAGCTCCCAGAACTCTCGCTGTCTCTTTCCCAATCTGCTCAGTGTGGGGCAGGGCTCCTTCTCAGTGGCAAGAGCAGCTCATTTATACCTAGGACCCGGGCTTGAGCCCAGACTTCAGCCACTTAACAGCTGTTTGTGTCCTTGGGCAGGCCGTGTTCTCACTTTTAAAATAGGAATAATCCTTACCTCACAAAATGCTTCAGGTGTAGTGGAGAGCTAGAGTCTAGAGCCATGGGGCCAAAGTTCAAATCCTGCCCGGACACTCATTGGCTGTGTGGCCGTTCCCTGAGCAGTTTCCTTCTCTGTTGTCTTTCATATCCTGCAAGGTTTCTTTGGGCTTTCCATTGAGTGCCCTGGGCTCCTCCAGCAGCAGCATAGTGTAGTGTGTAAAATCGTTGGCTTGCTGTCAACGTGCCTCTCTGAGGCACATTTTCTGTGTGACGATGGACAAGTCACTTAAACACGCCAAGTCTCAGTTTCCCTGTCTGTAGAACGGGGACATAAATCCTGTAGCACCTACCTTGTGGAGTTGTTGCCAGGCTTAAAATGGGGTGACTTTTGCTGAACCGATGGAAATGTTTATGTGTGGGATCTTTTTCAGCTACATGTATTGGACAGACTGGGGTGAAAACCCCAAAATTGAATGCGCCCATCTGGATGGACAGGCCAGAAGAGTCCTGGTGAACACGTCTCTAGGGTGGCCCAATGGCTTGGCACTAGACCTTCAGGAGGGCAAGCTTTATTGGGGAGATGCCAAAACAGACAAAATTGAGGTGAGTTACTCCTCAGATGGTGGGTTACTGAGGGTGAATCAACTGTTGTTTTGTAAAATTTAGTTTTATTTTATTTTCAGTCTTATTTCTCTCACTTTCCCCTTTACCTACCTCACCCACTGAGAAACAAGAAAAACAAACCCTATTACAAATATGTGTGGTCAAACAAAGCAAATTTCCTCATTAGCCCTGTCTACGTGCGCGTGCACACACACACACATACACACTCACACATACACACACGCACACACATACACATACACACATATGCATGCACGCGCACACACGCATACACACATATGCACACACACGCACAATACACACACGCACGCACACATACACACATGCATGCACACACACATGCGCGCGCACACATACATGCACACATGCGCACATGCACGCACACACGTGCACACATGCACACACACACGTGCACACGCATACACATGCACACATACACACACGCACACATACACACGCAGTACACATACACACATGTGCGCGCACACACATGCATGCACACACATGCGCACACGCACACACATACACACGCGCACATGCATGCACACACGTGCACACATGCACACACATACACACGCACGCACATACGCACACGCGCACATGCATGCACACACGTGCACACATGCACACACACACACACATACACACACGCACACACATACACACACACGGACACATACACACTCACATGTGTGCATGTGTATCCTCTTCCCTCAGGCTGCATTTTGACCTCCTCTGTCTTCAGGAGGTGGATGGCCTATTTCATCGTGAGTCTCACGGAAATGTGGTGGGTCATCAGGTTGATCAGAACAGCTGCATCTTTCACAGTTGATGATCATTATAATGTTGTTGTTACTGTGTTATATCTGATGTTCTGGTTCTGCTGATTTCACTTTGCATCAGTTCATATGAGTCTCCCCAGGTTTTTCTGAAACCATTCCCGTCATCATTTCTTATAGCACATTTAGTATTTCATCACAATCTTTCAGTCAGCCATATCCCAATTGATGGGTATCCCCTCAGTTTCCAGTTCTTTGCCATCATGAAAAGAACTTCTATAAATATCTTGATACAAATTGGTCCTTTCCCTCTTTCTTTGATTTCTTTAGCAGTATAACCGTAGTTGTTGTATTGCTGAGCCAATGGTTACACACTATTTAAAAGTTCTTGAAGCATAGTTTTAAGTTTCTTTCCAGAATGGTCAGACTAGTTCACAGCTCCACCAACAGTGTGTTAGGGTTCTCCCACATCCCCCCTAGTGTTTGTCATTCTCCCTTTTTTGTCAGCTTTGCCAATCTGTTGGGTTAGAAACAGCTTTTGAGTTGTTTTAATATGCATTTCTCCCATTTTTAATTATTCAAAGTGTTTTTCATATGGCTGTTGATAGCTTGGATTTTTCCCTCTGAAAACTTATAATTCCTATCCTTTGACCAACTGGGGAGTAGTTCTTACTTTTACTAAATATGATTCTGGTGTGTGTGCATGTGTGTACACGCGTGTGTGCGCACATGCACAAACATATCCCTTAGGAATAAGACCTTTATTAGTGAAACTTGTCAAGCAGCCAGTGTTTACATAGTACCCACTGCTTGTACTTATGGGGCAGCTAGGTTGGGCAGTAGATAGAGCTCTGGCCCTGAAGTCAGGAAGACTTGAGTTCAAATCCAACCTTAGACCTCACTAGCTGTGTGATCCTGGACAAGTCACTTTGCCTTAGTTTTCTCATCTGTAAAATGGGGTAATGATAGCACCTGTCTCTCCTAGTTCTTAGAAGATCAGATGAGACGGTCCCTTTAATGCACTGAGCACAGCATGGGACATGCAAGCTCTACATGAGCATTAACCATTTCTTCTTATTTTCTGATTTTCATGTTGCTCCTACAGCAGCCACATGACTTTGGGCAGTCCTGGGCTCCACACAGTGTCCTGTTCTTGCTTCCACACCCCTTTCTACCCAGCAGTGGCCTTCATTGCCCACTTACAGCATGTCATGCACTGTCTTTAGTGCTGAGGATACAGAGACAAAAAGGGGATAATCTCTGCCTTTGGGGGATATGTAATGGCATGCGGGCAGTGTGGGGAGGGCTAGGGTGGTACTGCCCTCCCTAGCTGCGAGCCGCTAGGAAGATGCTGCCAGTGGAGCTGAGTGCCAAGAACAGCTGGCCATAGGAGGGCGGGAAGGTGAGGGGAGGCCACTCCAGTCTTCGTGATGCCTTTATTTTGGAAGCTGAATCCTGTCATTAATAGTATTAACAATAATTGTTATGAGTAGGCATTAATAATCATTAATGTGGCAAGGTCCAGTGCTTCCCATTAGAGTACAATCCTCTCTGAAAGGGAAAGGCCAGTTGCCTCAGTTGTCTGATGGCCAGCCTCCACCTTCCTTGAGATGTCCCCTGCCCTTGCTTCTCTCTAGCCTGGGACATTTTCTTCTCTGATGCTCAGGCCTGTGTTATCACTGTCAGCCAGTGGAAGATTGGGGGTGGTAGGGCAGGAAGCTTGACCTTTGATCCCTTGGAGTCCAAATGCTTATTTGGGATCATTTTAGGAACAGTGTGACAACAAGTGAATGTGGAGGGAGGGCAGGTCTTCACTGGCTTATACCTTGCATTAGTCTGAAATGTGACACTGTCCATCCTCAGCAGAAGCAATCATGATGGCTCACATGTACGCTTTATGGTGTACTACGTTACAAAAATAATGGTTCCCCTTTAGAATTTACAAAGGATTAGGAGAGACAGTATCACTGCTATTCCTCCCCCCACCCCCAGCTTCCTGCCTTTGGCTAACAGTGATCTCTCCCTCCTCCCGTTACTGCCCATCCCCACATACCCTGGCATTTCCTCTGCAAGTATCACATTCTCATGTTCTCATCCGTATTATACTTATTTATGTGAGTGTTTCCTCAAGCCCTCCATTCCAGCTTGTCACATTTAGAGGGAGGCGGATACTTGGAGACTGTCTTCTACATCTTCATTTTCCACACGGGGAGGTTGAGGCCCAAAGAAAGGAGGTGATTTGGTCAAGGTCCAACCAGTCAGGCTTCCAAGTTCTGGCTGATGGCAATGACAAGGTGGGACTCTGTGCTGACCAGAGAAGGGCTGACATTCTGGAGCCAGAGGAGGGAGAAGCTGTCCCTGGGGCTTTGTCACACAAGAAAGCCTGCCATCTCCCTCCTCTGAATCCCTTTAGTCTCAGATAGAGAAGGAGAAATTGAGGCACCTCATTACAGAAAGGAGTAAATGGCCAGGGCTTGATGGGTGGGTCAGCTCAGAGGAACATCTTTTCCAATGATTCTTAACTAAGACCAGGTCAGCAGGAAATCCTCTGGGTTGCCAATGAATCCAAAGGGAAGGGGGGAGATGATCCCTAGCAAGGCTCCAGAAGAGGGCTGTCCAGAACATTAGCGCAGACAAGCACAGGGGACTCTGGAGCCTGCAGAGCAATCCCACCTGCCTTCATCCATCAGCTCCTCTCCTCTCCCTCCTCTGCTCCCTTTGGGTCCAGCTCATCTGAGGGACAAAGGAAGGGCTCCCCTGAGAGAGGGGGTGCTGGAATCCAATGTAGTCTGCACCTACCACGTGCTGGTGGTAACCAAACATCTGAGTCTTTGGCCCCCCAAGATTTTCTTCAAACTTGGAGCCCCTGTTCTCAAGGGAGGACCATGGGCTGGTTGAGCTCTGGCTGCTGCACTGTCCCAGCCCTGGGACAGCCCAAATTGTCTGTGAGTTGGCAGTGGGAGAGCTACCAGTGTCCTGGGTCAGCAACTTAAGACGTTTTCTCCCTAGAAAAGTGCATCTGTTGTGATAATTACCATTCCTAAGCTTGTCTTAGGAACTGTCAAAACCCCAAGGGCTGCTAATTTGGCCTCTTTTTTGGTGAAGATGAAAAGGAGCCACCTCCTGGCTTGAAGCCAGCCAAAAGAAGGTTTTCAGAGGAAATTGTCACAACCCCCCCCCCGTGTTTGCTGTGAGTGAGAATTGTACATGAACTGGGCAGATGAGCCAGGACGGCCTGGCTCTGGGGCCAGGAATGTGTCTTGCTGAAAGCCGAGAACATCTCCTTTAAAGGAGAAAGCAGTTCAGGGCCCACCTTCCCATTCAAGGTGCTCTGCCGAGTTTGTTCTGAGCCTTGCCAAATCCTGACATGTTTGGGGTTTCTTTGTACAGTCACCCTGCCAGAGGGGACTTCTCTGAGGGGGACTTGGCTCTTCCCTGGCTCTGATTCACAGTCATTGAGGCAGTGAGAGGCTCAGGCCAAAGGCCACATGGGAGGCCAGGTCTATGGCCTTTTACTCCCAAGGTCTGGTCTGGAGCACAGTTCCCCAAGGACAAGACTTTTATCGCCAGAGACATACACAGAGAAACAAACTTTACACATATAGAAATAGACATATATGGGATAAACTTAGAGTTATACTAGTTGGGGCAATGGAAGACTTCTCTTAGAAATTCCTCCTTTTAGAATCTCAAGCTTCCTTCAAACACAGGCCCTTTCTGGGCCCCACTTCACAGCTGTTCAAACTTCAAAATGTCCTTCATCAAAACAGTTACTGTGTAGTGTGTCTCTCTCTTTCTCTCCCCTTCTCCCCCTCTCCCCCTCTCTCCTTCCCTTCTTCCCTCCCTCCCTCCCTCTCCCCTCTTATGCACTTACATATTGTTTCCCTCAGTAGAATATAAGCTCTTTGAGGGCAAAGACCACTCAGTTTCCCCAGTACTTATCACAGTGCTCAGGGCATAGTAGGTGCTAAAGTCCCTGTTTCTTAATTGATTGAATTTTGGGCCAGAGCCACCCTACCCAGAATCCAAAGAATTCAACAGAACTAAAGCAGCTACAGGGAGAGAGAAGTCCTTTGGATCTCTGCAAGCATAGGACAAATATAAATAAATGCTTTCTGATTGGCCAACTCAGTTCTTATCAGCCCTTACCCACAGAGGCTTCTGCACATTCTTTGAGTGGCTTTCCCTGCCTGATTTTCTACCTTAGGCCAGTGTTGCCTAGAACTCTTTGTGTTGAAAGAATTTGCTATAGCCACTGTCAGGGGTTCCTGCTGCCTCTCACAAGTAGGAAAGTCTCCAACTTAGAATCAATTTGTGCTCACTACCAGGGTTCCAAAGAGATTGTGTCTTGCATATTGAAAGTGACCTAGAACTTGAACACCCCAAGGCTATTTTAGCTTGTCTAGAGCCTAAGATGGAAAGAAAGCTTCATTCAGTGTCTGGGCAGCAGCTTCTGAATATTCTGTGATGGAGTCTGTGTGACATTGGAGAAGCTCCTTTTTGCCTCTAGGCCTTATTTTACTCTCCTGTAAAGTGATGGGGCTGAGTCCGATAATGTCAGGCAAATCCCTCACAGCCCTAACTCTATGAGTTCATGCCTCATTAATGACCTATTCAGAACCACTGTCTGTCCAAGTGGACTTGCCCAAGGTCTATGCTTCTGTAATGATGTTGATGGGCCAGTGCCATCTTTCCTAGACCTCTCTGCAATGCTACTAATGGCAGGACTCGCTGTCAATGGGAGAAGATGGGTTAGAACAGCTGTGTGGCCAACCCAGCCAGGAGAGTGCCAGTCACTGGAGAGTGGGGGGCAGGGAAGGGGGCTTCATTTCTGTTCTGGAACAGCCAGAATTGCTGTTTAATAAAAGTAGCTTGAGGGAGCCTCTTCCTCAATATATTGGGTTCAATTTGGAGAAATCACTCAGTTTCCAATGTAATGAATACAGTAATATTCACACAAAGGTCACTAAAAGGAAACCCCCTCTCTGAGGAATCCATAGACCAGGGAGGGTCCTGGGGGTAGATGGTGGCAGACACCTCCCACACCCTGGCAGAGGAGTGTGGGGGGCCAAGGAGAGCAGAACAGACATGTGATCACAGCCAGTTTCTGTCCTGCAGAGCCTGGTTTAAGTGCTTTAATTTGTAACAAGAATCCAGACTCACCAGGGATGATGTGAAAGATTATTAGGTTAAGATAAAAGGTACCTGCTAGGTGGCACAGTGAATAGAGCACCGGCCCTTGAACCAGGAGGACCTGAGTTCAAATCCGGCTTCAGACACTTACCACAAAAACTAGCTGTGTGACCTTGGGCAAGTCACTTAACCCCAGTAGTCCTCCAAAAAGCAAAAAATAAAAAAAAAAATAGATAAAAGGTACCAGCTGCCCAAGAAAGGAACGTGAACTTGAACCTGTCCTCTGTGTTTAAGCATCAGTCCGCCAGAAACGGCTTTGTTTAATTTATTATTAATCTATAGCCTGGCAATTTCAGGGGCGGGGCCAGGGGGGATCAAACTGGCACAGACCCCTCCCCCGCTCCTGCACAGGACATTTTCAACAAGCCACAGGAAACCTGCTGGCTCTCAGGCACTGTGCTAAGTGCTTTACAAATCCCAGATAACTTGGAGTTGATCACAGAGGGGACA
Organism: Gymnobelideus leadbeateri; assembly: GCA_011680675.1. Taxonomy (NCBI): domain Eukaryota; kingdom Metazoa; phylum Chordata; class Mammalia; order Diprotodontia; family Petauridae; genus Gymnobelideus; species Gymnobelideus leadbeateri. The sequence continues at coordinate 887,482 of WOXC01004100.1, forward strand.
TGGCCTTAAGGGGGGATGAGGAAAGGATTCTTACAGAAGGTGGAACTTCAGCTGGGGCTCGAAGGAGGGAGAGAACCCCTGGGCTGAGGGACAGAACAAGCTGAACCCAGGGGGGCTGGGGTCACTGGGTGGCAGGTCCAGGGAGGGCATGGTGTGGAGGAAGACTAGAAAGGTTGGAAGGGCCAGGTGAGGAAGTCTCGAAGAAGACAAAGAGATCTTGACATCCAGTCTGGGTTGATATTCTAGAATTGAGAGGCCGGTAACTCTTCCATTTGTCCAGGATGCTCTCTTCCCTTCCGTTGGTCTCTCAGTCTTTTCTCAGAAAGAAGGGCCAGTGCTGGGTGGCCAGTCCCTTCTGATGTGCAGAATGGGAGGAGATCACCCTTGGATGGGGTGATAACCAAGCCTGTGATTGGGAATGTAGTGATGGAAACCAGATAACAAGCTTGGTTATCACCTTGAATTCACTTCCCTAAGAACCTCTATGAAAGCCAGGAAGCCCAGGGTCCAAGACTCACCTAGGACACATACTGACCATATGGCCTTAGATGAGTCACTTAATATCTTTGGGCAACTTTATAAGATTATAAATTGCAGAGAATGCGTGGGTACTTTCCTCACTTGAGGGGCCCCTATCTCAACTCCTTAAATAAGAGATTTAAAGGAATTTATAAAGCGAGTCAAAAATTCAGTGAAGGAAAATTCTACCTCTGAACTTAGAAACTTGGAGACGCCTTGTGTTGCCAGGACCTAGGTGGGAGGAGTGAGTAGATAGAACCTGAGAGAGGCAGTCAGGAGGGTCTGGGGGAGGTCACAACTTGGGCATCATTTTCCTCATCTGTAGAGTAGGGATGATAATATTTGCTTCCATTTTTCCCAGTTTCTTAAAGGGAAATGTCTTGCAAATCTGAAATTGTTTTGGAGATGTTGATTGTGGTTTGAGGGAGAATTAGGGGAGCATTATTTTCCCTGAAAAGCAAACAGTTACCAGTAGCAGTTAACAGTAATAACACAATTAGTAACCGTCCTTTGGTTCCATTGTGGCTTCTCTGGGATAGCCTGGGAACCTAACTACCATGTATAACAGATGTGTCCTGTAATTTGGAATTATTTCACAAAATAAAAATATACCAGGACATAGGGAGTGTAAATAGGGAGTTTTCTAAGCTATTTGGGATCCCACTTTATAGGTTTAGTGGCCCCTGTTCCTCTGACACCACCGATTTATAATTGTTAGGAGAAAACCTTGTTCTGGGGTTCTGGTCACTGCCTTAGAAATGAAGTTTTGAAGCTGGTGTGTAGGGGGCAGTCAAGGGGTGCAGGTGGGGACTGCCTCTGGGCCTCTTAATAGGCTCTATTGGCAGGCTAGAGCCTAGCAATGATGGCACCTTGCAATGTCTCTTTAGTCTAATGGGGATCTGCCTTTATCTGGACACCAGCCAGCCACAGATTACCAAGACCATTAGCTTGGAAACAAAATGTTTCCCAAAGCTGTTGATTTTTTCATAGTTGCTGGAGACTTTGCTACTATCTGAGATGAGATTTTTGAGATTTTGGGCTGGGTTCATCCAGGCCATAGCTTGTGGAATCATAGAATTTGGGGCTAGAAGAGACAGCTTATCCATTTTACTGATGGTCAAGCTGAGGCCAAGAGGAGGCGGTGAGCGCGCATGTCGGAAGTGGCAAGTTCAAGCCCAGCCCCTCAGATTCCAGTTCCTGTAACTTCCATCACACTGGACTGTTGTCTATTGACTTCGCAGGGTTTCAGTTTGAGGGGAAAACAAGTCAAAAGCCACTATCCATTCATCCTGGGTCTGTCTGTGCCTGGCTAAGCTCTGGGCTCCGAGGGGACGTTCAATGTAATGATAAGCACATTTGCTTTCTCTTTGAAGAAGACTGTGAAGGCCAGATTTTTTGTTGCCCAGGTTGGCAGCTGGATCCTCAATCCCTTTGATATGTTTGGAGCAGAACAAAGGTCCACAAATATCAGCTCCTAAAGCAGGCGCCTCAGATTTGGAGGCCGCATTCAGGATTGCAAACATCTTAGATCTGGCTATGAGCAGAAGCCAGCCACCATGCCAAGCTGCATTGCAGGATGGATGCTAGGTATTGCAGTCCTGCTGGGAGGCAGGTATTCAGTGTGGAGGGAGACAGTCAGCCTGTGGTCACAATTCACTTCCTCTATTTTATGATATTTTTATATTTGTTATTATCTATTGTGGTTTAACATTGTACTTAGTTGTAGCTTAACAATAGATAATTAACATTTCCCAGTTGCATTTTAATTGGGTGCATGCAAGTGTGATAGGCTTGCTTGGAGCATTGAGCAGTTCAGTGACTTGGGTAGGGTCACACAGCCAGCCCAGGCTGGGATCTTCCCAGCACCCTTTGGCCCCGAGGCTGCTCTTGATCTGAGATCCAGGGTGTGCTTTCTCTCTTACCAGTCTCCCTTGGGGATCTCACCGGCTTCCAGATCCACTGATGATCAGCCCAGCTCGGTGAGGCCAGCCCCCATCCTGACGCAGACCTTCCTCCCTTTACCCCTGGGCTGTTGCTATAGCTATGGGGGGAGGGTCTGCTTGCCTCAAGGCTCTCCCCACTCCAGACCATCTTCCTTTCAGCCACCAAAGGGATTTTCCTAAAACACAGATTTGATCTTGTTAACCCCTTATTCAGTAAACTCCAGGGCGTCCCTATGGCCTCCAGATCATTGTGGGGTGGGGGTGGATCACAGGAGTGGCTGAATCTGTAAGTGTTGGCTGCTAGATGGGAGGTGCTGGCCATGCAGCCTTGGCTTCCCAGAAGAGCCTAGGTAGAACTGTTCTCTTGCTTCAGGCTGGAAACCCAGAATGCACGTCTGGTGGTTCCACTTAGTAACTAGCTGAGGGACCATCAGTGCCAGTGGATTGAGTTCCCATGGTTGGCCCTTCAGTTTCCTTCCCTGTAAAATGGGATCCCAGTCCTTCTGGGTGGTTGTGAGGAAAGTGCTTTATGACCCAAACACACTCAAGAGACGTCCATGATAGTGCCTGTGCTTGTAAGGACGTGACTGTCTCACTGTGCTCTACCCTGGTCAGACCTCGGATCTGCAGGGCAGTGTTCCATTCTGTGCCCCACAGTCCAATCACATTAATGATCTGGAGAGTATCCAGAGGCCATGTCAGAGGAGGAGGGACTGGGGTGTTTGGCCTGGGGGAGAGGACCAGAGATCAGCCTTGGAAGGGCCATCATGTAGTGGAGGGATCACACTCGGTTGTACTGGGCAGAAGGAGGAGCCAAGTTAGAGACAGGGGAAGGGAGGAGTTGCAAAGTGACCAAATCAGGCTCAATGTTGGGAAAAATTACTTAATGCTGACCTTTCCAGTGTGGAAGAGACTTTCTTGAGAGGCAATGGGTACCTCCCCCACAACTTGGAGATCCTTGAATACCCCTAGTCAGATGTGCTATAGTGTGAATCCTTTGTAGGTATAGGCTGGGGGTAGTGACTTGAGGTCTTCAACTCTCCAAATCTCATCCTGTTTTTTGGGCAGCTGGATGGTAGTAGAATGGACACAGCACCAGCCCTTGAGTCAGGAGAACCAGAGTTCACACCTAGCCTCTGCCTGCCTCAGTTTCCTCACCTATAAAATGGGGATAATAACAGCCCCTACCTCCCAGAGTTGGTGTGAGGATCAAATAAGATGTAACTGTGAAACACTTAGTTCAATGCCTGGCACACGGTAAATGCTAAAGAAACATTAGCTGTTATTCTGTGGGTTTGATGATAGGGAGCCCAAATGAGAAGGGACGGTTAAGTCATTTGAGGCAGGTATATGGCCAGCTGGCCGTGGTGGGCGGCTGAGTGGATCAGGAAGATGAGGACAACTAGAGATGGTGGGCCCGAGTGGACTAGCAGGGAGGGTGCTTACTAACGCTTCTCCAGTTGGGCTGGAATAATGATAATACGATAACTCACATCTCTATGGGGACCATTTCCCCTCCCTTTGCCTCAACTTCTTCTGAAATCAGAGGCTTGGAGAAGATCGCCCCCAGGTCTCTCTCAGCTTTACCTCAGTTCTCTTGTGTCACGACGTTTGATGTTGTCTTCAAAACAGACCTGTGAGAAAGACCTGGAACCACCTCTTGGTTAGTTCTCCAGAAGGGTTTCAGATTGGAAAGGGGAGGTATGAAAAATGCCAAATTCCACCTTTTGCCAAAATCATGAATCAGTCACCGATAGTTTCATTCAGTCAATAAGCCTTGATTAAACCCTGCGGTTCATTTTACAGATGAGGAAACTGAGGCAAACAGAGTTAAGTGACTTTCCCAAGGTCATACAGCTAGGAAGTGTCTGAGGCTGGATTTGAACTTGGGAAGCTGAGTCTCCCTGATGTTAGGCCCAGGGCTCTGGGAACTGCACCACCTTGCTGCTCTATCTATAAGCACAGTAGGTGCTTATGATTCCTTGCTTGATTGTCAGGCTAGGTGCTGCACTAGGCACCAGAAGTAAATACAAAGGAAAAGTACAACCAGTCCTTGTCACCAGAAACTTACCTTTGGCTGGTGTGGAAACAGCGTTTGCTTGGATAAATGGACACAAAGCCATTTTGGGTGGGCTGGGGAAGGCCCCTTGGAGGAGGTGATACATGACTTACTGGGCAGCTCATGGCATGGTGGGTAGAAAGCTATGTCTGGAATCAGGAAGATCTGAGTTCAGGTACAGTCTCAGACGTTTCCTGGCTGTGTAACCTTGGGAAAGTCACTTAACTCCTGTTTAGAATAAGGATAATCATGGCACCTGCCTGGCCAGATTGTTGTGAGTCTCCAATGAGAAAATAGTTATGAAAAGCATTTAGCAGAGCGCCTGGCATGTAGTAGGCCTGATAGAAATGGTCATTTGCTCCCTTCCCCCCACCTCTGCCATTGTGAGTTCAGAACAGAAAACGGGCAGCTTCTAGAGAATGGACAAGGACCATTCTTTATGCTCATTCTTTGGGGCCCGGGCTGGTGTCTTCCTCTTCATCCTCCTTGGTGCCTCCTTTGAGCTCTGGTCTGAGTGGATGAAGTCCATAACAGCTAGTTAGGAAAGGACCCCAAGTCTTCTAGTAGTGAATGTTGGGAAGAAAGAGGGGAAAGGATGCTCTTGCACTTTCCCCACTGGAAGTCCCTGTGGGTCCCTTTTGCCCTGGCTGGCCTGTCCCCCTGCCAGGAATGTTGACCAGAACATTTGTGGGCTGGGTCCAGCCTCTAGCAGCTGATCTCCATTGATGGACAGCCTGTCGTCACAGGGATCTCCTTTCAGTTAATATAACACAAGTGGGGAACTTCAGCGGTGATGGTGACCTGAGATGAATTAACGGATTATGGTGGATAAAAATCTATTGGTGTTCCCATGAGCTGACACCTAGAGGCAGAGAGAGGCAAAACCCAGACCCAACCGATATGCAGAAAGAAAAATTCTGTTTGGAGAGAAAATAGGATCCGGGTGACTCAAGAGAGATGGACTTTTCTCGGCATGGAATTTTGTGCAGGGGGCTTCTTAGAGGCTGGGACACCTCATCCCCATTGCATTTTTAATTTAATTTTAGTCTTTTTTTAAAACTATTAAGCATTTGTTTCTCCTTCTCCCTTCCCTTCCCTCTGGAAAAAAGGGGAAAAAAAGAAAGCCTTTGTAACAATCATGCCTGGTTAAGTGAAATAAATCCCCACACTGGCCCTTGTCTAAAACGTGTGTCTTTTTCTGCATCTTCTTTTCTCAGCCCTTTGGCATCATGGTTCATTATTGCATTGTCTTTCAAAACAGTTTATTTTTTACACTGTTGTTATAAATTGTTTTCCTAGATCTTCTCACTTCTCTCTGCATCAGTTCATACGAATCTTCTCAGATTTCTCTGAAGCCATCCATTTCATTCTGTCATATCCGTACACTACAACTCGTTCAGCTGTTACCCAACGGATGGACACTGCTTCAGTCTCTAATTCTTTTACTTCTTTAAAATATCGGTCTACTGGCATCCCCATTGCATTCTTTTTTCGTTCAGCGCTTCTAAGTTGCTGAGAGAAAGCCAAGACTTTTAGAGGTGGTTCTTGGTATGACTGCATCTGGAGATCCAAGTTCCTGTCTTCTGAAAGGACCACAATTCAGTCATTAAATACAAGTCAGTAAAAACGTTGAGTTGTCATAAATAAATATCATTTGGGGGTCATTTTCTAGGAACTTAATTATTGGTAATGTGAGGCCCACTAGCCCCATGTCCACTATGCTTGAGGACTCATGGTCTCATTGCTGTGTGTATCTCTTTAATGATACAATTCCTAACCCTCATGGGCAGCTCTCCTCTGTTTCTCCTGACTGGCTTTCCACTGGAAGCTTGCCCAGTGTGCTAGGGGCTGTCCTTGGCTTCTCTTAACATTTCGAGGGTACCCATGAAGTCCACGGGGTGTCTAGTGATTACCCCTCACTTCTGCCCTATGTGACCGTCCTGTCTTTTAGGCTCCTTTCCTCCAGTGTTCTCCTTTCTAAGTCCTTGTTTTCATGTGTGGTGGCTGCTTGTGCCTCCTTCTTTGTCCTTTGGGTGATCATTCGATTCAGTCTGGCAACTGTTGTGTTCCGTGACTGCCAGCCCTCTGACGTCCCCAGAAGAATATTGGAATCTACGACATGGGTCTGTCTCAGCTTTCATTGTACTAGCCCTAACAGGTGCTGAGTGAGTGGCTTTTTTTCCTGTTTCGGAATCTGAGAAGGCATAAAGATATGGACTTCTCTTAATGGAGCCAGTGAGAGCTTCCCACCCCTTTAAACTCAGTTCACTTAGTGGAATGCTGTCTTTGGTCCCAGGGAAAAGAGAACTGAAAGGGTCCTGCTGGGTCCTTTAGTCAAACCCATATTTAAAATGTGAATCCCTTCTACAAACACCAGACTAAGCATAAACGTGCCCTCAAGGAGCTTATATTCTAGAAGGGAAACCATTACAGATCCACATGGTATTTGATAAGGGTATAAGAGATACAAACCAAGTGTTATGTGGAGACAGAGGAGGGAAAGGTGGTGACTAGCTGGAAAGGAGGGACCAAAGAAGACTTTCTGGAGGAAAGGTACTTGTTTCAGTCTTTAAGGATTTATGAAGCCCTGACTATGTGCCAGGCACTGTGCTAAGATTTGGGGATACAAAAAAGGGCAGACACATGGTCCCTGCCCTCAAGGAGCTCACAGTTGAATGGGAAAGGCAATGCGTATATAAATAGATATGTATGTATATGGATAGAGACACATAAGATACATACACAGAAAAAAGGAAGATAGTATTGGAGGGGATGTGGACAGAATCTGGCAGAGAAGGGACATGGCATCTGTGAGCAAGCAATCCTTGAGCAAAGATCATGGCTGGAACTTATCCATTTTTCCTCATGCCATGATGGAGAATTCGAACGCAACAAACACTTATGGAGCACCTACTGTATATAGAGCACTGTGCCATGTGAGTGAAGCTTTTAACCTAGATGACAATTGGTGTGCAGAGGGGGTGGGAATAGAGGCTATGCAGTGAAGGATAGAGAGAAGAGAGAGGAGTAATAGAGAGCCACATCTCATCAGGCTCCACCATTTTATAGAGGAAGAGACTGAGGTCCAGAGAGGAAAAGCCACTCCATCACCTGGCAGAGCAAAAGGCCATGCTGACATATGGAATAAAGTTTGAAGGGAGGCAGGTCTCAGCTAGCAGGGAGAAAAGAGGGCATTCTTAAGAGTCAGACTTTTTCCAGTGCTATTGACAAGGTCATTGAAATCTTGCTGGCTAAGTGTTTGCTGTTAATTCCTCTTATGCTCAGGTCCCCTTGAAAATAAAGACCAGGCATTCACTGTTCTCTAATATTTCTATTTCAAACTACTAACCTTTCAGGCAATAAAAACAAAATTGAAAATGTTACTATCAATAAGTGGAAAAGCTTCATTTGCATGGGGGGGGAACCTGCAGCCTTGAGGCCACATGTGACCCTGTAGGTCCTCAAGTGGGGCCCTTTGACTGAATCCAAACTTCACAGAACAAATCCCCTTAATAAAAGGATTTGTTCTGTAAAAGTTGGACTCAGTCAAAAGGCTGTACCCAAGGACCTAGAAGGCCACATGTGGCCCCGAGGCCGCGGGTTCCCCACCCCTGAGCTTATGTATTTGTATCAGTTCCCTAAATTTCTTGCCTAGCAAACCTTTATCAAAGATATGTGGGGTAGTTCTTTTTTAATCAACAGCTTTTCTTCTCATTGCAGTTATATTAATTTCGTTTATGCAGGAGCTTTGATTTTACATTTTAAGAAATTGTTGTCTTTTCTCATCTTTTTTTTGGTTGTGAATTTTTTCTTAACCTCAGATCTGAACAATGCCTTCTTGTATTCTCCTAGGGTCTTTTAAAAAAATTATTTAATGACTTCTTAAGTTGAGGCTGCTTATCTATTTAGAGCTTTCTTGGGATATATGGTTCAAGAAACAAGGCTCCCTTGGAAGAGGCCTTCTTAAAAGGTCAGGCCAGGGGTGGACCTGCTGACTCAGGTAGCCAGAAAACTCAGAACCCCCAAGAAAATGTTCAGGTCAGCCCTGAGTAATTGAAGTCACATATATTCCAGTCAGACGCCTCACATCATAAGTAAGCTATGGGGAAGTCTTGTTTCAAAATTTTTTATTTTTGCCATATGTGTTGGATGTCGTCAAGGTGCACTGAGATGTTTCACAGATCGACTGTTGGAGGCTCATTTGTTTTCTCATGAAATGGACCAGCCCAGAGCTGTCCTTTGCATTCCCGATTCTTTCCAAGCCTTCCAGCCAACACGTTGCTAATCAGTTCCAGTAATCACTGTGTCCAGAGATCAGGAAGGGTTGTTTTCAAATTGATGCAGGAGGTAGAAGGGCCTTGGTGTCATTTGGGGAATGTTGTTATGTGTTCTTATAACAATTTGGACTCCTACATGGTTGGTATTTAGAAGGAGGAGAATGTCGTTAGTCCTGAAGACAATGGATCCTCCGGGGCATCTTGGGTCTGGTTTGCTGTTGCAGCTTTCTAACTCTGGAGTTTGAATTTCAGCTCTGATGCAAACTTCCTTGGGAAAATCTTTCCTCTTCTCTGGGCGCCAGTTTCTTCCTGTGTTAAATGAGGAGCTTGGATGAAATGCTCTCTAAAGTGCCTCCCAGCTCCAAGCCCTATGGTAACCTCTCAGATCAAATGGATTGATGGTTCCCATTTTCTTTTGTCTGATGCTGATGTGCAGGGGCAGAGCTGGCACCTGGGAAAGCTGCCGTGGCTCTCAGCCTCCATGACTCATTAGCGTAGCTTACAGACTTCGAAGCCTCCCCCCACCCCTCATATGCTTGGCTCCTATGACCCCGACTGGGCTTCATCAAATACAGCTTAGGTGGCCCTAGGCGGGGAGACGCCAGCAGAGCCAGGGAGAGAGGCCCCATTGTGACCTTTTTGGAAGCTGAAGGCTTTGGAAATGCAACCAAACAGAAGACTGGAGTCACTTTAGCTGCCATGTACCTGAAATGACGCTGTGAAATCCTGCTTGTCTCTGAAGACCCTGATGGTCTGAAAAGGGGTCATGGTGGCAGGGGCAGAGCACTGGATTGGGAGTCCAAAGAGAGCGGTTTTGAATCCTGCCTCAGACACTCCAGAGATGGGTGACCCTTGGAGAAAACTGCCTCCAGAGTGAGCCCTGGAGGACACGGAAGCAGACTTCTTTTGCTTTCCTGATTCTTCCTGCGTGTGTGTGTCTTTGCAACATGGCTAATGTGGAAATGCGTTTTGGATGACTTCACATGTATAATTGATACCATACTGCTTGTCTTCTCAGTGGGTAAGGGAAGCTCAGGAGGGAGCGAGAGAATTTAGAAATCAGATTTTAAAAAATGAATATTAACATTTTAAAAAATGTAAATGGGAAATTTTAATGAAATAAATAAAAATTAAGAAAAAAAGAGATGTGACCCCAGACAAGTCACATCACCTCTCTGGGCTCAGCTTCCTCAGCTGCAAAGTCTATATGTAGAGTGCTAAGGAGAACTTGGTGGCTCCTAACATTCCTTCCAGCTCCAAATATGCCGCTATGACATGCCACCTCCTCCATGAAGCCTTTTCTGATTTCCCCAGTGGCCAGTAACTTTCCTTTTTGTATTTGGATATAAATCTGTCTATAATTTGTATTGTTATGAGACCAAACCTGAGTGAAAGACCCCTTCTCCCAGCACTGGTTAGCATGATATTCTTTTTTAAGAATTGCCTGGCTTACTGAGAGGTGACCCAGGGTCACATAGCCAAAGACTTGTTTACTTGAACCTAGGTCTTTCTGGTTCTCAGGCCATTTCTCTACCTTGCCATGGTGTGTGTGTGTGTGTGTGTGTGTGTGTGTGTGTGTGTGTGTGTGTCTGTACATATTTTACTGATGCTTTTTTTTTATACACCACTCTTGTTTCCTGGTGGTCCTTCCTCCTCTCCCACCATGGAACCCTCCCTTGTAATAATGTATAGATAGGCAAAGTAAATCAATATGTTGGCTATGTCTAACAGTGTGGGTCACATCCTGCCCCTATATTCATCTACTTTACCAAGAGGAGAGAGCTAGCCATCACCATCAGTCCCCCAAAGGCCTAGTTGGGCCCTGCATTGATTCAAGTTCTGCTGTCAATCATCATGGTTTTCTTGGATGTTATTTTGGCCATCATGTAAGTTGCTCTCTTAGCTCTGCTTATTTCACTCTGTATCAGCTCAAAAAGTCTTCCCAAGTTTCTCTGAATCCTTCATATATATAATTTCTAGTGGTGAAATAATATTCCATTATATTCATGTATCACAATCGTGTATCAGCCATTCTTTAGTCAGTAGGCATCATCTTGCTCTCAGTTCCTCAAAACTACAAAAAGTGTTGTTATCAATATTTTTTAACCTCCTTTAAGGACATGTGTCTGGCAGTTACATGGCTGGGTCAAATGATATATATATTTGAGTGACTTTTCTCATTTAGTCCCAAAATGTTTTCTTTTTTTAGTACAGTTGGACCAATCCATTGCCCCAGCTGTGGATTGCTGTGCCACCTTTCCACAACTCCTTCACCATCTGCCATGTTTTTTCTGTATCTTTGTCAGCCTGATTGATATGATGTGAAAATACAAGAATTGTTCTTAATTGCAATTCTCTTGTTATTAATGACTTGGAACTATCTTTCATATGGTTGTTTATAGGTTGTCTTTCTTCTTTTGGAAATTGCCTATTCCATCCTTTGATCATTTATCTTTTGGGGCAATTATCTTATGCTTACAGAATATATATAATATCATAAGGTTTTAGGGTTTCCAAAGTGTTCTGGAGGCTTTATCACATTTACTTCCCCCAACAGGCTTGGGAGATAAACATGGGAGGATTATTAGCTTCCTTTTACAGAGGAGGAAACTGAGGCACACTGCTGTTATGTGATTTGCCTGTGGTTACCTAGCTAGGAAGCGTCTGACCCAGGCCTCCTGCACTCATTCTGCTCCTCCCTACTTACAAGAACGTGACCTTCCTGACCACCCAGCCAAGGACTCACCCTGGAGGTCCAGGCTAGCTGCCCTCCTCACCCCCCAGAGGACTCAGAGACCAACGTTGTAGTGGTTGCTGAGGACAGAGGCGCCTTCCTTATTTTTGTTATTCTCATGTCCAAAGTCTCAAACTCCCCCTGGATTATTTGTTTCTTTTCAAATGAGCCTGAAATATGATCCAGCTTTTTGAGATTGGCGGCGCCTCATGCCTTTCATCTCATTTGTTCAAAGAGCCAGGGAGCTCAAGTGTCCTCACTGAGAACCCTGGCGCTCATCTCCAAACAAACTCACACCTTATCTCTCATTCTGCATCAACCAGTTCATTAAACCGGGTTTTGATGTTTGACTGTATTTTTATCCTCTGCGGATGGTTTTCATCTCTACTTGACTCTTCAGTCTCCAGAGACCCAGGCACCAGTGTGTGTCTTCTAGTGGCATCTCGGCTGATGGCCAGAGATTGGTGGGCATCCGGGAGAGCATCCCTTGAGGTCAGCCCCACCCCCCCCAACCTAGAACAGCAGTGGATCTAGAAGCCTGGGGTGTTCAGTCGTCACCTTAAAGGCCATGTAGCACAACCCTCTTATTATGCAGATGGGGAAACTGAGTACAGTAGTTAAGTGGCTTGACCAGGGTCCTGTGGATAGTAAGGGATAGAATCGACTCCTCCAGTGCCAGAGCTAGCTCCCCCTTCACCATGAGGCTGTCTCTCACATGTTCTAAGCAAATAATTAGATGAAGGAATGTGAGTGACTGAATCACTGTGGGTCAGACAGGAGAGCAGAGCACAGCAGAGCATCTCTTTCAAGCTCCTCGTGGGCAGGGGCTGTTTCATTCTGTCTTCGTGTCTCTGAGTCGGATCAAGGACATAGTGACTTCCATACGTGCTTATTGAATTAAGCTGGTTTGGGGTCAGTAGAAGGTGCCCCCCCATGAGATTCCCTCCACACCCGCCATCCTAAAGTGGCCTTTCCTTAGTTGCCTTCTTCTCTAGGTGATCAACGTTGATGGTACAAAGAGAAGAACCCTCCTGGAAGATAAGCTTCCCCATATATTCGGCTTCACCTTGTTAGGGGACTACATCTATTGGACAGACTGGCAAAGACGCAGCATCGAACGTGTCCACAAGGTCAAGGCCAACCGAGACATCATCATTGACCAGCTGCCTGACCTGATGGGCCTGAAAGCCGTGAATGTGGCCAAGGTCATCGGTGAGGAGGAGAGGTGGAGGGCAGAAGGGAGGCAGGTGGGGGTGGTCCCTCAGGCCGCTTCAGTGGGCGCACTCTTGGTGGGAAGCAGAGCTGGGCCACCCCACTTGAGGGGGGTGGAGAGGAGCCTCATCCCTTCTCCTTTCAGGGGACCCCTTTGAACCCTTGGGGAGGGGAGTCAATAGGTCCTCATCAAAAAATTCATACTCGGGGCAGCTAGGTGGCGCAGTGAATAGAGCGCCGGCCCTGGAGTCAGAAGGACCTGAGTTCGGAGCTGGCCTCCGACACTTAATCCTTACAAACAAAAACCTAGCCGTGTGACCTTGGGCAAGTTACTTAACCCCAATTGCCCTAAAGGGGCGGCTAGGTGGCGCAGTGAGTAAGAGCTGTGGCCTCGGAGTTGGGATGACCAGAGATCAAATCCGGCCTCAGAAAATGAGCACCCACGCATAAATAATGACTAGCCGTGTAACCTTGAGCAAGTTACTTAACCCCAATTGCTTTTAATAAAAAAAAAAATTCATACTCAGTCCCTGGGTTTATTCGTGTTTAGCAGGAAGGTATCTCTTACTTTATGTTGGAGCACCATGGGGAAATGGAGTTATCTTTATGCACATTTTTGCCCTTTGGTTTCACGTACAAACACATTGTGTGAAAATTCACATTGAGACAGAAAAATAATCCAGGAGACAAGCATTCTTCATTTTTGCTGGAGGGATCCCAACTCCCTATCCCAGGAAATTCCTGTCCTGCAGGCATCATCAAACATTATTAAGCATTTACTGTGTGCCAGACAATCTGCTACCAGTCAAGGATCTAAGAAAGGCAAAAACGCTGTTTGATCTCAGGGAACTTGTGCCCAAGTAAAACGGTGTGTGTTGGGATGATCCTGGGGACTGTGTCAGCACAGGGTCTCTGGGGAGGAGTCACCCGGAGCACTATGGGGCTTAGAGACTTGGCCACAGCCCCCCAGCCTGGCTGAGTCAGAGGCAGGACTGAACCCACCAGGCTGCTCTTGAATAAAACGAACAAAATTAAAACTACTGTTAAAATGACACCTTGTCTTCTGAAATAATACACCCTCACGTCAAATGTCACCCCCCCCCCCATGCCAGTCATTCATTGACTTGAGCAAGGACAGAGGCCAGACGTGTCATGCCTGTAGTGGAGGGTCGCAGGATCTGGTGAGGTGAGCCCCCTCCCGGGGCCAGCCATCGGGAATGATGGGAAGAAGCTGGGGTTTTTGAGTTCCAGGACCTGATGTGAAATAAGTTTGATTTAGACATGGGAGAGATGACCGACTGGCCTGAAGGAAGCTGTCTAACCACTGTCTGTTTTACCAAAATAATTGAGTCTTTAGTTAACGACAGCAAACAAAATCCAGACCCTTGGAGCTTGTGTTTGGGAAGCTGAGAAAGTAATTACAAAGTCTCAGAGCCAGGAAGGGCCTTGGAACATAGAATATAGAACACCTGAGCTGGGGGGCCTTGGAACATAGAGCACCTGAGCTGGGAGGGGCCTTGGAACATAGAACAGAGAACACCTAAATTGGGGGGCCTTGGAAACATAGAATGCCTGAGCTGGGGGCCTTGGAAACATAGAATGCCTGAGCTGGGGTCCTTGGAACATAGAATGCCTGAGCTGGGAGGGGTCTCGGAACATAGAATGCCTGAGCTGGGGGCCTTGGAACATAGAATGGGACTGGAGTCAGAGCCCAGTATCCAGCCCCAGGCAGATACACTTTTCCCCATCTGCCTTGGCTACCCTGATTGCCTGCCATCCTCAGTGACCCCCATGTGTCCTTGAGCCTGTGGCAGTGTTTCTTTGCTGGCTCGCTTGACTTAGAGGCCTGGTGCTTGCTTTCAGGTACTAACCCCTGTGCGGAGAAGAATGGGGGCTGCAGCCATCTTTGCTTCTTCACTCCCCATGCAACCAAGTGTGGCTGCCCCATTGGGCTGGAGCTGCTGAATGACCTACAAACCTGCATCATCCCTGAAGCCTTTCTGGTCTTCACGAGCCGAGCCGCCATCCACAGGATCTCTCTGGAGACCAACAACAATGATGTGGCAATCCCCTTGACCGGCGTCAAGGAGGCCTCTGCCCTGGACTTTGATGTCTCCAACAACCACATCTACTGGACGGATGTTAGTCTGAAGGTATTGCTGTTTCTTTATCACCAGTGGCCTGTGGGCTCTGACTGGACAGGCTCAGCTGAGGCAGGGAGGGCTCATGGGACCCAGGAGAGGCTGCGAGGTGTTGGGGGCCAAGTGGGGGCTTGACCCTTCTGAGCCACTTGAGCACACTCAGCTGGGCTTGGTCCTAAAGAGACCTGTTTCAATGATCTGCCTGTGTGTCCTGAAGTCCATGGGCAGCAGTCTAGGGAAGCCCAGAGCCACTCTCAGAATCATGCTTTTAAATGCCTTAAATAAAATACAGAAAGGGATAAGGGAAGCTGATTCAACGGAGATAAAATGATTAGAATTAAAAAGATACAGGTCACAGAGCCCAGCTTGAGAAGCCCTGCTACAAACACTTCTTCGAATTGCTTCTATTTTTCCTCTTGAACATTCACCTCATCTGCTTCCACCTGTTCCTGCTGCTTCTTCCAAATGCATGGTTTAGTATGACCTTCACAGGGACCATAAAAAGGGAATTTGGGTCAAGAAGCATGGAGCTGTTGAGGTATAGTGGTTAGAATTCTGGGCTTGGAGCTGCAAAGACCTGGGTTGGAATCCTGCATTGGACATTTATTACTGTGTGACCTTAAGCAAGTCACTTTCCAAGTCTTGACTTCAGTTGTGTCATCTGTGAAATGGGGGACTTGCCAGCCTGCCTCTAGATCACCTCTGGCTCCAAGTCCAGGAGCCTGTCCAGGGACTTCTCATCTAGGCTCTCCATTTACCTAGTCTGAGTTGAGAGCCATAGTTCATCAGGATCGATTCCCTTTGTAGGCCTGGTTGTTTTGGTTTGCACATTTCACAACATGATTCTAGGAAGGCTCCCCCAGACCTGCCCGAGGGGCCCAGGACACAGAGAAGGCAACTCTAGCTTGACTGTCTCTCAGAAGACAAAACATTGCCTTTCCCTCTTGTGCTTTGGCCATCAAAACATAGGCACATTTTTGAGACATTGCCTCAGATTCTGGGGTGGCCTTCTACTACACCTTGTGAATGTTTTGGAGCCTGCCCCCCCCATCTCTGTCTCTCTCTGTTTCTGTCTCTCTCTGTGTCTGTCTCTGTCTGTCTCTGTCTCTCTGTGTCTGTCTGTCTCTGTCTCTCTGTGTCTGTCTGTCTATCTGTCTCTGTCTCTTGTCTGTCTGTCTCTCTCTGTCTCTCTGTCTCTGTCTCTCTCTGTGTCTCTGTCTCTCTCTCTGTCTTTCTCTGTCTCTGTCTGTCTGTCTGTCTCTCTCTGTCTGTCTCTGTGTCTCTGTCTCTTTCTGCCTCTGTCTCCGTCTCTCTGTCTCTGTCTGTCTCTCTCTGTGTCTCTGTCTCTGTCTGTCTATCTCTCTGTCTTTCTCTGTCTCTGTCTCTCTGTCTCTTTCTGCCTCTGTCTCTCTGTGTCTCTCTTTCTCTGTCTGTCTCTGTCTCTTTGTCTCTCTCTTTCTGCCTCTGTCTCTGTCTCTCTCTGTCTCTGTCTCTGTGTGTCTCTGTCTGTGTCTCTGTCTCTGTCTGTCTATCTCTCTGTCTTTCTCTGTCTCTATCTGTCTGTCTGTCTCTCTCTGTCTGTCTGTCTCTTTCTGCCTCTCTGTCTCTCTCTCTCTGTCTCTGTCTGTCTCTATCTGTCTGTCTGTCTGTCTCTGTCTGTCTGTCTCTTTCTGCCTCTGTCTCACTGTCTCTCTCTCTCTGTCTCTGTCTGTCTCTCTCTGTGTCTCTGTTTCTCTCTGTCTGTCTATCTATCTCTCTGTCTTTCTCTGTCTCTGTCTGTCTGTCTATCTCTCTGTCTCTGTCTGTCTCTCTCTGTGTCTGTCTGTGTCTCTCTCTTTCTGCCTCTGTCTCTCTGTCTCTGTCTATCTCTGTCTGTCTCTCTCTGTGTCTCTGTGTCTCTGTCTGTCTGTCTATCTCTCTGTCTCTGTGTCTCTCTCTTTCTGCCTCTGTCTCTGTCTCTCTCTCTGTCTCTGTGTGTCTCTGTCTGTGTCTCTCTCTCTGTCTCTATCTGTCTGTCTGTCTGTCTCTCTGTCTCTGTCTCTCTGTCTCTTTCTGCCTCTGTCTCTGTCTCACTGTCTCTGTCTCTCTCTGTCTGTCTCTGTCTGTCTCTGTCTATCTCTATCTATCTCTCTGTCTGTCTGTCTGTCTGTCTCTCTCTGCCTCTGTCTCTCTGTCTCTGTCTATCTGTGTCTCTCTCTGCATCTCTGTCTCTCTGTCTGTCTATCTCTCTCTGTCTCTGTCTGTCTCTGTCTCTCTGTCTCTCTTTTTCTGCCTCTGCCTCTCTGTCTGTCTCTGTCTGTCTCTCTCTGTGTCTCTGTCTCTGTCTATCTCTCTGTCTTTCTCTGTCTCTGTCTGTCTGTCTCTCTCTCTGTCTCTCTGTCTCTCTCTGTCTCTGTCTCTCTCTTTCTGCCTCTGTCTCTGTCTATCTCTCTCTCTGTCTCTGTCTGTCTCTCTGTCTGTCTCTGTCTCTCTGTTTCTCTTTCTGCCTCTGTCTCTCTGTCTCTGTCTCTGTGTCTCTGTCTCTCTCTGTCTGTCTATCTCTCTGTCTTTCTCTGTCTGTCAGTCTCTGTCTCTCTCTGTCTATCTCTCTGTCTTTCTCTGTCTCTGTCTGTCTCTCTCTCTGTCTGTCTCTCTCTGTCTCTGTCTCTCTCTTTCTGCCTCTGTCTCTATCTCTCTCTCTGTCTCTGTCTGTCTCTCTGTCTGTCTCTGTCTCTCTGTTTCTCTTTCTGCCTCAGTCTCTCTGTCTCTGTCTCTCTCTGTGTCTCTGTCTCTCTCTGTCTCTCTGTCTCTCTCTTTCTGCCTCTGTCTCCGTCTCTCTGTCTCTCTTTCTGTCTCTGTCTATCTCTGTCTGTCTCTCTCTGTGTCTCTGTCTCTCTGTCTCTCTCTGTGTCTCTGTCTCTCTGTCTGTCTCTGTCTCTCTGTCTCTCTCTTTCTGCCTCTGTCTCTCTGTCTCTGTCTCTCTCTGTGGCTCTCTGTTTATCTCTCTGTCTTTCTCTGTCTCTGTCTGTCTCTGTCTGTCTCTCTCTGTGTCTCTGTCTCTCTCTATCTCTCTGTCTCTGTCTCTCTGTCTGTCTGTCTCTGTCTCTCTGTTTCTCTCTGCCTCTGTCTTTCTGTCTCTGTCTCTGTCTGTCTCTCTCTGTGTCTGTCTCTCTCTGTCTGTCTATCTCTCTGTCTTTCTCTGTCTCTGTCTGTCTCTCTCTTTCTGCCTCTGTCTCTGTCTCTCTCTGCCTCTGTCTCTGTCTCCGTCTCTCTGTCTCTGTCTCTCTCTCTCTCATGATTTCATGGTTTGTTCTGTGCTCATCCAGGAAGGCACTTTTTTCTCTTTTTGACCTTGCAGACCATCAGTCGGGCCTACATGAATGGGAGCTCAGTGGAGCATGTGATTGAGTTTGGCCTGGATTACCCCGAGGGCATGGCCGTGGACTGGATGGGCAGAAACCTCTACTGGGCAGACACGGGCACCAACCGCATCGAGGTGGCCCGCTTGGATGGGCAGTACAGACAGGTTCTGGTGTGGAAGGATCTTGACAACCCCCGGTCTTTGGCCCTGGATCCCACCAAAGGGTGAGGAGTGCCTGGAGTGGCACAGCTAAGTGGTTACCCCTGAGGTCATGGGGGCGGAAGCTTGAGGATTATCTGGGGCAGGAGGTGGGCTGACATCTGCTGTTCATATGTTGAGGACAGTAACCATCCATTGAGACACAGTTAATTAGGGCTGGCTTTCTGGAGGAGGTGAATTTGGAACCAAGTATGAAGGGTTCGATGGGTATGGCCTAACCGGCAAGGTCAGGGAGAGGAAGGGAGTGTACCAAAGGCCGAGGCTAGAGACTGGAGCTCTCCTGTGGATGTGGTATTGGAAAGGGGAATGACAGAAGCCTTAGCTAAAAGCTTAGAGAGGAACATGCTCTGGACTTGTGGATGTGGCATTTCCCCGAAAGAATGTAAGATTCTGGAGGGCAGGGGCTGCCTCTGTAGAGCTTAGCACAGAGTCTTAATGCCTGGTGGATGGCTGGTGATGGAAAATGTCTGGAGTCTGGAGAAGTTGGCCTGAAATCCTGTCCCTGTCATGTCCTGGCTGTGT
The DNA here is from genome assembly GCA_011680675.1 of Gymnobelideus leadbeateri. Taxonomy (NCBI): domain Eukaryota; kingdom Metazoa; phylum Chordata; class Mammalia; order Diprotodontia; family Petauridae; genus Gymnobelideus; species Gymnobelideus leadbeateri. The sequence continues at coordinate 906,448 of WOXC01004100.1, forward strand.
AATGCTGGGCAAGCCGGGTAACTGCCCTCAGCCTCAGTTTCTTCAATTGTAAAATGGAGATATTGTACCTACAATGATTCCTCATAGAGTTAAGGAATCAAATGAGGATCAAATGAAATAGTATTTGTAAAGTGACTTGTAAATCTTTAAAAAATCTTTTTCATTTTAATAATAAGAACTTGGCAAATAGTAACAAACTCAAACATGTCCTAATAAAAGAACAGAACAGGAAGATCGGATATAAAGCTAGGAATCTCTGAATGGCTTTTTTTTAAGGACATAAACTGAATGTTGGTGCCTCCAACACTGCTCCTTGTCAGTAGCCCTGTCCACAATCTGAGATGCTGGATTTGAACTTGGGTCTTCCTGACTCCAGAACCAGGACTCTGTGCACTGAGGAGCCCATTTTCTCCTCATTTCCAGTAGAGACAGAGCAAAGACTGAAGGAAGAAAAAGTGCAGGAGATCCAGAGAGAGGTTGAGGAGCCTTCTTCATCAAGTGTATTCAAGGACAAGCTTCAAAAAGCTGTCTCTGATCCACAGCATTAAAGGCAGCTTTTCAAAATGCTGAAGGTCCCCTATAGCCCTGGAATTGTGTGTCCCCCCCCTCTCTCTCTTTCTCTCTCTCTCTCTCTCTCTCTCTCTCTCTCTCTCTCTCTCTCTCTCTCTCTCTCTCTCTCTCTCTCTCTCTCTCTCTCTCTCTCTCTCTCTCTCTCTCTCTCTCTCTCCCCCCTCCCCGTCTCTTTCTGTCTCTGTCTCTCTGTTTCTTTCCCTCTGTCTCTCTCTCTCTTTCTTCTCTGTGTCTCTCTGTGTCTGTCTTTCTGTTTCTCTCTCTCCCCCCCTCCCCTCTCTTCCTCTTTTATCATTCATGCCCTTTTGAGGTCACTGATGTTGTTCTTTGTGGTCCCATTGTAGGTACCTCTACTGGACAGAGTGGGGCGGTAAGCCCAGGATCGTCCGGGCTTACATGGATGGAACCAACAGCATCACTCTGGTAGACAAAGTAGGTCGGGCCAATGACCTGACCATTGACTACGCAGACCAGAGGCTCTACTGGACTGACCTGGACACCAACATGATTGAGTCTTCAAATATGCTGGGTACGAATGTAGTTAAACTCTAAGCACTAACTCCTTGACAAGAGAGGGTGTGGTCCATGATGTCCATGACCAGTGTGGGAGGGCAGAGGGTCCTGAATTCACTCATGGTCTAGGCTTCCAAAAGTGAAACAGATATAAATAGCAGTGCAAGTCCTTCCTATGTCTTGGGTTAGTTCAATTCAACCAGCATTAATTGGACACCTTCTATCTGCCAGCCACTGTGTAACATGCCGGGAAGCACTAATAAGGGAAGTGGTCATCCCTATCCTCAAAGAGCTTACATTCTACTGGGGAAAGGCAACTGATGAAATATAGGCAAAAGAAACTCCAGGGCAGTGTGGTGCAGTGGGAAGAGTCCTTGACTTCGGGGGATCTGGTTTTAAATCTTCTCTCATCTTGGGAAAGTCTCTTTCCCTCTCTTGGCCATGAGTTGGACAAGATGACCTTCCCATCCCCACCAGCTCTAAGGGTCATGTTCCCACAATCTTAATTTCAAGAGGGAGAGGGTGCTAATAATTAGGGGGGCAAGGAAGGTACAAATAGATGCAGAAAGAAAGCCAACACCTTTGTAAATCACCCTCCACAGCATTTCTTGACTCCCTTGCTTGGGAACTGGGCTGGATCCAAACCCAATTCCAACATGGGTGCCATTGCCAAATGATGAAGCCTCAGAGACCCCTGAGAATGAGGACCAGCCCCAATTCGAGCTTTTGGCACAGTGGAGAACTGATCAGCCCTTCACGGGCCATGGAGGTTTTGCAGGGGTCAGATTTCTTTGGGGCTTGACCAGCACTTCCATTCATGCCTTCCTTCAGAAGAAGTAAAGAGGCAGTCACTGAAGCAGACAAAAACAAACCTTTTTCTTTTTGTCTCAACTTTAAGAACCATTTCTCTGGCACCATTCCCTAGAGATACAAGTTCCCTGGGAGCAGCCCTGGGAAGCAAGGAGATCCTGCCACCCTCTCCTTTATCCTACTGAGAGAATGGCTAAGAACAGCCTTGCTCACTTCCCAGATTGGGGATCACCCTGGTATGGGGCGCTCCTGGGAGAGGAAACTGCTTTACCAATGCAGCTCAGACAGTCACTGAGAGGCCAGGTGACTGTCCAGGATCACACAGGATCACTGCTGTGTATGTCAGTGGTGGCACTCAAACCTGGAGCCAAGCTCACCTCTCTGTATACTGCTCTAGCCAGAGAGGAAATACATGAGACTTTTGTGATTCAGGCTCAGAATGGGTTCAGCTTAGACAGAAGAGACACCCTGTGGAGAGTGACCTCGGGGTTCTGACCCTCTGGAGCCTGACCTCAGAGATCTGACCCCCTGGATGGTGACCCCAGAGATCTGACCCCGTGGAGGGTGACCCCAGAGATCTGACCCTGTGGAGGTTGACCCCAGGGATCTGACCCTCTGGAGCATGACCTCAGAGGTCTGACCCTGTGGAGGGTGACCCCAGAGATCTGTCCTGATATCTGCCTTCATGGTAGGATGCTAAGATTTAGGGGCAGGAGAGAGCCCCGAGGTCATCTGGACAGGTCACCTGCACTGTCCTGGGACGTTTACATCTCCAAAATGTACAGGCTGGGCTGGGTGGCCCTAGGTCTGTGGCAGCTGGAATTCTTGGATGACATATTCCCATGGTCTGGCCCATGGCTCTCTTTTCACAGATGAGGGAATTGAGTCATAGGGAGGGTCACTAGCTGGTGAGGAGCAGAGGAGACATGGCTGGCCATAGGAGGTGGTCTCCTGCCAGCTCCCATGTTCTTTCTGCTGCATGTTCACAGGTGAGGAAGGGGAGGCCCAGAGTGAGTCCTGGCTATGGCCAGGTGGTGGAACCAGGCTCAGCCCTTATGTTTTTGACTTGTCCAGGGTCACATAGTGTCTGAGGCTGCATCTAAGCTCAGGTCTTCCTGATTCCAGGTATGGTGCTTAACAATGACAGCAGCAGCTAACAGCAACACTTACTCTGGGCCAGGATTTGCAGGCATTCTGCTCTCCACCTCCAATGAGGCCGAACCAGAGCCCATTTCTTTCTTGACCGCCTCTGACTGTGAGGGGTCTTTCCCTGGTTCTGTGTTGCATTTCCTTCCTTGTGCTCCAACTGCTAACACAATGTACATTTAAACCTTCAGGTCAAGAAAGGGTCATCATCGCTGATGACCTCCCGCACCCCTTTGGACTGACCCAGTATAGCGACTACATCTATTGGACCGACTGGAATCTCCACAGTATTGAGAGAGCTGATAAGGTTAACGGCAAAAACCGGACCCTGATTCAGGGCCATCTGGACTTTGTAATGGACATTCTGGTCTTCCACTCTTCCCGCCAGGATGGTCTGAACGACTGTGTACAGAACAACGGACACTGTGGGCAGCTGTGCCTGGCTATCCCCAGTGGCTACAGGTGTGGGTGTGCCACCCATTATACGCTGGACCCGAACCACAGGAACTGCAGCTGTACGTGCCTTGGAGCCCCTTCACTCCAGTCTCACCAAGGGTCACCCCGGGGCTGGGGGACTGGGAGGGGCATTGGCCTCCCGTCCACTGGAGGAGATGGTAGGGCTGAGCCATTCAGTTCAGTCATTAAGCACCTACTGTGTGCTGGGCATGGGGAAACACAAAAAGGAAGCAGTGCTTGCCTCAAAGAGCTTACATTTGATTTAATACAACATGTGTTAAAAAAAAAATAAAAGTAATTTTGGGAGAGGAAGTTGGGAAAGGCCACTTCTAGGAGGTGAGGCCTGAGATGCCCCTTCCAATATGGTAGCAGCCCATGCCAAGGCAGAAAGGCAGCAGGTGGAATTCCATGTATGCACACTATAATTATTTGGATGTTTATCTTAATAGATTGTAAGCTCCCTGGAGGCAAGCACTTTGTCTTATTCCCGCCCCCCGCCATGTCCCAGTAGTCTCTTAATAAATATTGTCTGTCAAAGCCAGCCAAACTGAATGAGAAACCATCTTGGACAACTTCTGGAGGATGGTCCTATTTGCTTCCTGAATTGTTTTATTCTGAAAGTTTCTAGGCCTAGAATAAATCTAGATTGTTCTCCAGTGAGTGCTGGAGAGCAGGTTAGAATTGTGAAGATGTGGCCATTAATCCAAACCAGCCCGTCCGGCACAGACGCCACCATTCAGGTCTTGGAGCCTCCCAAGCCTAGCGGGATGCCCAGAGTCCAGGTGGGGAATCAGGAGTAGCTTGGGTGTTATGGTGCCCAGTAGCTCAGAGGTAGCTCACAACATCTTAGGGTGAAGAACAAATCTCCTGGTCCTGGAGCTGAGAATAGCAGCTTTGGGTCTGAATGATGAAAGACGTCCTCTGACACCAATGGAGTTGGTGTTAAGCATGAGGGGGTTTCTACTTGGCATCCTTGGCTTTTTTAATATCTTGACATGAGCTGGAACCTAGCCTGGTATCCCCCGTGTGGGGCAAGTGCCACCAGCCTGGCTTTTCTCACCAGACTTCCCCTTTTCCCCCTTCCGACTCTGTCATTCAGCACCCACCGCCTTCCTGCTGTTTAGTCAGAAGTGCGCTATCAGCCGAATGATCCCGGATGACCAGCAAAGCCCGGATGTGGTCCTCCCGCTGCACGGCTTGCGCAACGTCAAGGCCATCGATTACGACCCACTGGACAAGTTCATCTACTGGGTGGACGGGCGTCAGAATATTAAAAGGGCCAAAGATGACGGGACCCAGGCAAGTCTGCTTCTGGATCTGGGGCTGGGGTGGTGTCCGGCATCAGCTCAGGCTTGTGCCCCTGTCCTCCCAGGAGCCCCAGGCCTGGCTTCTGTGTAGTAGGAGGACAGAGGACGATGAGGCTGCTGCTAGCTAGCATTTATAAAGCACTTTAGGTTTGCAAAATGCCTTACAAATATTAGCACATATTATCCACACAACAGCCCCGGGAAGTGGGTGCTATTGTTATCACCCCCATTTTGCAGTTGGGGAAACTTATTCAGATAGAGGTTAAATGACTTGTCCAGGGTCATACAGCTAGTACGGGTCTGAAACTGGGTTCAAGTTCAGGAGTTCCTGACTCTGGGTCTTGTGCTCTATGCCCTGTGGTGCCCCCTAGCAGCATTTGTAAACGTCAGAATATCATCCTGGCTTCTTTGGTGTTCTGGCTGCAGTGTGTTAACTAGCCACAGTCCTGAGACTAGTTATCTGTGGGTAACTAACCCATGCTTAACAGGCACTTGTCTTTGTGGTAACAGTACCCACCTTCAGATGGCTTTTGCCTCTGCCATGATCAGATGAATCGAGACCCTCTCATTTGGACTCTATTATGTAGGGGCAAGGACGTTCCAGGCTCGGTCGTGCCTCTTCAGCATCAGAGAGCAGAGAGCTCACGGGGTGGGGAATTGCATGGGACGTGAAGCTCTTTGGTCTCCCTTGGTAGGGATGGCGGTTTGGGGCTCAGGGAGGAGCTTTGCTCTGGGGCTTTGGAAGGCTAGAAAGTGCTAATTGTTGGATTGATGCTTTCCCTCAGAGAAAGCCTGGGGTGTAAATTGCCTGAAGACGCTGGAGGCAGGAGATTCTGCTTCGACAGGCTGGCTCCAGGCTGTGAGCAGCTTAAAAGAGAGAGGCTCTAGGAGATTTTCAAGTGCTATCTGAGCAGTTTGGAAAATTACCTTTCTAGTTTCACCCCAAATCCTTAGTAATTATAAAAGTCTGTAAGCAATTTTGCTTCATCAGGGACCAAGTCCTTCTGTGGTTGAAGGATAAGTAGACAGTTGGATGGAGTTTACAGTTACTGGGGAGGGAGGCATATTCTTTGTCTTTATGTCAAATAAAGTCCCTACTCAGAGATCTAGTCCTAGCCCTATTTTGCCCCCAAATGTCCAAAAAAATATGTTTCTCGCATCCTTGCACCCTGCATCTATCAGGTCTCAGTCAGGGGGCAGTGTGCTTTATCATGTGTTCTTTGGAATCAGGGCTGGTCACTGAGTGGGTCAGAGTTCCAAAGTCTTTCAGAGTTGTTGGATGTTGTTGTAGGAATTATTGTCCTGGCCCTTTGTATCAGCTCATATAAGTCTTCCCAGGCTTCTCTGAAACTCTGAATCATCATTTTGTTGAGCACAGGAGTAATCCGTTGCATTCATAGCCCATAGTCTGTGTTGCCATCCCCCAGTGGATGAGCACCTATGGCAGCAGTAGGCTGCGTCTGGAAGACCAGCTCTGACCCATGTTGGCTGTGGCGGGTCACTTCTCCTCTTATTGTGCCCACAAACAGTGCTAATACAGAGGCCACTTCTCTAAGCTTGTGGGGTCCAGCCCATGTGGAGCCTCGGGGTGTCTGAGGACACGGACTGTCCTCATGGAGCATGTGGCAGGCATGCTGTGCACTCATTCCACAGTGAAGGAAAGGTTGGCAACTAGGCCCTCCTTGGCCAGGTCCCTGTGACAATAATAAAAACAGCACACGTTGCTGTGATGCTTTAAGATTTGCAGATGGGGCTGAGAGTGGCAATGCAGGGCTGCAGGGAGACCAGGGGGCCTGAGCTGCAGTGGGCCATGCCGATGGGGTGTGACGGGCACCTGGGAGGTGGGCAGCACCAGGTGGATGTGGGAATTCCTTCTCTGCTTTATGCCTCTTGGGCCTCATAACAACTCTGTGAGCTGGGTGCTATTGCTATCTCCACTTTATAGGTGGAGACACTGAGGCTGGGAGAGGTAAATGCTTGGCCCATGGTCGCAAGACTAGTCAGTATCAAAAGCAGCCAGCTGCTAACTTGCCCTCCTGGGCTCCACAGTCACCCTCTCTTCACTGGTCATTTTGTGTCCTCTCCCCAGTAGAGTGCAAGCTCCCTGGGGAGAGACACACTTAGTCTGTCCTCAATCCCTACCACCTGTTGGGTGCTTACTTTTTCCTGAACTAAATAAGTCAACAAGCAATTATTAAATGCCAACTATATGCTGGACACTTACCTGTCTTCAGAGCACCAGGCTGGGCTTTAATACAAAATGTAGAGAAAGCTCATTGCCTGCCATCATGGAGCTCACAGTTGAGGACATAACCATTGAAATGGCTGACGCTCTGTGCTTTCTCCTGATTCTGTCTTGCAGCCGTTTGTCGTAACTTCTGCAAACCAAGGCCAGAATTCGGAAAAGCAGCCGCATGATCTCAGCATTGACATTTACAGCCACACCCTTTACTGGACCTGTGAGGCCACCAACACCATCAACGTGCACCGGCTGAGTGGGGAGGCCATGGGCGTCGTGTTGCGTGGGGACCACGACAAGCCCAGAGCCATCGTGGTGAATGCTGAGCGCGGGTGAGGGCCTGGCAACCACAAGGGCATGGAGGGGCAAGAACACCAGGAGTTCAGTCCTGGCTCATCCATTTTCTTACTTGCCCCAGGCAGCCTAGGGTAGTGGAGTATGCTAAGTTCAAATCCCCCTCTGACACCTCTCAGCCATGGAGCACGTACCTTCCTTCTCTGCGAAGAAGGGAGAGCAATCCCACCCTTCCCAGGAGGGTGGTGTGTGTGCCATGCTCCAGTGGGGAGTGTGTGTAAAGACACCCAAAAACTCCTTAGGAATACCAGCTAATGGGAGGAGGCACCGTGCACATGGGGAAACTTTCTCACCCGCCAATCTCGGTTTCCTCTTCCAGCTAACAATGATAAGGTACCTTCTGCTCATTGTTGCTGGGAAGGTCAAATAAAATAATATCTCTGAAAAACCCTGTAAGCCATGTGTCACTGCCCAGGTGCAAGCCAGCAGTTTAGCTGTGGCCCCTCCATAGTGTTGGCTATGTGTCTGCAGGCAGTGAGGCAATGGCCCAGGGAGGATGCTGTACTGGCTTTGGAGTTAGGAGGACACAGGTTCCAACCCCACCTCTGGAACTTGCTACCCCACTACATCACCATCCAAGCCCCCAGACTGAGTTACTGCCATGTGACCTTGGGCATGTCATGTCCCCTTTGAGCTAGGTTTGCTCAAATAGTGTTAGGTAGAATTTGAACTCAGGACCCCTGACTCCAGAGCCATTACTATTCAGATAGTCAAGTGGCCTTCAGGGATACCTTCTGGAGTTCCAGAGATGAGGAATGACACATTCCCTGCTCTCAGGAGACTTCTTGGGTCACCCGGAAACTCCAGATGAGCTTCCTGACCTTGAACAGGCTGGCATGGCTGGCGGGAAGACTCTGCCAGCGGCTGCCCTCACTCATGGCCTTCGTGCCTGTCTTTGGCAGGTACTTATACTTCACCAACATGCAGGACCGTGCTGCAAAGATCGAGAGGGCAGCCCTGGACGGCACTGAGCGGGAAGTGCTGTTCACCACCGGCCTCATCCGGCCAGTGGCCCTGGTTGTTGACAATGCACTAGGCAAACTCTTTTGGGTGGACGCTGACCTGAAACGTATCGAGAGCTGTGACTTGTCTGGTAAGCGCTCACAGGGCCCTGGGTCCACAGCGGCCCCGTCAGGTCAGGGCAGTCTCACCCGGTGTGACAGCCGTCTAGACGGCCTTCCATCCAGGGCCTGGCCTCTTCAGTGCAGGGGCATCTCAGCTTTGGTGCAGTTGACTGGGGGGAGTGTCAAGCATGTGCCCACTGTCTTTTCAGAATTTAGGCTTAGACCAGTGGTTGAGGGAACCCCCCCATAGGTCAGGGCCTGTGCCCACAAGGGTGGCCAGCTCTACCCAAACCCTAAACTCCAGAACATTTCTAAGCAACTCTAGAGCTGCATAAGGGCTGAGGGGACCTTACCTGGGTGATGCTGAAGAAAAGACCCCTATGTTCTTCTGGGATATTTCCAAAATATTTTAGACTCTCTTAGGAGTCTAAAGCTGGGTGGCCCCTACTCTGTGATCACTGAAAACTGAGGCAAGTTTCTCAAGCCTCGTGGTAAATGCTCACCAGCCCAGTCTGATTTACATCAGACAGAGTCCTGCTGCTCCTGTATAGTGCCCATCTGCCAGGGTTGTCATGGGAGTAAAATGAGACGCTGTCCTGGTCATTGCCACCATCACTGTTTATAAGAGGCAGTGAGATGGCTGGGCAGAGAGCTGACTCAGAAACCTCAAAGCCCCACCTTTGGCAGACACTCCCCCCACTATTGCTATAATGATTCTTTTAAACCCATCTCCCACTGGGGTCAAGGGGAAACTAAGGGCACTGACCCCAGGAGAGTAGCCCATGGACACCCTGTGTCTTTCAGGCCCCCGTTAAGATCGTGCTGCAGAATGTGCACCCACTGGGGGCAGGCATCGCCTCACTTCTGTGCTTGTTTACTCAGCCCTTAAAGGAGGCCTCACTTAGCCCAGAATAAGTTCCTAGCAGAGGATTGCTGATTGACTGGCTGAGGGCTGGTGTTCTCAGCTGTTTCTCCCCAGGCCCCACCAGTCAGAGCTTCCCCTACTGCCTTTCAGACCCACTGTTCAGGACCTGGGCACAGCCAAGCTGCAGCCCACCAGCCAGGGCTTGGGTCCACTGTCCCTCACTGTGTGACCTCTCATCTCTTTCAGGTGCAAACCGGGTGACCCTGGAAGACTCCAACATTGTGCAACCCATGGGCCTGACAGTGCTGGGCAATCACCTGTACTGGATAGACCGCCAGCAGCAGATGATCGAGCGGGTGGAGAAGACCAGTGGCTACAAAAGGACCCGGATCCAGGGACGGATCTCTCACCTCACTGGGATCCATGCTGTGGAGGAGCTCAACATGGAGGAGTTTGGTAGGTCTGGGCCTCTCTTCTGTTCCTTCGGAAGGCTGGGGACGATTTGGAATTAGGTGGTGCCGGGTCATGCCACCCACAGAGCCTTGGCCAGGCTATTTGTCCAGCTGCGACCCTCTGGCATCTGCCTTTGCCCAGAGGGATGCCATCCCTGCCAGGCATTGGCACCACCTGTTAGACTCCCTTCAAGGCACAGCTTAGGGGTCACCTCCTCTAGGAAGCCCACCTGGATCCCCCCAGCCCCTCCCTCAGAGTGCTACTTTGTATCACTTTGTGCTCTTCTCTTAATAGGCCCCCTGTTATTTTGTTTCTTCTCTGTATCCCCCAACCCTAGCACTGTGTCTCCTGTGGAGTTAGCCCTAACAATAGGCATTTGCTGACGCCATGGGATGGAATGGGATTTCCTTTCTGGGGCCTCAGTTTCTTGCTCTGTAAAATGAGGACCTGGAGCAATGACCCTTCAGGCCATTGCCAATGGCCATCCTCTGGTCACTGGGCTCCCCTGGGCTGCCCAAGTGTCTGCATCCGGACTGACAGTTGCCCGCCCCTATCTAACGGGCATAAAGCGCTATGTGAGCCTCACGACGCCCGAGGAACGTTGGCCGTTGTTAATCTTACCCTCACATCTTCTCCTATGTTAGACTGTAATAATAATATGCTTTGTTGCTGTTTAGTGGTTTTTTAGTTACGTCCATTTCTGTGTGACCCCGATTGGCATTTTCATGGCAAGAATTCTGGAGTGTCAATTTGTCATTTGCTTCTCCAGCTCATTTTACAGGAAACTGAGGCACAGAGGGTTAGGTGACTTGCCCAGGGTCACAGAGCTAGTCTGAAGCTTTGGTCTTCCTGATTCCAAGCCCCGCATCCTTGCCATCACACCCCCTCCCGGGGGAGCTCCCCAGAGACACCCTCTGTCTAGAGGGGAGCACCTCTATCCAGGAGGGGCCTGGTGCCCCCGCCCATGGGCAGGAAGGCTGCTCCCTGGGCACATCTCTGTCCACTTCCTTTCTGCAGCTGCACATCCGTGTTCCCGAGACAACGGAGGCTGCTCACACATCTGCATTGCCAAAGGCGACGGGACGCCGAGGTGCTCCTGCCCCGTCCACCTGGTGCTCCTACAGAACCTCCTGACATGTGGAGGTGGGTGCTGGCTCCTTGACCCTCCATGCCTCGGTCTCCATATCTGAGGTTACCTCCAAGTCAGGGCTCCCATGAGCCCCTGCAGATCTCAGGAGGCCTCTGAAATGTCCAGTGCGTGTGTGGAGATGTGTGCACACACATGCATGGATGTGTACACATGTTCTGTGCACATACACGCAGTTGTGTGCCCGCTGAGAACAAGGCCTCTCATGGCATCACGGGCTTCCTCCATGTGTGGAGATGTGTGCACACACATGCATAGACGTGTTCTGTGTACATACACGCAGTTACATGCACGGTGAGAACAGTGCCTCGTGTGGCCTCACGGGCTTCCTTGTGTCTTTTCCCAGAGCCCCCCACCTGTTCCCCAGACCAGTTCACGTGCTCCACAGGGGAGATTGACTGCATCCCGATGGCATGGAGGTGTGATGGCTTCCCAGAGTGTGACGATCACAGCGATGAGGCCAACTGCCCTGTGTGCTCGGCCTCCCAGTTCCAGTGTGAGAAGGGCCAGTGCATCGACCTGCGCTGGCGGTGCAATGGGGAGATTGACTGCCAGGACAAGTCTGATGAGGTTGACTGTGATGGTATGAGGGCATCTTGGGACACCTGGGGGGGGGCAGGGAGCCTCAGGACATTTCCCACCCCCAGTCTCTTAGAACCCAATCCACTAAGTCTTTTCTGAGCATCCACTGTGCGCTAGGCATGTGATAGGGACTGGGAACCCCACAATGAAAGGATACCTGCCCTCAGGAAGCTTCCATTCTTGCCAAGGAAGAAGGCACTGATGATTAGGGGGCTCAGGAAGGGAGCAGAGGGCATGGCTCTTAAACTGAGCCTTGAAGGAATTCTGAGGAAGGAGGGCACATCAGACTTGGGATAGCCAGAGAGCCTTACAAAGGCTTGGAGGTGGGAGATGGAATCTTGAATTCTGGAAATGGCTGGAAGGGAGAGTATATGAAAGGGGGAGTATAAGTGAAACATAATTCTGAAAAGGTTAACTACAGGCAGGTTGTGGAGGACTTTCAGTGCCAGGCAGTATCCTATAGGTCCTAGGCAGCCATTGAAGGTTCATGAGCAGAAAAGCCACATGGTCAGGTTGCCCATGAGAAATTTGAGAAAGCTTTGGTTATATATTTTAAATTCTTGGAGAAGAATGACAGCACTGCAGTTGAGTGCAGCCAGGAGGGTCAGGAGATGAGGCTTGGTGCCTATCTCTTGCTTGGCACAGTGGGTATTGGCCACCAGCTGGTGACTTTCTTCCAGCCACAGCGCTTGTTGACAATATCTGCTTGAGAAGGAGTATGTTGTGGGGTGGGCGAGAGAGCTGGCTGCTGAGTCCAGAGGCCCTGGGGTCCAGTCCTGCTGTGATCCTGGACAGGACACTTACTGCCCCAGAAAACTGGGGTGTCTGAGTTTGCATAGCAGGAGCCCATCTCCATTGGCAGACACAATGTCTTCCCCAGAGACCAACACTGAGGAAGACACAGGTCCCATCCAAAAGGAAAAAAATCTAAGGCTTGCAATCCATGTTGGTGGGGAGCACCTCACCCCCCAAGGAATTCCAGATAAAGTATTGTAACTCCTGTCCAACCTCCCCTCCCCCTTCTCCCGCCCCCCCCTCCTCCACCAGCATTTATCACTTGCTTCCCTGGCGAGATTTTTCAGAAACATGCCCTACTCGTGCCCCTCCTCCATGATCCCCAACACATGAAAACAGACCAGGAGGTCCAGGAGCCTTGAGGAGGAAAGGGTATGGCTAGGCTCAGAGCCTTTCATCCCCTCTGCTTCTTCATGGCCCAGGCTGGGCCACAGAACATTTCCTCTCTTCCTGCTGCAGTGGAAGAATGGGATTTCTAGCTGCTTATTTATCTGAACAAGGTGGGGCGAAGCGAGGGGTGTGGCACTCTGAGCTGCAGTTTTCTCATCAGGGTCCCTGAGGCTCCTTTAACTCTAACTCTGCCATCTTTGAGCCCACTCCAGAGGGCTCTGGAGAACATGGGGCATTTCTGTAGCTCACAGGGCCCCTGGTGAGGCACCTGTCTTTAGAATTTAAAAATTGGGTCAAGAAGCTATAGTTTCTGAAAGGGGCCTCATGTTCTGCCCCCTTACCTTAAAAAAACAAAAAAACTGTAAACAAGATAGTTTTGTGTTGGTGAAAGGGCCTCTTTTGCTGGCCAGCTCCATGCAATCTGAGGTTTGCTCAGGCTCTTTGCACTCCTGCTTGGCCTAGGATGTCTGCTGGAGAGTAGCTGACCTCAGACTCAGCCAGCCAGGAGCTGGGCTCTTGCCATGCAAGCTCTGGCTCATACTGAAGTATCTGGGAAGGAGATGGCCAGAAGGAAGCCACCAAGCTCACCATCCCCCTTGTCCCTATTGTCTTTCATAGGAAAAGTAATTGAGGTTTTTGTTGTTGATGTTCAGCCTGGTTAGCTTTGCCCAGAAGTCTCCTTATTGGCTGGAGGCTGTGATTAAGCAATTTGTAGCCTTTTCCAAAGGGGCAAAGGGGTGTTCTGGGAGGATGAGGCCCTCTGGTGTGAGGGCTGCCCTGCTCAGGGCTGTCCTTTGGTGTCTGCCTTCACCCAACTCTCACCTGTGGAACACTCTTGGATGAAGACACAAAGGAGTGATCAAATGGATCAGAGGAGAACCCACAGAGAGAGAGGCCACAAAAACAGAGAGGAGAATCCACAGAGGGAGGCCACAAAGACAGGAGAACCCACAGAGAGAGAGGCCACGAAGACAGAGAGGAGAGTCTGGAGGATAGGGTGATCAGAGGGTCAGAGGAGAACCCACAGAGAGAGAGTCCACAAAGACAGAGGGAGTCTGGTGGAGAGGGTGATCAAAGGGTCAGAGGAGAACCCACAGATTGAGAGGCCACAAAGACAGAGGAAGTCTGGAGGAAAGGGTGATCAGAGGGTCAGAGGAGAACCCACAGAGGGAGGCCACAAAGACAGAGGGAGTCTGGAGGAGAGGGTGATCAGTGGCAGCAGAGAAGAACCCACAGAGGGAGGCCACAAAGACAGAGGGAGTCTGGAGGAGAGGGTGATCAGTGGCGGCAGAGGCTGTTGACCATTAGGTCTGGCAGAGGTCACCCTTCCCTCCCTCCACCATGCACGAATGGACTGTAAGCTGCATGAGGACAGGGCCTGTACTGCAGACTGACCCTACACCAAGCACAAGACCGTCTGCACACCCTCAGTGTTTAATAATGTCTCTTGCACAACACAGTGAAAGGGTGTAGCTGACTGAGCATTTAAAGACCCCGAGGTGGTCAGGACAGAGGTTTGACTCCTCCATAGCAGGCAGGGCTGGCTGGTTCATCTTGGCTTTTCTTCCCACCCAGCCATCTGCCTGCCCAACCAGTTCCGCTGTGCCAGCGGCCAGTGTATCCTCATCAAGCAGCAATGTGACTCCTTCCCAGACTGCATGGACGGCTCTGACGAGCTCTTGTGTGGTGAGTGGGCCTCAGGGGCAGGGGCACCCTGGAGTCAAGACTGGTTCTGACAGGGCTACCTGTGTGACCTTGGCCAATGCCCTTACAATCTGCTCCAATACACATTTTAAATGCCTACTAGGTGCCAGGCTATGCTAAGCCCTGGGGCATAAACATGAAAAAGAGAGTCTCTGCCCTCAAGGAGCTTCCAGTCTAGAGGGAGAAGCCAATACACAAGACAAGAGGAGGATAAACAGCAGAAGCAGGGGAGGGTGCTGGTTCAGGACAAGCTGGCAGAGCAGTGGTGGGGAGGTAGGAGCTGTATAGGGAGGCCTTGGGAAGCATTTTTTGCTTCACCTTCCAGCCCTCTGTGGTGAGTACCAGGGCTGGAGCAATTTCCCTCGGGATGAGCTTTTCTTGGGACATGGAGGGTGGGTGTGAAAAAAAGAAACGGGGGCAGGGAGACCGGGTAGGTGACTGGTGCTACTGTCTGTAAACAGTGGGGTTGAAACGAGGTCTCTGGTGACACCTTCCTCTGCCTCTCCAATAACTAAAGCCCCTTGTTACCAGAGAGGGAGGTCCTCACCAGGTCCAGGAGGGATCCTCCTCCCCAACTTGTGTTTTCTCTGGCTCAGGAAGCTGGACCATACCCAGTTCTCTGTACCTCTAGGCCAAGTCTCTTAGGAAAGCCCATGGGTCCCAGGTGTCTTCCCTGTTCCTGCCTGCAGCCAGCCACAAAGGCTAGTGTATAACAAGTAGGGACTCTGGGCCTTTGAGAGAATGTCAAGGAGTGGAATGTCTGGATTTTCTTTATGAAATGGATGATGTGTAGATGGTCAGATCCCAGAGGACAAGGCCTATCTCTCTTTGGTTAATGCATGTAGGTCAGCTGTCCCATGTATTTAGTGGGGATATTGTTTGTCAGGTATATTATAATGGGTGTGAATTGGACTGAGGGACCCTTCCCACTCTCAGATTCTGTGATTGGCTGATTAGATTAGATCTGGGCCTATGATTTCATGGTCTGGATCCTGCCAATGCAGATGGGCACCAGTCTGGTAACTTGACAGACTTAGAGCACTGCCTGGGAGGCCTTGCCTAGTAGATGACCTGTCCAGGGGATTAGGGGTATGACTGGAATGCAGCTCTTCTTGGCTCCAAGGCCCCCTCTCTAGCTATCCCACTATAAGCCTCTCTAATGGTGGGTTAATTGAAATAAATAAAATACAGAGGGACAAGTGCCTAAGCTGAGTTGCTCCTTCTGTGGCCCAAATGTCCCAAACTCCAGACTTTCCAGTGGTATTCCATCTTTCTATACCCAAGATGACACTATTGCTTTCTAAATCCCCTTGACTGTTCTTCTCTTTCTCTTGGCAGAAATCACAAAGCCGCCTTCAGATGACCCGCCCTCCCATAGTAACGCCATCGGCCCTGTCATTGGGATCATTCTCTCCCTCTTTGTGATGGGAGGGATGTATTTTGTCTGCCAGCGTGTGGTCTGCCAGCGATACGCAGGGGCCAGTGGGCCGTTCCCCCACGAGTACGTCAGTGGCACTCCTCACGTCCCCCTCAATTTCATAGCCCCCGGCAGTTCTCAGCACGGCACCTTTACAGGTAGGGATGGGAAGATCCAATGAGAAGAGCCGTATAAGCTGCTCTTTATACCTGAAACTTGTATATAAATCAAATGAGTGTTGGCTGCTATTACTGTTAGTGCTGATACTGAGGCCAACCCTCCTTCCTGTGGTTTTTAGATGGTGGCAGGGGCATAGTAACAGCATTTTGTTTGATGTCATGGGATATGAGTGCAGTCCAGTGGTGATGATGGAACCCAAAAAATGGCAGCAGGGTGAAGCCATCTGTCCTGTCTGCCACGGCACAGTGATTCCTAGAACCTCCCCATGGTAGGGGTGGGGGGCAGCAACCAGGCTTGGAGTCTTCTCTTTTGTTCTGGGAAACATATTTTAGGAAGAGTGGTCAGCTAGAATGTGTCCAGAGGAAAGAGGCTAGGAGCATGTGAAAGGCCTTGAGCTCATCCCATGTGAGAATCAATTGAAGGATCTGGGATTAACTGTCTTCAGGTTTTCAATGGGCTGTCATGTGGAAGAGGGATGGTTTGGCCTCAGAACTCAAAACTAAGAACAAGAGTAATGGGTGGAAATTGCAGAGAGAGAAATGTAGGCTCAGTCTCAGGAAGAGAGCTGATGCAAGTAGGGCTATGCAAATGGGGAGTGGGCTGGTGGCCTCAGAGGTTCCAAGGTACTGCTCCTCCCCAGCCCACTGAAGGTTGTCATGCCAAGACCATGGTTGGTCAGGATGGGCTGGTCTTGATGACCTTTGACAGCCCATCCAGCTCAGAGACTCTGGGCTTTCCAGGATCTCCTTGGTGATGCAGACCCTTGTTCTATCCCCTTTCTGGCAGCCAGGAAGCACAGGTCACCCCGGGATGTGTATGTTCTAGGACTCAGGAGCTCACCTGCCTCCCCCTTGTCCCTCTCTAGGCATCTCCTGTGGCAAGTCCATGATCAGCTCCATGAGCCTCATGGGGGGCAGTGGCGGCCTGCCTCTCTATGATCGGAACCATGTGACTGGGGCCTCGTCCAGCAGCTCCTCCAGCACTAAAGCCACTTTATACCCACAGGTGAGGGGGAGAGGAAGGGCAAGGGGAGAAGAGGGGGAGCAGCAGCAGAGTTGGGCTAGTAGCCTCTTCTCACAGCCTCCCTGCCCCTCCTTCCCAGAAGCCCGAGGCAGAGTGATTGGTGTATTAAGGCAAAGCTTTTCCCCTTGAGCTCCTCTTTCTTTCTTTTCTTCCTTCCTTTTGTTCCCTCAAAGCCAGGACATAAACCCCAAACTTCTGACTTTTCCATCCAACCCTCTTTTCACTAAACAATACAACCTCCAATATTTCAATTCAATTCACAAATGTTCATTAAATCTGCATCAGGTGCAGAGAACGGTGCTGAGGATATAATGACAAAGAAATGACTTAACCCCTGCTTTCCAGAAGCTTCTCCTTTGCTGAAGGTGGGGAGAGGGCAGGGTGGAATGCTACATACAGTCTTTAAATAGATCATTTGAAGCCAGAGACTGCACTGGCAGTTATGGTGCCCAGGGAACAAGCCTGGCTTTGCCAAGGTCACCTAGCCATTTATGGCAGGTCTGCCAAGCCCAGTGTGCTGTACTACAGGAGGGAACAAACAGGAGGAGAAAAAATGACCCTCAGCACTGGGGAGACCAAAAGTATTCATGTGCTGGATTCCTGGCCTCCAGTGCTGCCTCTGGCCACTGACTTGCTGTGGTCCTGAACCAGGCCCTTTCTTCCCCTCCACCATACATGATGTTGCCATAGCGCTCTCAGCTGGGATATTCAATGACCAGGAAGTGGACATGGCATAGAAAGTGGGCTCAGCTATTTGAACTCGGCCTCAGCTTCCCAGAGGCAGAGAAGGCTTGGTCCCCAAACTGCTACTACTCTCCAAAGGAAGTGACCATTATGGACACAATGGGTGGGAGTTTGGTGAGATCTAAAGAACCCTTGTTGATGTTGGCTGGGAGGCTGATCTGATGGAAGTAGACATTGATGGAGATCTCGGATACGCCTGCCAGACCCCGGGTCACAGCTAAAGGGAAATGCCAGGACTGATGGGGGATGGCCTTTGTTCTCTCTTGGACCTTCTTCCATTCAAGTCCCTTACTCTCTAGTCCTGGCCTTTGCATCTCTTAATACAGCCGTCTAGACTCCAGTGGATGCTCAAGATTCTGGACCCAAAAAAGTTCTCTGAGTTCAGTCTCTCTGGCCTGAGGCCTCCCTCCCATGAGGGAATGTCAGCCTGTTGGAATTCACATCAACTCTGTTGGGCCAATGGAGACCATGGAGGACAGGCCCAAACTCCTGGTCAGAAACCCGTTAGGTTTAGGATTTTTAAGAATTTGTGGTTTTTCATCATTCTTATCATCCTGTCCACCTCAGACAATCCAAAGTTAGATTTGGGGAACCAGCATTCATTGGTGTAAGAAATTTGGGTAAGACAATGATATGATGTCTGGTTTTTCATGATCTGTTGATTTAATGACCTAAAACATTCATTCTAATGAGCTACAAAAGCACAGACTTCATCCAAGACACAAGAGAGGATGCTTCCTTTCAATCAGCAAGCATTTATTGTGTCTACTCTATGCAGAACATTGTAGGAGGCCACATTTGCAGACTGGCTTTGAAAACCACAGATGGTCTATCTTCTGATTAAATGAGATGGTGTCTGTTAAGTGGGACTACAGGAATGCGGGTGATGTTTTGTAGTACTGTTACTATGTTACCTCTTCTGTGGGAAGAGCTGATGAAGATGTCAGTCAATCAGTCAGTAAGGATTCATGAAGTGCCTACTGTGTTCCAAACACTGTGCTAAGCTCAGGGGATACGAGCAAAGGCAAAAGCCTGTCCTTGCCCCCAAGGAGCTCTCAGTCCAGGTGGGGAACACTATGTATAAACAAGTTACATCCAGGATAATTGGAGAGAATCAGCAGAGAGAAGACACTGAGGCAAGGAAGTAGGACAGGTGTCTCACACAAATGGAGTTGTGGCTGAGGCTTGAAGCAAGCTAGGGAAACCCACAGGCAGAGACGAGCAGGCACAGGAAGACAAACATGAAGTGGTCCCCGGCAGGGGTTGGAGGGTCCTGTGCAAGGACCCGCCAGGGATCAGTGCCTTGGGGGGAGAGTGTGACATAGAAGAAGATGGGAAAGGTGAGGGGCAGGGCCTTGGGTTTTTCCCCACTTAATAGTATTTTATTTTTTCCAAATACACAAAATAACATTTTGAGGTACAAATTTTTCTCCCTCTCTTCCCAAGACAGCCAGCAATCTGATAGAGGTTATACATGTGCAATCATATTAAACGTATTTCCACATTAGTCATGTTGTGAAAGAAGAATCAGAACAAAAGGGGAAACCCATGAGAAAGAAAAAAAAAAAGAGAAAGTAGTCTGCTTAGATATTCATTCAGACTCTATGGTTCTTTCTCCGAAGGTGAAGAGCATTTCCCATCATGAATCTTTTGGAATTGTTTTGAATCATTGTATTGCAGAGAAGAGCCAAGTCATTCACAATTGATCATTGTTAAAATGTTACTGTTACCATATACAATGTTCTCCTGGTTCTGCTCACTTCAGAACTAGCATCAGTTCATATAAGTCTTTCCAGGTTTTTCTGAAATCTGCCTGCTCATAATTTCTTTTTTCTTTTTTGTTTTTTGGAGGGCAGTTGGAGTTAAGTGACTTGCCCGAGGTCACATGGCTAGTTTTTGTGTTAAGTGTCTGAGGCTGGATTTGAACTCAGGACCTCCTGATTCCAGGGCTGGTGCTCTACTCACTGCGCCACCTAGCCACCTTGCTCATCCTTTCTTAAAGCACAATAATATTCCATTACATTCATCTACCACAGCTTGTTCAACCATTCCCCAATTGATAGGCATCCCCTCAATTTCCAATTCTTTGACAACACAAAAAAGAACTACTATAAATAATTTTGTACATGTGGGTTCTTTTACCTTTTTATGATGTCTTTGGGATACAGACCTAGAAGTGGCATTGTTGGGTCAAAGGACATGCACGTTTATAGCCTTTGGGCATAGTTCCAAATTGCTCTGCAGAATGGTTGGATCAGTTCACAACTCCACCAACAACACATTAGTGTTCCATTTTTTGAGGGAGCAGGTCTTGAAGGCTTTGAATGCCAAACAGAGCATTTTTTTAAATAAAATCCTGGAGGTTAGGAGAGCTATTGAAGTTGATTGGATGGGAGGGGTGTGTGGGACATGGACACTGATGAGATCACCAAGTGAAAGAATAGGCTCTGGACACTCATCATTAGTGGGAGTAACCTAGAAGAAGACCCAACAAAGGAGGGGTCAGGCAGGCAGGAGGAGAACCAGGGAGAGCGGTCTCCAGAAGACATAGAAAGAAGAGAAGACGGAGGGGGAGAGCATGTCAGCAGAGACAAAGGTTGCAGAGAGGCCAAGAAGGGTGAGGATGAGAAGAACCCATTGGGCTTGGCAGCTAAGAGATTATTGGTAACTCTAGAGAGAACAGTTTCATATGAATGATGAGGACAGAAGGCATACTGTTGAGAGTTAAGAAGACAATGAGAAGAAAGGAAGCCTGGAATGTACCTCTTCCTCATCTTTGCCTTTTGAAATCCCTGGCTTTCTTCAAACCTCAGCTCAACTGCTCCCTTCTGCGTGAAGCTGTGGGCCACGCTGTCCACCTCCCCCCACCCCCAGGCCCTAGAGCACTCCCCCTTCCCAAACCAAGGTAAGTATTAGTGGTTTTCCAGTTATGTCTTAACACTTTGGAACCCCATTTGGAGTTTCCTTGGCAAAGATACTGTGGTTTGCCATTTCCTGCTCCAGCTTTTTTTTTACAGATGAGGAAACTGAGGCAAACAGCATAAATTGACTTGCTCAGGGTCACATAAGTGGTGAGGGTCCAAGGCCAGATTTGAACTCATGAAGATGAGTCTTCCTGATTCCAAGCCTGGTACTCCATGTGCTGTGGCTTCACCTATAGTGTCGTTTCAGTAACATCCAATTCTTCATGACCCCAGTGGGATTTTCTTGGCAGGGATATTGGAGTGGTTTGCCATTTCCTTCCCCAGTTCATTTTACAGTTAAGTAAATCAAGTCAAGCAGGACTAAGTGACTTGTCCTGGGTCACACAGAAACTGTCTGAGTTGAGATTTGAACTCATGAAGATGAGTCTTCCTGAGTCCAGGCCCAGCGCTCTATCCACCACACCACCTAGCTAACCGATAACTTAAGCATTTGAGGGCCATCTCTAGTTGTCCTGATCTCTATCTGGTCACTGGACCCAGATGGCTCTGGAGGAGAAAGTGAGGCTGGTGACTTTGCGAAGCCCTGCCTCACTTAAATCCAATTCATTTGCATGTCATGGCACCACCTCCCTGATGTCATGATCCTCTTCCAGAATGAAGGACAAGTGACAACAACTTGAGTATTTACTTTGTGTCTGTTCACAACAACTTATGTCAATGTGCATATTGTTTCTTCAGAAGAGTGGAAGCTTTCTGAGTGCAGGGGTCATTTTGCTTTGTCTTTCTACCCCTAGTACTTAGTCCATAGAATACTCGATACAGAGAATAAATGCACAGTGATTAGCTCAATCAGAATTTGGTTTAGAACCAGAAGAGACTTTAAAGTCATCTTTTACAGATATAGAAACTGAGGCCAGAGAGTTTAGTGAGTGTCCTAAATGTGTCTGGGTAGGAAGTATCAGTGCCAGGCATCTAACAGAGTACTGGCTCTGCGTCTGGCAGCTCTCAGGACCCTAGAAGCCTCAGGCAGCTCCTTAAGACACTCAGTTGGACTTGGAGTCTAAGGCCCCAGGCTTGAATCTTAGTTCTGCCATCTGCTACCTGAGTGACTTTAACCAAGTCATTAGCCGTCCTGGGCTTCAGTTTCTCTATCTCTAAAGTGAAGGTGTTGGTTGTGTGCCTTGGGCTTCTTGGGCAGACTACTGAATCCTATGGATGCTGTCTTCAAATGATGCGCTAGGGTTTTTTTTAAAAAATCATAATTGAAAGAGATGCTAAATTCCAGGAAAGGTCTGTGAAAATAAACATATAATTTTTTTCCATTGAAGTTCATGGATCCCCTGGGATCTCTCCATAGACCCCCTCCTCCCAAGGGATTAAGAACCCCTGGACTTGAGGTGGCTAGGTGGCGCAGTGAGTAAGAGCGCCGGCCTTTGAGTTGGGATGACCCGGGATCAAAACTGGCCTCAGAAAATGAGCACCCACACACAGATAATGACTGGCCATGTAACCTTGAGCAAGTTACTTAACTCCAATTGCTTTAAAAAAAAAAAAGAACCCCTGGACTAGATACAATCTATATCTATAATCCCAAATTATGGTTGGGTTGTGGATTGCAGTCAATTCTGTGGAGAGCTTTTCCCACTGATGATTCTTAATGGTGAAGACTTGGGGCGCTCAGGCTTCCATCTCTAGGAATAGCACACAGCTGGCAGTCCACAGGTGGCTCCCAGGTTAGAGCCTTCTCTGCAGCCCTCCTGGGACCTAAGGCAAGAGAGAGTGTGGCCCAGGTGTGGGCGTAGAGGGTAGCAGTGTGTGAGATGCTGAGTCTCTTGTCCTTTCCCCAGATCCTGAACCCTCCTCCTTCTCCTGCCACTGACCGCTCTTTGTACAACACGGAGATGTTCTACTCTTCAAACATTCCTTCGACCACAAGATCATACAGGTATGTGGTTATCCTCCCCATCCCTCTTGGGGAGCTGCAGCCCCTGCGCCTGCCAGGTGACAATAGGGGTCCCCTGTGGCATTGATCTGTTCAGGGTCATGGGCCTGAAACCAGGTTCCTGGCTCCTAGTTCATGGGTGAATCCTCAGATCACATTATTGATTTAATAGGATCATCGATTGGGGGCTAGACATTTAGTCCCCCTTTTACGGATGAGGAAACTGAGGCCCAGGATCCTACATACATATAATGAGCAAGCATCAGGGTGGGATGTAAAGCCTGGTCCTTGGTCCTCTGCCTGCGGGTTCTATTCCAGAAGTGGCCACCTCCTCATAGCTTATTCTATAGGATTAGGTCAATCCCCATACATCATTTACTATGCACTGGAAGGGGATGGGTGTGGCTT
Organism: Gymnobelideus leadbeateri; assembly: GCA_011680675.1. Classification (NCBI taxonomy): domain Eukaryota; kingdom Metazoa; phylum Chordata; class Mammalia; order Diprotodontia; family Petauridae; genus Gymnobelideus; species Gymnobelideus leadbeateri. The sequence goes on from WOXC01004100.1 coordinate 929,481, forward strand.
TCTGTTCCCTCACCACTAAGCCAGTCCTGGGCAGACGCAGGTGCGTTCGCCCAATTCCAGCCCAAAGAGCTGGTGCGGTAGCAGCCAGGCAGGAGGGGGAGCTTGGCAGGGCTGCCACAACCAGCTCCTGGGATTTCCCAACCAGGGAGCTGTCCAGTACAGTGGTCTTGTGCCCCCTTGTGGCTGATCTTGGAAACAGCCTCAGCAGATGGCAGCCACCAAGTTTGGGACTCCAACCAGGAGACCTGGGGCTGAGGCCTCCAGCCCCAGGGAGCACTAGCAAGAGCTGGACAAGACCCCAGCCTCTGAGGAACCTGGTCCAGAGAAGTGACCTGCCTGCCCAGGAAGCCCTGGGCCTTATCAATAGTAGTAATAATTAGTTACTGCTTAGTAACAGTAAAGGTGGTCTAAGAGCTGCAGGGGCCCTCGGGCACCATCTTGTCCCATGCCCTCATTGTACAGAGGAGGAGAAATGATTTCCCCAATCATGTGGATTGTAATTGTCAAATGCAGGATTTGAACTTGGGTCACTCACATTTCTATAGTGTTGTAAGTTCCAGAAAGCACTCATGGAAACCTCATGCGTTAAGTGGCTCTAAGTAGGGATGAGGAAGCCAAGGCTCAGAGGTAAAGCACCTTGAGCTAGCCAGCGACCGAACTGGCAGTGGCCCTGGTCTTTGGACTCCAGGTCCCAGAGCTTTCTTCCTTGTATCCTCCAGGGTCCAGCTGGCCCAGCCCAAGGCCCCCAGGCCTGCCTCATCTCCTAGATGAGGGTACGTTGGCATCCTGGTGCCAATGTCCTTGTTTTCCCTCTTCCCTTTCCAGACCTTACGTCATCAGAGGGATCGCGCCCCCCACGACACCGTGTAGCACGGATGTTTGTGACAGCGATTGCGCCAGCAGCCGATGGAAGGCCGGCAAATACTACATGGATCTGAACTCGGACTCGGACCCCTACCCGCCCCCACCCACACCCCACAGCCAGTACCTGTCAGCAGAAGAGAGCTGCCCGCCATCGCCAGCCACGGAGCGCAGCTATTTCCATCTCTTCCCGCCTCCACCCTCACCCTGCACGGACTCCTCCTGACCTCGGCCCCAGCCCTGGGCCCGCTTCTGCCCCCCCCCCCCCCACCCCTGTAAATATTTTTAAATATGAACAAAGAAAAAATATATTTTATGATTTAAAAAAATAAATAAATATGGTTGGGATTTGAAAACACCAAAAATGTGAATAATACCAGGGTGGGCAGGGTTGTGAAAACTTTGTACAGTGGAAAACTATTTATAAATTTACTTTTTTAAACTTAATTCCCTTTTTTTCTGTGCTACTTGACTTGGCTCAGAGCCTTGAGGCCACGTGCCTGTGCCCGGTTTTTATCCTGAGACTTCAGCAGGTTTCAAGTCATGGGTTTATTCAGGTCCATCTTTGCTGATGGAACCACAGGATAGCACTGGACTGTGGGATGTCGGTTACTTATGGTCAGTGCTGAGAAATGGTCAGAGAGGAGGGAGAGGCTGACTGTAGACCCTTTTCCACGGAGCTGGTGCCAAGACACCATAGGCTTGGAGTTGGCTTATTTTATCCAGAATTCTAATCGCCGGGAAATCTCCACTTCTCAGCACTTCTGGGACCAGCTCGAGAGGTTCAGCCTTCTGATTGTTGTGTTCAGCTGTCGTGCGGGCCTGTCCCACTCTTCGGGACCCCAGTGGGGTTTTGCTCAACAAGGATCCTGCATTGGTTTGCCATTTCCTTCTCCATTTCATAGATGAGCAAACAGAGGCAAATAGGCTGGTGCGATTTTCCCTGTGTTCCACAACTAAGAAGTGTCTGAGGCTAAATTTGAACTCAGGAGGATGAGCTTTCCGGACTTCTGGCCCTACATGCTATCCACTGCACAGCCTAACTAGAGGCCAGCTGAGCAGCAGAATCATGGGAGGGTGGGCCAGGACATGGGGCTGAGAACCCTAAGGGACCTCAGAGACCACTCAGTCCCACCCAGACCTGAGCTGGAACTGTGGGCATACTATACCCAACATGGGTCATCCAGCCCTTGCTGTGAGGAGAACTAGCTACCTCCCAAGGCCACCCAGGAGGTTTTGGGACAGCTTAAGAAATTGACCTTGCATCAAGCCTAACCTACTCCTTGCAATGACCTCCCATAGAGATTATATAGTCCAAGCTCATCGTCTTACCAAGAAGGAAACTAAGGCCTCAGGAGATGATGGGATGTGCACACGGTCATACAAGGGGATTCTATCCACTATCTACAATTTAATTCAACAAACATTTGTTTAGCCAGAAATCATCTGCAACAGGCTGACCACCTGGTGTTGAAAGGTCACTGACCTGGCAGCCTGTTGAATATAAAACAATAACATGGTGTCCCACCTGCCTCCTGGATTGTCTTGTGGGCAGAGAAGCAGGAGAAGGTACAGAGAATCCCATAGTCCTTGGGCCCTCCCAAGCCTCACTTTGACGATTGGTCCCTTTAAGAATGGGATCCTTGTTGAATGCCCCATGTGGGCGACACACCGTAGCAATCTGGACATTCTTGCTAGAAATGAAAGCAGAGGAAAGAAGGGAATTCCAGCTTGTGGAAGGCTGGCTCAAGAGGCAAAGAAAGGAGCTGGGGGGTTTGGGTTTTCCACACACCCCAAGTGGTAAGAAATCTTATTTCAGGGCCAATGTTCCTCACTTGCTCCAGTGCTGATGACAGGTGTTTGCAAAAATGCCATCATGGGAATAAAGGCATCTTTGGGGCCAACATTAGCTGCTAAGGCTGAGACTGGAGAAGTTCCAGGAAGAGCTTGATAAGACTTTCTAATCTGGGAGTTAGGTTTTTAAAAAATATTGTATTTTTTCCCAACTAAATGTTAAAACAATTTTTGACATTTTTTTTTTTTAAGTTTTGAGTCCCAAATTCTGTCCCTCCATCCCTCCCTCCCTGAGATGGTAAGTAATCTGATATAGGCTATCCATGTTAGCCAGGAGTTCTTAACCTGGCTCTGTGAACTGCTCCAGGCATTGTTGATAGAGTGCTGGGCCTGGAGTTGAGACCTGAGTTCAAATTTGACTTCAGACATTAATGAGTTGTGAGACCCTGGACAAGTCAGTTAATCTCTATTTGCCTCACACTCCCCACCTGCAAAGGGGGGGATAATAATAGCACTTCTGGGGCAGCTAGGTGGTGCAATGAATAGAGCACCGGCCCTGGAAATAGGAGGACCTGAGTTCAAATCCCGCCTCAGACACTTAACACAAAAAACTAGCTGTGTGACCTTGGGTAAGTCACTTAACTCCAACTGCCCTCCAAAAAAAAAAAAAAGACCAAATAAATAAACAATAGCACCTGCCTCCCAGGGTTGTTGTGAGGGTTGAGTGAGAGTCACTCTAAAGTGCTTAATAAAAGTTGGCTATTATTTACAGGTTTTTTTGATGACTATTTCAATGCAATTGCTTTTCTTTGTTATCCTATGTGTTTTATCTTCTGTATTTCAAAGCATTGTTCTGGGGCAGTTAAGTGGCACAGTGGATGGAATACCAACCTTGGAGTCAGAAGCACCTGAGTTCAAATCTGTCCTCAGACACTAACTGTGTGACTCTGGGCAAGTCCCTTACTCCTGATTGCCTCAAAACCAGAAAGGCAACAGAGAGGACAAAGCCAGCTGCTATCCTTTCCCCTACTCGCCCATCTCTGCACAGTCTTTGGGGGTTACATATTTACAAATTGAGGTCATCCTCAGTCAGGATGTGTATGAATTATTAGCAGGCAACAATCAGAATTTTGCAAATGATGCTCGACAACGTGCCACATCTTGACTGACTCATGATGGACTGAAAGATGGAGATGATGAGGTCCCACTGTGGTTAGTGTTTATTGATTCTGAAATCACATGTAGAAGAACATACGGCTGCCTGACAGGCTCTTTCACAACAGGATTGGAATTCAAGGCTTCTGGATGGACGTAACCACAGAAATCTCTCTATTTGGTGACCCTCTGACCATCAACATTGGCTGTGGCATAAAACCAGGAGAAGTGTGGTTGCCAAAGGTAGCCCCCACAGTGATGGAAAAGACCCAGCATGGAGCCCAGACCAAGGAGGGATTTTGTGGAAATGCTGAGGCCCTTTTGCTGGTGAATTAAATTGTGTCATCTTCATCAGGCCCCAAGGCATTGCAGAGACTCTGGGACTGATCTCTAACCTTTCAGAGGAGGTTGGCCTTACCATCTATACAGCAAAGCCCAAGTGGGTGAAGGATGTCTATTTCTGGGATTTCAACATACATCTAAATGGCTGTTTGTCCAACAGTATGTGTTATCTGGAACAGATTTCTAATACAGATAATATAGGTGGACATTGAGCTGTATCCAGAATGGGAAGGGAAGAGGAGGATGGGCTGGATTGCCTTTGGAAAACTGCAAAGCTCTTTTACTGACCCCAAGTTTCCCATAAGAGCAAAAGTCCATTTTGCAAATACAAAGATTTTGCCTGTGTTGCTATATAGCAGTGAAGCCTGGGATCTCCTTGTCTATGAAGAATTAGATGTGAGCATCAGATGGTGATGGAGAGGCTCCCGGGGTGGGGGGTGCTGAGCAGCCATGATGCAGAGCCAAGGAGAAAATCTGAAGATGAAGAGGAGAAAGGGGTGTTATCCAGGAATTGTGAGATGAGAAAGAAAGGCTGGTGGTGGGCTGAAGGCAAAGGAAGACAGGTGCCCAGTCGGGGCCCCACTGGCACCCTCACAGTGTCAGAGAAAATCAAGGAAGACCTCCAGCATGCTGGGGCCCCCGCTGATGGACACTGGGTAGGATACAGCTGAGAGTCACAGAGGGTGGGCACGTGTGGTTGGCCTGTTTGGCTGGAGAAGACGGTACATAGGCAAACAATGTGGCCACAGCCTTGAAAGATGAGTTGAGGTCAGATGGTGGAATGGGTAATACCAAACAGAGGAGTTTCTGTAGCAGTAGCCTAGTGTTTGACAAACCCAAAGATCCAAGACTTTGGGACAAGAAATCACTATTTGACAAAAGTTGCTAGGAAGATTAGAAAGTAGTTTAGCAGAAACTAGTTGTAGACCAACATCTCACACTGTATCCTGAGATAAGTCAGTATCGATGAATGATTAGAACATAAAGGGTGATATTAATATCATGAGCAAACTAGGGGAGCATGAAATTAATATTGTACCTGTTAGATCTATGGATAGGGGAAGAATTTGTGGCCAAATAAGAGATAGAGAGCATTACAGGATATAAAATGGATAATTTTGATTATATCAGATTAAAAAGGCTTTGCACAAACAAAACCAATGTAGCCAAGATTAGAAGGAAAGCAGAAAACGGGGGGAAATTTTTTACAGCAAGTTTCTCTGATAAAGGCTGTATTTCTTATATAGAGAACTGAGTCAACTTTATAAGAATATAAGTCATTCCCCAATTGCTAAATGGTCAAAGGTTGTGAACATGCAGTTTTCAAAAGAAGAAACTGAAGCTATCTATAGTTATATGAAAAAATGCTCTAAATCACAATTGATTAGAGAAATGCAAATTAAAAGAACTCTGAGGTACCATATCACACCTATCAGAGTGGCTAATATGACAGAAAAGGAAAATGACAAATGTTGGAGAAGATGTGGAAAAATAGAGACACTAATGCATTGTTGGTAGAGTTGTGAACTGATCCAACCATTCAGAAGAGCAATTTGGAACTACGTCCAAAGGGCTATAAAACTGTGCATACCCTTTGACCCAGTAACATGACTATTAGGTCTATACTCCAAAGAGATCAAGGAAAAAGGAAAGATAGATAGATAGATACCCATATACATACATGTGCGTGTATGTATAATATTTATAGCAGCTCTTTTTGTGATGACAAAGAATTGGAATTTGAGTAATGCCCATCAATTGTGGAATGGCTGAACAAGTTGTAGTATATGATTGTGATGTAATACTGTTGTGCTATAAAAATGATGAGCAGGATGCTCTCAGAAAAACCAGGGAGGACTTACCTGAACTGATACAAAGTGAAGTGAGCAGAAGCAGATCATTGTACACAGTAACAGCAATAGTGCACAATAAGCAGCTGTGAACGACTTAGCCATTCTCAGCAGTTCAAGGACCTAAAACAATTCCAAAGGACTTATGATAAAAAAATGCTATCCACATCTAGAGAAGGAACTGATGGAGTCTGAATGCAGATGGAAGCGTGTTGTTTTTTTAACTTTATTCTTTTTTTCCGTCTGTGCTTTCTTTTGCAACATGGCTCACATGGAAATGTTCTGTATGACTGCACATATATAATGTGTCAAATTGCTTGCCTTCTCAAGAAGAGAGGAGAGTGGGGAGAGAGGAAGAGAATATGGAACTCAAAATAGAAAGAAAAACAAATGTTAAAGATTTTTGTTTACATGTAATTGAGAGAAATTAAATTAAAATTAAAATAGGGAGAGCCAAGATGGCAGGTGGAAGGCAGCAGCTCAGCTGAACTCTCCCCACGTTTCCCTCCAGCCACAGGTGAGTGAGACATTCCCCAGCCTAGGACAGTTTGGAGGGTGTCTTGAGAGGTCTTTGCCACTGGGTGGTGGCAGCCCAGGGAGCAGCAGCAGCTACCAGCAGAGGGGCTTAGAGGAGGCTGTGGCAGCAGCAGCAGCAGCTTTGGGACTCTCAGCCTCCCAAGGTCCCCTGGGACTAAGGAGTCTGCTGAGGGGCCAAGCCCATGTCTTCTGTCCAGCCCTCTTGCCATCACACATGGTCTCTTGGCTAATCCTTTCATTTTGCTGAGCTGAGGCTCAGAGAGGGTCAGTAAATTGCCCAAGGTCACACAGCAATCTGGTAGCAGGTCCTGCAGCCAGAGCCCAAGCATCCTGCCATACAGGTCATGGTGTGTGGGAGCAGAAGAAGGGAAAGAAACAATCCATCTAGAAGCCCTTGGAGGGGGCATCTATTTCTTAAATAGGTGCCTGCATGAGAGTGAGCCACCCTGGCACATCAGCCCAGGGCCCTGAGGCTCCATTGGGCACAGCCCCAGGCTCCCTGCCTCAGTGACCCCTGGCTCTTCCCTTTGGGAGATGCCCGGCATGCTAGTGCTGCACCAGGCTGTTGTTCTCTGAAGGGAGGGTGTTGGGTCAGCTCCAGCCTGGCAAACAATGCAGACTGGCATGCTGAAGATCTGTGCTTTGGCCTTGACTTTGCTACATGCTGCCCCTGTGACCCCAGTTAGGCAAGTCCTACCTCATCTGGGCCTCAGTTTCTGCTCTGTAAAAGGGGGCCGGGGGACAGACTAGCTGACCTGTAAGGTCCCAACAAGTTCCAAAGCCCATGGTCTCCCTTTTTTTTGTCCTCTCTGGTCCGTCTTTCATACAGCAGCTGTCAAACTGATTAGACCAAAGCACAGACTTGTAGGTGGTACTCCCTTGCTCTAGAAGCTCCAGTGATTTGCTGCTACCTCCAGGACAACCTGGGGGAATGTGCTAGGGCAGGGGTCAGTGCTCAGGGCTTGGCTCCCTTCTGCTGAAAAGATTAAAGGCAAACTCTTTACCCTGGCAGGACCCCCACGATCCAGCCACAGCCTCACTTCACCATCCTTTCCAGAGGCTTTTGTCCCTGCAGCCAAACAGACCTGCTCGCTGTTCCCCTGGCCGGGCTGGTTAGCTCCCCCTCCGCTGACTTGGCATAGTCTCTCCCTCAGCTTTGGGATGCTTGTCCTCCTTACCTCCCCCCTGACAGGACCCTGCACGGACGGAACGTTCGTATGTATGTGTATATTATTGTTGTTGAAGGGACTCACGACACTGGGGGATGTCTTGCCTCCTGTGTGCCTGGAGGCGAGGCAGGGCTGCCCACTCATGGAAATCCAGAGGCAGGACCAAAGTCCGGACTGGCACGGTGGGTGACGTCTGACCAAGCTCCAAGCACTCCGCAGTGCCTGGCCGCCACACATGCTGCAGCTTTTCGGGCTGCTGGTGAGAGGTGGGTAGCAGGTGGACACCCCAGGTGGACGAGCAGCCCTCCCACCTGTATGTCTTTCTAGACATCTGTGTAGGGGTGTCAGGAGCTGTGCCTCTACTGCCCAATCAGTAACACACTCTCACGTGCAGCTAATGGAAGGTCCAGCCCCGATGGCCTCAGCAGGTGGAACTGTCCAAGTTACAGAATCACTTGGTCAATCAAAGTCGGCCAGAGCAGTGGCTTGGCTGCTGCCTCCCTTTGGAAGGGGCTGCTGCATGAGACCGAGCCATGCTGGGTGGGAAGTGGGTGGAGATTCTTCAGGGGAGGCCTCCAGACAGGAGGGACTCCGGCCAGACCTTTAGGAGAGAATCTGGGGGGAAGGAGACCGTTTCTGCTGCCCCTTTGCCCCTGTTTGGATTGGAGGAAGAGCGGCGGCCTGCCACCCCCCAAGGCAGTGTTTGGTCTGGTGGCAGCTAGCAGGCACAGCAGATGGAGCACCAGGCCCGGAGTCAGTCCCTTGGCCCTGTCTGCCTCAGTTTCCTCATCTGTCAAATGAGCTGAAGAAGGAAATAGCCGCCCAAGAACACCCCCGAGGGGCTGGCAGAAAGCTGGACGCGTGTGGCCAGACCGCCCCGTGGACCCTTCTCTCCGGAAGCCGGCCATGTCCTGTCTGTGGATGATGGGGAGGCGGCAGCTGGCTGGCCTGGAGGGTGACGGCTGGGGCCATGCAGGGTGCCGGGGATGTGTCTGCTTTCTTTGGGAGCTGTTTTAGTCCTTTCCGACTTCTCGTGACCCCTTGGGGTTCTCGGGGCCGAGCCACTGCCTGGTTCGCCGTTTTCTTTTCCAGCTCACTTTGCAGATCGGGAAACTGAGGCAAGCTGGGTGAAGAGACTCGCCCAGGGTCACACAGCCAGGAAGTGTCTACCTTTGAACTCAGAATCTTCCAGACTCTGGCTCAGCATGCTGTGCATTATGGCGCCACCTAGCAGCAGGTATACTAATTAAATCGACCTGCAATCAGAAAGACCTGAATTCAAATCCTGCTGGGTAAGTCACTGAATTTCTGCTTGCCTCAGTTCCTTCAACTGTAAAATGGGCCTAACAATAGCACCTCCCTTCCCGGTTCAAGTGAGACGTTTGTAAAACAGCTAGCACAGTGCAGGGTAACACAGTAGGTGCTATATAAATGCACAAGAGGCGCTCCCCCTCCACAGGTCGGGCCCTTTTGTGGCAGGGACCCCTGGGGGGCAAACACCCACTGGGGGAGTCACAGAGCTTAGGGCTGAACTCGAATTCAGCTCCCTCTCCACTTCCCCCCAGCAGCCCCACAACCGGGGAAGCCTTGATTGTGCTGGGCCTCACACCCCTGGACCTCAGTTTCCACTTGGGCAAAAGGGGTCTCCGCCACACAGGGCAGGGGATGAGGGGGGGCCCCGTGGGCCTCAGTTTCCCCAGCTGCAGGAGAGGCCGGCTAAAAGCAAACTGGAGAATGCGGGCATCGATCCCGCTACCTCTCGCATGCTAAGCGAGCGCTCTACCATTTGAGCTAATTCCCCAGACCACGGGGTAACTTTACGCGCTCGCACACATTGGGATCACGTCATCGCGGCCCCGGCGTGGCTTCCCGAGGCCCGCCCGCCTCCGCTCCCATCGCCAGGACCCCATTGGCTGCCCTGGACAACCCGCTTGTTTGCCCGGATTGGCCGGGCTCGATTTATTTTTAAAAAGCAGCGTCAGCCTCGATTGGGTGCTTGGCCCATCTGTCAAGTCCGGGCTTTGCTGTTGCTAAGGCGGAAGGGGAACTCGAGAGTCTTCTTCCTACTTCTCATTTGCTGCTTACCGACCCCAGGGGCCGGAGCTTCCGGATCCGTCAAGTCCTTAGGAAAAGAATGCGCTCTGAGCACTTGATTGACGGGCTCGCCCGCCCAATGGTCCCGAGGTCCCTGGAACCTCCGGAAGAACCAATAGGAACTAGGGGTGGGAGATTCCTTCCAATGCGCGCGAGGTTGGGGGCGGTCCCGGTGCGGCGATTGGGCCAAAGCCGTCCGGGGGCGGGCGGAGGGCAAGGGGGGGGGGAGCTCCAGGCCTGCTGGCTGGGGACTCCGCCATTTTGGGCGCTTCGCGGATGGTGTCTGGGAGCGCGCTTCGCGCCTGAGCGCAGCCAGCGGCGGGGCCGGGTGAGCGGGCGGGTGGGCCGGGCCGGGTCAGGGCGGGGGCAGGAGGGCGCGGGACCCGCCGCTGCCGGGGCCGCCCCGTCAGTCAGTCAGGCCAGGCGGGCGGCAGCTCCGGAGGCCGAGCCGGGCCGGGCCCGGAGCGCGGAGTGCGGGGAGCGGGAGCAGCGGGAGGCCGGGCGGGGCCGCCTCGGAGGGAGGGCTGGTGCCGCCGTCACCGCCCTCGAGCCTCGGACCCGGGCGGGCAGGGCCGGGGGGAGGAGGTCCGGGGAGGGGCGGAGGGGCGGGCTCGTGGTGGGCGACGCCTGCTGACCTTAGGGGCCCGGGAGCCCCACCCGGCGGGCCGGGGCAGTCCCTGGGCTTCCTCCTCAGACCCGGAGGGGGGGCGGGGGGAGCGCCCCCTTAGCTGTGGCCCCGCCCCCTGACGCCCCTGTCTGGAGGCTTCCTGGGCCAGGGGCCGGGGGGCGGGGCCAGCCTCCGGGGGTCCTGCTGAGCCCGAGCCAGCTCTCCAGGGCGCCCTCAGCCTTTGGGCCGGGGCATCCCCTTACGGAGGGGAAACTGAGGCAGGTGGCGTGCCCCTGGGGGATCTGCGTGGAGGGCCTCCCACGAGCAGCCCAGGGCCAGCTCTCTGAGGGGGCCCCTCCTAAGGCCACTGGGGGGTCCGGCTCCCTCTCCCCTCGTTAGGACCCACCGGGGCTGGGCCGAGCAAGTTCCGCCTCGCGGGTGGCGTCTGGGGTGGCTAGGGCAGGGCTCGCGTGGGGCTTCCCCCGGGTGCCTGGCGCTGGGCCTTCTCCCCAAAAGTGCCCGCGAGGAGTGGGAGAGTCGGGGGAGGCCGAAGGACAGGAGGCGGTGCCGAAGCTCCGCGGGGGGTAGAGGGCAGGGGCGCCCCGTTTTACACATCCGGGTGGTGTTAAGTGACTTGCCCAGGGTCACTAGTAAGTGTCTGGGCCTGGATTTGAACCTAGGGCTTCCTGCCTGGACGTGGGCACTCTGCTGTGCCAGCTGCCTACCTGGTAGCAGTGCGTCCTGTCTCTGAGTAAGGATGTGCAGGGCTGCAGAGAGGGCCAAGGGGGATGCTTCAGGAACATTTGGGGAGGGAGAGAGCATTTTGAGCCAGAAGGGGTCAGGAAGCTTCCTGCAGGAGGGGGCTCTGAAAGGCGTTGAGGATGAGGGACTGAGACAGCAAGCATGTATTAAGCTCCTGCTGTGTGCCGGCCTGCACTGCCTCAAGTCTCTTCCCACTCCAGTCTGCTCTCCATCAGCCCACCATCCTACTCAGTGAACTCCATCGGATCCCTCTGCTTGGCCTGCAGAGCCCTTCCTAACATTGCCAGTATTCTCATACCTCACTCCCTGACCAGAACTCTTGATCCAGTGACCTGGCCTTCTGGTTCTTCACGGTACAGGACGCTCCCTTCCAGCCTCCAACACTTTCTCTGTCTGTTGGAAGCCTTTCCCTCCTCATCTCTGCTTCCTGACCGCCTGGCTTCCTCCCACCTACAGAAAGGCTTCCCTAGCCCTCCCTCTGGTAACGATGTCCTTTTTGTTCTGTGTGGTTTGAGGTATTTGTTTGCTTCTTTTCTCCCCCATTAAATGGTGAGCCCCTTAAGGACAGGGTCTTTTGCCTCTTTTTGCATTCCCAGTGCTTAGCACCTAAGTGACCTACCGTGATTTGTTAATGGATGTGGGAAGGCCCTAGGAGTGAGTGGCATGTCACTAAGGGAGCCTGTGGGCTGCAATGGGGAGTGCTTGAAGGGGAATGACAGAACCATATACGGGGTCCAGATAGTTGAGGGGCTTTGAAGGCCGGCCACACCATCGGAATGTGTATTTTATTGGGGAGGTCATGGGAAGACAGGCTGTGAAGGGTATGGAAAGGGGAGGTGCATCAGAGTTAATCTCTGAAGATTCTATGATTTTGTATTTGTTTAGTATAGACTTGTTATTGGCTACTTCTGTTGATTATGGATTTGAGATTTTGAGTGTTTCTCTCTTCAGCCCATTCACAGTTGGATTTTGGCTTTTTCTTTGCAACCAAAGTGCTGAGATGCTACTGTTCTTAATGAAGTGTCTGCTTGGGTTTGGGCTGGATGGTGTGGTTAGTGCTGCTGTTTTCTGGTTCACACGGCTGTGGGATTTATTGGGAATTTACTGGAGTTGACCCCTGACTTTTGGGCAGCTGAGTTGCCCTGTTTATGGCGGGTTGTTGAGGGGGTTGATGAAAAGTAAGTGGAGTTAAGAAACCCAGTTCCATCAGTCTGCCTCAGACCTAGGTAGTTTTTTCTCTAAATGTTAATTTCCTGTCCCCATTAGATAAGTAACTCCCAGTTTGTCTCTTGATCTAGCCGAAGTTTGGTGCACGATGAGGGAGGTTTCCCAATGTCTACGTTCCAAAGTCAGTTCTTTTTGCTTTAGTCATGTGTAACCATCAAGCACGTGCTTAACCCATTGAGTGATTTCTTTAAAGCAATTTTTGATTGTATCAAATAGTCATTGAATATTAAATTTGATCTGTTAATAGTATTGTAAAAAAATGTTTGTAGTAGGAATCTGAAAGCTTTGACCTTGTTAATTCTATGTCTATAAAAATTCTTAAGTATTTAAAAAGTCATAGGTGTGGCTTACAGAATGGGCCAGGAATTAATTTTTGGGGGGGTTCCAGTCTTAACACATGCTCAGCCTCACTGCTGTCATCAGTGGTGATATGTAGGGAGAAGTTGAATAAATAGTTGGTTGTCCCAAACTCTTCTGGGACATGCTGTATCTGAAGTTGTAAACTCTTCCAGCAGGCCTTTGTCCCTCAGTTGCAGCAAAGCACCAACTTGTTTGGGCACAGTGCACCCCCAAAGACACACACTGCTCATGAGCACGTGGACGTCTGGCTGTTGTTTATTTACTGACGACCGATGTCTTTGGATTACCACCACTTGTACTTTGAGAGTACCCAGTAAGACTTGTCTTTTCCTATAAATAGCTGATGGTTTCTTTCCAGTAGTGCAGGGAGCCCAGGGCACCCAGGGCACGGTTTGCTTGAGGGTCCGCTTTGGGAACTTGTAGAATCTTGGAATTTGGAGGGACCTTGGAGAGCATCAGCCTTGAGAAAGCTGATGGGTCCAGTCACCCAACTGTGGGGCAGAAGCCAGCCCTGAGCCCAAAGCTTTGGTCCCATACTCAGCTCTCTGTCCTTTTGGCCACACATCCTCAAATCTTGAAACCTAGACCAAACTCAATAGGGAAATGACTGGATGAGGGTGACTGTGCAGGCAAATGGACCGAGTTTCTGACCTTTCAGAAGGATGTGGATGGAACCCAGAGCAGAGCTGGGCATTTCTGCCCCTCATCCCCCAGGGCACACCTTCTGGGGAGAAAGTAGCAGTTGTTTAGACTTTCCTTTATGCTTTTCCAGGGCTCAAATAAATAAGAAAATAGAATTAAAATCTCATTAGCTTAGTAGCTGGCTCACACTTCTAGAGCTCTTTAAAGGCTTTTTACAGATACTCTTATTGATCCTCGCTACACTCCTGTGAGACAGAGCTGCTATTATTATTATTATTATTATTATTATTATGATTCCTGTTTTAAAAATGAGAAAACAGAGCCAGAAAGGTGAAATGACTTGCTTAGGGTCACATAGCTGGTAAGTGGCTGAGGTAGGATTGGAGCTCCAATCTTGTGGGCAGTGCGCTAGCTCATCCATAGCTCTACCTACATTCATCTCAATGATCCAGACTATGGGAACTGATAATGATAGGGGGACTGAAGGGAAACTTTGTATTCAGGAGACAACAGCTCGTGTAAAACTTGAGAATATGGAGAGTGAACCAATCTGAGAGTGTTTTTTAGGCTGCTGTAATAGCTTTCTTTTGTACATAAATTAACGTGCTTATTACAAGTTGAACTGTGGTGTAGACAGAAAGAACTGAGTTCGGGTTCTGTCTCTTACTCCTCTGGGAGGTTGGGCAAGACACCAAAATAGGGATGTGAGCCTGAAGGAGGGAAATCGCCACATTTTTGTTCCAGTGTTAGGTTTCCCTTGTAATTCTGTGTATTTAATTTATGCATTTAAAAATATTGACTTCATCAGACTGCCAGAGGGGTTGTGACAAAAAGAATTGAGCCCCAGCTCTCAGGCTAAGTTGTCAAAATGGTGCCAGGCTGTGCTGGTAGCAGGACTTTCCTGACCTGGGAGTTTTTCTGTCATCGAGATCACAGGTTCAGTGCTAGTGCAGCTGTGGGGTACAGCGGATAGACTGCTAGGCCTGGAGTCAGGGAATCCTGAGTTCAGAATGACCTGGAGCAAGTCACTTAATATCTGTCTGCCTCAAAATGGGGGTAATATTTACACCTGCTTCTCAAGGTTGTTCTCAGGATCAAGTGAGCTAATACTGGTAAAGCCCCCAGACTGCACCTTGTCCTCCCCTTTTCTGACAGAGCAGCGGCTTTGTTTTTCTATATTTACAAGTAGGGAGTACTTTACAGTCTTTCCTTTTGAACAAGGGGCTGGTGAATGTGCCCATGTCTGATCTCCTTAAAGACTTTTTCCTTGACACTGTGATCCCTCAAGTCATGACTTTGTTCCTCATTGTCATCCTTTGTTCTTTCTCATCTCTCCATCCCTTCTGTCTTGTGACCCCCTCCCAGGCCCTGGGTGACCTCCTGGGTTTTAGAAAGCTGCTCTCTGTTCTCTCTCCAGAGTCCTTGGTGGGCTTCTCATCCTAGGCCCCTTGGATCCTCTTTCCACCTGTCTGAGGCACCTTCTCGTTTTCCTTTGTTGGATCTTCCTCTGGTCCACACCCCAGCCTTGGGGGGTCCCCTGCTCCCCCCTCCTGGCTTCCCCTATCTTCTCTTTTTTCTCTATATTTGATCAGGGTCTCCTCTTCAGCTCTCTGCACCAGTGATTCCTGGAGCTCTCCTCTCTCTTGAATGCCCTTGTGTTGCCAGCTGCCAGATGTTGAGGAGGCATGTCAGCCTCAGCAGGTCTGAGACAGCTCATTGGCCTTCCCTCAAGCCCGTCTGTCTTCTTACAGACCCTGCACTCACTTCTGCCTTCGTCCAGCCACAGCCTGGTGGAGATGTGTGTCTCTTTATACTTGGCTTCTGAAAGCGGAGTCCTCGAACACCTGTGAATTCTGTCAGGGGAGCCAGTAAGGCCCCACTGTTTTCATAATAAACATGAAGACATTTTTAAGGGGGTAAAGGAATCCCAAGACCAAAAAGTTTTGGTGCTGCCTTCAGGTTGGTTTCCTTGCCTGCCTCACTGTCTCCCTCCTTCACTTAATTCTCCATTTAGTTGCCAGAGGGATTTCTTGTGAAACCCAACAAACCTCAGTGACTCCCTGTTCCGGTCCTAAAAGCTTTCATAGCCTGGGCTCCTCCTACTTTTCCAGTCTTGGGACACCTGGGACACTGACCTCCCTCCTTGTCCTCTGGTCCAGGAGCATCGGCCAGCCTCTCCTTCCTCTTCCTTCTTGTTTCTCTCCCTTTGCATACGGATCACTTGTCTTCTCAGGTAGCCTAGCTTTCTTGGCTTCCTTCAACACAAGCAGAAATAAAGTGACGGAATTAAAGTGCAAAAAAACCCATTTCCAACCCAATCCAAAAGACACTTTTAAAGGCCTTGCCTCCTACCTGGTACTGGAGGTTTTTCCCTGTCTTCCTGTAGTGCCTTCCCCTTCCCCTTTGTATGTGGTTGTTTCTGTGTCATCTCCCTCATTAGAATATAATCTTCTTGAGGGCAGAGACCCTGTTTTTGTATCTCTTGCTCTGGGACTTCAGCAGCCCCTTAACAAATATTGACTGACTAAAACTCTTATGACCTCTAACACTGACAGCCTCCCTCCTGGGTGCATTTATCTCCCTGGGTCTTCACAATCAGCCTGACATTTCCTTCTGTGTTTTGCTGCTTTGTTGAATGTGGCTTCTCTTCCTCCCCCACCCTGATCTGTTTCTGTCCTGAGCTGTCTGCTAGACACCAATGCTCTGATGTCCTGGAGGCATCTCCTTTGAAGGGTCATCCCATCCATCCTCCACACCTGGCCATTTCTGTTGAGGGCTCTGTCACCTTCCCACCACTTCAGGTCCATGGCCTCTGTTGTCTGCAGCCACACTTTTTGCCCCTGAGCAGCAGTTGCTGAGTCTTGTCAGTTTGATGTCCACAACACTCTTCACCCACTGGACTTTGGACTTCCAGTCTCTCCATTCACCTAGCTGCCAAGATGATGTTCAGATTGATCACAAAACATTTCTGCTCAAGAAACCTTAGTGGCTCCTTTGGAATTCAAGGATGTGCAAAAAATTCCACACTTGCCCTTTAGAGAGTTGTGTATACTGCCTCTTCTGTAGCAGCCAGATTGCCTTGCGTGCATCCCTGAACTTGGTGTCCCTTTCTCTGGCCTTGAGATCTTTGCACCCAGGATGGTCCTGAGGCCTGAAACCAACTCCTTCTTTCACCTCCACCTCATAAAAGCTCTCTCCTTGAGGACACAACTCATCTGCTATCTTCTAGGGGAAACTTCCTGATGATGAATTCTGCTGGTATTCGCACTCCTTGAGTCAGACAGAAGGCGGACAGAGGACATGGACGGATGGACCGAGGGAGAGGGAGGGAGGGAGGGAGAGAGGGAGAGAGAGAGAGAGAAAACGCGTGCGCATGTGTGTGTGCGCGTGTGTATGTATGTATGTGTGTGTGTGTGTGTGTGTGTGTGTTTTTAGATGTTGGTATCTTGGCTCAGCACCATAAGTTCCTGGAAGGCAGGGGCTGGTTTTCCCTTTGTCCTTGTATCACCAGTGCTTTGCACTTGTACAAAGGAGGCAGTTTAAAAATGCCTCTTGTATTGGCTTGGAAGCTTGTCGTCTTGTATTTTATTTCAGCTATTTTAGTAAGGCGTGTGTTCTCAGTTTTGCTTGAATTAATGAGACTACTATACTTAGGTCAGCCAGCTAGCAGGATTTAGTAAGTGCCTACTGTGTGCTAGGCGTGGTGCTAAGATCTGGAGCTGCAAAGAGGATGGAAGGCAGCTCCTGCCCTCTAGGAGCTTACAGTCTAAGGGAGACGCCAGGCCAGCAAGGAGCTTGTCATCTGCTCATCCTCCAGTCCTGTCCAGCTGGCTCTCCAGGACCTCAGATCTTGGCTTTAACGCTGTGTCTGCTTTGCCTCCAGCTGCTAAAGGAGGCAGAGTTGAGGTCCGGCCCCCTCTCTCCCCTTTCCCAGCACTCAGCTTAGCCAGAGTGTCTCCCTTTGTCCCAGCAGTCTGGGGTGGGGGCCATGCAGGGGGGCCTGGGCTTAAGTCTTTGCCCTGCTCTGACCCTCACTACAGCCCTGGTCAAGTCACTGAATTGATTTTGGCTTCAGTTTCTTCACCTGTCAAATGGAGGCTTTTTGTTGTTGTTCAGTAGTGCCCTGACTCTGTGACCCCACTTGGCGTTTTCTTGGTAAAGACACTGGAGGATTTTCTTTTCCATTTCCTTCTCCATCTCATTTTACAGATGAGGAACAGAGGCAAAGAGAGTGAAGTGACTTGCCCAGGGTCACTCAGCTGAGTCACCAAATCTGAGGCCAGATTTGAACTCAGATCTTTCTGACTCCAGGCTCTGTGCTCTGTCCTTTGTGGTACCACGTAGCTGCCCCCAAACTGAGATAATAAGGAGGATATACTAGGGTAGTCTCAGAAGGAAGGAGGCCCGGGAAAGGCAGAGAGTAGAACTTTAGCTGAGGAGACTTGGAGGAAGCCATGAGGAGGAAGTCTCAGAGGCATTGGGGGGGGGGAGCCAGAGGATGGAATGTCTTATAGGAGACAGGATAGAGCCAAGAGGAAGATAAGGGGGGAATAGGGAGGGTGTAAGGTATAAGGAGCCTGGAAGGGAAGGAAGAGGCAGGTTATGAAAACCAAAGAGAATTTTTTACTTGATCATGGAGGTCATGGGGCCACTAGAGTCTGTTAAATTGGAGAGGGTGGGGATAGGTGGCACAATGGCTAGAGCACTGGGCCTAGAGTCTAGGAAGACCTCAGTTCAAATCCCACCTCAGACACTTACTAGTTTTGTGACCTTTGGCAAAGCACTTAACTCCTGATTTGCCTGTTTCCTCATCTGTACAATAGGACTGATATTAATAGCACTTTCCTCGGAGGATTGTTGTGAGAACCGAATGAGATAAGCACATAGTAGGTGCTATAAAATTGTTAGCTATAATTATTATTTTCGGGCAGACCCCTGCAGCTACTGCAGTAGTTCTGGCCTGGGGTGATGGGTGTCTGCACGGGGGCGGGGCAGTGTCAGAGGAGAGGGGGCATGTTTGAGATGCTGCATAGGTTACCTCAATGGGTCTTGGCAACAGCTTGGACTTGGGGGGAGGGTGTGGTAAGGTGAGCGATGGTGAGTGATTCAGGGTGACTCCTGGGTAGGGGGCCTAAGGGTCTGGGAGCCAGGTGACGCCTTTGACAGTCATAGGAAAGGTGGGAGGAGGGACACAGGGCCTGGTAGGAAGGGGATGAGTTCTTTTCTGGACAGATCGAGTGTAAGGCGTCTACTGGATGTCCAGTCTGAGATGTCTGAAAAGCCGTGGGAGGTCAGCAAAGCGGCTAGGGCAGGAAAGGCAGATGAGAGAATCCTCAGCCTAGAGGGAACTGATGTGATCACCAGGTGAAGTAGCTTAGAGGGAGAAGAGCAGAGGGCCTGGAGGGACAGCCACTGTTAGCAGAGTCAGCAAGACTTGGGTTTAAATTCTGCTTCCATATTTACTAGGAACAGATCTCTTAGTCTGTGTACTTCAGCTTGCCTTTGTCACAGGCCCAAATGAGAGAATTGATGTAAAGTGCCTTGCCGAATGTAATGTAGCTGGGGTGTGGGGATAGTGTTCTCTAGCCTCTGCTACCCTTTTAGGGACCGAGTGTGAGTAGCAGCTTATAAATTGGTGTAGGAACTATGGAAAGTCGACCTGAAAGGTCTTGAGTTAGGGACCCCTTGAGATGCCTGAGATGAAGATGATTAAAACTTCTGTTTAGAAAAAACAGTGATTGATGGATGCTTTTTGTGTGTCTCACTCATTTCTGAATATTTCTCTGCTTCCTTCCTTCCCTCCCCAGCAAGCTATCCTTTTGAACAAGCTTAAAGAAGGAGAAAAGGAGCTCTTCTGTCTTGTCGCATCCCACCTTGGTCAGCTCGGCCAGTGCAGGCTTGATTCTGCACCCCTAGGTCCCTGCTTCTGCAATGAAGGAAGGTAGGTACGCCTCCCTACCTCCCCCTCTCATGAAAAGCTTAGGCCTTGTGCTCACAGCCTGATTTCTTGCCTTTTATCCCACATGGGTCAGGTCTTCTGCACAGGTGAATGTTCCATATATCTGAAGCTTACTTTTCTCAAATGGATTTCAACAAGTGTCTCTCTACCTACCTGCTTTGTGCAAGGCACCATACTTTGTGGTTTTAGATTGTGCTACACCATTTTAAAATGTTAATGATTTTACAGCAAGTTTTTATCAAATAGTAGAAGCTTCCCAGCTTCTTAGGTTGTATGTATATTTCAAAAGATCCATGATTCCCTAGATCTGGATGCCACTGTCATCCCCCCATATTAGAACACAAATACTTTAGCAGATGGTTACATGAGTTTTCATGAGAAATGGATGACCTGGTGACCAGCCGGGTGGTGCTGCCCCTTTGGGCTGGGCCTGTGATCACTGTAACCAAGCCCATCCCTGAAGGGGCCTTTCCGGTTTGTCAGGGCCTGCCAGAGCGTGTGCTCCTTAGGGAGGTGCTGGGGTCACCTCTCTGCCAAGAGGTGGCACCTGCATGGGCCAGGAGGAGAGATGCCTGTGGAAAATGCTTTCACCCCTTCTCATATTGCAGGGGCATCATTTGGAACCTCAGTGATCACACTGGCTGAGAGGAGAGCTATCCTGGGAGGAGGTGGGGGCATAGGGTGTCCTGTGGCTTCCCTGTGCTGGGCCCTAAAGGAAGTAGCCCCAAATACTTAGGATTTTTCTGTAGTTGGTTTCTTTCTTCTTGCTGTCAGACTCCCTGCCACAGGGCTCTTCTCACTTCTTTCTAATTTATAGTTTCTAATCTATTTTTGAAACTAGATAATCAAACTTGTTAAAATTCTATGTAAATAAGTAAATAGACTTAATGAAAGTACTGCCTTTGAGAAAAATACTTTCTGTTTTTACACAACCACATCTATCCCTTTTCCCTCTTAGCAAGTGAGCCATTTCTTGTAAAAAAGAATTTTTTAAAAAGGAGAAAAAATCCTTTGTGTATGCTGAACTAGGACAATGTGTGCAGGATTCTGCACCTGTGGGCCTTCCTCCTTGCTGAGAAGAGAGGGAGGACCATCTTCCCAACTCTCATTGCTCATTGTAATTATACACCATTGAGGTTTATGGGGGGGGGTTCCCCTCTTTCTTTGATCTTGTCGTGGTGTCAGGTCAGTATGTGGGGGGAGCTGGTGCCAGTTGCTTTCCAGAATGGCTGGACCTGTTGTGATATCCTCTTGCTTGTACCTGTTTCCTTTGGGCCCGACCAACATTTGCCATTTTCTTTTGTCAGCTTGGCCAGTCTGATAGATGTGAGGTGGAACCAGAGTTGTGTTAATTTGCATTTCTCTGATCATTAGTGATTTCTAACTCTTCACCTGACTATAAATAACTTGGATCCTTTCCTTGAGAGCTGCCTGTTTGTATCCTTTGGACATTAATCAGTTAGGGAATGGCGCTTTTAAATTTGAGTCAGATCCATATATAGAAATGTGACCTTTGCCAGAGAAATTTTCTGTAAAGATTTTCCCCCACTTAACTGTTTCCCTTCTAATATTAGCTTTGTTGGATTTATTTGTGTAAAAACTATTAAATTGTATGTAATAAAAAATGTACTTTTTTCCCTTCTGTGATGCTCTCAAGTGTTTGCTTGTTCAGGCACTCTTTTCCCCATCCATAGATCTGAAAGGTAATTTCTTACTTGTTTCTCTTATTTGTTTATGATGTGACCATTTATATCAAGGTCATGGATTCAACCCTTACTTGGAACGTAAAGGGACATGTTATCTCAATCTCATTTCAGTTAAACATTGCCCAGTCCAACTATTTACCTCAAATGGTGAAGTTCCTTTACAAGAAAGTGGAATCTTTGATTACAACTTTATAAGAGAGACCCTCTTCTTTCCTACTTTTTCATTATTTTCTTTGAGATTCTTAAACTTTCATTCCTTCAGATAAATTTCTGTAACATGGCAGTGTGGTATGACACCAAAGATGTAATTCAAATAGTGTTATTTTTAATTATATTGACTAACCTATGAGGAGTTACCATTTCTTCTGTCATTTAGGTCTTTATTTCCATAAACAATGTTTTGAAATTGTATTTCTGTAGTTTTTTGAGTCTTGTCAGGGGGACTCCCAAATATTTTATACATCCTGTAGTTGCTTTAAATGGAATTCCCTTTTTATCTTTTCTTGTTATGTTTTGTTGGCAGTGACAGAAATGTTGATTTAAAAAAAAAATTTTTTTCACAATTGTGTTAATTTTTTTTAACCTTTCTTTTTAAGTTTTGAGTTCCAAATTCTGTCCCTCCCTCCCTTCTCCCCTCTTTGAGACAGTAAGCAATCTGATATAGGTTATTATACATGTGCAGTCATATAAAACATCTCCATATTAGTTTTTTTGTACAGTGTAAGACTATAAAAAAAAAGAATGAAAGAAAGTGAAAAATAGCCTGCTTCAGTCTGTATTCAAACAATATCAGTTCTTTCTCTGAAGGTGGATAGTATGCATTAGTCCTTTGGGATTGTCTTAGATGAGTGTATTGCTGAGAATAGCTAAGTTGTTCCCAGTTCTTCATTGTACAGTATTGCTGTTACTGTGTCCAACATTCTCTGGCTTTTTGGTCACTTCACTTTGCATCGGTTCATGTAGGTCTTTCCAGGTTTTTCTGAAATTATCCTGCTTGTCATTTCTTACAGCACAGTGGATGCCACTGTCATTCCCCCATATTAGAACACAAATTCCATCACAATCATATGCCATAGCTTGTTCAGCCATTGTTCAGTTAATGAGCCATCCTTTAGAAGAAATGCTGATTTTTACATGGGTTTATTTTATATCCAGCAATTTGGCTGAAGTTATTGTTTCAATTAATTTTAGTCAAATATAGGGTTCTCTAAGTATGCCATCATATTTTCTGCAAAAAGTGGTCATTCAGCTCTAGGTCTTTGTGATCTATATTTTTGTGTCAGCTGTGGCTTTCTCACTGACTTTGGTCTTGATTGGTTTATTCTCTCTCTCCTGGTAGGGTGGTTTTTGCTTTTTTGAAGTAGCAATGGAATTAGTGAAATAGGTGAGCCACAAGGTGTTTTGCCCCACAGAAGTGATCTATTACTTTAAAAGATGGGAGATCCCTGCTGTACCAGAGTTGTTCTCCAGGTTTATCTTGAGCATCTGAAGGATCAGTTCTATTCAACAAAAATTTCTTAGAGCAAAATAGTTGGATTTGGAAATTGGTGCTTACTGTGGAGTGCATTCATGGGGCCAAACTGCAAGAATGAGGCCTACCTGGCCGCTCTTTACCTTGTTTCAGAAAGTTCTTGGTATGGCTCCATGTAACTGGCTCTCTTAGCTCAAGATACTACTGGCTTCTATTGATTTCAGTGGGGACAGTGTATTGTTTGGGCTTTGAAAGGTTTTCGGATCTTCGTCAGAACTGCTTGATGGTCCAATGTCTCTGCTGGGCAGTGAGCAGTAAGAAGGGTGGGACTCCTTCCTGTCCTGATATCTTGGGTGTACCCTACATACTTTACCTTGGCACTGAGTGGCTAAATTGACAGCTATGATGATTAAGTATGGCTTTGATTACCAGGCTGCCTAGGAAGGATGTTGCCTCATTGTCCATAACTTTTCGTGGGTTTAATTTATTGACATATTTTTGCTAATATGAAAATGGTTTGAGCCACTGGGTTTTTTTGTTAGTTTGTTTGTTTCCTTAAAAAAATTAGTGTCGAACTTAAGATAAAACCAACTAAAATAGCTTAGTGTAACCATTTACATTCAAATCAGTCTGATGATGTATTTCAGCAATTTTTCAGTAAGTAGTTACTCATCAGGATTCTTTGGCCTTCCTTTTCTCATTCATTTTTCCTCTTGGTTATAGTTGGTGCTTATTCCATTCTTTCTGGTTTTTCAGTTTTCATTATTTGTGGAGAATTTTCTAAATTTTTTTATATAGCTGATACTTGTCAGCTGTTAACATTATAGTATTCAGTTAGATTATGTACCACCGTTAATTTAATTATTTCCTAATTGCTAGACATTTAGGTTTTCAGATTTTTACATTTATGTAAAGCACAGTTCTGAAACTTTTGTATAACTGGTTCTTTGGTTTTGATAATTGGATATATTCCTAATGATGAAATTATTTGGTCAAAGAGTATGATTTGCTTTTGTAACTTCTAATGTGTAATGTCAAGTTACAGCCCCAAAAGAGTATATACATTTGTAGTTCCACCATTGAGGTATTAGTGTGTCTGTTCTTAAGAACCTTGTTAGCATTGAGTTTCTTTTCTTATAATTATTTCTGCATGTTTCATGAGTATGAGTTATAGAAATCTCTCAAGTCATTTCCTTTTCGGAACTATTATTATCCTTTGAATAGGATGGAAACCTAAACGTCATTCAGAAAAAAAAAATACGATCCACGTGAACTTGAAAGAACTTTGGAATACTTGTGGTGATATTAAATTCTCATACCAAGAATTAACAGCAAAGAATTCCTATGAAGAGGAATGTTTTCAAGATGTTCTAGTCACATCATATGCACAATTCAGGTTTTTTTATTGTTGTTTGTTTTAATAGATTTGTCTTTTGCAAATAAGAAAATATAATTTAGTAAAGTGATACTTCTTTTGGTGTAAATACTTTAAAGATGGGACTAGTGATGATTTTTTAAAGGCAGAAAACTCCTCTAAGCATTTACACATTAAAATTCTGGAATGAAGCACCCCGAAGTTCACAGTAGGTATTTTGAGATGAGGAAGAGAATCAGGGGATGAGGACTGGAGGGTATTTTCATGGCAGGAGTGGTGCCCAGACCAGCAGGGTGAGTCCTGGAGGTCATGGGCAGATAGCCTGTATGCAATTGTGAACACCAGGGATGGAATTCTGGTTTTGGGCAACCACTAGCAGGTCCATTTTGACTGAGACAAAGCATGAAGTAAGGCTGGGAGGGTTGACTGGAGTTGTGTTGTGAGAATCTGGATTTCCTCCTCAAAGGGGAATGGAGCCATTGAAGACCTAAGCAGGAGGGTACCATCATCAGGTGCCTTAAGAGAAGGATTTGGAAAGGAAAGAGTGGATGCAGGGACATCCTTAGGATGCTCTTTGAGACACATGAAAGGTGAAGGGGACTCCCAAGTAAATGAATGGAGAGAGGAGATGTCAAAGGAGCAGTCTGAGGTGGTGAACCTGAATGTCCAGAATGTTGGTGATGCCCTGAACGGAAGGGACATTGGCTAGACAGAATTGCTTGTTGGTTATGTAAACTGAGGAATGATGGAGGCTGTGTGATATTAAAAGGGAGCAGGGATAATTAAAGTGTTGAAGCAGCATCTAGCATAGGCTAAAACATTGGACCAAAACTTAAGATGAAAATAGGAAACATTTTTGTAACTATGACAGTGTCTGCCAGACTACTTTCCTGAAAGGTTCTACTCTAAAGTGGAGGTAAAGCTGGACTGCAATTCCTGTGGAAAAACCCAAGGGCTTTAGTGAACTGCCAGCTTAACCATGATTCAGCAGACCAATATGTCAGCCAGAGTTTGTAGATTAAAGAAGCAGAGTGTCTGGGCCTGGGGAAGTGTGGGGGAGGACTCAGATTAGAAAGTGAGATAATCAGCTCCCTTTTAGACTTGTTAAGTGTCAGGTGCCTCAGGCATGTCCTGTTGATGTCCAGAAGACAAATGGGAAATGTGGCCCTGGAGTTTAAAGGAGGGGTGCTGGTTGGGAATCATTGGTGTAGGGATGACCTAGACATGAAACCTGATGGAGATCATTCAGAATGGAAAGGGTTGAGCAGACCCTGGACAGAACTTGGAAACACTCATTCTTAGGGGTAAGGAAAAGGGGTCTGAGGAGTGTCAGAAGGATGGGGCCAAAGCCAGGGAGGAGGGAGACAGAGGCCAGGCCCTCAATGAGCAATTAATGGGCATCGATAACCTTTGTCCCTCCCCTCATTGATTATTTATTTTCAGTATTTTTTTAAACTCCAAATTTTGTTCCTCTAGCCTCTCCCCCCTCCCCCCATTGAGAAGGCAAACAGTATATACATGAAGTCATATAAGACATTTCCATATTAGCCATATTGCAAACAAGCAAACCCAAACCAGAAGAATGATGAAAGTGAACATGTCTGCTGCAGCGCTCAGGGGGAGGAGAGTGGGCATCATGGGCACTCGGGTCATTGTCTTAATCAGGGCTGCAGAGGCTTTCATGCTGAGCATGTTAGAATGTAGCTTGTTCTTCTGGTTCTGCTCATTTTTACTTTGCACCATTTCAGAGTTTCTTCTCAGGAGTTTCTGAAATCATCCATCCCAGTCATGTGCCACAACTTGTTCAGCTGTTCCCCAGTTAATTGGCATCCCCTCAATTTCCAATTTTTTGCCACCACAGGAAAGAGCTGCTATAAATATTTTTAAGCAGATGAGTCCTTTCCCTTTTCTTTGATCTCTGTGGGGTATTGACCTAGTGGTGGTATTGCTGGGTCAAAGGGTGTGCAGTTTTATAGCTCTCGGGCGTAGTTACAGATTGTTCTCCACAGTGGTTGCACCAGTTCATGACTCCATCAGCTGTGTGTGAGTGTCTCTATTTTCCCACATCCCACATTCCTTCCAGCATTTCTTCCTTTTCTTTTCTGTCATGTTAGACAGTCATGGCAAACCTTTGCTTGGGGTGGGTGGGTTAAAATAAATTTGGAAAACTCCCAAACAAAATCCCCTTAAAATTCCCCCCCTCCCAATCCTGTTTTTTGATTACTCTTCTGTTCCAGCTTTTAGAGTCCTGCCTGTGGGATGCTGTCCCTATTTTCCCTAAGTCTTTGCCATGCCCCCTTCTCAGGCTCCTCTTCTTACTGGGACTGTTTGCAGTTTTGCTTTTGTTGGATTCCTCATTCCCTTGCCCCAGGGCTGTTCAAGTAGTAAGTGTTTGTAGCTTTTGAGCAAGTCCTTTGGTTTGGCTGATCTTAAGGGTTGAAATGTGAGTGTGGAAGTTAGTAGAACTTACTTTTTCTAGGAATTTGGCTATTTGACTGCAAAAGAAAAAACTTAAGATTAATCACTAGAGGGCCAGAGGCCAAAGGTAGTGTTGGTGACTAGATATTGAGGATGAGGATGAGACGACTGATTAAAAAGGCAAGAAAGGGAGCAGGCTCGTGGGCATAAATGGGGGTGGCGTCCCCCCAAAGTGATAGACTTTGAAATTGGAATGAATTTTTTTTTTTTTTACAGATTACATTTTACAGATAAGGAATCTGAGGACTGGTGTGGTTTCAGTGATTTGCCCCAAATCATACTCTGTGTTGAAGAGCCAAGATTTAAACTGTGCTCCCTTTGACTTCAGAAGTGGACCAGGTCTATACCAGCATGCGTTTCTGTTTGATTTCCCTGCTTGTGGTCCTGGCTTGGCATCACTGGATAATGGCACAAGCTTGATGTTGCTCAGTATGATTATTTGGTTGCCATTCTCCCTGGCCAGTATTCTTTTGCCCTGCAGAAGCTGCCAGTTCATGGGTGGAGGCCCTTATGTGTATCTGTCTGAGCAGGTCAGCTCATGGATGGAGGTAGTGGAGGGAGAGGCTGGGACTCCAGGGCTGGGGAGGCAGGCTGGGATTCGAGTGGGCATAGTGATGTATGTGGTGAGACACAGCAGCATGGAGACCAGGCCATGCTTAGTTCACATTCTTTGCTTGTCAGTTCTTTATGATGAAATTGTGCCTCCTCATCATGGCTTTTGTTAACATTATTTTTTTTAAATGTTGGGTCCAGAATTCTCTTTCTCCCTCCATGCCCCTTAGATGTGTATCTTCATGTGTTAATGAGAAATAAGCTCACATTTAGGTAGAACTAGGAAGAAAAGCAGGACTTGGGACATCTTGAAAGCAGATTGGTTTGGTGGTGTCTTGGGGAATGTGGGAACTTTCATTTGATCTTACCCAGGGAGGAGAATTTATTTAAAAAACAAACAAAACAATGGTTCATCCTTGATTCTGCTGACTGCTTTGTTTCTTGGGCTCTGTACATCGTGACCCCATCTTAAGGAGGTTGGGGATACAGAGGCTGCTCTGCCCAGAGGAGCCCATCATTTAGCTACTTCCTCCAGCCTTTTTGCCTGAACTTGGGGGCAGGGAAGGGCCCATTGTAAGGGAGGGGGAATTGGTTGCTATGGCCTGATGGCCCTTGATGTATTTTGTCAGATTGAGGGGGGGTGGATGCCTGGCATCTTGACACTCTGCATGGAGGATGTGCTTCCTGTCTCCCATTTAATTGAGCTGGCATTAATTACTTTGGTCCAGCAGGAGGAAGCCTTGTTATTTCCCCAATGGAATGGGAGCTCCTTGAAAGCAGGACCTGTGCTTTGCCCTTCCACGGTGACTGGCACATAGTAGGGACTTTATAAATGCTGGTTGCCTGATTGAACCTGCAATCTTAGCGTCCCCCTTTTTCCTAGGATCTTGGGCCATTTATCTCCTCCCCTCCCCCAGTTTCCCTTTCCCTTTCCCTTTCCCTGACTTCTCTTATTCCTCCTGTAGGTTGTAAGCCTCTTGAGGGCAGGGTACCTTTTCCTTTTTCGTTCTCAGCATTCAGCACAGTACCCTGGCACGTTGCCAGTAGTGGTTACTGTCTGCAGACTTTCTCAGGCCTGCCCAGTGTTAACAGGAGAAATGCTGTATTGAAAAAAATGCGGAATGATAATTTGGAGTTTGATTCTGGCTCCGCCACTTAAATCATCTTGGGCAATTTGCTTTAAGCTCTTAGGGCCTCAATTTCCTTATCTGTAGCATGAGCTTCAACTAGAATAATCTCTTTGGACCCTCCCCACTCTAAACCTTGATTATGATCTTTTAAAAAAAGTTTTCCTAACCCTTCTGTCCTCTCTCTTTCACTGTTAATTGGCTATAGCAGCCAGCACCCCAGCGTCCCCAGGGTGGCTGCCAGCACAGGTTCTTAGATCTGCTTTTCTAAAGGAAAGCAACTCAAAATGGGTTAACAGTCTTGCTTTATTCAATCAAACTTATCATTTACCTAGTTCAGGGGAAAAAGATCAGCACCCTGAACTTCAGATTAAACAGACAGAAACATTTCAAGCAGACAGGCCTCCATCTGTCTAACCATTATATCCATACCAAATCACAGTTACCAGAGAGGGAAGCATCAACATCTGGGTTTTCAAAGCCTCTTTCAAAGGCTCTCAACGACTGTCCAGAGTCTCATCTGATCAAATCACACAACACTTCTCAAAGTGAGCCCCAAAACAAAGTCTCACATCAGGGATTGTATAGCCTTCTTCTGGGTCAGATAATGTAACAGCCCTCTTGACCCACTGCCCAATCACAAAGGTGCCCAAGGTGTGGGCCTTCCTGAAAAACAAGCCTCCCACCACAGGCTCCAGGTACACTTAACTTAGGGGCAGGGAAGATCTTAAAAATTTAAATTCCTATATGTATTCCTATATTATTCCTCACTGTGCAGTGAGGAGTAATATAGGGATACATAGAGGACAGAAGGGTTAGGAAAACTTAGGAAAATTCAGTGTCACCTAGGAATCTGGCTTTTGTTTCTCTAAGATTTCTAATAACCCTTGTCCTCCTTTACTGATGACAGTATAGTGGTGTGATCTCACAGCCACCAAGACCTGAGTTCTAGGTCCCCATCTGACCTGTATGGACTGTGTGATGCTGGGCAAGTCACTTAGTAGGGCTCTAGGCCAGAGGTGTCAGAACTGAAGCCAAAAGGTAATTGAGCAATGTTTAACAAAAGAATTAAAAACACAATACAATATTCTGTTCATTTATGGTTTTCCTAGTCAGTGTGTGACAACGGGTATCAGTTTTTACTTGAGTTTGACCCCAGTGCTTGAGGCATCTAGTTGTAGAAAAAGTGCTGGCTTCTTGGGGAAGGACTTTCCTTCCCTGGGATTTTCCCACAGACCCGGGAAACCCCCAGCCATCTACAAGGGGTGTTCCTGGACCCGCTGTTGATCGTTAGCATAAAGATGAGGGGTTGGCATTTACTTGTTTTTGACTACTTTTGGGTCCTTTGTGCTGGCTGAATCTTTGGGCCTTTTTCACCTTTCAGTAACATTTATCGTTGTAAAAGCTCATTTTCTTGATAAACTCACTTGCTTCCTTTGGCTTAGAGGACAGTGCTCACTCTCCTTGACTGCTTCTCTTGCTTGTCTGTTCTTTCTCGTCCTTTGCTAGCTGACCTTCTCCTTGACCCTTCTAAGTGTGAGTGTGCATCGGGTTGTGTCCTTGGCTGTCTTCTCAGTGCTCTCACTTTCAGAGATCACTTACTCCTAGGACTTCAGGGATCATCTTGTACAGGCTAGTGATTTTTAAGCCTCGTAGACTCTGCTCTGGGCTCTCCCCTCGTATTTCTATTTGCTTGATGGACATCTCTGCCAAAAAGCCATGCTGACTTCTCAAACCTGGTGTGTCTAAAACAGAACTCCTTGTCTTCTTCTATCTATCTTTCTTCCCAGTTTCCCTGCTTTCTTGATGGTACCTTGTGGGATCTTGGTGCGAATCTACAGTGTATCCATGTTGGTGCTCTGAGAAGTGCAGACTCTATTGGACCAGTCAGGCTGGCAGTGCTGCTCTTTTCTGCCACAGACTGTATCAGGGTGCGTGGGTGGGCTTCCTGTATCCAGTCCTGGGCTTTCTCTTTTAGGAGAAAATGGTTGGAAATACTTGGGTGAGTGTGATGAGGATGGGAAAGGTCTTGGATCTGCCAGTAGGAGGAATTGGCAGTGTTTAGCCTGAGGAAGAGAAGACTGGATCCTACAACAGTGAGTTGGGTATGGATGCAGTGGCATCAGTCATGTGCTGTAGGAGCATCAATTTGGAGCTCAGCTGAGCTCTCTCTTAGAGGGAGGTATTAGTGTGGAGAGAGAACAGGCTGAAGGACCCTTAGGAGGCTGTTGAATGAACAAAGAAAAGCATTTATAATTAAGAGCATTGAGGCCTAGGGGTACAAATAGGTAAGTGGAGGCAGTCACTCCTCTCCAGGAGTTCAGAGAGGAGGAGAACCACCAGGAACATTTGTCAGAGTTTGTCTCCACAAGGGTCACTCCCCTGACTGATGGCTGCAGGGCTGGCCTGGACGCAGTGTGAGGGGTGGGGGTGTTCTTATGAACCTGGGCCTCTCTTCACAAGGCTTGTTTCCTTCAACAGTGTCTATGGGAGCTGAGCTAGAAGCAGGCTGGCTTGGGTTCTTGGACTGTCTTCATGCGGGCCACGGGGGGTGTGTTGGGGGTCCTTGGACTGACCTAGCACATGCTGCCTCCCATCTGCTCCCCTTCCCTCAGAGTGTGTCTCGCTTGTCTGTGCCACTGGTGGGCAGGCAATTAGTTGACACATGGCCAGCATGTCTGACCCCATCTTTCCTGGGTTACTTCCCTGAATGGTCTTCTTTTCCTGTGGCTCTGCTGGCTATGATGAGGCCACTGTGGGAGTGGTGCGGATGGACCTAGGAATATGTGAGGATGCTGTGAAGATGGGAGGGACAAGGTTTGAGGGCAGGGCATGAAAGGTGCTTGAAAATGGGGGGATGTTGATCTAGACAAATAGGGGAGGCCAGATATACTGTGTTTGTGCATTCCAGCAGAATGAGGGGTGCCGTGAGCTGGTCACCTGTCTTTCTTCCCTGCCTTAGCTCCAGGAAGAGTCAGGGGCTTGGACAAATGGATCTTCATCCCTCTTTCCGACACTGTCCTTTGAGGAGTCATTTAAATGGTCTCTGCTGCACAGTAGTGCAGTTTGGATCCGGCCTCAGACACTTAACGCACACACAAACAAAAACCTAGCCATGTGACCTTGGGCAAGTTACTTAACTACAATTGCCCTCCAAAAAGCAAAAAAAAAAAAGAGTTGGAAAAAAAAATGGCAAACCAGTCCAGTCCAGGATCATTGACAAGAACATGCCAAAGGGGGGCATGGAGAGTTGGACAACATAGTTGGTTTACCAACAGTCCACATTGAAATTATACAGCTTTAGGCTTGCTGTTACTATGGATTTCCTTCAACAATTGAGTGCTTGCTTAATATCCCAAAATTTAATGCTTCAAGGGAAAAAAATAGGAGTATAGAAATTATCCAAACCCTCTCCACCAGCGCGCGCACACACACACACACACACACACACACACACACACACACACACACACACACACACTTTTTCTCCATAGTGCCCTTATAATATGAAACTTGAATTTCTGAGTCTTAGTTTGACCCCCACAGTATGAAATAAACTTTTTCTGGGCATTGAAGAGTTCCCAGGCAAGTCACCCTTGAGGTCTGTTTCCTCACGTAAGATGAGGGTGTTGGACCATATTATTTCCAGGGGCTGTTCCAGCACATAAATGCTGTCCTGGTTGTACTTGCCTTTTCTTCAGGACCTTAACTCAGAATCATTGAATTTTAATAGATAGACTATTGTGCCATCCTGGTCTTTTGCCATCTCTTGTGGTTCTCTTGATTTGAAAGAGCTTATTCTGTTAATTCCCCATTTCATTTGTGGTTTTAGGGAGATGCGAACTGATCGTTCCCCATCCCTTACTGGGCAGAGTTGCAGCTTCCTTTCCCCTTTTGTTGTAGTGCTTCGGAGTCATTCATTATAGGGCTGGCGTCAAATTTTATCTTATGTCTCCCCATACTCTCATGTCTGTCTGCCTCATCCCTCCCTCTCCGCTTGACCACTGTCCTTCAGGAGCTTCTAGGTTAACTGGTGTTCCTCCAGTCTGTCAAAGACCTAGAACTAAGAAGGACCTCAGAGGCCGTCTGGAATGAGGAAGGCTCAGGGTCGAGGTTTCATAGAGTATCATTAGTAGGGGCGGCTAGGTGGTGCAGTGAATGGAGCATTGGCCCTGGGGGCAGGAGGACCTGAGTTCAAATCCGGCCTCAGACGCTTAACACAAAAACTAGCCATATGACCTTGGGCAAGTCACTTAACCCCAATTGCTCTCCAAAAAGCAAAAAAAAAAAAAGTATCATTAGTAACAAAGGCTTCAGGGCTATAATATATGGTTTAGCTGGTCAGTCACAAGGTTAGGCTGGACGTTGTGGTCAGGACAGAGAATTGGCTTAGGGGGTGCACAGAGACATTTGAAAGGACAGCAGAATTTTAGAAATTCTGAATAATGGCGGTGGAGCCTTAGGAATAAGAGGCTGAAGTATAGTTAAGTGGGAAGGGAGAAGAGGAGGTGAGGGGTTCTGGGGATTACAGGAGCTCAGGTGCCCAGGTGTGAAAAAGGAATTTTGTGCAGAGTGGGAGATCAAGCCAGGTACTGAGCTCCTTGGGGGAAAAGTACAAGGTTGACTTTCTCCTGTCCCCAACTCTATGATGCTAAACTCATCTGGACATTCATGCAGTCATACTAACTAGGCTCTGTACGTGTTTATCTAATCTTAACAGGGACCCTGCCATTTTCTCCAGCTTTTTTCAAGTCAACAAGCATTTAATTAAGCATCCTACTATGTGCCAGGTGCTGTACTAAGCGCTGGAAATATATAGACAGTTCTTGCCCTTAAGTCGCTTACATTCTAGTGGGGGATGGCAGTATGTAAAGCGGAGGTCTCTTTTTCCTCTCTTAGCCAACCCAAACTCTTAGAAAGGGTTGTCTATACTTGTCTCTTTTTCCTTGTTTCCTCACTTATTTCTTTCATGTAAGAGTCTGGCATTTAAACCCATCTCTGGCTTTAAATGGTTCTTTATAAAGTTACCAGTGATCTCGTAATTGCTAAATATAGTAATCTTTTTATATCTGTCTAAGTCATGTATCCATTTTGAACTTGTTGTGGTATATGATATGATATATTGGTCTAAAATTTCTACCAGATTGCTTTCCAGGTTTCCCAGCGATTTTTGTTGAATAATGAGACTTTGCCTCACTAGATAGCATCTTTGGGTGTCTGGACCACTCTTTTGATATTTTTACTTCTCAGTCTTGTTTTCCTCATCTGTCCCACTGATGGATTAAGATTCTTGATCTTTTGTTATTTTAGATGAATTTATTATTTTTCTGGCACTGTGATGTAATTTTTTGGGTAGCTTGACTGGCATGTCGCAGTAAATGAATTTAGATAATTTATCTTTATTGTGTTGGCACAGTCCAACCATATACATTTAATATTTCTCCAATTTATTTTATTTATTTATTTCTGTAAAGAGTATTTTGTAGTTGTACCCACGTATCCAATATTCCCATGCTTATGTCTCATTGGGTGACCTCCCAAATATTTTTTACATTCTGTAGTTACTTGGAATGTAATTTTTTTCCCATCTCTTCCTGCTGGGTTTTGTTGGTAATGTATAGAAACTAAGCCTGGCATTTAGAGTTTATCCATCTGACTCCCAGCTGCCTTCCCTTTCACCTACTTTAGTTGCTTTCGTCCTTGTCTGCTACATACTGGTCCCCTACAAGGGGATTTCATCTGCATTTGTACAGGCAGCCCTTGGACCTGAGCTGCTTCCTCATAGTCAGCTCTTGGGGTCCCTTCAGCCAACTCCTAACACAAGGCTTGACTACCTGTCCTTCCCCTTCCCTCCCTTCACCTTAGTATTGACACTCTTTCCCTTTTGATATAGTTCTGTTGCTTTCTATCTACTTTGTGTTGATTGTCTGTAGAATGGAAGGAAGCTCCATGATGTGGGAAAGCACAGTTCCTATTTTCGTAATGGTGATAACGATGATGGTAGCACCTACTTTCCAAGGTCCTTTGGGACCAGATGAGATAAGAGCGAAGTGCTTAGTGTGGTGAGCACTACCTGCTCCTGTCACCATCCTCGTTGGCTTTTGTAGCCCAGTGCCTGGCAAAGGACCGTGTTAGGTTTGATCATAAAGAGCTGCCAGGGGTCATGGAGCCAGTTTAATTTAGCTTCATTCTCTCTAGAGCCAGGACAGAATAAGCACATTGCCTGGGCGTACACTTTGTGCTCACCCACCTAATTCCATGTTCTAGACCTCTGTAAGGCAGGCCCTCTATCCCCTGAAGTAGACTGACATTGTCAGGTGCAGGGGCAAGGGGCAAGGGGCACGGGGTGTAGAACAGGCTAGAGATCAGACCACCTTGGGAAGCCAAGCGTGTTGTTGAAAACTAGGGGACAAAGTAGTGCTGTTGGGTTACTCTTGCTCAGTTTGCATTATAAGCTCAGGGACTCTTGCTACTTTTGATTAGTTCTGTTTTCTTAATAATAAGAAAATGCATCCACGCAGATACTTGGCCCAGTAGTTTTCACTAAGACTTCAATTAATTGTGGTCCACATGCTTGTCTTTCCTCTCCATAGTTGCCCCCCAAGTTACTTTGTTGTTTGGGTGTTGCTGGTGTTACTGAATTTTATCCTTAAGAGTTTTAGAATTTCAAGCATGTGACACATTAAACCTTGGTTCTGCTCTTCCATGTCTATTTGATAGAGTTTTTGTAGCTTGTATACGTTGCTGCACCACACAGCTTGCTGAAATCCTAGTAAAAGAGCCGATCTCCTTGAGTATCCAAGTCAGTGGCTTGGTTGGGCCTGGAACAATAGCTTAGGTGGGATTGACTTCCTGCCTGACTGCTGCCTTGGGTGGCCTTGGAGTTGCATAGCCAGACAGTGATGTCATCCAATTAGGGGCCTCTGTTTTGGCCTAAGGTATGGCCTTGATCGTGTTCCTCAGAGGCTGTATGAATTCATGTTGGGTATTTTGCACTTTGAGCGGTTGCAGATTTTTGGAGCTTTTACTGTAGTTTTTTGATAACTTTTTTGCCACAGCTTTTGCTGAAATTTCCTTAATGATTATTAGCCTGTCACTTAGCTAAAAGGGTTATTGACTGTTGGCTTTGGTAGAAAATGCCTGGATTTGCAGAGCCTGTTAGACAGCTTGCCTTTGATCAGCCTTGCTGATGCTTTAGAAGCCAGAAGGTTTAGCTCTGTTCTTACTTGAAGGGGCTTTGAATAATTAGGGTCAAAGTTGAACTTTCTCTCAGAGTTCTTGAAGGTTTGCAGGAGCTTTATGTACTAGTGTCAGGTGCCTGCTCAGGAAAATTGAGAATTAGATGAAGTGACTTGCCTGGTTCAGACAGCTCCTGTTTGTTGGAGGCTGACACTTAACTCTTGTCTAGTTGAGCAGTTTTGGAGAAACAGCGCCAGTCCTGGCCTGGGTTTCATTAACTTCTTATGGATCCACAGGGGACAAGTGCTGCTAGCCCTTGAGTTTGGGGATCCTCCATCCTCTAGGCTGGAGACCACAGGTGGTGTCTGCCCCGTCTCTGTTAAGGCTGAGAGTTTCTAGGAGAGGAGACAGTGACCACCTTAGAACATGGAATGAGAGACCTTTGGAGAGCATCTCCTACAGCTTGCTCATTTTAAAGTAAGGATCAGGTTGTCAAGGCAGCAAGCTGCAGCAGAGTCAGAATTGGAATTCGGTTCCTCTCGATAATGACCAGGCATACCCCCATTGAGAGGCACCGTTTGATTTCTGTGCAGCTGTTTCCTGGTTCCCAACCAATAGTGTTAGTGGATAAAGTCCCCAAATCCGACTAGTTTTCTACCTTTTTACCTTGAAGGCTTGAGCAAAGGTGGTAGCTTATAAGGGAAAAGACATGAATTTATGGTGCACACCTTCAGCTGAGCTTTGCTGCCATTTGGCAAATGTTTTATTCCTTTTCTCTCTGAATCGTTCTCCACATGGACCTTTTGAAACCTCTTTCTCTCTTCTCAAATCAGTAATTGTGTTAACCTTCCTAAGAGATGATGTCACCTCTTACTTCACTGAGCAGACCATAAGCTCTCAGACTTATTAACTCAGGGGAAAGGTCACCCCCTCATTTTAGAGATGAGGAAACTGAGTCTAGACTGGTCAAGTCACTTTTCCAAAGGTAGTCACAAGGTAGGAATTCCAGCTCAAGTCCAAATCCAATACTCATTCCAGGATCAAACTTCGGTGATGTAAACTCCCTGTCTCTGTAGCATCCCTCTTTTCTCTGCTTTTTGTCTGATAATAGAAGAGACACCCCTATATTGTAATACCTGTGACCCAGTGTAAATCACCTCCTGTCCATTTTTTCTCTTCCTGTTCATAGAGGAACTACCCAAGGTCCTGAAGCCTTTCTGGGCCTTTACTATTTTATCGCCACCTGGGCAGCACTCGGCCATCTGTCTACCCTCCCTCTCTCCTGCCACCAGACTTGCTTGCCTACCTCTTCTCCAGCTGTTTCTATGCTATTTATGAGAGCTTGTTTTCCCCCACTACTTTTCCACTGGTCAGTGTTGACAATAAGCCGTAGTATATATAATTAGGACCTGTCTTTCTCTTGCCCTTTGTTTTGGCTGCACTGTTGAATCTTCTCAGATTATATTGTACCTTGATTCCAATTAGGTAGCTTTTTTTTTATTTTTTAATTTTTTATTTTTTTTAGCTTGAACCTCTGATTTTCTTGGGTTAGGAGAACACTCTGATGGAAACATCTTTGGATGGGGAAACCTCTTTGACTGAACAGTGGCACAAGGTGTTAAGGAGTTACCAGGGCATGGAAGGTTTTGAGGAATTTGCTAGGTTTAGGGCTGGGGTTCGGGTCATCTACAGCCAATAGATGTCCAAGGTAGGATATTAACCAGGCCTTTCTTCCCTGAGTTTGGCCCATATTCACCATAACCCATGACTTCTCCCTTCCTCTCGTATCTTCTTTGCACACCCCCTAAGCTACCACTTGAGAAAACCTTGCCATAGGGAGTTGTGGAC
The DNA here is from genome assembly GCA_011680675.1 of Gymnobelideus leadbeateri. Lineage (NCBI taxonomy): Eukaryota > Metazoa > Chordata > Mammalia > Diprotodontia > Petauridae > Gymnobelideus > Gymnobelideus leadbeateri. The sequence goes on from WOXC01004100.1 coordinate 966,576, forward strand.
TTGATTCACTTCTGTTCATTTAGTCAATGTGTTCCTTTGACTTTTTCATACTATGTTGAACAGAACTTTTAGAATCTGCCATATAATATTCTGATTGGTTAAATGATCTACTTTGTCAGCCAGGCATGGGATCTTGGGAAGAATATACTCCGACCCACTCTCTTCCTCATGCTTGACTTTGTGTCTGGATTGGGATCCACTTCGGGTATCTGTTCAGGGCCTCTGGCTACCTAGTCACCTTGGGGAGGGGGTGGTGTAGCTGGAGAAGAGACTAAAGAGTGTGCTCATGTTGTCTTGGGCAGAGAGAACAAGGGTGGCGGTCTAGGGTATTGGAGAGAAAGCCAAGCTTGGGGAGCCAGATGACCTGAGGGCTCCCAGGAGTCTCAGGGTTGAGGAATGAGCTTGTGATTGGGGCTAGATGTTCTATAGCTCACAGGGAGCGTTAAATAAGATTGTGTATGTCAGACACTTGGTGAGCTTCCAAGACTGTGGAAATGTCAGCTCAGAGTCAAAAGGGACCCTCTTTACCCTCCCTTGAGGCAGGATCTAGGAAGAGACTCAGATAAGCCATTGGATGCTGTAGCTTTCCTTAGAGCACAGGGCTTGGAATGTCTGTAAGGGATTTCCCCAACCGTGTGTCCAACCTGCTCACTCTCCTGTTTACTCTTCGTGGTGACAGTGATTACAGTCACTTCTCTCTGGGGGGTTCTCCTCAGTCCAGTCCTTGGGAGGCCTCCCCCGGGGAGCAGCCATCCAGCCTTCAGGGTTTGTTGCCTCCACAGAATCAGGACAGTGCGAGGGCTTTACCAGCTTGGAGCTGCCCTGAGACTTTTGGGATGCTCTGTACAGGGCTTTGAGGTTTGAGAATTGCTTTATGAGCAGGCTCTTGTCAGAGCGGAGCTTGACAAGGAGCTTGCCTGTGAATGACTGACTGCTGTAAAGGGATTTTCCCTCAAGTTCTGCAGAGCTGTTCTGAAGAGCCTTATGCTGCAAACTGCCAGTGTGCAGCCACTGAGTGAGAAGAAAGAAGAATGGAGAGACCCTGAGGTCCTTGAGATCCAGGATGGAACGAAGGAGCTGGCGATAAGACCTGTGGCCTCTGATGCCTCCACCCCAGTGATCCAAGGCTGGTTAAGCAGTCAGTCGGTCCAGGTCTTATTAAACGCCTACTGGGTGCCGGGCCCTGTGCTAAGCACTTAGCTCATTTGGTGCTCACAGCCACCGTGGGAGGTGGGCGCTTGTATCATCTGCATTTTACAGTCACAAAGCGGTGGTGATCCAGGGCCGGCTTGAGCTTTGGCCTTCCAGGTCCAGGAGGAGCCAGATGATGGGAAGCCAGCTCTGCCCATGGAGGGGCTTGTCTTTTATAGGTTAGAATCTATTGATCAGTAGACATTAAGGGCCTGCTCTGTGTCATCCCTACATTTTTCTTGTAATGTTTCTTATTAACACAGATCTACTCTTGGGATTTTAGCATTTATACTATTTGCTTATAATAATACCAAAGAGGGGCAGCTAGGTGGTGCAGTGAATAGAGCACAGGCCCTGAAGTCAGAAGGACCTGAGTTCAGATCTGGCCTCAGACACTTGACACACTTATTAGCCGTGTGACTTTGGGCAAGTCACTTAACCCCAACTGCCTCCAAAAAGAAAAAAAAATTAAATTAAATTAAAAAATTAAAATGCCAAAGGCAGCTTCTGAAAACATTATTTACTTGTAAAACCACTTAAAATGACTTCTCAGGGTATCTGTGGCCTCTAAGGTTAGTCCCCTTTGCTGGATTTTCATCCAGGTCATGCTTACTGACCACAAGGGTCCCACAGGACGCTCTGCTGGGTCTGTTGCTCCTCTTTTGTTGTGTTCAGGCCTTTTCAGTAGTGTCCCACTCTTGGTGACTGCATTTGGGGTTTTCTTGGCAGAGATGCTGGACTGGTTTGCCATTTCCTCCTCCAGAGGAAACTGAGGCAGTGCAGTGACGTACCTCAGTGTCTGAGGCTGGATTCTGAGCTCAAGAAGATAAGTCTGTCTGACTTCTGTCCACTGTGGTGCCACTTAGCTGTTCCTGTCTCTATGCTGATGAGTCTCAAAATGACTTATCCAGCCTTAACTTCTTTCTTGACCTTCAGACTCGCATCTCCAACTCCCTACTGGACCCCTCAGGATGTCCAGTAGACATTTTAAACCCAGCCTGTCCAGAACTGAACTCATGACCTTTGCACCTAAACTCTCCCCTGCTTACCTTGGAAGTCATCACCATTTCCTCTAGCTCACAATCGAGGGGTAATTCCTGACTCCTCACTCACTCACCCCCCCGCCCCCACCATGTCCAATCTATTGTAAGGCCTGGTGATTTCACCCTGTGCAGCACTTGTTGAATACAGGCTTTTCTCTCCCCTCATTGCCTCACATCTGGACTGTTGCAATGACTGCTGGGGGTTAGGGGGCGTAGTCTGCCTGCCTCCATTCTCTCCATACTCCAGTCTATCCTCCATTCAGCCACCAGAGTGATTTTCCTAAAGCTCAGGTCCAGCTGGTTTACTCCCCTACTCAGTAACCTCTCGTGGTTTCCTGTCACCTTCAGGAGCAAATCTGTAAGGCTCCGCTTGGCACTTGGAGCCCTAAGTAAGCTGCCCGCTCCCCAGCACTGTACTTGGCCAAGGACACGGCCTCCTGGCTGTTCCTCACAAGCATGGCCTCTCAGCTCTCGGCATGTTGGGTGGCTCTTCCTTTCTCATCTCCTGCCTCTCTGGCCTTCTTCTGGTGCCTGCTCAAAGCCTCCCTTCTGCATAGGCCCTTTCCATGCCAGTCCCTTGCCTCTCTCATTCCCAGCCTCACCTGTATGAAGTGTCCATGGATGCTGTCATTTGCGTGACATTTTCCTCTTTAGCTTGAGCTCCTTGAAGGCAGGGACTGTCTTTGACTTTCCTTGTGTCCCCAGAACTAAGCACAGTGCTTGGTACATGTTAAGCCCTTAGTTAGTGTTTTTACTATTTAAATTTATTTGGCTTTGCATTTGGCAATTGCTTTTATTAGAGCCAAAATGGATAGAATGCCTGGCCTGGAGTCTGGGAGAACTGAGTTCAGATCCTGCCTCAAACACTTACTAGCTGTGTGACCCTGGGCAAGTCACTTTACCCTGTTTGCCTCAGTTTCCTCATCTGCAAAACAAGCTGGAGAAGAAAATGGCAAACCACTCCAGTATCTTTGCCCAAAAAACCCCAAATGGGGTCCCAGAGACTTGGACAGGACAGAGCAACATCCCTTTTATCACCTTAATATTCCTCTCGCAGTTCTGCAAAAGTTCTAAATTGTATAGTTATTACATGCTTTTTTATGCACCAAAAAACTTTTTGGAGCAATTAGAAGCAAATTATTTGTTTGATTTTTTTTTTTTTTTTAAGTGTGTAGTTTGCAGTGAGAACATGTTGGAATGGCACCAGAAACTCATTGACGGCTTTGGGTATATTGATGCTGGCTGTTAATTGATTTATTTTTTACTTTACCTCTCACTGATGGCTTTTCTTTATCAACCTTAACTTATCTATAGCTTGTTTCTAAACTATTGTTTGGGCAAAAGAGCCACCGTGCCTTTGTTTCCCCATTGGCACATTGAGCACATTGCTCAGATACAGCTTGCTAAGGTGGCCAGGGCTTTCCATTCCTGACCCAGAAGTCTTTAACTGAGTTTTGCTTCCTGGCAGCGATCCAAGGGCAGAACAACTGGATGTATTAGAATTGTCCCTTTTTTTCTTGTAGTTGAACCCTGTGTCCCTGTGTCTTCGTCCCTGATAATCTGCTAATGCAGTAACTTGGAAGAGCGCTGTTCCCAGGATACCCTGTAATGGGCAAGGAGCCACAGAGAAGAACATTTTTCTTTTAATTTTTAAGCTTTGGTTTGAAAGGTAAGGCCTTTTCTATTCTCAGCTCCTTTAACTGTCTCTGGGTCTGGGTGGGGGTTGGGATAAGAAGTCTCCCTTTGGCTGCTTCAGCCACAGGCAGTGAAGGGGCAGCCTGCTCTCAGCTGGCCTCACTCTGGCCTCCAGATCCTCCTTCAGTATTTGTGTCAAGAACCAGAGCCACGTGTGCCAGGAACTTGGGGCCTGGACGTGGGGCAGTCCAGGGAGAAGGGCCTTGGTCGGCTGCTGCAGAGATCCCCCTCGTTAGTGCCCTGTCTGCAGGACTCTACCAGAGTCCCAAGTTCTACTTTCTCAACTCGTTTTACTGTCATTCAGTTAATTATTATTTTCCTTTGTGTGTTTGGTTTGTTTGACCTTGTTTGGGTGGTTTTTTTTTTCTTCGAAGTGTTCAGATGATGATATTAGATATGTCTGTTTCCATGGAAGACTAGAGAAAAACTTCCTGCCTTACTTGGCTTGTTACAGTGGGATTCTGCTAAGGAGGGTTTGAAGCCAATTGCCCTCTCCGCAAAATCATGTGTTTTCCTCTTTCTCTCCTTGCCCCAAATAATATTTGGCTTCTGGTCACCCGGGTTGCAAGTCTTGGAATTGTTCCTGACTTCTTCCTCTCCTCTCTGGATCCTGTTGGTTATGAAATCCTTCCCAGGCCTCTCGGTGCTTCCACGATTGAGGCCTGGTGCTTCCTGTCTAGTCCCTCCCACTTTGGCCCATGTATCCATCTGTCAGTGATGGCCCTGCCCTCTGCCTGGCTGCCTTTCCTCATGGGCCTTCCAGGGCCCAGCTCTCTGCCTTCTGGGGAGCCCCTCGCTCCCCCTGCCTCCAACTTGTCAGCCCTTCATTGTGGGCATAACTGTGTATGGACACTTCTGGCTTGTTTTTCCACCCCAGTGGAAGCCTTGACTTTCTCCTAGTTTCTTTGTACTTGATTTGAAGCCCATCTTCAGGCCAGAGACTGTCTGAGTAGGGCTTTGTCTGGATCCTGCCCTTGGAGCATCAATCCTTGGGGCACACTCCACTCATGACTTTCTGAGTTGAAATCAAGCTCTTTGGGGTCAGGCAGAGATGCGCCCAGGTCTGCAGTTGTTACAGGGCCCACACCTGTGGCGCTTGGGTACTCTCTTTCCATTGAGGCTGGCCGTCTGTCTCTGCAGTATTTTCTCAGCCATCAGTCTAGTAATTGTCTACAAAACCCCAAACCAAATGAGATGAGTCTCATGTGACTTTTTCCTTCTGAAGCTGTGCTGGCTTTTTGTTATCACCTCACCCTTTCCTTTGCTAGTCCCTACATAGCCTTTGAGGATGTGTTCTAGAAAGTTGTCTTAGATCAGAGCTGGGCTCACTGGGGCGGGGGTGGCTAGGTGGAACAGTGAATAGAGCACCGGCCCTGGAGTCAGGAGGTCCTGAGAGAGAGAGAGAGAGAAGAAAAGAAAGAAAAAAAATTGGGCCCTCACTTGGCTGTCTCCTGACACATCTGGTCTTTCCCCCATTGCATCTGCTTCTGGGGCACAGTGCCTGTGCAGGTAAGCCTGAAGGGAGCTTGCTTGGCACTTGCTGACTCTCTCTGATTCATCTCTCTTGGGTTTCCATCATCCCTGTTATCCATTTGGGTTCTGTTTGGCCTGGAGGTCTTCCACCCCCCCCCCCTTTTTTTTTTAATATTTGAAACATTTAATTTTAAAACTTTGAATTCCATTCCCTTCCTCCCTTGTCACCCAGTCCCTCTGGGAAGATAAACAATTCATTATGTGTTGTACATATATAGCTATGCAAAATATTACCACAGTAGATATATTGTAAAAGACTGCTTATATTTCCCTCCCACCCCCCAACCTGGTCCATTCCCTACTTTGATCCTGTCCCTCTTTGAAAATGGGTACCTCCAACCTCCCCTCCCCCCAGAATGCCCTCCCCTCCATCATCCCCCCTCTCATCCCCCTTCCCCCTACAGTCCTGCAGGGTGAGATATCCCATTTAGTATGTATGTCATTCTCTCCCTGAGCCAAATTCAATGAGAATAAGGTTTTGCCTTTTTGCCTTCTTGTTATTCCCCTCCCCTGTAACTACTTCCCCTTGCCTCTTCTACATGAGATAGTTTACCTCCCCCTGTCTCTCCCCATCTCCTCTTGCCACTTTCCTCTCTCACCTCTTGACTTCACCCCTTAAGAATCATCCCTTCCCACCAAATTCAACCTATGCCCTCTATCCATGTATACCTGTAAACATATGTACACACATTCACATATGTATTCATATGACCACACACCCTTCTTCCATTATTTTCATACTGAGAAAGGTTTCATCAGACACAGTTATTGTTTTTCCATGTAGGAATGTAAATAGTTCAACTTTGATAAGTTCCTTTTGATTTCTTTTCCATGTTTACCTTCTCAGGCATCTCTTGCTTCTTGTGTCTGAATGTCAAATTTTCTATTCAACTCTGGTTTTTTCCTCAAGAATGCTTGAAAGTGTCCTCTATTCCACTGAATGACCATATTTTCCCCTGAAACAAAATACTCAGTTTTGCTGGGTAGGTAGGTGATTCTTGGTTTTAATCCCAGGTCCTTTGCCCTCTGGAATATCTTATTCCATGCCCTTAGATCCCTCAGTGTAGAAGCTGCCAGGTCCTGTGCTATTCTGATTGTGTTTCCACAATATTGAAATTGTTTCTTCCTGGCTGCTTACTGTATTTTCTCCTTGATCTAGGGATTCTGGAACCTGGCTATCATATTCCTGGGAGTTTTCTTTTTGGGATCTTTTTCAGGAGGTGATCGGTGGATTCTTTCAACCTCTAATTTGCCCTCTGGCTCTAAAACATCAGGGCAATTTTCCCTGAGAATTTCTTGAAGGGTGATTTCTAGGTTCTTTCTTTGATCATGGCTTTCAGGTAGTCCAATAATTTTTAAATAGTCTCTCCTGGATCTATTTTCCAGGTCAGTGGTTTTTCCCATGAGATATTTCACATTGCCTTCTAATCTTTCGTTTGTTTGGATCTGCTTAACAGCATCTTAATTTCTCATAAAGTCATTAGCTTCCATTTGCTCCAGTCTAACTCTGAAGGAATGAATCTCCTCAGTGAACTTTTGAGATTCTTTTTCCATCTGGCAAATTTGGGTTTTTAAGGCATTCTTCTCCTCATTGCCTTTTTGAGCCTCTTTTACCATTTGAGTTAGTCTACTTTTTTTTTTATTTTTGCTTTTTGGAGGGCAATTGGGGTTAAGTAACTCGCCCAAGGTCACATGGCTAGGTTTTTGTTTGTGTGTGCGTTAAGTGTCTGAGGCCGGATCCGAACTCAGATCCTTCTGACTCCAGGGTTGACGCTCTACTCACTGCGCCACCTAGCTGCCCCCCACCAACTCATTTTTACAGATGAGGAACTGAGGTAAACAAGGTTACATGACTTGCCCAGGGTCACAAAGCTAATAAATAATAAGTGTTTGAGGCCAGATTTGAACTCAGGAAGAAGAGTCTTCCTGACTCTAGGCCCAAAGCTCTGTGCACTGTGGCGCCACCTAGAAGCCCACACCAAGGCCTCCGAGGCCCCAAGCATCAATGTCGCCAGAACCCAGGATACCATGATGATGAGGGCACAACCCTGTTGGCATCACTAGTCCTTTATCCTCACAACCAAGACAGTAAGAGGGCCTTCCCAGCAGGGCCCCTGGAGGGCCAGACAGCTAATGTTCTACTGAAAGCAATGACTATTTTGCCAACAATTCAAAATGCTCTGTGAAAGGAATCCTCGACTGATTCAGAGCTTTGGCTCTGTTTAGGCCCAAGTTACAGTAATTAAGGACTTGTCTTTCGGACCCCTGACAGTAGAATACTATTCAGTACCACTGTTGTGCAGCAGAGACCATTTAAATGACTCCTCAAAGGACAGTGTTGGAAAGAGGGATGAAGATCCATTTGTCCAAGCCCCTGACTCTTCCTGGAGCTAAGGCAGGGAAGAAAGACAGGTGACCAGCTCACGGCACCCCTCATTCTGCTGGAATGCACAAACACAGTAGATCTGGCCTCCCCTATTTGTCTAGATCAACCTCCCCCCATTTTCAAAATAGGAGTTTAATGTTGAATTTTTCTGTTTATTTTGTTTCCTTTGCCTAGGCATATTGCCACTTAATTACTTGACTTTTGGGCTTGTTGCCACCATAGAACTCTCCCATCAGATGGGGGAGCTTCCTTCCCAAATGTTGGGGTCTTCACAACTTCTAGAGGTATTAGTTGGGTGGCCTCTGTGAGGCCTCCACACACTCTGGCAAGCTGGATACCCACCCCAGACCACCACCCCCAGACCGCAATCCAAATCCAGGGAGGTTAAAGAAAGAGTGATTACCCCCCAGACCAGTTGCCGGATCCCCCTACAGTTCGCAGGCCAGGAGCTGAAGCTGCAACTGAAGCTGCAAAATGGCAGCTGTGCTGTGTCTCCTCAGCGGCTTCTAGCCCCCAGGGGAAGAGACGTGTTCCCAAATACTGGTCCCAAAGTCCATAGGGCACTAACCTCTCACTTTGTCCTAGGCATATCTGTGCTGATAATTCTGGAATTGCCACAGCTGCTAGTGTTCTGGGGTCCCTCCAGCTGGCTGCTGGCCGGGTTGCCCTGGGGCTAAAACTACTGCTCATGTGGACCTGGGCTCGGCTCCCAGAGTGCTGTGCTGCCAGCTCCCAGAGTGCTGTGCTGCCGGCTCCCAGAGCGCTGCGCTGGTCCTTCCTGCAGGGCTGCCGGGCTGTCCTCTGCAGGAGGTTAACTTCACTGTGTCGTTCTGTGGGTGCTGGAGCTCCAGAAGTTGTTCAGAGTCCCCTTTTACATGGTTTTGAAGTGGTGTGGGAGAGAGCACCTTGGAAGTGCTGTTTCTACACCGCCATCTTGGCTCCACCCCCTCTCTTCCTCCCTTTTTAGAGGCTGTGTAGTTCTGCTTCTCTCCTCTCTTACAAATTGTCCCATTCTGATGCTAGCCGCAGCAGAGGATATCCATACAAGATACAACACTGAAGGAAACTGAGGCAGCCCATTGGAGATCTTTAAAGGCTGGTGCTTTCCAACCATTGAGATGGGGGAATGACCCCGGGACCCTGAGTACCTGTGATCTCTTACTGCCTCCCTCCCCTCCACCACCTGGGGAGCTGGACCCTGATACCGGGCCTAGGACGAGGCCTCTTCTTTCTTCCTGTGACCCTTGGCTCTTGTTCTCTGTGTTGCTCTGACTCAGTCATTTTTGGCAGAGGTAAAAACCTTGTCCCTTTGCTGCCCTTTCCACTAGTTCCAGTTTTCCCCCTACATGTCTGTTCCCTTAACAAACTCCCTTCGTCCTAGATGGTTTCATCATTTGGTGCGATGAGGCCCTTGCCTCTTTTGGAGAGTGTTGTCTTCTTTAATGTGTTCTCTGACCCTGCATGTTCCTTCTGCTGAGGAATAGCTATTTTCCTTGTTCTTCCTCCTTTGCAGCTCCTGCTGAGAATGCTCTCCTCCTTGGAGGTGGTGCCCTCTGTCTGCATCACCCTTCTTCCTGATGGTGGCTTGCCTCCAGCTCTCACCCCCTCCTCATACATCAGGATTCCAAGCTTATCCAACACCTCTCCATCCCATCCCAGAGATGGCCCTCCCCACATCTTGCCATCAGCCCTAGCTGCTGCCTCCTCAGCTTTAGGAAGGGTGCAGACACAGCCCATGAGCCCAGAAGACACCATCCTCTGTGTCTGCTGCTTTGACCTGTCCTTTGTCCTCCCTGTTCCTGCCCTAGCTTGATGCCTTCCTATTCTTGCATTGCCCTAGGTTCCCATCTTGACCTTGTGGTCACCCAGTTCACCCATAAAAATGCCATTGTACACCTGTTTTTAATCCTCTGCCTCCTGATCCTGTTACCAGTTGTTTCTCACCCAGAACCCCAGCCCTAGGCTGCCCCTCCCCAGAGCTGTTGAACTCTGGGCCTGCTTAGTTCAATGTATGTTGGTTATTTCATTTCCATTTTGCCCCGACCTTATTAGTTTATTTTTCACATCTCCTACTCCCCACAGCAGCTCTTCCACGTGGCTTCTTTCTTCAAGTCCCCTTCTCTTTCAGTAGAGACGTTTGCCTCATCCTTCCCACTTCATGTTCACCCCCAGTCCCCTGGCATCATCCCCTGTCTTCCTTGTTTGCTCAAGTCTGTGGTGGATGGGGCTGCTCCTCTCCTTGCCAAGCCTTGAGCCCATCCTTTCATCTTCTTTGGACACTTGTCCCATAAATGGTCTCTCCCCTTCCTTTCACATCTTCCAGACATGCCTAGGTCTCACTCAGGTTTGAAAAGGCTTCACTGCAGCCTGCCATCCCCCAAGCTTATGTCTTATGGTTATTCTCCCCAGGACAGCCAAACTCCAGAAAACGGCCATTTAGTGCTGCTCACCTTCTACCCTTTGTCATCTGGCCCCGCCCCTGCTCAGCCCAGTGGCATAAATCTAAGGGCCATTTTCTCAGTCCTCATTCTGTGTTGGAACCTGTAGAGCAGCTCCTCATGCTGCATGCCCTTTCTTCCTTGGCTCCCTGGGCAGCCTGGGCATTACCTTCTCTGTAGTGTGTATTCAGTCCTGCCCTCCAGTCTGACCTCTGGCACCTCACAGCGGCCTCCTCACTGCTGAAGTGAGGGAAGTGGGGGGGCACTGTTACTACCCCTACCTCCACCAGGGTTCCTGTTCCGTGGCGGGTGCCTCCCAGTCAGATCTTTAGACTGTTAAATAAAAAAGTATTCAGGTAGTGCCAGCTGTTGCACCCACCCTCCCCAGCTGTCTTCCGTACTCCTGCCAAACTTGGCTGCTTTCTGGGGAGATGTGGTTGTGGCCTCCCTCAGCTCAGAAGTGTCTCCGGTGTTTCCTCTTTCCTACGGGCTCACAAGACCCTGCATAGTCCAACTCTGTCTTCTCTCCTCTCCCTGGGCTTTTTCTTTTCCTCCTTCATGGTGTGTGGAGAGAACCCTGGATAAATGGGCCCTGGTGCTATGGGCCCACCTTGTTTTCTGTGCCTAGTGTGGCCAGTTTCTCCTCTCCTTTCAGGCCTGGCCTGACAGCAGCCCCCAGTGTCACACAGCAGGATCCCTGGGGGTGCCCATCTGGTTTGTGACATTTTTATTGGGTTCATTATGTTCCAGTTACCATTTAACTGGGTTGGAGCTGTCCTTGGTGTCATGGGTCACGTGCCAACCCTTTTGCTCTGTAGCACAAATAAAATTCTGCTCTGTCTGTGAAACTTTCCCCTTAGCATGTTAACCTCTGTCTTCAGACTTTGTCACTTCGCTCCTGTCTCTGTCCTGTGCTTATGGTGTCCTTTGGTTACCTGAGTTTCTCTTTTCCCTTGCTGGATGGTAAGCTGCAGGAAGGCTGGAGATGTTTGCCAGATGTGTTGGGATTGTTGGGTTGGTTAGACTTGTATCTCTAGAAACACACCGTCCTGATGGCATCAGCTCTCTCCTCTCTCCTCCTCCTCTCCACTAACTGAAAGACCATGAGGGTGAGTTTGGGGTCTGGTCTGACAGGCTGACCTTAGCCCTGACCAGACTGTTTGTGATAACCATAGCAACAGTAACTAGCATTTATAGAGCTCTTTACAAATGGCAGCTCATTTGCTTCTCCTGGCACACCTGGGAGTCAGGTGCTATTATGATCCCCATTTACAGTTGTGGAAACTGAGGCTGACCCAGGTGAAGTGCCTGGCCCCAGACCACACAGCTAGGGAGGGGTGAGGCCGCTCCAGACACTCATCTGACTGCTGTGTCTCCTGAACTCCTCGTTTGTCATGGACTTTGAACGCCTGGGTGGATAGTGCTTTCTGTCATTGTATGCACAGTTATCTGATGAGGTAGAAAGAATGGCCAGAAGGGGAAGTAAGACCTGTGTTTGGGCCCACCTTGGACCCTGGGCTGGGGCCACAGAATGAGGCTCATGAGACTCATGTTCCTCATTAGCGGAATGGATGAAATCATCATCAGAAGAACAAGCCGCAGAAACTCTTGTTGGGTTTGCCATGTCAGACGAGGCCAATCACCCCTTGGGGGCAGTCCTTTTTCTGTTGGTCTGCTGCTCAAGGGCAGGCCCCAAATCTTTGGTGGCTTGGTTTCTTTCCCCTTCTCTCACAGACAGGTCAGCTGTAGAGACCTCTGTAGCTGCTCTCAGGTTATTCTCACCCTCAGAGGCTGCTGGGCATTGGGGTGCCTTGGGCACGTTTCCTGGGATCTGTGTAGGAAAAGCTGTTAAAGTAGATTCTGGTGGTGTTTGGCCTCTTCAGTCTGAGGCTTTGGGGGTGATGTTCCTAGAATCAGCTCTCTTGGCTTCCTTTGTGGAAACCTGCAGAGAAGGTGCCAGCTTTAAGATATCACCAGGTTGGGGACAGTGGCCGTCCTCATGTCCCCGGGCCCGGCCCCACTGCAGCTGGGGAGGCCCCATAGGGGCTAGTTTCCATCTCTTTCTCGATCCCTTTGGTGCTCCTGAATCTTTTTCCCAAAGGCAGTGTGCTGTTTACTGTTGTCTCCAGTGTCCAGGTGGTCCAGTTACATCTCAGCACTGGCCTACAGATCATTGTGTGGGTAGATTTCCTTACTTTTGTCCTTTTTTAGTAACTTCTGCAGTAAACTCACCCATTCTTCTTGAGCGAGATGACTCTGCCTTTTGTTTCTCTTTGGAGATTATCCAGTGACAAACCAAATCCTGGGGAGCAGTACTGAGCCACCTGGAGCCTATTGCAGGGACATGGCCCACCATGCCAGTCTGCACCGGTGCCTTGGCGCAGCTTCTGCCAAGGCAGACCTGGGTGGCAGGCGGTCCCATTGCTCAGGCCCAGTGGACATAGGAAAGCCCAGCTGTCATGTGAGGGTACGTAGCTACACAGAAATAGCACATGTTCATCTCAGATGGAAGTTCTTCACTGAAGGGAGAGCTTGGGGAAAACCCTTCCTGAGACTTGGAACAGTAGCTTAGTGCAAACACTGCTGGGCCTTGAAGTCTGGGGTCTGAGTTCCTGATTTCACCCTAGATGCTGAGCAGCTCCTCCCATGGAACCCAGGCAAGGCCACTGGGGCCAGAACGCAGGACGGGGATGCCGACTGTGCACCCAGGGTGTGTAGGCCACGGGAAGAGGAGCTGGAGAGGGTTTGCATTTAATTATCGGCATTCTCGCCAGAGACCGCTGTCACTGCAGGATGCTGGGAAGGGCTCTGCTCACATTCTGACCGCCCCGGGACTAGGCCTGGAGGTGGACTTTGGTGGGAGCAAGTGTTGTCTGAGTCACATGAGGCATGGGCAGTGCCCAGGTGGTTTTCTCTTTAGCAGAACTTGTCCCTGCTGACCGCAAACTCTGCCAGTTTGCCAAAGCCAACTCCTCTCATCTGCAGATTTCCTGTGGTGGTTTCCTGTATGGGCACTAGGTGGCGCCATGGTGCTTAGAGCTCTGGGCATGGAGTCCAGCCTGGCCTGACACTTCCTACCTGTGTGATCTTGGACTAGTCCCTTTACCCTGTTTGCTTGTTTCCTCATCTGTAAAATGGGGCTCATGCTAGCACCTACCTTCCCGGGTTGTTGTGAAGTGATACAGTAAAGAAGGTGTTAGCCATTAGTATCACTATTGGCATTGTTACCCTCATTCCCTGGCCCCTTCCCACCAGCCTGGTGGCAGCTGGGAGCACTGGATGGGAATTCTCATTGCCAAACCTCCAGGTCAGGATTTGGGATTTGGGTCATTTGTGAAGGTGGCTCAGTGAATAGAGCACCGGCTCTGGAGTGAGGAGGACCAAGTTCAAATCCGGCCTCAGACCCTTGACACACTTACTTTGGGCAAGTCACTTAACCCCAACTGCCCTAAAAAAAAAGGAAATTATTCAAATACTGTACAAACACTAGGAAGGATCTTGTCGTGTACTCCTTGACTGGAAAGCACAGGTTAGGTTTTGAGCAGATGGGGATTCCGTTTCTCAGTTATGCTTTTAAGCTGTCTCCCCTCCCCCTGCTCTGCACTTGTGCAGCATGGCAGTGGCTGCACTCCCCAGGGTTCTGACAGCTTCCTCCAGCACGTGTGATGGCCTTATTTTCCTTATTTCAAGGGACCTGGGCTCCTGTTGAAAAGGGATGGAATAAACTGAACTCTGTACCTGGTGCTGGCCAAGACCTCAGTGGCAGCTCGCCCGGGAGGGCGTTTCTCAGAGAACTTAGGGGCATGTTGGCAGCAGTACGCTTCTTATTTCATCTTTCTTTTAAATTGAGTGATCAGCTCGCAGCCTTGGAAATGTGTCTCGCTCAGTGCACCAATAGAAAATTCAGTGGTTTTCAGGTGTTTTGATAGCGGATGGATTTCTATCATAAATACCTCAGGGAATCAGTCAAATCTCCTAACAGCTTTGTTATTTGGTAGTAAAAAGGTTGAGTCAATGAAAACAAATTATTGCAGAATTTTTGACACCCTAGATTATACTAGTGCAGTGTGTGCCCATGCAGGCCTGTGTGCATGCCCGTGGCTATGTCTGCCCTGCACTTGTGTGTCTGCACTGGTGCAGGCATCCTGCTCCAAGGATGAGTCCTCCATAACTCTGCTCCAGATTTTTAGAAGTGAAGGTTAGAGGGGCGGCTAGGTGGTGCAGTGAATAGAGCACCAGCCCTGGAGTCAAGAGGACCTGAGTTCAAATTCAGCCTCAGACACTTAATACTTAGTAAGTGTGACCTTGGGCAAGTCACTTAACCCCAATTGCTCTCCCCTACTCCCTCCAAAAAGCAAAAAAAAAAAAAAAAAGTGAAGGTTAGAGCTAAGGCCTGAGAGCTCTTTGGTAATACATTTTGTCTTTCTAAGAAGCCAATAAATATTTGTATCTTGATGTAAAAAGTTGAGTTCTTGGCCATTTGAAAGCTGTATCCCAGGGTTCATTTCCCTTTGAGAAAGTGATTTCTTTATCACAAGCTGTGCTTTGTAGCAGGCTTCTCTGGAACAGATCCATATTACTATGTAAAAAAAAAAAAAAAAAGCTCATTGGAAAACTCAACCCAGAGCTTTTCAGCAAGCCCTTCCAAGTGTGGAAATGGCCTGAATGTGCCATTTTAGGCTTGAGTCAGTTTAAAATATCTAACTTGTTATGGCAGCTAGGTGGTGTAGTGAGTAGAGCACCAGCCCTGGACTCAGGAGGACCTGGGTTCAAATTCAGCCTCAGACACTTAACACAAACTAGCTGTGTGACCTTGGGCAAGTCACTTAACCCCACTACCCCCTCCCCCCAAGGCATTAATAAAACCTTTCTATGGCCAGAATCCACATCCTCCTGCCCCTGCATTGGCATCTAGCTTCTCCTAATCAGTGAAGCCCCTTAGCCCTGGTGTTGGGCCTATCCTCTGTGCCCACCAAAGAAGAGCTGACACTTCTGTGGCTCTCACTGTTCCAGGCACCGTGCTAAGTGCTTTACAGTTGTTTGATTCTGACATAGCAGCCCCTGGAGGATAGCAGACTGAGGTTGAGTTCCTTGCCCAGGGTCACCCACCTGGCAGGTGTTTGAGGCAGGGTCTGAATTTTGTAAGACATCTTCCTGACTCCAGGCCCAGCACTCGGTGTGCTGTATCCGCCCCTGGTTTATTTCCACACTACAGTGAGACCTCAGAGGACTTGCAGGACTAGTCTAAGTTGGGGACCAAAATTCTGAATAAGTGGGCCCTCCAGATTTGGTCTGTTATACTTGTTCAGCAGTTGGCTTTTGGGCTTATGCTTTGAGCTAGGCACAAAAATCAGAAAAAAAATTGAAGACTCAGGAGCAGTGGTTCCTAGTGCACTCAGCCATGAGAAATCATAGTTTGATATATGTGATTCACAGTTTGGGGGGGACTGGTAGTCCAGGCTTTGGGTAAAAGAATTTAATTTAGAAGAAATTTCTATTGCTGTCTTAGAGTTCCTGCATGACTTGTCAATGAACATTTGTTAAATGCCTCCTGTATGCCAAGCACTTTGCACAGTGCTGGGGGTAGACAGAAATCAAAACAAAGAAAATCCCTCCCCTTAAAGAGTTTATAATCTCAAGGGGGGCCGGTGTAATAAGATGCCAAGGGCCTGGGGGAGAAGGCCAACAGAGCAGTAGTGCAGCCAGTAAGGGAGGGGACTTCTGAGCAGAGCTTCTTCTTTAAATGGGCTCCACCTTCCAACCCCGAGGGCAAAGGGGCAATGAGGAGACCTTCTGGGATGGAGGTGTTATCTCCCTAGGGAGCTCCCTGGGGAGAAGGCCCGCTGCTGGAGAAGTTCTTTGTAAATTTTTTAGGCCAAAATAAAATAGTGAAAACCATACTTGGTTTCTTCAGTTTTTTTTTTAACCTTTTACAAAGTTAGACACATTAGAAAATAATCCTGAACAACAAAACAGTAGTTAGTATGTTACTGATATAAAGGAATTTGGGGAAAGAATTTATTTGCTGTGTGTGTGTGTGCATGTGCGTGTGCGTGCATTTGTGTTCTTGAGAGAGAGTGAGGATATCTTGGCTGCCTTTGTTTTATATGAATTATATTGTTAGCTAGAGACTTGTTGCTGTTTCGGTCTCTTTCAAACAAGCCTTCATTTCTTTATCCTCTCTCTCATTGCGCCCCCTTTTATTTCTTTATTCTGTCCCTTCTCCACACAGAGGACCTTAGATCTTTGTGAGGTCCCAAGGAGGACTTGTGACAGCTGAGTGTCCCAAGAAGCATCCTTGTAGTCAGATGGGGACTTGAAAGCCCTTTTATTTAAAGGGGTTGGAAGTTTGGGCCTTAGCTTCTTCTCTCAAGATTCCTTGTGGGTCAGCTGTCTTTGCATTGCGCTAGATAAGCCTGACAAGGCAGTTGAACCTAATGAATCAGGTGGGTTACCTGCAGATTGTAGTCCCTTTGCCTCTGGGAGAATGTCTTCAGCTGGGAGTGATTATACTTTCTACCAAAGCCCATTCCAGGAAATAGTTACCATCTTACAGCTGTTATGGGTGATGATTTGTCATTCTCCTGCTTGTGATCCTTTCTTAAAAGATCTTGAGGCCTTAGTTGATCCATGAGATTCCAGGGCCATTTAGGCAAGTGGCTTTATTCACTCTTCCTTTGAGGATGATTCATAGAGCCCATTTCAGGGTAAATAAGGACTTCTGACTGTCGGGTGTGATTTGAAAATTGTCTACAGTAGATCTTTGTAGCACTAAACTAGTTTGTCGAAGACTTTGTTTCAGAGCTGGGTAATGGCTCCGTTTTTAGGTTTGCTGCTCAGGTTGTCTAAAAATTGAGGAGAAATGCCTTCTATATATCCACTGAGACACCGTACTGAAAATATCACAAAAAGTGGTTTCTTGATGGTTTCTCTGATTGGCAAAGATGAACTGTTTTCAGGAATTCTATGATACTCCCAAATACTCTGGGCAAAGTTAAAGTACTTGAGGGCAGGGCCTTTCCTGTTTCTTCTCTATCCCTCTGTGCCTAGCCCTGAGTTCAGTGAACACTTGTTATTGATGGTCATTGCTAAAGGTACACTTGAAAAAAACATGGTTTATCTGTAAACAATTATGTTTTTAAACAAGGAGCTTAAAAGATTTTTGTTTTAAATCTCATACCTAAACTAGCAGTATGGTTGCTATGTTGAGGGGAAAGTATTCCACAGCTGGAACCAGCTAATGGCATATTCTTTCTGTTATTATTTATAGCCATGAACTTATGTATAAAAACAGGTCATGTTTGGTTTGTTCTACCTTCAAAAATTTTTTAAGTTCAGAGAGTTTGAAAATAAAAACTCTCCATTTTGGGGGGGAGAGGGGTCTAAGGAAAAAGTCAAATTTATCTACTAAAAGTCTGAATTGTTGTAGCTCAGATTAAAAGTTTGATTTATATATAATGCCACTTTGGGATTTTTGCTTGTAAACTTGAACTGATTGTGTGTAATGTTTAGAGTTAACTTTGTGAAATACTTTTCCATTTTTTTAGACCAGCATGTTTTGGAAATTTGATCTTCACTCATCATCTCACATAGACACACTTCTAGAAAGAGAAGATGTAACATTGAAGGAGTTAATGGATGAGGAAGATGTTTTGCAAGAATGTAAAGCTCAGAATCGCAAACTTATCGAGTTTCTGTTAAAAGCAGAATGCCTTGAAGATTTAGTCTCATTCATTATAGAAGAACCACCTCAAGACATGGATGAAAAAATCAGATACAAGTAAGAAAATGCAATCTTTGTTTTGGAGTGGGAAGAGAAGAAAAGGTGAAGCCATGTTATCCTTGAGAATTTATTTGTAGGAAGAATATTGGTGTGCTGATCTGGGAGTGGTTTTCAGGCTATTTCCTGGCCCCATCTTAACGATTTAGAATCATAATTTGAGACAGTGGTGGGACTTATCCTCTGGATTAAAATGAAATTCATGGGAGTCATAGAACCAAAACTGTAGTGTTCTAAAATCTAGTTCTGAGGTGTCTTGGGAGGGCAAGGTGCTGGGTAGACTCTGAAGCAGGCCTCCACATGATAGGACTATTCAGGACTTTCCCCCACTTTACAGGGGGGAGAGGGTTGGTTAAATAACTGCCCAAGACCACAGAGCACAAATCTGAGCCAGAAATTGGATGCTTTCCTGTCTAGTCTTGTGCTCTAAAGACCTAGAACCAGATAGAACAGACTGACCATTTACTTACTGGAGAGACTGAGTAAGAACCCATCAGGAACTCTAAGGGAAGGCTAGATTGGCTCTGTGGAAGCATGAATGTGAATCCCTCTACACCTGAGTATTTGCCATGAAATGTTAAAAGGACTTTTATCATGTCTTTGTGTGGAAAGACAATAAAACACCAGACCTTTATTGTTGTTTGTAAGGTATCTCTGCAAACTCTGAAGGCCAGATTTTCTAGGGAGGGATTTGTTATTGTCCAGTAAAGTGTCCCGCCTGATGCCAGTGCTGCTCAGGAGCAGGGACGTATTCAGGCTGCAGTCACAGCAAGCCTGCAAGGAAGATTGACTCTTGGGCATGAGCATCATGGGCCCTTCTGCCCCAGGGATGGAGCTGAGCGCTGCTGGCAACATGGGGTCCAGGGCCTACCTTCTTGCAGATTTTGGGGGACAGTTTGAGTTGGTAAGGGCAAACCCCTGCTGGAGACCTGACTCAGCAATGAGACTGAAACCATAAAACCTAGATGTGAATTTAAATAACTTTTGACAGTGGAGTGGGCTTAAGGGCTGTGAAATTGGGGTTTTTTTAGATTAATGCTAATTGTTTACAGGAGGATTTTAAGCATGGATTACTGCTTGGAGGGAGATGAGTCTGTGCTACATCATAGAATCTTAAAATTTCAATAAATAAGCATTTATTTTCTTTCTTTCTCTTTCTCTATTTCCTCCCATTTCCCCCTTCCCCTAGTGAGCCCTCCACCCCCACCTTTTACCCCCTCAAAAACAAAAAACAGCCCAACATAATCTCCAGCAGTCCATGCTTTCTGAGCACTTCTGGGTACGGGTTAGTTGTACTTATTTGATGTTGACACAGGTGATTTGTCACCTCATTCCCAGGTGCTAGGGAAGCCTTTGTGGCGAGTCATGGCTCCTTGATACAGATACGTCTCTGCTGGGCAGGTGTGCCATCTCTCAGGATTTCGAATGTCTTGAATTTATGGAAGTAAGACCCTGATGGAATTATCAGACTGCAGGGCATGAGCTTGGTGGCACCGACCTGCTGGTGCTGGTGGCACAGCCTGGCTCTTTGCCTTGCCTCCCTTAGCTTGGGCTTGTGATTTTCTTAACCCTTCCTGGGTCTTGGGGGCCTCATCTGTAAAATGAGGAGGCTGTGCTAGTACTGCCTCAGGTCTCTTGCAGCTGTAAGAATCTATGAAATTCTTAGATAAAAGACAAAAGGGAGAAGAGTTAAGTTCTGAGCACTGCCGTGATATGGGGGTGCGTCAGGCTGGGAGAGGTGAGCGAACTCCACAAGAGACTCATGTCAGTGGACCTGGCCAAAGAAGTGGGATCAAATGGGGAAATGGGGCATTCTCTCCCCACCCCACCTCCCAAATTTTGAGAAGACCCTATCTGCTTTACAGATCAATTACTGTAAATTTGGATGTGCCTATTTCATGGGTGAGAAATTACCCAGACCTGATAAAATCCCACTGTGGCCTAAGATGTCATGAACAGCACCAAGAAGCTTCGTTTCCACCTTAGCAGTTTGGAATGGGGTTCTTTGGCACTAGGCCACTCAGATGTCTGCCCTGTGCAGAATTCAGCACCTGGCTCAGCTCTTCCCTGGCCTCTTGTTGACCCATCTTGGCTCATGCTGTCAGTGCCCAGCACTGTGAGGGAATCGAGGGTAGATTCTCTCTACCATGTTCTTTACCAAGTAGGAAAGGAGTCTGGGTAGGAGAAAGGGTGCAGGGCCTTGGGTGTGAGGCCCAGGGAGTGTGTGTGTGTGTGTGTGTTGTGTGTGTGTGGAGCAGGGAGGTTGTTTCTCTGAGCACATCACTCATTCTGAACCTCAATTTCTTCACCTGCAAAGTAGAGACGACACTGTACTGTTTATTTTAGGTTTGTTGTCTAGATGGTAACATGATGTGTGCAAGTGTGTGCTGTTGCTCTGTGAGGAGGTAGCATTCACTTCTGTACCTTCTCAGGAGATGGGAAAGTATGAGAGCAGAGCCACCAAGCATCCACTAAGGTTTGGGAGCTGCTAAGGAGACACTTCCTGCTTTGCAGGGGGTAAAGCCTTTGACTTGGGTTTATTTGGGATCTGACAGTCACTGGATACTTGACGAGGCTCCTTCCAAGCTCTGTCTGGGCAGAAATGACACTGACTTTCCAATCTGTGTAATGGTGGGAGCTGGCCCCAAGAATTCTTAGGCTAGAGTATGAGTGACCAGTTAGTTGGCTGGGCTATAGCCTTTTCTCATAGTCCATGGCCTTGCCTTGCTGCTGCAACATCAGTGGGAGCTCCTGTAGTTGCAGTGTCTCTGCATGCCAACCAGCAACCCTTGGGCTTGGGCTGCAACCCAATTTGTCCATGTAAACTAGGACCACTGAATTTCATGGTGAGCTACTGAACCTGTGGCTCAAAGGCTTTGATCCTTTTGGGTGCAGAGCTCAGCCACTTGACCCACTTCTGTTGGCCCATCTTGTGCAGAGTGATTAGGCAGAACTGTGCTCTGTAGGTTTTCCCATTTTTTTAGAGATGGTTGCAATCTAATATCTATTTTCATCTGCAGATGGGAAAGCCCTGTATCTTTTCCTCATACTCCACACTGAACATTTTGAGGAAATGGGTTCTGTTTCTGAGTTCGGTTCTTTTACATGTCTTTGTATGTGACTCTGATGTGGGACAGTCTGATGACACGCGTCTCTTGTTCTTCTAGGTACCCAAACATAGCTTGTGAATTGCTCACTTCTGACGTCTCTCAGATGAACGATAGATTGGGAGAAGACGAATCTTTGCTAATGAAACTGTACAGCTTCCTCCTAAATGATTCCCCTTTGAACCCATTACTCGCCAGTTTCTTCAGCAAGGTGCTAAGTATTCTTATTAGCCGAAAACCAGAACAGGTAAATGTTCTTTTGCAAAAGGTAAGTAACTGCTAGCGAATTGTCTTGTTGACTTTAGTATTCTGAATCTGCCCTGGATTCTAATTAAAATTTAAATATTTATCTTTAGAAACGCCTGATAAATTATACTTGAATGTTGGTCTTCACAGCTTCTCACTTAGGTTATTAGCATAAACCTTTTGATTGGTTGATAAAGTGAGCCTGAACCTGGAGGTATGAGAATCTTGGGTGGAGAAAGTGTGTGCAAATTTGTGGTAGAAGTTCTGTTTATGAAGAGATGCAGAATAATGGAGGATACTGAATCTTTGAAAGCCATTAATGGATAGAAGAGTTATAGCATTATATGGACGAGAAGTAAAATTTGGGTATTTGTTGGCACTCTGTCAGAGAATAACAGCCTTGTTCTTCAGGAACTCTTGTGAAAAGAAGACCTCCAGACAGATCCACTGAAGCTGATGACTTGGGCTGCCACATGGTGCAGTCACAGGGGGATGGCAGCAGATGGGGAGGACAGACATGGTATTCTCCTCTCTCCCCTCCAAAGCTCACTCTAACCTAGGACAGAGCTAAGTGGAGATCTCATTTGTGAAAGGGAAATGTTTCTGCACCTGTGGTGCCCCTCCCTAGGCCTGGCTTGACAAGGTTGTATTCCTAAAGGTCATTGGAATTAAGTACCATTTTTAGTAGTCACGCTTGATTTAAACCCATAAGGATGAGAGCTTCAAAAGGTGGCTCGTTTGTTCTCATTTCCTTTTTGTTAAACGTTAAAAGGCGCTCCTGTTCTAACTTCTAGTTGTCATCTCCCCATTAGATGGTTTCTAGCAACTCTTCAAAGGGCCGGGGGTGGGGGTGGCATGGAGCCCCAGCCCCTTGCCTGGTTGGGCTGGTTTCCCTATGGCTCCCATGGGTGCAGCCATGTTTGGGAGCCTCGTGAGGCCTGATGGACAAGTGATGTGGAACTTTGGGAGTTTCTATGGTCTAGAGCAGGGCTTCTTGAGACCCCTTTGCGAGTTTCGGCAGCATTTGTTGGCATGGTGTGCCTTGTAGGCAACCGCAGACCAGAATGCACCTGCCATGTGTTCGGAACCAAGGCTGCAGTGAAATTGGGCTGTGCCAGAAACACCTCAGGCTTAATTTTTATTAAGTTTTGGTCATTGCACATTCAGAAACTTCTTGCTGTTGCTGAATTCTTCATGCCCCCATATGGGGTCACACCCACAATTTAAGAAGTGCTGGTCTAGAGAGAAGAGACACCGGCTGTATGTGATGAAGGCAGAGTAAAACCATTACTGGGGAGTGACACATAACATTGCATGGCAGAGCATGAAGTGTGGCCAAGCCTGCTAAATGGTGGGGCTGGGGATCCTCGTGTGTGGCGGCCAGCCAGGGCTGGCCTTGGATCTGGGCTGTGACATGGTCAGTTACCTGTGGGGGGAGTCAGTGATCTGTTTTATGGACTTGAGGTTTTGTATCACTGAAGGACGGAGAATGTGTTGGAGGTGGGGGGGGGTCAGGTGAACCTCAAAAAAGTTAGAGGAGGCAAGAAACATCCTTGAGAGTAAGCTGGTTCATAGGATTTAGATATCTTTATTAGATTCCAGTCTGGTCCCTGCTTGGGAAGGAGAACCTATGACTGGAGCCTCAGTCTAGCCCAGACGAGGAGAGATGCTGGGAGGATCCCTATAGTTTTGTGGTGATGAGTTGTTGGGGAGTTTTGTGTTCTAAAGGGCCTTTAAGGAACTTGGTCAAAGTTAGAGCCATCCTTTGCTTCTTTGGCTTATTTTGAATGGGGTTTTGGGAACCCTGAGCTGACCTAAATCTATCTTATATCTGACTAAAGATTCATTTCAGTTCATTTCCACCAAAGGATTGTCTGAGATTTATCTGGAAGATAAATTGATCCACATAGATGAACTACAGTTTCCCCTGGTTAGAAATACCTATGAGCCCTCTGAGAAGAAAGAGGGGAAGGGACTGGGGTGATATTGGACCCAGGTGACACTTGGTCCCAGAGCAGGCCAGGGTTCCTTTCCCTTCTGCCAGGTAGGCCCATCTCAGAGCAAATCGAACATTCGCTCTGCCTCTCTGACTGAAAAAAGTAGCTGTTAATGTGCTAAGATCTTATTAGAGAAACAATTTAGCAGGAAATTAAGGTGAAAGTGCAGTAGAAACAGCCTCAGGCTTCACAGCCTTCACAGCACAAAGCTTACCTCAGTCATCCTTCTGGACTGTAGATCAGTGTATGCTTTTTGTAACTCATCCAGAAGCCACTTCCAGCCGAGCTCCTTTCTCTCTTGATGTATCCCATGGCCTCTGTTTCTGACTGTGCTAGAAAATCCTATCACGTGTCAGGCCTTGCCCCCTTCCATCTAACTTCTCCCCACCCTTCTCTGCTAGTCTCACACTCTCAAGAGCCTCTGACTTTTCCCACACAAAGCCAACTGTCCACTCACCTTCCTTCTTTCTGGATCTGTCCATCTGTGGATTGTTAAAATCCGTATTTTTGTACTTTAAGAGTATCTTTTCAGAAATGTGAGGTGGTTCATGGGTACTGAGGGGCTGCTCCCCTCATCTCTCTTGGTTTATGCCTGAGGCCCTCAGCCCTCCCCGAGCAGAGGCTGTGGCTTCTCATGAGCCAGCCTGGTGGTCTCATAGCTCCCCCAGTGGTGCACACACATCCAGCTGTTGTGCTCTTCCCGTCAGGAGGTGAGTTCATAAGGCCATAAAGTCATCGGGGTGACAGTTTCCTGACTAGGTTGTTAGTCCCATTTATTCAGAACCCTGGAAATAGGCTAATTTATACTAAACTTTGATGTGGGAGAGTAGTGATTGCCTCTCCCATCAGCTCCATCCCTTCTGGATGCAGACTCCCGCTCTCATTGGACGTCCTTTGTTGATATTCTTTTTTCTTTAAACTAGGCATTTTCCTAGATCTCCTGTATGCCTGTAGCTCCTTGGCATTGGCAGCGTTAGACTTGTTCACTCTGAGTGTGGACTAATGAAAAAGACGTATGTGCTGATGTGCTTGCCTGAGGCATGCCTGCACACTCCCGCCAGGGAGAGGCATTTGCACTGCGGCGGTGCGTCTAACAGCATATCTTCCTGCATCCCCAAATTTGTGGTCAAAATTCATTATGTTTGGTTTCTGATGATGACCTAAGAGTGGATCAGTAACGCAGAAGGTTTTTTCCCTTTTCCTCAGATTGTGGATTTCTTAAAGAAGAAGCATGATTTTGTAGACCTTATCATAAAACACATAGGAACTTCTGCTATCATGGATTTACTGCTCAGGCTACTGACTTGTATTGAACCTCCACAGCCCAGGCAAGACGTGTTGAACGTGAGTACCATCGTTTGGGTTTTTTGTTTGATCAGGGATTCCTGATATTTTATTTCTTCCCAGTTACATGTAAGAAGTTTCTGACATTTGTTTTTAAAACGTTGATTTCCAGATTCTTTCCCTTTCTCCCCTCCCACCCCTCAGCTCACCCCTGTACCCTCTGTATAGACTCCTCCTACCTGCCCTAATCATGAGAAAATTCTTGTTACAAGGATCATGTAGGGATGTAAACAGCTTAACCTTATTAAGTCCCTTATAGTTTCCCTTTCTTGGCTATCTTTTAATGCTTCTCTTGAATCTTATATTTGAAAATCACATTTTCATTCAGAATGCTTGAAAGTCCTCTGTTTCTTTGAATGGCCGTTTTTTCCCCTGAAGGATTACACTCAATTTTGCTGGGTGGGCGATTCTTGGTTGGAATTCAAGCTCCTTTGCCCTCCGGAATATCACATTCTGCTTCTTTAGGGTGTTATTTTCCTCACTCTCTCTTTGTGTGTCTCCTTCCCCAAGCTGTTGAATTGTTTTCCATACTTTTCTTTCATCACTCTCATTTCTCTTCCCAGTTTTTCTTCTACCTCTCTTAATTTGATTTTCTAAGTTCTTTTTGAGAAGGGGGGAAAGCAAGGCAGTTGGGGTTTAGTGACTTGCTCAAGGTCACACAGCTAGTGGCTGGATTTGAACTTAGGTCCTCCTGACTCCAGGGCTGGTGCTCCATTCACTGCACCACCTTGTTGCCCCAAATTCACGTTTTTCTTAGGGGCTTTGGATGCAGGAACTTTGATTTTATTGTCTTCTTGTGAGTGTTTGTTTTGATCTTCCTTGTCACCATGTGGTCAGAGGGTTTTTATTGTTTGCTCATTTTCTCAGCCTATTTCTTGATTTTCAGCTCTGTGTTAAAATGAGCTTCTATGGAGGGCTTAGCATCCCAACCTTCAGGAGTTTTGTGCGAAGATCCTTGTGGGGACCTGTAAGTTTTCAGTTCTTCCAAGGTGATATGATCTAAGGAGAGGTGTTTATTTCTCCCCTGGCCTGTGCTCTGGTTTGTGAGCAACCAAAAGCACTTCTTTTTTGCCCTGAAACTGGGGAAGGTCCTCATTCCACTGTAGTCCATAAGCTCTGCTGTTCTATTGCTCCTCCTCACCTGGGACTGCCACCCAGGACTTTGACCCAGATCTGAGTATGGGCAAAGCAACAGTCCTGCCCTTAATACCAGAAAAGAGAGTCCTATAATTTCCTTCTGACTAGTTATTCAGCCCCTTTACTGGCTGTGGGCTGTGAGAACTCTGAATCGTTGGAACATGGGTCAGCAGGAGACTCTGTTTTACATAGGCAGGCCTTTCTTCCAGGTAGATGTCTGTCTCAGAGTATCATGGGATTTCAGAAACTCTTAGTCTGTGCCTGTCTTGTCCTGTCTCTTCTCTCCCTTTAGTGCCTTCCTTCAGAAATATTTCCTAGTTCATCTCACCTCTGATACTTTATTTGGTTGGAATCCTAGAACTTGTCCATTTCTTTGGAAATGAATTCAGATTGCATTGAATGAAAAATCTGAAGAGCTCAAAGGAAATAGAGAAGGACCTGTGAGAAGGAGGTCTGTCTGTCTGTGCCTGAAGGTCTGGTGTGTTCTGTTGATGTATGGAGGTCTGAGGAGATGTGCTTTGGGAAGTTGTCCCTGCCAGCATGTGTGTGAAGGCTAGGCCCGCTTACTAGGACAGGCTTTACCTCTGGAAAGAGGTCTTAACAAGAGTGGGCCTCTTGGGGGAAGAGCCTGTGTGGAACATTGGGATATGTTACCCGAGGAGCCGAGAGTGCTCTGGGAAGATTGTTTGATTGTTGGTCAGAGGGAAAAGAAAGCCTGGCTCAGCTTTGGGGATAGGTGTGCGATGTCATTATTTTTTGAATGTTTCCCAGACAGTAAAGGGAAAGGATGGGGGTTTAGTCTTTGGAATCCTGTCCCAAAATAGGAATCTAAAGGCTGGCTTGAGTTTTTGCCCATTGCTCCAGGTCAGGGTTGCTGGGCAGTTAGTTTTCTTCCTGATGCCCATTCTCAGCTTCTTGTCATGTTGGGTTGCCCTTCTCCCTAATAACATTGCTCAAGTCATTCCATAATCTTCCATTAAGCACCTACTGTGTGCTGTGCTCTTGGGCTTACCTTGGGGATCCTCTCTCTGAGAGCCTAGAGTTTCACTGGGTGGAAGCTGTGGACAGTCCAGGGAGAGAAAGATCTGAGGGAATCCGTGAGGCTCTGAGGGTGAAGCATTTCCCCTCCCACTGTTGTTTTCAGCTGGGTCTGGGATGTCTTCCTGAGCCTGAGCTTCAGATGCTGAAAGTCACAGGGTCATAGGCCAGCTGTTCAAATGCCTCTTTTATGCTGGAGGGAGAGACTGAGGCTCATCCAGCTGGATTGAAGTGCCCAGGGCTGTGCAGATGGAGGTGAGGCCGCTGTGCATTCTGGGCAGAGGCATGCGATCCATTTTGCCCAGCCCAGCTATGAGGAGAGGGGCGTGCCCCACTGTCAAGGCTGCTGCCGCCTGAGCAGTTTATCTTTGGCCCAGAGTCCATGGGACTGCGGCCAGAGCGTTTGCTTTTGTGGATTCGATCACACTTTGCTCTTCAGGAACAGAAGTCTCGCCCTCCTTTCTCTTCCCCCTCCTTTCCATTTTTAGCTGACTGCAGTTGCTCTGTAGGCTTTGGGGTTTCTTAGTTCTAAACACTGCTTATGTTTTATGGTCACAGAATTCGATGCTAGAGGGCGCCAGAAAGCCCTAGATCCCGATACAGGGCTTGATGATTCCCAGGTGATGCTAACCTGAAGCCCTCCACTTGTCCGGCGTGTGCTCTCCCTGCTGGCCACTCCAGCTCCCTCCTCTCACCCCCATTAGCCGCTTGCTGTTCTCATCTTCTCTGAGAAAACAGAGGGAAGCTTGGGTCCCAAGTGGGATTTCACAGTGCTGTCACTTGCCAAGACAGCTCAGAGCCAGAGGGATCCAGAAACAGAGCTCAAAGCCACCAGGCCACCATTGATACCCTTTTCTTAAGAGACATTCTTTGTATGGAACTTTGTCTTTTCTTTGCCCTTATCGTGATGGCATGGGCCTTTGCTTTCTCTAAATGGGCTAAGCTTTCGTTTCTCAGTTGTCTCCCTCCTTCACTCCTCTCCCTTTTTTCTATATTCCCTAGCATTTCTTTATTTTATAAATCCTAAATTCTGACAGTTATATCATAATCAAAGCAAGAAGCAAAGGCCCCAGTTTTCTCCTGGTAAGATGAGGGTGAATGGAGTGGTTTTGTAAGTCTCTCCATAAGTTCTCTGATCCCAAAGATCTCCTCTGCAGGAGAGCAGAGGGACCCAAAGGTGGCCATCACTACATGGTGCACAAACTTTCTCCCCACGTGATTTTGGGATTAGAGACTCAAGAACAGCCAGCACGTGGCTCGGTTTTATTTAACTATCAGGTTTTACGAAGTCTTCTCCTTTAACTGTTTAGCCCTGAGCCATTAGGCCATTTTTGCTTGTCCTTATTGAGGCCCCAGCAAATGTATTTCTCCCTCCATCGGTTTTCTTCCCTCTTTGTTATTTCTGACCAGCCTGTCTGGTGGATTTTAATCCCATATTCTAGTCATGTGAGTTAGGCTGGGATTGTTATGTCAAGTTGTAGCTTTTGGGTAATTGGTACTAGTATTTGGGGAGCTCTTATGTTCACTGGCATCTTCTTTGGGGAACTCTCAAAAGTTTTATATCCTTCAAAGCCAGAGAACCATGGAACACTTAAATCTGATGGACAAGAATGTCCAGCTGGGCTTCTCATTGGCTTTGGCCAAGACCATTTCACTACTGTGACGACCTTTATGTCCTGTGTTTTGCAGTGGTTAAATGCGGAGAAGATCATCCAGAGGCTCGTGGGAATCGTTCATCCGTCTCAAGAAGAAGATGTAAGTTCTCCTGCCCTCTGAGCCCGTGGAGCTTTGTCGTCCCGGCTTGGCGAGCGGCTGCATGCTGAGTGTGGAGTCTGGCACAGGGAGAACATGCAGAGGCCAGCGGCTTCTCAGCCACATCAGCGTGCTCACATAGGCCTTTCTAAGAGGCTTAGCTTAAGGATCATGGTTTCCATCATTGATGTGTGGACCTCTGTGGGATTGGGAGGTTTCTTGGACAAAAAGTGTATATGATCTGTTCCTAGACCTGTTTTTAAGACCTTTCCAATTGTGTAGGACCAGACAGGCAAGTGCTAGCACGAAATCTTTGAGGCTGCAGAGCTGTCGTTTTCCTACAGCTCCCGTGGCATGTGGAGTTTAGCCCGTTACTATTGTTGGGCAGTGATCTGACTTGAGATGCCCAGACTGATGGACAGCTCTGCCCTGGGGGCAGAAGAGCCTTAGGGGAACATGGGGGCTGGCACTGGGGTGCCAGGTTTGTTATCTGGAGTTGTTAGGATTTGGGTTTTGGGAGGAACTATAGAAACCATGAGTCTAAACTCTTTCTTGTTATGGAGAAGCAGCCCCATCATAAACATTTTACAAATTGTCCCTGAGCTTCTGTTTCTGATATTGGGGAAAACTCCTTAACCTTTCAGTCACCTCTATCCATTGTTGAATATCAGTAATTAGTAAACATTATTTTGCATTAAGTGGAAATTTGCCTTCCTGATACTTTGACTAATTAACCCCGGTGGTTCTGACTGGTGGGGCTGCTTAGAGGGCAGGTGCCCCTGTGGAGAAGAAGAGAAGCCTCTGGGTGGCCCAGCAGGAGCAGGGGGTGCTGCTCATGCTTCTTGTGGCATCCTAAAGCTGCAGGCCCATCCTATGCATTAGAGACTGGGTTCTGAGAATGCTTGCATGAGGGGCTCATGGGCATGGGAAGGAATGAGAAGAGTGAGGATCCGACCGGAGGCTGTCTGGGGATGGTCCTCTCCTAGCAGGTAGCCTAAAGGTCTCCTCGCCTTCTGGGCGCTTGGCAAGGAGAGACCCCTTGTGGTCTGAGTGCCAGTTAGGGTTTCCAGAAGAGCTGCCAAAGAGCAGCCTGCTGCTTTTGTTTGGGATGCTCAAGAGTGCCATCGGGTGCAGCTTAGACACTCTAGTGCTATCACAGTGGCCTTCCTCTGCATCTTAATTAAGCATGGCAGGTGCTTAGAGGATTTAGAACTTGAAGAAAATAAGAAAGTCTCTCTGCTTTAAAACAAAGTTTGATTTTCAACTACCAGGGTAGATGTACATGATGCCTTAAGGCTCAGGTGCTGCCTTTTGACTGAGCTCCAGTTTTACAGAACAGATCCTCTTACTAAGGGGATTTGTTCTGTGAGCTTTGGATTCAGTCAAAGGGTTGCCCTTGAGGACCTAGAGGGCCATGTGTGGCCTCAAGCCCATAGGTTCCCCACCCCTGGTTGTCCCTTCCACGTTGTACCTTTCGCTATCGTGGTTTTGATATACTGCAGGTTGGCATAAGAAAGTAAATTGGGCGGGGGGAGGGTGGTGGCTAGGTAGTACGGTGAATAGAGGACCAGAGTTCAAATCCAGCCTCAGATACTTTACACTTACTAGCTGTGTGACCTTGGGCAAGTCACTTAACCCCACTTGCCCTGCCTTCCCCCCTCCAAAAAGCAAAAGAAAGAAAGAGATTAAATGGGAATTTTAGAGTTTCATGGAAGCTACAGATGACACAGAAAAGGTTTAGAAACTCAGACATGCATATGATATTATGTAACATCAACCCAGATTTTACAGTGAGGTACTATAAACACCCCATAGCAAGAAAAGAAAACATTCAGACTCTGTCTCTGGTATGAAGCTGGGCCAAAAAGTTGTGTGTGGATTTTCCAGATGGCGGAGGCACTGGCCACACCCCCACCCCATGACCCCTCAGTTTGGAAGGGATGCTCTCTTATTTCATCCTCACAACAGTCCTGGGGAGACGAGGGGCCATTAGTTGCTTAAAGAAACCAGCCCTACAGGGTAATTGACTTGCCCAAGATCACTTGGCTGGTAAGGTCTGAGACTGGATTTGAATTTGGGTCTTACAGATTTCAAGTCCAGCACTCCTCTTGACTCTGCTACCTAAGTCAGTGCTTCTGGGATTGGATTCTTCTCCCCCAATAATATAGCACCAGCAGTAGATGTTAGACTTTCTGTGCATCCCACATAATGGTGGGTATTTGTAAAGAGGAGAATAGCATAACATGAGTGGATTAGAACTTTTGTTTTGTTCCATTGAATGTTAGCTAAGCAGTCACTGTGTTTGGGGGTTGGGGTTGGCGCATGTTACAAAGAAAGTAGAAGCTCCAATTCTGCCCTCAGTTGGCCATTACACTGGGAAGGTGCTCTGACATTCCAGGGTCACTTTGATCGTTGCCTGTGGGCCATGGAGAGTGATGAGGCCCACAAAGAGGGATCTCGACCCCAGCCTGAATGGCGGGGAATAACTTGGGGATCCTTTGCTGCATGTTTTTGAGCAGAACAAATTTATTGTTCCACAGACCAGTGAGTAAGTGCTAGGTCCTGGAAACTGTCCTTGGAGAGACCTGGCCTCCCCAGAGTAGGGTCCCTCATGTCTTCCAAGGCATGGCCCTGCAGCGTTGGTGCCAAACCCCCTGCCGTGCCACGGCCCCCTCCCACCTTCCTAGGACACAATTATGCTTTGATTCCAAAGAAGCTTAATATTCAAAGGTTGACCATTATTTTGGGCTGATTTTCCATTTATTTTATGTGCTAGACTATATTGATTTTGAGATCTACAAAAGTCTCTGTTCTGCTGGATTGTTGTTCTGCCTGTATCCAGTGACTCCTTGTGTAATGGCCTCCAGCCCTGCTGAGCTTTGTGCCTTGAGGCATCATTTAAACATGTGAAGTGGGGGCATCTGTTTTGCACAGAAGTTCTGGTCATGGCACAAGGAGTGCAGGAGAGGGAGGTGGGTGGGCTTTTATTCAAAGACTGTTTGGGTTTGAAGCCACTTTTACAACAGCCCTTCCCATCCTTCCCAGGGCCAGTGGGCAGTGTCCGCCACCAACAGTCACCTACCACGAGTCCAGCTGCCGGGCATTCTTTGGCCCTGGCCTCTCTCTTCCTGAGGTCTGCGACCAAGGTTCATTTGAACAGTGCATGTGCACACGTGCCCCAAGCCCTCCTGATGTCAGTTCCCCTTCTCTCGGGGGCTGGTGCTAAAAGCTGTGTTTTTTCTCTTCAGCGGCATTCCAACGCCTCGCAGTCGCTCTGTGAAATTATCCGTCTCAGCAGAGACCAGATGTTACAAGTCCAGAACAGCCCAGAGCCAGACCCTCTGCTCGCCACTCTAGAAAAGTATGTTCTCCATGTTGTGTGTAATGTGTCCTTCGCTGCTCCTGAGACAAGAGAGGGAATGGGGCCATGCTTTTGTCTGCTCTTTATTTTTCCATTTACTTCATTGAAGAGTTAAATTTGTGGGGCTAACAAAGGCTTTCTAAAGAAATGCATCATTTGAGCCTCCTGTATGATACCATACTCCACCTTGGTAAGTAAACTCTTCACCATCACATGAGCTGTCTCGGTCAGTGCACAGCAGCTGCACCTCTGGGGCCTGGGCTCCCCCATGGATGTGGGAGAGCTTTGGGACAGCAGCTTTGTAGAACAGACTTTAAGGAATTCTCTTCCTGTGGCTAAGGCCATTTTCTTTTATTAAATTTTTTAATTTAATTTTTAATTCTTTTGTTGAAATCTGACTCAGAAGTTCTGCTTTTATGGGCTGAGGGTTTTTAAGACTCTCTCCTCCCATGTACCTGGAAGCCAGCTGTGCTGTGGCCAGGCTGCCCCTGGGCTTCCTGCGACCTCAGGAACACAGCTGCTGGTTAGCATACTTGAATAGACCTCCTGGCAACCAATGGCTTGATGGGGGTTAGAATTGAGAGGTAGGGGCTCTCCCATCAGCTCACCTTGACTCCCCAGGGCTCTTGAGAGGAAGATGCAGCCCTCACATTGAGGACAACTCGAGGGAAAAAAAAAAACCTTTACAGACAAACTCCTGTTATTCTCTCTCCCTGTGAGAAGTGAAGGGTTCATCTGCAGTATGCATGAGGAAGGCAGCCTGGCCTGAGGAGAGCAGGTCTCTGGCCAGAGAGGCCTGCATCCTCCCTCCACCTTTGATTCCCTTGAGTGTCTCTGGACAGTTCTCTGAAAGTAGACTTTTCAGGGGCTGTGTTTGCTAGTGAGGAGGCCCAGGTCAGCCCACCCCCCTCCACACTGGAAAAGGAGGAAGGAGTGGAGGTCACCAGGAGGGGTCACTGACTCAGGAGGCAAAGTGAGGAAAGTTTTCTGAGTGCAGCTTGTTCTGTCACAAGATGTGGAGAGATTCTAGAGCTTCACTCTGATTACTCCTAGGGTGAAAATAATTTTAGGATTAATTGTTTGGGATTGAGTAGAATAAAGCTTTGCTGTAGCCCCTGCTTTTCTTTCGTTTTTGCACATCTGTTCTTTTCTCTCTGGTTCACCACCCCAGCACTTTGGCATTGCAGAGCTGGTCCTGAGGGGCTGCAGTCCATGGGCCTACTCAATAAAAACTGAGCAGTCACCACTGTGCCTCCATCAGAAGGCCTCCTTAAGCAGTTTAGGAATGTCCATTCCAGAAACCACAGAGAGGAGCTTGGACGAAGTATGGGCAGGTCCCTCAGGAAAGGGAGAGGCCCTACCCCTAGCATGGCTGAACAAGTGCTTGTCCTATTGGAGGAGATTGCAAGATCCCTCTGGGCCTTCTTTCTCACAGGGACAGAAAGAAAGACACACACGCTGGGGTTTTCTTGGCAATGATACTAGAGTGGTTTGCCATTTTCTTCTCCACCTCATTTTACAGATGAGGAAACCGAGGCAAGCAGGGTGAAGTGATTTGCCCAGGGTCACACAGCTAGGAAGTGTCTGTGGCTGAATATGAACTCAGGAAGATGAGTCTTTCTGACTTTAGTCCTGGCACTTCACCCAGTGTACCACATAGGTGCGTGTGTGTGTCCATCCATCATTCCATCCATCCATCCATCTCTCCGTCCCTGTTCTGATGAACTCAAAGCACCCTCAG
The DNA here is from genome assembly GCA_011680675.1 of Gymnobelideus leadbeateri. Lineage (NCBI taxonomy): Eukaryota > Metazoa > Chordata > Mammalia > Diprotodontia > Petauridae > Gymnobelideus > Gymnobelideus leadbeateri. Next base: position 1,000,365 of record WOXC01004100.1, read on the forward strand.
AATCACCAAATTGGAGCAGAGACAAGAGTCAGTATAACCAGGACACCCCCATGTCCAGAAGGCATCTCCCTGCCTCTGGCATTCTGCTGCTTACCTGGAGCCCAGACTTACACGATCCCCTTGCACCACAAAATGCTGCTGCTGCCTCCTGGAACCTGCTGTCCACTGAAGCCCCGAATTCCTCCCCAGTGAATTATTCTCTTGCCATACTCTCCCCTTTCATACTAGGGAAGTGTATTTTTCTTTAGCAAAATTTGAAACTTTATGTCCTTAAATATCACATGAGATCAAGGGGCCTGTTCGACTGGAGCCCTGCACCAATCAATGATTGCTCTCGATATAGACCTAAAACCAGTTTGGTCTCTGTGGGGAACAGTGCTATCCTCTGGCTCATATCTCTCCATCCTTGTCACAGGAACCATGTCAGAAATGGTTTTAGTCTCTTGCTAAAAATCTAGGAAAATTTGGCTATAGTACTCCCTTGATATAACAGTCTAGTAACCCTGTCAGAGTCCATGGATCTTCTCTCAGACATTAATGTAGGTAATTAGTGTTCAAAGTGTAGTCCAACATCTTTACTTGGATAACTGTTCAATTACTCAAAATTTTAATTGTTCAGTGTTGACCATGGGGTCCTTCTTAGTTAATAGATAACTAATGTTTTTGGAGAAGTAAGACAATCAAGGTGAAAGTCACTAGACTTAATCTGGGAGGCTTAAGCCTTCTGTCTTGGACGTGTGCTTAGGGTATCCTGCCTCTGAGCCAGACAGCCAAGCCATGTGGAGAAGCAGTAGTGTAGGCCTGGGGCTCTGGGTGCAGGGACCAGGTAGCCTTGGGCAGGGTCACTGGCCTGGCAGGATGGCCCAGGCTTGATGTCAAGACTGCCCATGGCAGAGGAGGAATTTATTTTTGTGTGGAAGATTGAAGTGGTTTGGAGTAGGGGGTCACTACTAAGATATAGAGTGGCTGCATTCAGTATATATCATGAGAAGCTTGGTCAGCTGACCCCTCAAAAGAGACAGAAGACAGCAGGTTTCTTTCTGTACTGGTGTCTCTATACTTGGAAGTTAGTGAAGTGCAGACAGGACCACCGATAAGGGGGTGTTAGGCAGGGTTGTTTTGTTTACTGCTCATTCATCGAAAGTGGGCTATGGTCGACCCTGGCCTGGAATAGGCTTCCTGGGGTCTCTGCTTAGGTGTCCAACAAGAGACAAGGCTAATAAGAAACCAGAGTCAGGATTCAGATCACTTCTTCAAGTGCTTTCCATATATTGTCTGCTTGCTGACTCAGCATTATAGGATCTCCCAGTGACCCTGTGAGCTAGAACTGTGGGTAGTGCCCCATTTTACAGGAGAGCAACCTTGGTCATGGCCAGAGGCAGGATTCAAACCTGTGTCTTGCAGCCACTCCCCTACATTGCGTCAGATGGAAGGAGTCATATTGGAATGCTAGAAAACATAGAGGGGGGAAAGTGCTGTACGTTGGGGCCTTTTGGATCCTGGTAAAATGAGGTATCTGTGAAAATAGTAGCCCTTCTTTATGATTTCTTATGACTAAAAAGTTGGTTTTTCCACCCAAGAACTAAACATGAGAATCCAAACTAAAAATGAGAAATCAAATACTTTGAACACTTAAAGATACATCCAACCTTTAGTTTATTCTTCAGATGTGCCACTGAAAAGGTATGAGACATGGAGTAGCCTAAAGAAATTATATTAATGAAAGAAACCTGCCCCCAGCCTGTCTCATCCTCACCTACAGGATGCAGGAGGCTCCCTTTCACTCATCACGTGCCACTGAGGGCTTGGAAACCCCTGAGCACTGAAGCAGGGCAGGGTAGTGCTTTGTCCTCCTGGGCAGAGGGGCTGCTTCTTTCCTGGGACCTTCTGCCTCTGGCCCTTCCTCAAGCTTGTTTTCGCTCCAGGTGAATCTGCTGGGAGGTAGTACTTCGCCGCCGCCGCCTCTGCTGCTGTCTGCACCAACCCTGTGTCTCCTGCATGCATGCTCTCAGCTTTCTTTTCAGGCAGCACCACACTTAACATGCTTCCCTGCTCTTTCTGTTTCTAGGCAAGAGATTATCGAACAGCTTCTATCCAATATTTTTCACAAGGAGAAAAACGAATCAGCGATCGTCAGTGCAATCCAGATACTGCTGACTTTGCTGGAGACCAGAAGGCCAACGTAAGACTCTTATTTTGCCTTTCTGAAGGTTCAGAGCCGAAAGAGAAAAACCAGTCAGTAAGCCAAAGCAGCACAGGGTACTGTGGGAGCTGCTCAGGGCTCCCTGACCCTGGTCCCCCACTTCTGTGGAAGGTAGTTTGGGGCTGGATCCTTCCCAGCATCTCCCGTTGGCTGTTTGGATGCTGCTCCTTTGGGGCCCCCAGGTTCAGTGACTTAGAGTTTTTTCTTCTTAAGAACCTCTTACTTTGGGGTTACTTTGGAGTGAACTCTGGCAGGCCTTAGGAGACTCTCCTGCTCTTTGGAAGAACCACGGCAGGCTTGAAGTGGTGACGGTGAGGGCGCTCTTCCTCTGCTGCTCCTGCCACCCTCTTGTGGTGAGGCTCCACCACGATTGGTTCTTACCACGGGTTTTAATCATTCTGATTCTTTGCCACTGCAGAAAGACTGCGACAGGTATTGTGGTGTATATGACCTTTGTGGCACTGACCTCCTTGGGGTTCATGCTTCATAATGGAGTGTCTGGACATTTTAGACACTTTCTTGCACGTTTCCAGATTGTTTTTCACAGTAGGTGGGCCAGCTTGGTGTGCCTGTCTTTCCACAGTCCCTCCAACACTGACTGTTCTTATCTTTTGTCATTTTTGCCAGTTTGTAGTATGTGTGAGGTAAAACCATATGATTGTTTTAATTGCATTTTTCTTATTGATGATTAGAGCATTCTTCTTTTAATTTAAAATTTTAATTTTTTTTTTTTTTGGCTTTTTGGAGGGGAATTGGGATTAAGTGACTTGTCCAAAGTTACACAGCTAGTAAGTATGTCAAGTGTCTAAGGTCAGATTTGAACTCAAGGTCCTCCTGACTCCAGGGCCAGTGCTATATTCATTGCACTACCTAGCTGCCCCAAGAGCATTCTTTTTTACATGATTATTAAAAGTTTCCATTAATAATTTTTTATGGTTCTTAATAGTAGTTAGTGAGAATCTTTTCACCTCTCATCCATTGCAAAATGGATTTTGTTCTTAGATATTTCTGTTTATTTCTCTGTGTTTTGAATCCTAATTACATTGATTTTGTTTACATAAAAACTTTTCAGTTTCAGGGACTCAAAATCATCTATTATATCTTTCGCTTCTCTCCTTTATTTGGTTGCAAATCGTTTTTCTCGAAGGACTTTCTAGTACACAGTTTGGGAAGTGATTGGGCCCAGGTGTATTATATCGGTGATAAAAACAACAGAAATGTTCGTGTTCCTTCTTTAAGGAGTTCTATACTGATAGCTGTGATTTAGATAGCTATTTTGAGGTAGGTGTTATTTCTATTCCTCTTTTAAAGATGAGGAAACTGAGTCTGAGAACAGTGTAATGATTTATCATGAGTCAGCCAGCTGCTAAATGTTTGAGGCAGGATTTCTGATTCCAAGTCCAGCCAAGCTGCCGCTTTCTCTTAAGTAGACCCACCTGTGGAACCTTGGTTTCTCAGGAAGAGTTACAGATCATTCAGGGTTTGTTACCATACTTTACTAGAACAAAGAATGTGTGTAAGGGTAGGGTAGTGATTTGGAAGGACATGAGGATAGGGAGTAAGTGTTCTGGCTCACAGGGACTCCAGGGACCATCTGGATTATGTCTCTAGCTTCGTTTTTATTGAAATCAAGTGCTTTTATTAAAGCAGGTGCAGGAGGACCATTGTTGTTGTCTCAGTGTTGCCCAGAACCAGAGACCTAGAGTGGGGTCCTTTTTTCTGGGGCAGGAAAGTTAAGCCCCGTGGAGATCACAAACAACTTGACCGGGGTCTCAGACAGGAAGCATCTGAGCCAGGGTGTGACATACATCCTTGAGGCTGGGGAGTCACTTGTCTGTGGGTGACTAGGGAAGGCCTCTCGGGGCAGCAGAAGAAACGGGTAGATTTAGCATGAACAAGGGCAGGCTCAGAGACCTGATACCAGCTCGGAAGTGTTTGAAGGAGCAGTCACTAAGAGTAATGGGCAGAGAGATGGGCACGTTTTGGCTTGATGTTTGCACGCCTGGCTACCACCTATGCACATGCCAGACTTTCCTCTTAGGGAGGCTTCTCTTACTGTTCCTACCTGCCTGGAGGGAGAGGCCAGAGTGGCCATGGGCCATCTGGTTAAACCTTGGTTATTGTTTTAGATAGAGAGTTATAGAGTTGTAATAGCGTTCTGCTTTGGTCAGGAGATATCTTCTGTCCACTGCTACATTACTGGGACCACAGTCTCTCCCACGGCTCCTTTTATCTCTAGGGGGAAAAAGAAATGACATTGCCTTTTAAAACTCTCTCTGACCTGCCCCACTCCTACCTTTTTGGTCTTATAGTTACAGTCTGGTCCGTGCTCAGAGGGCCCCCAAGCATCACCTCTGCCAGGAGGCATTTCTGGGTCTCCCTGCTTGGTAGTATCATCCCTCCTAAGGCTGCTTTCTATCTTGTATGTTCTGATTGGTTTGTGTTGGCATCCATTTAAAATGCCAGCTTCTTGAAGGGATGGTTTGGTCTTTCTTTATATCCTCAGCTCTTAGCAGAGTGCCTGAGACCCTGGGGGCCCTTAATAAATGTATGTTTATTGATTAAAGACCTCAGGAATGCAATAATGTACCAAAGCTGCTTTGTAAACCTGTTTGTGAGCCTAAAAGTACCATCTATGTAGGAGGATTATTTGTGTTTAGTGGCATTATAAAATGCAGTTTGGTGGTGGAGCTGCAGGTTCAGCCTTGGAGTTGAGAATTCTTTGCTCTGAGTTCTGCTTCAGAAAAACCACACCATGGTGGAGCTTGTGGTTTGGTGCCCAGGTTCCCCTGATGAGCCTTTGATGCATATCTGAGGTACTGTCCCTAACTAATGCAGAGGAGGGTTTGATGACCTTGCTCAATACCTTTAGCACTCATTTGGAATAATTTACATTGGGGTGAGGAACCTGTGACCTCAGGGCCACATATAGCCCTCTTAAGTCCTCAAGTACGGCCTTTTGACTGAATCCAAACTTCACTGAACAAATCCCTTTAATGAAAGGATTTGTTCTGTAGAACTTGGATGGTGTCAAAAGGCCATACCCAAGGACCTAGAAGGCCACGTGTGGCTTCGAGGCCATAGGGTCTCCACTCTTGGAGAAATATGAAAAACTTCTCTATCTTGTCAGTTTGTGAGATTTCTGAAGTGTTGGTAAACCTTATTAACTAAGAAGTAGTCTGATGTAGTTGGGTTTTTCCCACAGCCTATAGCAGTGATGCTTGGCACCCATCTGCATGTGAGGAGCTGAGAATCCCCAGAGAGAAAATAACCCTTCCTACCCCTGCAGTGTTTTCTCCCTTTGAGTTTAATGAGTTAGCAGTCTGCCCTGATAGAATGAGCTGGACCAGAAGGCCCTCCCCTACAAGGAGCCCTCCTTCAGCCTCCTAATAATGGTTCTTGCTCTTTTTCCTCCACAAGATGACCACAACCGCCATTGTCTTAACACCTCCAGCTCCATTATGTGCATCTAGCACATAATGAGTTTTTTGTAGAATATTTTAGAATTTAAACTCTTTGGGAATAGGGTTTGTTTCATTTCCATTTGTAGCTCCAATACCTAAGACCTGGCACTTGGTAGGTGTAAATGCTTGTTGATTGATTGGCTTCATTTGGCAGAGAATAGAAAGAACTCTTAATTCCCTCCCTGTTGGGAGTGCCTTGAATGTCTGCTGGGCAGTGTCTACTATACTAATCTGCTCTCCCTTCCTTCTAAAATGATTGTGTAATATGTCAGTCTTATATATAGAAGTATCTTGGTCAGATTTTAATTTCTTCTTTCAAAGAACTGAATGATTTGCTTTGACATATTAATAGATAAATTAATTTGCTTTATTTCAAGATTTGAAGGCCATATAGAAATCTGCCCACCAGGCATGAGTCACTCAGCATATTCAGTCAACAAAAGTGTTTTAGAAGCCATAAGAGGAAGACTCTCTGCTTTCCATGAACTCTTGCTTGAGCCACCCAAGGTAAGTTCATGAATTTAAGAGAGATTGATCTGTTTATTAGAGTTCTGATCTCAGAACCTATTGGTAAATCTTGTTTTTGTAAACTCCTTTACTTTCCTGCAATTAGCTCTTGAGTAAACATGCTAAAAATAATCTAACTCTGAATCATGAGGGACAGCCTGACAGCTGCTGTTCTGATTACTCCTAATTTCTTATTGGCTGTTTGATGTACACTGTGTTATCTAAATTGGTGGAATTAAAAAGTCTTATAGTGAAATTAACAGAATTTCTCACTTTTGAAAGTTTGGGGTTTTTTTCCCTCCTCAAGAGCCAGTTTTTGGATTATATATGTGATAATACCTCAAAAGTAATTCTTAACATATTTTGATGCATTCAGAAATTAACAGTTTTTGAAGAGGTGTGCACTTTAATAAGGATGGTGATGGCCATATTGCCTCAAAGCTTTCTTATTGAGGGAGTAAGAAATTGTCAGGGGCTGTAGGAGAATTGAAGAGTTTTCATCTTTCATTTAATTAATCCCTTTCTTGGTGAATGAACAGTGAGGGTAAGCTCCAAGCTGTAGCACTAAGTGACATGCCTCCTTAAAGTGGTCCAGGTCACTGTGTGAGCCCCAGGGGATGTTGGGAGCAGGGGGAGAGGAGGCATCGGCTCCTTCTGAAGGGTTGGTAGGGAGGCCCTCAGCCTCCCAACCTGAATCCTTATGTTAGGGGTTCTCTCTCAAGCACATAGCTGCCTCCTTGGGACAGGGCAGAAAGTTACTTTAGTCTAAGCTAGTCTTGTGGTATGTTCTTTAGCATGGAGGTCTCCAGTGGTCACTATTGGGAATTGATTATTGTTAGCTAATAAGTAGATAAAGTACCGATTTTTTTTTTCTTTTTGGAGGGCAATTGGGGTTAAGTAACTTGGCCAAGGTTACACGGCTAGGTTTTTTTTTGTTTGTGTGTGTTAAGTGGCTGAGGCTGGAACCGAACTCAGGTCCTTCTGGCTCCGGGGCCGGCACTCTACTCACTGCGCCACCTAGCCGCCCCTAGATTTTTTTTTTTTACTTAGTGGTATCAACATTTTGGAAATGCTTCTATTCAGAATAATTCTTTGAAGCATTCCAAAGTTCCGTGTTTTTTGAATGAATGTTGCTTCCAAGGTTTTCTGACTTCCAGTGGCATAGAAATCAGTGGGGGTAGTTTCCATCTGGCATTCTGCCTGGTGCCGTGCTAACTCAGCTGTCTTTTCTCTGCAAGTTAATTGTTTTATACTCGGTTTTTGTGAGATGCTGAATGTAGCTTGTGCCCGTACTGAGTGCAGCCTCCAGGTGGCTTTAGATCAGGGATCAGCCTCGGAGATAGCCAGGGCACAGTGGGAGAGGTGGTCAGCTTTTCCTGCCTGTTTTCTGTGGAACGGATAGAGAAGTCCTTCTGGGCTCTGGGCTCCAGGAAGGCCAGCTGCCATTGGCTGCCCTCCTAAGAGGGAACAAAGTCCTTTGGCAGGTGGGAGGCTTTATTGGCGCTTCTTAGAATGTGTCTGTGAACCACAAGCTCTTTCTCTGTTCTGTGGACTAGACCGTTTAGCCCAGTCCAGAGCAGCCCATAGTTACCTTCTCAGAAGCAAGATTTTTACTTGTCTAAATAAAGTACATAGGGTTGCGTTGAAGTAAAGAGCCCAGCTTTTTCCCCCAGGTTCATCCTCTGAAATCTTTCCCTGGTCTCTAGGGTGAGAAGGTCACCTGCTAGGGGCTTCCAAGGCTTTCGATCTCTCAAGCCTCCAGATTTTGGTTTAAGCTGGAGTGTGATGAGTGTAAAATGGGGAGTGTATACATATGAAGTGGGGAGAAATTTACTGTTGCGGAGGCAGGGATGGGGCTCCCTGACAGTGGGGGAGGCAGGGGCGTGTGAATGGGTCGCTTTTTTTGCTCAGGTTACCTGTCAGATTTCTAGATTTCTTTTTGCAACTTTGAGACTTGACTTATGGGAGCTGTGCCTTTCTCTTCTTCAACATGAAGGGTTGGGCTAGGTGGCCTTTGGAGCCCCTTTCAGCCTCAGAGCCTTGGAATGAGAGAACAGCCTTGTATTTGTAGTAGTTTAGTGGCTCCGTGGCCAGGCATGTTACTGTACGGGTGGCCACGTAAATGAGCTTATTAGGAAGCCGCCTAGCTGCAGTTCCTGGCCTGAAGATGAATTCTTCTGCCCTGAAAAATTAGAGCCAGTTTATTCACAAATTAATATATTCAGTTGAGATCAGTGGTGTTTTTCTCTCTTTAGAAAAGTGTTATGAAGACAACCTGGGGTGTGTTGGACCCTCCTGTTGGGAACACACGATTAAATGTGATCCGGCTGATCTCAAGCCTCCTGCAGACCAACACCAACAGTGTCAACGTGGACCTCGTGGAGCTCAACAGCATCGGCGTGATACTGGTAAGGGCTTGCCTTCTCTCTGGGCCCACTGGGGGGGCACTTCTGAAGAATGCATCCCAGAAGCTTTGTTCGGCACAGCTTTCTCCCCCTCCTATCCTCAGCAAACTCCCAGACGGTCTGTCTGCCCGCGTCCACACAGGCTGGCTAGCTCAGGAGTGCTGACTTTGTGTTCTGTTCAGAGCCCTCCTGCGAGGCCGGGGAGGGTGTGCACTGAGCAGAGCCTTCCCCGGTCACTAAGGGCAGTGTTTCCAACTTGCACTTTATGGCCTCCCTCCTCTACTCTCTCCCTCGTCCCTTTCTGCTTCCACACAGTCGAAGAATCGGCTCTGAATCTCAGATCTGTCCGGGTGTTGAAAGCCCCCCACCTCATGCTCCTCTGCTTCACACACTCAGTGCTCCAGCCAGAGGGAGCTTCCGGATCCCCGTGTTCCCTGTGCCTGGGATGCGTCCTCCGTGTCTTATCCCTAATTCCCATCTCCAGCGTAAGGCCGTTCCTCTTTCCCTCCCCTACTAGTAGTGAGTAGTCCTCCCCCCAGTGCCTTGGATTCAGTTGTGTGTGTACTTGTATGTATAGATGTCAGCTCCCTCAATAGATTGTAAGCTCCTTGAGGGCAAGAGCTGCCTCCTCTTTGCCTTCAGCTGGTGGTTAATTATGCTTAGGCCTGGGAAATTCACGTGGTAATTGTCCATTATTTGTTTTTGTTACTTGACTTGGAAGAGCTCGAGAAATGTTGTGGCTTCTTTTGGATGATCTAATATTGATAACAGGTATATTGGAAAAGAAAGACTTTGTATGATCTCATTTTAAAAAGCATATTGGCAAGAACAAAAACGGAGGATTCCCCAGAGTAGGATTGTGTCGTAGATTCTGTCTTACTCGTGAAAGGGTAAGAAAAGTGACTTTTTCTCCATCTCCCTCCATTGGGGGGAGTCAGTAAGAGTCATTCTTACCTTTATCTCTGATTTGGTTTCTTCTCTCATTCTAATTAGTATTGTCTAGAAAGTGAACAGTAGCCATACCCCACAGAATTCTGGCTGCTCAGCACACAGAAGAAAAATACGGTTTTGCAACGTCATTAAATTCAGGCTGATGGCGGTCATTTTGGTAGGGTTGTTTTCAGTCCCTAATTGGAATGTCAGAATTTGACTGAGGCTTTATTATTTTTTTTGGTCAGTCCCTTGCCCCCAAGAGCATGGCTCTCAGGCTGTCTGTGAGTAGGCAAGGTGTCCCCCATGTTCCTTTGTCACATGCCTTTGGCTGATGCTGCAAGATTTGCAGACCAGGAGCTCCGTGGGGAATGATCACCCTGCTCAGGAAGACTGGCCGCTGCAGTGGTGCGCTGTGTGTTGTGTGCATGTGTGCCCGTGTGCACCTCTCATTGAAAGCCCCTTCTGTCGGGAGCTCACCATCGCCAGGTGCTTCATGCTCTTCCTCTGAGATTCTGTGAAAATCCTCATGGAGCCATAGAGTGCACAGACCTTTTCTATTGTCCAGGCTGATTGTTCATTTGAGCGTGATTTATGCTGAGACCCTCCATTCTCACTTTGTAGATATACCATGGCTGCTGATTGAATTTCCTTTAGTGAAATTGTTTTAAATTCATTATTTGTATGGTGAACTAAGAATTTTAAAATAAAGCCCTCCCTTTTTTTGGCAGGATATGTTCTTCAAATATACATGGAATAATTTTTTACATACTCAAGTAGAAATCTGTATTGCCTTGATTCTTGCAAGTCCTTTTGAAAGCCCAGAAAACAGCACCGTTACTGATCAGGATTCCACTGGTGACAATCTTTTACTGAGACACGTAAGACCTCTCTCTTCCTGGTGTCTTTTTTGGGGGATTTGATGACAGAACAAACATTGGAGAGCACTGTGGGCAGTTTCAGGACTTAGCGCCTCCCTTTATTTGGGCAGATTCCTTCACCTCCCTGAGACTCAGCTAACACATTTGTGCAGGGACAGCCTCTGAGGGTCCCTCCCAGTGCTAGCTCTGGGGGAGGGAGAGGGACGACTGAGATCCCACACTGGGCGGTCCGTCTCCCCCCCCCCCCCCAATCTGCCTCACCTGCATTAAGTCTGCTTCTCTCTAGCCCTCATTGACTTTGTTTTCTTAGCCTTCCTGCCCTGAAAAAAGTGAGGGTTGGGCTGTCATTTCTAATTTATTACCAGAGCCTGCTTCCCTCGAGTGTTTTGCTCAGTCTCCTCCTTGGCTTGATTTTCCTAACTGATCTCAACCCTGAATCAGAAGCAAGTCTTTTCTCTTTGAATTTAAAGATCAGTTTAACTTGCTGAAATGAGAAGCCCTGTGTTTGACCACGTGCCTCTTGTGGCCTGGGGCCTTGTGATTGCTTGTGGTCACGTCACTTTTGCTTAAAGGGCATGTTCTCTCCTCTGCTGGATGTTTAAATTCTATGTAGTATTCTGTGACTAAAATGACTTCGTTTACAGGCAGTGTCGTGTGATGGAAAAACATTTCAATGTTAACTAGAACTTTTTTCTTTCTTTCTTTAAAAACAACAACAACAACAACAACAACAACAACAAAAACCACAAACAAAAAACAGCTGTTTCTTAAGTGCCAATTAGTGGAACGAATACTTGAAGCCTGGGAAATGAATGAGAAGAAACAGTGAGTAATCAGTTTTCTCTCTTGGAAGTATATTTGGATTTGTGAGTTGAATTAAGCAGTAGGTCCTAAGTTCCAGAAAGTTCTCAGCATCTGAAGGGTGTAGATGGCCCCCACAGACTTGTGGATACAAATGCAAGGCATTGAGGGTAGACAGAGGAACTCGGGTCTCTGCCGCCTGGGAATATTGGGTGGGAGAGGGAGGGGAATTCACCCTCTGCTTCCACGTGGAAAGCCAGCTGCTCCAGCGAACCTGGGTTCATGTAGAGTGACTTTTAGATGTGAAGTTGACTAGAAGTTAGGCATGCCAGGACAGTGACTCTTTTGCCCCCAACAGTCCCTGGGATTAGGGGGAAAGGCTTTGGGGACCTTCTGACCATTGTTTCATCCTTGATGCTTGAATTGGCTTTACTAGAGAACAAGAAAATCTTATACAAATTCCCTGGGAGCACAGTTAGAAGGTAGAAGTGTGCTCTGAAGCTGCCTTTAGCTGGCCTTGTACCTGTTCAGAGTTTTTTCTTTGATCTGGTTAAACTTTAGTCAGTAGCTTAACCCAGAGGAAAGTATGTTACTGAGCATGGAGAAACCCTAACTGAAGAGGTTTAACTTCTAACACATAGAAGATTGATTGACTCAGGTGGATGAAGGGGCCTTCCCACTCCACTGCGCATCAGCCTGTGCCCCCTGTCCATGGGATTTCCTTTCATCTTGTCCTGCGTCACCTTCTTCAGCAGCTTCCTAATCTTGTAAACAGTTTAGAAACAACAGATTTTTGCCTACAGACCCATTAACCAAGGGCGATCCATCTGAAAACTTTGTCATTTACTCATTTAGCCCCATTTCCCTGCTTGGTTTCAATAGACATGGGCCTCATTGTCCTCTTTCTTTCAGGGCCGAAGGAGGCAGACGCCATGGTTACATGGGCCACCTAACAAGAATTGCCAACTGCATTGTGCACAGCACAGACAAGGGGCCAAACAGTACATTTGTTCAGCAGCTGATTAAAGGTGAGCTGAGCTCTGTTGCAGAAAGGGTCTTCATAGAGCTTCGTCTAGTTGGTTTTATGTCCATTCTGTCAAATTATTTGACTGTTTTGGGTTATTCTGAGATGCTAGGAAAAGCTCTGTAGTGCTTTACTTCACAGCTGCCATTTTTATTTTAAAAAGCAGTTTCTAGGGGTGGCTGGGTGGCACAGTGAATAGAATACTGGCCCTGGAGTCAGGAGCACCTGAGTTCAGATACGACCTCAGATACTTGACACTTGCTAGCTGTGTGACCTTGGGCAAGTCACTTAACCCCAAATTGCCCTGCCTTCTCCCTCCAGAAAGACCCCCCCCCCCCAAAAAAAAAAAAAAAACAAACAACCCACAGTTTCTGATTTTGGCTACTTTGGTGAATGTGTCCCAGGGAATCTGCCATGGGATTTCTCCACAAATGATGGCCATATAAGATGACCATGGATGTGATTTCAGGTAGCTTGAACTAGGGCAGGGGGCTTTAGACCATTACAAAAGCTAGTGGCATCTTGAGAACTGTTTTGCTCTTCTCAGGTTCCTTTGTGATCCCATGTACACATTACTCTGAGGCAGGCTTTGGTCTCACCAGGCTTTCCAGGGGCTACATGACCCACATGGGTTGAAGAACTTTGTTTCAGCTCTAGGGTCACTGCCATATGAACGTCCAGGCTTCCCTTGGCCTCCCTGCCTGGGAGTTGGCCTGGTGGGCTCTGGCCTCGTAGTTAGCGTCCAGGCCTCTGTCAGGGTCCTCCTGCTTCCTCTCTCCTCCTGTAAGTGGGGGTGACCTGCTTTACAGCTTTGCGTTTCCTCCAAATCACCCTAATGGCCATGGCCAGGGCTGGATTTGTTCCAGATGGAAAATCTGCCAGTCTTGTGGAGAGGCCAGGGCCGTACTCACCAAGCAGCTGGGCAGCTGAGTGCCTCAGTGGAAGGTCTACCTTGCAGCCTGGCCTCTCCAAGGACTAGCCCCATGCTGTGGGCCCACAAGGGAGAGCCAGGAGCAGATTTCGTGCAGGGGGTGGGAATGGGGGTCGTGGCGAATGACATCCAGTCTTGCTGACGTTCAGGAGGGCCGTCCAGGAGTGTAGTGGGCAAAGGTGGTAGGCTCGCCCACTGTTGAAGCCCTGGAGTCAGAGGCTGACTAGAGTGGAGGAGGCTTTGGTTGAGGGCCTGCAGAGAGGCTTCCTGCTTTCAGATTCAGGGAGGTGTCCTCTTGTTCCTCCCCACAACCCTGGGAGGGAGGTGCTGTCAGAGTGCCTGTTTTACAGATGAAAGCAGGGCAGGCAGAGGTTTGCTGAATTGCGGGGGCCCTGCAGCTGCTCTGTGTCTGAGATGCAGTTTGATCTCTGTCTTCTTGATTCTGGGTACTGTGGTACTATCTCTTCTCCCTCCCCCTGCAGTGGCCTCATACCCACCAGAGTTCCTTCTGTGAGAGCCTTGGGATTGTGGGTGAAGCGGGGAGAGCAGAGGCCAGGGCAGGAACTCCATGGGAGCCCCTGTCCTCCTCCCTCCGGTCTCAGGGTCCCGAAGGCTGTGTGTGTGTGCTCGCAGTAGGGCTGCCCCCTGACCTGGCTCATTCCTTCTCTCCATTTCCCAGAGCTTCCAGACGACGTCAGAGAACGGTGGGAGACCTTCTGCACCAGTTCTTTGGGGGAGACAAACAAGCGGAACACGGTAGACCTGGTACGTTGGGTGAGGCGCCATTAGTTCAGATCTGAGGAGCGCCTGCTCTGTGCCTTGCACTGGGCCGAGCGCTTTACAAATATCATCTCAGTTGATCCTCACAACAACCCTACAAAGTAGGTGCCAATCTTATCCCCATTTTACAGTTGAGGAAACTGAGGCAAACAGTAGTAAAGTGACTTGCCCAGGGTCCCACACCTAGTCAGTGTCTGAGGCCAGGTTTGACCTCGGGTCTTTCTCACTCCAGGCCCCATGCTTTGTGGCACCTGTAGGGGCCTAGTGCCGTTTTTTTAACCAAAGATGGATTGGTTCAAAGGGGAAGGAAGAATGCTCTTCTCTGTCTCAAGTAGCCATCCTTTTTGCTTTTAAGATAATCACAGTCCTCTAGCTGATTGGGGCAGTGCATCCCTTCTGTTCTTGCCCTCTGAGGTTTGTCATCTTGTCAGCTCTTTGACTTGGGGTTTCCCTCCGTGAGACATCCTTGTGGTGGCACCTTGGTGTTTGGCTTGGCTTGGTTTGGTTATTGCCATCTTCTTGGCCCCAAACCAGAGCAGACAGGCAGGTGGGCCAGACCTGGGCTTTCCAGAGCCCTTTTGTGCTTGAGCCAGCCCCAGTGGCTTCTCTTGGGGAGAGCTGTGACATCCCAGAGTTCCCTTGTTTCCCACATAAGAAAGCCTGAGTTGGAAGTGTCCCGATTTCAGGTTACTGAAATAATGCGGCTCTGTTAGCTTTGGTCATAAAGGGTGCCTGATTTTTAAAAATGCGATCCTTTATGTTGGTCTGTGGTAGGCTTTTCTACTCCATCACTGGATTCACTTCATGTGATTTATGTGATTTGATGAAAGCAGTTTTGCTGGAGCACACCCCAGCTTACAATGGGCAAGACACTTAGCCCGGACGCCCAGAGAAGGGGATGTGACCACCGTCTGCCCCTGTGAATTCAGTCCGCTGTGACGGGAAACCCGAATGAGAAGTGTCCAAGCTCTCTTTGTCTCTCCCTCTTCAGTCAAGGTCTCCACTGTTCCTCAGCCTCCCCAACCCCAGGCACAGTGTGGAGCCTCCAGGGAAGCGGGAGATCTCTCTGGGCCCTCCCCAAAGGCTGCCCCAGCACTTGCTCTCGGGGTTAGAAGCAAGAGCGAGGACGTGGGGGAGTGGGTAGCACCCTGGTAGCCAGAGAGCCTGTCCAAGAGCCAACGTAGCAGCTCCTCTCCCCAGGAATTCCCGCAAAGCATTCCTGTCTTGCGGTCAAGGATTCGAATCCTCCCTTCTCACGGTAACCCACACTTACGGAGGACACAGGACCCCCCTTCCTTGTGTTCTGCTGGAGAAGGCAGGGAAGGTGGCTCTTGGGCAGCAGGGGAAGCCTCCTCTCCAGGGGCTTCGAGGCTTCCAAAAGGGTTTGGGCCACTGCCCCTGGGCTGCAGAAAAGGGAGCTAAGTGTCTGTTCTGTGGAAATGGAGTGAGAATCGGGAATTTTTCCAGAGGAGTGGAGGGGTTTCTCTTGGTTTTGTGTTCATCTTTGCATGTGATGGCTGCTTGTGCAGCCCTAGTAGAATATTGTTTCCAAAAAGGGTTTTCTTTACTACAAGAAAATCCTGTAGCATAATTTTGCCCATGCTCTGACCTTGTACACACACAGTGAGCTTTCAGTCAGTGGTCAGTGACCCAGCTAGCCTCCTTCCCCACAGGGGACAGAGGGATGCTCTTTCCCAGCTGGGAGGGGCTGACCTGACATGGTCTGGGCACATAGTAGCAGCTCAGTAAAGACTTGGTTGATTGAATGAAACTGTAAGTTTAAATGAATGGAGCTTTCATCTACAGATATCCCCAGTCGAAGGAGCAAAGCTCCATCCACTTTTGTTCCGTGATCTTCTTGGCTTGTTGGCTGTCCCCCCGACCTGGGCTTCTCTTCCATCTTGTGGAGCCATGGGTTCCATACTCTGAAGAGGAGCTTGTATCCACTCAGTCCTGCCTTGTTTTTGGGTGGGGGAAGGGCACCATCATCTATTTTGTGACAGTATAAATTAATTTTGACATCTGAAACTTAAAGGATTTCAAGTAAAACTTGAATTAATGTACTTCTCAAGAAATGTGCAACAGCCACACAGACTAGTGATAGTCTGTATAAATAGTGATACAGACTAAAGCAGGGAAGTTTAGAAATGACAGTACTCTGGCTGTCCAGCAGAGTTTGACGGCTTTTAAATAACCAGTGACTGTAGAATGACTTAGAGAAGGTGAGGCCCCGTGGCCCAGCCCTTAAGGCCCCTGCAGGCATGCCTCGCCCTGGGACCACCCCCAGGCCCTTGTCACCAGCAAAGCTTTTGTTTATTGTCTTGAGATGCTGAAGCTCCTGGCCTTTGCACATCCACTTGGCTTGGTGAGGTGGTGAGCTGCTCAGTGCCCTTGTCATCGCTTCTGGATGGAGCAGATGGGTATTGAAAGGGGAGTTGTTTGGACCTGTTAGCTTAGCCTCATGAAAGCCGATAAGATGGAGGCGGGGCTCCCACAGCGAGCTTGAGGCCCCAGCTTTGAGATTCCTGTTGATGACCTGCTTAGGATTCTTGCTGAGGTAGTGCCAGGTTCTTATGTGGAGAGTTAAGCTGAAGAGTGAATTAAAAGAGAGAGGAAGGGTCCTGGCTTCATGTGAGAGAGCAGTTCAGGCCTTAGTTAATAAGGCCTGGGGAGGCTCCTCCTGGGGTGCAGGCAGGGGCTTGCACAGGGGCCTGGCGGCAGCTGAGTGGCCAGCCCTGCCTGGTGCCTGTCTCCGCGCTGGGCTCCTCAAGATCTCTTTCTGCAAATTGATTCTTCCTAAGGTCAGGGTGAGTTTCATTGTCCTTGTTTTACAACAGGCACACAATGCAATGCAGTTGTCGTGCATTTTATTTTAATCAACATTATGATGATTCGTCCCACTCTTGAGGTCTGTTAGGCTCGAGGCTTGGTGTGACAGGGGATGTGATCCTGGTGCTGTGTGACAGAAAAGACATGGTGCCTGAGAGAGAGGGGATCTAGGCCCAGGGCAGACTGGGCCAGGCACAGGTGAAGCAAGCAGCTTCCTGTGAGGCTGGCATGCAAGCTGGCTGCAGAGGGCCTGACCTCGATCCCAGGGCTCCTGGGCTCCTTTGCCCTTAGTCCTTAAGGGACCTTGCAGTGCTTGCTGGGTTTGAGAGACGCATCAGGAGCTGTAACTATTTATGTCCCAGACCTCCATTTGTTCCCCGTTAGTGGATTTTTAAACACCAGGGCAACATGCAGGTGTGGCTCCAGGCCTGAGCTAATGTTCCTCTGCATTTCTCAGGGCTCTGAGTCAGGCTGGGAGGTGGAGGTGGTGGTTTTACATAAACTCAGTCCATTGGTAGTCATTTTATTTTAGCCATTCTCACCTACTTCCCTGCCAAAGCTGCTGTTAGTGGCAAATCCAGATAACTTGAATTAGAATGATTCTGTTTTTCCCGGTCTGCTTATTGGTGGTGGTGGCAGTGGTGAGGAATAGAATGAACCCAGGGTGCTCTGTAGTGCAGGGCAGCAGAAGAAATCTGTGTTGGCAGAATCTGCTCCTGAGAAAAATTGGATTGACTGGGTGGTAAGAGGTTTTTTTGTTTTGTTTTGTTTTGTTTTTTTAATGTTGCTACAACTGTCATCAGACCCGAATTTGGTTTAATCTGTATGTACATTTTCTTGTATATATTTTAATAGCAAAACGAATGTGCCTGTTTCATAATGAAAATTTCACTACCAGTATTAAATAGTTATGTCCATTTTTACACATAGGTTACAACCTGCCATATTCATTCATCCAGTGATGATGAAATTGACTTTAAAGAAACGGGTTTCTCGCAGGACTCTTCTTTACAGCAAGTGAGTGATGTGTATAGTTTTTGCTTTGGGATTTTTTGGATGACAAGTCAGGTTAACTTTTTAAGAATTGTCTTCATAATATTATGAATTTGTTATGCTTAAATATAAATGCAAATATTTCTATTTTATAATGCTATTTCATGCCAGTTTTTTAGGGGGACCCAATGTAGTATCTGAAGGGAATATGTTTGTTTTGATTATATTTCCAGAGTACATTTTAAAAATATCAGCTCCAAATAATATTTTTAGACAATGTTAACAAATCATAGAACCCCAAATTAACTGAAGTCCTAATAATGCTTCTTAAAGTTATTTTGAATAATAAAGATAGCTGAGGCTTCTTGTAAACCAGATTTTAGGAAGAAACATAATTGAAATTTTTCACCATCTTCCTTCATCTCAGTAGCTTAAGTAAACAGACCAGCTTTGCCCTAGTCCATAAAAATAAAGAACAGTTTCCTTCTATAAAAAGCACATGCAGGGAAAGGATGGCTTTTGAGTCAGCCAGTCAGTGTCTTGGGAGGAAGTCAAACCCCCCCAACAGTCTGCATTCTTGTTGAGTCTCAGTCCCATTTGGGGCCATTGCTGCCAGGTCTAGTTTGGGCCCCCAAAGGTGAAGAATGAGTACTAGGAACTCTGGAGCCTAGGAGCAGAGGGACTGTGGCATGGGAAGGAAGCAGTCCTCTCAGACCCCTCCTGTGTGGCAAGAGTGTTGCTTTCTTTCACACATTTATACCTAGAGAAGGCACGAGATAGAATTTAGGGAATTCTTGACCTCATGCCTTCTTTATCCCAAGCCCCTAAACTGCTTCCTCTGTTAACATTGTGATGGGTTTTACTTATTCTTCAAATCCATCATCATAATTTTCCACTGCCTCACGAGCTACTGTGGCCAGCTCACCCCCAAGCTGAGTAGCTGCCTTATTCTGACCCAGGAGATTGCCCCATTTTTCCTAGAGACTATTTAAGTTCAGTTCTTCTCTACCCAACAGTGGGTAGTAACTTTTGGTCCAGTTCTCCGGCTTCAGACTGAGCCTGTCTTCCATGTGTGGACTGGCCCTTGGCCCAAGCAGCTCACTGCTCTGTGCATGAAGTTCTGACTCCTCGGGGACTCTTAAGAGCCCCAGGTGCACCTTGCTTCTTGGTTTGGGGAAGCATGACCTTTCGTGCTCCCCAGCTGGACTTGGCAGGCCATCACAGCTTGCTTTGTACAGCAGGTGCTAGGCCAAAATGGGAGCTCTTAGGAATTGTGCATGTCACTGCTGACTGCTGATTGGTCATGCAGGGCACTTTGCCCTCTGAAAAAGAATTATTTTAGCTACGATAAGTTATAGAAACATGTTTTCATGGGTTCTGGGCTTTGAATTTCACTTGGTAAACTCTACCCATCTTTCTGTAGAATAGTTTGTACCAGTATCTTAAGGCTTTTTCATGTTATTTTTGTCAATAAGATCTTTACAAATAATAAATCTTTGAGAGCAGCACTGGTTTTCCAGCCTTAGACTCTATAGCCATGTTCCCTCCGAAGGGGCCCAGAAGCATGGAAATACTCTTGCCTTCCTTTGGGGTGGAAAAGACTCTTCCAAACCCAAATAGACTGACAAAGAATCTCCCAAAATCTGCAGACTTAGAATTCGTGGATTAAAAAAAAACGCCTTGGGGCAGCTAGATGGCACAGTGAGTAGAGCGGCCCTGGAGTCAGAAGGACCTGAGTTCTGATCCGGCCTCAGACACTTAACGCCCACAAAAACAAAAACCTAGCCATGTGACCTTGGGCAAGTTACTTAACCCTGATTGCCCTCCAAAAGGCAAAAAAAAAAAAGCCTCATTTTTGCTTATATATTCTTTGAGTCAGCAGGTATCAAATTTGGTTTGTAGAAGGTATCTATCTAAAGGTACAAAGAGGGTAGTTTGTAATTTTTAAATCATAGAATACATTTATCTCATCAAATTTTTTCCATATTATAGCCCCTTTGTAGTGGCTTTCAGCCAACTTCCAGTAGTTGCCAACTAGACTGAGAATGTTTTCATTCTTCTTAGGGATTATTAGCTTTAGTTGCTGCGCTTGTCAGTCAGAAAATAGGGTGACAGAGAGGCTTCCTGTGCCAAATTCCTTCAATGACCAGCTAGCTCTCCCAACCCCAAAGCCTAGATGCCCATAATCCCAACCCCAGCATCCCCTGCCCTTTGTCCATAAGATGGGATAATCACGGCATGGGAAATTAGACTGCATTGGAACTCCAAGGAAATAGGAGAGGGAGAACTGGACAGTAGTCAGTTCAAGTTCTGGAAAGTAAGAGAAACCTGGTGCCATCTTGTGAATTCCTCCCCCGCCGCCAAGAAATATTGACTGTGGCTCCCTCTGTCTAAGAATGGGTAACCCCAGGGCCAAGAACATCTGTCTAAATGTTATATACACAAGCTGCTCTGTTAGCTTGGTTAATAGAAACGGCTCCCAAACTGCATGCTTAGCTGACCTAGTTTCAGCCCATTCTCTTCCATGAAAAAATCTCATTGAACAGACACACTCACAAATCCCTGTCTCTCTCTCTCCCCCCATACACAAAGGCAGGTGGGGGAGAATAGGTGGAGCCCACTTAGAATGAGGAGCCAGGGGGGGTGGACCCTAGGCTCTGGCTTCTTGGCTGCTTAGGGTGGAAGGCCCTGATGGAGTCCACATGATATTTCCCCCACCATGTAAGGCTGCTGAGGTCTCCTTGTTGGGGGCTGGATCTCCACCTTGCCAGTCCTACTACCAGTGACATACTTGGTCACCTGACCTCCATTAAGCAAGCACCTCCTTAGAGTTCTCTTATACAATTGGGTGGTATGTTGGCAAAGGTGATTTACTTCAGACCCAGAGAACATCAGTGGAAAAATCTGCACTTGATCTTTTTGGAATCTCCCTGAGGGACATCTCTAAAAACCTCCTCCTTAGTTCCATTATGTTCTTTCTGGAGAAGAATAAGCCCCTAATTCCCTTAGTCCTTGAGAGACTACCTTCTTGTCACCTTTCCCCTAAACTTTCTGTCACTTTGTCTTCCTGAGGCAATTTAAGTAGTAGCCTGAGCCCTGGCCACTGACTCTCCAAAAGCCCTAGGCCCCATGAGGGTCTGAGGCTGCCCCCATCCTGGGTCCATAGGTGGGATGTGACCAACATCCAGGAACACTGACCAACACTGCCCTTTATCCTCAGAGACCGCTGGAATGGGGATCATGTACACTCCTTGCTGCTTGTGTGCTCCTTAATCCTTTTTTAAAAGGGGGATAAACCTGGAAGGGTTGTCACCTGTTTGGGTTCCATTGCTACTTGTATGGACAGTGGAGTGTGGGAAGTGTCTAGAGTAACCTGTGGGAAAGTTGCCTGATGCAGCCTGATTCCACCCCAGATCTCAGAAGTGAATCTGTCTGTGAAGCTGGAATCCAATGATTTAGCCGGTTATGATAGAGATAACCGAGTGAGTGGGTTGGGGTCTGATCTCGTTTACACACTGAGAGGCCAGACTCCAAAGCCTGCCTTTTGCAAATATGTCTGAAATAATTGTTTCTTTAAAATGAAGGAAAAAATGCTTTCAGTAACCACAGACCCAGTTCAAGCCTGTGTTGAACTTAGTAAATGTTTCTGGAGCACAAATGGGCAAATAGTATTTAGCTTATTCTTAGAATCATTATGTCACTGTCGCTGGTCCTGGGGTTGCCAGGCCTTTTCTGATTATCAGATGCAACAAATGACGTCCAATTTTATTGACCAGTTTGGCTTCAATGATGAGAAGTTTGCAGATCAAGATGACATTGGCAAGTGAGTATGCTCCCCTAGGCCCTTGTCTGTCTTTGTGCCCCTGCTGTTCCTGGGTCCCCCTGGTGTTGGGCGGCTCGACCATGAGGCCATGCAGTGAGAGCAGGGCTCATATGGAGGGGCACAAGATCTGGATCTGAGGTCTGCCTTCTGCCCTCCCAGTGCCCCAGACTTAGCTGCTGTGGGAGACCACGTTTCCTTTGCTGGCATTCTCTACACCAAGAATTCTCCCAGTCTGACCCAGAACAAATAAGAGCCCCTTGGGCTGTGGGACTGTGGGCTGCCCTCTGCAGGCCACACATGTGGACACCTTGTTGTATCATCCCACCTGACCATCTTGGCAGATGGGGCGGGCTGTGTGTGCATGGATTTAGAGGTTCCAGAGGTAGGTTGGTAAAATGGACAGCATGTTGGCTTTATGGTCAGGAGACTTGGATTAGAACCCATTTTCTGATGCTAACCAGCAGAGTGACCCTGGACAAAACACTCCCTAACTCTCAGCCTCAGTTTCCTCCTCTGTAAAATGAAGAGGAACAGTCTATGGTGTTAGCTTCCAGGGTTGATGTAAGGATCAAATGAGATGATGTCTGTAAAAGCCCTTTGTAAACCTTCTATGGATGTCAGTTCTTAGTCAGCAAATTGAATATACAGACACATAGTGCAGGCATATTTCACATTTCAAAGATCTGTCAACTTGCTGTGGCATTCCTCCTCTTCTGAGGCCCTTCCTCCGAGTTGGGGAGCCCTTCAGGATGTAGGTGAGGCTTTGATAGGCTACAAACTGACCCACATGCAGAGCCCTGCTGGTGTGGCATAACCCACTGGAGGATGTCTCCATTTGTGTGGCCCTTAAGAATCCAGGGTCTTTTCCAGACCAAGAGGGTGTGGGGCAGAAGGGAAGTGTAATTGAAGAGACAAATGCCAGGCCACGCATACAGATCGAACTCCCTGAGTCCAGTGTTCAGAGGGTTCACCAGAAAAGGAAAACCATGCACGTAGTGTCATGTGGTTCTGAGAGCATGAGAGGGCCAGGGCAGGGGTGCTTCTAGTTAGCCCATGAAGATGGAACCAGGCCAGGAGATGAGGGGTAGCTCGGCTGCTCTCCCCTTCACACCTGGCCAAAAGCCCCAGACAGCCAATCCCACTGCCCAAGAAGGGTTTGTCTGGGCCGTCCAGGGTGCGGGTGGCCTCACCTTGCACTCTCCCACTGATCCTCAGGGGTCCTGAGATTTGGCTTCTCCGCAGACTTTGCATTGCAGCCCACTGAACTGCTTAGTCACTAGAGTTCAAGTTTTCCACTTACATACCTTGAGATCATTTTTAAGACATCCTTGTAAAAGTTGTCGAGACATTGGGCCCCATTTTGGTTAGAAAATTGTAATTAAGGAGTTTGAATTTCTCAGCCTTCTGCAGCTTTGCTTCGCAGGCCATGGGTGGGTGTGGTGTCAGGGTGCAGATCCACAGTCAGCCTGGGAACTCGGATGATAAAATCATCCTTTCTTTTCCAGCTTGTTCCCATGTGCCAACAGTGGTTAGTTAGCAAGCCTGTCCCGAGTGTGCGCGAGGCTTCCCTCCCCTCTCACCATCCTAAGGCAGGCCTAGCCCAACATTTTGCCATGTTGTAATTGAGAGTGGGGGTGTGTGCTTCTGGAACATTGGGATTTTTACAGGACAGTGTGGAAGGTGTGGCGTTAACAGTACTCCTTGTTCACGGGACTCAAATGCATCAACCTGTATTTTGTTTGCAGTGTTTCTTTTGATCGGGTGTCAGACATCAACTTTACCCTCAATACAAATGAAAGTGTGAGTAGAAAATTTCCTGTAAGACGTGATGAGAGATGGTGAGGGGAGGGAAATTGGGAAGTAAAATCTGGCTTCTTTCTGTGGCTAGGCTTCTCATCTCCACCTGATTGTAAAGATTCTTGTGAAAGCATCCTGGCCGGGGCTGCTGCACAGTGCCCGCATGTGTGTACTGCATTGAGCCACCTGCACTGTGGGAGCCTCCCCGGCTAGGGCCTAGGGTACAGAGCAGAGCACTGGCGAGGTCCATTGGAAGCCATTGTTCCAGGAACGTGGGGGGAGAGGGTGTGGGTAGATAGACTGCTAGATGGATAGCACTCAGGGTCATGCACCTCAGAGCTGAGGCCCAGCTGATCCACTGAGAACTGGATTATCTTCATGAATGAAGAGCGGCAGTACTTTGATTTTATCATCTAGGCTGATTTTCCCAGCTCTCTGGCTGGGCGTTTTCTCTGGTGGCGGCGCTCGCTCTCATCCCGGCCCCTACGGCCATCGATGTTGTCCCTTTGTGGCTCGGTCAGGCTCAGGGTGGGGGCACGGGAGGCCTCTGAGTCGCTCACTTTGGGGAATGAAATGATGATCTTACTAGATGAAAGTGAGTGGAAGAGGAGGTGTCCATGCTCCTTGTATGCCAGCTTGGAGCCCAGTCTGTTCAGGGAAACCTGCTCTGACTTCGGGGAAGGTCATGTCAGATCTTTACATTCCTTTTGTGTCTGTGCTGTGCTTAGTTACTGAGAAGGAAGTGGGAAAAGAGACACCATTTCAGAAAGATGCCGAATGCTCAGCCCAAAACTGGACCGTCCCAAACCGAGATGCACATCGCCCTCTTAGAGCTTGGGGAGAGGAGCAGCTGACGTTGCCGTCTCATGCTTCTTCTCTTCTTCTCCGTCATATTTCTCTTCTTTCTGTTTAGGGAAATATTGCCTTGTTTGAAGCGTGCTGTAAAGAAAGGATACAGCAGTTTGATGATGGGGGTTCTGATGAGGAAGATATTTGGGAAGAGAAGCACATTGCCTTCACTCCAGAATCCCAGAGACGATCGAGGTGAGAGATAGAGCTGGGGGTGGGCCTCCCCCACTGCCCGCCTGACTTGTCTTGCATCAGGAAACAGTCTCCTTGCTAGGCAGCAGCTGTGTGATGAAAGCAGAGGGAACCTGTTGGCCTGCCCCACCCCAGAGAGCCTGCCTGTCCATCTGTTTCTCTGGGGATTTTCGTAACCAGCCCTGTTTTCCAGTTGGGGAAGCTTGAGGCTCTGGGCTGTGATAGCACCTGTAAGGTTGCACCTGTAAGGTTACACCTGTATGATTACACCTGTATGATCTTCTGCTCCGTTACCCTGACTCTTAGTGCTTAGCAGCGGTTAGTGACTGTGATTTCCACAAAACTGGCTTCCACCCTGGATTTCCACAAAACTGGCCCCATGCAAGTGTGTGAGAATCTAGGGGATCTTCTCTGGCTTCTGGAAGGTGGGTCATAGTTCAGGATTCCAGGGTGTTATATAGATGCTTCACAGATCTCTAGTTTTGTTGGTGGGGTTGAGCCACACAGAGACAGTGAATAGCTGCTGTCCCCCAGAGAGCAGGACATGTGGGAAGGAAGCAAGTGGGCAGGGAGCTGGCCAGCTCCCTTTACACCCACTTGGCTTCACTCAGGCCTGGACCTGACTGAGGGAATGGAAGGTCTTTCCTGGTTCTTAGGACCTGATGATGCAGAAGAGTGGGATGTGAGGGCTCTGTGAGAAGGGAGGAGCTATAATCATATGGAGAAGCTTGTCCGAAGCTGGCAGCCCTGGGGTAGGAGCTAGGCTTCCTTTCAAGTCCTGTCACCATTGTCCAGTTGGAGTGCCAACTTCCAGGAATGTCACGATGTAGACGGCAGAAACTTTTCTCTTGGATTTATTACCTAGTGTAAATTAGCTCATTGAACTCAGATGTAGGGCGTGCAAAACTCTTACTCTCCCAAGCAGGATAATTTCACTTTGTGTATGGGCATTAAACCTCCAGGGTCTTCCTTCTTTCCCACAATACTCCCATTATGAGCAGGATCAGCTATGGTTCAGGAGTTGTATTTACATTTTTGTCAGGAATAATACTGAGAAAGCTCATTGTTACTGTTCTGATCTTGAACCTGGCCCAGCACCGAGCCTTTTAAAAAAATGTTTTTTTATTGATGCCTAGATTTTGTTTTGGTTTGGGTTTTTTTTTTTTTTTTAAGCAATTACTTTGGTGGTGTTACTTACAGCACCCCATTGCTAATAACATAGAACAGTTGGGCTAAAACAGCTGATAGAATGACCTTGTCTGATAGCACAGAAAACATTCCCCAGCAGTGCCCCCAGTCAGTGAAGGAGGCCGTGTGCCCACGTTGTAGTTCATTGAGCCTGGCCTGTTCTGCCTTTTCCTTTGCTGCTGTCACCTCCATTGTTTGTAGGTCTCTACTGCTGGGAGGCCTTTCTTTTCTCATTGCCTTCTGGGAGTGGACTCCATCTGAAAGGGTTTTCTGGATTGAGCAGATGAGCTGAGCATGTAACTCTTCTCCCTCCAGTTCAGGAAGCACAGACAGCGAAGAAAGTACAGACTCGGAGGAGGAAGATGGAACGAAACATGACCTGTTTGACTCCAGCAGTGCCAACCCCGAGGACAAGATGGAGGTGGACGTCAGCGAGCGTGAGTTGTTCTCTCTCTGTCCCAGCTTGCGGCCTGTGCCAGACACGCCTTGCTGGCTGCTCCTCCTGTCCCATGTTGGGACTGGACGTAGCCTGCACTCGCTGCCATGCCGCAGAGAATTTCTTGGGGATGTTTATGGTACTGGTTAGCAGATGTCTGCTATCATCCTTAAAGACAGCAGGCCTGTCATATGGAAGGCAAGGGGGCGGGGGGAGTCTTTCAGGGCCAGTGCTGAGATCTGTTCTCTAGCCCTACATCCCCACATCCAGGGCTCCATGCCCTCAAATGGCAGGGTAGGACTTGGGGACCACCAAATTTGGGGATCCTAGATACATACATACCAGGTTATCGACTTGAGGGCTGGTCCTGACATAGATGTCAGGGACTGCTTCCACTCTTCTCAGTTGTTGCTGATACTGGCATTGCCCTTTCTCATAGCACCCAACTGGTCAGCCAACTTTGATGTGCCCATGGAGACAACGCATGGTGCCAGCCTTGATTCAGTGGGGTCTGACGTTTGGAACACAGAAGAGCCAATGCCAACTAAAGAGACCGGGTGGGCTTCTTTCTCTGAGTTTACATCCCCGTTGAGGTGAGTGTGTGGGCAGCATTCACATCTCCAACTGCCAGGGTTTTCTTTGAGTGAGTTTATTTGGGGAATGGGCATTTAATTCATTTGTTTCTATTTCCATGTATTTTCTTATCTCTCTATTCATGTCCTCATGACATGAGAATTGGGGGAAATACCATCGTTAATAAACTATGAAAGGAATTACACTGGAATAGTAGATGTGGTCCTGGAGTCCAAAGATCAGGAGCCTAAAATAAGATTGGTTTGAAAAACCAGAATCCTAGGGTGTGGAGAAGGTACTGAGGGCTAAAACCTGTGTAGATGGTGTTAGAGACAGAGCCCCCAAAGGAGCCTGGTGACCAAAAGCAGTGCGGTGTTGGCCTGATGGCTCATTATAAATATTTCAGGGCTTTGTTGTAGTGCTGGTACTTGCAAAAGGATTTTTTTCTCTAATTCTCTCATATCTTCTAAGTATCACTTTGCTGATCAGTGCTAGGGATTTCTGTATTCTCTATGGTTTTTAATGTGGCTAAAATCCTTGATATCCCCAGATATTCCCTCCTCTGCCTCCCAAATTCCCCAGGATCACTTGTGTATTAATGACATTTATAGATTTAAAATAAAGGGAAACCTATTTATCTCATCTCAGCCCCTTTCGAGGCATGAAGAATTGATGCCACTACCATCAGCCACTGGGAATTGATGGTGAGGGGCAACCAGTGTGGCTGCCCTGACTTCTCTGGGGACCTAGCTCTCCAGTAACGGGCTGTGAGGTGACAATTCCTGGAAAAGACGACTTTTAGTCATGGTGGGGACCATGACTGACAGAGCACCTTCTTTGAGGGGGTCGCTGGTCCCCAGTCCCTAGCTTGTGGCTGCCAGAAGGTCCTTGATTCATACCTTATGAACATTAGAACAGAAGGGTATTGCGCTGAGTTATTTCTGTGGCTTGCCTAACTGACCGGCCTGTGCGATTGAGTTCTCAGTCGGGTGATTTATGTTTGACACACAGGTAGTTTTAAAACACCTTGGTGGAGTCAGCCTCAAGCTTGGTTCTTGGGGAATGTTTAATACTAGTTATGGGCTCAATGTTTGCCCTGCATGTTGATTTGGTAACACTATTTTGCCTGTAATTAATTTCTGTTAACTAAATACTGGAAATCATTTTCACTTACTGCTTACGGAAATGCTGTTATGGCAATCTGGCAAATACTCTTTTCATCAGTTATCCCTTAAGTTACCCTGGTGCTAGAGAAGATGGGAAGAAAGCTGATCCTAAGAGATGGGTCTTTCCTTACCAGCTGGCACTACCAAGGAAACTGAGGCATTGAAGCCCGTGTCAGCTCTCAAATACAAATGCTACAAATGGCCATCTCCAAGCATGCTGGTGACTTGGGTGGTGTGTCCCAGTCAAGGAGGACAGAGACTCTTGCTTTCTTCCCACAAGGCTGGACACAGCCTGCTTCCTGGGGAGGATACTGGGCAGGCCCCAGAGGCTTGCACTGTCTTCGGGTAGAATCTCTCCCGGGCTTGGTGGCTGATAATAACACTTCATATTTCTGGTACTTTGACTGTCTGTGCAAGAATGGAATAAGCCATTGTGATACCTAACTGGATAGAGCCCCTTGGCTAGCCAGGGCCCCACCTTCTCCACCCTTTTCCTCACCATTATGATTTCAGTCAAGTTCCTGAGCCCTGTGTGGAATGTGTGAAGAAGTATTACCCCAGGCAGTCCTTCCCTACCTTCCTCCCCCTGGAAGGCTCTCCCGGTCTCTCCACCCACACTCCCCCCACGCCTCAGGAAAGGCTTGCAGCCCATGTGCGCCCCTACCCTCCATCTCTATGTGCTTAGGTTGTGTGCACGTGGTCTCTCGAGGACAGGGCCTGTCTGGCTCTGCTCTCTGTAGCCCCAGTTCTTGTACACAGTAGGCACTTAATAAGTGGTAGGTGATGATTGAGAAATCTTCCTAATGCCCAAAACATGTTTTTTCCTAAAAGTACAAAGGATTCTTTAAGGAGTAATTCTCCAGTGGAGATGGAGACCAGCACTGAGCCGGCGGACCCCCTGACTGCCAGTGCTGTTTCACTGACAGCACCACCAGAGGGTAAGTGTGGGTACAGAGACCAGCACTGTGCCCGCGGGAGGGTGTCAGAAGGGCATCGAGGCTTGGCACAGGCCAGAGCCCTCAGAGGTAGCTGTGTCCGCAGGCACCACTGGAGTCAGTCCTCAGGGGTATGCGGCAGGGGAAGGTCGAACCTTCCTAATCTGAACAGATGTTCAGATCAGCTTTTTTAGCTCGACAGCATCAAGAGTTAATTTTTGTTTTTCAGTCATGTCCGACTCTCTGTGGCCCCATTTGGGGTTTTCTTGGCAGAGAAACTGGAAGGGTTTGCCATTTCCTCCTCCAGCTCATTTGACAGATGAGGAAACTGAGACAGACAGTTAAGTGACTTGCCCACGACTAGTCAAATGTCTCAGGCTGGATTCGAACCCAGGAAGATGTGGCAGCCTTTGTGCACTGTGGTGCCCCCTAGTGTCACCTCAGAATTTACTCTTCCCTAGGCTCTCAGCTGTGTAGTTTACTATGGAATAGCCATGACAGTGGGCGTAGATGCTGGGAGGGTTTGCCCAGTGGTCTCTTCTCACGTGGGACCTCCAAGAGCCCTCCCCACAGACCGTCCACCTCTGCTCCTTTTGGGGTGTGTGAGAGCCCCAGATGGGCCATTCCAGGGTGTGGGGAGGAATGGTCTTCTCAGAAGGATTCTCTCTGTAGGCCCAGGCAGTGTTGCTATGGAAGCCACTTCTGATGGAGAAGAAGACACTGAAAATGCCGACAAGGTAACGGAGACAGTGATGAACGGCAGCATGAAGGAGACGCTCAGCCTTACGGTAGATGCTAAAACAGAAACTGCCATCTTCAAAAGGTAACAGTCCCCGAGCGCCTTGACCGCTCGGGCGCAGGGGCGGGGTGGGGGGGGGGCCTGTCTGGCCCTTCTGGTTCCTCCAGAAGTCGCTCTGTGGGGGCTCTCTCACCCTTTCCAGGAAGGGTTGACTTTGCAAAGAAAGTCGACTGGAGCCCTTTTCTGAAGACCCAGGTGCCTAGAAAGCACAGCTCAGACCAGGCCAAGGGATGGAGGCAGCTTTAAGCTGGCCCTGGTTTATGCATTGGGCTTCAATGTCCCTGCTGGGCGGGGTGGGGCAGGGATTAAGTTTAGAGATAGCCAAGAATAGTCTCTAAGAAGAGCAGCCCCAGTTATCAGCAGCAGGAAAGAACCCCAGGGTGGCAGCTGCATGGATTGGGCAGGACCACCCTCCTCCCCAGCAATTAAGCCATGTACTACTAGAC
The DNA here is from genome assembly GCA_011680675.1 of Gymnobelideus leadbeateri. Taxonomy (NCBI): domain Eukaryota; kingdom Metazoa; phylum Chordata; class Mammalia; order Diprotodontia; family Petauridae; genus Gymnobelideus; species Gymnobelideus leadbeateri. The sequence continues at coordinate 1,030,317 of WOXC01004100.1, forward strand.
CCTTAGGAAGAACCCTGTGTAGACAGTGTGGTCTCAGGTGAGGGAGTAATGCCAGTCAGGTGGGCAGGTTCATGGGCCAGTCAGCTGGCCTTCCAGGGCCCTTGGAGGGAAGGCCCATGAGCAGAAGTGGGAAAGGATCCTAGAGGGTCAGGAAGCCCTTCACTGGTCTGAGTAGAGACCAAGTGATGGTTTGTAAGGAGTGGACGGGCCCCAGAGAGTTGGAGGGAGGAGCCCGTCAGGGCCCAAAGCATGTGGCCTGTAGCTGGGCAGGTTAGATGTGAGGTCCAGGCTCCCAGGAGCCATGAGGACAGGTCTTTAGGTCGCAGAGGCCATTTCTGTCATTAGTCACAGCTTCCTTCTCCTCAGGGCATGCTTCTCCTGGTATTATTCCTCCAAGACAGCCAGCCTTGGGTCGTACAGGAATTTCAGAACTGATGAAAGAAAGGAGTAATGGAGCTTTAAGGTCAGCCCAGCATGATGGGAGCAAGCTCTGCTCTTTTCAAACCTGAGGCCATCAGTTAACATGATCAGCACTTCCAAGCAGGTCAGACCTAGGTGCTCCTGCCCATTTTGGGGCTTGGCACGTCGGCAAGGGGTGACAGCTCTGCCTCTTCCCCAGGGGTTAGATTTCTAGATTGTGTCACTCCAGAGAGCTGAGGACACAAGCCACAAGTGACCCAATGAGGGTTCAGATGGGGTGATGAGAGCAGAAAAGCAGGGGGCAGGAATTGTGAGTGAAGGGAGAAAGGGGTTTGCTTGGAGTGGGTGGCCCCACAAGGGGCTTAATGTTAACTTGGAGAGAGGGGACCTTTCAAGGGACTGGGCTCTTGACCCTTTGATTGTGGATTTAGACAAAAGCCTTAGTGCCTACCTAGAAATATTTCCAGATGATGGATCTGGTTTACAGGTTTGATGGTGCATTTGGGATCTAAGCTTAGAACATTGGGTCATGGCTCCTGGGGCTCCTGAGGAAGAAGGTATAGGAGGTATGGCTCGTTAGCGTTCCTTTGGGGGATGTTTAGAGAGGTGACCACCATCAGCTGCAGAACTTGAGTTGTCTCTTGCAGAGATGTGATCAAGGCTGGCCTTGGTAGTTGTGCTCAGAGGGCCTGGAGGTGGCAGTGACAGAGGCAGATGTCCTGACAGGATGCGGGGCAGGTGAAGGCCAGGCCCTTCCTGTTAGGCCCTGGGATCCCTTTGGATTTTTCCAGCCCAGCTCAGCTCAGCTTAGCCTTGTAGAGACCACGCTCCATCAGGGCATAAAGCTTAGGCTCTCTTACCTTGCTTGCCTTGGAGGTCATGGGAATCTGGTTGCTATTCCTAGGGGAGTAGCGTCTGTATATGCATGGCCCCCCTCCTACTTCCCTGGCCCCCCCACCCCTCCCCGTTTGCCAGTCATCAACTATGTGCTATGTCACATGTTTGCCAAATTGAATGCCAGCCCCAAGAAGCTGGCTTCATTTGGTGAGACACATACAGTGTTCGTGTTGGCCTGTGTTCTTGTGTGCTAAGTGCTATCTGGTCTGAGCTAACTGCAGCTGATTTTTTCAGAGTGAGTTTTGGTTGTTTAATTCTGCTGATGATAGAATTTGGATGGAGGAGCTGGGTGTCCCCATGCTGTGGCACGTTTCCCACCCTCACCTCTCCTTGGTAGAAGAGGCCCGGGTTGGAGTTCTGCCCTGACTGTCCTGAGCTGTGGCCCGGGCCAGGGCAAGCCTCTAACCATGACTATTTGTTCCTTCAAACAGATTCAGTTAACACCTTCACCAGTCTGTTTCTAGAAAGATAACGTTTTGCCCATGCGCAGTAGAGGATATGTTGTGCCCAAATCCCTAATTTCCGAGAGTATTTTGAAATGTTTATACATTTCTTTTTCTATTTTGCACACTTGGCTTCAGAGTGTTGAAATCCTATCGGTATGTACGCTCTCGTGTGGTAGCCTGGGTTTGTCCTCGAGCACCGGCGGCATCCCATCTCCCCCTCGTGCGTGCTGCTCTCCTCCCATCTCCCCGTGTCTATGGCCTTCGTTGTCTTCCCACCCCAAGCATGCTGAGCTTGCTGCTTGGACTTGGCACAGCAGCCGCCCTCCAAAGCCATTGCATGTCCCATCATCCAGCGTTCCCCATGCCCCTGGGTCTATGTGGCACCCTAATGGCAGCTGTACCTTCTCTCCTGCAGTGAAGAAGGAAAATTGTCTACCTCTCAAGATGCTTCTTGTAAATATGTGGTGGAGGAGAGGACAGAAAGTGCTGACACCAGTCCTGCTGCTTCTCAGCCAGTGGGCCTGAGCCCTGAGCAGAGGTGAGAGGATGGGGTGGGGGCTCATAGTCATGGGCTCTGTGGGCCTTGGAGGGAGCTCAGCTTCTTAGACCTGATCCCTTTTAGAAGTCCTGCTTTTAGGGGCCCCTAGGAAGACACAGCCTTGCCCAGGCAGGTCTCCTTTGTGACGGTGTCTTACCAGAGCAGAAATCCCTGCAGGAACACTCTGTCTAGGCGCTCAGGAGCTGTTCTCCCCAAGGGTTGTTGCCACTGTCTCATTCCTGGGTAATGGCCTGGGAACTCTGAAGAAGGAGCTTAAGGAATAGGCAGTGATAGCCCCACAGAAGGACATCCCAGCACCCAGGGCCCCCGTAGTTTATGGCCTAATCTCACCATAGTTGCCTTCAGACCCTGCTTTGAGACTTTCCTGTGCCTTGAGTGGGGGCCACACCAGGGCCTTCATACCCAGGCTTTGGCCTTAGGTAGGGAGTCACAGACATGAGTGGTAGAGCACTTTCTAAAACGTGCCTAAGAAGGAGAGGTTTTCCTAGGAGTTAGTAAACATTAATTAAACACATAGTGTGTGCCCATCTCTGAGGATGCAAAGAAAAGCAAAAGACAGCCCCTGCTCTCATGGAGGAGAAAACTTGTAGACAGTCAACAAAAGCCAGCTAGAGAAGGGTTAGCCTGGAGATCAGCCCAGAGAAGGCTCTGAGTCAGGAGAATAGCTTCCTGGGGAAGGTAGAAATAAAGAGGTAGAACATTCCAGGTAGGGGGATGGCCAGTGGAGACAGTCGGATTGTGGAGAATGTTGCCCCAGGTGGGCACTGTGGGGTGTGTGAGAATCGTGGGTGGTGGATGGACCTGGGCTTTAGGACAGTCTCTCTAGGGGGCGGAATGGAGGATGGAGGGGAATGGGGAGAGGCCTGAGGCAGGCCGACCTCCCAGCAGCCAGTGCAGTAATCCAGGCATGGAGCGATGGGGACATTTTTAAGAGATGGTGCAGAGGTGACATCAGCAGACTTTGACTCCATATGGGCACTGAGAGAGACAGGGCTGCCTCGGAGGTCATGAGCCTGGAGGCCTGGGAGCGGGAGAGAGGTGCGGGCCTGGAGTCAAAGGTCAGGGCAAGAATTCTCAGCGCAGAGATGGTTGGTCTGGAGGGGGAGGCCTCGGGCCTGACCACCGACACAGCAATGCTGGTGGATGTTTCTGTAGAGATGCTTGTCCATGTTTGCTTTTGATGTCATCGACATTTCCGTGACTTCCCATCCCTGAGGATGTTTCTGTTTCAGCATGGTCTGGACCCTTCTTGGACGGACAGAATAGAAGTGGTACTGAAGGGTTTTCTGACAAAATCCAGGATAACTTAGAAGCCGCTGCAGTGTGGGGCAAAGTCCATTCTCAGTGATTTCATTTTACCTTCCATAGGTGACAGGATCAGGAACAGGCGCCAGGGGGCACTCCAAGCTCAGTTTTCTTTCCTAGATCTGATCTCAACCCCTTGTTCAGTTTCCTGAAGGGGGGATTTAGCCTGTGGGAGGATTTTTTAGGAGGGTGTGGAAGAAGCATTTAAAATGGCTGGTTTAATGTGTAAATGACACTGGCTTCTAGTCAGGGGGGTATTTTTTTTTTTTTTTTTTTTTTGGAGGGAGGAGGGCAGGGCAATTGGGATTAAGTGACATGCCCAAGGTCACAGCTAATAAGTGTTAAGTGTCTAAGGCTGCATTTGAACTCAGGTCCTCCTGACTCCAGGGCTGGTGCTCTACTCACTGTCCCTAGTTGGGGAATTTTGTGAAAAACCAAGGGCAGGCTCACCCCCAGCTGGGTCCTTTCCTTCTGGGACTTCCCTGTACTTGGAGCTGCTTGATCTGCCCTCTCATGCCTAGTATAAGGCGGCTTCCAGACTGACTCATCTCCTTTTCCTTCTCATCCCCGTGTTCCTTTTACCCGCTCTCCTCCCTGTCTGATGGCTGGCTGCCGCTGCCTGGGGGGCAGCACTAACCTCGTGAGGCCCATCATTCAGTGCCCACGTACAGAAGATAGTGCTGGTCACTCGGGGTGTGGCACAAAGCCAACTCTGCACCCCGAGGCTCTTGGTGACAGGCTTCCCGAAGAGCATCTTTGAGAAGGAAAAGCAGTGAGAGCACGCCTCCTCCCTCCTTGCTTTTGCTGACACCTCTGGGTGGTGGTAAGGACAGCACCCAGGACTGAGCTGGAGCTTTCACATCTACAGAGCACTTTACGTCTAGTCTCTGGTGGGCCTTACCACACAAGGTGAAGGACGCCCATTTGTTGTCCCTGCTTTACAGATTGAAGTGATTGTCGCACAGTCACACAAGCTTCCACTGGGCATCTGAACCAGCCTGGGATCCCAGTGCTCCCTCCACCGGGCTGGCTGACTCACTGCCTGAACCCTGGGGTTCTCAGCCAACCCAGGTCCTTTGTGCTTGGTTCTGACCAGAAGCTTTGGTTGCCACAGCTCTAAGAATGATGACTGTCATTACCCTTCTTTCTTAGAATCATTGAGAAGAAGAAGGAATTAAGAGGAGTTTGGTTTCTTTAACCCATTTTCAAGATTAATTTCATATTTGTACCAGTGTTGATGGCAGGAGACACCTTCAAGGAACATTTGGAACTGCCTTTCCCATGGGCCTTTACCAGGTTCCAGTAGCATCACTGAGGCCAACCTTGAAGCCTGGTGCCTTTGTCTCTCATGGGTGGATCCTGGACCTCCGTGGTGCCAAGACTATGCATCTGAGCAATGGTTCCCTCAGTTTCCCTTTGGACAGGAGTGCTGGAGCAGGACCTGTCCCATCCCAATGGCAGGAAAGGCCCTGCTGCTTTCCTTACCAACAGGAGGATTCCTTTGGAATTGGGGGTGGCAAGTCTACCTTGCTGGCTTGATAAAGCCTTCTCTCGAGGTCAGCCTTTTGCTTATGTCCATTTTCAGAGCTACTGGGCACATCTCCAGATGCCCAACCTGCTGTGCATTTCTAGAGCAGAGCCCTCTCTCTGATTGCCCCAGTTCATGGTGGCCTTGGTATATCTTATCAGAGATGGGCTGCCAGCAGCAGTGCGTCCCGTCCTCTCCATCAAGGATCCTGGGCCTTCTCAGCTCCAGAATTGAACCCTCTCAGGGTGAGCCTCTGGAAGCCAGACTGAAAACCCTCCCCGATGTCCTTTGGAGGGTTTGAGCAGCTCCTGTGTGCAGTTCGCGCTTGAAACTCCCAGCACCTTGTGAGTTTGGCCCCACCACCAGTGACAGAAGGCAAAGCACCAGGTGCTGCCGCTGCTTGGTAGGCTTTCCAGTCTTCTGCCTCTCAGTCACCTCCCAGTAGCTTCCATTTTGGGTGATCCCACCATCTTAGAGGTCAGTTAGGATTAGATGTGAACTGGCTGTCTCTGGGATGGTTTGTACCAAGTAGAGACCTCGGATGGGCCTCACAGGTTGCAGGACAATGCTCAGGTCTTCTCCTGATGCATGCAAGCTTCCCTTTCCTTCTCAGAAATCTTCCGTGGCTCCCTAGAAAATATGGAATCCTGACCCAGGGATATAGCATCCTCCCCTCCCCAAATCTGCCTTTGTAGCTTTAGTCCATCTCATTTCCTTTCATGCATTCCTTCTCCTTTCCACACTGACCTGCCAGCTGTTCCCTCCAGGTGGTGCTTTCTCTTCTGCCTTTCCAGCTTTGTCTGAGGCCTTTCCTGGGTCCTTGCAGGAATTTGCCCACTCTCCCTCTGGTGGGAGTTGTGTGTGTCTATGTCTGTGTGTCTGCATTCCTTGTTAAGTCGAGGGCAGGGATTGCCCCCACATCATGGGAAGTTGCTGAATTAAGTGACATTCTTCTTCTGGGAGCTCCCATATGTCTTCCTGTTCTCCCCAAAAGCAGTTTTTATTTTCTGAACGGCCCTTTCTTCCCCAGCTTCCTGACCCTGGACCCCATCAGTTGATGATGCCCAGTGTAAATGTTTCTGCTCAGCTCAGAAGGTCTGATTCAAGTGCCCTGAATGTCTTTCTTTTGGTTCTTTAGGACTGATCAGCCAAGCCTTTTAGGAGAGACCTCTGTTAATGGCCCTGTATGATATGTAATGTCTCCTGCTGTTGACTGAGGACCACAGACTGATAGCCATGGGTTAAAAAACGGTGTTTCTTGAGGATTTCATCCAGAGCCTGTCCAAGCCAGTCACTGCTGCACTAACTTTGCAAGGGATCAGGACCAGCAACGTTTATATTCTAGATTTTAAGACACTGTACAGAGAAATTCAGAAGTGTAAAAATCTTGCACATTGACAAATACCAAGCATTTTTGCCTATGTTTATATTGTATTGTTATGAATCATGGGTGGCCTGTGGAAGAAGACCTTGCCTCCCCATGTAATAATAGTAGGAATACTAGAGTCCAAATGGCTGTAAGATTAGTTTTATAAAAGTGAATACACAGATCTATTGTATTGGAGACATAACTATTTGACAATTAGTGTGACCAAAGTCTTTAGGCCGTTTTCATACATTTTTTCACCTTGTACAAAATTCTGAATTCATTTTCTTCCAGGTTGGCAAGAAGTTGTAGGATTGGAATGCCCTCTAAGGGTTCTTTTGGTTGTTCTCTCAAAAATGATTTTAAATAAGAAATTTGGGGTGTTCTTTTTATAACCAGTTTTTAATTGGTAACTGTTTTCTGTATTGTTTAAAACAGATCAAAATGTAAGTCTATTGGTAGAGATTTTAAGTATTTATTGCTACAACTTAGTTGACAAATTGATGTTACTGTAAAGCCATATGTTATGTTCAGTCTTGTTTGCTTGAAATGATTCCTCACGCCGATGAAACACTAGGTTATTTGGAGTGGATACGGCTTGTGGCTTGGGGTTGGGCTTTGTGCTTTTCGTATTTGGTAGTTCACCTGCCTTTTAGCCCATTCATTCACCAAACTGTACCTTGTTAAGCGAGCATCACAGATGAACATTTCAGAAGTCTGCATATTTATGATACTTTACTCGTATTGGGCAGGCCACAGGTGTCAGTGCACGCACTGCTAACAGAATGAGCGTGCGTTCAGTGTTGGGCATCGCGTTTTAAAAGTACAAGTCAGAATCGGGCACCTGAGCATGTTCATCGTTTTCCTGTACCTGGTGAAGTTTTCACTCGTAAATTCTAAACCAGTGTGTTTTTTTAGACCTGGTTTGTGTATATATAGTGATGATGGATACTAATTCATTGTAATTTATAATTTTCTATGTCAGTATAAAAATCCACCTGCCTTCTCCAACAGCAGAAGCGATGGGCCGCATGTCGCCGTGTCGTCCACCTGGTGAGGGGGTTGCTTCTACGTTATCTCTTGTACTTTTAGATGCAAATCAGTTTTTCATTTCTGTAATAGAAACTTCTTCACCTATTTTTACGTCATTTGTTTTTTCCTGACCAGTATTTAAAACCAAAAGGATGCTCTGAACGATGGCCAACGATTTTTTAGAAATAGCCTCCCAAGCAGCGTGCCTACACATTACATTACATACAGAAATAAAAAAAAATCAAATGGATGACGGCTTATTGCTTGTTCATTTTTCCATTTCCAATGGTAGAGAAACTACCCAGGGATTACCAGAAGCAGCCCCACCCATTCTACATGCAGTGGGACTCCAGTCTAAGAGCTTGGATCCTTGGTGGTGGGGGGGCATCTCCCTCCTCATTGCGCCTGTCTGGGATGGACTTGTGAGTGTCCCTTTCAAAAGCGACCGTCATTCCCTGGGAGCGATCTGCACGCCCAAGGGCCTTTGGAAGATGACTGTCATAACCAGGGAGGATACTGGAGTTTGTACCCCCCACCCCACTTTCCTTTTCACTGCCTTGAGTGTGTCCCAGTCCTGCTTTGGAATCCAGCAGCTGCTTGTCGATTTCCTTGAGAGGCTGCCAGGGCCCTCCTCCCGCTGTCCCCAGTCCTGTGGCTGGAGAGCTGGGGCTCAAGGGGTCCCCAAAAGGCGGAGGTTGGGGGATTTCTTGTGCAGTGGAGAGTCAGACAGGAGATGGAGAAAAAGGAAACTGCCTGCAGAAGGTGCCTCGATGGTATGAGGCTGGACAAGCTCCCACCCCTAATTTGGTGCGTTCTCTTTTTAAGTCACTGTGTATTGTGTGCTTTGGACACACTGAGTCATGAGACTGAAGTCATAGAAAACACTTATGTTAAAGAAAATAAAGCCTCCTCATTCTGAGTTTGTAGTGCAGTTTTCTTGCATCCCTCATGTGATGGTGAGCCAGGTGGGAACAGCAGAATATGGAAAGCGGGCTAGCTCTGCCAGGAGGGAAGACCCCAGTGTTCAGGGGGCTAAGGATTGCTGGCCTCAAAGCCTCCTGGAACAGCCTTGAGTATTTTTGTATGTTTCACTTCAGAGTTCAAGGTGAAATTCTGCAAGAATTCTGCCCTCTTAACCTCTCTCTGGTTCCCAGGGAGGGGGTGTGACACTCGACCACACCTCCTGCTACCAGGCAACTGTGTGCCAGCTCTGCCCCAATGGCCTGCTGGATGACTGCAGGGACAGCTCAGGGTCCCGTTGCCTGTTCTGACCATCTTCCAGGCAGAATCTTCGAGGTGCCCCTTTGTCCTGTCTGCCTCCCCCTGCAACTGTCTCAGCTCCTGCAGGTATCCCTTGGGCTCTCTCCTTCACCCCCATGACTCCACCTGTACCTTGGTGGTTCTACCCACCTGCCTCCAGTCAGGCCCCCATAACCAGGCTTCCAGTTTTTTTTTCTGTCCCTGTGCTCCCTTCTTGTGTATATCTAGATCTATATAGGCCATTCTGTCAAGCTGAATCCTACCCATCAGGGCACCATCTATAGGGGCAAATAGTCTGGGCTCCTCTTTGCCTCTCACCTGAAATCATCTGGATTCTCATTTTTTCTGTAGGTTTCCCTCATCTCAGTGAGATCAGAAGCATGTCTGTTGTTGGTCCAGCAGGGTGTGAATCAAGCTTGTAGCTCTTCCTCTGATAAGTCAGGTGCTTTTAGAAAGTCTCTCTGGGGCGGATAGATGACACAGTGAATAGAGCACTAGTCCTGGAATCAGGAGGACCTGAGTTCAAATCCAGCCTCAGATGCAAGTAACAACCCCAGTTGCCCTCCAAAAAGCAAAAAAAAAAAAAAAGTCTCACATCTGCTTGGGAAGGAGAAAGCTACCAAGCTCCTTGCATATATGTAATGTTTGTGTAACACAATGTACTGGAGTCTGTCATTATCATCCTGCAGAGGCAGGAAGTGGAGACTGACAGGCTGAGTGCTTTGCTCGGAGTCCAGTAGACAGTGAGTGTCACAGGATTTGAACCACCATATTCCTACCTCCAGTATACTCGTCCATGTTGCTGCACTAAAATCATCCTCATGACCACAACAGGCGTTCAAGTTTCCTTTGTGGAAAGTTACAGGGGTCAGCACAGCTGGCCCAGGGCAGTGAGTTAGCCTCCTCACTCTGGGAAGGGTCACCTGTCCATGGGACTTCACCTGCCAGGTAAATAAGTAGCCTGAAGAGGCAGGATTTTTTCTCATGTCTAACAGATCAGTTTCTAGGCCCTTTTCCATATCCTTCATATTGGTGGGCCACTCACGACTCTTTCTGAAGGCCCATGATGTCCATCCCAAGGTCACTTGCTCTGCGGAATTCCTGCTGACCTACCATTGTATTATTTCTGTTTGATCTGGGCCCTTGGAGCTTGGTGTGATGCTGGGAGGACATGGTGCCAGTTAAGCGTTACCTGGTCAGAGTTATTTCTCAGAGAAAGGCCAGGGTCAGTCACATCTGTCCCACAAATGAAGTTGCCTCCAAAGGCTCCACAGGGTGTATCCAGCACACTGCTGGGCAGCATCTTCTGGGGATTGTCAGATCACATGTCCAGCCTGGGAATCGCATAGAAATGAGCCTGAGTTGGGAGCCAGTTAGCAAGTGAGCCTACAGGGGATTCTGCTTTGACTCCTTGGATTGAAGTTTGGGGGCTCATGAGACCCCCCCCCATGCCTTATGGCAGGAACAAAGCACTGACTGGCACCCCAGTACAGATTTCAAGGAGCCAGGGGAGAACGACTGAGGCAGGCTTTGAAAGAGAGGGAGCATGGAAAGCAGTTACTGCCCAAGGTTACCTGGCTCCCAGTTTCAGCATTTTCCTCGTTTTTTGTGATTCTCAGACCCTTGTGATGTCCCTTCTCAGTACTTCCTGCCTATGCATCGTGTCCCCTAGCTCCCTCCTACCCCAGAGCAGCTTGGTTACTCCTCTACCCACCTTGATGACCTGTGCGACTTGCCCCTTCTCATTCTATCCTACTCAGATATTTTAATAGCCAAGGTTATGACTTTGCTGGTGTTAAAACTGTATCTTGTCCTGGTCCTCTAGCCACCCCCTCTGGTCAGTGTAGTAAGTAAACTTATAAGTAGCCAGTATAAAGGGAAGTAGCAGGAAATATGATTGTAAAGGGACTGTTGCAAGGACCAAAGGAGTCTAACATCAAATCAGATCCTCTGTAGTAGCCAAAACGGACCTCCTGGTAATTGTGCTGAATCAGCAGGAGCTGGGGGGGGGGGGGGAGGGGGCGGGGGGCACTACCCTCAGGGCTCTTGGTCCTCCACTCTGTAAATCTCGGGAATTCTGGACACACCAGCAGAAAACCACAAAGGTGCTGAGGTTATGATTTGGATATGTTAATGCACTAACCCAAGGTGGCAGAGATAAGAGTTAAGTCTGTTCCCCATAAAAGCCCTAGAAAAAGGAGGTCCCAAACTGCTGCTCCTAAACCTTCCTTCCATCCCCATAGGGTCCCAGTTTTCAGTGCTCCCTGTTCAAATCCCTCCGTATATGAGTGCCTCTCTGCCACTCCCTCACCCCCTTCCTCACACTGTCTGCCTCTGCACCCCTTCACTACTTGTCTCTCCCTTCTGTGATGATTAAGGTGGGATTGCATCTCTGTTTTTCTGCTGCCTGTCATGGTCTTTTCTGGAGAGTAGTGCCTGAAGAACGAGGCATTCCTGTTGTCGTCCCCTCCCCCCAATTTGTAATTCCTTTAAACAGGTTCTTAAGTTCATCTGGCGTCCTGGTTCAGGAAGTTGTTTGAGGTCGTTGACAAACCTCCAGCCCACCATCAGTGGCCGCTCGGCCCATTGGATTCTCTTCAGCTTCTGACCTTGGGCTGCCTCCTGCCCCCTGCTGGGGACTCCCGTCAAGCCCCGGCTCAAACCCTCTTTCCTGGAAGCCTTTCCTCTCGATTACTGTCATTTATCCCTGCCTGTATCTTGTTGGTTGTTTTCATGGCAGATGCTGAGCCTCTTTAGAACAGGGACTGTCTTACCTTTCTTTGTTTTCCTAATCCTTAGCACAGTGCCGGGCACATAGCTGTGATTATGAATGGACTTCAGCTCTTCACATCCCCTGTTACTCCATACTAAACCCAAATCAGCTTCTTCAAAATGCCTCTTCCCACCTCGAGTCCTTTGTTCTCACCCCCTAGCCTTCAAGTCTGAATACCCCAATTTATTCCTGTTTTATTGCTTTTCAGTCGTGTCTGACTCTTTATGACACCATTTGGGGTCTTCTTGAGAGAGAAACGGCAGTGGTTTGCCATTTCCTTCTCCAGCTCATTTTGCAGATGAGGAAACTGAGGCAGACAGTTAAGTGACTTGCCCAGGGACATAGTCATTAGGTGATTTGAACTCAGGAAGGTGAGGTTTCCCCACCCCAGTGCTGTGTGCACTGTGGTACCACCCAGCTGCCTTACCCCATTTTATTATTAAGTGTCTAGTATCTACAAAGAAGTGGCAGGTTGATGATCTACAAAACTTCATAACTGTCTGCAGCCCCTGACCCAACAGACTTCACAGCCTAGCTTGCCATTTGTCTGGGAGGCTGGAGGAGATGACCAAGTCATCTAAATGCATCTACTGTGATGACCTTGACTCTTGCTTTAGTGATGTGAGCCCATCCAACATCATCTCCTTAGATTCCCATCCTCAAAGACTTCAAGTCCTCACAATCCTTGTTTCCTTTGCCCTTGTCTTGGAGGAGAAAGAGGGTCTCCTTGCCAACTTCTGCCTATGTTCTTCACCCCATGGTGGGCTTTGGGACTATCCTTTCAGTGCAGTACAATGGGAAGAAGAGTTGATTTGGAGTCAAATCCCAGGATGGCGCCTGTTAAGTTTTATGTTTGTGTGTCCCCTTGCTAGGGCCTCTCTCCTCATCAGTAAAATAAGGCATTTGGAATGAGATGACTTTTGAGGTTCTTGCAGTTCTAAATGTATGAACTTCTAAGTCTGTCGCCATTCCTGTTCCTCATAGCCTCTATAAGCCTATACATGTGCTCAGCTATCCCCTATCCTTCAAAAAACCCAAGCACCTTCCCCTGAGCCGTTCACCCCCTCTGACTCCAAATGCAGTACACCCCCTGCTAGCTTGACTGTGAGGGAAGAAACAAGATGGCAGCTTGCCCAAAACTATTGGGAAAATTAGAAAGCAGTCTGGCAGAAACTAGTCTAGACCATCATGGCATACTGTATGCCAAGATAACCTTAAAATGGGCACATGATTTAAATGTGAAGCATGACCATGGGGAAAAGTTACCTGTCATGTGTATGGAGAGGGGGAAAGTGGATGAACAAACAGGAGGTCAGTTCACAGGAAGTAAAATCAATTATTCTGATTACATAAAATTTATAAGTATCTGTACAGACAAAACCAATGCAGCTAAAACTAGACAAAAAGAAGGAGATTGAGGGGAAAATTCTTTGCAACAAGTTTCTCTGATAAAAGTCTCATTTCTCAGATATATAAAGAACTAAATCAAACTTGCAAGAATAAACCATTTTCCAATTGATAAAGGTCAAAGGCTATGAACAGGTAGTTTTCAAAAGAAGAAACTAAGCTTTATTAATAGCTATATGAAAAATGTTCTAAATCACTAATAATTAGGGAAATGTAAATTAAGACAATATCAAGTCCACAGGGAAATGTGAATTAACCTCAAGTCCATTAGATTGGCTAAGATTACAGAGAAGGAAAATAATAAATACTGGAGGAGATGTGGGAAAACAGATACACTGATGAATGCAGGGTTGTTGGGAGTTGTGAGTAAGTCCAGCCGTTTTGGAAAGCAGTTTGGAACTGTGTCCCAAAACTGCATACCCGTAGATCTAGTGATACCACTATTCAGTTTATATGCCAAAGAGATAAAAGAAAGAGGTAAAGGACCCATATGTCCAAGAATATTTACAGCAGCTCTTTTTGTGGTAGCAAAGAATTGGAACCTAAAGGAGGTGTCAATCAGTTGGGGAACGGCAGAACAAGTTATGGTATGTGAATGAGATGGAATGGAAAGTTTGGGGAGATGGGAAGACCTGTATGAGAGTGAGCAGAGCCAGGGGAAGTCAGAGCAGTGTTCTGAAGAATAAGCGACTTTAACACAAAGGATTCCTGATGAAACATACCGTCCACCTCCAGACAGAGAACTTAGGAACTCAGAGGGAGATCAAATGGGGACATGGCTAATGTGAGAATTTGTTTCACATGACTACATATTTGTAATGGATTTTGTTTCTCTTGCCTTCTCAATGGGTGGGAGAGGAGAAGGGAGAGGGAGAGAATTCAGAACTGAAAATAGAATGAAATGAAAATAAATGCATGGTTTGTACTAGATTATTTCTAAGGCATGCTTAAATTCCAAAAACCAAGTCTCAAGGGCTAGTCCGTTTCTTTACGCTTCCCTCATGACATAACTAGGGCAAGAGGATTGAGACTTTCACCATGTTTCACCATGGGGGAAGGTGCTCCATGACCACTTCACCCCAATGGGGATTCCCATCCTGCCTTTCTGTCACACAGGGAGGGAGGCAGATACTGTCATCTTTCACCTCCTTATCTCCCCCCATGAGCTGGGGGGCTTCTGCTTGTTGGTAGAGGATAAATTGCCATCCCCTCCTCATGACTATACCCAGAATGGCACAATAAAAGTATAAGCTGTGGCCAACCTCCTCAGGCTGTGGAATTGTTACCGAGCTCTGAACTTCTATTCCTCAGCCCTTGCAGTCTGGTTTCCTGCCCTACCACACACTAAAGCGGCTCTGAGGTCACTCACTAACAACCCCAGTGGCCTCTGCTTCTTGTCCTCCTCCTTGGCTCTCCATCCCTAAGCCTCTCTAAGAGCACTAAGCCCTTTTTTGCTTCCTTTCTTGGCTCTTGGTCCTTCCAACTCTTAAATGTGGGTGTTTTCCAGGATTTTGCCCTTGGCCACCTTCTGTACCTACTCTTCTTTGGTGATTTAATCCACTCCCATGCCATTCATTATTATCTCTCTGTAGAAGTTTCCCGAATAAATCTCTACTCTGTCTTCCCACTATTCTTCAGGGCTTTGAGCTGATTGTATCTACTGGCTGACTATACTTTTAGAGGTTTCAGACCCAACTTGTAAGTAGGATTTTAGGGGGAGTTGCCTCCGAGGGGTTAAGTTGCAGTGTAGGTCTGACAGGTCCTAACTTTTAAGGTGTGGCCAGTCCTTTCCTAGTTAATGATTAGGTGCCCCCCATCCAAATCAATCAGAAATCCTTTCACATTTTGTTAAGGAATGGAAAGACACAGCCTGATCCTTGTATTCTTGTTAGCCTATTTGCTCCTTCCTCTGATTGATAACCTCCCCCTCCTCTGCCCTGCCCCCCCATAAGTTCTGTGGGAGCAAAGACTGTCTCAATTTTGACTGTGTCCCAAGTGCCTAGTATATAATAGGTGTTTAATAAATGCTGGCAGAGTGATTGGTAGATTAATTGGACACCTGCTCAACTTTTAACTCCAAGACTTTTCCCTTCTCCCCCAGTGTTGAGCACAGTGCTCTACACACATTGGTTGCTTGGGAAACTTTAAAAAAATAAAGGTCCCACCAACACCTCAGGTTCATTGTAAGATCATAGATTTAAGGTTGGAAAGAACATTATCCTTCCTCGAGACCATTTTACAGTTGAAACAGGCTTGGAAAAAACAGCTGGCTTGCACATGGTTGTACAGCCACTGGAAGCCATCAGCAGGATTTATACTCGGCCTTCCCAACTCCATATTCCTAGAATAATTGGGTTTGTGGGTCTCAGATGCCATTTAATCTGACCTCCTTGTTTTATAGATAAGGAAGCAGAGGATTTCCATGCTTTGACCAAAGGCACATAGTATTAGAGCTAAGATTTTGAACCTGGGGGTGGGGTGCATAGAGAGCAGGAACCCCCACCCCTGTTTGGAGGCCTGTTCCAAAGTCTGACGAGAACCCTGAACCAGAACACTTTGAGATGGTCTTCATCTGGTGGGGAATTGGCCTAATTCAATTCCTGCCACTTCTGGCCCCAGAGCACCAGTTTGGATGGCCCTGTCTCTTAGGAGTGGCCCAGCTCATCATGCTACCTATCAGGCCTACCCTCTGACTTCCTGCCTCGATGTTCCACCATTGGCATCTCAAAAGAAGCCTCTTCACCCTCCAGCCCTCTTGATTTCTGAGGCCTGTGGCATCTTTAGAGCCATCCTCAGCTCCTCACTATCTCTTGCCTCCCCAGGGACCCCAGCAGCCTTCTGGTCCAAGCCATCCACAAGAGGAATCCCCACTCACATAGTCATCTCTGCCGAGTTGTACGCTCTCCTGTCAAGATCTCTCTGGCATCTGCTCCTCGGTCACCACCCCAATGCAGACTCTCCTCTCCCTTGACTAACCGCGGTGGCCTCCCCTCGCATTCTACCCAACACACAGCTTCCAGAGTGACCTCCCTACAGCACAGGCCTCACCACGGAGTCTCCCATGCTCAGGAACCCTCAGTGACTGTCTGTGACTCTAGGATAAGATACAAACTCCTCTGCCTGCCTGTCTAGATATCTCATTGTATTCCACAACCTCCACATTCCTGCCAGACTGTATCTTAACTGTTTTCTGAACTCAGCACTCCAGACTCCATGGCTTTGCCCAGGCAGTCCCAGATACCTGAAATGTACTGCTTTCTTCCATGCTGCTCTTCCTAGTCATTAAGAGGTTCTCCCTTCTCAAAACTACCTTGTAGTTACTTATCTGTGGAAAGAGTGAATCCTTTTATAGAAGGTAAAATTCCTTAAGAGCAGGGACTGGGTTTTTTTGGCCTTTTTCTCACACACCCTCCCCCCCATCCCCTACCACAGGGCTTTGCACACAGTAGACAATTAATACATGCTTTAAATAATATTTTTTTTTGAAAAAATGAATTAAATGTAATTTCAATGAGCATGTGGGATATGAAAGGGAGGCTGAATTCAAGTTGTGGAAAGTTTTAGAATTCTCCAGTAGATAAATGAAGAAATGAGATAAAAAGGCAACAGTTCCCAAAGGAAGAAATATAAGCTTTCAACCACCATATTGAAAAAATATACCTAATTACTAATCATCACAAAAGTATAAATTGAAGCAACTCAGTTTCCATCCCTCATACCCATCAGACTGACAAAGGTGCCCAAAAGGGAAAATGACAAAAGGAGGAGGGGTGGAGGAGGACAGAGACATTCATTCACTTCTGTGGATTGGTCCCACCATTTTGGAAGGCACCACGTCACTATGCCTGATGTCACTAAAGTGTGTGTCCTCACTGACCTGGATATCCCACCACCAGGTCTAAACCACAGAGTCAAAGACAGCAGGATGGGATAATCCATAAGTACAAACATATATAGTAACACTTTTTGTAGCCAAGGACTGGGTACTGAGGGGGTGCGCAATAATCAGGCTGACAGTTATGCTATATAGATGTAATCCAATATGATTGTGCTGTAAGAAATGACAGAAGGGATGAATTCAGAGAAACCTGGGAAGATTGGAATGAACTGATGCAGAATGAAGAGAACAAGACCAGGAGACATTCATACAAGGACTGCCACACTGAAAGGAGAACCAGCTCTGAAAGACCTCAGAACTCTGCTGAGTGGAATGACCAGTCCTGGCCCCCAAGAGTCAAAGCTGCTATGACCCTTCTGTAGAGAGAGAGAAAGTGACAGACCAGAGGTGTGGGAACCTGACTCTGCTCCTTGACTGTAAGTAGGCAGGTTGTGTGGGGGGCCGGTGAGGGGAGGTATGATAGTGATACCAAAAAGAAAATAAAAGACAGCATTAATGTGTATTAAAAATATGCAGAAGAGGACAGAAGGGATTTAGAAGCAGGGCAGTGTTCATACTACCATGACAAATTTTTAAATCTCTTCATAATAGATATTCACAAGTAAATATACAGCCTTCTCTTTTGGTTCCTCTTCGCAATCAGAAATTTTCATGTTTGTTGAAGCTTGTCAAATCCATATTTTTAAAATGTGTTTAAAGAGTTTTGAGGTCCAAGTAGAGTTTGTATTTGGTCCTAGAGCAGTAGGTAGCCAGTGAAGATCTTTGAGTGATGTAGTATAGGAGTGAGGTCCATGGCCAGGCAGGTACTTTAGGGAGATTATTTTGGCAGCTGTTTGAAGGATGAGTTGGAGATGTGGGAGACAGGGAGACTAAGTAGAAGGTGACTGCAGGATTTCAGGGATCGGGACCATAATTCAGTTGGTGGTCAGGGGAGTGGAGTAAATGGGACTGAAGCCAGAGATGGTGAGATGTACAACTGCTGATATTTGACAACAAATTATATCTAGGGATGGCAAATGAGGAGCTGGGGACAGTGGATGGGAGGTCGTGCACCTGACTGACTGGAAGGCTCTGTTATCCTTGGAATCTATAGGGGGAAGTGGGTTAGGGGAAGAGGATGTTTTGGACATGTTGATCTTGAGGTTCTGATGGGACGTCTAGAAGCAGAGAGATGTTCAATAGGCACGTGGCTTTGGGGGCCTAAAGTTCCACAGATTTAGGGCTGGACATATAGACTTGGCAGAGATACTGGCTGACCCAACAACAACAGAGGAGAACACAGGGGACAGAGAGTAGCAAGGGAAGACAAATGGCCCAGGACAGAGTTCCCTAGGTCATCTTCAGCCTGCCCAGGGGTTGCTTCCAGAAACGCTAATCTGTCAGAAAGCCTGGAATTGGTGTATATCACATGGAGGAAGAAGCTTATCTGAGCCCAGGTTCATATTTTTATTTTTAAAAATAATATATTCATATTTGTACAAATACATTGTAATATATTAATATATGGCCTATAATTCACACATAAAATATATGCTATATAATTTTTTTAAATAAAAAATAAACCTAGGCTCATATAAGCTTCTCTCTCTCTGTCTCTATCTGTCTTGCGAGCGCGAGGACACACGGACACACGGGGACACACGCACACCCAGATGTTCCCCCTCCCTTCCCCCATTCCACCGAGCTCTTCATCTTTGAAAGAGAATTTTTACTTTGAATAGCAGGTAAAAAGCTGCCCCTTTGAGAGAATAAGCCCGCTGAAGCTGAAAGCACACAGATGATTGAAAACAGATGTAAAGACCTCTCTCTGCTGAAAATTGCAGGCCCTGGTGATGAGTAATCACTGTTAATGCCCCTCACTGACTGTTGTCAATTAGCCTTATTAGCGCAAGCAATTTGAGCCCAGGATGACATTACTTTAATTACTGTAAGCAGCTTCTTCATTTATGAGGATGGTGCATTTCCAAAAAGGTTACGCTATCCGGAAATTAATTTTAACCTCCCTACATTATTTGAAATTCAGGAAAACAGGTAGGGGGAAAAGTCCTAAACAAAGAATGGAGAAAATAAAGGTGATAAAAGGCTCTGGCATTTTTCCTTATTTTACCATCATTTTATTTTTCTCTACTAAAAAAACATCTATTGTGATTTTTAAAAAATATGAAAATTGAGTAGGAGGCAAAATGAGTAGCATTAGGGACAGTGAAGCTGCCAAGACCATCGGGAGGAGGATGTAAAGCCCTCCTGATGCCTGGCAGCTAAAAGGCAGCTTGTGGTTTCACGAGGAAGGGGCTGAAAGCTGCCTGTGATTTTCATGATCTCCAGCACAGCATCTGGGGGCTCTGCTCAGGGCCCCGGGGGCTCCTCCTTAGAAAAGTCATAACTGGATAAACCCAAGCACTGCAGCTCATCTTGTTCAGAGTAGGGAATTAGACCTAGAAGGTGGGGAAGTTCTTGCCAAGGCTGCCTCCTGGGTCACTGGCAAAAGCCCAGGCTCCTGACCCCCAGTCTAGCCCTCAGGGAGTACATCTTGGGGATATGCTGTCTACAGGCTTATGGTCAGAGGACCTCCTTTTGGTGGTAGCCACCTTTCCCCCAATCTTGTCCTGGATTTAGGAGGCCAGAGAAGAGTCTTAGAGCTCTCTCCTGGCCCCAAGATGTATTTATCTTTAACTTGGTTTTTTATTATGAAATCAATAAATATCAACAAACTTGAATATTTTAATTTACAAAGGAGAAAAAGAGGATTGCATGTGAACATGTATACAGTTGTGCCTTTTACAAGTATCTGATAAGGACAACACAACTAATATCCCTCTGCTCTTTTTTGTGACTGAAATATCATCTTGAACCTGTGTCTGGTACAAGTCCCATCTCTGAGACAGACAGGCTGTGTGACTGACTAACTGACTCCAAGGCAGTCTTCCACCCTGGCTTAGTTATCCCCTGAGATAAGGACAGTCCCTTTGGGAATCCCATAATATGCCCCAGCCTGGAGTCAGAGACCAGAGGATCCATCTGGTAAACTGAGGCACATGGTGGTTTCTAGTTGGTCAGTCTACAATATATCCTGTATCCAAAGGCTGGTCTGTGGTGAGAGGCTACAGTATAGTCTGGGACCTGGCCTGGCCCCAAAGCATTGTTAGCTTGGTAGGAGCCACACTAGCAGACATTTCTATTGTCCATTAAGGTTGACAGAGTTGCTTTGGAGATGGTGTAGCCCCCTGGACTCACC
The DNA here is from genome assembly GCA_011680675.1 of Gymnobelideus leadbeateri. Lineage (NCBI taxonomy): Eukaryota > Metazoa > Chordata > Mammalia > Diprotodontia > Petauridae > Gymnobelideus > Gymnobelideus leadbeateri. Next base: position 1,050,443 of record WOXC01004100.1, read on the forward strand.
CCAGCAACAGTTTCCAGAGCATCGCTGACTACTTCTGCCCTTAGAGTTCTAGGGGTCACCTTGAGGTCCTCCCCCACATCACAAGAATCAGCCAGCGTTATCAGTCAGCCATCTAGGTGTGATAGTACAAGACTGTAGTCTGCTGGCAGATGAATTATGTGAGCGGGGAAGTCCTGAGCTGCAGTGGGCTAAGCCAATTAGATGTCTACACTATCTGGCACCAATGTGGTAAGCCCCCTGAGAGAAGGGGGCCACCAGGCTGCCTAAGTGGGGGGGAGTCAAGGTCAAAGCTTCTGTATCAATCAGTAATGGGGTCAAGCCTGACCAAAATAAGGAGGACAAGTCCCAAGAAAGAAAAAAGAAAGTCAACCAGCAGTAATGCTCTGTTTACTTTTAGAAGAATTTAGAATAGCAAGCACAGTGGTTAGAAAACAGTTGGAGGAGCAGGGGGGTGGGGAGGGGGCGCCAGGGAGGGACAAGGTTCACTCTCCCTTCACACACACCCATTTGTCTGCAGGTTCTTTCTCTCTTGGTGGCCAATTCAGTCAACTGCTACTCTGTCTGCTTGTGGGAGGATGCCCAGTGGGGACTCATGAGCAATAAAGCTAGAAACATCCAGACACTCAGGGTTGACCCTTAGAGGAAAAGCAGTAATCCCCTTTGTTGGCTGGGAGGCGCATTCTTCTAGCTCTTCTTCAAGGCTAAGCCCTGGGGGTTTTCATGGCAATGTTTAGGGTTGGTTGTTGGTGGAGTTGTTGTTCTTTCTACCTACATTGTTATAGTCTTTGTGTTCATTGTCCTCCTGGTTCTGCTTTCTTCACTTTGCATCAGTTCACATAAACCTTTCCTTGCTTCTCTGAATTCTCCATCTTTATCCTGCCTTCCAGCACAGTGATATTGCTTCCTTTTTATATGCCAGAGCTAAGTTTGCCATTCCTCAACTCATGGGCATGGCCCAAATTTCCAGTTCTTTATTAATACAAAAAGGGCTTCTCTGCTATGGATATGGAACCTTTCTTTCTGCCTCTGACCTCCTTGGAGTGCATGCCTAGCACTGGAATCTTTGGATAAAGAGTGTGGACTTTTGGATGGCTAGGTGGCACAGTGAATAGAGTACTGGCCCTGGAGTCAGGAGTACCTGAGTTCAAATCTGGTCTCAAGACACTTAACACAAAAAACTAGCCATGTGACCTTGGGCAAGTTACTTAACCCTAAATGCCCTACCTTCCCCCTCCAAAAAAGCAAAAACAAAAAAAACCTAAAAAAAGAGTGTGGACATTTGAGTTGCTTTCTGAGCATAATTCCTAATTACTTTCTAGAATGGCTGGACCAATGAACAACTCCAATAACAGTACACTCAGTGTACACAGCCAGTGCCAATACAGACTGTTCCCATCTCTCATCATCTTTGCCAATTTGCTGAGTGTGAGATGAAAGCTCAGAGAGGATTTGATCTCTCTGCCTAGCTACCTGTATTTAATAATAATAATGTACTATTACACTATACCATATATACGTACTATATTATATTATACTCAATATCTACACAGAGAGTTCTTATTGTCGGGGATTGGGGGCATTCCTTCATGCTCTTGTCAAAGGTTGGCCATTTATTTGAGAATGGTTTGCTCACATCTCTGGAACTCTTACCACTGGAGAATGTCAGCCTGGCATTTAATCCGATCTTTCTTTCTAGACTGAGTTCACTTTCCTCACCCTCACACACTCAGTGTTCCACTTAAATTGGCTTGTTTGCTGTTCTCTGTGTACTTTATTCTGTCCTCTGCCTTCACGTCTTTGCTACCCCCTCATATCTCCAGTGTCCTCCTCATCTCCAACTCCAGAGGCCCCTGCCTCCCTGAAAAACTCAACTCAAAGGTCACTCTCTCCATAAAGCTTTTTCTGTTGCCCCCACCCCCAAAATTACTTTGTGTTTATGTGTGGATGTATTGTACCTCCAGCAGTAAAAGTGATAATTATTCCTATTTATAGAGCACTTTCAATTTTGCAAAGAACATTGTATATGTCAGTGCTTAGTCAACAAGCATTTATTAGATGCCTGCTATGTATGTGCTTTATGTTATCTCATTGGATCTTCACAACAACCCTGGAAGGTTCTCCCTGTTATTGTTACCCCTTTTTACAGATGAGGAAAGCAAGGCTGAGAATAGTTTAGTGATCTGCCCAGGGCCACACAGCTAGGAGGTGTCTAAGGTGAGATTTGAACTCAGTTCTCCCTGACTCTGAGGCCAGGACTTTATGCCCCCTAGCTGTCCCCCTAGCAGAGGGTAAACCTCTTGAGAACAGGGACTGTTTTGCTTTTGTCCTTGGAGCCCCCATGCCTAGCACTGGCCCTGGCTTGTAGTAAGTGATGACAAGGCATTACAAGAGTTCCATTTGCCATGGGCAGGGCTACCATCATTTCTTTGCTTTGTCTCTGGAGATGAAAGGCTGGTTTCCCAAGTATAGAGGCCAAGAGGTATGTTAGGAAGCTTCTGCCCTGGAGCGAGGCTTGGCAAGCCTTGACTGGATTCACCCAGCAGCCTTCTAGTAAGGAGCTTGCTTTTCTATTTCTCTGGGGCTCTGAAGGCAGCTTTTCACTCCCTCATTCAGTTCCTTCATCAACCTCTGTCCTGTCAGGTGCCATTCAGGATCCAAAGACAGTCTTCCTGATGCCTGAGCCATCCCCACATCAGCCAATGCTTCCTTGGGGGCATCTCCTTTGAAGAGGAGCCTGGATGGAGGCTGCTGTCTAGGCCTTGGTCTGGCCATTGGACTGGCTTGGACAAGAAGCAGTTTCTAGCCCTTGGAAGTCCATAGCTTGTTCACCCACTGGTGGAGCTGCAGACACAATGTGCCTGATTGGGTGTGGCCTTGCAGGAACCCCCTCCTCTTCAACCCTAGAGAGCCAATCAATCATTCAGCATTTGTTAAATTTGCTTCAAGTCAGGCACCGGACACAAAAAGAGGCAAAGAACAGTCCCTGCAATCCAATGCATCCAAAGGCACTGGAACATGAGGGCAAAACTGACAAGATAAATGACAGATTTTATTTTTGGGTCCAAAAAGTCAATGTCACAAGCACAGGATGAGGGAAACATAGTACAGTTTTTTTTATATATGGGTTTTTTTTCTGCCTTAATGGTAATTTTTTCCAATTACATGTAAACATAGTTTTGTTTTTGTTTTTTTTTTTCCAACTTAAACACACCTTTTAGTTCAGGATTGGGTATGGGGCCAGGAATGGCATATGGAAGACATGGAATCAAGCAGGTTTGGGAGTAGAAATTTGTTGAGGGCCATAGCCAGGCAGCTCATAGCCAACATCCAAGGAAGATTGGGTCACTTTAGCCACTACAACATCTGTCTGCCACAACTTAGAATGAGTCTGTCACCCCCTGCTGCCTCTTCCCTGCACTCTTCAGTCTTGACACGATGGAACCTGTAGAGGACCAGGTCCTGCCTCCGGCTTCAGATGCTCCCTCAGAAGTACAGGGCCCACCAGCCCGGCCCCCCTGGCTTTCTGGCCTCTGATCCTGGAGCTGATGCCGCCACCATCCCCGCTTCCCCTAAGCCCCCTCAAAAGATAGTTTTCAATGTTCATTTTTGTGAAATTTCGAGTTCCAAAACTTTCTTCCTCCCTCTCTCCCCTTCCCCCTCCCCAAGACAGCCAGCAATCTGATATGGGTTATACATGTACATTCATATTAAACATATTTCCACATTAGTCATGTTGTGAAAGAAGAATTAGAACAAAAGGGGAAAATCATGAGAAAGAAAAAAAACAAAAAGTGAAAGCAGTCTGGACTGCATCCAGACTCCAGGTTTCTTCCTTTGCACGTGGGCAGCATTTTCCATCGTGAGTCTTTTGGAATTGTCTTGGATTATTGTATTGCTGAGAAAAGCTAAGTCTGTGGTAGTTGATCATCACACAATGTTCTGGTTCTGTTCACTTCCCTCAGCATCAGTTCATAGGTTTTTCTGAAGTCTACCTGTTCATTTCTTATGCAACAACATTCTGTCACAATCATTTACTACAGCTTGTTCAGCCATTCCTCAGCTGATGGGCATCCCCTCAGTTTTTTAATCCTTTGCCACCACAAAAAGCTGCTATAAACATTTCTGTACAGGCAGACCCTCTTCCTTTTCTTGGAATCTCTTTGGGATACAGACCCGGTAGTGGTATTTCTGTGTCAAAGGGCATACTCGATTTTCTAATAGCCCCATGAGCACAGTTCCAAATTTCTCTCCAGAATGATTAGACCAGTTCAGTTCCACCAACAGTGCATTAGTGTCCCAATTTTCCCACATCTCCTCCATTTGTCATTTTCTTTTTCTGTCATATCAGCTAATTCTGATAAGTGTAAGGTGGTAAAATGAGGCTATTTTCTAACTTGCTTAATAAAGGGTGAGGAGTGAAGGAGAAAACTTTAAGTATACTGAGCAAGAGACTGAGTGTGTGGTAAGCAGGGGATGGGAGTTTTGGGTTTGTTAGCCTAGGCATGCCTGAATTTTCCTCTCAACACATATATATTCATCCCTGCCCTGTTGTGACAAAGAGGCTTGGATGGAGCAAGGTGACCTTGAACTATGCCATGCAGGGTTACCCAAGATGGGGAGTTCTGACAAAAGGAGAAGGAAATGACAAACCACTCTAGTATCTTTGCCAATAAAATCCCACAGACAGCACTAAAATGACAAAAGAAATGATACTATGAGCCCCTCAGGTCAGAAGGTGCCCAGCACATTACTGGGGAAGAACAGAGAACAGCTACAAGTAGCCACTGTACACAGAAAGTGGTTGAGCCAAAGCCCAAAGGAAGCTCAGTTGCGGGTGTGTCTGGCATTGAAGGGAAAATTCGATGCTGCTGAGATCAATATTGCACAGGAACCTGGAATGTGAGGTCCATGAACCAAGGTGAGCTGGATGGGACCAAACAGGGGACAGAAAGATCTTGGGAGTCAGTGAAGTTAGATGGGCTGGAATGGGTGAATTTAATTCAGGTGATCATTACATCTACTGCTGTGGACAAGAATCCCTCAGAAGTGGAGTCATAACCAATAGAGGAAAGCAGTACTGGGGAGAATCTCAAAAACAGTTCCAGTCTAAGGCAAACCATTCAACATCACAGTAATAAAAGTTTGTGCTTCAGCCACTGATGCTGGAAAGGCCAGAGTTGATCAGTTCAATTGGTCAGCAACAATAAGGCAGTGGAGATGACCAAATTCCAGCTGAGCTATTGAGAACCCTAAAAGATGATGCTGTTTAAGGTGCTGCACTCAATATGTCAGTAAACTTGTAAAACTCAACAGTGGCCACTGGATTGGAAAAGATCGATTTAAGTCTCAATACTTAAGAAGGGCAATGCCAAGGAATAATAAGATTACCAAACAATTGTGTTTATTTACATGCCAGCAAGGTTATACTTAAGATTCTGAAAGCTAGGCTTCAGAAATATGTGAACCAAGAATTACCAGAAGAACATCCTGGTTTTTTGAGGAGGCAGAGGAACTAGAGACCAAATTGTCAACAGTTACTGGATTTGGAGAAAGCAGTGGAATTCCAGAAAAACATTTACTTCTGCTTCATTGACTACACTAAAGACTTTGACTTTATGGATCACAACAAAATGTGTCAAGTCTTCCAAGAGTTGGGAGTACCATATCATCTTACTTATCTCTTAAGGAATCTGTACTCAGACCAAGAAGCAACAGTTTAGAGCTGGACATGGAGCAACTGATTGGTTTAAGATTGGAAAAGGAATGTGAGAAGGTTGGATTTTGTCATCTTACTTATTTAACTTATATTCAGAGTACATCATGTGAAACACCAGGCTGAATGAATCAAAAGTTGTCATTAAAATTCCCAGGAGAAATATCAGAATCTCAGGTATGCAGATGATACTACTCTGATGGCAGAAAGTGAAGAAGAAGAAGAAGACTCTTGATGAGGGTGAAAAAAAAGAAAGTGTAAAAGTTGGCTTGAAGTTTAACATAAAAAACCCCCAAAACTAATATCTTGGCAACTGGTCCCATCGCTTTCTGGGAGCAGTGTCAGATTTTGTATTCTTGGATTCAGAGATCACCGCAGACAGACTGCAGCTGTGAGATGGAAGGAAAGCTTTGGCAAACCTGGGCAGCAGACTACAGAGCATCTACCATCTCGAGACTACCATCTCACTGACAAAGGTCCATAGAGTCAAAGCTATGGCTTTTCCAGTAGGAATTAATGTATGGCTGTGAAGTTGGATTGTAAGGAAAGATGAGCTCTGAAAATAATTCAGGCTCTTCTCTGGGGGGTCATATTCTGACCTATAGAGCATAAATACTTTGGTCATGTAATGAGAAGATAGAAAAATCCCCTGATATTGGGAACGATTGAAGGTGAGAGGAAAAGGAGACGGCAGATGGTGAGATGGATGGATGGTGGCATGGAAGCAGCGAGCACGAGCTTGAATAGACTTCAGGAGATGGTGGAGGACAGAGTGGCCTGGCATGCTATATGTCCCACAAGGCCATGAAGAGTCAGATGTGACAAACAGCCACTTGTTTGGTGATGTGAATTCAGAGCTTTTCCCAAAGCACTGGTATCCAAGGGGGATTGATTTTTGGCCCTCCCTCCTCCTCACCTCCTGGCTTCTCTGGCTTCCTTCAGATTTCAGATAAAATCCTACCTTCTCCCAAGAAGCCTTTCCTAACCCTGCCGAATGCTAGTGCCTTTTCTGTGTCAGTTATTTCCAATTTATCTTCTATGTATCCTGTTTGTCCCTAATTGTTATCATATTGCATCCCCTATTAGACTCTGAATTCCTCGAGAACAGGGACTATGTTGGTGTGTGGGTGTGTGGGTGTGTGTGTGTGTGTGTGTTTCTGTTTTTCTGTGTATCTCCAGTGTTTAGCACATGGTGCAAATGACTGACTGAATGGGGGGTGCTCACTTCCTCCCAAAAAGGAGTTCTCCTGTGCATGTGGCTCCCAGACTACTTCCACCCAGATCCTGCTTCCAAGGAAGCCATATCCCAAAGATGTGAGAACCATGGCTTTCACCAATGACCACCAGAACTGGAAAAGTTCTGTGGCTCAAACCCAGTTTGTAAATTAGCCAAGGGGAGTTTGGGGAGGCTAGCCAGTGGTTTTAAGGGTTTCCTCAACCACCTATGAAGGGGCTGCTGGGTGAGTTCTTAGATCCCCTTGCCCAAGGGCCAGTAAACATTATGAGATGCTCCTTATGTGTTTCCAAAACCTGGAACTTTTCAAGGTTTCATGGTTGAAAAAAAGACCATGTCTTGCTTGTAGAGGGCCAATAGACACCCATGTGACCATGGAAGACTGCATTAAGAAAGCTGCCCACTCCCCAGTCCACTATTTTTAGGGCTTAGAGGAGACATATCTCCCTTAGGGGTAATGAAAGCTTCTATTCACACTGCCCTGTAGATGGGCTGATCTACACAATTTTATCATCATCTACCAGAGGTCCTTAACCTGGAGTCAGTCAACTTGGTTTAAAAAAATATTTTGTTAACTTTTTCACTGTTTTTATTATTTCAACATGATTTGTTTCCTTTGTAAATCAGAATATTTATTAAGTATATATTTATTGCTTATTAATCATGTTTAAAAACATGATTCTAGGAAGAGGTCTCTAGGCCTCCTCCCAGACTGACCATGGAGTCAAGGATACACAAAACAAAAGGTCTGGAGTAAAATAAGGACCATCTGTTACTTTAACCTCATTACATTATGTTAGCATTAGGTTTTAAAGTACAAGGATAAGTCAGGAGTCTGTCCCTCTGGATGAAATGGAGGGCCATTTCCAAGACGGAATTACTCACATCAAAAAAGGGAAGATCCAAGCCTTCCCCCTTTGCCTCCACAAAGGCAAATCTGCCAATCAGCTCCCTCCATGATCCCCCTTCTCTTCCTCTTGCTCCAAAGCAAGAGATGATTCCTTCCTCCTGGGAGCTCTCTGAGCATTTCCTGTGATCATGCCTTCCTTTCAGACATAAGCAGAGTCTTCTGACTTCATGACTTCCTGCCATGGCCCCAGCTTGATCTCTGATGACAAGGACTGTGTCTTCTCACAGAATCACAAAATCTCAGGGTCATGAGGGACCTCAGGGGCCAGCAAGTTGAGCCTGAATCAGTATCCCCTCTTCAACATACTTAACAAGGCTAAGTATCTCTCTCTGAATCACAGGGTTGTAGCTTTAGAGCAGGATTTTGAGGCCATTGAGTCTAATCCAGTCATTTTCACAAATGAAGAATTTGGGCCTGAGAGCAGCTAAGTGACTTGCCCAGGCTGGTGAATGTCTGCGGCAGCATTCAAACCCGTCTTCTAGCCACCAGAACATCGGCTCTCATTTGATGACTTTCAATGAGAGGAAGGCAGTCCTTTCTGCTCTGGGATTGCTCTCATGGTTAGGAATGTTTCCCCCCAGAAATTAGGTCTAACTGTACCCTTTTTTAAAGCTACCCCCGCTCTTCCTCGTTTTGACCAAACAGAGCAAGACTAATCCCTCTTCCAAGGGACAGTCCTTAAAATGTTTGAAGGCAGCTGAAGAAAGCTAGCATATCCCCACTAAAATTTCTCTTCTCCAGGCTAACCATCCTTAGTAATACTCATTTGTCATTGTCTTAAGGTCCTTTACCATCCCAGTCTCCCTCAGGCGGACACTATCCAGCATATCTATGTTTGTCCTTAAGTATGGCACCCAGGAAGACACATGGCACTCCCCAAGTGAGCTAATGAGGGCCGAGGATCCAGGAACAACCACCTCCTTCCTGAGCTCTGTGCCTCTCTCAGTGTAGCCCATCACCCTGCTGACTCACAGAGAGAAATCCCCCCAGGGTTTTTTCTGGTATACTACTGTCTAACCAGTCTCCCTTATCTTATACTTGAGAAATTGATTTTTTTTTAACCCAATTGTAAGATTTTCCATTTGTCCTACTTACATTTCCTCTTATTACAGTGTTTTGGACAGTCTGGTCTTGTGATAATGCCTACTTTCTTTTGTAAGTAGTTAAGTATGTGTAGAAGCAAGCACCCCAGCATCCCCAAAGTGGCTGCTAACACAGGTTCTTAGATCTGCTTTTGTAAAGGAAAGCAACTCAAAATGGGTTAACAAGCTTACTTTAATCAAACAAACATATGTCATTTACCTAGTTCAGGGGGAAAAGGTCAGCACCCCGAACTTCAGAGTATACAGACAGATCAAATAAACAGGCTTCCAAACTGTCCAACCATTATATCAATACCAAATCACAGTTACCAGAGAGGGAAGCATCAACATCTGGGTTTTCAAAGCCGGGGAGCTCTCAACAGCTGCCCAGAGTCTCATCTGGTCAAGTCACACAACACTTCTCAAAGTGAGCCCCAAAGCAAAGCCTCACATCAGGGTTTATATAGCCTTCTCCTGGCTCAGAGAATGTAACTACCCTCTTGACCCACTGCCCAATCACACAGCATCAAGGTGTGGTCATTCCTGAAAACCAAGCCTCCTACCACAGGCTCCATGTGACCACATTCAGCCTATTAGGGGGCAGAGTATATTTTCAAATCAAGGAAGGTTCTCAGAGTCACTTAAGTCAATCAAAGTCTCTTAAGACAATCAAAGGGCCTAGGGGCAGGGAAGATCTTCAAATCTGCATTTCCATTACACTGTGCACACAAGGCTCTCCTTTCCACTTTTGTTACAGAATTTGAGAGTTGGAAGGGGCCTCTCCTGGGCAATTTAATCCAACCCATACACCAAAAGAAGTCTACCCAACAAGTGTATCATCCATGCTCTCCTTGAAACTCTACCAGGAGGAGGAACCTGCCATTCCCCTTTTGGGCAACTCTAATGGTTAGGACTATTTTTCCTGACATTAGCCCTAAATCTTCCTTTCTGCAGCTCCTGGATCTGTCCCTTTCCCCTAGGTCCAAACAGCCCTTCAAATACCAAGCAGGATTAGACTGAGACTTTTACCTGCAACTGATGGGAATTCTTTTTTTTTTCCCCAGATCCTTGACTCCAAAGGGGAAGAATCTAGTCACCCATGTGCCCTGAAAATTCTTGGAAAAGAGCTAAGGTGGAAGGAGTGTGCACTCTCAGTGTCGGACCCATAAATCAAAGAGCATGGTGTTTCTCTTCACCCTCCCCACTGCTTCCCATAGCATCTGCAGGCCCAGGGCAGTCCTAATGCTTCCTGGACAGCTCCCTTTGGATGGAGTCTCACAATTCAGCTCTGTTTGTCTCTCCTGGGGAGATCCTCCCAGCCCAAGGTCTCCAGAGAAATCAAATTGAAGTCCTGGAGTGGACTAAATGTCACACCTGGTCAGCCTGCTCTAGCTTTATGAATCCCAGAGACCACTTAGAGGAATGTTGGAAGGAAGGAAGGAGGGAGGGACTCTTCAGTCACCCAAACACCTAATCCCTTCTGTGGGTACCTCCTGTCTAAAGCTTCACAAAACACAACTAAGGCTTGGACGTCTAGAAACAAAGGAAAAAGACAGACTCTTTGCAGCCCTTCCTTGCTCTGAAAGGCTTATCCAGTTCCCAGTGTTGGGAAGCTGGACTTTCCCCTCTCCAGGGCCTGGCTATAATTATCTCCATTATCCCCAGGAGGAACAGAGAGGATAATAATCGTGGGGGCTTTTGGAAGCTCTTAATGGTCATCTCCTGGGGAAATGTACCTGGTGATAAGAGGCCTGCTAGCTATTAAGAGCCATCACCTTCGAGGATCACCTCCCAGGATCACCTCCCACCCCCTCCTAGGGAGGCCAGGGAGGGCTGGCAAGCAGTCCTGGCGGAGAACAGGTTTCTTCTCATTTGCATACAGCTCTGTTTCCACCTTGTTGAAAGCCTGGCTGAGGATAGAAAAAGAGGAAAGGCTTTTCAGCCTTCTGATGCCTGGGCTGTAGCCATTGGGAACGAGCGTGGATATCCTCCCTGGCTAAAGGTTGGCCTCAGAACTAGGATCCAGCCACTGGCCTGCTGCCTGGGGACCAGGGGAGGGCAGCCTCTGGAGGGAGGCATCTGCTCTGGGTATGTGACTTATGTTGTTAATTATGAGAGGTGAGTCAGGAAGACTCAGGTTCAAAACCGCTTCTGACATTTACTTAGCTGGGTGACTTTGTACAAATCCCTTCACTTCTCTAGCGAAAGCTTCAGTTTCCAAATCTGTGAAATGAGGGGGTTGGATTATGTATGGTCCCCTTTGGTCTTAGATCTTTTCTCCTATGATCCAGTCTCAAACACAGTGTCTATAGACAAGTCACATCCTCCCTGAGCCTCCATTTAAATCATTAATAAATCTAATTTATTAAGCACCTACTGTACGTTAGACACTGCAAAATGGAGCAGCCCCCTCAAGGTGTTTTGAGGCTCAAATGAAACTGGTGATGAAAAGCACTTTATACCATCAAAGCATTGGTGACCATCGTCTTGTTCTGCCCCTTGGGGAGCTGCTGCCCAGTCAGTCTGCATGGGAGGCCTGCCTGATAAAGCCAGGCCTGGTGTCCCCAAGCCCCAAACTCCCTTGAGGGAAGAGAAGGTGAAAGAAAGTGGGGAGAGCTGGAGTCAAGCCATTCCTGAACAGCCCCAGGTGCTCTGAGACTCACAAAGAGAGACTGACTGACTGACTGGGACAGTCTTGGACAGTCTTCTCCGAGAGAATCCTAGCAGACACACTTAATCTATCTGTCTGTCTATCTATCACCTGTCTATCTATCATCTGTCTGTCTATCATCTATCATCTATCTGTCTATTATCTATCTATCATCTATCTGTCTATCTATCTATGTCTGTCTGTCTGTTTTCCTAATAGCATCAAATAAGTCTCAAACCCGCTTAACCAAATCTAAATAAATGGTTCACTTTAGCAGACAAATTGCAAACAGATTAACATTTAAATGTTGAGATTTCAGAAATCCATCAGTTTCTCTGAACGTCTGGTAAGTAAGGAGCTGTGAGACCAGTGAATGAATAAAGAAGCAGATGTGTGGGTGCTGGCCGCCCCATTTGTCCTCCTCCTCATCTAAGGGCATCCAGGGAGGATGCGGGGCCATCAGGTCACGGTTTCCCAAGGCTAGTGAGGCTTTTGGGGTTTGGAGACAGGCCAGAGTCCACTGGAGAAGGGAGCTCACAATTCTACTACAGAGAATAAATGGAACAAAGTCCAAGTATGAGCAGACAGGCCGCCTTCTAAGAGAACATCATTCTGTGTTCAGGAGCAGCCGTGATTACTGCATGGGCTCCAATGTACTCAAATTACCAATAATTTCAGTAGAAATGTGGCTATTATCTGCTTTCCCCTGGAGTGCTTGATAAGGATGATTACAGGGCCTTATTGTCCTCTCTGGGGACTGGGGGAGGGGACTGGGGGAGAGGGGTCCTGGGGGCCCTTATGCATCTGCTTACACACACACACACCCCACACACCACACACACACCCCACACCCCCCCCACACCACTCACACACACACACACACACCCCACACCACTCACACACACACCCCACACCACTCACACACACACACATATACCCCACACACTATTCACCCACACTCTCTCACACACACCCCACACCACTCACACACACACACACACACCCCACACCACACACACACACACCCCCCACACCACTCACACACACACACATATACCCCACACACTATTCACACACACTCTCTCACACACACCCCACACCACTCACACACACACACACACACACACACACACACTACTCACACACACACTCTCATACACACACCCACACACACATACACCCCACACACTATTCACACACACCCCACACACCACTCTCACACACACACACACACACACACACACCCATTAGGTACAGAGCCACCCCATGCCCACATCCTTCTCGGGCTGAACAGAGTGCTGAGGACAGGAGCCATGCCATAGCCACTGTTGGAGGCTTGGGAGCCCAGCAGCCCCAAGAGACCAAGCCAGGGGAGGCTTTGGAGGCTGCTTAATTCACGTGGGGGATGTTGCCGCAATTTGTGGAGGTGAAGGAGATGAAGTACCTTTTTAAATGTTCCCGTTTGGAGGCCATCACAGTGTACGGGCCTTATTGGGAGCTGGCTTTTATCCTTTTAAGAATGGCAAGCAAGGGGAGAGGAGCAAGAGAAGTCCGTCAGGGAGGCAACTTTAATTAGCGCCTGCTAGGGACCAGGCTCTGTACGAAGTGAGCCCCGAGGCTATAGAGGTGAAGAGAGAGACTGCCCTCAAGGGGCTACAGTCTAATGAGGAAACCTCAATCACCGCTTCAGACCAAGCAGGGAAGACAAGACGGCCCTTCTTGGACTGGGAAGACCTAGCGGCAGGGCCTCAGTGCCTCTGGGCAAATTCCTTCATTTCTCTGCGCTTCTGTGCCCTCCATCCCCACCTCATCCCCTTGGCTGAGAGAGGAAGGCCCCTCATCAAGCAGAGCCAACTGGAGGAGGGTCCAAGCTCTGCAGGGGTGTGGGTGAGGGCTCCCTCAGCCTGATTCTTAGGTGGGGGGGCCTTATCTCCAGGGCTCCCCTTTCAAACCATTCTGGGGGTGGGGAGAGAGAAAAGGAAACGGGATCTGAATTAGAGCTGGAAGAGACCGCCTCATTCTACAGCTGAGAACACTGAGGCATGAAGAAATTTAGGCGAGGCACCTGCCCCGGGGTCCATCCTTATTACGGTGTGAGGTAGGATTTGAACAGAGTCTTTCTGACTGATTCCAGTGCCCTCTCTGTTACAGTGCACTGTAGGCAGAACTGAGACGGGGCTTCACAGGCGAGAAATCTAGTGGTGTCAGCCAGCACCAGGGGTCATGCCATTCAAAGGAAAATTATACATAGATATACAATTATAATTATATAAACATATAATATATAAATTATATCTATGATATATAAGAATGCATTGCTGTCAGATGCTGGAAATGAAGCGTTGAAGGTTGAGAGCAGGGCTTGCAAGGCCCAATCATGGACACCTGTAATTAGTGCTTACCTAAACCATAGAGGGGTGTCAGGATATTCTACAGACGTGAGTAATAGATGGGGTGGGCCACTGGAAGGTGGTCCCTGAGGGGAGAGATAGCATAGATTCTCAATAGAGTGAATATATGAGAATATATGCACCGCAGAGAAAGCCTAACTCATCAATGTGAGTGTATAAGTATAAACATTGGCATTGTGAGTCTGTGTGGTGTCAACATGTTGGGAGGAAGAGTATGGGTATCAATTACTTGAGGGTGTATGAGAGATTTAGGGTGACAATCTCTGGAGGGCCGGCGCTTTCTTGACAGAGGCTCAATTAGGGAGGGGGCAGGTTGGAGACTGAGTGTGGCAGGCTCCCCCGGCCAGGGAGTGGGGGTGGGAGTGGGAGGGGCGTGTTGAGTCCTCAGAGCCCAGAGGACTACTCAGAATTTGGGGCATTGTGATGACAAAGGCCTGACCAGGAGAGACTGAGCTGCATTTAATGGAACTCTCTGATACATAGGTAAGTGGCCCAACAGCATTTACTGCCCTATTATGGCAGATCTTGGCCCTGAGGTATTGAAGAATATTGGACCTTGGCTGTGCTTGGGTCTTGGAGTGGGCTCAAAGGTCTTAGAGTGCCTTCAAGTCATTTAGTCAAGATTTACCCAGGTTATATGACTAATAAATGTCAGAAATTGGATCTGAACCTGGTATTTCATGATCCCCTCTCTGTTTCTGTCTGTCTCTGTCTCTCTCTTGTCTCCATCTGTCTCTCTCCCTTCCTCCCTCCTCCCTCCCTCTCTGTCTCTCTCTCTTCCTCCCTCCCTCTGTCTCTGTTTCTGTCTCTCCCTCCCTCCCTCTCTCTGTCTCTGCTTCTATCTGTCTTTCCCTCCCTCCCTCCCTGTCTCTTTATTCCTGTCTCTGTCTCTCTCCCTCCCTCTCTCTGTCTTTGTCTGTCTCCCTCCCTCTATCCCTCTGTCTCTGTCTCTGTCTTTCCCTCTCTCCCTGTCTCTGTCTCTTTATTCCTCTCTGTCTCTCTCTTCCTTCCTCCCTCCCTTTGTCTGTCTCTCCCTCTCTCCCTGTCTGTCTCTTTATTCCTCTGTCTCTATCTCTCCCTCCCTCCCTCTCTCTGTCTGTCTTTCCCTCCCTCCCTGTCTCTATCTGTCTCTTTATTCCTCTCTGTCTCTTGTCTCTCTCTTCCTCCCTCCCTCCCTCCCTCTGTCTCTGTCTCTCCCTCCTTCTCTCTCTGTCTCTCCCTCCTTCTCTCTCTGTCTCTCTGTTTCTGTCTGTCTCTGTCCCTCCTTCCCTCTGTCTGTCTCTTTATTCCTCTGTCTCTATCTCTCCCTCCCTTCTCCATCCCTCTCTCTGTCTCTGTTTCTGTCTCTCTCTCTCCCTCTCCCTCCTCCCTCCCTCTCTCTGTCTTCTCTTTATCTCTCTCTGTCTCTCTCTCTGTCACAGCACTGCTAGACTTGGTGTTAGAGGACCTGCTTTCAAATTATGCCTTCATCACTCATTAGCTATATTATATGTAAACCTGGGCAAGTCATTCCATCTCCTGAAGCTCAGTTTCCTCATTTGTCATTGTCCAGAGCATTGTCCTGGGTGCCCCCCATGTCCCTTTCAGCTCTTCTGATCTGGGTTTATACAGGACACCTGCCCACTCTGCTCCATGGTGCAGAGACAAGTTTTGTTTGAATTCTGACTCTCACTGACTCTGGGCAAGTGCCTTCCCTTCTATGGGCCTCAGTTTCCGGCTATGTAAATAAGAGGGTCAAACCAAATGATGTCCAAGGCCCCTTCCAACTGTAGACCTATGATCTCATGATTTTTCCCTGATGAGAAAGTATTTATCAAGTTAGAGGGAAAAGGCTGACTTAAGTCTCTACATAATGTTTCCAGGGTTATTTTTTTTCTCCAGCAAAATTCATCTGATATCTGTTATTCAATTAAAGGAGAAGCCTGCCAGGCATATTTAAGGTTTTTTATAAAGCAGAAATAACTTAATAAGCTAAATTAAATTCGAGAAAATGGAGCCTGTAAGTTTTCTATCGTAATTGAAGTGCAAATCTGGCCGAAATCAGAAGGAAATAAATGAAACATGATGAGAAGTAATCCCGGGCAATTTGGCTGCAAAATGAATGGGCTGGGTTGGAGGTCTCCTCACTTGCCAGTCTAGGAGCCTCCTCCTCTCCAGGAGCACATCAAAGGGAAAGTATTCTAAAAGAAAAATGCCCAAGCGAAACCCACATCAATAGGGTCATTTTCCAATAATGTTATGAATCCATGATTAGCCAACTCCAAGGCAATGTCATACTGATGCCCATGGGTCAGTCACTCTTTTATAATGTGGGTCTAATATTAAATTCAACTCAGCCACACTCAATTCAATTCCATCCCTACCTGTCAGGTTTTGGGATCACAATACACACAATTTTGAGTAACTTCAGTGGGGATCTCTCATTTAACATTCAGTGGAGGAAACTGAGGCTCAGGAAGGAAAAAGGATTGTTGTAAGGTGATAGGACTGATAAATATTAGGGGTTAGCACCCCCTCTGTTATGATAGAGTTAGCACTCTATTTGTTATGACAGGAGTTTGCCCATCTGTCAATGACCCAACCCAGGCTGGCCTAATTACATTTTTTTTTTCCTGATGATCAAGCATGGAAAAGGTGTCAAAGACCCTGGATTTGGTGTTAGAAAAGCTAAGTTCAAATCCTAGATCTACCACTTTCTATGTGACCTTGGTCAAATGATTGCACCTCTCTGGGCCTCAAAAAGAAAGGGTTGGATTAGATGACCCCTGAGGTGTGCTCCATCTCTAAATCTATGGACCTAGTATGATGGGGGACTGCCCAAGAAGCCAGACAGACATTCTACAACTGACTTTCTTCGATTGGCCATGGAGCCATAACTGGGGGGACTCCCAAAGCACAAGTAAGCCTGGGCCTGGGCCTGGGTCTGGCTTTTCCTTGACTGTTGGGTTCAAGTGAGGAGGTGCCATGTTGCCCATGAACATATAACCCTGCTCCAAGGAAAAGCATTCCCTGTCGGAGCTGAGACACGGGTTCCTCTAGCAATGAAAACATGTTTGGAAGCAAATTCAGTGGGATGAATGCTTTGGAGACTTTGAGTTATGTCTGTGTCTCCTCCCCCATCCCGGGGAGAGCGTGTCCTTGAGAGCAGGGTTGGGGAAAGCTTCGTACTTCTGTTCTTACCACATCTTCTAGTTAAATCTCTCTTTGTAAAAAGCTTCGTTGTTGTTCAGTCATGTCTGTGTCGGAGGCTTTGTGACCCCACTGACCACAGCATGCCAGGTCCTTCTGTCCTCTGCTGTCTCTTAAAGTCTGTCCAAGCTCATGTTTGTTGTTTCTGTGACACTCTCCACCCATCTCATTCTCCGCCATCCCTTTTTCCTTTTTCCTTCAATCTTTCAGGGTCTTTTCCATCTTCTCATTATGTGGCCAAAGTATTTAAGCTTCAACTTCAGAATGTGACCTTCCAGGGAATAGTCTGAATTAATTTCTTTAAGTATCTGACTGATTTTATCTTCTTGTGGTTCAAGGGACTCTCCAAAATCTTCTCCAATACCACAGTTCAAAAGCATCAGTAACAATGGATGTTTGCAAAAACTAATTGATGTCAGCTGTTTAAAATGGTATTGGGACATTAGTTACAGTGGGGGGAACATACCAGATTGGCAGTCAGAGCCAAGAATACTGGAGAAAGACACCTGATCCCTTGGGGATCCCACAATGGTGCCCCTAGAACCATGAAGGGGACTGTAGCAGACCTCCATCTGGAAGAGTGAGGTTAGAGCATTGCCTCTCCAGGGACTTTATATAATTATATAATACTCTCAGACCCCCAAACCCACCTCACCATGCAGTTAAAAATGCTGGATCTGGACTCAAGGGGTCCTGTGCTTTAGGAAACTAAGCTAGGGGGTGAGGAGGGGGGGGGGAAGGGAGGGAGAGAGAGAGAGAGAGAGAGAGAGAGAGAGAGATGCATGCCAGTAATCAGCTTTAGGTGGCAAATGGAGGGGAGAATTAATGAACTCCCTACGGGAATGGGGAAGGGGGAAGGGAGGGAAAGAAGGAAGAACAGAGAAAGAGAGAGACAAAGAGAGACAGAGAGAGAGAGAGAGAGAGAGAGAGAGAGAGAGAGAGAGAGAGAGAGATGCATGCCAGTAATCAGCTTTAGGTGGCAAATGGAGGGGAGAATTAATGAACTCCCTACGGGAATGGGGAAGGGGGAAGGGAGGGAAAGAAGGAAGAACAGAGAAAGAGAGAGACAAAGAGAGACAGAGAGAGAGAGAGAGAGAGAGAGAGAGAGAGAGAGAGAGAGAGAGAGATTGAGAAAGAGAGAGAGAGATGGCAGGCAAAAGATTTAGAACAATCTCTTGGATAATGGGTCCAGGGACACCTCAGAAGGAGAAAGGTGACCCTTGTAGACAAAC
The DNA here is from genome assembly GCA_011680675.1 of Gymnobelideus leadbeateri. Classification (NCBI taxonomy): domain Eukaryota; kingdom Metazoa; phylum Chordata; class Mammalia; order Diprotodontia; family Petauridae; genus Gymnobelideus; species Gymnobelideus leadbeateri. The sequence continues at coordinate 1,068,864 of WOXC01004100.1, forward strand.
TCTACACACTTCTCCCAGGGGCCCAGGGCCAACCTTGAGCCTCTGCAATCTGCCCAGCAGAGTCCTTGACCTCCTCAAGACCGAGGCTTAAAGCAAAAGTGCCAGTGTTCCCCAGAGCATAAGACTGGGTCAGCTGGCAGAGCTTGGCCTTCTCTGTGGAATCCCAGGCCCTTCCACAGAGCACTCACTAGTGGAGGGTGAAGGAGGAAAAGGTGGGGCCCTTAGCTGTTGACTGTTGAGAGGCCGTGTGGACTAGTATGGACTTTAGAGTCTGGAGAACAGTCACAGACTTAGCATAACTCCTAGGACCTTGGGGTTCATTTTACAGATGAGGACCCAGGGGCCCAAGGAGGTGACCTTCAAAAGGACACACAGGTAGGATTTGAACTCTTGACTCCAGGACTGACTCTCTCTTCACTGTACCTAATTAACTTGAATGTGGTCTCAGCTGTTGCTTACCTGCCTGAGCGCTCTCAGGTTAGACACTCCCCAGCTCTGAGCCTCATTTTCTCCAGTTGTTGAAAGGGTGAAATTGGACAGCTGGGTTTTCAAATTTGATCTCAGACACTTACTAGCTGTGTGACCCTGGACAAGTCACTTAACCCCTGATTACCTAAAAACAAACAAAACAAACAAAAAAAATCAGAGTAGGGGGGATGGGTTTAGCTCATCTCTAAGGTCTCCTCCAGCTCAGACATAGCTCTGGGGCTGGCTCTGTCTCCAGGAGCTCATTCTCTCACTAGAGACAACGGAGATACCCACACTACCTTGGGGAGACTTAATTGTGTGGGGCAGATGGTCAGTAGTCTCGGTGTTCAGTTCAGGGAGAGGCCATTCATGGAAAGGCCAAAAGGAGACTGTGGATGGGCTTTTAAGTATGAGGAAGCTTTGCTCAGGTAGAGGGAATGAAATGGGGGCATTCTAGTTGGGGGGGGGGGAGTTTCAGTCAGAAACACATTCCCAAAGCTTTGAATTAGACAGGACTCAGAGGGTCCTGGATTTATCTTGTGCAGAGTACAAAGAAGCAGGGAGTGAGTGGATTATGCCCCAATAAGGGGAAGCATGTGGATCAGAAACCATGGTCCTTGAAGGGGGTGGGGGCAGAAGGAGCTAGGTGCCCCTCCCTCCATCTTTCACCTGTGTGATAGATGACAGAAACACCTGGAAGAGGGGGCACCGGCTGAGTTGGACAGAGCCAGGGCTGTGTGGGAAGATCTTTGTCTCTGCTGTTCACCTGCCCCTCAGCATCCAAGATGCTCATGTTTCTACCAAATGAGATATTTGTGAAATGCTGGCCCATTGTAGGACCTATATTCACACTTCCTTCTTCCCTTCCCTTCTCTCCTACCTCTTCTCTTTGTGGATCTGGAACCACCTCATCCACACTAAAGCTTTAATGCTGCAGAGATCCACGATGTACTTCACTGGGTGGGTAGGCCCACCTCCGTCCCAGATTGCAACCCCTTTACAATTGAACAGATACTCAATGAGATTGTGGTGGAAGAATTCATCCCCCTATGGCCAAAACAGTGTTGAGACTCTGCCTTCAGCTCTGCTGGTTGCCAAACCCAGCCAACAATACAGACAATCCCTGGACCTCAGCCCAAAGCTTTTCCATCTGGGCAGGACTGAGCTTACACTCCAGTGGTCCAGTCTGGGAGCCCAGGGCACTGCCAGACCACAGTGAAGAAGACTCATAGGTTAGGCGCTGGAAAAGCACTGCCAGGATCTCTCTTCTATTAATTAGACCGTAGATGGAGACCTTTAACCTAAAGGGATAAGGCGCTGTTTGCCCGGAGGCATCAGGCGGGTGGGGGATGTGCTCAGAGACTAGGCAGGCCCTTCCTCACAGCAGTGAGTGATACACTTAAGTACTAATTCTGGCCGCCAGCGACCAGCCGGGGAACAAAGCTCACTTTTCTAAGCACACAGACGCTGTGCTTTTCCTAGGCTGGCCAACCCGCTTCCTCTGGGTGCCTAGCACAGTGCAGGCTGGATAATTGTTGGTTGATGGGTCTCTGGCTACACGAATGCTTCTGTCAATCGATCAACAAGCATTTATTAAACAACTATGCTGTCAAACCAAGAAGCAGTTATTAAGTTGCCATTGTATACCAGGCCCTGGACCAAATGCTGAAAAGCAAAAATCCATTTTCGGGGCCTCAAGTACAGCCCTGGCGAGCTCAAAATCTACTCCGCGCGGCGCATTATCCGGACCAGGTGCAAGGATACTTAGGGTCCACAGCCCCCCGCCCTCCCTTTCCCATCCGCTCTGGGCTGGTTGGGCCAGCTGGGTGATGCTGCAATGGATGCAGCCTCGGGCCTGGAATGCAGCCCACCGATTCGGTGAGGCCTTGGGAAAGTTTAGAGGCAAGTTCTTAGGAAAACATCCTTATCCAGAGCAGCTCACCTCCAATCAAATCATATTTCTCTGGAGAAAATGAGAACAGGCCTTCCTGGCTGCGCCAGAGACAGCTCAGTGACTCAGCAGTGATGACAATGGTCAGCGAGTCCCAAAGAAAGATTGCAGACAGGTCTGGAGAGGGAGAGATTAGCATCTCCTGCGTGACAGACACCCACCTGCTAGCCAGTATCCAGGAAGAGGAAAGCAGCCGCCAAACATCAGGACGTGATTCAGCCAGGGAGGATGGGAAGCTCGCCCGCCGCACCCCCCCCCCCAGCCGCCCCCAGCCCCAGAAGCCCTTTCTCCCCTCCCTTCTTTCCCTCCCTTCCCTCCCTCCCTCCCTCTCTCCCTCCTCTCCCTTCCTTCCCTTCTCCTTCCTTTCCCTCTCTTACCCTCCCTTACCCTCTCTCCCTCCCTTCCCTCTCTCCCCTCCCTCCCTTCCCCTCTCCTCCCCTCTCTTTCCATCCCTCCCTTCCCTCCCCTCTCCTCCCCTCTCTTTTCCTCCCCTCCATTCCCTCCCCTGCCTGGGACTCCAGGGGACAGCTTGCAGGCTGGAGGATGGAGTGGGGCAGAAACCTTCCAATTCCTCTCCTACCCTGACCCAGGACAAAGTCAGGAGGGGATGAGGGGAAAGGGGAAGGAACACCCCAGGGCTTGGGGCTAAAGCGGCCTCGAGGGCTCCTCTCGAAGTCCAGCAGCGGGGCCACCACTAGTCTGCTGGCAGCTTTGAATCCTTCCTGTCTGATGCCACTCCAGACTCGCCTGGAGGCAGGATCCCGCTGCTCACCTTTCAAACCCGCAAGTGTCCTGGCGGTCTTCCCCATTAGAGGGTCAGGTCTTGAAAACAGGTCTGGTCCGCCCTCTGGACCGGCAGTCCCGGTGCCTGGTATAGATACCCCTGGGGAGGACGGAGCAGGGCTCCTCTGGGGCAGGGCAGCAAGGGGGCCGCGCCCCTGCTTCAAGGCTAACTACAATCACACCTCCTATGGAAGCTTTCCCAGCCCGTCTTCACTCCCGAGCTCCCCTTCTGTTAAGAATTACTTTGTAATTTGTCTCTAGCATCTTTGTACATATATGTTCCCACGTGGTCTCCCCACTAGACTGTGAGCTCCCTCAGGGCAGGGACTGTCTCTTACCTCTTTTTGTATCCCTATCACTGAGCAGACAGTTAATAAGTGCTATTGATTGGTTGGCCGGCAAAGCCTCCCTTACATCCCTTCTGAAAGTCCATTTGGGACAAGGATGGGCACCAGTGGGGGTGTGCCCAGACAGTGTGGAGACAGAGCTGGGCAGGAGACAGTGGGCAGACAGGCTGGCCATGAGCCTTTCTGGAGTCCCTAGGTGCCTGGCACTGTGCTGAGCCAGGGTGGATGGCACCTCCTCTATGAGGCTACCTCCTGCATCCATAGAAAGAATCAGAAAGGCAGGGCCAGGGGATCATGGGGAAGATCTCCATGTCCCCTAAACTCACAGACCTTTCCAGCTGGAAGGGACCTCAGGGGTCCTCATGTCCTATCCTTTCATAGGACAGACTGAGAGGTGCCAGACACTCCCCCAAAAGCCTAAAGCACTCCCTCCATTCTCTCCCCCTGCTCCAAGGCCAAGGCTCACACCGGTGGTAAATGACAGAGCAGGATTTAAACCTAGGCCCTCTGACTCCCCTCTGTACCCTGCTGCCTCCCCAGGGATATTCTGACCCTCCACCCTCTTTGTTTCTACCTTCTTTTGAAGGCAAAGGAGTTCACTGATAACCAGGGTTCTGGTCACAAGACAGGTTCTAGTAAAGGCCAGACAAACCCCATTATGGTTTTGAACCCCAGAAGCTTGTGGGGCCTCCTGCCCCCAGAGTCTGTGGTTCCTACCACAACTGTGTCCCATCCCCCATCCAAGGAGGGTCACTGTCAGCTCCAGAGGACTCCTGATGAAAAGTGGCCCCCATCTCCCGAGGGAGCTCTTGAGAGCAGGTGGAAACAAACCTTTTCACTTCCTTTTTCTTGTTGTTTTTTTTTTATGTGTGTTTTCTTTTGTAACATGACTAATATGGAAATATGTTTGGTATGACTTCACAGCTATAATCAACATTACTAACTTTCTCAAGGAGGGGCAGGAGAGAGGGAGAGAATTTGGCTCAAATTTTTTAAAAAATCAATGTTAAAATTTTTTTAAATGTAATTGGGAAATATTTAATGAAATAAATAAAATATATTTGAAAAAATAAAGAAGGTCAAATTCCCCAGGCAGGCACCAAAACTGGGTGAGCACTGGTCAGGAAATCACGAATTTTTTTTTTTTTTTTTGCTTTTTGCTTTTTTTGGAGGGGGGAAGGTAGGGCAATTGGGGTTAAGTGACTTGCCTAGGGTCACATGGCTAGTTTTTTGTGTTAAGTGTCTGAGGCCAGATTTGAACTAAGGTCCTCCTGACTCCAGGGCCAATGCTCTCTATTCACTCACCACATAGCTGCCCCTCAGCAAGCATTTTCAAAGAACATACTGTGTGCCACAATCTGGGCTAAGCCTGGGGATACAAAAAAACTGCCCTTGGCAAATACTCAGTATTGTTCATTGGGCTAACGTGAGCCCAATGATAATTTGGCGTCTTTCTTTAAGAGCCTGCCTACTGTCTGTCATTTTTCAAGATAGAAGACTGAGGTAGAGAGGGAAGGAGACTGAGCTAGGAAAGGTGTGAGGAGCTGAGATTTTCCAATAGAAATGACCACACTCTATTAAGTGCCTTTCAATCACGATGACCCAGCAGGGGGGCTGGGAGAACTTGGGACAACACCATCCTACTCTGTAGGGTCATGGCGCCCTTCTGAATTTCTTTACAGACTAGAATGTCTGTAATAAAAAAAAGCATTTTTCTACATTAGCTGTCTGAGCAATCAATGCAAAGAGGAGGGCGCGATTTATTCATGCAATATCTCAACTCCACAGGACCATCATTTTTTGTTTTTAACCAGTTTATGTTATTTTAATAGAAGCAAAATGTAATTTGGGGTCTGGACTTTCAAATTTGCAAAAAACGCCTTCCAAGTTGACTTCACATGTGTGTGGTATTTGAATAAAATTTGAGATAGCATTTTTTTCTTCTTAAAAATAAAACCAATCCCATTACTCAGGGGATGATGGCTTCATGAGACATCTCTGATGATGCAGAGAATTGGGGGAGAGTTAATGGGACATCGAATCAGAAAGCAGAGAGAGCTGAATGACTAATGAGTGAGCATCAGGTCTGTCATCACATTGATGGAAATGTAGGGCATTGGCTGGAAGGAGCTTAGAGGTACTGGGCCAGCCCCAAGAAGAGCAATGATAGCAAGGTCACACTGGTGGTCCGTGTCAGGGGTAGGATTCTAACTCAGGTCCAAGAATATCCAATCCAATGAGCTTCTTCCATTCACCTGGAGCAAATGTTCTAAAAGTTCTTTAGCCATTCCCCAGGCTTCATCTCTAACGTGGTGGTAGATAACAATAGCACCTACTCCCAGGGTTTTGTGAACTATTTCATAAATCTGAAGGTGCCCCCCGTTGTCTCATAGCTCACCCTCATCCATGCCCATGCCGTAACCACACACCTCCATCCCCAGTAAAACATAAGCTCCATGAAAGCAGGCACAGGTTTGCCTAGCTCAGGGCCTGGTGTACAGAGCTGGGGCTTAATAAATGCTATTGCACTCAAAGATGGAGTTGGGGATCTGCTGCAGGTTCTTAGCCAATGACTGCTTCACATCTTGGAGAGATGAAAGAAGGGGAAAGAAACTCATTAGCCTTTAACCTTATCATAAAGGAGGCAGCCTCCCCTACAGTTCTATACAAAACAAGACAGCCAGTGAGGGCAGGTGTCCCCAGGGCCTCCCCTTCCTTCTTCTTTGCTTCCATCTATCTGGGCTGTGTCTAGGAATGTAACAGAAAAGAGGCTTGCCACACTGGCCAATGAGACCCTCTTTCTGCTCCCCTTTTCTCCAAAAGGTCTGTTTTTGAGGTGGCCCCGACAGAGGTGGTCACACTCTCTGTCCTTGTCCCTCATGCTGGGTTTGTCTCCTTTGCTGGACAGATTGTTCCCATATCCCCAGCACTCTGCCTTGTATCTGGCATACAGTAGGCACTTAATAAATGCTTGTTGATAATAATGATCACACATACAAAATGAATACATAAATGTAAGATGATCAGGAAAGGATGGAGGAATGTTGCAATAGAAATACAAACACAACCAGGCCTTTCTGGAATGTTCTCAATGAACCAGGAGATTTCATTTATTAAACTAATGGACATTCATTACTGTAACACTTGAGGAAAACTGGACAGTGAGATTGAATCAATTCATTGAAAACAGATAAGAGGAAATCTCTCTTTAATTGAGATCTCTCCCAAAGTGCTAGGGCACAGGGAGCCCCTGGTGATCTGAGGAGGGTGGCCTCAGGTCTTCCTAGAATTCCAGACAGTCACCTGCATGGCTCCTGGGTGTCGGGAAGATACTGCCAATCTTCTCCTAGGAGGAAGAAGTCACAGGGCACCAACCCCCTGAGGGAGAGGAAGCCTGGTTTACTCTGAGCTGGACAGACAAAGAAACTATGGAAATGTCACTGTCCACCTAGCAGAGGAAAACCCAGTCTCTGAAGAGGTGGGGTCTTTTAAAATTTTTTTTTAAAAAGCTCCTGATTTTGTTTTCAGGTAGCTTGTGCAGACTGGGAAAATTGGGGCTATGGGTTTGGTTTTGTCATTTATCCCCCAGAGCTTTGCAGGGTCCTTGCATGTTTTTTTGTTTGTTTCATTTTTGTTTTTAGCAAGGAGGTGCATCTAGACCAGTGAGGAAGCCCCTTCCACAAATGGGCTGCATGCTAGTCTTAAAGAACTGTCTAGGGCTGAGAAATTGTGATTTACTAGGAGGTGTCAGAGATGGAGCTTGAGCCTGAATCCTCTTCATTCCAAGGCTGTTTCTCTGTCCACTCTGTCCTGATGCTTCTGACACAGCAGGCATTTAGATTCAGTGGGTGGTGATGGAGACTTGTTTCTTCTAAGAGGAAAAGTGGGGAAAGTTTCTCCCTGAGGCTCCCTCCTCACCACCATTACTCCCTTTCCACCTCTCAATGGTGACCTTTCTCTCTTGCAGAGGTACCCAGTGCCCTCTCTCTGATCCCTTTTCTTTTAAAAAGAAATAATTACTTATCTATTTTTACATGCATTTATTATCTCTCCCACTATGAAAAATTAGAAATAAAACTCATCATACATATTGTCAATTAAAAAACAATAAAGTATTCAGGGAGGCACAAACAAAAATACAAAACCAAAATGTCTAGGCCAGCACCCCCCATTCTCACACTTACCATGCCCTAGATGTCTGCCTCATTCTGGATTTGAAGCCTCTCCCCTCTCCCAGGTTCAGCCCTTTGGTCAGAGCTCCAAACAAAACTTGCTGAAGATTTTTTTCTTTATATTGTTCTTGTCATTGTGTAAATTTTTTTCTGATTCTGCCCGTTAAAAATCTTCCCATTTTCTTCCCAAACTGAACTATCTATTTTGTAATTTCTTTCTTTCTTTCTTTTCCCCAAATGCTTTATTAACTTTTGGTTTACATCATTCATTTCCGTCAGATTTTGAGTTACAATTTTCCCCCATTTTTCCCCTACCCAGACCCCAGAATAACAGTCATATAGGATATCCCCTCATCCAATCTGCTCTCTCCCATCTCTTCTCCCATACCCACTTCGACTTTTCCATTAGGGCAAGGTAAGTCTCTGTGCCCCAGTGCCTGCACATCTAATCTCCCAATTACATGCAAAATAGTATTAATCACAGTATTTATATATTTTTAAAAATTTTTGATTTTAAAAGGATGATAAGCAACTCAGTATATGCTGTACATGTGTAGCTATGCAAAATATTACCACAGTAGATACATTGTAAAAGACTGACTATATTTCCCTCCCTCCCATCCCACCTTCCACCTGGTCCACTCCTTACCTATATCCTGTTCCTTTTCAAAAGTGGGTGCTTCCAGCTTCCCTCCCCTCCACCACCTTCCCCCATCCACTTCCCCCCACTCTCCTGTAGGGTGGGACACCCTATTTAGTATGCATGTCATTCTCTCCCTGGTCCAAATTCAATGAGAATAAGGTTTTGCCTTCTTGCCTTCCTGTTCTTCCCCTCCCCTGCAACCACCTTCCCCTGCATCCTCTACACGAGACAGTTCACCCCATTGTCTCTCCCCATTGCCCCTCACCACATTACTCTCTCACCTCTTAACCTCACCTTTTAAGTATCATCCCTTCCTATTAAATTCGACCTGTGCCCTCTATCTATGTATACCTGAAAACATATATACACACATTCACATATGTATTCAAATGCCCATATACCCTTCTTCAACTATTTTCATACTGAGAAAAGTTTCATCAGTTACAGTTATTGTTTTTTCCCTGTAGGAATGTAAATAGTTCAATTTTGACAGCCCACAGAGCCAAGCCCAGGTCCACGGTTTTAGCCCCAGGGCGGCCGGGCCTTCAGCCAGCTGGGGGAACCCCAGAACACCAGCAATTGTGGAGATTCCAGAATTATCAGCACAGATATGCCTAGGACAAAGTGAGAGGTTAGTGCCCTATGGACTTTGGGACCAGTATTTGGGGAACACGTGGCTTCCTCCCCTGGGGGCAAAAAGCTGCTGAAGAAACAGCTGCACAGAAGCCATTTTGCAGCGTCAGTAGTGGCTCTAGCTCCTGGTCTGCGAACTGTAGGAAGATCAAGCAATCAGTCTGGGAGTTAATCGCTTTTGCTTTAAACTGCCTGGATCTGGATTGTGGTCTGGGGGGGAAGTTTGGGGTGGGTATCCAACTTGCCAGAGTGGGTGGAGGCTTTACAGAGGCCACCCAACTGGCGGAAGTTGTGAAGACCCCCACGTTTGGGCGGAAGCTCCCCTGTCTGGTGGCAGAGTCCTACTGTGGCAACAAGCCTCAAAATCAAGTAATTAAGTGGCAATATGCCTAGGCAAACGAAACAAAATAAACAGAAAAGTTCAACATTGGACTCCTATTTTAGGGACAAAGAGGCTCAAAGCATGGAGGAGGACTGTGAGGTCAGAACTCCTGCACCAAAAGCCCCAAATGAAAATACAAGCTGGCTACAGGCCATAGAGGACCTTAAGAAACAGATAAGAGAAGTGGGGGGAAAATTGGGAAGAGAAATGAAAAAGATGCAAGAAAAGTATGAAATGACAGTCAACAGCCTGACTGAGGAAAATAACACCTTAAAAAATAGACTAACTCAAATGGCAAAGGAGGCCCAAAAGGGCAATGAGGAGAAGAATGCCTTAAAAAGCCAAATTTGCCAGATGGAAAAAGAATCTCAAGCTCACTGAGGAGATTCATTCCTTCAGAGTTAGACTGGAGCAAATGGAAGCTAGTGACTTTATGAGAAATCAAGATGCTGTTAAACAGATCCAAACAAATGAAAGAATAGAAGGCAATGTGAAATATCTCATGGGAAAAACCGCTGACCTGGAAAATAGATCCAGGAGAGATAATTTAAAAATTATTGGACTACCTGAAAGCCATGATCAAAGAAAGAACCTAGAAATCATCCTTCAAGAAATTCTCAAGGAAAATTGCCCTGATGTTTTAGACCCAGAGGGCAAAATAGAGGTTGAAAGAATCCACAGATCACCTCCTGAAAAAGATCCCCAAAAGAAATAGTTCAACTTTGATAAATTCATAGTGATTTCTTTTCCCTGTTTACCTTCTCAAGCATCTCTTTCTTCTTGTGTCTGAATGTCAAATTTTCTATTCAACTCTGTTTTTTTCCTCAAGAATGCTTGAAAGTCCTCTATTCCACTGAATGACCAAATTTTCCCCTGAAACATGGTACTCAGTTTTGCTGGGTAGGTGATTCTTGGTTTTAAGCCCAGCTCCTTTGCCCTTTGGAATATCATATTCCATGCCCTTCGATCCCTTAGTGTAGAAGCTGCCAGATCCTGTGTTACCCTGATTGTGTTTCCACAATATTGAAATTGTTTCTTCCTGGCTGCTTGTAATATTCTCTCCTTGATCTGGGAATTCTGGAACCTGACTACAATATTCCTAGTAGTTTTCTTTTGGGGATCTTTTTCAGGAGGTAATTTGTGGATTCTTTTAACCTCTATTTTGCCCTCTGGTTCTAAAACATCAGGGCAATTTTCCTTGAGAATTTCTTGAAGGATGGTTTCTAGATTCTTTCTTTGATCATGGTTTTCAGGTAGTCCAATAATTTTTAGATTGTCTCTCCTGGATGTATTTTCCAGGTCAGTGGTTTTTCCCATGACATATTTCACATTGCCTTCTATTCTTTCATTTGTTTGGATCTGCTTAATAGCATCTTGATTTCTCATAAAGCCACTAGCTTCCATTTGCTCCAGTCTAACTCTGAAGGAATGAATCTCCTCAGTGAGCTTTTGAGATTCTTTTTCCATCTGGCAAATTTGGCTTTTTAAGGTATTCTTCTCCTCATTGCCTTTCTGAGCCTCTTTTGCCATTTGAGTTAGTCTATTTTTTAAGGTGTTATTTTCCTCAGTCAGGCTGTTGACTGTCACTTCATACTTTTCTTGCATCTTTCTCATTTCTCTTCCCAATTTTCCCCCCACTTCTCTTATCTGCTTCTTAAGGTCCTCTATGGCCTGTAACCCACTTGTATTTTCATTTGGGCCTTTTGGTGCAGGAGTTCTGACCTCCCAGTCCTCCTCCTGTTCCATGCTTTGATCCTCTTTGCCCCCCAAATAGGAGTTTAATGTTGCATTTTTCTCTTTATTTTGTTTCCTTTGCCTAGGCATGTTGCCACTTAATTACTTGACTTTTGGGCTTGTTGCCACAGTAGGACTTTGCCAGCCAGGGGAACTTCCATCCCAAACGTTGGGGTTTTCTCAACTTCTGGAGGTATTAGTTGGGTGGCCTCTATGAAGCCTCCACACATTCTGGCAAGCTGGTCACACACCCCAAGACCTTCACCCCAGACTGCAATCCAGATCCAAGAAGGGTAAAGCAAGAGTGCTTACCCCCCAGACTGATCGCCAGATCTCCCTACAGTTCTCAGGCCAAGAGTTGAAGCTGCAGCTCAGCAACTGGGCTCAAGCTGCACCTGTTCCTGCTCCTCAGCAGCTTCTCGCCCCCAGGGGAAGAAGCTGAATTGGCAGGACCAATTCAGAACTCCCAATTCAGATTCTCCCAACCAGTCCCAAAGTCCATAGGGCACTGACCTCTCACTTTGTCCTAGGCATCTATATGTTAATAATTCTGGATACTCCACAGGTGCTGGTGTTCTGGGGTCCCTCCAGCCAGCTGCTAGTCTGGCTGCCCTCAGGCTAAAACCCAGACTCAAGTGGGCCTGGGCTCCCAGAGCTCTGTGCTGGCCATTCCTTGCTGGGCTGCAGGACTGTCCTCAGTGGGAGGTTAGCTTCTCTGTGTCATTTTGTGGGTTCTGGAGCTCCAGAGGTCATTCAGAGAGCCCTGGAAGTCTTTTGTAATTTCTTATGTCAAAACAAGAACATCCCATTACATTCCTGTACCATGGCTACCACACAATTATTCAGCCACAGGAGGACACCCCCTTCATGTACAACTTGAGGTCATTACAGAAGGAACTTTCATGGATATGTTTGTATTTATGAGTCCTTTTCCTCTTTCTTTGCTTTCTTTGATGCATAAGCTGCATTACTGCTTCAAAGGGCATGCGGTTCCAAAGGGCTTTCCAGAATGGCAGGACCAATTCAGAACTCCAGCAACAGGACTCCAGTGTTTTCCTGTCCAGGTCCTTCCAATATCTGTCACTTTCCTCTTTTGTCATCTCTGCTAATCCGATGGGTATGAGGCAGAACCTTACTAGTTGTGTGACCCTGGGCAAGTGCTGCCTCAGTTTCCAAATCTGTAAAATAGGCATAATCATAATAGCACCTACCTCCCAGGGTTGTTGTAAGGATCAACTGAGATTGTAATTATACAGCACTTAGTACAGTGCCTGACACACAGTAAATGCTACCTACATGTTAGCTATTCTTGTCACTATTAAAATGCTTTACAAATCTCCAAGCTCTGCAGAATCTCTAGCTGTTAGGATGACTAAAGAGAAGGAAAGGGCATCTGACTCTGACCCTGGAACAAACAGGGGAGGGGGGAGGGGTCCCTGCAGCTGGAATCTCCAGGGAAAGAAGAGAAAGAAGAGGCAGATGGGAGTGGCTTGTCCTGGAGATTCCAGGGTGTTAGAGATGAGAGCAAACATCCAACTGGGGACATTGAGAATATCAAAGCTTCCTAGGAGAGGAGACTTTCCTTTTAGTCTGACTCCTGAGCTGCTGCCTTTAATCTTTGCCATGGATTCCGAGCCTCTGCCAAGGCTCCTCTTCCCTCTCAGGGCTGATGGGCCTTAATGGAGATGTCTCCTCTGAGCCAAGCACTGCGTGACCCAGTCATAGACAGGCTTCAAGGACATGTCTGGGCCCCCCTATAAATGGCCAACTCTCTGCCCAGGACCCCTCCCCTGTCTACCTCTCCCACCCCTGCTTTGATAACTGAATAGAGCCAGAGAGATTCATGCAGCCTGGTCTTTCTTGGGACTACCACAGAAAAAAAGACTGGAGAAAAGCTTTGTCTAGCTCAGGTTGTTACAGCCCTGTGAGTGCCCTTCAGCTTTCCCCATGACTGTCAGCCTCCAACTGGGACATCCCTCCAGAGTCTCATAACAGGTATCGGAAAGGGCCTTCTAGGTCAGCTCATTCAAACTTACACCTAGGACCAAGAGCTCCTTCCCAGTGTCCCTGACAGGCTGATCTACCTTGAGAAAGAGGTGACTGGGGTTAGGAAGACCTGGGTTCCAATTCTGTCTTAGATTCTTTCAGGTTGTTTCACCCTGGACAAATCTCTGAACATTTCCGGGCCTTTCTCTAGCTGGTTGGACGTGATGCTTTCCAATGTCCAAGATCCAGTATACTCCAGTAAGAGGGTCTCATTGTCTCAAGGAACAACACTCTCCATATTGAGTCCAAATCTGTCTCCCTGAAACTTCCATCCATTTGCTCCTGGGTCAGCCCTCTAACAGGAACCACACAAAATTAAGTCTGATCCATCTTCTGATGTCCAAAGTTCAGCCCCTTTGTATCTCCATCTTCCCTCTGTGCCCCAGGCAGAAGCCTTACTGAGTCCCTGAGTACTGGAGCCACACCTCCCATTCTAGGGAGGAGGAGATTGAGATCCAGAGAGGGAAAGGGGTCTTGGCCAAAACCACTGAGCAAGCCCGAGGCAGGGCCAGGACTAGACCTCATCTTCGAAATCTGAAGCCCAGTATTCTTTCTACTTCAAGACAGCCTCTGGCAGCTCCAGTGAACTCACAGTGTATAATTTCTAAACTAGATTTCTATCCCAAACTGCATCTGCTAAATCCCAGTTTTCCTCAGTCCTTCTTGACCGTCTTCTCACTTCTGGACTTCAAAATCACTGCATCCATCACCTCCCTTATAGTCTTCCCACATTAAAGTCTAAGCTCCCTGAGGGCAGGGTCTGTCTTTCTTTTTGCTTGTGTGGGTGCCCCCCCCCCCAGTGCTTGGCATATAGCAAGCCTTTAATAAATACTTGTTGCCCTCCTTCTGTTATATTTTCCCATTTAGTCCCTTAAGTTTCCATTTTGCACATTTTCCTGATGAAACTGGACCAAAACAAAGGAGCTTGTTTTCCTCACCAAGATTGCCAGTGACTCCCATTGCCCATCTGACATTCTGACCTGCCTCTCCTTTTTCTTAGGATGGAGCTTCCTTCTAAGTTCAGCCCAGCCCCACCTTCTCCTCACAAGCCTTTCCCACTCCTGCAGGGGTCGGTGGCTCCCACCAGCCACCTTGCGTTTTCTTTTGTACATATGGACACGTCTCTTCTAATGGAATCATGGAAACGGGAATGCAGATTTAGAGGTGGGAGGGCCCTGGGAGGTTATTTTGTACAATACACTTATTCTAAGTCTGTAACTTGGGGTTAGTAAACACCTTCCCTGACTGTCATACAGAATTTCCATGAGGGTGACCAGAAGCATGGAAGTGTTTTCTACATCACAGAGCACCAAATGTATGGAAGGGATTATTAATATTATGTATAGTCACTTTACTCCCCATTCAAATCCTCTGAATAATTTCTCCTTGAGGGAGGCCTTTAGGTCTGTCCAAACATGAAAACAGAATGGGGAGTTGCCTATGGAAGAAGAGCCTTTGCACCCTGGCTCTGTACTAATGGTTATGGCTCCTCTCTGCCTCAGTTTCCCTGCTGCAAAATGAGGGCATTGGACTAGATGGCCCCTAAAAGATCCCTTCACTTCTGATACTGAAGGATTCTGTGATGAAATAATTTCTTCTTAATTTCTGAATTCACAGAGACAATCACCAACCAGGCAGATTTTGTGAGTTTCCATGGTATCATTGATTATTATCTGTTTTGCTTAGGTGGGACAGATGTTGGGCTCTGAGGCTGGAGCAGAGGCAGTAATCCTCCAAGAAGAATGTCCCCGGTAATGTTAATTGGCAATGTCCTTCCTCCGGCAACTTGGTCTGACTCTTCAAATATAATAACAGGGTTTGAGAATTTAATTTTTTTCCTTGGGTTGAGACTTATTCCGATATCAATGTATCAACGGGTGGAAAAATCCCATCATTGCTAAGGATTTGCCAAACTGATTTGCTCTCAATCAAGGTCCATTTGCTGCCAGATCTGTGCTTTATTTAAAAAACACAACAGGGTCTCTGACCTTTTGGTTTTTCATCAGACCAGGGCTTTCATAAATGCTGCTTTGCCAGCAGGAAATAAACCCATCCCATTTACTCATTGTGTGCCTTCTCAACTCAGATGTAAGCTCTTGGAGGGCAGAGCTCCAGACTTGTCCTCTGCATCCCCAACTATGAAAGTTCCAGGCACTGCCTCAGAGGTGGGAGGTAGAGAAAAGAAAATCCTCAGTGTGGGCTGGAGCAATCATGGGGGACCTTCCTGATGGAGATGACACCCAGAAGGAATTGTAAGGGATGAAGAGGGTTTGGATGGGAAAGAAGAGGGAGAATCCAGGAAAACCAGCCATGAGCAAAGGGCTGGAGGTGAGACTGAATGGAAGGATGCCTCTCTCCCTCCTCCTCTGACCCTTAGAATCCATGGCTTCTTTTCATTCTCAGCTCCAATGTCACCTTCTGTAGGAAGTCTTCCCATTCCCTCTGCACCCCACCCTCCAAGGTGCCTTGCGAGGTATCTGGTATGTATCTTGCATATATACAAACCTCTGTGTGTATGTAACACAGATATGCCTATCCCCATTTATGTGCATAGATTGTATACACACACACACACACACACACACAAATATATCTCTATCTTGTATACATACACACATACTGATTTTGCCATCAGCTTCTGGAGGGTAGGGGCTATTCCTTTGTTACTCAGCACTTAGCACAAAGCCCCATCAAAGGAAGTGCTTAGTAAATGTGTAGTTGAATGCATGGTCTTTGTGGGGTAGAGACAAATGGTGAAGCCCAGCCCAGAGCTCTCCTCTGAGCTCTAAGCCGGTGAGTGAGGCTCACTTTCCAATGCCGGGGATGTCCCACAGCAGCGGGAATGCTGGGAATATCATGCCCACAGTCCCGAGGGCGTCTACCAATAACTGACTGACTAATGCAAGAATGTAGAACAGTGAAAACCTAGGTTCCACTGCTAGAATCATCACTAATCAGCACATGCCCTGCCCATCCTACAGGGCTGTTTCAAGGACTGAATGATCTAAGTGATACAAAGGGAAATGAAAGTAGAAAAGAACCCTTCTTTTCCTTCCCAGCTATCCCCTTTACCCATCAGAGTAGAAGACTAGGAAGTGTCCAGCTCAAGGCTGGCTGGTGTCCTGACACCAGACCTGGGAGGAGTTGGGAGGTGGGATGTGTACTCTGGGACACATGTGATCTCACCAAAGAGGAGGCATCGTAGATGGGTATGAAAAAGCAAAAGCCCTCTAAAAGCTTGTGCTAGGTATGGGAGTCCTAAAAGGGGACTTGGATGATTGTGTCAAAGTTAGAGGTACCCCAATGCCTTCCCATGGTCACGAGTGTGGCAGGCCCACTGCAGGATTCCTGTCAATTTCGGGGATCCCATTCCCATGGCAAATCAAGCCAACAGGCATTCATGGAGTACTTACTATGTGTAAGTGCTGGGAATACACATATAAACTGGAAGAAATCCAACTCCTGCCCTCAGGGAGCTTACACTCTAACGGGAAATTCAACCCACCAAAGGGAGCTGAAAAACAGGAGCAGGGTGGGAAGAGAGGAAGATGCCGGGGAGAGAAGGATTATAGAGAAAGGGTCAAGTGGATAGCCTGGAGAAGACTGAAGAGAGAGTTGTTAAGATAGGGCAGAAATCATTAACCATGCTAGTTATATAATCAACACCTGTATTTTCCATGGCCCTTTCAGTCCCCTGCCATTTTGACCCAAAAGGTGATGAGAAGATACACTGTAGATAATGACAACTTGTGCCCAAGATAGCATGAAAGAAAAGGAAGGACCTGGGTGACGGGGAATGGAGGTAGGCTTGTCCTTCAGGGAGAGTTAGGCAGGGATAATAATGGGGAATCCAAGGGCTGCCCTGGCATCCACAAAGCATTCAAAGCTCTTGACAAAGTCTTCCTTTGTGGAAGTTATAAGCCAACACTGACCCCTTCGTGGGCTGTTAGGAGCCTTCTTGACCACTGTCTCAACGTTTTTGTTAATCTGATTTAACTTGGCTATTTCCCTTTGGCTTTTGGGTCACTCACAAGTCTCCAGGGCAGAAAGACAAGGAGTAGGCTGGGTCCTGCTTCAAGACATTCAAGCCATGTCTCAAGTTTTGTATTAACCTAAAGGATTCCCAGTCCTTGTCTGACGACCAAAAAGCTGGATGTTTGGTCAAAGTGTGTTTGGTCTATCATGGATGCCCATGGCTTCCCCTTCACTGGAGTCCACCCCATGAGCCCCACCCTGCTGTAGATTGTGTGATCTTGAGTCACTGCCAATGAAGGGCATCCTGTGGGACTCAAGCTTGACCCATTCTTCTCTTGTTTTCAGTCAACATCGGCACATCCTTTCCTGTCATTCTTCTCTGGTGCCTCATTATCCAGGTCATGAAGGTCATAGCAGCAGGGTCAGGATCTGAACCCAGGCCCTCTGTATTGAAATCTAGTGTTGTATTTGACATGCCATACCATGTTTTACCATGCCACCTGTTCATGACCCCCAAGGGATGAGCTTCCTTTCTGCTGATTGCTAACCAAGCTGGGACCAGAGGAAGAAGGCAGAGAGCTGGTTGGTCTTAGAGTTTCCACATTCCCTATTCAGGGACTGCCTTAAGCCACCTCTAAAAACAGGTCCACAGGCAGACCACTTTTTGCTAGGGACCAAGTCAGTTGGAAAACTCAGCATCTATTAAAAGTCCTATTGAAATCTCAGCAACCAACACTTTCCCAGGGATTTGGTAATGGCACCTGTTCTAGAGTCATTTGGAGCACAGAGCAGTTAGGTCTCTTGTCCAGGGTCACAGAGCCAGTGTGTGTCAGAAGGACACCTGAATCTAGCTTTCCTGGCTTCACAGACAGCTGTGTATCCACACTACCTCTGCTTTTATTAATAATTTTAATTGGGAAAATTAAATCAATGTAGAAAAAAAATGACTTTGGGTTGATGCCTCAGAGCACGTGACTTCCCTGATCTTTTCTCTTCTGAAGTCTTTGCCTTCAGTCAACAGCAGGGATGTGACTACACCCTCCCCAATGCCCATGGCCCTAAGCTCATCAGTTTCTTGACTTTGCAATGTCCCCATATGCTCATGTGAAGCACCAGCTTGGGCAGTCCCACCAGTCTGAATCTCTTCCTCATGTGCCAAATGAGGAGACTGGACTAGGTGCCCTTAGGTACCTTCTGTTTCTGACCCATGCTGGATCCATGCTCTGGAAGGACAGCAGACCTCTCCATTGCTCTCATCAGATCCTCAGCTCACCAGGACCTACTTCAGTAGCCCTCAGTAGGGAGTCCCCAACCCTCACTACTTGCATCCTCTTTTTATGATATTCTGACTGAGTGACCTTTCCCCAGTGACTTTTTGGAGTACACATTCTTATTCCCCTCTGCCCAATTTTGTCTCTGCTATTATTGTTGCCACTATTCTTAATAGATGATGACATAGCCAAAAATGATGGTGGTTCTGAACAGTCTTTTCAGAAGGAATGTAAGGGAAATTCAAGTTTAAGACCATGAGAAGAGATGCTGAGCTGCCCCTGTGTCCAGAGTGAATCCTATGCATCCATACATGGGCTATAGGGAATCATGTGGAACAAGGAGCCCCCCAACACGCCAAAATGTGGAGGGGAGGAGCAAATGTATGGATCTTGTCTTTGCTAGTAAATGATGCATCAGGTAATCAGGTGCATTCAGAACAAATTCAGTCTCATTTTTCGTTGGTATTGTGAGTCATCTGGACTGTGTAGGCCTATAGACAATATGGGACACATGGGGGGGGCATAATTACTTGATGCTCTGCTGAAGTCTTTAGTTTGAGGTATTGTTTTTGTGGAGCGTTCAATAAAGTTGGTCACACTTAATGACTTGCTAGTCTCTAGGTGGACAAAGGCTTCTGAACTTTTGGAGAGACTCAAACAAGGCAGGCTCCGATGTTCCCTGGATTTCACTAAGTTCCTGAAGGGTGCCTGGAAAGGGCAGCTGCCCGAAGTCTAGATTCTGAAGATCAGGATTTAAAGCCTCATTCTCACACTTAGGAGACTTGTGACAGCTTCAGTTTATGCATCTGAAAGGTGGGAACACTTGCCATACTCATTCAGTGTTGTTGGGAGGAGAGCATTTCTTTAACCTGAAAGCACCAGCAAGAGAGGAGTTCTTCCTATCAGTGTTTAGACTGGGCTCCATCTTTCTCACAGCCAAGAGGCTTCATGAATCAGCCCTGAGCTCAAGGTATGACCACCTTCAGGATTTTTCACAAGCTGAGCTGCCTCCCTCCCAAACCTAAGTGACTCAGCCTCAGAGTGTTAGCAGCACCTTGGCTTCACCACTGGGGACTGGGTGAGCTCATCCCCCAACCCCACTGAAGTAGCAGTCAGCCTTAAAACAGGATATGGATGGCTAAGCTAGTTCTGGGAAAACATGGCCAGGGTGATCTAATTGACCTGGGAGCATGAACAGAAATGAGAAGAGAGATTTTTGGCCAAGACATGTAATGTCCTATAATGGAGGCATTTTCAAAAAGAAAGATGAGTTTCATTTGCCCCTTGTTGCAAATGGACTTTCATTACTGGAGGTTATTTATTGGCTGTCCCCCCCCGATCCCCCCCCCCCGCCCCGGCCACTTAATGAGCCTCAGCCCTTTGTGGGCTCTTTTCCACCAGAACTGTAGGAGTGGGCCAGGAAACAGGGTTTTGCTCTAGGGTGTGTTTTTGGGGGGGGGGTGTCTGCTTCCCCCTCCTCCCAGCAGACTCTTCCCTGTGAAGGTCATCCCCACCCCAGGTAAACACCCCAGACAGAAAAACAACACCCCCCTTCCCATGGTCATTCTTCATTTTCTGGAATCACCTTGGTCTGTGGCCTAGGGACCTGTAGTGATGGCTGGGCTTGGTCCATCCCAAGTATCTACCTCCCTCCCAACCTGCCCTTCAGAATCTGCTTTATATGCTAAAATTCCCAGCCATAGCCTGGCTAGATGAGGCCATCTGTCAGCCATAGGATCACAAGCTGACTGTGCTGGAAGGGGCACTGGAGGCCTTTTATTCTACTTTCTCCCTTAAGAGGGAGTGAGTTCCCCATTCCTGTAGGTCAGATGACTATCACTTTGGGGGGATAGTGTAGGTGGCTTCTGGTCTGTGGCACATTAGGATTTTCAGAGACTTTCCTTGGAGATGACTAGGGCAGAGGAACACTTTCATTCCCATTCTCTACATCTTATCCAGTTCTCCCTTGTCTCCCCAAGGGTGACACAGAAATCCAAGATAAAGGCAGTATTTTCCATGTAGACACACCTGCCATGACACATCTTCAGAGAACTAGTGCGCATCAGCCACAGTCACTAACAAGGTCATCCCAGATTTCAGGCCCTAGGAAGTCGCCATCTACGTTATTCACAAACCTTTCCTGCCAGTTCCATCCTGACGGACTTGGAATTGTTAAGTGTCTGAGCTAAGTGCTTTACAAACATCTACTTTTATCCTCACAACAGCATGGGTATTATCCCTGTTTCACAATGGAGGAAATGAAGAGGTTAAGTGACTTGTCTAGATTTGAACTCAGGTCCTCCTGAAGCTCATGGCTTTTCTAATCCTGCTGAGCACTTCTGGCTCACTCTCACCAGCCAAGATAGGGGAGTCTTGCTATATCTGGCCTTTAAAGTACAATGCTCCATCCCTGGAGGGTCTCAGGCCATTGTGTCCCCTTTTCTGTGTGTTCTCTTCCTAGAGCTCAGTGATAACTGAGAGCAGAGATGTGTCTTTAATTGTCTTTTTCTAAATCTTTAGCACAGATACTTGTATAAATCAAACAAATTGAAAGCTCTCCCTGATGGGATCACTACTTCTGCTGATTCGGATTACAGCCCCTCATATCTTTGTGCATGGTTCTGATAGAGTCTTTCCCAAATAATTCATCCCCTTAAGAGGACAATTGTCTTTATACTTTGCTAGATGATTAATAAATTCTTATTTAAGGGAGGGTTTGAGCTGGATTGGAACGGGGAGGGAGGAGCAAAATGACTATGAAGTAAGGATAAACTACTTCAACAAAATATTTGAAAATGTTTGTTGAAGAATGAGTGCATGAATAAATGAGTGAGTGAATGAATGAATGAATGAATGAGTGAGTGAGTGAGTTAGTAAAAGCCTTGGGAGAGGGCTAGATGGCTCGAAGCTACAGAAATAGGCTAACTTTGGGCTATCTATGCTTTTCTGTAGGACGCTGAAGATCTTGGGGAACATGGCAGAACCTCCAAGCTTCCATATAAATGGGCTCCAATCTTTGTGGTCTCAGGCCAGAATGAACCTCATTATCTGTGATAGGAGCTCTCCAGATGGGATTGAAATACCTTACAAGGCTATCCTGGGGGCACCACAAAAATTTCCTGCTTAATAGAAATGTCTTTTTCAGACAAATGATCCCAAAGTTTCTTTTGATGGAAAAAGAGAAAGAGGGGGAGTCCAACCCTGGTGCTAACAACTGATCACTTAACAAACCATGAAAACAAGTTGGTTTTAAGACTATTTTCATAGGCATTTTGAGAATTCAGGTTTAGCATTTCCTCAATTAAAAACAGACTAAGAGCTTTTTGACAAGGAAAATTGAGTAACCTCTGGCCTGACCAACAAGGTCTGATCGCCTCAAGCACACAAGCGGAGAAAAGAGAGAACTCGGAGCAGATATGTAATTCAGCACCAAGATGAGGCATGGTGGGGGTACAGGGGGTGGGTTGGACAGAGAAATAATGAGCCTCTCGTCTGCCTCAGAGTTGCAGATGGACTTTTATGTAAGTGATCTTGTCTTGTCTCTATCTAGACTTCACCTAGCCAGCACAGTGTTTAGAACAACAGGATTGATGTCAAGAAGACTCATCTTTGTGAGTCCAAATCTAGCCTCAGACATGGACAATTACTATGTGACCCTGGTCAAGTCACTGTTTGCCTCAGTTTCCTCATCTATAAAATGAACTGGAGAAGGAAAGAACAAACCAATCCAGTATCTCTGCCAAGAAACCCCATACAAGGTTATGGAGAGTGGAAGCTCAGGCAGCCCCCTCCAGCCAAGCCCAGAGGACTGAGGGCAGTGTGGCTGCTGTCCAAGGGTCAGCCTGACTAGCTCTTCTGAACTGCCTGGAGGCCAGTGCTCAAAGACTTCTTTCTCCATCATGAGTGATGTCAGTAACATCAGGAGGGGAATCCACAGAACCTAGAAGTGTTGAAGGATCATTTGTTACAACCAGACGTTCAGAGATTGGAAGCTGGAAGGGACCTCCAGACTACCTAGTCAAACTCCTACATTTTACAAATAGGGAAACAGAGGCTCGGGATCATGGAATCATAGATGTGGAGCTGGAGGAAGGGCATCCTTAGCAGCTCTGGTCCAGCCCCTACTTGCCCTTGCTCAAGGCTCTTGCTGTCTTTGAAGGGAAGTGGCCCTCCTTTGCCTGTCCCTGAGACATCCTCCATCAGCCTGGGTTTACTCAGTACCCACCTAAGCCCAGTTTTCCAGCCGTTGGGGACATACTGGGAGATGCTCAGAGGCCAGGATCCCGGCCACCAAGGAGACAGCAGAGCCCTGGCCCTGAGCTGTCCCTCAGACCTGGTCCAGGCTAGCGGTGGGATCCCACTCCTGAGTCTGCACATCAACAAATAATCTCTGTACTCTCGGTTCTGAGGAACAAATGAGAATAAGTCTAACAACAAAGGGCTTTTATAGACATGGGAAATCCCATGGCTCGTTATAGTCTAGTTAGGGAGGAAGATAAGCTATCCCGAGGGTAGCCTGACCTTGGCTTTCGATTTGACCCTCAGGACGATGGGTCCTAACCTTAACCTAATCCTGTCCTGCAAGCTGCTCCATTTTACCGAGGACGAAACTGAGGCTCACAGATAAAGAGTGACCATAGTGGACTCTCCAATCACCCCCTGGATTAAGAACTCCGAGGAAGAGAGGCCAGTCTGCCCCTGTGGGGGCGCAGGTGGGGAAAGCGGAAGGGGTCTGGCTCCCCCATGTTCCCCCTCGGGCCTTCTTCCAGCTTCCAAAATCAGTCTCCTTGACCAGCTTCCCGGCCCCCAATAAGATGCTGGTTCCCAAGAGCTGTGGGCTGCTCGAGGCCCCCGACTGGGAGGGCTGGGCTCCCTGTGGGGTGGGAGGTAGGAAAAGCTAGTGCTTCCTCCTCGGGGTTCTGGACTGCGGGGGAGGGGGGGGGCCGCGGAGTTGCCTCAGTCAGATCACGTCCCTGCCAGCCGCCTTGGAGGCTGTGGGGGCGACCGACCGCAGGTAATGTGGATAATTGCTCCGCGGCAGGCTCTTATCTCCGGGCCCCCTCCGCCATCCTCCCCACCCCCGCCACCTCCCCTGGCGGGCAACTCGACTCGCTGAGCTTTTTCCAAAAGCCTCTAATTGGATGACAGTAATTTGTGTCCTGCCCTAATGCAGCTGCCCGCCTGAGGGGCAATTATCCCCCTCGGGGCGGGCGGGGGTGACGTAGCCACTTCTCGGCTCCCCTGCGGGGCGCACCGCCCCATAAGTAGCCAGAACTCAGCCAGACTGCCAGCCACCTGTCCTTAGCGCCCCAGCCCGCCGCCCCTGCCCGCCCGGTGGTCCTGCCCGCTTTCGCTCTCCAGCCGATCTCCGAAGCATGCAGTGAGAATCCGTCCGGCTCGCGCCCAGTCCGCAGCCCTCCAGCCACGCGTCCGCTCCTCGCCAAGCCAGTGCCCCGGCCCTCCGAGCTCAAGGTAGGGGCAGCGTCCGGCGGCGGGGGCGGGGGGGGGCGGGGCTGACCATGGCCGTGGCCTTGACCAGAGTTCCGGGTAACGAGCTTCGCGCTCCGCCTTTCTCCTAACTTGGGCTCTGGGCGGGCGTCCAGTGCAGGTTGGAGATCTCGGAGCATCTCCTTCCTAGTCAAACTTCCCAGGCGCGCCCCCCCTCCCCCGATTGCTCCCTGAGGATCCAGTACAGCTAGCATCCCGGCTCAGGGCAGGGGCCAAGCTGCGCTGGGGCTCAGAGGAGCAGACAGCTTCCGGGGTGGGGGGTGGGGGGAGCAGAGGGTGGGTTTGTAAAGAGATGGGAAGATGTGGACAGATGTCAGGGGTCCAGGAACTTGGCGAGTGAGAAAAAACAACACGACAGCTTTATCTTGACTCGTCTCTAACGGACACAGCCATTTCCCTCAGTAATTTAGATACGGTTCTCAGAAGAGTCCACAGGCTTCGCCGGACTATGTCCAAAGGGTAGAGCTAGAGCTGGAACTGGGGAAGGGATGGCTTTCTCTGTTTCTCTCTGGTGAAAGATCCTTCCTCAAACTGGTCCTGGAACAAGTGTCTGAAGCCCCTGTGTCCATGGAACGGACAGCTTGACAGAAGCCCCTGCGTGCAGGCAGGCAAGCAGGCGGCAACTGCCCCTCCATGGTTTATGTCAGTGGTTTTCCTATTCCCCGACTTTGAGTTTGGGGCAGATTCTAAGCCTTTGATATTGGGGACTCTGTTGCCCAACACTCAATGAACTCGCTAAGTCCACTTCTTCTTGTGTAACCTTGGGCAAGTCCCTGATCTTCTCTGTAGACAAACATTTATTAAGCACCTACTATATGCCAGGTGCTTGGATAAGCACTGGGGATACAAAGAGAAGTCAAAGGTTGTCCCAGCTCGGAAGGAGTTCACAGTCCAGTCTAATGGGAAAGACAGACCAACTGGAGAAAACCAAGGGATCGAAAGCTCCATCACTAAGGGCCACCAAGAATATAGGAAGGGATTTTAATGGAGACTCTAGGGAAGCCAGGAGGCAGAGAGGAGAGGTGAGCCTCTGAGGTCTGGGGGCAGCTGGAGAAGCTGGAGAAGCTGCACCGCCCCACCCCTCCCCAGGAGGCGGTGGGTGCTGTGTGAGGCCAGAGTCACTGGGGGTGGGGGAGTGTTTGGAAGCTTCCCTTTGCCTCACCATGTGCCAGGTGCTGTGTATGGGCTAAGCACTGGGCACACAGAGAAAGGCATTAACATTGTCCCACAGAATTCATGCTGTAATGAGTGAGTGGAAGCAGATACCCTCCCAGGTCCCTTTCTGCCGGACTATGGGCTCCTAACTTGGGCTCTGGGCGGGCGTCCAGTGGTTCTATGGCCACCTTCCTGTTCTGTTTCTTCCCCGCTTAGTGGGGTGGGAGTGGGGGAATCCTCTACCACTACCTACTTTTCACCGCTGACCTGTCTTCACCTTTCAGATGCAGAGGTGCACTAGAAGCCTTCTCTTTGCCTCCCTCATCCTCTGTGCCACCCTGTCAGAGACCCTGGGACTTATGTTATCTGTAAGTGTTTTGGAACCCCAGCTGCTCCTTAAAATGGGGAGGGGGATGGGAGCAAACTCCCACTATTATCTCAGGGAACAGTAGAAATACTACCTGATACATAGCTGGCAGTGCACAGAAAAAGTTCTCAGCTTTGAGCTGGGAAAAAAGTCTCTGCACATCTCCCTTCATCATAGGAAAAGAAGGCTTGTAAATCCCCAGGTATCCTGCACTGCCCCCAGGCAATGCCACCTGAATGGGGAGACCCCAGGGAGGAGCTGGAAAGGAAGACTGGGAAGAGGGGGCTAAAGGCCAAGCAGGGAGGATGTGGGCTTTGGGGCAAGGGAGGAGACTAAGGCCAAGGCGTCCACAACTTCTTCGGTTCAATTCCACTGTGTTGGAAACTGCGTTATATCAGCCAGCTGGGCAAACGTAGAATGAATTACAGGTAGACCTCGATCTGCACAACCACATCTAACCCTAACCCTAATGACCCCAATAGCTTTAAGCTGGAGGAAATTTCAGACATTAGCATTAACAAACAATTATTAACAAGCAACACTTGCTGTCTGCAGGCCACTCTGTAGCCTACTGGAAGATACCTGCAAAGTTGTGTGTAAATAAAATATTGACAAATGGAATCATGGAAAATTCAGTAAAAGAGTTTTATTTATTATGGGAACCCCAAGGAGAACCATTTTGCAAAATGAATACTCTTTGTGTTAATTGAATTTATGCAATAATTGGTGTGCCAGTCACTGTCAGCACTCCCAACAGACTCTGCATTTTTGTACATTAGATTGAAAGTGAGGTGCAGCTGATCCCTGATACATAACACTGTATCAAGGATAAGATTAGAGTAAAGGATCCCGAGAGGTCATCGGGTCTAACCTCCTAGTTTTACAGGTGAGGAAACTGAGGCCCAGGGTTCCTTAGTCTTCATGAGTTAAGGCAGTTTCCAATATTACTTAAATCACCCCAGTTGGCAGATGCCCTCAGGAGAATCTGGCTCCCTGTGGCTCATGCCACTCACTCATTTATAAATATTTCTCTGGCATCCTGAAAGACGCTTGGCTTTGTTCTACATTGTAAAGGTACCTGGGCTATATTCATTCATTCTTTAAACCCCAGGTTACTTGAAATAGAGTAATTCTCAGCTCACATCAAGTTAGATCATACTAAAAGAGGTTCTGTAACGAGCATGTTTTTCTTAAGCTAGGATCTATAGCAGGTAAAAAAAAAAAATCCAGTCACTTAACTGTTCTTTCTCCCTTTGGTTAAGGCCAAGGAAAAGAGAGGCTGGACCTTGAACAGTGCTGGTTATCTCCTTGGTCCACGTAAGTGAAAGAGATGTTTATTTTCTCCTCCAAGATGAATAAGACAAACATGGAGTCTTTCTTTTGAGCTTGGTTTAACTAGCTGAGTTATCTGAGGCAAATCTCTTTCCTTCTTTAGGCCTCAGTTTCTTCATCTATAAATTGAAGGGGTTGGACCAAGCTTTTAACGTGAAAATTCCATGTTTCTAAATCCTTCTTTTATAAAGGGGTGTGTAGTCAGTTATTCACTGTTGGAATGAATTAAAATGTGTAGTCTGGGACAGATAAAGATAAGTGAATCTGAACAAAAAGAATCTTCCTGGGATATATGAAGACTTTATCTACAGAACCCCAAACCTCTAAATGAATCTGGGGGAATGTGGGTAAAAATTAGGTTGATTCAGATGAACAGGGAGAGGTGGTGGAGGAGAATTAATCACCTCCAAATTACCTTGAAGTTTTAATCAATAGATCCCCAGAAAGCAGTTAGCTATGCTGGAGGTGAGGGAGAGGGGAGAGCTGAGCACTATCTATGCATCACTGAGGCACTGTCCTGGGCTTTCCCTGTAACTCATCATTCTTTTGGGGGAGATTAGCAAACACCCCTCTAGTTAAGTAACTCTAGTGTGAATAAGAGGCTTTCTTTGTAGACTGGAAATGTTCTTTCAGGGTTCCCAGGAGAGGGACAGGGCATATTGGGAGGGCTCTTTGTTAGAGTAGGGATGTGGATGGAGGCAAGGCTCTTATAGAAGTGTCCATGAGATGACCCAGCCCAGGAAGGGGGCACTTTTGACTTTTCAGTGGCTCTGCTGGGTCAAATTCCTCATTGGGGAGGATGGATTGTTTTACCCAATCCAAACACTAGCTACCATGGAGAGAGGCATGAAGCTTCTGGGACAGGGAGGTTGCAGTCTGTGATCCTCAGACAGTTGGGCATCCTGTTGTATTTGACACAAGGAATCACAGAACTGCAGCTCTGGAAGGTTCTTACAGCTCGCCTTGCCCAGCCCTAGCCTCTTACAGAGGAGGAAACAGAGGCACCCAGGCTTATGATCAGTATCTTAAAGCCAATTTGTGTCAATATAGGGGACAAGAAGTAACGGCTGACTCAGCCCTCGAGGCTTTTTTTGACTGTATCATGGCTACTATTCCTTTCTTTATGTGGTTTCTGAAATATTTCATTAAGCAAACAAACCCCCAGATTAGAACCCTAGAGAAGAGGAGAATATTTCTGAGGTGTGTTTTCCATGCACCCCACTTGAAGTAGATGATAGGGGTTAGACCAGAATTTGTTTTAAAGTGGCAGGCATGGTGGATTTCTTGTGGCATCAAAAACATTCCCAGACAACCAGTGAGCTAGCTGTTAAATGCTCCGGCTATTAAGAGGCAACTAATATGCTTGCTCCTTATAGCTTCCATGATCCCCTCCCCTCCAGAAAGCAGCCTGCAAAGGGCTTCAGTACTGTCAGCATCCCCTCATGGTCATTACTGCCCTGTTATGTTAACAGCTGGGCTCAAGCTTCAGGGAGCTAGCAGTCTACAAAGGCACAATGAGTGTTCAGACCCTCAGATAGAAGGAAATGCATGCAGATCTCTTAGAGTCAAGCTCAAATTTCAGCCTTGGCACAGGCTGCCTTTCCCCAGCCCTTTCCTGGATACCCTTCCCCAGTCCCTTCCTGGATGCCCTTCCTCAGCCCCTTTCTGGATGCCCTTCTTCAGCCCCTTCCTGGATTCCCTTCCTTGGCCCCTTCCTGGATGTCCTTCCTGGATGCCCTTCCTCGGCACCTTTGAGTATTGTAACAAGGCTGAGCCCAGGGGCCACCTCTTACAGAGGGCTTTCTTGATGCCCCCAGCTGCTAATTCCTACCCATCAAACCACTTTGTAGCCATGTTATATACATTCTGTATTTGTTTCTCTGTATATGTTATTTCTCAATAACCAGAAGCTGTTTCCTTTTTATAAAGAGAAAATGAGGGCTAATGCCTGTGCTGTAACAAGCATTTAATACATGCTTGTGGAATAAATAAATGATTGTGTGCCAAAAGGTAGGAAAATAGAGCTAGAAAGGAGCATAAAGGGAGATGGGAAGGAGGTGGTTCCTCTGTCCTATAGGACTTTTTTCCCTATAGCTCTGGGGGATTTTCTTGTGTTTTGATGCTAGAAAAGGAAAAAAAATAAGGATTTTTCAGGAATACCCAAACAGCAACAAAAGCAACAAAATAATCCCTCCTCCCAGCAATAACTTCATCTATATTCATCATAAAGGTGGTGGCCTCTCAACAGCAGCATGAGGGATCCATTCAGGAAATCTAATGTTAGAACCCAGATGTCATTATGATTCTATTTTGGAGCAAATGGAGGTCCCCTGAGGGCCCCTATTAGGAGAAGCTAGCATCTTGGGTCTCAAATCCTAAATAATCAAATCCTGCCTATGGTCCTCATATATGAAGGGATCAGCAGCAGGGCTGAAAGCTTGCCACCATCCCCCACAGTTCAGACTGTGAGGTCATTCTTGTTGGGCTGGGAAGGCTGGTTTATGTCAAAAGAATAGCCCAAGTCTCCACCACATGGTGCCTTAGTCAGTGGCTTTCAGTTTGATGTTGTTGGTCCTTGTTTCTTTGGAATATTGACAGCAGCTCTTGAACCCTTTCCCCTGGCCCAGGAATTCAATACAACCCCACTGGCCCTGCTCGAGGAAGACGCCCCAAACTCTTTCCCTCTTTGCTTGACTCAATAGATGCGGTTGATAACCACAGATCATTTAATGACAAGCATGGCCTTGCTGGCAAACGGGAGCTCCAGGCTGAAGACGGCATGAAGCCAGGTAAGAACATGGGCAGTGCCACACCATTTTCCTATCTGCCAGACATTTTACTTAGTCCATTTCTGCCTGTAACTCATTCTCAGTGCTCCTGGAAGGGGAATAACCCAGAGCTGAGGGTCTGGTGCTTTGGCTTCTAGGGGGTCTCTCTCTGCTGCTCCATTTAAACACACACACACACACACACACACACACACACACACACACACCAATGAGAATCTTCATGTCTATTGTCAAGTATTGTCAGTCTATTCTTTTTCTCCATTCTATAGAAAAGGAAACCTAGGAGTGGACATATAAGATATCCAGTAGCAGGATCAGGGAGTCATTTGAAGTCCAAATTTAAAAAGAATTATTTCAGGGAAGGGTTTAAAAAACACCTTCAGAAAATCTTTTGTTTTTTTGAAGGGAGCTCTCCATGCAGCACATTTAAAGCAGGGGATTGCAGTTAGCCCAGACTTGGTTTTAAGGTGGCAGGCATGGTGGAAAGCATTCCCAGAAACCATTGGGCCAGCTTCAGAATGCCCCAGAGCTAGAGAGGTATCTGATGTGCTCCTTGTGGCTTCCAGGACTAAAGGAGTCCCCCAGAGCAATCAGATTCTTCTCCCTCCTTGGTCTGTCCACTGAGTCCTCAGAATCCTCCCTTCCTTCCTAGTGCCCCTCTCATCTCCTCCTGGTCACTCCAGTTCATGTCCCTCCTACTGAGGCTATCACAAGAGTTTTCTCACTAGGTCTCTAGCCTCACCTTTATCCAATTTACCCTGCAAATTATGGCCAAATTAATCTTTCTAAGGCCGTGTTCTGACCATGTTACTCTGCTATGGTTTTCTACTGCCTAGAGAACCAAATTCAAATGTATAATCCTGATTCAAAGCCCACCACAATCTAACCCCATATACACTCCCAGCTCCTCTTCGGCTGTTTCCTTGCAGGAATTATAGCTCCAACAAGACTGGACTCTCAGGCAGCCTTCATATTTGCTTTGTAATTTCCTCTCTCCATGCTTTTGTCCATGCTCTTTTCCCTCTTTGACTAATGAAGTCCGACTCATCATGAGTATCTCAACTGAAAGAGATCCCTTCCTTTCGGCCTTAGCCCTTCTTGGCTCTCCTGGTACTTGTCATGGTTTTTCCAGTAGTTATTTGTCCCATAACTGATTTTTCCCAACAAGATCATATGCCACTTAGGGGCAGAGACTTGTCTTTTGTATCTTATTCATCCCCCCTAATGACAAACTCAGCGTTTTAGGCATTGAGTGGTGACTCCTTCTGGACTGGATGAAACGAGGATTGAAAGACAATTGTCTCATTTTAACCATCTGCTTGTCCAGAAGGACTTTTACAACCCTGGCACCTAGGAACCAAAGGGAGAGCTGTCCAGCACTCATCTCTATCACATCCCGTGGATGCCCCCTTCTGGCCAGGACCATCCTCAACGGGCAGAGAAAATTCCTGACACCTGGGGTAGCCAACACCATAAATAAACAGGCTACCATTCAAAGAGAGATGCTACATCCTTCATGGAGTGTATTAACTCTCTGCCTAAACATCCAATTGGCCTTTTACTGTATAGCCACTTTGGTCTACTTACTCTTCCTACATACTCGCCATGCTTTGACACAGCCCCTTTGAGAACCATATGATCTATATGTTGTAATTAGGAATAATTCAACACATCCCCTTCCCTTCCTTCACTCCTAACAAACAAACCCAGATCTCTTTCCCCACTTCTCTGTGTTCTAGGACAATACTTAGGATCTCTTTATATGTTCTTAGGTTAATGAACTATTCTCATGTCTAGGAGGAGAATTGGGCTAAAAGTGAATGAAGTTTCATACTTTTAGGAAGCACTGGAACTCTTACAGGACACAAAGAAAATAGCATACTATCAGAAGATAAAATGTAAAATATTAAAACCCGAATATTAATTTTGTTTTCTGTAAATGAGAATGGATATTTCACCCAACCCATGAAAATATTGATGAATAATATGATGGGAAAAGCAGAGGACCAGCTGGTTTCTGAGAAGGGAGGGGCCTCAGAGGTCACCTAGTTCACTCTGTGCCTGGACGGGAATCTATTCTGTGACCCTCCCTGCCAAGGGCCCCAGTCTACCTGTAGACCTCTAGGGAGGGAGAACCTGTCACCTGCCCAGGGAGTAAGCCTATTCTGGGCAGCTCTCACTGCAGGAAGTTTTTCCTCCTATTGAGCTGAAATACACATCTCTCTTAATTTCACCCCATTTTCTCTAGTTCAGCATTCTAGGCCAAGCAGAAAGACAGGAGAAGCCACTATGTAGGGCTATGTGATGGGAATCAGAGGCCTTGGTTCAAATGCTGCCTGTGCCAGTTCATACCCCTCTGACTCTGGGCAAGTCATGGAGCTTCTCTGGGACTCAGCTTCCTTATCTAGAGAGAGGGACGGAATGGTCTCTGAAGCCTCTTCCATCTTGAAAGCTATGACGCTCTGACATCTGTTTGCACTTCTCTGTGTATAGACTCACTACTTATGGTTTCTAGGAAACTTTGCAAGACCCACAGCTGATGACAACATTGTGCGGACAGTACTTGAGTTTCTTACGTCCTTGCATCTAAAAGGTATGTCAAAAGCGTTTTCTGTCCTGTTTCAACATTCCTCAAGTCTCAGAATGCCGGACCACTCTGGAGAGATGCTGAGAAAACAATAAATGCTGCAGCTTTCTCACCCCCAGGTTTTACACAGATGTTGGAATTTGACAATTTTTAAAAAACATCAATACCAATTAGTGCCATGACCCTGCTAAACCCTCTTTAAAAATCAACCAATAAGTACTGATCAATCAATGAATATCAGAGAGCCAAGGAAAGCCTGAGATTGCAGACCTGCCCTTTTCCCATGGGAAGCTCCCCCTCTTCAGGAGCTGCCCTTTTAGGGCTTGCATAGAGATGCTCCATAGGAAAAGGATGGAGAGTTTGGTTGGTGTTTTTTATATCTCCAGTAATTGAACGTAGGCTTTCTCTGATTGGTTCCTTTTAGCTGAGTCCTTTGTAGGCACTCAGTCTTATTAACTCCCAGAGTTCATAAGAGTACCCCATATTATTTGGTCATATATTTGCCTTAGACTTCCTGCAAGTTTGTCTAAGTGATTGCTCATGTACAGTATCATACTGAAGGAAAAATAGAATTATGAAGTAAAACCACATTAATTCTGATAAATTATGGGAACCCATATAACCTTGTATGTGCATACAAATACATATTATGTACATATGCATGAATAAAACTAGGAATTATGCGTCCATTAAAGAAAATTAATGGATTCTACATGAACATTCATTTCCTTTACAGACTGTGAGCACATCAAAATGCTATTTGTTGAACCATGAAAATCAAGAAATTATATTTCTGTTCATTCATTGTTTTTTAAGGCTAATTCTTAGATTCAAAAACCATCTTAAATTCTCCCCATTTAAGTGTTTGTTAATAGATCAGCAGCTGCTTCAGAAAGTAGGCAGAGACGCTTGGCACTGAAATATCACAAATCCCCTGCTGTTTTATTCATCATAAGTATTTTGGTAAAGTGGAAAGGAATTGGGAGAAAACTGAGGTTCACCTGAAACCTGGGAATTTAGGTGCTGAAATTCCTTTTGCCTGATTCAAATCATGGCAAGACGTTTGGAAAAATCATTCAGGGGAAGAGGGTTTGTAACTCCTTCCTAGGGGAGGAAAAGCAGCCACCAGAAGGTGGAAGTTCTGAATGTAGAGGACGCTTCAGTGGTCAAAGGATATATGGTTTCACCTATTCCAGAATCCCCCCCATTAATAAAGATTGTAGCCCAAGAGTGATTTTCACCTCCTGTACTTTTTGTCTATAATGTCTGGGAGACTTTGTAGCAAGGATCAGTCGGCTGTGCTGAATAGTACAATATTAGAAATCATTTCTGTAGAAATAATATTTTACTGTTTTTAGAGCAATGTAAAAATAGATGGGTTTAATGCTGTCTGAAATGAATGACTTGGAAGGTGATTAATGCAGAAGAGTTAAAAAATGCTCAGATTTCAGACACTGCATTATTTGCATTTAAGTCCATGCCTAGAGAAGACAGTGGGTGGTTTGCTGTGACTTTCTTAGGACAAAGCAATTCATAAAGGTAGCCAAGCCCCCCCAAGCACCTCTGTGTCCTTCGGTGTCACTGATACAGGGCTTTCTGTGGACTCTTGCAGAAGCTGGGACCCTTGATAATCTGCAGCCTGCAATCTCATCAGAAGAAACAAATCAGTCCTGAGAGAATGTTATTGTTTGTTTGTTTTTTGTCTGATTGTGTGCCTTAAGGTCAAACTTTATAGAGGGCTTTGATGGAATGGAGTTTAAAGTGGGGTGATTTGCAGTAATCTACAAACTTAACTTGTAAACTCTTCCTGTCTCTTCTGCCCTTACTGATGTGATGTTAGAACACAACATTTTGCTTTCATAAATACTTTACTTTATGTGATAAAATAAAAAAGTAGCAATTGATTTTGATTGTCTCATTCCTCTATAATCGTATTTTGAAATATAAATGCTTCCTGCTTTTGTGTCAAATGTATTTCCTGCTTCTCCACATAGGCCTGGGACACTTTATTCTCTCACAGAAAGACACAGCACACAGGAATGCAACTTCACTTTAATATTAACCTGATCAACATAATTAGAATAACAAATTCACTTCTGTAAATAAGAAAAGTTCAGAATGCAGCCCAAGACAAATAGAAATGATCTTCAGAGTAATTTCTCTTTAGATTTTTATGGGACTATTTCATAACTGGGAAAATCAAGAGCTGACTATGAATATTTAACAGATTGGACTTAAGACTATGTTTGTTGTTGTTAGTGTGTTCTATAAAGAAAAGAGAGGTCTTTCTTCACAAGAAAAGAAGCTTTTGAGGTAGGGGTCTCATAAAAGGGCAGCAATGCTGATCCTGAGTCTGAGGTCCTGTAGAGAGAGGGCAGGGCACCAAACAGGCTATAAGCAGCCAGGACCACTGAGAACCTCAGAACTGGAAAGGACCTCAGAAACTTCCAGACCCACACCTCCCAAAAGAATCCCCGCTAGACCATGCCTGACCAGAGGCCATTCAGCCTCTGCCTAAGATCCCCAGGGAGGTGGAATTCCCCATTTCTCTCCTGCCTGTTGCACTCTGGGACCACTCTCCTTGGCAGGACATTTTTCTGACTTCCAGCCTCAGTTGTCCTCTTTGCAATTCTCTCCTTCCCCAACACCTCCCACCCCTTCCTACCCATGCTCCCAGTTGTACCTTCTGACATCAAAGAGAACACTTCTAACATGCTATCATTTCAAATACTCAAGAATGGTGACCTTCCCCCACTTCTCCCCTCTCCCGCCTTTAGTCTTCTTTTTTTCAAGCTTAACATCTCCTGTCACTTTGACCAGTCCCCATACAGCACAAACTCCAGGCTCTCCACCGTATTGGCTGCCCTCCCACTGATCCTTGTCTTTGCTGACCTGTGGCTCCTAGAAGCACAGGAGCTCCAGCTGGGGAGCCAGTGCTGCTGCAATTGCTACTGCTGCTGTTGTTAGTACTTGTTACTAGATAGCACTTTAAGGTTACATTATTGCTCCTGTTGCTCCTGCTTCTAGGACTTCTTACTAAACAGCACTCTCCGGTTCCAGCCCGGCTGCTGTTGCTGCCTCTGCTGCTACTACAATGCCACAAGAGGGTCAGGGTCCAGATCATTTCGACACGAGGCTGTGCAGAAGTGCTTAACTATTGTTCATCTAAGGGAGCCTTCTACTCTCTGCACCCCTTTTGTTTTTCCTCTCCAGAAATACAAAAACGTTTCTGTAATTGATACTCTAGTTGAGCACATCAGAGATGTTGCTTTATAGGCTTTTGAGGAGGAAAAGACAGGAGAAAGGAAATGTGGGACAGGAATTGGATCAGGTTTTTATTTCAGGCCAGGAAAACTCTCTTTCTTGCTGCCTCAGGGGATCTGACACAAGCAGTATAGTCAGAAAGGTCTATGGCTCAAGCTCCACATAAATGCTTTCACTGTGGAAAAAAGGTCATATTGTCTAAAACTGTAGAAAGAAAAAGTGCCACCCCATCTACACAAAAATTAACCATGTACTAGGGCATAAAAACCTCACAATCCAGAGGAGAAAGGCAAAAACATTAAATGCATGCTGCTCAGATCATGATGCAATAAAAATTACACATAATATAGAACAGTCCATCTCAGCCCTGGAAAGACAGGTAGACTCTCTGGCAGAGATGGTTCTTCAGAACCACAGAGGCCTTGACCTTCTTAAACAGGGTGGCTTGTGTGCAGTCCTTGGTGAGGCTTGTTGCTTCTGTGCAAACAACTCTGGAGTTATGAGGGAGAGACTGAAGTTGGTAAGCCAGAATATTGCAAATGGACAGAGGGAACTGGAAAATTCTGAGAATGGGTATAAGTCCCTGTTCCCCTGGAACATCCCCCTAACTCACTAAATTGATATCAGCCTTGGTATTAGTATTGGTATTAGCCTCTCCTCCTCCTGATCATAGCTCTAATTGTAGGACACTATCTCATTAATTGTTTTCTACAATTTGTCAAATCCAGTGTTAACTCCATTAATGTTAATGATCAGGGACCCCCCCCCCCATCCTTTAGGAACAGAATTGGGTAATCTAGATGTGACCCCTAGATGTGAACCCTCCATGTCAAAGGTTTGATATACCTACAAGGAAGAGTAGGGAATGTTGGACACTACTCCACTTTGCCCTTCCCTTCATTGATTTGTAAAGCAGAGAACTCCACCTTCCTCTCCCTTAATTGATCTGTAAACAGGCAGGACCCCCACCCCTTGCTTTCCCTTGATTGATCTGTGGGCGGGTGTCCCAGCCTAGGGTTTTGTGCTGGGGGAAAATTCAAATGTATACTGACCAATCACTGTAGTTTCAGTTTACATCACTGTAATTTCAGTTTATGTAACCTGGCTGTGGAACCTCTATAAAACTGGCACAATGTCTGTGCCAAAGCACTGACTGATTTGGGGGACCATGTACCCCGACAGTCCCTCGGTAATAAAATCCACTTTTTAAATTAAAAAAAAAATTACACATAATCAAGGGCCAGGGAAAGATAGATTAAAAATTACCTGAAAACTAAATAATCTAATCCTAAAGAATGAGTGGGTCAGACAACAAATCATAGAAACAATCAATAACTTCATCCAAGGGAATGACAACAGTAAGGCAACACACCAAAACTTATAGGATACATCAAAAGTGGTTCTTAGGGAAAGTTTTATATCTCTAAATGCTTATGTGGATAAAATAGAGAAAGAAGAAATCAATGAATTGGGTATGCCATCAAAAAAGCTAGAAAAAGAATGAATTAAAAATCTTCAATCGAATACCAAATTAGAAATTCTGAAAACCAAAGGAAAGATTAATAAATTTGAAATTAAGAAAACTATTGAAGTAATAACTAAAACTAAGAACCACTTTTATAAAAAAAAAACACAATAAAACAAACATTTGGTTAATTTGATTTAAGAAAAAAAACCCTAAATTACAAAAAACAAAAAGGTTGAATTTACCACTCAAGAAGAAGAAATTCAAACAATATTTAGGAACTATTTTGTCCAATTCTATGCCAATAAATTTGACAATCTTAGTGAAATGGATGAATATTTACAAAAATATAAATTGTCCAGATTAACAGAAGAGGAAATAAAATACCTAAATAACTACATTTCAGAAAAATAAATTGAATAAATAATAAGTGAACTCTCTAAGAAAAAATCTCCAGGGCCAGATGGATTTATGAGAGTTCTACCAAAAATTTAAAGAACAATTAATTCCAATAACTATATAAACAATTTGGGAAAATAGGCAAAGAAGAAGTCTTACGAAATTCTTTTTATGATACAAATATGGTGCTGACACTTAAATTGGGAAGAGTCAAAACACAGAAAGAAAATTATAGACCAATTTCCCTAATGAATATAGATGCTTCAACCTGAGGGCTACAGAGGTGAAAAGAGTTATTCACACCTGGTTAGAATGAGGAAGTTTAGAGATCAGTTCCTCTAAAGGCCGCTCAAATCTGCTCAGTATTATTTTCTGGGTAAGGTCACTTGGAGATGCATTTGACTGAATTGGGGTCACCTGACTGGAAATGGGTTTTTGTTTCATATTTTGAATCCATAATATTGTTTCTAATATTGTGCAGATGTTGTGTTAGGATTGTAGTTTGTTTTTTTTTCTATTCTGAATGTTGCTTGATTATGAACTGAACTGTTAAAAAGAAAATGTTTGAAAACTGTTAAAATTCTGAAGCACTGTCATTTAAGAAATAGAAACTTTCTGTTTGCCTACAGTAATAGTAGTAGTTTGGCTACCCACTTATAAAACTGCCAACACTTCTTGATGAGGTGAGGGGTGGTAATTAGGAATTTGTTTATAGTATAGGACTGTTTATTGAGAATTATGACATAACTGGAGTGGACTATACTGGTTACATGTTGACCAACTTAGTCTTTTTTTAAAAGTACCTTTTATTTTAATTTTTTGTTTATTATTTTATTTTCCCTCAGTTATATGTAAAAATAATTTTTAACATTAATTTTTAAAACTTTGAGTTCCAAATTCTCTCCCTTCCTCCTTCCCCAGTCCACCAGTTTTACCCCATTGAGTTGGCAAGCAATTTGATATAGGTTATACGTGTGTAGTCATGCAAAACACTTCTATAAGGTCATGTTGTGAAAGGAAACATAGACCCCAAAAAACCCCTCAAGAATAATAGTTTTAAAAAATTATGCTTCAGTCTGCATTCAGACACCATTGGTTCTTTGTCTAGGGATGAAGAGCATTTTTCATCCTAAGTCCTTCAGAGCTGTCTTGGATGGTTGTGTTGCTGAGAACGGCTACATCATTCATTGCTTGTCATCCTACAATATTGCTGTTATTACACAGTGCACTTCACTTTGGATCCATTCATTGAAGTCTTTTCAGGTTTCTCTAAGAGCATCCTGCTCATCATTTCCTATAGAACAACAACTTTCCTTCATACTCATATACTACAATTTGTCCAGCCATTCCCCAATTGATGGGCATCCCCTCAATTTTCAGTTCTTCGCCCCCCAGAAAAGAGCTGCTATATTTTTGTACGTGTGGGTCCTTTTTCTCTTTGTTTTTAATATCTTTTGGGATACAGAACTAGTAGTTAACCAACTTAGTCTTAACAAACTTTAGTCCTAAGGATTTATTTTTGCTTAAAGGGTTGGATAAGTGATAGACATTTGTCAGTCTCGAGTTTACAGTTATCATATATTCACTATCTTTGTGAATTTACAGAAAGTTACTACTTGATTAGAGTCTAAAGACCACTTTTTTACATTGTGATGAATTTTCAGCTGTTTTTGAGGACAAATACTAGTAGAAAGGAATGTTAAATAAAATCTCTTGATTTTTTTTCTTTTGGGAGGGTGGAAGGTGGGGCAATTGGGGTTAAGTGACTTGCCAAAGGTCACACAGACAGTTTTTGTGTTGTGTCTGAGGCCGGA
The DNA here is from genome assembly GCA_011680675.1 of Gymnobelideus leadbeateri. Classification (NCBI taxonomy): domain Eukaryota; kingdom Metazoa; phylum Chordata; class Mammalia; order Diprotodontia; family Petauridae; genus Gymnobelideus; species Gymnobelideus leadbeateri. Next base: position 1,107,949 of record WOXC01004100.1, read on the forward strand.
TTTGAACTCAGGTCCTCCTGACTCCACAGCTGGTGCTCTATTCACTGTGCCACCTAGCCACCCCAGTCTCTTGATTTTTTAGAAAGCCTGATGTTATGTGCTGGCAAATTTATTGTACCAACATGAGAGTAGTTTATATCCATCCCTAAGCATGATTAGTGAGACTTGCTATCCAAGGTAAAATCTTATGGAACTATAACAAATATTATTCTTAGTCTCATGCCAGATATGATTATCAAGAAATGCCACTGAGTTGCTGATCCATAATGCCTGTAACTCTCTGGTAGAGGTAAAACTCTGGTTCAAGGGGAAAGCTGGGAGAATGACTTTTTGGTCTGGGCTGTGGGCCATTCTCCTGATTCACTTTCCCCAGTATAGCATTGCCTTAAATGGAAAGTTTCCCACCTGGCTGACTCTAAGCCTGGCTATGACATTTTCTCAATAAAATTGACTGTCCATATGAATGTAGCCTGGAAATGACATCAAGTTAGGGGAACATTTTCCCCTTACTACAGCTATGTCCCTATTTTCCTTTTATGGCAATTTCTAGAATCATGGCAGGTGATCAGTAGAAGAGATAAACACAATATTGAATCTTTATCTAATAGGCCAATACTGGAGCCCATCTGAGCTACTAGATCAGATGCAGGCTATAAGAGCTGGGCTATTCAGCCTAGATTTCTAGTCCTTGTTATATCCTAAACAACTAAGTAGATGAGTATTTGGTCTTGTCATCTGCCTGTTACCCTGTATAAGGTCCTTTCATATCTCACTGTGGCATGGGAATAATTAAGCAGTGATAGAAGGATTTGTGAGATTATAGTAGTATAATTCTATTTATTTGGTGAGGTTAATATAAACATTTTCCATTCTGTGTTGAAGAGAATTCCAGCACAATTAATTATCTTAGGTGACAGTGACTTGTGATCTTTGTGTTACCTTAAAGAGACATCCAGATTTACTCAGGGTTATTATTTAATGCTGAATCAATTTGTATATAGAGCATACTCTGGAAAGCAAGCAAATTATGCAAGAGTATAAAAAGGCTTTGTGAGCAGCCATCCATGTGGGTGGGGTGCTTGGTTCATTTGAACATGGTTAGTAACTGAACATATTTTACTAGAGACCACTCCTTAGACCCAGTCTGAGATACACCCCATCACTGCCTTTGGCTACAACTGGAATAAAATAAGCATCTTTTGGGTGAATTCATTTGTGACCCTCCTACAGAGGACTGGGACCTATGCCTCCTCTAGCAGAATATTTCTCCTGAGGCTGCAGATAAATATCTAAATGAATCATTTTTTTTTTGAGAGAATAAGCTCAGATGGTCATATTCGTCCAATCTAAATGTTTCCGATGGGATACAGAGAAGATGGCATGAGTTCCTTTTATTCCAAAATGAGGTATTTGGTTTTGGTTTTCTTGTTGTTGGCTTTTGCTTGTCATGTTTGATGCCCTTCTGTGCTTTCAGGAACTGGAAATATAAAAGGAATTTCAGAATCTTGGAAGTGTGACATCAAATAGTTTGCAAAATGTTCTTCAGATGACAAAGGGAAGAAAAGGAAGACCACCTCAGGAAGGTCCGGTATCTGTCCAACTTGTTAGAAATTAGAAGAAAATAAAGCTTTCAGTCATTTCCAGGACTTGTTGGGTCCAGTGGATGGACCTGAGGAGATGCCTACTTTTAAGAGTTTTTGATTCCACACAATTAAGCTAATTAACCTCATAGCCTAGTAGAAATATCTAATAAGAGAATTAAAATATTTAATATTTGATAATAAAAACACAGTCCTTAAAATTATAAAATAAGAATTTATTTTCTAAATAAAAATACTGATAAAATTTTTCTCTAGCAATAAATAATTTGAGTCATAGTTAAGTTTAAAGTGTAGACTGCAGACCTACTAGGTGTTTAAAATACTGCCCAAATCAAAAGCGCTTGAGCATTCAGTCCTAGGCCATTGATTCTAGCAGCTGACGCACTGAGAGAGGAAGCGATCTGGGTTGTTTTATTTCATCACACTGAGGAGCGGCCCAGATAATGACTTTGCTTATTGAAAATAATGAATGTATCCAGGAATAACAAGAATTAAAGAAGAAAAAACCATTTCAAACAGCTGTCGGTGAACTGATACTGTTACCAAGTTTAGTAAATGACAGCAGCCAAGTGGCTAAACCAACACTGAGAAGAAGAAGGGCCTCGTGAGGCTAGGATGACAACAGCAGCAGCATGCTAGGACCAGGAGGATGGACAATCCTCCCAATTCAGACAACCGCCTCGATTTCTCTTGCATGAAGACAAACCACTGACACAGACCATGAGCCTGAGGATGACTTGACCAGCTCTGACCTTCTGCAACGGCCTATCAAAGGGGGAACTGAGAAATATCCATGAAGATAGGCTAGCCCAGGGTCCTAGGAGCACAGCAGGGCTGCTTTGCCCATCCATACCCCTCCCACCTGCCCCTGCTCTACTCAGTATACACTGGCCCACTGGCCAAGGGGCAGGCTACAAGCTGGAGTGGATTAAGCCTCTTATTTCCATTTCAGGGAAATACAAGAAAGGGCCACGAGGTCCAAACTTTGGATGGACCCAACCCCACCCAAACAGAGGAGGATGAGTGTACCTCCAAAGAGTCAACAGGGAGCCTTCCTGGTGAGCAGGCAGTGCTGGTGGCTATGGGCCCTTCTCAGCTCCTTCTCCTTTAGATATTGGGGTTCATCTAGTTATGTAAAACTAAATAGAGAGATAAAAGCAAGAATGTACCTTGGGAGAGATAGCCCTGCACCCAAAACTTCATGCCCAGATGTACTTGCATCCATCACACATGATCATGGTAGACCATTCTACTTCCCTGAACACCCAAGCCAGCTAGAAGAACTGAAGGCCTAAATGAGGCCTGAAAGAACAGGACAGAGCCACCAAAGTCAGCCAGTCTCTGATGGCTGCCACATTCCCACCCCGGCTTCAAGGAATGAGTGAGACATTTGCCCACAGAGGGATGGATGGATGGATGGATGGAGAAGCCTTCCAGCATTCATCTCAGTGGTTTCTAATGTCCTACCCAGTTCTGGAGAGGAACCAGGATAGGTTAGCTGGACTGTACTACTTCTAAAATGGGAGGGGGGCGGGTCTTGTCTTCTTTACAGTCTCAGGTCATGGGTTTATGTCATCTGTGCTTTTTTATGGCTAGTGAGAAAGATGCCTGACCATAGCATGAAATAAGGGCATAATATTTTATAGTTTTAAATAACAACTATCAGTTTTCCCTACTGAAAATAGAGTTAAGTATAATTGTATAGTTTTTAGTCATCCTAGATATTAATTTCAGTCATTACTGTAGTATTACATATATGTATATATATACATATATGTAATACTACATACACATATACATATATATACAGTATATATATATATATATATACTTAAGAGATTTTAATCTCAGATTTTAAGACAGTACATGGCTGGTTCTTGACCTGTATTGATTCAGCCTGGTTCTCTTTTTCTGGAGCGTTCTGGCAGAAGGGTGCCCTCCCTGAGACAGAGGAAGATAGTTAGGTCTTAGGTCTTCCCAGATTTTCCAGCTTTGGGTGAGGGATGCCTGGCTGCAGCTGGCATCACAACCACCACTCCTTGCCTACAGTTCAGCTGTGTGCAGGGGGTGCAGCCCACAAGCATACTCTGAGAAAAACCCTGCCCTCCCTTTCTCCCTGGCCATGGACTTTTAAGGACTCTGCAGCAAGATGGCAATGGACTCCTGTTTGTCAGGCTAAAAGCTTCCTTTGGAGCATTGTGTCCTCTTCTGCCATCTTGCCACACATGGCCCTACACTGCTCTATCAAGGTGGCCCTTTTCTTTAGGCAGTAAATGCATAGGATGTATGTAGGCCCCTTTCCCCTGGTCAGGGTCCATGGGAAGCTCAGAAGGGCTCAGGTGTGGAGAGCCTGCTCATTTGGGCTCATCCACCTCTCCTCACCTGTCTTCTGGCCTTCTCCTAAAGGCTCCAGTCCCCTAAATCCCCTAAATGCTATGTGGGGATTGGAGTAGGGAAAGGACTGTGTCCTCTCTCCCTTTAAGGATCTTTTCACAGGGACTGAGCTTTGCTCTTTTCCCTGATGGAGGATTAGGACATGCTATGGAACAAAGAACCAGCCCTTCCTGTAATGATGGATTTATCTGCTTGTGTCCACAGGAATAACATATTGTGAATGTCACTCACTTAACCAGGCTCTCTCCAAGTCTGTCACTTTACTGGGCAAATATACCATTCCAGGGTCAATTACTATCACTAAGCACAGCTAACTGACAGAGGGGAGTGGTTCCGATACATGTGTCACTGTGGGGATGTTTGAGACCTTTCCAACACTTGTAGATGTTAGGAGACCCAGTGCTAATTGAGCCTGTCTGCATGTCAATGAGGGGCCACCTCTTTTATCTAGGTTTTATAAGCACTAATAATAATAATAATAATAATAACAATGTAGAGGTTCACTGGAAAAGGGGTCCTTAACACAATTCAAGAGAAACCCACCAAGGACCAGATTTTCAAGTCCTAGAACAAGTCCCAGAATATGAAAAGCCTGTAGCTGCTACTACACTGTTGATTTAAACCCTTAGAATAGACCAGCTAATTAGGTGACTGCAGGAGATCACCTACACTATGGACATTCCCAGGGATTCAACATTTCTGAAAATTCTTCAGCAACTGTGGCAGGAGCATAACTGCCCAGGTGAGAAATGCACTTCCAAAGAATTTCCAAAAGAAGACCACTACCTAAGGTTGTCAAGGCAGGGCAGCGTCTGTCTGTCAGGGAATTCTCTGGGAGAACTGGAGTCAACCTGGATTTTTTTCATTCAAGGCCAACCCACTATTTGCCAGGTTCTATCGGGTGATTTCCCAATCCAAAGAGCTATCGTGGATTTCAGGAATCCCCTTCCCCCCCCCCCCAGAAAACAACTTTATGGAGACATTCGTTCAAGAGACTGCTCTGTCCTCCAGAGACTCAGTGAATAGATTGCCTACATTCCTGGGTGCAAGAGGGCATTACTGCCCTTTGTACTCCAGGGGGCGACCTTGCCAGCATATTTCCTACAAATACCAAGACATCGATTCCATTGTGAACATTTTCGTGGGAGAGACCTCCACATGCATAGGACGCCCCAGTCTACTCGACTTTCAACCCTTTGGATTTGAATTCTGTGTGAAGAATCTGGGATAAACACCTCCCGAACTCCTCAAGGACCATCTGCTCTGCCAAGCACTCGGAGTAGTGCTCCTTCTCAGCCTCTTCTCCCTGGGCCAGCAGGCAGGCACAGGTGGCTTCCACCACTTCCCAGGAGATGCAGGTGTAAGGCTGCCTGTCAGAAACAAAGAGGTCAGAGAGTGACATTTCAAAAATCCCATTTATATTCAATACGAAGTTTGGATTCAGAGTCCTACTAACTCATGGGGCAAGTGAGCCAAGGCCTGCTATGGGGCTTCTGAGTATTGACCAGTGAGACCCCACAGAGAATCTCCTACAGAAGATAAATCTTTGTGGCAGGTTCTAAGCATCCTTGGCATAATCAAGACAAACACTTTTCCCCTAGAGAGCAAGAGACATCAAAGTTCCCTGGGGCTAAATGCATTTCTACTGTTTAATCAGAAAAGTTGGTACAACCAGATTAGTCACTTTTGACTTGAGGTCTCAAGTAATGTCTATGCCAGAGCTAAAATCCTCAAAAAATAAAACAAAAAACCAACCAAAAACCCCACCGGCAATTCTGCCTCTGTTATTCTGCTGCAAGAGCTGCTCACCCCATCCACCGATACCCTACCAGACGGTCTCCATGAGATGCAAGTAGCCCAGCACTAAGCTCAGCTGGCTCCCAGACAACAGAACCAACCTCTGTCAGTTGGCTTGAGATGGGCATCTTCCTCACTTGTTTGAAGCCCAGGATCACCTGATCTGAGAAGGCCCCAAGGACATGCTGAATCACAGAAGGGAGGAGCTGATGGGGCTCAGAGAGTCCAGACAAAGCCCTCTACTTTTTGGTTGGGGTGGGCGTCAGGGAGAGGGAGGAGGGCTCTACCAAGCTAGTCTCTTCAGGACTACTCCTCCTTTCACACACAGACTTGTAGGCAAGGCTAATGACACAACACTGTGGAGGCTAGGTGCCCCAGTGGGTAAAAAGCTGAGCCTGGAGTCAGAGAGACCTTGGTTCAAATCCAGCCTCAGATACTTACTGCATGTGTCAACCTGGGCAAGTCACCGAACTGCTGCTTCGGTTTCCCTATCTGTAAAATGGGATAGCATCCACCTGGCAGGGTTGCTGTGAGGCCCTTAGCAAGGGTCTGGCACATACACATACACAGTGAGGGCTATTGTCATGATTATTTCACTCTTTCACAATTATTTCAATTCAAGCCATGAATTTTGCCCAGAGCTGCAGGATGGTTATAAAACCGCTCCTGTAGCCAGCAAAAGGCAAAGCACAAATCTGCAGGAACGTTTTGTGAGAAACTTAAGTGGTAGATGATGGTGATGGAGCCAAACGTCATGTTAACGTGGAGAAAGAGAAAAGAGAAACAGACCCAAATCTGCCACCATGGTTAAAGGGGGAGGGGCAGCTGTCCTCAACAAAGCATTATGTGAATGCCATTCATCAGACAGAGATGGTGAAGGCACATTTTTATGTCCAGATTTGGGTAAAACTGGGCAGAGAAAACCTTAGTTCTTTTGCACCAGAGCCTCTACCAATCTAAGCCAACAAAATATCAGCTCCCTGAGGGCAGGAACTGCTTCATTTTTGTGTCTGCATCAAGCAGAGTACCCGGCTGGCACACGGTGGGTGCTCAAGAAATACGTGCTGCATCGAGCTGCATCTGCCAAGTAATTCCAACGACCAAATCTCAGCCGTGTTCTGGGTACCACATTTTTAAGACAGTGCCAAACAGGAGAGCATTCATGGGAGGGCAGCCTGAGAAGTGAGAACACTCGAGAGGTGAGGGATCTGCTGGGAGATCTGGGGACATTTCTCCAGAAGAGAAGGCTCAGGGGTGGCACAAGAGAGGCTGGGAACAGGGACTAGACATGATCTGTCTGCACCCAGAGGACACAGCTAGGATAAGAAAGACACGCTTGGGCCTGGAATAAGGAAAGTTTCCTTTCTGTAAGCACTGTGCTCAATTGGGGTGCTGCTGTCTGGGGAGGTCAAGTCCCCTTCCAGGCCTTACCTGAGGCCTTCACAAAAGGATGGTCAAACACAGGCTGGGAGGGTGTGGGCAGAGCAGGCCCTTGTTTGGGTTTGGGTAGATACAGTGACCTCTCATGTTCCTGCCCAAACACCCAATGGGCAGCTCTCAATTTCCTCTGAGACTTTTTAGTCAAACCCTCCTAGTTCCTCCAACTGATCCCTCTATGACATGGCCTCCAGGCCCTTCCCTAGTCCTGGCTGCCTCCTTTGGACTCTTCTCCAGCTGACCAACATCCTCCTCAAATGTCCTTTGTAGCCCCAGAACTAAAGCACTCCAGAAATGCTCTGAGCCGGGCAGAGGACACTAGGCCTCTGACCAATTTGGTCTTGAGCAAGTGTGTATCCCAAGACCAAATTCAAATTTTGTGGGCCTGCCATGTTCTACTGTTGATACACATTAACTTACTAGAACCTTAGTCAAAACAGATAGCCAAGGGGCAGCTAGGTGATCCAGTGGGTAGAGCACCAGCCCTGGAGTCAGGAGAACCTGAGTTCAAATCCATCCTCAGACACTTACTGGCTGTGTGACCCAGTGTAAGAACTTAACCCCTCTTGCCTGAGTCCTGCTTTTGGCCACCATCACTAACATGTGTGCCAACACATGAGAAACACATCTTGCCAGGTCCAGATTTCTTCCTGCCTTCCAAGTTTTTTGTTTTCTCCTATAATGTAAAGCTGCCTACCTGTCCTTCCTGAATTTCGGCAACACTGCAAACTTGGACGGTGAAAAAAGATGGCTGCCCTCAGCCCCTCCAATCTCCACGTAGTTGGGCATGTTCAGGAGGGTTTTTCGTTCCGGGCTTTCTTCATAATTTTTGCAACCAATACATTTGCAAATAGAAGAACACATAATTTTCGCCTGGCAATATAAATGCTTTGATTAAAAAAAATCAATTGAGAAAACACTTAGTAAGTGCTTACAATGTGTAGAAAGAGCTCCATGGGAAAAAAGAAAAAGTCAACAAACCTTTTAAAAAACTAATCAACTCCATTTGGAATCTTAACTGGTGGGGGAAGAGTGCAAGAAGTGATCAATGGAGTGAAAGCTCTTTTGTTGGTTTCCACACAAAACAAGCAGGAGACGGGAGTGGACCAGAAAGAGGCAGAAAGGGGATGGAGCAGCTGAGTGGAATCCCATTCTCATTTCTGTGAGAAGATGCTCCTTTTCATTTGCCAGAGTCCTGAATTAATGGGGTCAAGATGTAGCTCCTGACAGTAAAGTGACCACAGGTGAGTAGGTGGGCATGTGCATTTGCACACGTTGGTGTTTTGATGAATGTGTCTACTTTGGCAAATAAGCCAAGCCCTGAGCAAAGTGAGAGGAAGGGTTGTTTGCCCAGCACACCAGGGAAGTGCAAAGGGGACTCTTGGGAGAAGCAGCAAAGGTTCCTAGCTGGGCCCTTCCCCAAAGCGACAAGCCCTCCTTTGTTCTCTGTCTGTGAACCAAGAAGATGTGGCCAAAGTCCTTTTTCATGAGACCCAAGAGTTGGGCTGCAATCCCAGAGCCCAAATCCACTTTATACATATATTTATTTATAAATCAAGTTATAAATGAAATTTATTTTACCTTTATAAGAGAAAGTCAGACATTAATTAGACATTGATAATGATGATGATGACTGTTGATCATTTGAAAGATTGTGATCAGAATTCAGCATCGTGAGAAACACACACTTAATAACATGCATTGGGGACCCCGAGAAGAAGAGCCAGCATTGGCAGGGAAGGCTCTGGCTGGAGAAGGGTCATTCACCTTTAGCCTTCTCTGTCGCCACCTTCTCAAAGGCAGCCGAGTCCTTAGACTTTCTTCTGCAACCCAGGTCTCCAACAATCTCTGGGGGTCCAGACTTGTTAGGAAGACTGGAATAGCTTATGCACCAATGTTTACAGGTCTCCCCTCCCCGTAAAAGATGCCAAATAAAGAAAGACAAACCCCCATCTTTAGGTGGTTTCCTCATTTCAGAGAGGTTTCTTCTTCCATATTTCCCCTTCCAACATGGCAGGAGGTAGGAGAGTGAGGAGGAAGAGGGAAAAAATTAGAGAAGATTGGCAGTCCCCCCACTCTACTCTTCTGCCAGTAAAGTTCCCAACCACCAGCTTGGTCCTCATTTGCTCATGAAGAAGCCACCTGGCATCTTGGCATCTTGGAGGTGACTTGTGCCGCTCACCTATAATATTCCAAGGTGGTGACAACATGTTAAGTAAGAGCCACCTGCAACCAAAGCACTATGCCAGGGGGCATGGAGGAGGTCCTGAGAGGACTTTGGGGGCCACCCCAGACCCAGGAAGCCTTTATTTACATACTAATGTTAATTAACATCAACATAATAATCTCTGTTAACATACTTTCACTGCAGAGGTCTTTTATTGTGGAATAGCCCTAGAGAAAGTCTGGGGAATCCACAGAAGGTGCTCTTCAGTTTCTGAAGGAACCAGGACCTCCTGGTCCTGGAGGAGTCCGGGGGGAATCTTCAAAGTAACTCAGGACCTTGGAATTCATAAGAAACCAACTCATCCACATCCCTGGAGTCTCCAACAGAGAGAGCTCTAACTGAGGCTGGCGGTGTGCCCATAGCAGGAGCTGGGGTCCCTTAGGACGGAACACAAGGCCAAGAAGTAGTGCTGCAGTGAGAGAAAGGGACCCTACCTGCACATTCTTACACTGCTGGAAGCACCCAATGGTCCCTCTGGATCCTCAATCTTTGCACTGCTGTCTATGGGCATTCTTCAGAAGGCAACACGTGGGCAGTCTAGGACGTAAGAGGCCATTTAAGGCAGCCAGGCAGTGTGTGGACAGAAGGGGGTGGGGCTTGGAATCAGGAAGGCCTAAGTTCACATCTTAACTCAGACACTTACTGGTTGGGTGATCCTGGGCCAATCATTTGCTCTCTCTTAGCCTCCATTTCCTACACTAACAGCACCTCCCTCACCTGGTTGTTGTGAGGCTCAAATGAATTAACATGGAAAATCTGTGCCCCTTCGTTATCATGAGACAGCAAGCCTTCGAGGGCGCAGTGCTTCCTTTTGCCTTTCTTTGTATCCTCAGCACTTAGTATTCATTTACTTAATAGTAAATTAAACTTGCTTAGTAGTAGATGTAGTGGTAAATGTTTGTAGACTGGCTCCCCAAAATTCAAATAATTTTTGAGAAACAAATATAATCTAGTAGCCTTTTATACACTGTAGTCAGAAATTAGGGACAGCTTTCCTTTTTTAAAACAGGGCAAACATTTTTGTGAACTTACTCGAGTCAGAAAAAGTGAAGGTTTTTGGAAAAGGCAGGATATGCTAATAACTCACCTCATAGCACTCACAGTAATTCTTAAGACAGCCTGATCTCTTGCAATTACAGCCTTTGTTATGGCGAGGCTTAATATCCCCCAATTTTCCTTTCCCAATCTTGGGTTGGAAGGCTTCTGGATTTCTATCAAGACAGGCCTGAAAGAGAAGGAAAAAGCAGATGAGAAATTACCCCAAAGTTTTGTTGTATATTATTAAATAATACATTTCAGGAATACATATATATATATATATATATAATACATACATATATATATTATATATATATTATATATATGTATGTATGTATACAACATAATGCATCCTTACCCATATATACACACACCTCCTTACCCATATTCCCATATCTGCAACACATCCCTGGCAAATAGTCAGCAAATAACCCTGGTAACAGAACATTACTTTATCATTTTATTCAGTTTTGAATCTCAGTCTTTATTTCAACAGCTCCCTTTGCAACTACATTTATAAAAAGTCATTTTTGTACTGTTAAATTTAGAGAGAGGCTTTTCCTTTAAGAAAGTGAGCTGAGGGTTGAAGTGGACACCTGTGCGGTGTATCTGCTTTCTGACTCTCTCTGGCATCCAGCCACAGTAGAATCTGGCTGGCATTTTCAGCTACATTAAGGACTGGTTGGTTTCTCCACAGGCCTAATGGGCAGTTCAGTTGGTTGAAATGACTGCAACAATCATAAACCAGGTCAACATATGCCATTTTCTTTTTCACATGATGAGAAACCAGGTGGAAACATGATAGGCTCCTAATTTGCTCTTTGTCTAGTTGTGTGGGCAAGTCCCTTCCCCCTGAGTCTCAGTGGCAGAGCTCCTCATGACTGCCCTCCCTAGGGCACAGGGCCATGGGGAGTGAAGTGCTTTGCTAGTAGCGATGCTGCCGTTGGGTTTCCAGGACTGTGAGCCTTCTTCCTTCTCTATGGGTGTGGGAGACCAAGGACCCAGGGTTAGGAGGGGGCTCCAAGGCCCAGGCTCGTGACTTTGCAAATGAACACCCCACTTATGTAAACACCCCCGGGAAAATGATAGTGAAGACGATGATAACAGCATCTTTGTTCAGTCATTTTTCAAGCACGTCTGACTGTGACCCCATTTGGGGCTTTCTTGGCAGAGATACCGGACGGGTTTGCCACATACTTCTCCAGTTCATTTTACAGATGTGGAAACCGAGGCAAACACAGTGAAGTGAGTTGCCCAGGGTCACACAGCTAAGAAGTGTCTAAGGCCAGATTTGAACTCAGGAAGATGAGTCAGGAAGACTCCAGTCCTTGATTTCTACCCAACAACTCTGATTGCATCTGCATATGGCTTTTAAGGTGTGCAAAGTTCTATATTATCTAATTTAATCCTCACAACAACTGTGGGAAATAGGTGCTCATTTAACAGATGAGGAAACTGAGGCTCAGAGTTAAGTGACTCACCCAGGGTCACAAAGCTCCTCAATGTCATGCATGATTTGCATCAGGTCTCCCTGACTCTCAAATCTCTCTCTATCCGCTAGGTCAAGCAGGTGACTCTGAGCCTAACCTCACCTCTACTTGCCTTCTCCTTTGATACTGTTTTTGAGTCTGCATCCAAATTTCCAGGCTATCCGGGATTGGAGAGGGCACCCACACCTCACAGAAGCACCCACTTGCACCTCTGCCTGATAGCGTTGGGGCACAGTCCTCACTGTGGGACAGCTCCATCTGCCTCGCTTCCTTCCCGTCCCGGCCCAGGAGGTCTCCAAGGGACTGGGCCCTCACTTGCGGGGTGAGGAGAGCAGTCCCCGACCACCTCTTGGCCAGCCTCACCCGTGCCTTGGAGCCCTCCGGGCTCGCACGGGGGAGCTCATTTCCCAAGGCTCCAGATGCCAGGGGCTCTTTACCTTAATGGCTTTAAACCGCTCGATTTCGTGCCGTAAATTGTTGTAACAATTATTGCAGTTGCAGTTGTTGCAAAAGTCCCCATTGGCAAAACAATCACAGTACCTGAAAAGAAAGTGGAGGTGAAGATCGCTGCAGCCGAAAGCAGCAAAACGCCCCTCCGGGCGCTGGGAGCGGATCAAGTCTGTTTGTGTCTGATGCAGAAATACCCAGACTGTGCCAGAGGGCGGCGACTGGAGCCCAGGACTTCTGGAAGCAACAACCCTTGCTGCCTTTACCCCTGAGCTAAGGTGTGGCCGGGCATCCATCATTACTGAACACAGCTAGGAGTGCAACGACCCCAAGCCCAGGGACATCCCGGAGGGCCTCTTTGGGCCGGCCGGAGTTGGGGTGTTAGAAGGGTAGGGAAGGCCCAGCAATGCACCTCTACCAGTGCAGATGGGCCTGGGCTCTGGGAGCTGCCTGGGCCAGAGAACCACCTTGGCTAGCACCTGGCGGCCAGCATGGCTCGGGGTGGGACAGGAGGCAGGTGAGGGTCCAGGCTGGTCCCGAGACCTGATGGCTTAGCTACAGCCGCCTATTGACCCAATAAATCCCTCTCAGGTACTTTTCCTGTTGAGACAACACCTGCTTTCTGTCCAATGTCCTTTATAAATATCCCAGGCTACTACCTCGCCCTCTGGGGTAGACCCTTCAGGGGCTACAAGTGTGGGCCTACTGCTGGGGAAAGGGTCACCTAGCAGGTAATCTGCCGGCCCCCTTCCCATCATGCTTCCCACCTAGCCATCTTCTGAGCTGAAAGCTAATGCATTTGCTGAGTCCATGAAGAGGGAGATCGATTATGTCCCTAAACATATGTCAATTACCGAGGAGAGAGCTATGAAAGAAATGAGTATGACGGCATTTCTAGACATACACTAGCAGAATACCAACCCAAGAATGGCCATTGTGCCCCTGTGGTTCTATGTGTATCAGATAGGATTCCTCCAAGCTGGAGGGAGGCTCGAGGACTTTGTGAATGCCCCTCTCAGATGAGAGCAGCTATATAGCTGGCTTTTTAGCCTGTTCTCCCAAAGGCACTAGGCCTGCTGCTGGGCTTGGAGGCCCAGAGACCCTGCATGCTGTGGCCCCATAAGCACAGTACTTCAGAATGGGCAGGAAGAGACCTTTCCTTACCAAGAGTGGTTTGGTGCAGCCACACTGCAGGGACACCCCCATCCCTCTTTTATTCTCTTGTTCTCTCTGTCTCTGTCTCTCTCTCTGTCTCTCTGTCTGTCTCTCTCTCTGTCTCTCTCTCTCTCTCTCTCACACACACACACACACACACACACACACACACACACACACACACACACACCTCTGACCCAAGGAATGCTTTAGGGTACCATAGAATCCCCAACAGTATAGGACAAGGGCAGAGAGGACCCAAGAGATCCATAACTTTCATGACCTTCAGGGCATGATTTAATGAGAGGAGCATTGAAATTGGGTTCTTGTCCCCAGCCCAGCCACAACTCCTTTTGTGACATCAGTTTCTCAAACTGTAAAATTATAACCATGTTGCATTATCTCTAAGGGTTATGAGGATCCAATGCGATGGTGGCAGGATAGTGTTCTATACAAGGGACCATGCTAGGACATGGTACTCTGCTTCCCAGATGCGTAGAGATCTTGACTCCTGCTCTCTCACTCATCTCCTCTATCCAATCAGTTACCAAGTTATTGGTTCATGGAACGCTAAATACCCTGTCTCTGTCCCTGGTCCAGGCCAGCCACTGCAAAGAGCCTGGGCTCCCTGCCTCTTCAATCCAGTCTCCATAGAGCTAGCTGCCAACAGCTGCTCCTAAAGCACAGACTGACCATGTCACATCACTGCTCAAGAAGTCTCTGGGGCTCCCCACAGCCTTTGACTGAATCACAAGCCCCCCTCCCCCATAATTTGACTCCAGCTTCTCTTTTCAGGCTCCCCCTCAGACAGCCAAACTCACCGGCTTCTCTTCACATACCACTTGCCATCTTCCCTGTTCATGCCTTTGCAAAGCTCTTGCCCAGGCCTTCCTCATCTCCATCCCTTTTTCAAGGCTCCAGAGACACCTCCTCCCAAAGGTCTTCCTGCTCCCCACCCCCCTCACCATGTGCCTTTCTTCTACATGTGCCTTTATTTCTCAGCCTGTGAACATTATCTATTCCCCCAAAACTGTACAGTCCAGAAGGCAGGGGCTGTTAGTTCTTGGTATACAGTAGGTGCTTAATTAGCTCTTGGAGCTTGTACGATTAAATACTTATTCCACATTGATTTAAGAATCACAGAATGTCATCATGGGAAGGAGCCTCCTCTAGCCCAACTCATTGTCCTCTGGACAATGCCCCTGAGGAGCGGTGGCCAGCCTCTGTGTCCTCCTTCAAGGCTGCTCTTGTCCCCGCTTCCAGGTCCATGCAGCCTGGGCCACTGTGGGGCAGCTTTACCTGAGGAGCCCTAGCCTTACTTCTAGCCAAAACAGAAGGGCCTTCAGAGACTAAACGTCCCCCACGAAGCAATCCTCACTTTACCATCTCTGTATCTGCCCACATCTCCCCATCACATCCACAAGGAGAGTAGGAGAGTAAGAGAGATGAGGCCAGAGATAGCTCACAGCAACTGCAATCAGACTTGATAATGTCCTAACAACATGGTCGTGTATGATGCTACGACATGTGATAGAACAGAATCCTGCTTGGCTCTGAATTCTGTTAGCACTTCCTGCCTGTTCCAGTTAGTCAGTCAACAAACATGTTAGATAAAACACTTACTATGTACCAGTCTTTCTTGATCTCCACCCTGCCATCCAGTGTTAGCTTTCCCTCTCAACTCTACATCACCTGCAAATTTGTAAGGCCACTTATATCTTCCTGCAAATGATTGATAAAACAGACCTACAATGGCCATAGTCATAGCCACACTCTCTTCTCTGCTCCAGGCTAATTAGTTTCCATCTGTCTTTAAAACATGTCAGATTTGAAGGACTTCACTCATGGGTTCCTTGACCCAGATCTGAGGGGCCCTTGGGGGTTCTCAGAGGCCATCTTGTCCAAACCCCCTCAGCATATAGATGAAACTGAAGGTAACTCTCCCACCCCAAGCCAGTTCAGCACCACCTGTACTATTTCCCTCCAATCCAAGGGAGAGCCAAATGGGGAGGCAAGGGAGAGAAGGAATAAATAATGTACAACGGGTGAAGAATTATTGTCAATTTTCTCCTCTTTTGCTACTTTTTACTATCAAATTTTATGGCTGATTTTTCCACCTAAGAAATCTATCTAGAAAAAATTGTCTTGGAAGAAAGGAGAAAGAAATTCATTTTGTCAGTTTGTCCTCTTAAATGAAATAAAGCAGTGGATAATTGATGAATATGATTGTCATAGAACCTTTCCTTCTTCCCTGTAAGCACTCAACACTTCAATTCTATTAGAATAGTTATGTAAAATCCTTAAAGAAAAAAAAATCTACCTGCCATACACATTTGTCCACTCAGAACACAAGGTATGACTCTTTAGACCTAAAGAGTCTGATTTGTAAAATCTCCAGGGACTCCCTAGTTTGTGCTCAGACCAGCCTCCTTCCTGTGCCTCTAATTTCTCCTCCTCCCTGCCTCTAATTTCTCCTCCTCCCTCTCCTGCTGCCTGTTTGGCCATTTCATAAAGGGCTGAAACTCAAGCATGCTTATTTGGTTGATGTGACCAGTTACAGTACAAGGTTTATTATGAAATAAGTGGAGTTGTTAGTTACAATGAAGATTTTTAAATTTTGTAGTCTTTTTTCATGTTTCACTCTATTTGCTGTTTAAAATAACAATAACATTTAGTCTGGCAATAAATATTTAGGAAGGGAAATAATACTTCTATCTGTTTATGTCCATTCAGGATGGTCCTAATTCCTTTAGGTCAGGGATCTATGACCTTGTTGCTGTTTTTGATAGTTGTTTCAGTATAATTGATTTCTTTTTAATTCTACATGTTTTATTTTGTGCACTTTAAAACATTATTGAGAAAAGAGGTCCATGGGCTTCACCAGAGTACCACCAACGGGGCCCAGGATCCCCTCCCCCAGGGGTTCAGACTCCTCTCTGCTTTAGACAAGACCCAAAAAAAGATGCCCGTCCTCACACTATAGTATAATTCTGGAGAAAATCCCTGATGGGGAGTGGGAGGCTGACAAGACCCAGACAAGTTCATCCTTTGGTGTCCAGAGGCAGGGCCAAAAGGTTAAAGAAAAAGACTATTGGAGACTTCCCAATCTCTAACAAGGAAAACTTGCTCCTGATTTGAGGCAAAAGGAGGAATAGCATGAAACTGTATCATATGGCTATTCTAACTATACTACAGCAACCTACTAGCTAGAACCTCCATCTCCTGGCCAATAAGGGGCAGGTGTGGTTTATCTAAAAAGCTTATATTCAGCCCAGATTTACTGGGAAGTGACTTCATTGCAGAACCGAATTTTTTTTCCATGTTACAGTCCAAAAGTATCCCTAAATAGTCAATGCCCACGAATACAAAGGTCACCCAAACATCCTAAATCTCAGGATAGTCCTGAGAGCATACTGTCCCTCTCTCTTTAAGATGCTCGTTTTTCAAAGGATTGAAGGATTTTTCAAAGGATTCAAACATTCTGCAAAGTTTGTTTGGGATTCTCACCTCAGTTGACTGTAAGATCCTTGAAAGCAGAGAGTGCTTTGTTTTATCTCTCCACAAAGCAGAATTCCTTGCACACCATGGGTGCTTAATACATGTCTGCTGAATTGCAATGAAATTGCAATTGCCCAAATGAAAATGATAGCTTCCTATTCAGAAAGTGAATTTTACATTAGATGCTAGTGTAACCTTCCATCTGGAAGCACCAATATTTAAAAACTTAGGAAAACACAAATTGAAGACACCACAAAACTTGTATTTTGATGCTGGCCTGATGGAGTGTTGGGAATAAATAATTGTTTCTTCAATTTCCTCCTTAGGTTTTAACTGTTATTTTATTAAACTTCTGTACAATTTATTTGAAACACACAAATCAATTTTTTATAACTTAAAAACATCCACATTTAGTACAAGACAATCAGTAGTAACCATTCTTGCCTCCACCTATGTTCAATAGAGATTCCTTACAGAATAGAACAAATATGTTCTAAGTGGAGACACGCTGCTGCCCCCATACGACAGCTGTTAGCAGTGCCTTATGGGATTTGGAATTAAGGAAAACAAAGACCACTAATTCCCTTTTAGCCCAATCCAATATCCCTTGTTCCCTTACTCTTTTCTCTCCCACACCCCACTGTTGCACCAAGTAGCTCCCTTTGACTTCTCAAGGAGCTCAGCAAGGGAAAAATTACACAGAGATGTGGTTAGGGTTGCTAGCCATTGGGACCTTTCAGTCCCAAGCTAAAGGCAGGAGGTTGCCCAGGGAAAGACCTGAGGACAGGATAGGACAGGGCAGGGCTAGGCAGGCAACAGAAACAAGTCCCGCATGGGGTGGAGCTGTTTACAGCAGTATTCCAGGCGCACTCCCTATTTCTGCTACTCTCTCTCTCTCTCTCCTTCTGGGCAATATCTGTGTGCCTAAATAGGCATGTTGTCCTACCTCTCTGCTTACCCAGATTCCACAGCTGGCATCTCTAAGTGGGCAAGGCAAAAATGCCTACTAGTTTTCAGTGAAAGTCCATGCCTAGAGTAAACCATGCCACAAAAGTTTCCAGAAACAGATGGGTGTGTGTGGAGATGTTTTTATAGCTAATATTCAACAACGTGCTAATGTCCAGTCCAACATATCTGATGGGTTGATGAACACTCAATGCGAATGCAAACAAAAGGCAGGGGAAGTTTCCTCCCCTGAGATGCAGGTGATTCAATCCATGCATCGAGTGACAAAGTCAAAGGTGTGATCACACCTAAATGTATCTCCCGTTCCCACTGAACATTCAAGGTCCCCTGGTACACATCAGCCCCATTGCCAAACATCACCACGTGTCCACTCCTTGCCAGCCTGGCATTGTCTGGGCTTTTCTCCCTTTACTGATTTCTAAACAACCTTATTTCATATTTAATAATGAAGGATTTTTGATTACTTACAATTTCAGACACTGGGACTTGGTACAGTTACATGGCTTTTTAGACTTTGAGTCCCATGAACTAAGAGTTACTCTACAAGGATTAAAAAAGAAAATGTATTCAGATAGTTAGCCTTTTAACAAAAGAGAAGTCATTAAGCTTCTGGTGTTTTGTCTTTGTGGTAACCAATGTGGAAATTCACAACACCAGAGATGAAAGTTATTGGCAGGTGTCTGATGTGAAATCTAACCTTAGGAAAGGAGAGTGGGAGGGATTGAAAAGCATGATGGAAAGAGTGGGCTGGAAATTCAGCATTGTGGCCAGTCTCAAGGAAGCATTCACAAATTAATGCCATCAACTGCTTCTGTTCAGACCTCCATTCTAGGTGCCTGTACACTCCTATCTTCATTTTCTATTCTGGGGTAATAAAAACTCTCTATTGTGGTTCTCTGGAGAACAAATAAGCTTAAATTGAAGAAAGTTAATAAAACAATTATTTTTATGCCAATGATTTGTACTTTTAATATGACCCATACTAATAAAGCATATTACAAGCACTCTCTGATTTTATCTTTGTGGATTGTCCTTAGGTCAGTCAAGGAATCTTCAAGTTAACTTAACAAGCATTTACGAAGCACCCATTAGGTACCTGATACTATGCTGGGTGCTGGGCACACAAAGATAAAAAAGAAACAGTTTCTGTTCTTAGAGAGTTTGTATTCTGTTGGTAGAAAACAATATATATGCAAATAAATATGCCAGTAAGTAAAACAAATAATCTGAGGGGAGGGGCAAGCAGTAATTACTGATGCAATCAGGATGGCTTCCTGTAGGAGACAACACAAAAAGGAACTAAGGATGGAGAAGAACATTCCAGGCATGGCTGGGGTGGGGGTGGGGAGAGCTTGGGGATCTGTTCATGCAAAGACAGGAGATGGAGTGGGAGTATAAAGAGGGAGTATCATGGAGGCTGCATTTATAAGGGAGAACATCAATGTGGAAGGACAAGCTGGAGTCGAGTAGTGAAGGGCTTTGAATGCCATTTTAATCCTGGAAGCAATAGTGAGCCATTGATGCTTCCTGAATAAGGGAGTGGCGTGGTCAATCCTGTGCTCTAGGAATGTCACTGGCAGCTGAGTGAGTATGGATGGGAGAGGGGAGAAGGAGAGAGAGAGAGGCCAACCCACCAGCTGCTGCTGCAGTAATCAGGCAGAAGGTGATGAGAACCTGCACCAGGGTGGGAGCACAGTTAGAGAAGGATGAGAAATGTTGATAAAGAAGCACTGACCAGACTTGGTGAGGTATTGTGTATGGGGGCAGGGTGGACACGTGGCGGGATGGGGTCAGTCTGGAGGAGAAGATGTAGGTCCTTTCTAATGCGAATGACCAAAGCTGGCCCCAGAGAAGAGAAGAGGAAGTCTATCCACCTCCCTTCTTTCCAGAGGAGGACCAGCCCTGGAGGAGACTCTGCATCCACTGCAGACTCAGCTGATGGACTCATCAGTTTGGGGGAACTGCTTCTTTCCTTTGTTATTCTTTGTTAAAGGAGACTGGAGGGATATACTCAGATACCGGTGTTATGGGAAACCCAAAGATAGCAATGTACAAGCTGAAGGTGAAGAGATCTGGAGCTCAGGAGAGAGAGGAAGGCTCAACATGTCGACTTGGGGTCATCTGCAATAAAAATGATGATTTAGTCCATTGGAACAGATTATAGACAGAGACAGAGTGACAAGAGATGGAGAAAAGGGGAAGGAGAAAGAGCGGAAGAAAGGAGAGAAAAGGTAGGAGTAAAAGGAAGAGGAAGGGAGGGAGGAGAGATAGAGAGGGAGGGAGAATCCTGGAATGGTTACCCACAAAAGGGATAGAAAATGGATTATGATCCTTCAAAGGGAACCAAAAAGACCTGGTTGGATGGGTCTAAGAGGTCACACAAACCAGGAAGTCAAGGTCACACAAAGGAGTCAAGAAGGACAGGATTAGACCTGGCCATTGGATCTGGGAACTGAGGGGTCAAAGATTGAGTGACTGAGGAGTGAAGGGAAGAAGTGGGGTCTGGTTGACAAGAGGGGGTGTCCAGGATGTTGCAGGGCAGACCAGGGTGGGGTCTGGGCATGTTTGTAGGCAGACTGGAAGGAGCCAGTGGGTGAGGAGATGTCTAAGTGAGAAAGAAGGTGACCAAAGGCCAATAAGGAAAGGAGAAGGGGCTGGCCTCAATGAGCTGTCTGAAGCTGGGGCAAAGGAAAAAAGAATGGGGGTGACATTGATGGGACACAAGGTACAGAGCTGGGGAGTGGAAGACTGGTCTCAGTTTTTTCTGGAGAGCATGAGTTGAGGCAGTTTCCAAGAGAGAAGCCCCTTGAGAAGGTTTGGAAGAGACCCTGTAGGAGACAGGAGGAGGAGTGAGGGGGAGAGGGACCCAGGAGTCACAGTCGTGTGACTACCTCCAAGGGCTGTTTGATAGCAGGTACAATAGGTGACAGAGCAATTTTGGGCTGAGGACTGGAAAGGGAGGCAGAGAATAACAAGGGAGGTGCAAGTGCAGGTCAACATAAAGATGAGCTGGTCACCAGCATGGTCGAGATGCTGAGGGGAGCATCTGCCTAGGATGGTCTGTCTGGCTGGACTGACGTCGCTGGGCCTCAGAGGTAACAAGTGAGTGGGGGAGCGTCTGTGAGGAGGAATGGGCCAATGACCAGTCCTGGACTGGAGACCTAAGGGCCCTGAGAGAAGGGGCATCCAGAGCTGAGTCACATGTAGGGACCTTCTCTATTGATTCACACATTGAACTGTGCAATTCTTGAGGTAAGGGGAATCAACACTCAGTAGCAGCCAAATTTTAAAAAAGAGAGAACAGGTGTTTACTAAGCAACATATAGAAGCTGTGAATGTTTGACATGTTCTTGCATCCACACCTCCTAGCCCAGGGACTTGTACACAATAGCTGCTTAATAAATGGTGGCTAAAGCAAAATGAGGTGTGTGTGTGTGTGTGTGTGTGTGTGTGTGTGTGTGTGTGTGTGTGTGTGTGTAGAATAAAGAGAGGCATCACTTAGTAAAAATGCATATTGTGATCTCATAAATATGCTATTGTCCAATAGGCTGATGTCATAGGCGCTGCCCAGCTGGGGAGCCATGCTCTTCAGTTGTTATATGATTCCTCAAATGGCATCTCTCCATGAGATCAGTGGAATTCTTTCCATGCTCATCTGGTTGTCATTAGCACCCCAACCCCTCCACTCTCTTTTTTTTTTTTTTTGGCTTTTTTTGGGAGGACAATTGGGGTTAAGTGACTTGCCCAAGGTCACATGGCTAGTAAGTGTTAAGTGTCTGAGGTGGATTTGAACTCAGGTCCTCCTGACTCCAGGGCTGGTGCTCTACACTGTGCCACCTAGCCGCCCCAACCCCTCCACTCTTGCCCTCTGTGGAAGGGGGGGACTAGTTGTGGCTCCATTTTCATTCCAAGGGCACACTCACGTGCACACCTTTTGATTCTCCTCTCTAGATCAGGGTTCTTAATGTGGGTCCATTTTCAGACCTCTGGGGTCTGTGAACTTGAACTTGGATGGGAAAAATGCATCTTTATTTAAAATATAATTGGTTGCCTTGGGAATCCCATATATTTTATGCATTTAGAAACCTTCTTCTGAGAAGGATTCCACTGTCTTCACCAGAATGCTGCCCATCAGGAGAGGGATAGGAGATGTGGAAAATCAAGCCTGGTCATGGGAGAGCTTATAAGTGGGTCAGTGCTCAGAATCCACCCAAAGCAGCCAGCATCAAGGGTTCCAGGTCTGTTAAAATCGAATGGCTCTTTGGACTAGAGTAGGCAAAGACTGCCTGGTGAGAGCATGAACAGAGGCACAGGTTTATGTTGTGGGGAAGTAAGGGCCTATTAGGTGGGGCAATGACACCAAGACACCAAGGTGAGGAGAATGAACAGGGGGGGGATAAGGAGATGGAGCGAACATAACCAAAGTCATATACTGGGGAATTATGGGAGGGAAGACTGGAGAGGAAGGCAGGGGTGGAGATCCCCTACCAGGGCCTCACACTGTTGGTAGAACAGGGGCCTATTCCATCTCTGTTGCAGATTACACAAGGAACAGGAGTGAGGGATCTGGACCTGCTGGCTCCCCAAAGCTCCACCTTCCCATTGATCTGCATGTGCCCCTAAGGAGTTAAAAGACAGAAATAAAGACCCCACACTGACCAAAATATTCACAGCCTTGCTCTTGTTGGAGACAAAGCCCAGCCCCCCAACACATGAATGGCAAGAAATTCAGAATGTGGGGAGTTCAGAGAAATCAGAGGGGAGGTATGGTCTTTGGAGGAAGTCAGGCACCAAATAAATGAACAAATGAAAACAAACAATGAAACCACAAAGGGACAATGAAAGGTGCCTACCCCAGCAGAAGGGTGGGGGATGACCAGGGCAGAATGGGGCAGACATCATCAGCTGTGGACATTCTTTGGGGGTCTTTGCTCAACTTCTGCAAGGGAGGGAGGACTGACCTCGATGGTGGGAATGTTTACAGAAATTACTGCAATGCAGAAGCAAAAGTAATCCATGTAACTCACTTTTAAAAATTTAAACAAATCAAATAGAATTAATAGTACCACTCCCCTTGGAGTGTCCACAGCAAACACGGCCTTGGGAGAAGCCAGCCTTCCTGGGGGCAGGGGATGTTTCTTTAGTGTCTTTGTGCCTCTAGTGGCCAGCACAGCATCTGGTACCTATCAGGAGTTTCATAAACACTTGTTGATAGACTGAATGAAAATGGATTCTTTCCACACTGGTTTAATAAAATTTCTCACGCTCCATGCAGACGACTTCCCAATCTCCTTAGGTATGCAGTTTCTCCTCTCTCCACATCACCAGCTGCCTGCTGGATGTCTCTCCTACATTACCCATAAGCATCACAGGTGCTCTATGCTTCCAGAAGAACCAATCCCTTCTCCTCACTGTCTTGTTTCTGTCATGGACATCTTTCTACTCACCCAAGTTCACAATCTCAAACAACCCTTTCCTGTGCCTCCCACTGTAATGGAAATGCAAATTTAAAGATCTTCCCTGCCCCTAGCTTAAGTGCACCTGGAACCTGTGGTGGGAGGCTTGTTTTTCAGGAAAGCCCATACCTTGATACTTTGTGATTGGGCAGTGGGTCCAGAAGGTTGTTACATTCTCTGAGCCAGGAGAAGGCTATATAAACCCTGAGGAGAGGCTTTGCTTTGGGGCTCACTTTGAGAAGTGTTGTGTGATTTGACCAGATGAGACTCTGGGAAGCCGTTGTTGAGAGCCCCCGGCTTTGAAAACCCAGATGTTGATGCTTCCCTCTCTGGTAACTGTGATTTGGTATTGATGTAATGTTGGGACAGTTTGGAAGCCTGTCTGATCTGTAAGTTCTGTAACTCTGAAGTTCGGGGTGCTGACCTTTTTCCCCTGAACTAGGTAATGTGTGTTTGTTTGATTAAAGTAAGCTTGTTAACCCATTTTGAGTTGCTTTCCTTTTGAAAAGCAGATCTAAAAACCTGTGTTGGCAGTCACCCTGGGGATATTGGGGTGCTTGCTGCTACACCCACCCCCAGCCATATCAATCTGCCAAGTCTTGGGAAATCTACCTTTGCCACATCTCTTGCCTTTCTGCTCCATTCTCTTCTCTTTCACAGACACTGGCGCGTGGCTGGGTTTGGGAGTCAGGAAGACCTCAGTTCAAATCCATCTACTTAGTACCAGAGTGACCCTAGGCAGATCACTCACTGCTCTCAGTCAGTTTCCTCATCTGGCCTCCAGGGCCCCTCCAGCTCTGTATCTATGACCCTAAATCAGGGTTTCATTGACTCTCTTCACCTCTCATGGGTAACTACCATAGGTGCCTTCTGACTGGTCCCCCTGCTTCCTGAAAGCTCTCCCTTCTCCAGTTCATCCCCCTTCCACCTATCCAAGTGCTATTTCTCTTATACTCAGGTCTGAGCACCCCACTTCCCTGCCCAAGAGGCATCTGTGGGTTCCTATTGCCTACAGGACAAAATATAAACTCTTATTTGTCACTTAAAGTCCTTCAGAACTACCTGGGACCTGTGTCTCCAGGCTGATGTCGCATACTCTGCATCCCAGCCAATCCAGACCCTGACCGTGCCATCTCCTCCTGTCTCCCCATCACCACTCCCCGCCCCAGCCTCTGGGAGCCCCCAGCTCCACTGCTGCCTCCTGATTCTAACAGTTAGCACTCTCCTCCAGCCCACAACGTTACTTTGGATTTATTCCCTATTTACTTATCTATTTAAAATGTTGCCCCTCCTCCCTTCCCCCATTGGAATGAAAATTCTTTGAGGGAGAGCTGGTGCTACATCCAGGGCCTAGCACACCCTGGACACTTAATAAATGCTTGTTGAATTGAACCTTTATCACCAACAACATTCAGATTGGGAGGAATACCCTGGCTTTGGGTATCTAACAGTAAGTGATAGATTTCAGGGAGATCCGAGGAGATTTGATAACTCACCACACACCAAGTCATGCTTCTGGACAGAATAACAACTAAAGTGTCACACCCACAATAACATTTGTCTATGCTTTTTTTTTTTTTTTGCTTTTTGAAGGGTAACTGGGGTTAAGTGACTTGCCCAAAGTCACACAGTTAGTTTTTGTGTTAAGTGTTTGAGGCTGGGTTTGAACTCAGGTCCTCCTGACTCCAGGGCCGGTGCTCTATTCACTGTGCCACTTAGCCACCCCCTTGTATATGCTTTTAAGGAAAAATGTTTTCAAAGAAGTTGACTCCAAACTAGCAACACACATCATCACCCGCTTACTGAATATAAGAAGGGAAAAGTGTCAGAATTCAAATCACTGTCTGACAAGGGATTGGAGCCTGTTAGCCATTTTGGCTGTCTGAGGTGTCAAAACTTTCACTTAAGAAGGTAGGGAACAAAATGGCTGCCATGGTGAGAAGTAGAGGGCTGCCTCATTCCTTCTCTGGAAATAAAGCTAGACCAGATCATAGTTCTGGACCTGAGCTCACCTGCTTCCAAGCCACCTTTTAGATCAGATACTTTTGAATCAGATTGGGCTGAGATTAACTGCTCTTCTGAGGTCCCCATGGCTAGTCTGGCTTCCAGGGCCAACTTGTGGTCAGAGAAGGATCTCCGTGAGTAGAACCCATTCAAGAGGCAAA
Organism: Gymnobelideus leadbeateri; assembly: GCA_011680675.1. Taxonomy (NCBI): domain Eukaryota; kingdom Metazoa; phylum Chordata; class Mammalia; order Diprotodontia; family Petauridae; genus Gymnobelideus; species Gymnobelideus leadbeateri. Next base: position 1,133,620 of record WOXC01004100.1, read on the forward strand.
TGGATACATTAACTCAAACGTATGGTTGAAAATTTAAACATAATTAACTTTTCCTCAAACAGTTTCCCAATTACAAACCCTGACAATAACAATGGGGAGACGACAACTATGGGATTCCAGCATATCATCAGCATTGTAGACATAAGAGAGTCAATGTTGTCAGGACCATTTCAGTGAAAACAATCTCAAAATCATGTGACTATCTGCAGCAAAACCAAAAAGAAAACCAGTCTCTACCATCCAGCTTCTGAGACATCTGTTAGAAAAGGAAACCTCCTGTGATCTGCACAGCTGCTGCAGGGCAAAGACGAGAGACCCAAGAGTTGAAAAAATAAAATATGACGCAGGCTGACATTCAGCAAAAACACTTCTGAGCTGTGGTGGCAACTGTGTCTATGTCACCACATGTTCGTGAGAAGCATACTGCTCCTATGCTAGGGGTGTGGTGTTAAGCCACACTGATTTGGAGAGGACTTGTGTTAAAAGGCCACCGTAACTGCACATGGGCTAGACACGCTGCAATGCATGGCGAGAAGGCACTGTCAGCTGAAACAGGGGGAACAGGAGAGAGCCTTCACACCGCCTTCATCTATAAAGCCCAGCACTAGTTGGGGGCTCACCATGTTGCTGTAGCCATTCGTGTGGGGTCTGGGACCATCATGTTCAGTCCATTTCCCACCCACATCATGAAGCACGGATAACCACCAATGGGGGCTCATTCTCTAACCAAATGTCATCAGCCGACTAAGTACAACCAAAAGGTCATTCTACTGAGTTGCATTAGGTAAAGCCAGAGAACTGGCCCACATCTTCAAGACTGTCATTAAATTCTAGAGTTTCAGCAGTGACCCCAGTGAAGAAATCACCCAGACTGTGCCTGACATCTGCTTACACTTATCAATGTCCCAGGCACAGATGCCTCTGAGGACAGAGACATCGGAATTCTGAGGAAATGCTGATCAGGCCGTGGGTCACATGATGCCCCCTTTCAGGCCCTGGGCCTGTGCACTCACATTTATGTGTACAGGCCATTAGGACAGAACAGGATGTGTGCTAATGGAGAATGTTTAGTCTCCAGCTCCAATGTCCCAGTGTAATGACAGGCCTGCCCAGACCACTCTGCAAGTGGGGATGGCACATCTGAACTTGGACTTGCCAAACACCCTCCAGTTGGCTTCAGGTTTAGTGTTATTAGTGACACCTATGAACCGTATCTATACGTGATGAGAGAATGTCACAGTTATATGATGAGTAACGATAATATAGCCCGTCAATTGCCACCTAGTGAGTGACCATAAGCTACTGGGGCAGAAAAGGCATTCTAATGGCATTCTCAAGGACCAGGACCATTTGTGGATGAGGAGAGACAGCTGCCACTTAACTGCACTAAGAAATAATAAAAACCAGAGGGGTTCCACGTGAGCTAAAATAAAACCAAAAACAGTCACTACAAATAGCACGACGTCACAAGATAATGACAATGACTGCTAATTAGTGTGGAACAAACACAAGGCCCACCCATCGCCTTTCTAGTCACATACACCCATGTGTGAGCAATTGGAGGGCAGCATCTTTTAATGCAAAGACAATTTGGGGCTCAAGTCTCAAAGGTTCAACTACAAAGTACATTTTATGTGGTCACAGAGATAAATCACATCCTCTTAGATTAAAATAACTTTCTATTATTTTTTAAATCCTTACCCAGCTAAAGTTATTTTTGCTGGCCCTTGAAGATTTGATCCTGAAGGGAACGAGGCTCCATTAACTACAGATGATAAGGTGCCATTATCAAGCTGTTCGAAAGGAAAGGCAAGAATTTTACAAATTAAAATGTTGATTTTTTAAGGAATGCCGATCAGGGAGCCTCTGGGCTAAAAGCATTCATTTTGCTGGAAGTTTATGTGAGTGCTCTCTTCCTTAATAATCATTTGGTGTCCTTTAAGCTTCATGGAACTCTTTTCTATACTTCGAGATGATTCTGCTGTCCCCAGTGCTAGGCTAGGTGCCCTGGGGCTGCTGGTCTCGCAATAGCTCAAGTTTGGGTTTGAACCAATATGTGTGAAGCAACGAATGCAATGTATTCAAATTATTTGAACCACAAGAACAATAAGTCCAGAAGCATTATCTGTTCATAGAAAACATCACAATCTATTTCTGATAGAATTAAATCAACTGTCTGCCCCCTTCCTGGCGGCCCCCCACCCCAACCCGAGTATTTACTTAATGCTTTGGCTGTGACCTTGATAAAGGAATGGATGGAAATGTCCTCCCGTAAATAGTCCAAAAACATGTTTAATTATCAGCGTTTTGAGAAGTCTTCACATCTAAACCTCTACATTGGCGAGACTTTTTCAAATAGAACTTTTTTTTAATCCAACAAACATTTTTCATTCAATTCTGCCATGTTCAGGGACAAATTAGCCAGTTTTCTCTTTTGCCATTACATTGTTCGTTAAATCCACAAACAGCCAGTACCCACAAGGAGAGAGTAAAGTAATATTTACATTTTTCTTTTTTTTTATGAGTAGTTCTAATCAAAGGATTTGGGGAGTACAGCTAAAAACTATTAGCTAAAAACTAGTCTTTGAATTATTTGTTGATTTTAGTTACCCACATTAGCCATTTTCTTCATAAACATCAATAATTAAACCTGAATGTATTTAAGCAGCATTTGCATGGGCCCAAAATAGATTCTTATGCTTCTTCCTTTTCTGTGTCTTCCCCCAATTTCCCCTCCTATCAAGACTACCTGAGTGCCCTCATGGGGCCTGACATCATACAGTACAGCTGAATCGCTTGGCAGAAAATCATAGAAAGGCTTCGGTTAGTGATTCTCCACAAGAAAAAAATATGAATCAGCAATAGTGAATGCAATCCAAACACCTCTACTTTTACTTGAAATAAAGAGACCAATGTCAGATCTTCCTTACTAAGAAGCCATTTATTTCCTTCATTTTAATATGACAAACGACTCAATGCTAAGTGTTTGATGGTGATGACAATTGGCTGGAAGGTCCATTTCAATACACCATCTTAGCTTCACTTACTGAGACTTTCCCTCCAAATTTCAAAGAGAGTTTTCCCATTCTACTTTTGTGTGAATAACAAAAGCAGGAACTCTGAAATATGCCCCCCCCCCTTCTTTGCAGAAAGAATCGAAATAATGGTGTGGGGGACATCTTTTTTTTCCCTCTGGATATAAAAAGGTGGAGGGAGTAATGTGGAGAATTGTTTTTCTAGACCTGATTTTCATCCACAGAGGAGGAGCTAGTTACTGGTATGGAAGCCACAAGAACTCTGGGGGGAAATGACCACTATGTGTTAGAATTTGTGATGGGTGGCACAGTGAGTAGAGCGTCAGCCCTGGAGTCAGAAGGACCTGAGTTCGGTTCCGGCCTCAGACACTTAACGCACAGACAAACAAAAACCTAGCCGTGTGACCTTGGGCAAGTTACTTAACCCCAATTGCCCTCCAAAAAGCAAAAAAAAAAAAAAAAAAAGAATTTGTGATGGAAGAGAGGAAAACCAGGAAGAGGTGGGTGGACACATAGCCCAAACTTTGGAGAAGCAGGTTCAAGGCTTCAGAGGAAGGATCCCATGGCTTAAAATTTCCTAGGGGATCAGTTCAGGAGGGATGTAAAGCTCCATCCTCAAGAACAGCAGTCTGAAGACACAAAAAGAATGAATTCTAGTGGAAGTGGTTGCAAAGGGAAGTGGAAGCAAAGGCTGGTGTAGGCAATGACTGTTATGGTGTGACACAGTCCTAGAAGAGCATCCCAAGCAGCAGAGCCCAGGATGAGATGACACCAGTGAGGAAAAGGTGAGGGATGGGGACTGGACTTGGGATTTCACTGAGAGATCAAACTCCCAGGTAAGGAAGCTCCTTCTACAATATAGGTAAGCACTTCCTCAGTAATCCAGAGCTGTCCAAAGCACTGATAAGCTTAAGAGACTTGGCTAGAGCCCCACAGACTGTATGTTTCCAGGGTCCAGGATTCCCAGCCTCATAGTTGGCTCTCTCTCCATTGAGCCCTGTTTCCTCTCATACTGAAAAAGGAGGAGCATCAAAGAAGGGAGGAGACTATTGCTCCTTGGGGACAGGTGGGATGATGATGAGAGCAGGTGAAGAAAGGAAAGAACTCAACTTCAGCTTTGCTTTCATTATTTTTCTGCTGAGGAGAATGACCTTTATAATATAAAGAATAGAACTAAAGTACTATTTGGAATTTGGAAGTTAAGCAAAGTTAAGGGGACAGGAAGAGAGCATGTAGCTGTCCATAATGAGCTCATGTTATCAGTAGCAAGCCCAGGACACTAGAGGAACTCATTGGTGAACTGATTGGTGAACCACTGTCGGTGATCTTTCAAAGGTCTTGAGAATAAGAAGGGTCTTAGAGAACTGGAGAAGGGTAAAGGTTGGCCCAATGAAAATAAAGGTCTTCAAATGATAGGCCACTGAGACTGGTAAAATTCTGAAGGGATTCCAACTGCCATCTTTACCTGAGTCAGGAACTTACAGATACAAGGGCAGAGAGCAGATACCCTGGATCACATCACTTTGGGAGTACTAACTACCTGAAAGTTGCCAGACTGAGTTACGAAATCAACAGAAAGACATAAAAAGTCAGACCAGACTCTCTGCCATGCCCTCCCATCCCCAGAAGTGAGCCAAGCCCAATATTAACACGAAGTTCAATGTCAAGAAATAGACTGGAGGGGCGGCTAGGTGGCACAGTGACTAAAAGCACCGGCCTCAGAGTTGGGATGACCCGGGATCAAATGCAGCCTCAGAAAATGAGCACCCACACATAAATCATGACTAGCCGTGTAACCTTGAGCAAGTTACTTAACCCCAATTGCTTTTAATAATAAAAAAAAAGAAATAGACTGGAAGAATAAGCAAAAAGAAAAAAGAGCCTGAACATAAAGAGCTTCTATGGTGATAGTGAAGCTTTAGATTCAAACACAGAAAAAGACCATGACTTGAAAACACAAACAAGCAAAACCTCAAAGAAAAATGAAGATTGGACACAAGTCCAACAAGAATTCCTAGAAGAGTTCACGAAAGAGATTTCTAATGAGCCAAGTAATAATTTTAAAAACCAAATAGGAGCTATGGAAGAGAGAGATGAAAAGAGAATTAACAGCTTGGAAAAAGAGATACAGAACTTTATTGAAGAAAATAACTGCTTAAATATTAGAACTGATCAAATGGAAGCTAATGTCCCATGAGACATCAAGAAATAATAAAACAAAGTCAAAAGATTGAAAAATAGAAACTCACTCTCTCACAACCCAGACAATGGATATACAGACTTCCTCTCCTCTTCAGTGTTGAACTAAAGGCACTCTCCCTTCATTTCTCCTCTGACACCTGCATTTTCCTTCTGCAACCACTTAAGAACAACCGAAATGCAGCCGGCCCAACCAGCCAATAGTTCCAACAACTGGTCATTTCTGTTAAAAAAAAAATGCCACCAAATTGGCTTTTGGATTGAGTTGCTTGGTGGAGCCCATCAGAACAGCTGATTTCAGGACACCAGGGGCCAGCACTAGGTGCTTGATATTGTCCTAATTGGAAGCTTTACAATGTATGTTTTTGTTGTAGAATCCATTATTCAGACCATGTCCAAATGGTCATTAAGCACCTGGGCTCTGTATGATATCCAAGGAGAATCAGACCCGAGTCTTGGTGATAAGCTCGGCTTCTACTTTAAAAGTGACCTAAAGCTTATGAAAGACTTTCTTAACTACCCTGAGAAGTCAATAGTGGATTTTCATCAACCCCATTTTACAGATAAGACTGGCTTATGACCACACAGATAGGAAGGGTCAGAGCCAAATTTCCTCCCACCTCAGAGCCACAGCTCTAGTGGCCCGGGATGGGAAGCAAAGGGCAGTATTAATCCCTATTACATACAAACGACACCTTTCCTAAAGACCTACCAACATTGTCTGGCTTCATTTATATGTTCCCTCCTTCAGTATGCCCTCTTCTATTGTCCACATCCCAACCATCCATCCAAGACCAAACTCTTCCTCCTCCTCTTCCTCCTTCTGCTCTTCCTCTTCCTTTTCTTCTTCCTGCTTTCCTCCTCCTCTTCTTTCCTCCTCCTCCTCCTCCTCCTCCTCCTCTTCCTCCTTCTCTTCTTCCTTTTCCTCCTCTCCCCAGGCTTGGTTTTCCTCCCTTAATGAATAATATTCTTTGGCTCATTATTTGAACTCCTACAGGATCTGGAAGGCTTTCTTACGACATTTAACAAAGATTTTCACTCACTGTATCATCTATGTTAGTTTTAGCCCAATTGCAAGGTCTTTAAAAGGCCACTTCATGTCTTACTTGTCTGCATTTTTCATGATATTTGACACATAGTAAACATTTAATAAATGTTTGCTGACTGAAAATAGAGGATTAATCCTCCAAAACCCAAACTATTTTGATGGCAACAATCTGGATTTAAAGAGATAGTAGTGCCTGACTTTGAAAAAAAAGTTAAAACAACGACTCACTTGTTGTGTGCTAAGATTTAATTTAGCTGGTACCGGCAGAAATCTTCCAACTAAGGTCGTCAAAGGTTGAGGCACATCTGCAAGGAAAACATAATTTAAATTAATTCATAGCATATAAAATTATCTTCTACTTATCAATCCTATTATATCTTCTTGGCCTTGCAAAGCTTCCTGAGGCAACAGGTTTCTGACCAGGTTGGCGAGTGGCTGCCCTGCAACTCCCATGAGGCATCCCCAGTCCAAGCATTCAGAAAAGAGTCTCCTCCCCCCACCTGCCCTTCTCCAGTCCCTAGCATCTCCCACCTCCTGCACTAAATCATTGTTGGATCCCAGGGCTCGTTAAGTGGGGTGTATTTCCTATATAATGATGCCCTGTGGACCCAGATTGTGTAATGCTCACATGCCCAACAAAACTGAACCCCTCAGTTTCTTTCTCTGTGACCCCAGGGGATGAATGCTGGTTGGGGTTGGTGAGCAAGGCCTAAGGAAGGTGGTGAAGGGGCCCTTCCCAAGCACAGGCCGCCTCATTGTACTGCAGTACTAGGCTATGGATGCCTGAAGCAGGAGCCCAGAGACCTGACGAGAAGAGACTGGGCATTCTTTCAGCATCCTGGTACATTTTTCTCCTTGGGCTTCATCTGTTCTAATGAAGTCCAAGATGCTGCTGTCTTTGGTGGGAGGGATGAAGATGCTGGACTAGAGGGGATGGGACTAGTCTGGGGCCAAAGCGGTCCATTAAAACTACTGCTCAACTTGGTCAGCTAAGGCCAAGTAAGAGGGCAGTCAGTCTCATAAAGTATTCTATGTCCTATCTATGTTACCAACACCTGCAACTCAATACTCTTAACGTTGAAATTGTGCTGAATTTTATCTTTGATCACTCAAAAACCACAATTAGTTTCTCATAATACTTTGGGTCATTATCACATCCAACAGATGTATGCCACTGTCATGGTGAAGGTGGAAAGGGTCTATTAAGAGACATCTGGGTTTGGCAGAATTTTTAAACAACAGTTTCTAGTATAGATAGTATAGAATCAAGAATAAAATCGCATAGCCTAGAACCAATTTTCAGTGACTGCATTCCCATTTCTGATTATCCTTTACCAAATAGGTTAGACCAACCTATGAAAATTCTATTTGCTAATCTAACTTCTTCTTTTTTTTTGAGGGGGGAAAGCAAAGCAATTGGGGTTAAGTGACTTGCCAAGGTCAGCCAGCTAGAAAGTGTGTCTAGTGTCTGAGGTCAGATTTGAACTCAGGTCCCCCTGACTCTAAGACTGGTGCTCTATTCACTGTGCTACCTAGCTGCTCCACTAATCTAGTTTCTACAGGTCTTCTGGACCACTAAGGTTAAACACAGAGAGACACAGGAGCCACATATGGGCTATCTCAATCCCAAAGGTGCGTGTCAGTTATCCTGGGGGAAGGCAAAGGGGAGCTTTCTGAGTCTCCCAGATGAACTACCTCCCATCCACTATGGTCCCCTCATGGTTCTCTCCCTCCCCACAGTCAATCACATCTACTCACCCAAATATACTGATATAAGATAAACAAGACATTATTTCTTCATTGGTTTTGTACCTGGCTGCAGGTAATTGTTTTGTTCTTGATACTGAGGAACCAAGTGAACAGCTTTGAGCTCTCTCGTGCCTGAATTGTTAATGCACAGCATTTGTGTGCCCCCTTTCAACTGACAGATCACCTAAAATGAAAAAGAAATCACACTGCATTTTGCAAGGTCAATTAGAATGATACAGGTACAAAACCTCACAGAGTACCTTAAATCTCCAAGAACTTGGAGCCTCAGGAAAGAAGGGGAGAAAAATTAATGCTCTTAATAAACTCCATTCCCTGTTTCTACCCGTGTAATCTGCTCTCTGGAGGGGCAGCCCAGGAAACCCTGCTGTCCCTTTCCTGTACCTGGGGGGTAAGGGAGGTGCAGCTTGAAATAAACCCTCGGGAAGGATGTGGATGGATGGCTTCTCTCTAGGGAAAAATAAGACTAGATATTCACTTCAGCGAATAGCTAGGGGGCACCACAGTGCACAGAGCACCAGTCTTGGCGTCAGAGACTCATCTTCCTGAGTTCAAATCTTGTCTCAGACCCTTCCTAGCTATGTGACCTGAACAAGCTACTTCACCTCTGCCTGCCTCAGTTTCCTCACCTATAAAATGGGACAGTAATAGCACCTGCTTTACAGGTTCTTGTGAGGACCAAGTGACCTATTTGTAAAGGGCTCAGTGAATGCCTGTCACATGGCATGGGCTTTGCTCAGTGTGTGCTGGCTCCCTTCCCTTAGGAAGGATGATGCTTGACTTGGGTCTGGGCATCATCCCAGGGGAACTTCCTGTACTCCCTTCTTCCTTGGATCCCACATACATGGAGGGTTTTCTTTCCACCCTCGCTCTGTGATTGCCTTATGGCCACCTGGCTCAGATCAGAAAACACTCCCAAGACTGCTCCTGGGCCCATGGTCCAGCCTCAAGAGCTTAGCCCTGCTCCCTTTACACTGAGCACCTCCCATCATTCACAATCCAGAAGCCCTCGGAAATGGTTTCTGGGGAGCTCACCTATGTCCAGCCCACACACTAGACAGGTTAGAACAGAGCCCTGCATTCCTAGGTCTAAGGAGGAAGGCCAGTTAAGCCTGAGAGCAGACTCCAGGGAAAGAGGCAAACAGCAAACCTTGTCAATGACTTAGTGTGTGATTATGTAACTAAGAATTTCACAGACTTTGCCAGTGGCACTTTTCTGGACTCATGATGGCATTCCTTACCATTGGGTTAGACTCCTTCTTATGTGAACAGCTGGAGTTCTCCATGGGTTCTTGTGAGGGTGGGAACTTGCAGCAGCTCTCCTGGGCATGGGCATTCTGAAAACCTGCCTCCTCCTGGTTGGTAGCAGTAATGGAACCAACTGCTTCCCTTATCTCTACCTAAGAAAAGCAAAGTCGTGTCAGAATCTGAGTGTTGGGACTTGACCTCGACAGTTAGGACTGAAGATTCCAACTCTAGTTCTATTAAATAGAACACTTATTAAGCAAACACTGTCCTCATCCTGAATTTAGTGACCATCTTCTTTGGCAGGAGTTTCTAGTACAGACCTTACTTTCCTGGGGCGTGGGGGTGGGGAAGGGTGAGGGATGGACATGTCAGACAGGAGCTGCCACATCCTTGTCTAAGAGATATCACTGGTATCACAGAGTGTATTGCAATGCAATAAGAGTCCCCAGCATCTGGGGTCCAACCTGTTGGTGGGATGAAGCCCCTCTGACCTGCTTTAATTCCACTATCTTTGCAGAGCCCAAGCTGGCAGAACCTGTTCCCATCATACAGAGGGGTCACTGAAGCTTCAGGGAATGGATCCCTCACCCACTCCCTAATCATCCTTTTTAGAAGGTTCATTTGAGGACTCTACTCTGGTTCAAAGTTATTGCTTGTAATCTGATAATAATTACAGTGGTTTAGTAACAAAGAGAAAGGGGCTGTGTGGCCCAATGAACACAGTACTAAGTTTGTGACTGGGTTACTGTTACCAAGGAAACCCCTTCTGCTTTCCCTCTCCAACTAAACCATGGGCCAGCTGAGGGGAGGAGTCCATTCTTAAGCTCACTGACATTCAGTAAAATTCAACATATATTCATTAAGACCATATCATCCAGTGCAAAGATGAAAATGTGAATGAAAGAAAAAAGCATTTCTTAATGTGTTTACCATGCTGAAGTGCTGGAGATTCAAACACAAGCATCCCTGTCCTCCAGGAGTTGACATGCTAGGGCAGGGGTTCTTTACCTTTGTTCATTGTTATGGGCCTCTTTGGCAGCTGGGCAAAGCCAACAGATCCATCTCAGAATCAGGTTTTTAAATGTATAAAGCATAATGTGGGAAAACGTCCTTCCCTAGAGAGTAGAAGCCAGAAAGGGGCCCTTAAATGATAGCTACTTAAGAAACCTGTTGATCAACCATCCATGTTTCATTGTTATCAACCTTATAGGCAGCTGTGTCCTCAACAAAAGACTGTCAAGGTCCTTCAATTCAAACAGACCCCATATTCTGTTGTTGGGGAGGAGGCATCTGGCAGAAGCATCTGCCACATCCACCCACTTCCAGCCCTTTCAATCTGCCAGCTGTGTGTCTGAAATAAAAGCTGCCTCAAACTCTCTTGTGTGATCCAAGTGGGATCACCTGCAGAGAGTACTCTGCTCTTGAAAGCAACATGTCAAAATGAAAACTGGCAGAAAGCAAACACTTAAGTTTATAATGAAAGGAATATAGCAATCATGGATATCTCTCTACAGAGACAGATAGACTGACAGACAGATGGATGGAAGGACAAATTGATGGATGGAAGCACAGATTGATGGGCAGACAGATGGAAGGATGGATTGCTGGACAGACAGACAGATGGAAGGACAGATTGATGGACAGACAGATGTATGGAAGGACAGATTGATAGACAGATGTATGGAAGGACAGATTGATGGACAGACAGACAGATGAATGGAATGATGTATTGGTCAGTTTTATCATTTCCTTAATATGAGCATGTCAAGTAACCAGGTCTAGCTCCAGTATGTGGTCAGCCTGCAAATTCCAGCTTTATCCTCAGTGTTTAGTGACTTGGCTTTTTGATGCCGAAGCTGCAGACCTTCCCCTTCTATCTGATCTTCAACTCCTCCCCATCTCCTTCTTCCTCTAGAATTTCATTGTATCCATCCTGCCTTGTGACTAGAACCTCCATAAGGTTGCTACAATAACAGCAGGGGCCCATCATCTATGCTCCATCGTGGTGCTGTCCAGTCATTTCAGTTGTGTCTGACTCTCTGTGACCCCATTCGGGGCTTTCTTGGCAGAGATCCTGCAGTGGTTTGCCATTTCCTTCTCCACCTCATTTTATAGATGAGGAAACTGAGGCAAAGAGGGTTAAGTAACCTGCCCAGGGTCCCACAGCTAGTGCCTGAGGCCTGATTTGAACTCATAAAGATGAGTCCTGGTCCAGTACTCTGCACTATGACGCCAACTGGCTGCCTATCTATGCTCCAGGTATATAATAAATTAGCTATTAAAATGTCTCTGCATGATGTTAGGTATGTCAGCCGCCCTACAGTTGCAGTAGTGTGGCATCACCAGAATGGCTCCAGAGGTTCTTCCTGGAGCTCCTTGGTGCAGAGGGGTCAGGATCTGCGCCAACATCTGGCTTCCAGCTTTAGGTTCAACCCCACTCATCTCCTGGGAAGCTTGGTCTGCTCTGTTGTAGTAGGAATCCAAGCAAAGAAAAATCCAGTCCTTGGATGAAGACATTAATAGTGAGTCCCCACTGCAGTGATTAGTTATAAAATTTATTAATTAGGATTCCATATTTATTTCTTGCAAAAGATAGTCATTCACCAGTTCAAGCAAATAGCAGGAGATGAGGCATTGTTCACTGAGACTGAGACCTTGATGTGAATTACAAGACATATAAAATTCACTTAGAACACTTAGAAAGGAAAGTAATTATATTGTGAGGCAATTTTACATTTGTTAAGAAAAAGTCATTCCGGACTAGACTAATTTCCTTATTTGGATATGGTTAGCAGCCTGGTACATTAAGAGACTGCTGTAGAGAGTCACCAAATTCAATTAATGTCAACGAGCATGCATTAAGCAGCTATCTGCAAGGCATTATGCTCAAGACACGGTACTTGGGTTTCAACTAAGCATTTGGCAGAGTCTCTCATGGAAATTCTCATGAGCAACATGGGCAAAGGGGAACTGGAAGATGGTGCTGGCAGAGCTGGCAGAATGAGCCATCCCAGACAACACTGATTAATGGAACAATGGCAACCCAGCTCACTGCTGGTCTGCTACTGGCCTCTGGGTTCGACCCTGTGCTAGCCAACATTTTTATCAATGAGATAGATGAAGTCACAAATAGTTTGCTCATCAATAATATTGGGTGGATCACAGAACCAAAATCTACAAAATATGCCACAGGTTGAACAATGGCACCAAATACAACAAAATGCTGTGTCAGGGCAATAAATGTCAATTCTGCAATAATGTTAGACTCACCTCCTCTTCTAATGCCAACAGCCCTCTACCATGAGTAGAGACACAGGGCATCCTTTCCTGTTCACCCTCTGAGACCTCGCTTAGGTCCTCCCAGAACAGAGTATTTGCCAACACACCAGAAACCTTCCTTTAAACCAGAGGTGTCCAACACCAGGTCCATGGCTGCAGCTTACAGCACTCCCAATGAAACACGTAACATCATGCTTTACAATTATCAGTATGAGGCCAACAGGATCATTATGTATGGGTTGCTGACCCTGTTTCTATCGGTGTTTAATATTCTTGCTTTAAATCATTCATTAGGCTCCTGGGAAACAGAGGACACGGCTCTATGACCAACACACCTTTTTTTTAGTTCACACCCCCCTTTGTCATCATCACTGGAAATAAACACAGTCTCTTCACCCCCACCACGAATCTTCCCTTGCCTATGGTTCTTTCTTCCAGGATCGCTGCATTCCATGAACTGAGGCCACGTGTCAGCATTGCTGATAATACTGACACCAAGAAAAGATGGTTTTTGGGTAGGCAGCCTCAAACCTTGGGATCCAAGTGCTACTTAATGCCTTTCTTCCTTCCTTTTTTTTTCTTCCTTCCTTCTTTCCTTCCTTCCTTTTCCTTCCCTCCCTTCCTTTCTTCCTTCCCAATCTTCAGGATTAAACCCCAGCCCCTTGTCCTGCTCCAAGGACTCTCCAAGAGTCCCTTTTGTGCTAACTCAATGGGCCACCATCCAAATGCATGCTACAGCCAGGACAGTGGGTATTCTTTAGTTTATCCACTTCTTTTTTCCTATGTGGACTGTTCATCTCCTGGGTGACTGTGGGTCCCCAAGATAAGACCCTGCAGTATTCTGGGGCAGAATGTAATTATTGCCATGTCAAAGGAAAAGAGGAGAGATGAGCTTTGGAGAGCCTCATCTGCTACAGGGGACCTTTGGTTTGGATTTCAGAAGGACCCACCTCCATAATATTGGGCAGTGCCCCTGGGATTAATTTCCCTGTGTTATGCCTCACTCTATGTGAATAATCAAAGGACCATTAAACAAAGTTATCTCTGCAGTTTTGTCTGTTCAGGAATCTTATATAAGGTACACACGAGAGCCCCCTCCTTTCCCCCCCCATCCCAGGGCCCAGGTTCTGGGGCTGAGTGTGGCTCTCCCAAGTCAGATGCTCCTTTAAAAACCAACAAAGATGAAACAGCCAAATCTTGGATGCCAGACCCCTCAAGTGCTACTGCTCAGGAACAGGATGGGAGGATCATGGCATGGAGTGCATCCTAAGACAAAGCCTTTAGAGTCTGAAGGCCACAAGGGCAACGCAAATCACCAGAATGACCTGATGGTCCAACACTCAAAAGGGACTGTGGGCTGGTGCCCAGCAAGAGAAAGGTCAGAGTTGACCATGGTTGGGCCATGTTCCATTCTGGGCATTTTACCCTGGTAGGGATACTGGCAATCTGGAGAATTCTACTGGATGGCAGCCAACAATGCCAGGCTGCCCTGTGCCACAGGCTCTTCTATGCCTAGAAACCCCCAAAGGTGAAGAAAAGTGAAGGTAAGCCAAAGTCAATCCCCTCCTGAGCAAAGACACTCCTTACAACTTGGGGCATCTGGGGCTGAGGACCCTGGGGTCCAGACCCACTCCCCTGAGTGTATCAGGGCAGGTTTAGAGAGGGTAATGGACCTCTTCTAGCGCTCCCCAAAGTCAGGACTGAAAGGGAAATAGAAGAGACAGGCAGGTACATAGTATTTTCTTGTCCCCTACAAAATACTCCTGATAACATTCTCTGAATTTTGGAGAATTCCTCATCTCCTGAATCCAGCAGACTTCAATTAATCCAGAGCAGGGGAGGGACATAGAAGACAAAAGCCTTTCTCGGGGCGTGGCGGGAGGGGGGGGGGGAGGAGGGTGTGATGCCACAGATTTCCTCCAATTGGCCCTGAAGGTCAGGATGTGAGGCAACTCCTGAGGTCCCAGAAGAAGCTGCTGAAGGATCAGCCTAGAGAAGCAGCAGTTGTCCAATACCTACAGAGTTGGTGTTTTCTTGGCTTGACTTTGGAGGGTAGAAACTTGGACCAATGAAACTTGAATGACAAGAAAAGCTAAGCTGCGCTCCTACTGATTAGCGTTATCTGGACTTAGAGGAGAGTGAGTCGATGTCGATGTCGATGTTCATGGGGCTGCTAGGTGACAGCTGGGGGGATGGCGAGGGGAGGGGCCCTTCTTCACAAAGAGGTTTGACTTGTTCTGTCCACCTGTAAACGTCTATGGAATAGACTCTGAAAATGCCCACACGTCTGGAGTCATATGATCAGATTTCCTCGTGAATACTAATGCAGCCATCAAGAAAGGCAGGACATAATCAAGGGGTAAAGAGAACCATAACTAATGAGTTTGCTTATTTTCCTTGTCTTCCCTTTTGGCCTCATGTCTGGATAAGTAGAGCTGCTTACTCCCTCAGCACCCAGTCGAACGTGGCTGCTCATTAAGCAGGAACATGGTGGCAAGCTTGGCTGAGCCATACCAATAGCTCCTGCAATTATCTAGGCTTTCAATGCAGGGTCTGGATGGAGGTAATTAGGAAGGACAAGATCCAAACTGCCTTGGATTCCTTTCTTTGTGTGTAGAAAGTAAATGATTCTTCCCATCCTCTCCTGGCTCCCCTCGTCTCCCTGCCACCCAATATCTCTTGTCCTTGTGTAAAGGGCACCCCCAAAGTTTTGGTGTAGTGATAAGTTTTTAAAGTCTAAAACTGCACCAAGACTTCTGGGACACCCTGGCCCTGCCATCTGAGTTTCCAAGCACTAACTCGGAGCGAGACAAGGCCAATATGAAGTCCCAGGCCAAAGTCATGATTGGCAACATCGTTTTCACTTCTAAGCAATGAATATCTTTGTTGATTGAAACAGACACATCTCACTGACTACTAGATTCTGGGAGGGGGCGGGACATAACAAGACAGAGACAAGGGAGAGCCAGAGACTGGCAACCACTGCAAGCAAGCAGCCTTCTGGGTTCGAGGCTCAGACTGTCTGGGCCCCTCAAATCTTTACTTCCCAGCTCAAGGACACAGGATGGCTTCCACACCAGAAGGAGCATCAGAGCAGGAGCCAATTAGAGGCCACTGGCCCTGGGCCAGCGCAAGGCCCTGAGACCCCCACCAGAGCTGCCCCTACTTACTAGAGGAGTCCTGTTCCCTGCTGCCTGAATGATCTCAAATGCACAAGCTCACAGGAGTGCCAGGATACTCAAATGAGATCATGCAGATACAGTGTTTCCAGAGCTGCAATTGCAGATAGAATTATCAGTCACACTAGTAATTATTAATTATATTAGTGGGCTTGCTGAAAAGAAGTAGCCTGTCAACAAAGTACTTCAGCTCTTCTCGCAGACTTCCCACTTGCTGTAAGTGATCAAGAGGCAGCTGCATTTGGGAAATTAGCTTAGCTGGTGAGAGTATAAGCTAATGAGGTCAAGGTCCGTTAGATTCACCCCATAAGCTTTGGGGCTAGCAGGCAATCTAAGCCACATCCACGGCGCCCCCTGCAGGAGAGGTAGAGGATGTGAGATTCAGCTACAAAATGATACCCAGAGGTTAACTGTTGGCTCTCCTTACAGATCAGGGCTCAGCCCAGCACCCTCCCACCTTACTGGAGCATGGGAAATGGCTCCAAACAAGCTATGCACCAAGCCCTGAGTTTAAGCAGAGACTAATACCCAGGTAGCTGTTCAGACTGCCCCGGATCGAGGTCATTTGTGTTCCCACCCAGTGTTGTCATCCCCTTGCATTAGC
Source organism: Gymnobelideus leadbeateri (assembly GCA_011680675.1). Classification (NCBI taxonomy): domain Eukaryota; kingdom Metazoa; phylum Chordata; class Mammalia; order Diprotodontia; family Petauridae; genus Gymnobelideus; species Gymnobelideus leadbeateri. The sequence continues at coordinate 1,149,979 of WOXC01004100.1, forward strand.
TATGAACGGGACTAAGAAGCTGACTAGGCCACTCTGGATTCCAACTAATGGGCACCAGTCACCCAATTTGGCCTGTGAACTTACTATTGCCATAAAGCCCTACGAAGTGTGATGCCTTGGGTTAACAAGGGCTACGGCATCCAGTAATGAGCCTTCCCCCCAGAGCCCTCGATGAGGATCACTTTGGGGTCCTGCATGGGAAAGATGGAGGGACCTTACTGGAATCACTCGGACGTTGTGATGAGCCGCTCCTTCCCGGGCTGCCCAGGCTCCCAGGGGCAGGACACTGTGGGGATTCCTGTGCTGAGTCCTTAAGGAAGACAGGAAGTGTATGTTGTAGGCATGGGGCTGCAGTTGGGAAGGGGAGGGCAGCATGGTCTCCTCCAGAGGGTTGAGCTCGGGCAGACCTGAATAGTCCTCGAGAATCTCTTCCTCACTCTTCTCATTGACCAGGCGCTCGACCTTCACTTTACTGCTGCAATCTGCACTGAGGGGGGTGTTGAAGGAGGGCAGCAGCGTCTCCCGGGGGTCAGTCGAAGTGAAGTAGGCATCTTTAAAGGAATGGAAGTCTTCATCATCATCGTGTTTGCTAATCACGATGCTTTTCAGGTTAATGTTTTCAGAAATGAATTGACTGTCTTGGCTAAAAATCTCTGTCACAATTTCATCGTCCGTGCTTGAAATCCCACCAAGTAGGGGCTGGTCTTCTAGATCTACAGAAGAAATCTTAAACTGTTCATCTCTACAGTTTTCTTTTTCCAAGATCAGTTTTCTTCCCAGCAATCCTTTCATCTAAAAAATAAATGAATACATGAAAGTATTTCAAATGGGCCCAAACAATTTCTCCCTACCTCCACCCCATTCCACATGCAATTGTTTAAAATTCAGGGCTCTGGGGATGAGCAGCCAGACGCAGAGGTCATCTAATTCAATTCTCCTATTTTAAAGATGGGGAAACTGAGGCCTGAGCACTCAAGTGATAGAGAAGGGACTTCTGGAGCCAATGAGTCCAACTAACTCTTCCATACCTGAAAAGGGAGCAGGATCCTTCTCTAAACCCTCCCACCCAAGGGAGGTTATCTGGTCTTCCCTAGACCTCTCCTTACTCCAGAGGCAGGTCTTCCTACCCTTGGATAGCTTGGACTGTTAGTGACTGGATTCAAATCCCTCTTGTGACAGTAGCCTGAGTGCGTGCCATTTCTTCATCTGTAAAATGGGTGCTTGTAACAGTGACCTTGCACTGCTGTATTGTTGGGTTCAGATGAGATACTATAGGCAAAGTCCCTGCCATGTTTTAGTCACTCTGCTTCTGGTTCTGCCCTCCAGGGCCAGAAAGAATGTGGCTGATCTCCCTTTTAGAAGGAGCTCAGACATTCCCCGGGGGAGCCCATGGACCTAATTAGGGCCATGGATTGAGAGAACCAAGGGGCTGCAGACTTCTGGTCCCACCCTGTCATGTTACAAATGAGGTAATTGAGGCTTGCCAAGGTCAGTGGCTCAGGGAGAGTAGAAGCAAAGGTTTCAAAGCCAGGACCGGCTGGGAGGCCAGGCTGCTTCTCACCTCCCCAGAGATGTAGAATTTGGGGCTACAGGGCCTGGGCTCCCCGGGAGGGGATGGAACTTGCCCAAGGGCTCTCTGGCAAAGCCTGTGTGTGTGAACCTCTGTGTGACTTGAGCAAATACCCTCCCTTCTCTGGGTCTCAGTTTCCTCCTCTGTAAAAAGGGAAGGGGTGCCGATCTCTGTGGAGCCGGCGATTCTCTGTCCCCGCCCTCTTGTCTCAGGAGCTGGGGCTGGAGGGGGGTGGGACGGGACGCTAAGTGTTTTCTGCCCCCTCCTCCCTTCCTTTGGCCAGACCCGGGAATCTCAGGTGGGAGGATGCCGGACACGGACACAGTCCTTCCCAGTCTGAGCTCTGGACTCTCCTCCCCTCCCCTCCATGACAACAGGACGCAGACCTTTGGGGGGAGGGGAGCCTGTGACTTCATTGACATTGGGTCCTCCCAGTGTGGAAGCGCCCTCCAGCAGTGTGGCCTTGTCCAGGGTGCCCCAGCCGGGAGGGGACAGGGACGGCCCCTCGGTCCAGGCGTGGGCTTCGATGGGATTTGGGAGAGAAGGGGAAGAGCGTCCGTCTAATGCCGGGTCCTCCTAGTGTGGAGGCTACCTCCGTGAGCCCAGAGAGGTGCAGCCACTAGCCAAGGGTTACGCGCTCCTCATTTTACACCAGGGGAAACTGAGTCCCGAGAAGGGGCTCGGGATACCCACCGCGGTACCGGGGAGAGGCCGCGGAGGAACCGCCAAGGACGAAGGACAAGGACGAGGACGAGGGGAGCCGGGAACGACCGCGTTGCCGCCTCCGCGTGCCCGCAGCCAGCTCGGGAGCGAGCCCGGCGCGTGCACGCTACATCTGCGCGCGTGCCCCGGTGGCGTAGGGGCGCCGGCCGCACCAACCGCACCCCGCCCCCCAGCCCCGAGCGCGTGCCCGTAGAGAGGAGGGCGACCGTTGGGAGGGGAGAGGGACCGTTGGGCCCGGGAGGGGGGAGGGGCAGGCTGCTTCAGGCCCCTCGCCTCTTCCTCCCCCCTTCCACGGGAAAGTGAGACCTTGCAGGGCAGGCTCGAGGAGCGCTGGGGCGGGAGCCCCGAAAGGAAATGAGCGCCCTTCGTGTCCGAGGGCAGGGCCGCCTCAGGGTCACTTTCACTCCTGCAAACCCTGACCATGAAGTCCTTCTGGGATGTCCGAGAAAGCGGGATGCCTCCCAAGCCCTGGGGACAGCTAACCCGGGCTCTGACGCCAGAGGGGGGGCTCGAGCAAGCTCCTCCCCCTTTGGGCCTCAGTGTCCTCGTTTGTATGGGCAGCGGGTTGGACCGGATGCCTTTGGTCCTGTTGCAGCCAGGATCCTAACACGGCCCTAACAGAGCCTCCTAACACCAAGCTTTGCATTTAGAGAGACAACGTCAGAATTCTGCCCAGAAAATAGTTGACGCTCATAAGAGCGCTCCGGGATGCAGGGGCCCCCACTGGAATTGCTGAAATTGCCGTAAATTAGGGTCAATGAGCCTGATAAAAAGCAGGTCCAGCGTCAATTAAACACCTATGTGCTAGAGATTGGGGGGACCAAGGCAAAAAGGGTAAAAAGTGCCCATTCAGGCTGGATGTCAGGAAGAGCTGTCAGGCATGGGGGGAAGGGGCTGCCTCTGGAGGGCTGGGGGGAGGGCTAGGACATTAGGGGTTCTGAGGCAGAGTAGGGGACAATGAACCTCCGGGGAGCCCAGGCAGCCTACAAGGGGTTGAATTGTGGGTGGTGCATGGGAGAAACCACAATTAGACCTGTTTGTCTGGACCAGGGAGAGTGTGGAGACTCCCAAGTGCTGTCTGGAAGAGCAGCCCGTTGCCCGGCCATGAAGGGCGTTAGATGCCAAGCAAAGGCATTCACATTTGATTCTAGAGACAACAAGAAGCCTCTGGCATGTCCTGAGGCTGAAGGTGACTGAGCTTTAGGAATCTCTGGCAACTCAGTGAAGGACAGATCGGAGGGGATAGTCTGGGAAGGGAGAGACAGGGAGACCAGCCAGGAGGCTATGGTCAGGTGGGAAGTGGATGAAGGCTGTGTGCATGGAAGGAACAGATCTCTGAGGGACAATCCGAAAGACTTGGAAACCTGCTGGGGATGTGGCAGCTGGGTGGCCCAGTGGAAAAAGCTTTGGAGAAAGAGAAGAAAGGAGGAGGCAGGACAGAGAGACTGAGGAGTCTGAGGAGAGGTAGGGGACAACCAGGAGAGAGCAGAGGCACAGAATCTTAGAGAGAGTCCAGGAGGATAGTGTCAAAGGCTGCCAAGAGATCCAGAAGGAGGAGAGTTGAGGAAAAAAAAAAAAAACAAAACCCTGTTTGGGGCAATTAAAAGATCTTTGGAGAAGAGATGAGAAAAACCCTCTTGATGAAATCAAAGGAGAGTTAGTGATCACTCAAGTGTCTGAGCTGGGATTTGAACTCAGCTCCTTGGACTCCAAATGCAGCACTCTTTCCCAATACCATAGGAAAGCTTTGTCACCCCACGGCTCCCGTGTGCCTTTCCAGAATGTTACTTCCCTTCATGCACAAAGCCAGCCTAGTAGCTGTTCCTCAAATCTAACAATCCATTTCCCATGCCTTCCTTTGCCCAGACCTGAAAGTGCTCCCTCTTCACCTCTAATTCAGAATCGCCAGCCTCCTGTGAGGATATTTCTATAATAATAGATAATAGGATATTTCTATTCGTGTCCCCAGTGGCTACAACAATAATAAATCCTCATGGGTTGATCCCACTCCCTCCCCATCTAGTTTTTGGTCTCATTTCCTAAAATTCACTTATCTGTGCCTGAATCCTACCCCACCTGTCCATCAAGAGAATAGAAACTCCTTATAATGAATATGAAAATGTTCAAAGAAACATTAGGTTTATTTGAACTCATGCAGAGAGACAGGACCCAAAGGCACACATTTTGTATATATTGTGTACACTTTCGTGTATTTTTCATTGTGTTGGATCATTTCAGTCATGTCTTATCCATGGCAAAGATAACTGGAGTGATCTGCCATTTCCTTCTCCAGCTCATTTTACAGATGAGGAAACTGAGGCAAAGAGGGTGAAGTGACTTGCCCAGGGTCATACAGTCAGCAAGTGAACTTAGGGCCAACACTCTATCCACTAAACCACCTAATTACACCATCATGTGTATACATGCTGTTTACTCTTCCAAGCACACCCCTCCCCTCCAGAATATAAACGCCCTTGGCTCCTACGCTGTGTCCTCCTGGGCACTGTCTCCCTAGCCCATACATAGCCTGTAGTAGATGCTTAAGAAATGCTTGTGGATTGAAGAGCCTTTACTTTGACAGCTCTGAGGTCTTTTTAAGATAGAAAAGATCACAGGTCACATTTTAAAAAATGCTCTATTAATGCCTCTTGTTTTTCATTTCAGTCATTCCCCAATGTGAGCCACCTCCCCAGCCCATCCCGATCCAACCCCCCCCCCCCCCTTGGTAACCTGGAAGCTCTCCTCGGAGTATGCAGGATTTAATCCCTCCCTCTCTTCTCAGTCTTCTGCTCTTTGGGACCAAGACTGGGCACTGAAATTGATCTGGGGTCAGCAGCCCTTGAAGGGTTTTCATGAGCACAGTCATTGGATGGTTGTATAATGCATTGTACAAGTATTGTGCCCCTGGTTCTGTTCTCCTTTTGAATCTGTTCATAGAATTCTTCTCATGTTTTTTTCTGAAATAAGTATTTGTCATTTCAAATGCGCTGCAATTTTCCATTACATTCACAAGATATGGTAAACAGCACAATGGATTCAGTGACAATTTTTGAAGCCAAGTGGCACAGTGGATAGAATTGGTAGGCCTGGAGTCAGGAAGACCTGAGTTCAAATTCAGCCTCAGACACTTCCTAAGCTGTGTGACCCTGGGCAAGTCATTTCACCCTGTTTGCCTGTTTCCTCATCTGTAAAATTAGCTGGAGAAGGAAATGACAAATCACTCCAGTTATCTTTTGTTTGTTTGTTTTTTGCTTTTTGGAGGGAGAAAGGTAGGGCAATTGGGGTTAAGTGACTTGCCCAAGGTCACATGGCTAGTTTTTGTGTTGTTTCTGAGGCCGGATTTGAACTCAGGCCCTCCTCACTCCAGGGCTGATGCTCTATTCACTGTGGCACCTAGCCACCCTGGCTACAGTTATCTTTGCCAAGAAAACCTCACATGGGATCACAGAGAATCAGACATGACTTAAATGACTGACCAACAACAAACAAATTTGGAGCCAAAGGTCCCGGGTTCAAATTCCTGCTCTTTGACTTGACCTCAGTCAATAAGGTCCATTTCTAGTCTGCTGGACAAGATGCTTGCTAAGGTTGACCCTGCATCTAGGATCCTGTGACCACAATTTGTTCAATAGTTCCCGAATTTGTTGAGGATGTTTTGCTACCACAAAAGTGCTGTCATGGAGTTTCTTGTATCTAGGGGTATTCACTTTCTGTCACTGATCTTGGAGTCCATGGGCATCAGTGGCACAGCTGAGCCAAAGACCTTTAGGTGCCCAGTGACTTTTCCCTACTTCAGTTTTCGTTCTTGTCACACACTAAGTGTCCTACCCAATACTTTGGGAAGTCTGAATCTGGGACACATGGGATGATGTCATGTTTATAAGCCCCCTCACTGCACTGGGAAAACTCGCCAAACAAACAGTACTATTGAAGACTAAGGTTAATTTCTTTATTAATGAGAGCCTACATTCACATAGCATTTCCAAGATTTACATCCCAAAGAACATATGCTATTTACATGCAGTGGACATTCCAAGATAGCAATGAATACAAACCATATATCCATTAAGAATCTGGATCTCTTCTAAATAACAATTCAACACATAACACTCTTACTGCCCCTTTCAACAGGTACAATAAAAACGAATTCTTTCTGTGCCAATTATATTTACATTCTTTTAAAGAATGTAAAGTTGCATTGATAACTGCTCTGATGAACCACAATTACATTTGAAACGTTTAAAACCTGAGAATCCAGCCCAAACACTACCTTTAATAATAAAATCTCTCCTACAAGCGAATACAAATTTACGTGCTATTTTAATGCAGATTGGTCAGTGGTCAATAGAAATAGTGCATGATTTCTGCAGCCCAGAATGAATGGCTGGAGGTTTCTTAGAGTGGTCTGATTTAATGTCCCACTGGCTGTCTGCAGTGTAGGCTTTCTCTCATGATTTCTTTCCCTAGACACTAAACCCAATCCTTTCATTTTTACTTTAAAAAGAGAAAAAAATTCTTTAGCTCATTTGAGTGGGATGCCTGTAGTATAATGTATTCATATGCAGTATCTGCACTGCTCTCCAGCAGGTGCCTTCCATCGGCTCCAGAAGTTCAGCCTTTTCTGTGTATCCCTAGAGTGCAAACCTCTCCAATGAGGCAAAGCCAAGCAGGGCCAGGGGATGAGCTGCCATATTAAACACACCACTGGAAGAAAGCATACACTGTCAGTTCAGCCAAGTGGCAGTGGTCATCGAGTTCCATGAGCCTTTGACTCTGATATTAAAGACAAGAGAGGATTAAGTGCCTTTAAAACAAAAGCCAGTCAGGCCCTTCCTCATGAAGTCAACTCTATCCCAACACTCACAGGATTCTAGGTCCTTCAAAAACCATGGTCATCAGCACCCTGGTTGTCTTCCTTTGGGAATGAGAGGGATTTTTTTTTGTTGTTGTTGTTGTTGTTGTTCTGTTGCTTGTTCTCTCTGTCTCTCTGTCTCTCCTCTCCTCTTCTCTCTCTGTCTCTGTCTGTCTGTCTCTCTCTCATCACTTAATGCCCCAAACCAATCCTGCTGGGATTAATCTATCTCAATCATTTGGGATACCTGCACTCTGCATTTCTTCCCTCCCTTCCCAACATACTCTCTCTTACATCAGCTGCCATGTTATATTTGCTCTGACAGAGTAATGCCTGGCTGGTGACAACAGGTGGCTTCTCTAGCCAATGCCCTCTCCCAAGTTTGGGGGGAGGGGAACTCAAACAGGGAGAGCTTATTGATGTGGCTTCTCTCCCTGCCATACAGGAGCTGGACTCTTTGTGGAAGGAGAAAACCAGACATATATGCCTGCCTATAAAGGGTGGCTCATACTCTTCTAACAAGCTCATTTCAGGACTGAGTCCCAGAGGGGAAAAAAAAAAGATGGGAGAATGGAATTTGTAATCCCACAATTCAGCAATAGACTTTACAGTTATAATACAATCTATGTAAGACTTCTCTTGTGTTTAGAGCCTTCCATTGTTAAGGCACTAGGGTTATAAATACACTCAAGGTTTATTCCCATATCAATAAAACTAGAGATGAAGCAAATACTGGGAAGAGGGGGATGTCTATTTTCTTAGGCAGTGTAAGTAACTGAGCTGTCCATCACGACAAAAGCTTGTACCAAAGAGCTGCCCCATTCTTGGTTAGTGCATGATGTGGCTATGTCCATTGGTTACACTTCCAACCTGAACAATTTTAAAATTTATAATGCATATATAACTGTTCTGATAACAGGAGTTAAATGCCCGTAAGTACCAGATATACAGTCACAATTGAGGAAACATGATATTTCTGCTCCCAACATATATATTACATCAAAATTCCTCTACTTACATTAATTCATCAATACTTCAATCCCTTCATTTGTTAAATTTAAACAAGACAAAGACTTTAGGGGGAAAATCAAGCATTCACATCATTAGGACATACCTAGAAGTAGCAAAATTATACTTCTTCATATAATATACTCTGCTCTCCCTCTTCTTTCTCTATATAAAAAACCCCAAAAAACTAAAGACAAAATCCTCTCTAGAAAAGAGCAACTTCTGACCTTCAACTACAAAAGGGAACTCAATAGCTAGTCTTATTTGGTTTCTCAGAAGAGTTCCATTTCTTCCATGATGGGAGTAACTGGAATTACTTTTTGGCGTTGCAATGGAATCCAAACAAGGTGATGATGTCGATCATGGTTTGCCTCAGGTGAGCTCCAAACCGATGAGAATCCTTTAATGTTAATGGAGAACAAAACAGAAGGTGAAAACTCTCCCCCTCGGATGGCTTCCCCAAATTGGCATTATTTTTAAAGCCTTGGAATTAGGCCTCAACCATTCTTTCACCCCAGAAAATTAGGTGGTCAATGAAATGACAGCTTAGAAGTGGTGGTGGTCAGTTATCTGACACTCCTCCTTTTACTCCCCCCCCCCCCCATTGTAAGGGCATATTCTTCATTCTCTCCATGCAAGGCAAAGTCTGAAACAGTGACCCTTGAAAGATTCCATCAAAGGCTAGCCCCTTCCAACATATACTCTCCCTAACAATGGCAGGGAATGCTGGTGTCTGATGCTGCCTACACTGAGCTGGGACTCTCCTCTCTTTCCTTCCATTAGCTCATTCTCCAGGACTTAGGAAAGTCTTTATCTCAGCTGGGTCATCATCTACAAGTAGCTGTTTGGCGGTGGCCCTTGGGTACCCTAACTTCTAAGCATCAAAGTTCAGGGACTCTGCATAGGTGAAGGTGCTCTGAAGGGTCACCCTTTTTCCAGAGAAGGATCCCTCATTCCACACTTCTAGGAAATGGAATGGATCCCCATCCACATTGACGGGTTTTCATGGGAGCATGGTGGGGGTGGGGGGAGAGGGTGTATCACCATGTGCCTATAATCAACAAGAGAAAACAACTTCATGGAAACTGTGGGAGGCTCCTCTTGGGGTGAGGCTCACTTTGGAGGGCTCCTGTAGGATCATACTACTGAGAACTGAGGGGGAGGGGATGGACACCGAGACCAGTGAGTCCAACCTCCTCCTTCTACATAGGAGGAAACTGAAACATAAGGACGCTGGGTGGTTCACCAAAGGCCACACTGTACCTAGTAGGTGCATCATCAGTATTTGCTAAACTAGGCTGAAAGATGCCCCCTTTAAGAGGCAGACAAGGAACTGGGCTCAGCAGAAATCAGGGAGGGTTACAGTTGGGTGTCACAACTTCTGGCTGCCCCCAAAGACAGTCCTTTTCAGCACCAACACTTGCCCATGCACATTGTCATGTGACTGTGGAACACCCTCTCCCCCAAAACAACTGCAGGAGGACCAAAGGGCCTTGTAGAGATGTGTGGGACATGATTCCTCCATAAGAAGGGTCCTCAAAGACATCACAGCAAGTGCAAGTATGGCTGGAGGAAGACTGTGAAGTAGCTGATGGTGGGCCCGAGGGTGGCGGCAGCAGCCAGGCATGTAAAATGAGGTCCCCAGACTGCTGGGTGGCTCCTCCACCTGGGGGCAGAAAGGCCCAGCCCACAGCCCAAAGGGGCCATGGCCACCAGGTGAAGAGTGCCTCTGTCATCCCTCTGTCCTCACCCTTATCCCCGTGGGCTCTGGCCTACTGAGCCTCCCAACCACCCCCAGGTCCCAAACCCCAGAGCTGGCATCAACATCCCAATAATGGAACCGTGCGGATGATGGTAGCCATAAAGGTGAGGGAGGCCGTTGTGAAAAATCCCACAGGTCAAACCCAATTCTCTGGTCCTTGTAGCTAAGAGAAATGGATTATTTTGAGTACAGAATATACCCACATCTTCACGTCAAATTCCACCAAATGAGACTTGGTTGCTAAAGGGCCCCAAAGAACCCCATCCAGTTATGAGATGGTTCCCAACTCAGAGACATCCTCACACCACGAATCCCAAGCTTGGTGTGGTGGTGTAGACCCACCCTAAGGTCTGCTACCAATAACAAATGAATCAACTATTGAGGGCAAAGACTCCCTTCTATTTGTCTTTGCAGCCCTTTATGCAGATTAGGATTTTAATAAATGAACAGTTCGTTAGCAATAAGAAGCTAGCTCTCAGGCATGTAGAAAAGGCATGCTTTGAAAAATAAAGGCAAGAAGGCAGCACATTTCACAGCAAAGAGGGGGACTATTTTCACACTTACAGTCTCGGGACTAGAGAACTTGGAGGACACATGGAAATTGATGAGGTTCTCCCCTACTAAAATATAGGATACCCCATAACCGTCATCAGCAACCTACAGGAAAGACAGGCACAAGATCAGGAGTCCACCTAAAGATGGTATAGTGAATAGATATGGTGGTGGGGAGTATCTCAGAAACAAGACCACTCACTGATAAACACACTACATGCTGTTAGTATATCTGATGCTCCTTCAGAATACTTGGCATATTTTACCAGGGCAGCCAGGTGGTGCAGTGGACAGAGCACCGGGCCTGGAGTCAGGAGGATCTGAGTTCAAATCCAGCCTCAGATATTTACTAGCTGTGTGACCCCAAGCAAATCACTTAACGCTGTTTGCCTCAGTATCCCCATTAGTAAAATGAACTGAAGAAGGAAATGGAAAACCATTCCAGTATCTTTACCAAGAAAACCCCCTGATGGGGTCACAAAGAGTCAGATGTGACTGAACAACAACAAAATATTTTACTTACTGGTCCAAAGCCACCTCCACTGGACACATGTTCTGGATTCCTGTCCAGATTAAAGAGTTCTGTCTGCTGGTGAGGTGTCTGACTTGTTGACAGTCTCCATGGATCAGATAAAACCTTCAGAGTAGAATTTGGGTAGAACTTAGGGGTGTATGATGACAGTTCCCTTCACCCCTACCTAATACAATACATAGAGAACTTTGGGGAAGTAGAACTGGGGTGGGGGTGGGGTGATGACAAAAAGCAGAGGAATGAAAAGGCTCCTGGCAACCCTGTTCTGTCTCTGACACAGAAGGCTAATACTGCCCTCACATATGACAACTGTATGATGGCCAGGTGGTCTCATGATGCTCTTAGCTGTGATACCTTCCCTCTCCCCACCCCAAGGACTATGTGTGGCAGATGAAGAAAGATCATAAGACTGAAAGAAAACCTCAGGGACCACTATCTGTCCTCCTCCCTTGCCCCGTCCCATATCTACCTGATGAGAAAAAAAATGGGGTCCTTAGAGGGGAAAGGATTTGCCAGAAATCACAAAGGCAGTAAACAGAAGACAGGATCTGAATCCAGTTCCTGGGACAATTGAGGCAGGCTGACACAACTGTATGCTCTCAGTAATGGTGTTGGAGAACTGGGTGAGAATGGTCTGAACTCCATATAAAGTGCATGCTTTGAGGATAGCAACAGAAATCCAAATCCTACAAGAATATACACTCAGAGACATTCTGCCCTCATCGGGCCTTCGGAGACTCTAGCCTGGAAAGTCTAATGCCCTTTCTGTTTTAACCGATCAGCACAGCAGCATTTTATCCACGCTAGAATTCTGGGTTGCATTTTTCATTTTTATTAAAATTCCTATTCCTAAATTCTGGCCTTTTCACGTTAGAATATGAACTCTTTGAGGGCAGGGGCTGTTTTGTTTTTGCCTTTGTAATCCAGATACTTAGCATAGTGCCTGTCAGACACTAGGTGCTTAATAAATGCTTCTCAATCAGCCTTTTTGATGCCAAAGGTGGGGTTTGGTTTAACTGAGGAGACAAGCCAAATACCTCTGCCAAAATCACTTACTTCTTTCAGGAAAGGAGAATCAACAGCTAGATATTTGGAGACCACATAAAGGCAAAAAAGATGGCGGTCAATACCAGCACCAGTCATGGCAAGACGATACATGTGTTGGTGCTTCTCAGCTGCAATTTTGAATAATTTGAGCTTTTTTTCAACCTAAAGAATAGAGAGAAATAGAAAAAAAAAACCCATGATGCGTGTGTGACTGTTTTGAGCTATAGTGTACAAAACTATCTTCTAAAGCTGCTGGATGGACTGGCCAGTGAACAGGATCAAAATAATGGGCCCCTATTGGTGATCGATGGACTGATGTAATAGAGGCTGTCCCATGGAAAAATAATTTTTTTTGCTCTTGCCTATTTTGTTAGAACCAATACTGAGATTTTTAAGAAATAGGAATTGTTATGATGTACTCAGCCCTGTGCAGAAATCCTGCTCTGATGTCTTACTGGGCTTTGGAGGTGACCAGACTTCAGAAGCTCTTCAGCAACAGAGCATCTGCTGAAATCTCAAACTGGAAAAACTTCATGCATGAGGCCAAGGTCAAGCTGTTACCTGAGGGAGGCTGAGGGTGGGGGTGATTCCTCCCACAGAAAACTGGCATGGTTAGCCCCCAGAAGAAGGAGTGGAGTGTTTTCAGATGAGTCAGCAGAGGAAGCCCCAGTGTTCACCTAGTACATGCCTCCATCTTTAGGAGACAAGGTACCAAACGGTCCATGCCCCATGTCTCCTTCTCCTGATGGCACTCCCAAGGCTCACCTCTACCCTTACCCTGGTCATGAAGAGGACCAGCTAAGCCTTTGTATGGCCACACTCATCATTAAGGTGGTATTAAAATAATATAGTAAATAATTTTTTGGGAAGCTAAACTCCATATTAGACCTGTATCCTCCTCCACAAAATTACTTGGGATATATTTTATATTTGAGAGGTAGTGTGGTGGCCTTGACACTAGGAAGTTCTGACACATGTTAACTATCCAACTCCTGCCTTCCTGGTGCCCCAGGCACTAAGACGCACTAAGGCGATGAGAAGGTGCTGACCTCCATTGGCAGAGGGAGTTTCCCTGAACAAAGACATCACTGGTACAGTTCCTATCTCCTCAAAGACATCACTGGTACAGTTCCTATCTCCTCTAGTCAGTACTTCACTTCATTTGTCCATCTTAAATCCATCAATGGAATGGAAGGTCTGTGAGGGCAAGGCTCTTTTATATTTGTCCTTATAATCCCAGGGCCCAGCAGGCCCTGGCACACAGCAACATCCATTCAGATGATTGAATATAGTGGATACTCTCTGTATATGAGCATAGACTTCAGCACCATCACCCACACTCATCTTTGCCACAGGTTACAAGTAAACTTCCAAGGTTGGTTTAGCCAATAATGAAGTATTTCTACTTAAAATTCTGTTTTTAGTTATATTTATATTTAATTAAAATTTGTTGGAACACAAACATGCACAGAAATCATTGGACTGAAATGAAACTTAAGAAATGCCCTGCCCATTGACTGAGGAGGTCATTGACCAGGACCCACATGAGTGAGCTCCCTCTCTGGCTTGTGGGCATGCCTTGTGAGAGGAGTGGCGCCATGTCGCTGTGCAGGTGCCACTGAGGACCTGACTCTACATGGCCTAACGCTATTCTCTTCAGGCACTGCCCTCAGACTCTCCTCCCAGTCTCCAGAGGCCTTTCGGCCTTTTGAAGCCTTTTGTTGGTGCTGCTGCAGCTTGGACGCCTTCTGCTTCAAGAGGCCCACACAGGCCATCACAGCTTAGAGCATCAACGTGGAACTGATGAAGGATGACATGTTTGTGGGGCCCCCTTTTGTCCATACTTCTTGTACTGCAAGGAAGTATGGAACAGAGAGGCTGAGCACCTTGGACAGCACAAGTCACAGGCCAACTGTAGAACAGTGTCTCGGAGCATGGCCAGACATTCTGCCACTCACCGGCTGCGTGGGGTCCATCATGGCGAGCACAAAGCTGCAAGACTCCATAGTACAGGAACGGACTGTCTCTGTTCGTCCTTCTCGGAAGAGGCGGGTCATGGAAGCCTCATATGTCAAACAAAATTTGCCCTTGTCCTAGCAAGGAAAAGACCATGCACATATCAATACCACTTGGTTGGCAATAATGATGCTTTTAGAAAGGCTAGTGATGAATGCTGAACTCCTTCACCCATGGGCTTAGAACATCCCTCTACATTCATGTACATGCACAAATGTACTACACATGTATGTGCATGTGTATTCTTCCCTGGGCTGGGTGAGCTCAGCCTCTGCCGGACCAGGGTTTCTAGGGAGGCTTCTGGTTGTATGCGAGTGAGAAGGAACAGGGAAGGATCTCCTATGAGCAGTCTGAATGAATGAAATGATGGGAAGGATCCCGAGTGGGAAAACCTATGGTGGCCCAAAGAGGGATTAAAGACAGACACATAACATGTCCATCACTGTCCCTTTGTCTCCTGATAGCAGTCTACATCTACGTGGCACACAGAGGCACACATAAGGTTTCTTCACAACTCTGTAGAGAAGCTTTAGAGAGAAAATATCCTTTGCTTTATCTGGGCCTGAGATTTAACTGACAGAATGGACCCTGGGGGAAGGAAGCCCCTCTGCCTGCACTGATTGGCCACCAAGAAGGGGAGACAGAGCCTAGGCCTGTAACATGACTGGAGAAGTGTGTGTTGGAGTGAGGGCGTGGCTTCGTGGCCAACACCAGGCCAGCTCGGGGTTTTCTTGCCTCATATTTTATAGCAATGATCCCTCTACTGAACACCAAAAGGGTGGAAATGAGCACAGGACAAGCCCCAGATAGCATGACTAGAATGTTTGACCAAAGGGCACCCACATCCCCAACCAAGTGAGGGCCAAGGGGGCAGGAAGGAAAAAGGAAGCTGTCACAGTGAGAGTCAGTATTCCAGGTGTGGAGAACTCCTGCCTTGGGGGCCAGGTGGAAACAACTCTCATGCCTCACTCTCCATCAGGCCAATAAGGACAACTCTGTCTGGAAACCTAGACCTTCCTGCAGAGATCTCCTGGGCAGAGGAAGCTTGGATGCCAGGCAGAAAGGAAGAAGCACTCAACTGGAAGGCAAGAGGCTGGAGACCTCATCTCAGATCCTCTGACAAGCTCTGAAGGATGCAATGGGGCCCTGGATATCCCTCATGTCCCTTCCAGGGAGTGGAATTGGGGCAAGCAGACACTGACATCCTTCATCCCACTTGGAAAGGATGACCCAAAGGTTGTGGAGGAAGAAGGCTGGCACCACTTTCCAGGGGTTTTTAAGTGAACACAAGGGCTCTTGAATATTTTTATGCTCTGTTCACCAAAACTAATCTTACTCTGCTATGATGGGAAGCACCCTAAAACTGGTGTTGATGTGCAGTAAACCACAGCCAGCTTTCCAGAATGTTGGAGACCTTCTCCTGGGCCTGGGGGTGATGGGACAGCCTGCTGGAGATTGAGACCCCTTCCAAGTTCCAGGGCCTTATGATGGATTTTTACTAGGAGTGGGGAGTAGGGGAGGGCTTCTATTCCCAAGGAGCCCTGAGGGTGACTGGGCATAGGGACACTGATTAGATTTCTGCCCTCAAACTTCCAGCTATCAATGGAACCCTCCTCACAATCACACCCACCCAGCACAGGAAAAACCAGTTTAAAAGAGAATTCTTTTCCCACCCCCTCCCCATGCCCTGAACTTGCTGGACTGGGGGAGGGGGAGGGTGTGCCTCTAAACCAAGCCTGTCTTATTCTCCCCAGGGACCTGGTGACCTGGGTGTCAGGGGAGGATAAGGAAGGCACTCAGTGGCATATCCACATCATCACTGTGTCAAGAGCATCATTCTCTAAATCACCCAAGTAAGGAGGGAAAGTGAGTATCTGAAACAGGGGGATTGGAGAAGCCAGACTGAGAGCTCGTCCCTTTTTGAAACAAAGGATGCTGACATTTTTGCAGGCCAGATGTTCAGTGCAGACACAAATCAGATTTGCCATGCATTCAAATTCAGTTTGAAAAAGGACGATGTCAAACCCCGCTCCCTTGGACCCAGGAGCACGCACTGAGATTAGTATACAAACACCATTGAAGCTGAGACTGTGCCAAAGGGCCAACTCACGTCACTGCTCAAGCTGCTGCCTGACCTGAAGTGCCCACTGCTCACTGAAGGCCCCAAGAAGAGAGGCGACCACGGGCAGGCAGCCCAGCATCACCAACTTCTAGGGAGCCACATCAAAGCAGCAGCCTCCTGGCCCGAATCCATGGAGACCTGGAAGTCTGAGGCCCAGCACAGGCCACAGACCATCAGCCACCTGCAGATTCTCCCTGGGACAGGCAGGGTCTGCTGAAGAGAATCATAGGTCTGGCTCTAACCTCAGCCAAGAGTGGTGGGGGACTCCATTACAAAGAGCTGTGGACTCTTGGGATGGGTGAGGACCTCAGGGGCAGGAGTCCAGCCAGCCTGGGGGACCCTATCGCCTCCCAAGGGGACCCACTCTCACTCCCAGGAGGTCCTCTTGACACCCAACTCCTGCACACTGTCCCTGGCAGCCCCATCTGGGGCCAGGCAGCACAGAGCTAGCCCTTCTTGTGATGGCTATTCAAAGGCAGCCCAGGAATATGAACTTTTAAAAGTCATCATAGGTCAATGTTCATAGTAATATATTTCTCAGGATAGAGATGTAAAAAAAATTTTAAATGGGAAATACAAGAAATAATTCTTCAATGAAAATACAGGAAATATCCTGAGCAAACAGACCCTAATTGTTGCCCCTAAAGGATGGAGAAGTGGGAACCACAAGGTGGGTGTGGCTGGTCCAGTTAGCCCCCTTCACAAGAAGCCTCGAGCTCATTACTGGAGTGCCTGGCTTGCTAGTCAGGACACTACTTCTTAGGACACGCACACTTGGCTTTCTGGCAAGCCAATCAGTCTTTTTGTTTTTCTCAGAGAAAAGAAATGTTATCACTGGGCATGGTGATACATGCCTGTAACCCCAGCTACTGGGAAGGGGGAGGCTAGTGGTTTGTCTGAACTCAGGAGTTCTGACATGCAGGAGGGCTTAAGCTGGTCAGGTTCTGCTGCCCTCCTGGCACCAACACAGTGAGGACATCCATGGCCTCATGGACATGGATGAAGAGGCCAGCAGGCCACCCAAGGAGGGCAGAACCAACATGAGCTGGAATAAACGGGGCAGGAAGCTTCCGTGCTAATCAGTAGTGGGCTTAGGCCCATAAGGGCCTCTGCTTCCAGAGTGGATGAGATGAATGGACCGATAGAAGGCAGGAGGGAAGGAAGGGAGGGAGGCCCCTAAGTCCAGTACAACTGTCTCAAATGAGAGCTAGCTTTGCTCATGTGTCTCCCAGGCTCTTTTTCTCCTAGGCTCAGGTCTGCCTAGAAGGAAAACCAGGAGAGGTCCCAGTTTCTGTTTCTGTCACTCCCCACCACCCCCTTCTCTCATGCTCTCCCTCTCCCTCTCTCCTCTTTCTGTCTCTCTCTGTCTCTTTCTCTGTCTCTCTCTATCTCTCTGTCTCTATCTCTGTCTCTCTGTTTCTCTCTCTCTGTCTCTCTCTCCCCTTCCTAGCTCAACATGGGGGAAACTCGAACACAGGGGTGGATGCCAAGGCTTACAGACTCTGCCCCCACCCCACACATGCATCCCACCTGGAGTGCTTCTTCCTTGTTACATCACTGTCCTAGCCTTGGATGAAGAATAGGAGGGAGCAGGGCTCTGGGTCTCACCTTATAATGGGCCAGCTGCAGGGCCAGCTGCACAAAGGCATCAGGACTGGTTCTACTTTTCTTGATTAACCCTTTACCAAAACTGTCAAATGGAAAGGAGTGGAAATCCACATCACTGGCCAGGGTGCAGGCGAGGCTCAGGGATTTCTCGATGACATCTTGACACTAAGAGGAAGAGGTTAAGATGTCTTACCAAGACACTTCCCAAACGGAGAGACAAAGCTCACTTTCAGCGGACAATTGGAAAATAGTAGAGTCAAGATCATCAAGAACTTGGATCACCTCAACAGGCTGTTATGATGCACCCGCCACCATGAGCCCCAGCCTGGTCTTCACAGACCCCCCCCCCCATTAGGGCTCATCACACAGAGAAGCCTAACCCCTCAAAGGGGAGAGTGGACAGCAGCTGTGACAAAGGCTTATGGCTCCCCCATGCACTATACTCCTCTCCTTTGTTGTCCAGTACAAAAGGAGCCTGCAACTCAAGCAGGGTTCTTGGGAGATGCCTTCATATTGCAACCCTGCTGGGGATCCATGCTCCCAGCCACAATTCATCCCAATCCTCAGCCCACAGAGGACTCATCTACTGTGCAGGTGAGGCCAAGGCCAGGTCCCTGGGTCCCAAGGCCCAGGGGTTCCTTTTTCCTCCCTCACTCATCTCATAACTGACACATCTCCTTCTCCAATTACACATGGCCACCATGATATCCCCCACACTGCAGCTTCTGCATGTACAGGTGGGCATCATTGGAAGTGAACTGCAACCACCTTGTACCTCCAGACATGTCTCCATTGCCCTTTGAACTCTCAGCAGCTATGATTTTTTTAGAGACTGCAGTGTTCTGAGATTCACAACCACACCAGGACCTGATTTGTATGGGGGAGCAACTTGGAGTTACTAAGAGCAGTTATCCAGATCCAATCTAGTTGTCCTCTTCCTCCATTGGCAAGGCCTTTCCCAGACATTTGAATTGATTCAATGGGCTGACCACCCAACTGAATGGCATGGTCTGGACAAGAAGGATTTTTCGTCCATCTTGTTTTTACTATTTATATTATTAATTAGATCTCTTTTAAGTCACCCTAGATCTCCTTGTGATTATAGACCAAGAGTTCTTGAATCTACTTATCTGGTTCTGTTCCAAACTGACTTCCTTTAGTTATGGTAACAAAAATGAACTTTCTGACTCTCCATACTAAAGGGTCAGATTAGTAAAGAGAATAAAGCATCTCAAAGGCAAAATGTCTAATGAGTATATGTTACCTTGAATGTCATTGTTCTTTGGGAAACTACAGTCTCAGCTGAGCACACAGTAAGTGCTTAATAAATGCTCTTTCCTCATCCCTTCCAGAGGATGTTTATGTAGGCTTCACCACTTCATCCAAGATACTAAGGCAAAGACTATAAGGAAATAGGCACTAAGCTTCAAGGAAGAACACTGAGTTCTTCTTCCTGGTCATGTTAAGAACAGAATGGGAGTGGGGAGTTACTGGAGCCTCCCTGACTCAGCCTCCTTTCCTGGGACTAAGTGCGTCCACCCAAATATGAGGTGTGGCAGAGCCCCACACACAGACCCTGTTCCTCCACCCACACTCACTTCTTCTGGGATTTCCCACTGGAGCCTTGTGGGGCACGGAATGTTGGGGTTGGTGTCTCCCTTGCAGTGACCATCTTCTGTGTAGCCCAGCTGGAGGGCATCTGTAGCCATCACGTACTGCAAAGAGTGAAACCATGTAGGTATTTATTTAAAGACAGAAGGAATTTTAGAGTTGATGGTATTAAGATACTCTCAGGGATTTAAGTAAAAATCTTTGTCCATTTAAGAAGATATACCAAAAAATGCTCACACAATGTAGTCAAATTCCAAATCTTAAAACATTTTCTTGAAAATGGAATTTCTCTGTTCATTGTTAAAGAGAATGACAAGTAGAAAGAGAACATTTTAAATAAATTCACAAACTCCTAAATATTTACCCCTCAAAAAAATGAAATTAGCTGCATGGTTAAAAAATCAACACATCTCAGACAAGAAGAGGAAATATAAACTGAGAGTGGGGAGAGGGGAGTGGGTTGGAGAGAAATGGGAAGCCAAAATGGTGTTCTCACTGTTCTTCACATACCTCACTCCTTGTCCCACCTCCCATGGCCATCACCCACAAGTAGAATACATCCCCTCCTCATTTCTACTTCTTAGAAGCCTATTTCTTTCAAAACTCAGTTCAACAGAGACTGAAAAGTGGCCAAGGTCAGGGTCACAAAAACCTAGAGAGAAAAGAGTAACTAGGAGATGAGGGTGATCTGTAAAGTCAAAGGGTGCAGAGAGGGTCAAAGGGATGAAGACTGAGAAAAGGTCATAGGTTTAGCCATCAGGGGATCACTGGTAACTGTGGAGAGAGCAGTGGAATGAGGTCAAAAGCCAGATTGAAGAGTCAAGAAAAGAGTCAGAGGAAATGAGATGGAGTCCCATCTGTAGACCACTTCCTGAAGGAGTTCTCAACAAAAGAGCTATCAGACTGGCTAGTAGGGATGCACAATCAAGTAAGGGCTTAACATATGGAGATCTCTTTTGCATGTGGGTGCATTTTTAGGCAGGGATGTAGTCAACAGGCTGAGAAAGAGTGAAGGTTAGTAAGACAACAGAGGAGGAAGGTGCCGGAGGAGATGAGATGGTCACATGTGCTCGGAGAGAGATTTGCCTCAGTAAGGAGAATGGCTTCCTCTTTGTGTGAGCCAGGAAAGGAGGAGGGAGTGAAGGAAGATGTAAGACAGAGGAGTTAGAGGAGGAAAGAGAGAGCTCACAGAAAATGGTCTCAAATTTTTTTTTCAGTAAAATATGAGGCAAGTTTCTTAATTGAGAGATGAGGGGTGGAGGAGCCATCAGAGGCTTGAGGAGGGAAGAAAAGATTTGGAGAGTGAGTTAGGGAGAAATTTTACTGCAGTGAGAGCCCAATTGAGATTAGGTGACATGCATTTGTAGTGGACCCAATTCACCCATTTTGTGATTTTCTCCAGTTTCGTTCAGCAAGATGTGAATAGGAGTGAAAGCAGTGGATGATGGGAGTAATTCAAAGCTGGGGCTTGGCAGCGAAAGACTGGGGCCAAGTGACAGCTGAACTTCTTCCCCTGGGAGTCAAGATGAGGAAAGGAGGAGAGTGTAGGCAGTGTAGCATTGATGGCCTGGGCATCCTGAGAGGACAAAGAAATGTGAGCTATTGACCACTATATGGAAGAATGCTTCTGATTACTGACAGTAAGAGAAATGCAAATTTAAATAACTTTATAGTTCCATTTCACACAAAAAGAGAACAAAAGAGAAAAAATGGCATTTGGGAAAACAGGCATGCAAAGTAACTGTTGGTGGGGCTGTGACCCAGTCCAGCCATCCTGGAAAACAATTTCGAGCTAAACCCCCCAAAGGCCTTGAATTTGACTCTGTCTTTGATACCACTGCTGGGCACAGAGGGCAAAAGGCAAGAAAGAAGCTATATGTACAAAGACATTCACAGCAGCAGAGAAGGACAGGCTCCAAAGTGGGCAGGCCACCTTTTCACCCACAGATCACTTGTGGGGGATGGTTTGTAATCTGTATGGATACTAATGAAATATTTCCATATTAACTTTCCTGTCACTTGAACAGAATACTAATAATTCCCTTTCTGACTTAAAACTATAGCCTCTCACCTCCCACAGATGACCGACAACTGGGGCATCTGCCCAAGAATGCTCTGCGTTCAGGCCCATTTTGCCATTCTTGAAGATGATGAACGTGATTGTTTTGTCAAACCACCTGAAATCCAAAGAAAGCTGATTGAGTTCCCCCACAACAAAACCAAAGCTGGACAGCCCAGGCCAGCTCTCATCCTCCCTTTCTTGGAGACCCCATTTGCTCCCAGGGACTGAGGTTTCATCTCTGTGCAGGAGATGCCCCATTCATCTGGGCAGCCTGGGCCACTCTCCTGAGTCCAATTATCTCCTCGACAAAGACATGTTTCGAATTGGATTCTGCATAACTGTATCAGATTTGCCACGTTGCTGCAGGAGAGGCAGGACAATCTGGGTTCCTATCCTGCCTCTGGCACTAATCGTGTGACCCTTGGAGTGTCTGAGGGGCCTCAGAATGTCCCTCCTGGCTCTACAGAACTTCGACAAAACCAGACTCTCTCCTTCTCTCCCCCCAATCCATGTCTCTTCCTAACCTGTGCTATTTCTGTGGCAAGTGCCCCTGCCCTCCTTATCAGTTGAGTTTCAACATTGTCCTCCCCTCCTAACTCAGGGCCAACAAGATGCCAGATGGCAGCAGAGCCCCTCCTCTCCCCTGAAGTCACCACCTCCACAGTCTGCTCCTCCTGTGGCCAGACTACTGCAATCACGGGCTGGACAGTGCCCTGCCCCAGGCTCTCTCCAACCCACCCCCCTCAGCTGCCAAAGGACCTTCCTAAAGGCTGGGTCAGCAGGAATCGTTCCTTTTGTGCCTTAGCATTCCCAAGCCCCAGCACAGAGCCTGGCACATAGGAAGCTCTTAATAAATGATTATTGATTGGTCATCAGCTACTATCACTGCCTCAGTATGCAGCTTCCAGAGTGGTGGCAGGGACAGGACTTACACAGGACTGTCTGCTGATTGCTTGCAACCCTGTGGAGAGCAGGATCCCCACTGAGGTCAGGGCTTCCTTAAAGTCTTGTAGTCCCTGTGGCTTTGTCAGGGGAGGGAGTAGCTCATTCTCTCTCTCTCTCTCTCTCTCTCTCTCTCTCTCTCTCTCTCTCTCTCTCTCTCCTCTCTCTGTCTCTGTCTCTCCTTCTCTCCTCTATCTCTTCTGTTTCTCCTCTGTCTGTGTCTCTCTCTCTGTTCTCTCTCCTCTCTCTTTCTGTCTCTCCTCTCTCTGTCTCTGTCTCTCCTTCTCTCCTCTATCTCTTCTCTGTTTCTCCTCTGTCTGTGTCTCTCTCTCTGTTCTCTCTCCTCTCTCTTTCTGTCTCTGTCTCTCTCTGCTCTCTGTCTCTGTCTCTCTCTGTCTGTCTCTCTGCTCTCTCTCTCTCTCCTCTCTCTCTCTCTCTCTTCTCTCTCTCTCTCTGTCTCTCTCTCCTTTCTCTTCTCTGTCTCTGTCTCTCCTTCTCTCCTTTATCTCTTCTCTGTTTCTCCTCTGTCTGTGTCTCTCTCTCTGTTCTCTCTCCTCTCTTTCTGTCTCTGTCTCTCTCTGCCTCTCTCTCCTCTTTCTTCTCTGTCTCTCCTCTCTGTCTCTGTCTCTCCTTCTCTCCTCTATCTCTTCTCTGTTTCTCCTCTGTCTGTGTCTCTCTCTCTCTGTTCTCTCTCCTCTCTCTGTCTCTCTCTGCTCTCAGTCTCTCTCTCTCTCTCTCTCTCTCTCTCTCTCTCTCTCTGTCTCTGTCTCTCTCTGCTCTCTCTCTCTCCTCTCTCTGTCTCTCTTCTCTCTCTCTCTTCTCTGTCTCTCCTCTCTCTGTCTTTGTCTCTCCTTCTCTCCTCTATCTCTTCTCTGTTTCTCCTCTGTCTGTGTCTCTCTCTCTGTTCTCTCTCCTCTCTCTTCTCTGTCTCTCCTCTCTCTTTCTGTCTCTGTCTCTCTCTGCTCTCAGTCTCTCTCTCTCTCTGTCTCTGTCTCTGTCTCTCTCTCTGTCTCTGTCTCTCTCTGCTCTCTCTCTCTCTCCTCTCTCTCTGTCTCTCTCTCCTCTCTCTTCTCTGTCTCTGTCTCTCCTTCTCTCCTCTATCTCTTCTCTGTTTCTCCTCTGTCTGTGTCTCTCTCTCTGTTCCCTCTCCTCTCTCTTTCTGTCTCTGTCTCTCTCTGCTCTCTCTCTCTCTCCTCTCTCTGTCTCTCTTCTCTCTGTCTCTCTCTCCTCTGTCTCTCCTCTCTCTCTGTCTCTCTCTCCTCTCTCTTTCTTTCTCTCCTCTCTCTGTCTCTGTCTCTCCTTCTCTCCTCTATTTCTTCTCTGTTTCTCCTCTGTCTGTGTCTCTCTCTCCTCTCTCTTCTCTGTCTCTCCTTCTCTCCTCTATCTCTCCTCTGTTTCTCCTCTGTCTGTGTCTCTCTCTCTGTTCTCTCTCCTCTCTCTTTCTGTCTCTGTCTCTCTCTGCTCTCTGTCTCTGTCTCTCTCTCTCATTGGTTTGCTCCAGAGCTGCCTTCTCTCAAACGTCCAGCTTTGGGGTGGGGGTGCTCATTTCCAGCAGCACTTGGCACAGGGTGGGTGTTTCTGGGCTGAATGCCCCCACAAGGAATGTGTGAGCTGGGGAGGGCAGGAGCAGTTTTTGTCTGGATTCTCTGTGAATGGGTGACCTAGGGCGAGTAAAGCACCTTTTGGTAAGGATTTGCTAGGTTTGGGCTTGATAACTGGGAGCACAATAGCAGGGGAGGTAGGAGGAGCAGCAGCTTCTGATTGGTCTATCCCCAAGTCTGTTAATCACTCCGATTTGCTAGAGGAAGATCAGCATGGGTCTCAGTGACATAAAAGCCTATAGGACTGTTCGGTGCAGCTTCTCGATACATACCAAGGGCACTTTGTATACACGCTACCCCCAGAGCCGCAGCCAACAGTCCAGTGGGCAAGGGAGGCAGGTCATGCCCCTTTTACAGAAGGGGAAACGGAGGCCCAGAGATTAAGTGACTTGCCCGGAGTCCTACACTAAGTAAATGTCAGAGGCTGGCTTTGAGAAACCCAGGCATTCCTCACTCCACATTCAGTAGACTGTGCACTCTGCTTATGAAGTCCTGGGGCCTCGAGCCTTTCCTCCAACCTTAGCCAAAAGGCTCAATGGTTCTGCAACCTGTGTAAGAATCATGGGGTGTAGTGGATAATGGAAGTGTAGGGAGACGAGAAAGTGTCCATTTTGTTCACACTAAATTTTTTTTTTAATATAAGAGATAGCATGAAATTCTTTTTTTTTTTTTGCTTTTTGGAGGGCAATTGGGGTTAAGTAACTTGCCCAAGGTCACACGGCTAGGTTTTTGTTTGTGTGTGCATTAAGTGTCTGAGGCCAGATCCAAACTCAGGTCTTTCTGACTCCAGGGCCGACACTCTACTCACTGCGCCACCTAGCCACCCCACAAAATTTTTAATAAAGTGCTAGGTTTAGAATCAGGAAGACCTGAGCTCAAATACCACCTCTGAAGAGACTTATGTGACTCTCTGCTCTTCAAGAAACCCCTGAGGATGATCTGCTTGGTCAGACGGGTCCTCTGCCCTGGAGGAGGGAGCTCCCTGCCTTGCTACGCCCACAACTCCTGAATGGGGCCAAGCAGAGTTTTCTGGAATAAATGTGAAGAGAGACGTATTGGAACGGCCAGAACGCGGAGCCTTCTTAGTCTCACAGTTGCTTGTTCTAAATGAGGGCAGCCTGAGACTCATCTGGGTAATGGACACGGGCTTTTCCCGTCCACCAGGAAGCATCCTCGGAGCCCAAGATGTGGCCACCCAGCACCCTACCTGTCGTAACATCTGCCGTGGAGCAGAGACTTGGCGTAACTGTCCATGGAGGTGACTGGGTCCTTTTTGTCATAGCCCTGCTCAGTTTCATCCAACGTCACGATGAAAGCCGCCTTCTCAATGGCATCGAGGGACTGCTTGTTCTTTCCACGGGAAAAATAGGTCTGGCGAGCCTTGGCCCAAGGCACTCTGCAGCGAGATCAGACACACAGTTATCAGAGGCAAACATTGCAAGGTGGTCGTCGCTGCATTTCCTATTAGCGACTGGGCTAAAACAGCCTTAAATGTTTGCATAGGAATCTCACACCAAACCCAGGAGGAAGAGAAAACGTCCATGAAAACAGCAACAGCCATGGGGCTGACAAGCAAAATAAGGCCCCCACCAGAATAAGAGCTCCCATCTCCACAGCACTCGGAGGCTGGTAAAGTGCTTTAGCATCACCTCTTGTGATCTGCACAGCCACCTGGGAAATCCCAAAGGACTCCTGGTGGAGACTGAAGTCCAATTCAGAGGGAGAGCGAGGGGGTGCGGGCGCACACCAAGGCAGACTTCCTTCACTTAACGTCTTTTGTGGTGGTTTTTTCTGTATCTTTTTTCACAATGTGACTATTTGGAAATAAGTTTTGTATGATTGTACATGTATGACCCATATGAAATTACTTATGGTCTCAGGGAGGGGGGAAATGTGGGAAGGAGAAAGAAAATTTAAAACTTAAAACATAAAATGAATGGAAAAATTGTCTTTACATGTAATTGGGGGAAAATAAAATACATTTTTAATGCAAACCCCCCCCCCCCCAACCCAACAAGCTAGGAAATAGATGTTATCATCTACATTTTAGAGGTGAAGACACTGAGGCATATATAGGAGGCAGAACCTGGGTCCTGCTGACTCTGTGTCCAGGACTCTATCTACTATGCTGGGGTGGGAGACCTATGGCCTCGAGGCTCCAGACCATGCTATCTAGCTGCCTCTAAGCAATTTCAATACTGAGGTTCATCTAAAGATACCTCCCCATTTCCCACTCTTTCCTCCTTTCCTATGGTCTCTGAGAGGTGGATCTTCTCCTTGCCAGAGCCAACCCCAGCCTAGGCATTTGACCTTCCTGCTTCCCCCCATCTTCTCCAGCAGATGGCATCTTCCTTTATGTCCCCCCTTCAAATCTTCAGGCATCCTTGATCAACAATTCCCTCCAAATATTCCCAAGCTTTCTCCATCCTTGAAGAACCTTCCCAAGCCACCATCACCACCCAAGCAATTGTGTCACTCTTCCCTTTCTCAGATGCCTTGGAAAAAGCTGTCACCATTTGTTTTCTCTTCTCTCACTCCTCAGCCCTTCACAATAGATCTTTGGACCTTATCAGTGCCCAATGGAAGCTGCTTCTAAATGGTCAAACCCAACAGTTTTTCTCTGTCCTCCTCCTCCAATTGGCCACCACGTCTGGCCCTCCTGACCACCCTGTCCCACTAGAGCCTCTCTCCTCTCCTGACCTGCCTGATACCTCCTCAGCTTCCCTTGCAGGCTCATCATTATGTTCTGCCCCATAACTGGGAGTTCCCAATGATGACATATAAAACTGAGTCCATTTTCCTTTCCTCTCCCAGACTTCCCTGTTTCTCCCACAGGCACCACCAGCCTTCTGAATTGCTGTCTCAGGTCCCACTCTCAGCCTTACCTGAAGCTTCTCAATGCCCTGTCTCCCATGGATTCAAACACTTGCTGGCTCTTGCCTTTTCTACCTTCTGAACATCTCTCCCATCTGACTCCTTCTTTTCCCCACAGCTTCCACCTTGCCTAATTCAGGCCTTATCACTTCTGACCCAGATGACTCTAAAAGCTCCTGCCTGACTCTCTCCCCACTTCAGGCTGTTCCACACACCACTGCCTGCCAGCTGCTAAAGCTCTTCCCTTGAGTATGTCTATGGCCCCATCATGCTTCCACTTACGCAGCTCCAACACCTTCAATATAAATGCTCAAGCTTAGTTTTGAAAGCCCCTCACAAGCTGGTCCCAGTCTATCTTTCCAGCTTCCACAGACATTACTCTGGCCTCCATACTCTGGACTCCTACCATTCTAACTGTCGGCACACTCCATCTATCCCACACCTCTACAGGCCTAGAATGTCCACTCTCCTCACTTCCATCTCTTAGAGAACCTCCTTCTCTGAAGAGGTGGCCCAGGCACCCTCTACATGAAGCCTTCCCTGCCCCTGCCCAAGGCCTTGGACCTGATGAATTTATGTGCAGGTATCTGCATGTAAACTCTGCATCCTGCTTGTTTCCCCCATGAGGAGGTCAGCTTCCTGTCAAGACGGGATGTTTTAGTCTTTGTACTGGTACCATCACTGCCTAGTGTGCCAGATCGCATGGCCCAAAGCTTGCCAACTCTTTAATAAGTGTGGGCTGAGGTTGAAAGCCTACAAATGTTCATTCCCAGGCCACTCGGCCTCCTCTGCCCCCATCAGTCTCTACTCACCCTTGTTATGCTTAGATATTTGATAAGCACCTAGATAAATAAGATGGCATTCTCAGACCAAGGGCAGTGAGACTGAGCAGCCCAGGAGGCCTTAGGACAGGCACTTTACAGGACTGGATGGCAGCCCAAGTCACCCACATGGCAGAGCCTGTGGGCTGCAACCCTGCCCTGGAAGTGCTGAGGGGCTGAGAGTAGGCAGAGTGCCAGAGGACAAGAACAGGGGGGCAGGATGAGAAGGCTGTGGCCTGTAGGAGGCCCTCATCACCACTGCCCCCTGCCCTGCTCCCTGCTCTCTTGGGGCCACAGGTGTGAACTATGGACTCCCACTCGGCTTGGATTACACGCATGTTCACAAGCTGCTGCTTGGTTGCTCTTCTTCAGTCACTAGGGGCACATACTTCTCCAGCCTTATGCCCAAAGAGCATCTATCAGAGTGGGGTATGACCCTTGGGTCTAATTAAATTAACAAATTCCCAGGCACCTACTCTCTGCAAAGAGTCTCAGAGACACAGATACAGCCCCACAGGAGCAAAGACAGAAACCAAGCCTTTTGCCACTAGTGGAGCTGCGGGGTGGCATCCCGGCAAGGCCGGCTCACTCACCTCATTTGTACCCAATTGGCTGGTCAGGACATTTCCCTGGAGGGCAGCCATGTGGCTACTGCTCTAACTCCCAGGGTCTCAGGTGAAACTTGTGGGCAATCATTCTCATCAACACTAAAGACCCCATGAACAAAGTAATCACCAATATTCAATTAACCTTAACCAAAATATTTACTGGAAATGCAAAGTAAACATACTACATTTACATAGCATTTCACTCACAAACCTCAATTATAACTTCTTCCGATATATACAGTGTTGGTGGGGAGAATGGGCACACACCTCAAATCCTAGATTAGGAAAGCACCCACATGTAGGGAACACACATAGCCAGGGCAACTCAAAATCCTAGAACTGCACATGTTGGTGCCCTTTTTCAGTCTCGGGACTGTCCAGAAAGGTTTCCTGAGGAGCACAGCATCTGTCTTAAACAATGCTTCCACAGCTAAACCGAGGCAATCTGTGCTTAACTATCAGTGCTCTGGCCTCACCCAGGCTAGCTGGTCCCCTGGCCAGCTTCTCTGGTTCTGTGCTTCCAAGCTGGACTGCATCCTTGGCAGCCTTAGCTGACGCCTTCAACTCAAGTAGTGCTGTATTCTTGGAGGAAAAGTCCGTGAATGACTTTGCTCCCAAGGTTGCCAAAAGCCTCTCCAACTCTATTTCTTTGCAGGATTGTACTTCTCTTCCTTCTTCTCCATCACTTATCAGTAACAGGTGAAAGCACACAAACATCTTCCTGGGTTCCCCTCTCCCTTCTCTTCTGCTCAGCCAATGAGGATCGAGAACAGAATTCATTGTCTCTGTTCTTCTGAACAGCAGGTGGCAGAAGAGAGCACGCCAGCACGGGCTGCCAATCTGCCCGGCGACAAGTGGCAGAGACCTCGACTGTCCTGTCACCTCTCTCGACTCCTCTCCTGTGTTTCTCAGCTGAGCAGCTGGGTCACCTTTGCCTCTCGTCTCTCTATGATCAGCTCTGTCACTGCACCTGCCCCACAGTCAGTGGACAGCTCTGCTGTCCATATGTTCCAAGGGCCTGAGAGTCCTCAATTCTTCATAGACAAACTGCTAAAGACTGAGTCCTGGGCCCCTCTTAGGCAGGGAGGCCGACCAAGGCCTGGGACGGAGCACTGGCAAATCAGCTGTGGCTCAGCGATGCCTCTGAGTGTGAAATGGTCGGGGGTCGCCCCTTCACATAAGGGAGAGAGACCAGAATGGAGAGCAGTGTCTGGGCCCAGTCTTGTGAGCAATAAGGGGGAGGGAGCATGAAGAAGGAGCTTGTTTCCATGCTTCTGAATTGGGCCTTGAAGGAAAAGGCTTCAGCAGTTGGGAAGAGGAGGCCATTCCAGGAAAGGAGGGGCAAAAACAACAAAGCTATGGAGATAGTGAGGGTGGCCCAAGGCTTGGGGACACAGAGGAGCCCTTCTGCTGAGAGGAGGGAGGAGCTGGTACTGGTTCTTGACTGGAGCTCAATAAATTTGTCTGTGCGTCCTTCACACACACAGAGGCTGGGGCCTGCCTGACCCTTCTTCCAACCATCTGTGAAGAACATTTGGCTTTTTCCAGGACAGGAGGCAGGTTTCTACCCTGTTGTCCTTCAGTGTCCTTGTAAGCAAGGATGTGAGTCAATGCCAAGGTCGACCCAGAGCATAATGAAGCTCCCCAGGGGCCTGGCTCGCCATCCCAGCATCACAAGTTCTGTCCCACACCCGCAGAATCACAGGTAGACTCACAGAACATCACTGAGGCTGGAAAAGGGTTTAGAAGCCAGCCAGCTGGACCCTTCCCTTTTATAGATAGTGAACTGGAGGCCTCAAAGGAGAGGTGCCAGGCAGGCCTTCGGTGGAGACCGAGGCACTGCAAGTGTTAGAAAGAAAGGCCAGGCGCACACCATGGCCAAGCACCCACCTCTCCCCTGCTGTGAGGGCAGCCAGCTTCTGTTCCCCGGCTTGAGGCTCCGAAGGGTCATCGAGAATTCTCTGGATCTGCTGTTCAATTTCCCGAGGCTTCAGCAGCCTGCCATCATGGTAGAACCCGACTTTGAAATAGCGCCCTTGGTGATACACCACGATGTGCTTGCTGTCCTTCACATGCTGGATGGTGTCTGCAGGGCCATGAGGAGAGAGGGGAAGGCACCATTAGAACCAAGGGCCACCTTCACTAAGAGTCTGGGACTGGTGGCATTCCTCCTTGAAAGGCCAGTTGCCACAAACCTTCTCTTCCCATTGGAAAACAAACAAAACCACTCACACCAAAGCCGTATCTAAAATAGGGACAGCTCCTAGATCAGCTTAAAAGGGCAGAAGGGCTTGAGGAGCTGTGTGTCTGTCTAGGGATGCAACCGGGGGGTGGGCAGCCAGTGCCTCCCTGCTCTCTGAGCTCGCCAGTCACTGACTAGGCTCAGTGAACAGCTCCCTGATGTCTGTGTGGCACAGTCTTCTCTCCTCGGAGCCTCCTTACAAGGGCCCTGCAAGGGAGGGGCCCCAAGGCGCTCTTAGCCTCTTTTTACAGAGGAGGAAACTGAGGCCCAGAGAGATCAGGAGACAGCCAGGAAGGAGGGGATGAGAACCAGGTCCTTTCCCTGCCCCACAGCACATGGTCAACATGGCGCAGTGAGCAGAGCCACAGCAAGGCCTGGGTCAGCCCTCACAAGGGTTCTAATTTCTCAGGGCTCCAGGCATCTCTGTAAGGCACAGGCATGGGAGCTTCTGCACCTGCAAGTCCCCTGTGCTGGTGAAAGCACAGAGTCAGTCCCTTTCTCCATCCCCTGATCCTTCCTTCACATAATGGGTCAACAGGGATCAATCACATAAAAAATGTGGCAGCTGGGCTGACATTTCCTCTCTGACAAAGCTTTCCTCCATGACTGATGGGGCATGGAGCGGGGAGGGGATGATATTCTAGCCCTTTCTGCATGGAGCGGGGAGGGGATGATATTCTAGCCCTTTCTGCATGAGACAGGGTTGTATGGCAGAAGGGGCCCTGGGTTTGGAATCAGGAGAGCTGAGGCGGAATTCTGCCATGTTGTGTGATGCTGGCCAAGTCTCCTGCCCTGTCTGAGGCTCAGATGAGGACAGTAGTCTCCTGCCTCCTGCTATGAGGGAAGGGTTTGTGGAGGAATGGACAAGAGTTAATGCCATCATTTCAAGTTGCTCCAAGTTCGCAGCTTTGCCAGAGGAATGCCCACCACAAGCCAAGTTTCCACTCAAGACAAGAACTTTCTAGCAATAAGAGTGGCCCCCAGATGCAGTAGAGTGAGCTCCTCATCGCTGGAGGCCTCATGGATGGCCACGTGTCAGGAAGGACTCATGCCCTGGCTCTGAATGGCCTCCCTGGCTCCAAACCCCTTTCAACACTTAGGTTGATTCTGGTCAGGAGGAAGAACTGGGGGTGGGGGAGGGGCGGCCTTCAGCCTTCGCTGCCACACCATGGGGCCTGCCTGGTGACCTCTGCTAAACATCGACTTTTCTTCCTCCTTTGCTGAACTTTGGCTCAAGAGGGTTCTGGTCTTTGGGCCCCAGATCAAGGGAGAGGGAAAGGAGAGATTCAGACACAAAGGGGATGGGGAAATGGAAGAAATCAAGGCCAAATCACAAAGCAGACAATTCCCTTTAGGTAAATACAGAGATAGATGGATTAGCACAACAGCTATGATAAATTATATCATTAGCCCATACAGATCCACAATACTACAGACACCCTGCCGTTAGCTGTAGTAAAGCCAGCTCACTGACAGGGACCTGCCATTGCTGACTGATGTGGGGAAAAGTGAAGAACGGAGGCCTAGCAGGTCAGGGAAGCTTTAGGGAGTCCTGATGACAGGACTAAAAGCCCCACCCTCCAAAAGGAAGTGAGGGATCTGGGACTTGGGGGTGAAGTGGCAAGAACCAGATCACACGGCAAAGTCATGGCCAAACTGGGAGTCCTGAGCATGTGGGTCAGAGGTCAGGTCAGATTGAAAGTCACCAGAGAAGCCGGGCTGAGGAGGCTGAAGACAAACCAAACCCTCCACAAACAGATTGGGTCAAGACGACCACATCCCAGCAGGGGACACGTCAACATCTCCTACAACACCAGCCCAGGCCCATTGAGGTTGAGGCA
Organism: Gymnobelideus leadbeateri; assembly: GCA_011680675.1. Lineage (NCBI taxonomy): Eukaryota > Metazoa > Chordata > Mammalia > Diprotodontia > Petauridae > Gymnobelideus > Gymnobelideus leadbeateri. The sequence goes on from WOXC01004100.1 coordinate 1,182,373, forward strand.
TGGCAAGGGCAGCTTTGAGTCCCCCCAGAGGTCACACCTTCTACACACCACTCACCTGTCTCCTCTCCTGGGATTCGAGAAGTATTAAACATCCGCTCCCACTGGGCTGAGCAGAGGGGCACAGTGGACCCCATCAGAAGAATCTGTATCACAAATGGATGTTTCAGATACATTTTTAAAGGAAAAAACAAGCAAAGAGAGATTTCTCTGTGTCTGTCTTACACATACACTTAGAAATCCAGAACCGGGCTTCTTCCCCATCATTGCTGGTTTTTTTTCTTTTTGGAGTGGGGAGGGCAGGGCAGTTGGGGTTAGGTGACTCACCCAAGGTCACACAGCTAGTTAAGTGTCTGAGGCTGAATTTGAATTCAGGTCCTCCTGACTCCAGGGCCAGTGCACTATTCACTGTGCCACAGGGCTGCCCCTCCTTTCTTTTCATTATATCACATCCTATGACCAGCACATCATGGCATCACTTGACAACAATGTGCTCTGGGTTCATTTTTCAGGCTCTTTTTTTTTTCTTTTTGGAGGGGGGAGGGTAGGGCAATTGGGGTTAAATGACTTATCCAAGGTCACATGGCTAGTTTGTGTGCGTGAAGTGTCTGAGGTCAGATCCAAAGCCAGGTTCTTCTGACTCCAGGGCTGGTGCTCTACTCACTGTGCCACCTAGCCGCCCCTCTTTTCAGACTCTTTAAAGAAAAACATGATTCCCCTGGAACGTCATGTTCCAGCAGGGCATTTACTTCAACGTGGCCTTCAGACATGCGCCCAACTTCCCCATTCAGTCATTTCCTACAGAATATATCCCATTTTTCTCTTTTGTTTTGTTTTTAAAATCAACTCTGACGTAAACTAATAATTAACCGTGTACGTTTTTTGTTGTGTGCAGGAACTGATCACTAACCGGCTTGAGAAATGCCTTTCAAAAGCCCACTCTCCCTTACAGAGAGCCGCCTTGGGCAGGGCGGGGGCAGCTGACCAAGGCCTGGGACATCTGCTTACCGGTTTGATTTCCTCTCGGTCCAGCTTCCTCCGGTACAGCAGGATGGAGTGGATGGCATTCCCTGCCCTTGCTGCCTGAAGGTGAGTTGGAATGAGGTATAAGTAGTCCTAAGAAGGGTGTGGGACATGGGCAGAGAACAAGAAAAAAAAGCCAGAAGGAAGATTGGGATTAGACCGGGACAGAATAAATTCCCCCCGAAATGCCTTCAAGCACCTCACGCGCATCAGTGCAGCCCTCCCAAAGCACGCCGACCTTGGAGAAGCTAACCGGCTTCTTTACAGACTTCCTGGAGGCTAGCGAGAGCAATCTTAAATTTTGAAAAATGTTACAGCCATTTTATTACCCTTCCTTCACATCTCAGAAGAATGCTGGTTTCTGTATTGTAAGATCCTTTCCTAGTCAGTGGTTGATATGGGTGTAAGATTAGCATTGAAAGGCAGGGTCAAACAAAATGGTGCAAGTTAGGAAATTAACAGGGCCAGGAACGAAGAACAGAGACAGGTGAGAGAGAAGGAAGTCCCGCCTCCACTTCCCCACTCTGGGGCAGCAGACTGTGCCATGTACCTCCCCCAAATCTAGCTGCTCCAGGCTAGGCCACGGGGCCCTGATGCACGGGAGCTCCATACATGTGGCAGGCCAGTGGTGGGAGTTGAGAGGCAGAAGGATAGAAGGAATATGGAGCCTTGGGAAAAGACCCTGAGGACTTCTGGGCTGGCTGACCTGGGAGGGGAAGGGAAGCCCAGGCAAACACAGAGCCAGGAAAGGAAGCAAGGCAAGGCTGGGCAGCTTCCAGCCTGATCCCACGCTTAGCAGCTCAGCAGCCCTGGGGCTGACCATCCTTCAGAGCCACCACCTTTCTCCTCCTCATTTTTCCAGGGAATAGCTCCTTAAAAACGTGCCTGCTCTGTCCTTGGGTCCTAGCCCTGTGTTCCTAGCGAGGCACTCACAGATCACAGTGATCTATGATCAAGAGCTGCTGCTCCAAGAGTCCAACTGCAGGGCTGGAAGATGGGAAGACTCCCAAAGTCCTTCCTTGGTTTAGACCTTTCCTAAGTCTCACATTTACAAGCAAACAGAAAGGTCTCAGCTCGGCTTAGAGACAGTTGGCCTTCTCCAGTCCCACCAATGGCAGTCTTGTGGTTTGTCAGAGGAGCTAAAGAACAGGGACCCAGGATGTTCAGGGTTCCCACTGATTTCAAAAAACTAGGAGCCCCTAAAATCCTGCACCCAAGAACAAATCTGTGCCACCCTGAGCAAACCCTCCCCACCTCTCAGACAAATCCATTTGTAAACACTGACCCAAGGTCAGGTGTGGTCACATGGTAGGTCAAACAGAGATCTGTGTTGATCTGTAAGAGCAGTACAGCATTCTGGGTGCCTTTGGGTCAGGCTATGTCACTGCCAGGAAAAACTTGACAGGCCAAAGTCACGTCTGACCCACACTAGCCATGAGGCCTGGTCAGACAGTCTATGGAACTTGGAAGTGGCAAGGCAGTGCCCTGGACCTGTAGAGAGAGCTGCCTCCCAGAGAAGTGCCCTGAGACCACAGGTCCAGGCTCTCCATCCCCTATCTCTGCTGGCTTCTAAGAGGCTTCTAACAATGCTTGTGAGGCCAGGCTGCCCACGGGCCAGAGTGGGGCCTGCGTGCTGGCAGCAGGAGGCCCCTGGCCCAGGGTGGTGTCTTCCCAGCATCTGTGCATGCACTCCTGGGGGCTTGCCAGTGCTCCAGGATCTCTTGTAGCTTCTGTTTCTTCTCCCCTTTCTGAGGGGTCAACTCCATCTTCTATCACTGTTCAGAAGCCTTCTATCTAGAGGCTGTGCCTCTGTCACTGCAGGGCAGACCGGGCCCTGAGCTGGTGCCCTTCTTGTGTCCCAGGCCAGGGCTGGGCAGAGTCAACAGGCGCCAGGCTTCCAGGTCAGCTTGTCTTTGCAGGACACAAAGTCCTTTAGAAGGCAGGGCCCCAGGAGAAGGCAGGCCGCCTCCCCAGGAGTCTGGAGCCAAGGAGGCCAGGCCCCAGGAGCTCTGCCGCCCCACGGGCCCATCACACAAAACACAGCCCATGGTGACCGTGTGGAATTCTTCCTCACCACCAAGGAGACATTACCAGATTCTACCCACCCTACAGACTTACCATGGCATAATAATTGCTATTCACCATGATGGGGCCTCGTCCTCTAAGGTAGACATATTCCTCCCACCAGTCGCTTACCTAAATAAGAGACAAATCCAAGATTCTTAATAGGAGCATACCAGCTATCTTCAGGAGTCAGGGAGCTGGCAGTGTGTAAGGCTGGTTCAAGCAGATGCAGAGTGAAGACTGATGTGCAGTCCAAGTATGCCACGGCAAGGACACTTGGGAATGGCTCTGCTAGCCAGACAGCCACCTAGCTGGGGCCTAGACAGGGGCACCATTGTCCTAGGGGTGAGCTGACAGATGGTGCCCGACCATCAGGCCAGGCTTCCCAGCTTGTGGAGGAGTCCTACTCCACACTGATCAAGAATTTCTCCTGGTTTTAGATGCCCCAAGTGCTTGGGGAAGTCACCGGACCTCCCCTGCAGGCACCTTGCCCTCTCATCCTTTAGATTTCCTAAGCAAAGTTATCAAGGACATATTTCCCAGTTACTGGCCCCATTCCCTGACTTTCCAAAGTTACCAAGGATCTCTTTGCTGCTAAATCTCATCCTCCACTTCCCTGCTCCATTTGACCCCAGTGACTGCCCTGGATCCTCTGGGGTTTGTCCCACTTTTCCCTAGTCCTTCTGTTTGTCTGACTGTCCTTTCCCAGGTTCCTTTGCAGGCTCATCATTCATATCATACACCCCACTATGGGTGTCCCCAGCCTCCTGTCCCAGGGCCTCTTCTCTCCACATTCCCTCGAGGAACCTCATTAGCTCCTAGGGTCTTAACGATCATCTATGACAGATGACTCCCAGGGACTGTTTCATGCTTTATGTTTGGTTCCCTGGCACTTAGCACTCAGCCTGGTAAATAGCAGGTGCTTAATAAATGCACGCTGAAAGACTAAGGGCAGGGACCAGCTCTTCTCATTGATTTCTACCCAGAAGATTTGATTGTTGCCAAACACCAGAGATAGGAACTAAAGACTACAACAAGTCAGGAAGGCGAGACTGGCCCACGCCATACACTCACATAGTTTGTGGCCCACCATGATTTCAGCTTCAGATACCACTGCAGCCTTGGTCCAAGGTTAACGGAAAAATCTTCAGCAAGACCCTTCATTCTTTTAAAATCTTCTTCATTTAGAAGAGGCTGGACTGATTCCAGATACTAGATTGAATTAAATGAATCAAAAAGAAAATCAAGGTTGGGGAGGATGCCGAAGAGGGGAGTCCAAGTTGGTTTATGCCTAAGCCATTCCCAGTAGCTTCAGAGTCAGGAAGACCTGAGTTCAAGGCCTGGCCCTGACACGCATTGGCAAACTTGGCAGCCATTGATCACTGCTTGTTTCCTTAACATCACAGGGTCCTAAATTTCTAAGATTTCATATTGACAAGCAGTCAATCTGTCTCCACCAGAAGGGGAGTTTCCACACCTGAAGATCCCCACACCCACAAAATCAGAGTTCTGGACCCAACCTTTGCTGCAACCTCTCTCTCAAATGAGAGGGAAAGACAATGCTTAATTCTCTTACAAGCTTGGGTTGGTTGGTTTACCTCCTGTTTGTAACACCACCCTCAGAGGTAGTTTAAATCAGAGAGGTTTCATTCTCTGACCATGTAAAGGGATGGGTGAGAGGTACCACCCCCTCTATGAGGAAAGCACAGAAGCAGCCTTGTCTGTTTTTGAAACCTGGATCCCAGTTACCCGAAATGGACCCCTCCTCTGCCCCCTGTAAGATGGTGCTTGGGAGAGGCGGCAGCAGCACCTTGAATTGGTGTGTCTCTCCTCCCACCCAGGGCTGGCCTGGCCTGGGGGGGGCCAGACAGCAAAGAAAGGGATCTCTATGCTGGTTCATCTCCACTTCACTGGCCACAAACCGTCTTCCAAGTGGCTGCTCCCCCAGACATAGTGTCTGCTTTAGCCCTGAGATAATCTGGCAACCAGTGCATCGGACCCCCGGCCACTGTGACAATGCCACCAATGATGCAGAGAGATGATGCCCACCTTTGGGAGAAAGACAGCAGGTAGTCTAAGTACTGGGATAACATTCAAAGCCTCCCTGAACACTGCTTCAAACCCTACCAAAGAATCAAGTGCTTGAAAGCATTAGAATGAGGAGACGACCATTACATTAAAAGCCTACCCTGTTGACAGTGTCTTTGACAGCTGGCACGGGCAGGCGGGGCAGGGACGTCTGGAAACTGTACAGCATTGGCTTCCGACCTGAGAAAACCTTCACCATTCCCTGAAATCCAAGGAAAGTCAATTAACATCAAGTTCCTGGAACACCATAGGTGCCTAATAACTGTCTGCAGAATGAACATATAAGTTTTAAGATGAGATTATGGAAAAACAAGAGCTGTGGAGCATCTCCAGTTCTAGAAGAAGCAGAATTCTCCCACTAACTCTCTGCCACTCCTTGGAAGATGGCAGGAGGGATCAAGGCTGTCCATGGGCACTGGAGGCTGCACAGAATGGCAGCTTTCTTTCAATAGATTGATTAATTCTGCAGATTTTTTTCCTTTTTAAAAAAGGAAGGGCTCTCTGGGAAGAGGGAAGAGAAGAGGCACAGAGGGAAATGGATGTGATGTCAAAAAGCAAAGATACCAAGAAAAATCAGCCTGGCTCCTTCTTGATCATTTATTCTGTTTGGTTATTTGGGGCAGTTTTTTCTTCTTCTAAAAAATCAAGCTTCCCCCTGCCATCCCTAGGAACCTAAACAGCATTTGACCTGAAAACAATGGCATATTTCGGGAAGACAGTTTGAGGAAAGCAAGAAAGCCAATCTATTTTCCATAAGATGGTTAGCCACAGCATTCTCTTATTAGAAATGGGCACAGCATAGATTTAGCACTAGAAAGGCACGGCAGAGGCCAGCCCCCTCATTTTATGGTAAGGAAACAGACTTCCAGGCAAGTTCGATGACCTGCTCAGGGTCTCAGGCAGGATTTCTGACTCCAAAGCCACATCATGCTGCCCCATTACTTGAGGGTGACAGCAAGGAAACTGTAAGGAAACCCCTGGCTGTGCTTTGGGGTATTGGACTCCCACCCCTGCCCTGCCCTTTGCTCTGTATTCCTGGTCAGTTTCTCTCTCCTGAGGTAAGAAAGGATAGAAACCAATGGAAATCTGGTTCAAGCTCAAATAGAGACCCTGCCTCCCACGTGAGATCTCTCTGAGAGGTGAAATGTATGAGGATGCACAGAAATTACTCCCAAATTACTGCAGATAAAAAAGGGATTTCTTTAGAAGAGATTTCTTTTCATTCAAATAAACACAGGATTCCAGGCTTCAGGGCCGAGGCTCCTTATCTTTGTTAGCTTTGTTACTGGTGTTTTCTTTCTGATTTTTCTAAACATGGAATTAGAAATAACACTTGGGGCAAAGTATGGCCTGCATGTGGACCAATGGGGCCCTTGGTTCTGTGAATGCACCGAGGACAGTGTGATTACCTGAAAAGTGCAAGGGGCGTCCACTCTGCTGGTGGATGTGCCCTGGAAGGTCATGCCTTGAGGGGGTGCATGAAGGGGGCTCATGCTCTGCATATGAGTTGGACTAGCTGACCTGAGACTCCTCCCATCTCCCCATCTCTCCTCTGATCACTCCCTGAGAGCAGCCTGTGTGTGGTCTGGCTAGCCCAACCAGGCCTACCCGACAGATGAGCATGTGTCTTTACGCCTCCTCCCACTAGACTGTAAGTTCTTTGGGGGCAGAGACTGTTTTTTAAAAATTGTATTCCCAATGCTTAGCACAGCACCTGGCACATAGTAGGTGCTTAATGAATATTTATTGGATTGGATTTATGGAAACATGACAACTGATCTTCTGGACCCCCCAGTGTAAGTAAGAGCTGAACCTTCTCTTGGACCAGCTTCTCTGAGACGGAAGGAGAATGGGAAAGAAGTACCTACTAGGTGCCTGAGTCAGGCCCGGCCCCCTGGAGCATTACAGCCTTCCGGGGAAGCAGGTGCTATTACATATATTGTATACATACCCCCACTTTATAGATGGGGACACTGAGGCAAACAGGCTAAGTAACTTGCCCAGGGACATGTTAAGCCCAGTTTTCCCGACTCCAGGCCCAGTGCCCCACGCCAGTGACTGGCTTTTTATCACTGAAGGATAGCTGGGCAGGTCCCAAAGGAGGCTTCCTGGCCATGCAGGGTCTGATGCCCAGCAGGGGGCAGTAAGGGCTTGGGGGAGCATCTCCATAGCAGGCAGGCCTCTGCTAGGATTTGATACAGAAGCAGAAGTCTCCTCCATAGCCTCACCTTTGAGAAAGCAAAACCAAGGTCTATTTGGGCCACAGCATGCATGCATGCAAACTTCACTTTACCTACAAACCACAATATATTTGAATTACAGCCAAGATTTTTAAAGGAAAAAAAATCAAACAATTAAGTACTCAAGTATTTTAATATTTGTTTCCTGTTCTCCAAGGGGCAGCCCCAGGATCCTACTTGTTTGAGATCCCAGAAAGCAGCCCCTTGGACCTTGTAAATCGCCTCTTGGCTCCTGCTTCACCCACTCTATGCCCTGCCCCCCTCACCGAGTCCTGCTCTCTCCAGCACCTGAGCTGCAAACCTCATTCCATGATAAAGGAAAATCATATAAAGTCACTGCTGATAGTAACCCCTAAGATGCCATTATCACTAAGGGCAAAGGAGCGCAGTGCATGGGAAGACGCTGGGAAGACAGTTAGAATTCTGCCTTAGACGAGTGCTAGCCGTGTGACCCGGTACAAATCTCTTCACTGGACTCAGCCTTGGTTTCCCCATCTGTAAAATGGGAATAATCCTAATGCCTTTGACAAATGACATGTATGCACACTGCCTTGCAAACTTTAAAGCGCTATATAAAAGTAACTATTGTTATTACTATTATTATTAACTGATGCCGTGTGTGTGTGTGTCTGCGTGTGCCTGTGTGCTTGTGTGTCTGCGTGTGCCTGTGTGCTTGTGTGTCTGCGTGTGCCTGTGTGTCTGTGTGCTTGTGTGTCTGCGTGTGCCTGTGTGTCTGTGTGTCTGTGTGTGCCTGTGTGTCTGTGTGTCTGTGTGCTTGTGTGTCTGCATGTGCCTGTGTGTCTGTGTGTCTGTGTGTGCCTGTGCCTGTGTGTCTGTGTGTCTGTGTGTCTGTGTGTGCCTGTGCCTGTGTGTCTGTGTGTCTGTGTGTGCCTGTGCCTGTGAGTCTGCGTGTGCCTGTGTGTATGTGTGTGCCTGTGTGCTTGTGTGTCTGTGTGTGCCTGTGAGTCTGCGTGTGCCTGTGTGCTTGTGTGTCTGTGTGTGCCTGTGAGTCTGCGTGTGCCTGTGCCTGTGTGTCTGTGTGTGACTGTGTGTCTGCGTGTGCCTGTGCCTGTGTGTCTGTGTGTCTGTGTGTGCCTGTGCCTGTGTGTCTGTGTGTCTGTGTGTGCCTGTGCCTGTGAGTCTGCGTGTGCCTGTGTGCTTGTGTGTGCCTGTGCTTGTGTGTCTGTGTGTGCCTGTGCCTGTGTGTCTGTGTGTCTGTGTGTGCCTGTGTGTCTGTGTGTCTGTGTGTGCCTGTGCCTGTGAGTCTGCGTGTGCCTGTGTGTATGTGTGTGCCTGTGTGCTTGTGAGTCTGTGTGTGCCTGTGAGTCTGCGTGTGCCTGTGTGCTTGTGTGTCTGTGTGTGCCTGTGAGTCTGCATGTGCCTGTGCCTGTGTGTCTGTGTGTGACTGTGTGTCTGCGTGTGCCTGTGCCTGTGTGTCTGTGTGTCTGTGTGTGCCTGTGCCTGTGTGTCTGTGTGTCTGTGTGTGCCTGTGCCTGTGAGTCTGCATGTGCCTGTGTGCTTGTGTGTGCCTGTGCTTGTGTGTGTGCGTGTGCCTGTGTGTCTGTGTGTCTGTGTGTGACTGTGTGTTATGTGTACCTGTGTGCTTGGGTGTCTGCATGTGCCTGTGTGTATGCGTGTGCCTGTGTGTCTGTGTGTCTGTGTGTGACTGTGTGTCTATGTGTACCTGTGTGCTTGGGTGTCTGCATGTGCCTGTGTGTATGCGTGTGCCTGTGTGACTATGTGTGTCTGTGTGTTTGTGTGTCTGTGTGTGCCTGTATACTTGTGTGTCTGCATGTGTCTGTGTGTGTTTATGTGTGTGTCTGCATGTGCCTGTGTGTATGCGTGTGCTTGTGTGTCTGCATGTGCCTGTGTGTATGCGTGTGCCTGTGTATCTGTGTCTGTGTGTCTGCGTGTGTCTGTGTCTGCACGTGCCTGTGAGTCTGCATGTTCCTGGGTGTCTGCGTGTGTCTGTGTGTCTGTGTGTGCCTGTGCCTGTGTGTCTGTGTGTCTGTGTGTGACTGTGTGTCTATGTGTACCTGTGTGCTTGGGTGTCTGATGTGTCTGTGTGTTGCCTGTGCCTGTGTGTCTGTGTGTCTGTGTGTGACTGTGTGTCTATGTGTACCTGTGTGCTTGGGTGTCTGCATGTGCCTGTGTGTATGCGTGTGCCTGTGTGACTATGTGTGTCTGTGTGTTTGTGTGTCTGTGTGTGCCTGTATACTTGTGTGTCTGCATGTGTCTGTGTGTGTTTATGTGTGTGTCTGCATGTGCCTGTGTGTATGCGTGTGCTTGTGTGTCTGCATGTGCCTGTGTGTATGCGTGTGCCTGTGTATCTGTGTCTGTGTGTCTGCGTGTGTCTGTGTCTGCACGTGCCTGTGAGTCTGCATGTTCCTGGGTGTCTGCGTGTGTCTGTGTGTCTGTGTGTGCCTGTGCCTGTGTGTCTGTGTGTCTGTGTGTGACTGTGTGTCTATGTGTACCTGTGTGCTTGGGTGTCTGCATGTGCCTGTGAGTCTGCATGTGCCTGTGAGTCTGCGTGTGCCTGTGTGTATGTGTGTACCTGTGTGTCTGTGTGCCTGTGTGTCTGACTGTGTCTGGGTGTCTATGTGTGCCTGTATACTTGTGTGTCTGCATGTGCCTGTGTGTATGTGTGTGCATGTGCTGCCATTCACATGATCTTTAAAACCAGAACAGTTCTCATTCTTGGGACTTCATCATGACAAAAAATCCTATTTGGTTCATGTTTTGTTGGAGAGTTTTAAAAATTTTCAGAAAGAATTAAAAAGCCCACTGGCAGGGAGCCAAGAAGGGCTAACACGCACGCAGACAAGTCAGTCCCGAGTGAATGAGCTTGTGGCTAGTTGGGAGAGTTGATATGGGGGAAAGGCAATGATATTGAAGTGGGAAAAGGAGGGAAATGTGATGGAGAGCTCCACAGAAGCCACAGCTTCGAAACCCAATCCCCAGCCCTTGGTGATGGCCACCCCAGCCAGGCATCCTCACCATCCAGATTTTAGTTGCCCGGCTCAGTTTGCCATACTCGGCAAATATCCAGCCATGGTAGGAGAGCAGCATCTTCAGGGAGTATCGCATGGTCATGATGAGGGCGACCCAGAGCCCTGTGCCAAAGAGGATGCCGCTGACAATGTTCTTGGTCTGGTTGGACATGGAGCCTCTGCAGAGTGGAGAGGAGAGGACAATTCTACGTTAGCCCATGGGCAGGTGGGCACCCAGCATCTGAGCATACATCTGCTCTCCAAGGCAGAGAACAGGGAAAAGGGCTAAGAAAGGACACAGATGCTGTCCCACATGGGGAAGCAAGTTGGGGCTTGGGCCTCTTTGTCATTTCTTCCATTCAATAAAAATAAATTCTTTCCAAGATGGTGATGATGTTTTAACCCGATAATTGCTGAGCTTTCTTCACTTTAGTCAGACTAGTGAAGTGACTTCAAAGGCCCTGTGCCTTTGTTAGTGCCATCAAGGCCTTTTTTAGTGCCCCTGAAAGCATAAGGCCTTGATGGCAGACAGCGGTGCGCAGCCATCAGGGGGGAAAATGCCGCCCACCCAATGGCTTTCATTGACCACACCTTCTGAGTATGTCTGTCTAATCTTCTTTCTGTTTGCTATGATTGTGGCTGAGATGGGCCCTCTCAAATGACTATTGGTGAGAAGGAACTAGGGTATTACTGGACCTTGATTCCGTTTTTCTCTTCTATTTTATGGGTATTCCTTTATCTAAAAAATGAACTATGAAAAATGAATATATTCAGTCCCCACAGAAACTCAATATTTCTACTGAAGGTCTAAGTAACCTGCTTTGTAACTGTCTTAGGTAAATGATTTAGCAATTTAATCCATTCTAAACACAACCAACATTTTCCAAATTAATTTTAAAATATACAAGAGCAGTTCATAGTTATCACTGCCATCACCATGTAAACAAACATGAAAGATTTGCACACAAAAAAGCTTCCCCAAATTTGGTGATCACGTTTCAAACAAGAGATACTCTTCTCTAATGGAACTGACCACGTCAAAACTCAGGTCCTCAGACCATCAGAGTAAAACCTTAGGTTGGATTTACTTAGATTTCTTTTCATTGTTTCCAGTTCAATACAAAGGCAAAACATTTGGGTTTGTTTTTCTAGAAGATATGTTTGTAAATGTTCATTTTGGGGTTTTTGTATTGTGTAACTGGGGGGTTAATAAGTTACAGAAACAAAACAGCATATCAAATATTTCTTAGATAGAGAAGCTTTATGTTAAGAGCTCCATTAGAAGTATGGTCTCTGTTAAAAGGTAACATTCCCACTAGAAAAGAAAAGGGATATTATGGATCCTAGTACAGAATTCTCCTTTCTCTGGTCTCAGGTGCAGCTTGGCTTTAGGGAGATCATATTTCAGAAACAAAAAGATGAACAAGGGTCCATGACCTGAAATTCTATGGAAGAAGTCAGCCTAGAATGACTGATGATATTCTGAAGATACAAAGTGAAACAATTCTAATGAAGAAGGAAAATAGATGTTGTCTGAAGGGACCAATGTGGATCCACAGGAAACCTTACCTACCATCTCAGATCTAAATAAGATGGGCAACCAAAGATGGATGTTTGGGCAGGGACACGGTGAATACAAAATGGCATAGGCTCCATAGAAGGTCAGGCCAGAGTGTCAGAGCCCAGAATGAGCCCTGGCTGTGACGAAGACCAAGGGATACCCTGGAAGGGTCCTTTCAGGCAGAATGTTCGGCAAGCCCAGGGTCAAAGGAAGATCTAAGCTGTTACCTGGGAGCTATGGGATGATGACTGATGACTAAAAGAAGGCAGAGATGCCAAGTCATGCTTTGTTTTCTGTTTTCTTTGCTAAGAAGAGTCTTGGGGATGAGGAAGAAAATAAAAATGGCTAATGGAGGAGGGGCAGATACAAGATAATTGAGCTGGCCTTTGAGAAACTAGCCTGTTATTCTTGGGTCCAAGATGGTTAGGTGTGGGGCAGACAGCCCTCTTCTCCCTTTGGTGGCCAAACACCTTGAGAAACTTGCCTTCCAAAGGCGACCGCACTTTCTCTCCTTTCATTCTCTCCTTTCATTCTCTCCTTTTTTATTTTTATTTGTTCATCCTCTTTGAATTTCTCCACAGTCTGGCTTCCAACCTCATTACTCAACTGGAATTGCTTTCTCCAAAGTGACCAATGGCTCCCAATCACCAAATTCAATGTCTTTGCTCAGTCTTCATGCTTCTTGACTCCTCTGTAGCATGTGGCTCTTTCAAGCACCCTCTTCTCTAGCACCTCATGACCCTGCTCTTGTACTGCTCTTACCTGTCTGATAATCCTTTGATATTTTCTGTCGGACCCTCTTCTCTTTTCTTCCTACACTATTCCATATAGTGATTTCATCAGTTTCCTTGGTTTTGATTATCTCCACACTGATGATACCAGATATAGACAGACAGACAGAGAGAAAGATGGGTGGTTGGTTGGCTGGTTGGATGGGTGGATGGATGGATAGATAGACAGACAGACAGATAGACAGAGACAGATAGATAGATAGATGGCATCTCAAACTCAACATGCCTAAAACAGAGCTCAAAGTTTTCCCCTCCACACTCTCCCCTCTTTCACATCGCTTTATTATTGTTGAGGGCACCACTGTCCTGCCACAGGCGTTCAGGCTTATCATTTTGGTGTAATTTTTGAATCTGCTGTTGAAACATCACAACATGTTTCCATACTCAACAGTCACCAGCCCTTATTATCTCTTGCCTAGACTATTGTAATAGTTTTCTAATTGATCTCCCTCTTTCCCTCCCTCCCTCAAATGTCTCCCCTACTCTAATCTGCCCTTCATTTAACCACCAAAGTTTTTTAAAGTGCAGGTTTGACTATATTCCCTCCTCCCTGCTGCCCAGCATAACCTACAGTGGCTCCCTATTACCTCTATGACCAATTATCAAGGGCTCTGTGGGGCACTGAAAGCCCTTCTCAATTTGGTCCTCTTCCCTTTCCAGTCTTCTCACACTCTGTGCCTCACACTTGCAGGTTCAGGGGCTCTGCCCTCCTGGAAGTCCCTCAAACTCAGTGCTCCACCCTAGCCTTTGCCTTTGTTGTCCTCCATGCCTGGAATGCTCTTCCTCCTTTCCTCTTGACTCCCCTCAAGTCTTGGCCCACATCTCACCTTCTGCAGGAGCCTTCCCTGGTCTGCCCTGCCCCTTCCTCTCTGAGGTTACCTCCATCTACCCAGCATGGATCTTGTAGATCCCTCCCAGGTCACTGTCATGTCACTCAAACCCATTAGAATGTGGGCTCCTGAGAAGATAGAGTGTTTGCCCACTAATAGCTAATGAGCTCTTAATGACTTTTGCTATAGTCAATGATGGCCTCTTCCACTTTCTGCAGAGCTGTTACGGGAAATGGGAAGAGAATTGCTTTGTCTCTTTTAATTGTACAGCTCCTTGGAATAAACAGAAGTTGCCAAGAGGCAAATTGAGCATTCCTATAGGCTGAAGGTTCTATGTGGCCCTCTTGGTCCTTTCGTAATAGGATTTGTTCTGTCAAACTGGGACTCACTTGGCCACACCTGAGGACCTAGAAGGTCACAGGTGGCCTCAAGGCTGCAGGGGAAAGCATCCTAACCATGTGAGTCCCCTCAAGCAAAAGGGCTACATCATTGCTGCAGAGGGCCCCCTGGCTTTGGATTCACACAACAGCTGGAGGACCATTATCAGTGGATTCTGGTTCAGGTCTGGTTTGCCTTAGAGAGTGTCTAGACCCTCAGAGATGGTCTAATTCTACCCAGAGCTATGGGGACAGACTCACAGCCTCATCTTGACACACGCTGCTGCCACAAAGGCAACAACTTGAAGAGGCTGGAGACCCTCTTCTGCTGCTCCAGAAGTGGTCTGTGCAGCCAGGCCTTAGCCTAGGCCCTGGTATTTCTAAATCAGAAACACAGAAAGCCCAGCTTCCAGCCAGGAGGAAGGCACCAATCTCGTAAACACTCAGATTATAAAAGGCTTTCCAGGAGCTGATCTCTTCCATGTAGTCTTGATCTTACAAGGCAGCATTAGAAAAGGTCTAATTCAGATTAAACTTTCCATGGGCTCCATGGGAAAGGCTGACTAGCACAATAAGAGCCATGATGATGAAAACACAAGCCTGCACCTGAAAACCTCCAGCAACTGTAGGAAGGAATGTGAGGGGAAAGCAACCTTGTTCCTTAAAGCTGAGTCACCAGTGCAGCTACCAGCATGACTCTGCGTCCCACCTGGGGCCAGGGCCAGGGAACACTGACTGACACCCTCTTAATATAAGACCTCACACGGCGGGGCCATCCAAATCTCAGGAAATCCCTAACTCCTTTCTGGGACTGATTCATACAGGTTTTCTTATGGACAAGGAGCCTCAGGTTCCTCCGCTCATCTGGGGCTCCAGGCTCGCACCAGGCATGTCTCTGGGTCTCCAGGACCCTTCCATGCACACTGATGTTCCAAGGTGGGGAGACGCCCCTCACTAGCAATAGCTTGGACTGCAGGGTCAGTCCATGTCATGGGTTCTCCCAGTCCGTTCACATTCCCCGTCTTGTCTCTGAGATCAGATTAAGTCTGCTCTCAAAAGGAACTTTTACCTCAGCTCAGTCCAGTCACCACAGGATCCTCTCTACATGGCTGGCATTCACTTCTAAATGAGCCAGGCATCCTATAAAATCCCTTTGCACCTGTTAGCTTAGATTATTTAAAGCAGACACATCAAACACATCACCTGTGGATGGCCCTCAACACTCCTGAATGGGGTAGGAGCTAGATTAAAATGGAACTGGGAAATAGTTAACAAAATGAGTAATACACAATAAAACACAGATAATGTTAATGTGTGGCTTTCTAAGTCAGTTTGTGGACTGCAGGGATCCCTGTGGGTAGTTTAGTGGCTCCACCTCTATATGAGGCAACATCACTGGTTTAAAGTATATGACGTCCCTTATCATGTGTGGCCTTGTGTCTACATGTGTCTCTACCCTACTTTGAGTCTGACAACACAGTCAACTAGGAAATAAACAGCCAAACATTCTTTTTACATGTGTGACTCTGGCTACAACCTTGCAATGTTTATAGATGTAAATATGCCTTTATTAAGTGCCTACTATGGGCTATGAATAAAAATGGAATCATGTATAATTTGCAAGGAGAGACAGTTAGAACCTTAACAATCTTATAGAGAATGAACATGGAAAGCAGTTAGAGACAAGTTAATTTGGGGGTGCAGGTCATGGAGCACTTGGGGAGGATCAGGAAAGCTGTCATGAGAAGGTAAGACCTGAGCTGCTTCCTGAAAGAAGGGGTTCTGTGAAAAGATGGACCTGGCTAGAGTGTATCAGGCATCAGGGTGTAGTGTTAATGGAATAGGAAGATCTTCCCTGCCCATTAATAGGCCTATGTGACCTGCTTTGAGCTCTGGCCCAGTTCATAGTTGTGATACAGTCTGAGTCACATGGAGCCCATTGTGGCAGGAGCCTGCCCAACAGAATATCTGATATAGAGTTGGAGAGGCAGAGTAGAGAGTGAGAGCCAGGCAGTGCAGAGGGAGGAACTTGCCTAGGGGACCTTACTTGTGGGGAGGCCTGAGAGAAAGAATGCTTAAGATGTTGGAGCTCCCTGGATTAGTGATAAGTACCTTGCTAAATCTTCCTTCCCGGTATCCTGCTCCAAATAAATATTTTGGTTTTGCCTCTGAGGAAGAGAGCTTATTATATTTTGTGAATCTATCCTGGGAATACATATGCACATTCACAGCAGCTGCTGTGGGTTCACATTGACATTACATAAGGACAGTCAGTCTGAAAGTGTGGAGACTACAGAATATTCTGTGTGAGGAACACAGGGAAAGCCTGTTGGGCTAGATGAAAGGGAACAAGAGAGGGAATCATGAACAATGAGACAGCTCAGCTTCCATTCAATAGTCATTCTGGCTCTGTCCAGATTCAACTCCCTACCATGGGCCTAATCTGAGTGATCCTGAGGAGGGACAGCTAATGGTTTACATTTGGCCATTGCACCTGGGAGGTGGGGTCAGTAAGAAAGCCAAAGGCCTGTCTCTAGGATTCCCATTACTTTATCATCCCAGGTGCCCCTTTTCTGAGTTATTAGATACATAGCAGAACTTGGGAGATTCCTCTGGTCATTCCTAGTGGGAAGGATTCAGCCCTCAGTCTCTGACCTTGCTGGGAGTCTTGGCTCCTACTTTGAATCTATCCAGGGGAGGCTTCTGTCAAGATGACAGAACCAATAGTCCTACCTAAGCTGAGCTCTCTTGTACTCCCTCAAAAGAGTAACAAGGACATGAAACAAAAGAGAAGGATATTGATTTTAAGATGGAGAAAAAAAGAGAGAAGACAAGAAAGAAGTCCTTACCCACCTACCCATACACACACAAATTTAAAGGAAAACTATGAGAATCGTTGGAGAAATGATCCAGTGGAGAAAAAGAGAAAAATGCAGAGTTGACAGAAGAGAGTAAAAAATTTTTTTAAATCTCAAAAGTAGGAGATCTCAGAACTCTACAAACCAAACCAAAAAATCTAGAGGATAAAATTTCACCAGATGATCTGAGAATTATTGAGCTCCAAGAAAAATAGAATGAAAGAGTTCAAATACCACATTTCATGAAATCAAACAAAATAAAACTTTCTGTAAGTATTGGAAACAGAGACCAGAGCACAAATCAAGATAATGCACAGCATGGGGACAGGGAGGAACCCCAAATTTATTCACCAGAAATGTTGTTGTCAAGTCTCAAGAGTTTCACAGGCAATGAAAGAGTCCTCTTAGTAGCCAGGAAGAAGCAATTTATGTATCAACAAGTAGCAATTCAAACTGCACAAGAATATTCAGTAAGAATAAGAAGTGAAATAAGAACCTAGACTGTGTCATTTGATAAGCAAGGGAAACTGGCCTATGCCAAAAGCCTAGCCACCCTGCAAAAGTAAGCATATTTCATCAAGGGGTTAGATAGTTCATTGATTAGGTTCATCTGTTCAAGGTGACCTTGGTTGCCTCTCTCTACATTCTAAATCTTTGCAGACTGTGGAGCCAAACTTATCACACTCGCTATGTCTCCTGACCTTCCCCAATCCCCGATCCCACTTGGCTCATTAATTCTGAGACCAGATGCAGCAGGTTGCTAATCATCCTCCCCGCCCCCTTTTCCCATCACTGGCAACTCTAACTGAATGCCCAGATCTAGCAGCAGAATGTCAAGCCTAATCTGCCTTCAGCAATGGCCAGTTTTGCCCTCAGGATCCACAGAGAATAAATCTTGAAAGTTATTAAATACTTGAGGACAGCTATTACACCGAAGGCTCATTCACCAGAATTTCACTTGGCATGACTTCGAGGTCACTGATTGATGATGGATTGCTGATTATTGATTATGTCCTGTGCTGGTTGTGCCCCTCTCACTACTCTCCAGATTAACCATGTCCTTTCTAAAATGTGGTGCCCAGAACTGAACATGGTCCTCTGGATGTGGTCTAACTACGGCAGAGGACTGGGAAACTAAACCTCCCTGGCCCTGGACCAGCTCAGCCCTTTGCTATCTAACTTGCCCTCACTCCAGAGTGGTATACACAGAGAAATACAGGCAACACTTTCCATGTTTCCTTAAGAACAGGATACACAAAAAAAATGTCCAATGGCCTTCATCATAATCTACTCAGAGCCTGTGTCAACCCTGAAAATTCAGACAGCTAAAACAATAACCCTAACCCTCTGACTCTAACCTTAACCCACCTTGGGGGGACCTCCATGATTCAGGGCAGTCAGAGCCCCTAAGAATTCTGCAATGGGATTCTGCCATGCCAAGGAAACCTTAGTACCAGGGAACAGCTCCTCAAAACAGCATCTTCCACAGAGTGCCCCTTCTGGTTGGGACCTCAAAGCCCCCCATGCTGCATTGGGCCTATTCTGACTCCAAAGAGGAAAGCAGTTAGTGGGTCTGGACACAGCCGTCAGACCATGTGAATGACAAGAGGACACAGAGAACAACGAGCTATATATCCACATCAAACCCATGTGATTTTAATAATCTTTACAGATTTAAAAGAATTAACATCAGCATGTAAAACTCATTAGCACATGAAAATTGATAGCATAAAATCGCCACTTACGTTGTCCCAAGAGTTCGATTGATCTTTGCTATTATTCCTAATGAAGGATCAACTTTGGTGTACATGGTTGACATCACTCCCACTACCACAATAAGCCAGCTGGATGGGCTTGCAGGATACACACCTGTGATGATTCCATTCTAAAAATAAACACACAGAGGTGGCTTTGGAGCCCAGTAAGCACTCCTTCACTCAAGGCATCCCACAACCCTGGCATTTCTAAGCAGCTTATCTTGAGCCAAGGCTGACCCGAAGTTGCCTTTCGCCAGCCCCGGGCTCAACAGTAGGTCATTCGAACTGAACCCAAGGCAATAGTCCCCAGGAGGAAAAAAAGGGGCTCGTGGGTCAAAAGCACCAGCAAAGTCTGGATGTTTTCCAAAGAAAATGCTGGTGATTTTTTGATTATTCATTGTTAGGGACTGGCCTCACCTTTCCACCCTCCATCCACATGAACCCCTACCCATCTGTCCCCTTGTCAGCTTCTATCACAGGGACACAGAGGGCCCCACACTTCTTCAGGGACCTCCAAAAAAAACTCTCAGCCCGGGCACACTGGCTCTTTGGTCTGCTGTTCTTTGCCTTAATTTGTCCAATTGATTAGGAAAACCCAGTGAGCTTAAATAATCATCCCCTCTGAGGAATGATTCAATTTACCTAGCTAAAAACCAGAGCCTAAAAATAACAGTCCAATAGTGAGTCAAGCCTTTGTGAAAACAGGCCATCTTTTTGAACTCCTCAAGCTTATGTTCCTCATCATCTAACAAGGATATGGGAAGAATTAATCGGAAATAGCCAAATTAATAAATACTTTTAGTTTTTAAAAAGTGGGTCTTTGGACTTCTGCTTTCTAAATTAAACCCACTTTTTATTGCCACTTAGAACTTGTTTGTGGCTCTCAAAAAGTTTACTATAAATAGGTCTCTTTTTTTACTTGGGAATCTACTAAACAGAGGCACTGTAGGTCTCTGTAACTTTATACAAAAGCCAACAGAAACTAAAGCAAATTCTATTTCCTAATGTAATACTTTCACTAAAAACTAAAACATGTGTTCCTATGGATAAAAACAAGCCCCCACTAGACAGTTAAAACCATGGACAAGAACAAGGTCTGAATGGGGGCCCAGCTCATTGCATTCAGACCTATTCTTCCCTTCCTAAGGCCCAGGGATCTCTCTCCGGAGTGCCCTGGACTTAATTTTCTATTTTTTATATCCTTACTTTTGTCTGGAGGCATAAAGGAGGCACCCTGTATGCTGCCTGTGTGCAATTAATCAGCATTTATTAAGTGCCTACTATGTACATGCCAGACACTATACTAAGCACTGGGGATACAAAAAGAAAAAGACAACCCCTGCCTTCCAGGAGCTCCCAGTCTAATGCCTCCATATGCAAAACTTTCAGGACTCACATAATGTCATCATTTTGAATATGTCTTCCTTTTAAGATTGATATAAGATATCATATCAAGGAAAAGCCCATTTATTCCTATGCTGTTTGGTGTTTCAAACAGAAATGAGGGCTATTCTTTTTTCATCAAAAGCATTTTGAGTGGTATGTATTGATACAATCATGTGGTTTTTAAAATTCTACTTATCAGTGTGGTCCTTCATGTTTCAGAGATCATAATAACTACTTTTAAAGTCACAGAATCAGAAACTCTGGGGGCTATCTGCAAAGTCTATAAGCTCCAAGGCCACACACAGCCAACAGATGATGGCTCCATCTAACAGAATTTCCTCAGACCCGAACAGTCTTGCCTCAAGATTCCCAATTGTACAACAAACTTTGATAGTCCATCATTCCTTCAGGAGGAGATTGAGTAAAATCAGTTTTACTTAAAATCAAGGCCTCTATGCTTTCTAGTTTTTTTCAGGTTAGCTCTATATGGGCACCATGATGGACTTTTAAAAATAGGTGGCACCCGCTCTATTTAGCTTCCAAAAAGCATTGGATATAGCTAGGAAAAGTAAATACAATATTAAGACTGAGAAAGAAAAGCCTAGTGATAATGGAGGATTTCTAATGGCCCCTCCTAATACCCTTCTCTAGCATTGCTGATTGAAACGGGCCCCCAAAGACGGAAAAACCTTGAATCTGATGAACTTCTTCTTCCAAGAGTGGAGGCCTGAGAGGTAAATCTGTTTCAGAGCTTCATGACTCAAGCGTAGGTCAATTCCATCAGGAGTGACCGTGAACTGGAACGCTACGGCTTGGTGAGCTTCCGCCATCGCTATTCAGCACCCTGCCGAAAAGAAAAGGGGCAAAAATGACTGCAGGCAAGCGGCCTCTTGTAGGTATTCTGGGAAAACCAACCCTGAAATGATGCTATTTCTGAAGTTTTATGATCTTTCCTTATAAGAGTGCTGCTGATTTTTTTAAAAGTTCCTTTTATTAGAACTAGAGACTATCACTTAAAAATACTTTCTATGTGTATCCTCCTTGCTCCAAGTGTACGTCTGTACGTATGGGTCTGTCCAGTATCTTTTTTAGATGAACTGAATCAGGCACTGGAAAGGGGTCTCCAAGGCTCTTCCCTGGCACCTAACCCAGCTCACCTGGCCAACTCCTAAATCTAATTCTCAGGTCATAGCAAGGCTTCTTAAACTTTTTCCACTGGGGACCCCATATGGGGTCGCGATTCACTTTTTAAGAAGTACAGAAGGAGCCCCATTAGGATTCCCTGCATGCCACAATCTAATCTCATTGGGAATTGATTCAATTCAGATGTTCATTAAATGCCTATGTGCAAGGCTGCAGCATTCTAGAAATCTCACCATATAACCCCAGAAGAATATTGGCATTAAAAAGGTGGACCTTGGCTTCAGGGAAAAGTTGTTTCCCAAAGGCAATTGATCCCATTCTCTTCTGGCTCAGTGCTGGGCTCAGCAGGTTTCTCTCTACTGGGCAGTCTGCACCACCCTAGGATTCAGCGGTTTGTTCAAAAGCAGCCTAGACAAGGGGCATTCTCATCCACTTGACTTTTCCCACATGACAAGGGGGTTTTTCTAAGCAATTACAGGTCTCATTTTGGAGACCTACAGCTGAGGCTAACCCAGTGGAGAAGGGCATAAGTAGCCTGCAACTCATCCCAAAGAAGGGACTTAAAAGTCATCAGAGAAATGCACGACTGGAAAAGCTGGGCCTGGCACAGAGCAACAGCAAAGGATTATCAATCAGCCAACCAACCAAAAAGTGTCATGAAATGACCATTATGTGCCAGGCACCGTGCTGGACACTGGGCATATGAGTGCAAAGAAGGAAACAGTCCCTCCTCTCAAGGAACGTACATGCTAAATAATAACCAGATAACCAGATGGCAGTTCATCCACTCTCATGGTGTCCATCCCATGACAATGGGGCCAGGGTCTGGCCCCAGTATACGTCAGGGCGACTCTGGTGGCAGATCTTGGATGGCCACACCCTAGGCTGATTTATGGTCTTCGTTTCTTTTTTTGGCTTTGTCTTTAGAATGAATGCATACATGTCTAAGTTCCCAGCTCTGAGGGCAAGGCATTGTGCCAGCCTCCCCTCCCCCCAGGAAACAAGAGACAAAAGCTCAGCTGTTTCCTGGTCTTGAGGAGCTGACCTTTTACCTACCCTTAGAGGTTGGCACATACCAAACCTGGAGCTCCCTCTGAGTACAAACCATGAAAGGCCATGTCTACTGTATCTTTCAATTAAATTCATCAAATGTTGATTAAGTCATTGAAACATGACACACTAGACAGAGCCCCACTCTTGAAGCTAAGAAGATCTGGGTTTGAGCCCCATTGATGACAAATATATATTACACATGTTATATTTCATGATACAGATGTACTATATATTGCCACATCTCATCTGGGTCCGGCTCAGATAGCCCTCGGTATTCAGTCCACATCATTGACCACCAACCAACCATGCTTCAGAGCTATCACGACTGATTTGGAGCCACCCACCATTCTGGCAGTCACAGCTGGTTAAGGTAAATCCTTTGAGAAGCAGACAGCATCCCTGCACACACCCAGCATGACCATTACATTTGCACTTGCTCTTCCTGGCAGCCACTAGTATTCTCCAGGTCACAGCCCTCCTTCCCCCTCTCTGTAAACACCTTCATAATGTAGGGCATAAGTCAATGATCATGGATGAATTAAAAGAATGAGAGAAAGCAAAACAGTCCTGATAGCAGGGTGAAAAGGCAGAAAGAAATCTTCCTAAATCCAAATAAAAATCCTCCCATTGTTCTAAAGGACCACTTAAAAACCAAAATAGAATTAAAAAAAAACCTGAAGCCATTTCGAAAAAACCAATTAGGGCAAATGGCTACCCCATTAACAGATGAGGTATTCAGACTTTGAGAAAACAATGAAAGACAAGAGCAGACATCCTGCAGCAAAGTGACTCTTGCACTCCTCTCCTGCACTGCCCCCATTCAATCAGTGGCCAAGCCTGGGGGATTCTACTCCCACATCACCTCTGCACCCACAGCATTTGAGTGTCTCCACTTCCAGCCCCAGCCCTCTGGCAGAGGTCCCATCATCTCTCACCTGACCTATTCCAACGAGCTTCTTGGTGGGTTCCCCCCTGCCTCAGATCTGCACCCCCTCCAAAGCCCCTGGTGGCTCCCTGTTGCTTTGTCATTCCAAGTCCTTTTCTAGCTGACTCCAACTTACCTTTACCAGACGTATCATACACTACTTCCCTTCAGATGCTGTCAAATTGGACTTCTCATTCTGTTCTTCTTATAAAGCTTTATCTCCAACCCTGGAAAGCACTCCATCACCTTAGATTCATTCCGAGCTCAGTCCAGGTGCATCCTACACAGAGCCATTTCTCATTCCTTCCTAATACCTGTGCTCCCCCGCTCCAATCACCTTGTATATATTTTGCATCTGCTTATATATATATATATATATATATATATATATATATATATATATATATATATACACACACACACACACACACACACACGTGTGTATATACATACATACATACATACATACACACATACATACATACACACATATGCCTGTTGTATCCTCCAAAGAATGGAAGCTTGGTGCTTGCTTGGCAGACAGGATGCACTTAATAGAACCTGTTGGAAGTTTGGCTGAGTGAACTCACCCAGACGCAGCTCACCACATCCACCACACCACCAATAAGGGACCTTCCAGCTCTATATCCATGACCTTATGATGGGAGCACCCCCCATGCCCTGACCCCAACTTCACTGGGGCATGAATCTCAGCCCAGAACGATGCAGGAAGCAAGTGTTTATTGACTGATAAAGGCTCGCAAGGGGAAATCGAGAATAAATTCTTTATCTGAGGCTCAGCTCAGGTGCACTTCCTACGGGAAGATTTCTACACTCCAATGCTCCATCCATAGTCTTTTCATTGGCAGGTGATATATTTTCATGTGTTTGCATTTACAGGGGTACATATCCTCCTTGTATTTATACAGGTACATGCTGTGCCCTCCCCAGCAGAATGGAAATACCTTGAAGGCAAGAACCGTCTTGTTTATTGTCTTTCTGTACCTGCCTTCTGTAAGACATTCATAATGGTTGGGGTTGATTCAAGGAGAGAGCAGTAAAACCAACACAGAACCGACCCTCAGGCCTCATCTAGCCCAACTCCTCTCTTCACAGATGAAGAAACAGAGGCAGACAGCCCAATGTCACCCAGCTAGAAAATGTCAGAGGCAGGGCTTGAATTTGGGTCTCCCTGACTCCAAGTGCCTGCATTCTGTCCTCTGCACCTGCCTCTGATTAATGTTTTCTACCTTAAATGACCCTGGTGAAGGTGCCCTGCCTTTTGATGTACTGCCATAAAAATAAAGGCAGGAATCATGAAGATAAGAACCTTGCACAACACTCCTGTGTCGTCTTAAAATGTGACAAGGTTGGTTACTATTTAACCAAGTGCTATGTGTTCTATGAGCCTCTCTGTGGCATGGGGGACAAGTATATAGGAGGCACTAGGCTGGATGAGACACTCACTCGGTACCCCCTGATTAGCTTCAATGTAGCCACTCTCAGGGCCCCTGCCTTATGATTGTAACTGTTTCCTCAGGATATGCGACACTGTAGCATGGAGTGGAGACCGTGCCCTTTTGATTCTCATTTCCTCAAAACCAAACCAATGGCTTTTAAGGGAAGGGGAAACTTTCAGTTTCCTTTCTGTTCGTGTGGAAGGATGAATTAAAGTGAAAGAAGCCCCCTCTCCAAAGTCTCATTGTCAACCACCAGCCAAGGGCTAAAGCTCCCCCAGACCTGGCTATGGGATACTTCACTGGGATTCCACCAAGTGGGGGGAAGAGGCCCTCTAAGGTCCTTCCCAGAACTTTCTTCAGCAAACATTTACTAAGTAACAACTATATTAGGCAATGCACCTTGCCAGACCAAACAAAACACTTTCCCTGCCCTCAGAAGGTATACAGTCACTGAGGACATCCTACATTTACACAGATAAGAAAATCTAAGATTATTTAAGTAGAGGAAGGCTCCCTGAGTGTCAGTTTCTTCATCTGTAAAACTGGGTTCCGAATCCTCTCAGAGATACTAAATGTGAGAATCAAGGGAGATAATGACGTTTTAAGGCATTTAATATACGAATTTAAAATGATACTTATTTTAGTGGATTATTTCATGATGATCCTCAGTCCAAGTCACATTGGCAGACAGACATACAGTCATGGCAGGTGGGGATGATGAGCATCCTGGTGAGATAAACAGCTGCTGCTTCCAGGCATCACAGAAATGATCAGCCCTCGATGAATGGATCCAACTTATTAGCTTAACAAGACTGAGGTCAGGCACCCAGTGACAGACAGGTCCACACCTCCAGTACCCTTCCCCTCACCATTTCCTCCTCATTCCTAAGGTCGATTGCAGAGAATGGGCTCTTCTCACCTGTGCCTGGCACGATGTTCTGTGCCAGTGTTTTTATGGGGATGTGTCCTTTGACCAGTCTTCATCTGTTTCCTTTATGACTCTTTTTCCCTCCTACCCTCAGACCTTGAGCTCCACTCCCCCTGAAGGACAACTGACATTCATTAAGTACAGATCACTCATGTCTGAACTAGGGTATACTTATACCTATTAGAGTCAGCCTCGAAGTCATGAAAACCCTAGTTCATGGATCCCTTCCAAGACCTACACTGACTGTATGACCCTGGCCAAGTCACCCATGGAGAAAGTATAGACCTGCCTTAGTGGAGGGACTCTCTGCTTCTGGGAGTTCCTCAGCCTGGTGAAGTCACACTGACATATCCTGGCTTCTTCCTTTAACACGGGTGCCTATTGAGACTTTTCACTAATATCTGAAAATCAAATGTTAAAAACTCCACTGCTTCCCTCCCATCTTGTCCCCAAACTTTCTCTATCTCCCAATCAACACTGAATGACATCATGGTGGTGCCAGTGGTACCTGGTGCCCCCACCTCCAGTCCCTGTTAATACCTCCTGCTAATTCCCATCTGAACCCTTCTCTTGGCCCTGCTCCTGCTTGGCTGTTTCTAGAGCTACCCCCACAATCCAGGCCTTCCCCTATCTCACAGTCAGGTAACATCCTGACTGATCTTCTCTAAGCCATGGCACAGATGGACATACTTCCCCAACATGCCAGTCCCTGGGCCAGAGCATGGTATGAGCAGCTCCTGCAAACACTGGTGACATTGACAAAATGCTTTAAGGCTGGCCAAGCTCTTTCTACACAATATTGCCTCATTGGAGGAGGCAGCAAGAACCAAAGTTATCATCTCCACTTTACAGATGAAGAAGAAACAGAGGCTTTCACCCAAAGAAGCAGGTACCTCAATAATGGCAGCCACTGGGGAGGCAGAAACAAAGACAGAACTGTCCCTGCCCTCAAGGAGCTTACAGTATTCTCCCAGGAAATGGTGCCTCCACTGATAAGGAGATACACAGGGAAGGGAGCACAGGATCATTTCAGCAAATGAGCTAGTAGGAATGGCTAATCATGGAGAAGGGAAGATGAGTTTAGTCCTAAAAGAAACTAGATGAGGAAGGAAGCTGCCCCAGGCATGGCCACAGTCTGGGCAAAGACAGGAAGGCCCTTGTAGCAGAGGTCTGACCCAGGTCATTCTCCTACACAATAGACTCCAATGGCTCCTGATTGTCTCTGGATCAAAGAGAACCTCCTGTTTAGCAGCTGTGGGAGACATGACTCCCCACTTAGTATGCCATGATTCAGTCAAAAGGGCTTTTCTCTATTGCTCACACAAAACACTCATTTCAAGGCCTCATTTCTAAAATATACAGAGAACGGAGTCAAATTTATAAGAATACAAATCATTCTTCAATGGATAAATAGTCAAAGGACATGAATAGGCAGTTTTCAGAGAAAGAAATCTATAATCATATAAAAAAATGCTGTAAATCACTATTGATTAGAGAAATGCAAATCAAAACAACTCTGAGGTACCACACCTCACTGGTCAGATTGGCTAACATGACAGAACAGGAAAATGATAAATGCTGGAGAAGATGTGGGAAAATTGGAACACTGATGCATTGTTGGTGGAGTTGTAAACTGATCCAACCATTCTGGACTGCATTTTGGAACTATACCCAAAGGGCTATAAAAATGTGCATACCCAGGGACGCCTAGGTGGTGAAGTGAGTAGAATTCTAGCCCTGGAATCAGGAGGACCTAGGTTCCGATCCGCCTCAGACACTACACACACACACACACACACACACACACACACACACACACACAAGCCATGTGACCTTGGGCAAGTCACTTAACCCCAATTGCCCTATCCTTTTCCCCCTCCAAAAAACATATGTACATACCCTTTGACCCAGCAATACCATTTCTAGGGCTGTATCCCAAAGAGATCATAAAAATGGAAGAAGGACCCATATGTACAAAAATATTTATGGAAGCTCTTTTTGTGGTGGCAAAGAATTCAAAATCAAGGTGATGTTCATCAATTGGGGAACGGCTAAACAAGTTGTGGTATATTAATGTAATGGAATAATATTGTGCTATATAAGAAACGAGAAGCAGAAAGACTTCATAATAACTTGGAGAGACTTCTATACACTGATGCTGAGTGAGAAGAGCAGAACTAGGAGAACTTTCTACACAATCACAGACACATCATATCTGTGACGAGTAATTTTGATAGACTGGGCTTTTCTCAGCAGTGCAGGGTTATAAGACAACTCCAAAAGACTCATGAAGGAAAAGGCTGTCCACATCCAGAGAAAGACTTACAGAGTCTGAATGTAGATTGAAGCAAACTGCCTGCTCTCTCTCTCTTTTTCATTTTGTTCTGTTTTATTTCTTCTTTCTCATTGTTCACTCCATTGGTTATAATTCTTCTTTACAACTTGATTAATGTTCAGTGTGAAGGTATATGTAGAACCTCTATCGGATTGTATGCTGCCATGGGCTTGGGGGGGAGAAGAGGAAGAGGAGGAAAATTTGGAACACAAAAACTTGTGTAACTGAATGTTCTAAACTGAAGGTAAGCAACCTTTTTAAAAAATACAACAACAGCACCACTCATTTCCCATTGCTGTGCCTTTACTCAGGCAGGCCCCTAAACCTATAAAGCACTCCTTCCTCCTTACCACTGCCTCACAGAATCCCTCTCATTTCAAGACCCAGATTAACTGCTACCTTCCAGACGACTAGAGAGTTGTGCTCCAAACTGAAAGGTGATACCCCAAAATAATGTGACAAATGGTTTCTGTGTCAATGAATGAGAAGATTCTAGGTTAATTATTATCAATAATAATTAATAAACATTTTTAAAGCACCTACTAGGCATTGTGCTAAGTGCTGGGGATATAAAAAGAGGCAAAAGGCAGTCCCTGCCCTCAAGGAGCTCACAGTCTAATCCAAGAGATAACATGTAAACAAATATATTCAAAACAAGCTCTATACAGAATAAATAAGAGATCCTAACTGGGATTAAGATGGGGCTTGCTATATTGGAGTGGGATCTCTTCTGGCCAAAATTGTAGACTCCTAGACCTGGAAGGGAACGTAGAGGCTGCCCAGGCCAAGGCCTTCATTTTGCAGATGAGGAAACTGAGGCCCAGAGAGGCAAAATAAATTGTCCAGAAATTAACAACCAGTCAGGACTCAAATTCAGGGTCTGTGATTCCAAATCCAGCCCTCCTTCCTATTTACTTGTTTGTTTTAACATAAATGGATACTTTATAAAAAAAATCAAAGGCCTCTCTCTACATATAATTAGATAATCTTGCTGTCATTTTCTCTTGTTAACATAATTTACTGCAGATTAATTCCCTGCTATTAAATGATCCCTGCCTTTCAGTTGTAAATTCTGCTTGGTTGTGATAATGCTTCTGATGAGTTTGAGTCAATACTTGATTACTTTTGGTCATTAATAATATTAATACTCATTGATAATAACAGCTGCCATTGAGGTCAAGCTTTTAACTTGGTCAAGTTTTTTTTTGTGTGTGTAGAAAGAAAATTCTTTGTTGACATTGTCTCATTGGATCCCCAAGAACAATCCCTTTAGGTATGTGCTACAGACATAATTATGCCCATTGTACAGATTAGCACTGGGATAAAAACCAAAGCTCAGAAATTTCAAGGGACTTGCCCTTGTCAAGTCTTTTGTTGCTGTTGTTCTCATTAATTTCAATATTCATTAAAAAATTTTTGAGTTTCAAATCTTCGCCCTCCCTCCCACCCTTGAGAAGGCAAGTCATATATCACTTATGCATGTGAAGTCATGCAAAACTATTTCCATATTAGCCACGTTGCAAAAGAAAACAAAAAAAAAAACAAAGAAAAGTGAAAAAAAAATCTCCTTCCATGTGCGCTCAAAGTCCACCGTTCTCTCTCTGGAGGCGGAGAGCACTTGTCATCATTAGTCCTGTGGAGTCGTCGCTGATCACAGTCTTGATCAGAGTAGCGGAGTCTTGAACAGCCGAACATCACAAGCTGCTGTGTAGACTGTTCTCCTAGTTCTGCTCACTTCACTTTGCATCAGTTCATATGAGTCTTCCCAGGTTTTTCTGAAGCCATCCTGCTCATCATTTCCCACAGCACAATAGTACTCCATCACGATCACATGCCACACACCACAACTCGTTCAGCCACTCCCCACTGGATGGGCGTCCCCTCAGTTTCCAATTCTTTACCACCACAAAAAGAGCTGCCATAAATATTTTTGTACAAATGGATCCTTTTTCTTTTACCTCTTTGGGAAACAGACTTAGTATTGTTGGGTCAAAGGGTATGCACAGTTTGATAGCCCTTTGAGTGTAGTTTCTTTCCACATCCCCTCCAGCATTTGTCATTTTCCTTTTCTGTCATGTTAGCCAATCTGATAGGTGTGAGGGGGGTATTCAGAGCTGTTTTGATTTGCACTTCTCTAATCAACAGCAATTTAGAGCATTTTTTCATGTGACTATTGATTTCTTCTTCTGAAAACTGCCTGTTCATATCCTTCGACCATTTATCAAGTGGAGAATGGCTCTTATTTTTTACAAATTTGAGTCAGTTCTCTTTATAGTTGAGAAATGAGGTTTTTATCAGAGAAATAGCTATAAATCCCTGCTCCCCCCCCCAGTTTCCTGCTTTCCTTCTACTTTTAACTGCACTGGTTTTGTTTGAATAAAAAAAAAAAAACTAATTTCATGTAATCAAAATTATCCATTTTACCTCCTGTGATTCTCTCATATCTCTTGTGTGGTCATAAACTCTTCCCTTATCCACAGATCTGACAGGTAAAGTATTCCATGCTCCTCTAATTTGCTTATGCTGTCACTCTTATATGTCTAAATCATGTACCTATTTTGGCCCCATCTTGGTACATGTTTGTGAGATGCTAATCTATACTTGGTCAAGTCTTCTGTGCCAACACAACACAACCTTCAAAGACCAAAGCCAAGACTAGACCCAAGTCTGCTTCCAAGTCTGGTAGGCTCAGTCTGACACCAGTCAGCCTTGGTCTCTGGGTATGTTTTGTCCTACTTTGGGTTAAGCCAGGTGGTGCAACAGTGGATAGAGCACTGGGTTTGGAGTGAGGAAAACTCATCTTCCTGAGTTCAAATCTGACCTCAGACACTTACTAGCTGTGTGACCCTAAGTAAGTCACCTAATCCTGTTTGCCTCAGTTTCCTCATCTGTGAAATGAGCATGAGAAGGAAATTAGTTGAGCTACCCTAGTATCTCTGTCAAGAAAACTCTGGGTGAGGTCATGAAGAGTTGGACACAACTGAACCAAGTGAACCATAACAATAGGATAACATCGGTGGGGAAGACCCCCATACAACACAACCCTCCTCTCCTACTTGAAAAAAGCCTGAGTGGGGCCTTCACATGGTGGTAGGCACAGAAATATTTCTGGAATGACACTCAATCTGACAGTGTGCCCTCTTTGCCACAATCTCAGTTAAGGAAATACAATCAACGGTCAGAATTATTTACTTCTGGTGATAAGTCCCTCCAACATTTCTGATCAAGGCATTTTCTTCTAACAATAATCTCTTCTATTGAAGCATCAAAGTCCCCGCCCAAGATTCTGATTGGGGCACATTTTAGTGGAGAGGCAGGGAGGTGTAGTGGGTAGCCAACTTGGCAGCCTGCAAGGCCTGTGGATCAGTTCCACCTAGGATACACACTTCTGGGACCTTGCATTATGCATCTCCAAGATTTTTAACTGCATATACTTCTCAGCTAGAAAGATTCAAGTCTTCTCCATGTGTACATGAACCCATTCATAAACCCTACTTTTGTGTCTGTATTGTCTTCTTCCATTAGACTGAGCTTCATGAGGGTACAGACTGCCTTTTTCTTATTTGTATCCTTTGAACTTAGTACAATGAATGCCACATAGTAGATGCTTAATAAATGTTCATTCACTACATGTTCAGGAACCATTGTACTAATAATTATGTATAACATAAAAGCAAAACATACATTTTACAAGGATGAGATAAATAGGAAATGATATTTTATTCTAGCAACAATGGTAGACACTGGTGCTTACTGAGTAGGGGAGTGACAAGGCCAGAGCTGCACCTTGATGGCCCTAGGGTGAATAGGAGAAAGGCCATGGGACAAGGGCACCAGAAGGGTGGGCTCTTGCCAGGGAGGCATAACACATGTTTGGTGATCAATTGATGGCATCCCCCTGCATCGCTTCATCGCTTGGCCTTCCAACGAGGCCAGGGATCCATCCTGTCCCCATCCACTGGAACGATTAATTACAGACAGAAACTGAGTTTGCTGTTGCAATAGGCAATGAGTCCATGACAGCTGGCAGGCAGGTCATAGGAACGACACCCAACCACTGCCAGCACCTTCAAATGACTCACGCTCAGCCATTCCCAGAAGAATTACACAAGCCACCCTAAGCTACTGCCAATTTTGCCCCCTCTTACAGTAGGCTAGGAACCAGCAGGCCCTTCCAAGCTGAATGAATGGTACTGTAGGTAACCAAGGTGAGGATCCTTTGAGTATATGATTTGAGTAATTCCACTGATTAGAGGCTCCACCTCCAGCCACTCCCATCCCCATGCTGCTGCTCCCTGGTTCCAACCTGACCAGTTCATAAGGAAATGGATGAGATGGAGATATGAAGGCTCGCTCTG
This sequence comes from Gymnobelideus leadbeateri, assembly GCA_011680675.1. Taxonomy (NCBI): domain Eukaryota; kingdom Metazoa; phylum Chordata; class Mammalia; order Diprotodontia; family Petauridae; genus Gymnobelideus; species Gymnobelideus leadbeateri. Next base: position 1,214,537 of record WOXC01004100.1, read on the forward strand.
GGGTGGGAGAATGTCATCCAGCAAGGGCAATGTTTCAAAGATGAGAGTCCTTTTTGGGGGCTACCACACTGATACCGGCCAATTCCTGGGAGAGGCTGTGAATACAGCCAAGCCAAGACTTTAGTTAGGGAGGAGGGGGCCATGCTGGCTTCTCTACCTCAGAGACTGAACCATCTGCAGGGAAACTCACCAGGGATCCCTTCAGGAGCCCGAGAAGGATAACATCTGTCACCTTATCAGTCTTGGCATCCTCCCTTTCCTTCCCTCTTTTAGCTATATCAGAAGTAACTTCTCAACCCACGAAAGAACTAGGACAAGTTAATTTTTTTTAATAGAACCTGAAGGGGGCAGCTAGGAGGCACATTGGATAGAGCAGCAACCCTGGAGTCAACAGGGACTGAGTTCAAATTCAGCATCAGCCACTTCCTAGCTGTGTGATCCTGGGCAAGTCACTTAACCCTAATTGCCTCCCCCAAAAGGGGAGGGGTTAAAAAAACACCTGGAAAGCATGTGCTGTAGTTGGAGGGGGGTAGGAACCAGTGACCTGAATAAGAAGGGAGCCAAATAAGTAGGAGCGGAAGGCATTGGAGTGACTTAGAGAATTGCCCTTGAGCTCTGTTTCTATTCAACAAATTTATAAATATTTATTAAGCAACTACTATGTGCAAGGCACTATTCTAGGCAATGAGGGTACAAAGACAAAATTGAGACAGTCCCTGCCTTTAAGGAACTTATAGTCAACTTTCCAAGTTCTACTTTAAACTTAAGCACCAGGTCTAGAAAATGTGCAATAGAGAAAGCATTTCTTAAGCACCAGATCAAACATTTATTAAGCACCTACTACATGCTGGGTTCTGTGATCCAAGAACGAAGAATGAAATTCTTACTTGGAAGGAGCTGACATTTGAATGGGGGAGACAACAAAGATATGTGAAAATGTACATGGGGAAAGGTAAATAAATGTGCTGAGTAGTTTGCTCCCCAGCAGTTAGGGGAGGTCAAGGCTTAGAAAGCGTTTTGTTCAGGAGGTGGGGCCTGAGCTGCATCTTCATAGAAGAGAGGGATTCTCTGAGTTGCAGGTGAGGGACCCTCGAGGCATGTGCCCAGCCAGGACAAAGTCTCAGGAGAGAAAGAACATGTGTGGGGAACAGAGAGGAAGCCAGGGCGCCTAGATCTCTGAAACTGGGAGATAGAATACTGCCAATGATGTTGGAAAGATGAGGCAGGGCTAGGCCCTGTGGGCTTTACAAGCCCAACAGAGTTCAGATTTTCCCTGGAGGCAACAGGAAGGTGAGGGAAGTCGCAGGGTCAGAAATTTGCTCAAGGAAAATTCCTTTGACAAGAATGCCTAGGATGAATTGGAATGGGGGAGACCAGAGGCAGGAAAGTCAAGAGGGAGGCAGTGCAGTAATCTAGGTGAGACGGGCTAAGGGCTGGAATTCTTAGAAAGGTGAGGGAGGAGAGGAGGCGTCAGATGGTAGAGATATTAGGAAGGTGGGTGGGGTAGTGGTTAGGGTGCTGGGCCTGGAGTCAGGAAGACTCCTCTTCCTGAGTTCAAATCTGGCCTAAGACACTTCCTAGCTGGGTGACCCTGGGTAAGTCACTTCACCCTGTTTGCCCTAGTTCCCTCATGTGTAAAATGTGTTGGAGAAGGAAACAGCAAACCACTCCAGCATCTCCACCCAAAAAAATTGGATCACAGAGAGTCAGACACAACAGAAAAATGACTGAACAACAATGGGAATAGATAAACTTGGCAACTGACTAGATATGTGGGATGGGGAAGAGTGAGCCTATGGAAGAGCAGGAGGCCTGCAGTGCGGTGGGAGGGGGAGCTTTGGGCAGACCAGGGAAGGCCTGGGGCAAAGGGAATGGGCTCGGCTCGGCATGTTGGGCTTCTGGTGTCTTGGAGACAGCCAGTCAGAAAACGTCCAAAGACAATTGCTGATATGAGACTGTAACTCACGAGAGACATTGTGACTGGAGATGTAGGGGTATGTGTGTGTGTGTGTGTGCAAGAAAGTGTGTGTGCAAGAAAGTGTGTGTGCATGTGTGTGTGTCTCTGTGTCTCTGCATAGGTGAGTGTGTGTGGATGTGGACATGGGTGAGTGTGTGAGAGAGTATGTGTGTGAGTGTGAGAGTGTATGAATGTGTCTGTGTGTGAGAGTGTGTATATATGTACATGAGTGAGTGTGTGTGAGAGTGTATAAGTGTGTGTGTGAGAGTCATCTGCATAGAAATTATACTTGTGAAAGACAAGATTACCAAGAGAAAGTATATAGAGGGAAAGGAGAAGAGCTACTATGTGTCAAGAACTGTGCTAGATCAAACACACACACACACTGTCACCTTGGTGGGAAAGGAACGAGTAGTTCAGGCTTTTACTAGCAGGAGACATTATTAGTCTTCAAGAACAATGGGGCATTTGCACTGATGTGTCCTCTAGAGTAACCCCAACACACTTCTTTCTCTTCCCTCTTCGCTCTCTCTCTTTCTCCCCTTTTCCTGACTTCCTTCTCTTTCTCCCTCCCCCCCTCTCTCTCCCTCCCTCTCCTTCTCTTTCTCCCTCCCTCGCTCCCTCTCTCTCTCTCTCTCTCTCTCTCTCTCTTTTCCTCTTCCTCTCCCTCTCCCTCTCTCTCTGCTTTTTAGAGGCAATTGGGGTTAAGTGACTTGCCCAAAGTCACACGGCTCATAACTGTGTTAAGTGTCCGAGGCTGGATTTGAGCTCAGATCCTCCTGACGCCAGTGTTCTATTCACTGCACCACTTAGCTGGTTCTCTCTCTTTACCTTCTCCTCTCCCCTCTCTCCCTCCCCTCCCTCTCTCTTTCTCCCTCCCTTCTCTCTCCTCTCTCCGCCTCTTTTTCTCTCTCCCCCTTTTCCTTCCTTCTCTTCCTCTCTCTCATCAATAATATGAATATTTAACTAAAAGTCTCCACTGCCAGTAGTCAATAAGAATAGTATTGGCAATAGATGCAACCTTCGCTTTTATTTATTGCTTGTTGATACAGCCCGACTCTGATCTAGGAACACAGTGGGAAGGAGAGCTGCCTAGGTTGAGGGAAAGGCAATGATGCTTCTGAGGGCACCGGGCACCAGAAAGGAGGGGGGGCCCAGTTAATTTTCCCCAAAACTGAGTTGGGTGAGAGGATGCCCTACCCGGGGCCCAGCAGGGCCAGGAGCACCCGGGCTGGAGAGCTCCTAGGCCGCTGCCTGCTCCCTCAGATACAGCTGAGAGGAACGCCCTGGCAGGGGAAGGGGGAGGCGGGGCGCCAACAGGCCAAGGCGCAGATTCCTGTCCCCCTCTCTGCCAAGGCTGCATTTTTTAACCAGGCTGGATGCCTAGCGAATGAGTTTTAATTTCACTGCATGGAATGAATGTCAAAATATCATTTTCAAGCCACTTGCCAGAAGTTAAGCCTTCAGATGATTCTTTAGCAAGGCTAAACTGGACTTGTCCCCCTCACCCCGGTTTGCTTCAGTGGTAGCCACATCTCCTTCCATCACAAACACACACACAATCACACACACAGAGACACACATTCACACACACATGCACACACCACACATACAGAAACACACATTCACACACATATGTGCATACATGCACATACACTGGCACACAGACACACACCCCACACCAGCCTGCCCTTCTTAACTTCCATCATAATCTATAACTAAGGTCTGGGGGGGGTGCCTGACCACCACAGGCTGAACTCCAGTTTGCTACATAAAACATGTCCACATGAGGGATGGAAAGGGGCCTTTGGAGCCCAATGAACAGTCAAACCTTTTTCCTCTCCAGGAAAGCCAGCTATAACATCAGTGGGGAAAGCACCAGGGCAGGGGTCACCAGACCAATGAGGGGAAAGCAAAGGCTGGATGGCTATCTGCCAGGTGTGTCAAGGAAGAGATGCTTGTCCATGAACAGGCCAGATTAGATAGCCTCTCAGGCCCCCTCCAACTCTGGGATTCTGTAAAACTCTGGGAAATGAGATTTGGGGTTTATCCAGCTCTCTGGCAGACAAATCTAGGTACAGTATAATCGCTGGGGGGTGTGAGCACAGGACTGTCACGGTCAGGTCCACATTCAAAGATTCTCCCAAACATGTGAGTCTGAGAGGAGGAGGATCTGGGCTTGGGAGGTAGCAAGGCGGGGGGGGACACGAAGCTGGAAGGCCTCATTAATGTTTGTTGCAGTAAAGAGCTGAGGAAGCAGAAAAAGGGAGTGACAATAGTCCTGGGCTGGCTCAGACTTTGGAAGATTGTACATCAGAGATTCAGAGAGAGCCTTTCAGAAGGTGCAGTTCCCCAGGCTTGTGCTTTGAACAGCTATTTATCTCCCACCAGTGCAGAATTCTTGGACAAAGCTTGACCCTTCTACTTCTGGGAGGGGGTGGGGAGAGGAGGAAGCAGAAAGTGTGCCCTGGCCCCTGGGTGAGGACAGCACCATGACAGAAGTTTTGGCAACTTCTGCCAAGTCAGAAGGCCATTCAAGCCAGGCTTTCTGGTTCACTCATGCCTTGGCTGGTACCAGCCTCACTGAGACAGCCGCAGCAACCCTTTTCAAAAATCATCTATTTAGACCTGTGCCAGTGGAAGGAGAATCCCCAGCGTCAAAATTACAGAGTCTGGAAGGGTTAACAAAGATGCCATAAAGGCCTAGGGACTGAATCTCAGATTGTGCTGGACTTCAGAAGGAGTTCTCAAATGTTTTCATCTCAGGACCCTTTTGCACTCTTAAATGATAGGGGACCTGACCCCAAAGAGCTTTTGTTTATATGGGTTATATCTAGGGATATTTACCAAATCGGGAAGGTAAATGTCTTAGTATTATGATGAAAATAGTTTTGACCTTGGGACCCCCCTAAAAATCTTGGGAACCTCCAAGGGGACCTGAACTACCCTTTGGCAACTAACTACTAGTATAAGCAGCTCCTGAAAGAGGAAGGCCCTCCACTGCCGGAGGTCAGCCCCTTCTCTGTCATTGATGGCTCAGAGAGAGGACGCTGAGGGGTGAAGCTGTCTGCCCAGGGTCCCACCAACAGCGTGTGTCTGAAGAGAACTGGTGCCGAGGCGCTCTGCAAGCTGCCATGACTAAGCCTTTGCAGCGAAATCCTCCTAATTACACTCCAACGAGAAACGAAGTCTAATGGAAGTGAGTAGTGCCAGTACTGCTCCTGCCTAGGAGTCCAGTACTTTATGCTTGCCCTTTGTCTTTACTGTGCCTCGTGTTGTATGCCTGAGAGTTAGGAGAGTGCCCGGTATACAATGAACACTTAATCAATGCTTGTTGGCAGCAAGATCCTTTTGAACTGCTCTTTTCACCCTTTTTGGCAGGGCAGATATCTAGCCCCATTTTCAAATGGCAAAACTAAGGCATAGAGGTTCAGCGATTTCCCCTTAAAAAATTGCAAAGGTGGGGCGGCTAGGTGGCGCAGTGAGTAGAGCGCCGGCCCTGGAGTCAGAAGGACCTGAGTTCAGTTCTGGCCTCAGACACTTAACACACACAAACAAAAACCTAGCCGTGTGATCTTGGGCAAGTAACTGAACCCCAATTGCCCTCCAAAAAAAATTAAAAAGCAAAAAAAAAAAGTTAAAAAAAAAAAGAAAATTGCAAAGCTCTAGAACTCAAGTCTTGTGGCATGCCTAATCAACCAGCCTTCCACTGCCCAAAGGGCAGAGCCCTGTGAGTGCCTTGTTGGAGAGCTGGTCCTCATTCCCTCCTCCCTACCCAGTGTGACTCACAAGGGACTGTGCCCCCAGCTTTGGGCCACAGCACAGGCTGCCAGGAGGGCTCAGGGCACAGAGTAGGGATGAATTTTGTTCAGGTCCCTTCATTCCCGCACCTTAGCCTAGATCCTCCTCACCTCTCACAGCTTCCAACCTCTTCGCTTCCCATTGCATCCCACCCAATGCCAGTCATTTTTTTAAAGCTCTCCTCCGACCATGTCCTACACTCACTTACAAAGTTTTAGTGGCTCCAACTGGGGCTAAGAGCAAATGAAGACAGACAGTGTGCAAAGCCCTGCCAAATACTCACACTGACACACCCATGCAAACACACACATTTCAATGCCTGGACAAACTGACCTACTAGCCGTTCTGGACATCCATCTTCCATCTGCAAGCCTTTGCAGTGGCTGTGCCTCATGCCAGGAGTGCACCCCTTCTCTCCCTCCTCCTGCCTCTTAAACTCCTGAGTCTCTTCCAAAGCTCAGGCCAAGGGCTACTGCTCACACAAGACTTTCCTGGCCCCCAGCTGCCAGGGCTTCCAGCCCCCAGTTCATCCCATATGTAGATTTGGGATTTATTTCTACTGTACACAGTGTTTCCTCCTTAGACTAGATTGATTCCTTGAGGGTAGGGATGGCTTTGCATTCCCAGCATCTAACAGGTACAATAGGCCATTTACTTCTCCCTGCAACCAATTCCACTTTGGACAGCTCTAATCGCAAGCACCTTTCTCCTTAGATCCAGCGCAAATTCATTCCTTTGCAGCTTCCTCCCATTACCCTTCCTTCTGGTCTCCTAGGGTAAGAAGAACAAATTGGACCCACCTGCAGTGTTCCAGCCCTTCAGGCATAGCCCTATCCCCTTCCCCCCAGTCTTCTCCTTTGGGCTAAACATCCCCTGTTCCTTCAGCTGATCCTCCCAGGACCGGGACTCCAGGTTCTTCCTGGTCCTGGCTGCCATGCCCTGGATGCTCCTCCACCTATCAACGTCCTTAATCTGTGGCAGGCACAAGTGAGCCCAGGACTCTGGGCTTTAGGCAGCCATGGATCATTCCCAAAGCAGTGCACCTGCTTTGGCAACCCAGGATCTCACTAACTCATTCAGTCATGCCATCACACTCATGGCTCATATTGAATATGCAGGTTAATAAAATTCAGCTAGATTTTTTCCATTCAAACTGCTATGTCCTCATAAGTCCAGAACTTAACTTTGAGCTCAAGTTCAAATCTTCACATTTATTCCTATTAAGTTTCATCCGACTAGAGTGGGCCCCATGTTCTAGCCCAACAATATTTCTTTGAATTCGGTCACCCAGTATATGCTTCCCAACTTTGTGTCTTCTGAAAATCTAATAAGAATTCCATCTGGTCATTGATGAAAACATTATATAATTGCACAGGGCCCACACAGATCCCTGGGGCTCCCTCTACCCTTCACCGGACCTTTCAAGTGGACAGTGAACCATTAACATCTACACTGTGGTCCCAATCCAGTTCTGAAGTCCCCATTAGAGCTCATTGAGAGCAGGGACCATGGTTTGCCTTTTTCTGTATCACCAGTGATTAGCAAGGGGCTTGGGAGATAGTAGGTACCTAATAAATGTTTGCTGACTAATTCACTAGCTCTCTGGTTTTTCACAATTACTGGGAGTGACTGGACAAATCCATCTGTCACTTTCCTCATTAGGAGGAATTGAGTTCATTCCGACAACTACCTTGAACTCATCAAGGGCAGGTAGGTGCTACCTTGTTATCTCATTACTTATCCTGGGCATCAGCTCCCTATTAAGAACTTCCTGCTGAGTCTTTTCCAGCCTGTGCTCTGTGGCAGAGAGAAGGGGAGCAGAAGTGGAGGCAGGCTCACCCTGGGTAGTGACCCTGCCCCTGCCCTGATCTTCTTCCCTCTAGTTATTCCCAAGCCCTAGTATATCCAGCTCTCCTCATTGACTGTGGCTCATTCTGATCTTTGGCCTTCTTGGCACTATTTTCAGAACACCAGGCCACGTTTTTGTGGCTTCCCCTCAGTTCCAGATTTCCTCACAAGTAAATTCACTCTCTTCCCTTCCCCAGCCCCCAACATTCTCGTTTCTTTTGCATCATATGAAGCTAGACTGACGTCATGGGGCTCATTCCACTAAAGCTCACGAATAGAGGAAAGCATCCTCCTGGGTTATGATCTCCATTCTGAGGCTGTGGGGCTTATTACCCGCTCATGCTTTGTTCATTTTGGGTGTCTCTACTGCTAATCTTGCACCAACAGCTTGTGGGAAAGCTCATCTTATTTAGTGTTGGTTAACAGGATTTTAAAAAGACAAACATGTGGCTAAATAAGATCTTATCTGTAAAGAGCCTAGCACAGTGCCTGGCACATAGTAGGCTTACTTATTCCTCCCCTCCCTCCCCAACCCTCCCTGTAACCTAAATCCCTCAATGTCCAGCTCAGATCCAGTGCCCTTCTAGAAGCCTTTGTTCCTATCCTTTGATGTTGCTCAGGACCATGGGGGTGGGGTGGAGGGGTGGGGTGGGGGGTGGTCTCTCTGACTGACCTGTGAACTCCAGAACACTCTGTTTTCTGCAACCTCCCCCTCAGCCTTGGAAAGACCACAGTGGCAGATTTCGGTAATGATGGGCTATCGGCTTGTTCCCAAAAGCCTTCTGGGGCAGCAAATGCCACGTGGGTGACTAATAGCTAATCCTTAGGAAAATATTTTCTAGCTTCTCTTAGCCTGGCAGGGGAAGGGGTGTGCTGGGCATCTGGGGGGGCAGGCTGGGGCCTCAGATTCCAACAGCAGCACCTCTCTCCTACTGGTTATCATAAAAAAACACCAACCCACATTTTGGAGCCTAAGAACACACGAATGCTCAGTCTCTGTAAACTAATCAATAGAAAAGAATGAAAGGCAAAGCTGGCCATTCCCCAGGATCCAGGTTCATGGACACACGTGACTTAGGTACAGCCTGGATGAATCACCCTGTAGCCCAAGTACATCCAAGTAACGTTTACTCTTCACCATTACTGCAGTTTATTAGAGGCAACTCAATATCAGAAATAGAAAAATGTTAGCTTCTAGATCTCTGGCTGGCAGTCGGATCTCAGGAGTCATTTTAGGCATGAGGAAATTGAGTCCCAGGGAAGGGCAGTCCTTTTAGGGACCTGTACTGAAGCTGGGTTCTCTGACTCCAGAGTTCACTGTTAAGAGCTATGGGGCACAAGTGGATTGAACACTGGATCTCAAGAAATCCTGAGTTCAAATCCTACCTTAGTGAGTACTGGGCAAGTCACTTAAGGTGTTTGCCTCAGTTTCCTCATCTATAAGATGAAGATTATAATAGCTAACAATAATAGATAGTAATAGATACAGCAGGAGATAATCTACCTCACCGGGGTGTTCTTTTTTTTCCTTTTTGCAGGGCAGATGGGGTTAAGTGACTTGCCCAAGGTCACATGACTAGTTTTTGTGTTAAGTGTCTGCGGCCGAATTTGAACTCAGGTTCTTCTGACTCCAGGGCCAGTGCTCTATTCACTGCGCCACCTAGCCACCTAGTTGTCCTTCCCCGGGGTGTTTTGAGGATCAAATGGAGATCGCGGCAAGCCTTAAAGTGTGAGCTACTTTGATTCTATAAATGGTATACAGCGTTGATAAAAGGGACAACTATTCTCTAAGTGACAGAGGCCCTCAGCTCAGAAAACAGAAACATCCTCCCCAAGTTATCCGTGCGCTAAGACAGGTCCTAACTTGAACAATGATTTCTAAACACCAGGACTCTCGGAATTTCAATCCCCGTTTGCCGACATGGGGCAGATTCATTTGGCCAAGAATCACTCCACTGGATGACTAAACAGTTTTTCCTTTTAATAAGAAAAAACAAAAATCAAGTGATTAGAAAGGCCGGGAGAAAGCATCTCTCTTCTCGGGACGGTTTGGAGAGTGGGTGTAGCGGCAGCAGCCGAGGCGGCAGCCGCAGACGCCTGTACTTGAAGGGCAAGTTCAACATCCCACTGGCTGGCTGCCTCACTCCTCCCCTTCCCCCAGGCTCGGGCGTCACGTGACGAACCCAGAAAAGTAGGTAAAAGGTTACCCAGCTGGAGCCCCGCCCAGCTCCAAGGCGGCCAAGGCCAAGGCCGGATCTGTTGGTTTCAGGTCGGTCTCCAGGCTAACCAGAGGGAGGCTCCAGGCTTAGGGGCGGGGAGGCAGGGGAACCGGGGTGCATCTCAAGAGCAGGACAAGGGCTTTGAAGCCCGGGGAGAGGAAGGCTCAGGAAACCCCCATCCCCCAGCTGGAATAATAACAGTTGCTTGGGACTGTTCTGATGAATCGGGAAATTGGGTCCTGCAGTCCAGAGTGCCAGGCGTGTCCTCTGCAGCTGGACCGACCATCATCCCTGCCTCAGTTACTATCTGGGTTGTAAAACTGACATTTCCACCCCCACCTCACCCACAGTCCCAGAGGTGGGGGCACTGGTCAGTAGGGCCAGACCCATCCCGGCCTGGCTCCGCCCTCTTCCAACCTCCGCAGAGACATACGGGGCTGTCCTAATGCCAGGCTTTTTAAATTTTTCTCATACGAACCCAAAGAAAATACCCCCCAAAGTCTTTCCCTGTTAAAAATTGTTTTTATGTCAGACAAGGCAGTCGTTTCCATGGGACCTCGGAAAGCTCGCTTGGGTCTGAACCAGGGCCCACAGGCAAAGAACCAGCCCCTAGACATCAGATAAATGAAGGTCAGCTTCAGCTCATGGGGGACTCAGACGAAAATAGGAGGAGAGAGAGCAATCCTCAAGAAGCAAGCAGCCCAGATCACCTTACACCCTCGAGTTCTGCCACTTGGAGTATCACTAACACTGAAGGATGACCATTGGCAGTCACTTTAAATTAAAAAAAAAGTTCCCGAAGTTTATTCCAAGGCACTTTGGGGCATGGGCACAGAGTGAGTACAGGTCAGACATTTTCAGTAATTTGTTCTGTTGCTTAGAAGGAAACAGACATGCCTGTCTATCTGGAATGACCAGAAACCAGACTCCTCTGGAAGAAAATAGTCTAACAAAAGACAGGTTTCCAGAAGGTTAAACAAATTTTCTTTTTTCCTGAGTAACTTACCAAAACACAGACAATAGAGTTCCTCCCGGAAATAAACTTCTCACTGTTTATAATATGCCTACATAGAGCACCAGTAAGTCAAAAGCCCTCCTGCAATCCCAGATATTACATTTTATTTTGTATATTTTAACTTGGGCATGACTGGCAATAGTGACAGTCTGGGAAGTAGAAAATTCAGTCCCCTGTCTCCCATTTTTGTTTCTATTCAATCAGCTTTCATGATGACGCCCTCACAATTCACATACAAAAACTCTCACCCATCACCCTCCAAACCAAAATGTAACAGAACAAAAGGATGACCCCTGGAGAGAATTTCAACAAAATCGGATTGATTGGATTCTGCTCATATTGTCAAATCAATGAAATCCAAAACACTTATTAAGTACTAAATTTAAAGCATTGTAAGAAAATCCTGTGGAAAACCCAGAATAAGGCCAAGCCAGAACCTCAAGGAGCTGACAGAGGAGAGCTGACCACCAGAAGAATGGGGAAATGGAGGTGTGCTCCATTCATTGCAGCTAGGTGCTTGGACCACAGTAGGCGTGCTTCTGGGTGCTGGCTGTGCCCCATCAGGAGGGCCTCTGGGAAATAACTCACTGTTCCTTTGCCCTCTCTTGCTGTACGGCTCCAGGTGAGCTTTCAGGAGCTGCTGATCCCTCAAAATAACTCTCTGCATCTCCTTTCCTAGAGCATCATCTTAGTTTAACTCAGTTTGGGTAACATGTATCAGAACTAGGAAGGGGAGACGGACTGACTCTGTCTCCCCAGCCTATCAGCTCCTCCCATACGTTCCCAGATCCCCTAGTTGACCTTGGGCTTCACATTATGCCTGTCCCTCCATAAATTACCTGCCTTTGCCTCCTTCTCAAGGAGGTTTAGACCTGAATAAGAATGTGGAAAGCACTTTGGGTCCCTCAGAGAAAGCCTTGCAGAAGCTGCTTTCATTTCCAGAATGGCTGGTAGAAAGGGAGTGGGGCAGAGGAGGGAGGAGCCAGTTACAGAAGTTGGGGACTTCTAACCTTCTGAAAGGAGGGGAGTGTTGCTACCTGATCTTGCCCAAGACCATCCCAGCTAACCCCTAACCCACCACTGACAACTGTGACATCCCTGACAGCCTTTCTGGTAAGACTACAAGATGGGCCTGGCTGTGTGTGTGTGTGTGTGTGTGTGTGTGTGTGGCGTCAGAGATAGAGACAAAGACAGAGAGACACAGAAGGAGACAGAGAGAGAGAGAGAGACACAGAGAGAGACAGAGACAGACACACAGACACAGAAAGAGCCCTCAAGTCCCCTTGACACAAAAGTTTCCGATTCTTTAGAAAACTGTCCGTTTCCGGGATGCCAGAGGTGGGTCATTCTTTTACCTCCCACATCCTTTCCAAAGGGGGAGGAAGGTGGAAGAGAAGGGGATGGAGAATAGAGGAGAAAGGCAAAATCCACTGTCGCATCCTCCCCATCCCCTCCCCCCCACACCCCCGCCTTTGGCATCCAGGACCCTGGGTACTCCCTCCCCGTAGAAGAGTTATTACGGACGCCTAACTGCCCCTCCCTCAGCTGAGGACCCTAACCACGCACCGCCCTTCACCGCAAGAGCCCACTCCCCTTCACTTCGAGACACCTCGCCTCATTTTAGGAGCTTAGCTGCCCTGTACTCTTCAGGAACTTAACTGCCCCCCCTCATTTCAGACCCGAAGGGTTCCCCATGGCTAGCTCCTAACTTTGTCCCCCTCATTTCAGGACCTGAAGGGTCCCCCATGACTAGCTCCTAACCATGCCCCCCAATTTCAGACCCAAAGGGCTCCTTCCCCGGCGGCTCCCTCCCCAGCCCCCTCCCGAGGCCGCCTCGGTCCCCTCTCCCCCGCAGTGCACCCCCAGGGCGGGGTCGGGCTTACCGGAGTCAGTCTGGGGGATCCGCCCGAGGGCGGCGGCAGCTGCGGCAGGAGGCGGTGGGAGCGGCGGCTGCGGAATCCGGGCAGCGGCGGCGGCGGGAGGGCAGCGGCGGTGGCAGCGGCGGGAGGGCAGCGCCGATGGGGGCACGGAGGGGCCCGGCCCGAGCAGCAGAGCACAGCCGAGCGGGCTCCCTGCCGGCTGCGAGCCCATTGGCTGGGGCGCGCCCTGGGGGCGGGGAGTGGAGAGCCGAGGGGGGCCACGCTCCCTGACGCAGTGGGGGAGGGGGAAGGGGAGAGGGAGGAGCCGGCCAGAGCCCCACAAGTCCGGTCCAGCCCAGCCCGCCCAGGAGGGGCACCTGACCCGAGAGGGAACCTGCTGGAGGAGGGGCGTGGGGAGCGGCCTTGAGCACACCCCCTGCCCCCTGGAGGTAAGCTCCCCGAGGGCAGGGAATGATCTTATCGGGATTAGCTGGACCGGCCTGCTATCCCCCGTCCTCTCACGCCCATTCCCGAGCTCGGCTCAGCGTGCAAGCACCTGCTTTAGGAAGCAGACAGTTTGTAACCTCTAGGCCCCAGCACTGGGTTAGGTGACAGCCAGAGTCTCAAACAGCCTCAGTCATCTGAGAGCCAGAACAATTCTTTAATCCCTCCCCAGAACTGTCTCTCCAAGGGCACCCAGCAGGCTCTTGATAAACGTTTCTTCATTGGTTGATTGGCCCGTAGCAGTAGTCTAGTCCAAACCCCTCGTTTTACAGATGGGGAAACCGAGGCACAGAGCCGTGAAAGAACTTACCCAAGGTTACCTGAAGAGTCAGTGGCAGGATCGGAAAGCTCGTTAGGTGATACAGGGGTCAGAAGACCTGGATTCGAAGCCTGCCTTAGATATTTACTAGCTGCGGGACCACGGCCAGTCACTTCGTCTCTCAGTTTCTGTTTCCTCCTCTGTAAATGGGGATAATAATGTCCTCTGCCTCCACATCAAATGAGAGGTGTAAAGCGCTTCGCCAGCCTTAGAGGGCTCCACAATGCTAGTCGTTGTGAAGTCCCCAACCTCAAGGTTGAATGTTATTTCGAGTAAAATGACATTTGGGGGTTTTTAAAAGCAAAATGCCTGATTAATAGTAATGCCCGTTATAGAAGGTTTGCGAAGCCCCTGCTGTCCAGCAGCTCATTTCACCTCCAGCTGGGGAGATGGAGGCTGCATATGGTGAGCTGATTTCCCCAGTCACCCTGCCTAGCATAGAGACAACCTAGAATGATCCCGGCACAAAATCCAGCATTGTAGTCCTTATGTCTGTTGCCTCTCATCGAGTCTGGTCATTAGCATCACGGCAGCAGTATGGGACAGTAGGGGAACCCAATTGGGGATCAGGTCACCCGCCAGGTTGGCTAGTGCTGGCCATTCCCTTTTTCAGGCTCAGTTTTCTTTCCTGTAAAGCCAGGTGTTTCATGAGATTAGTCCCAAGGTTCTTTCTGGCTGTAAATTCTATGATCCTGAGAGGCAGAATGAGCCTTGGGAGTCATGGAGTCCCAATCTCTCATTTGACAAATGAAGAAGCTAAGACCAAGAGGAAAGCAGAGAGGTCCTGCTGTCCCAAGCAGGGTCACACAGGCAGCAAGTGTCAGAGCTGGTCTTAGAGTACAGGGTGTCCTGACCCGAAGCCCATGGCTTTATCCACCGCACTGGCTTCCTCTCCAGAATCTCCTAGCAGCTCCTATGATTTAGATTTGGAAGGGGATTCCACCAGATCCCATCAGATTCTCCCCCACCCCAATTTTTATGGGTGAGGAAACTGAAGTGCATAGAAGAAAAAGTAGCTTGTCTAAGGCCATATGTGTAGGAAAGAGAGCTGGGTTTGGAACACAGGGTCTTTGACCCTAAACCCAGAAGCCTTTCCATTCCATTTTCCACCATTCCCCTCCCCCCTCCCTTCGGTCCCATTTTCCTGTCCAGGGTGGAGTTAGAGCAGTAGGTCTGCCCAGTGGCTCAGTAAGAATCACTACAGCTAGCATGTTAATTGGCAAACACTACAAACATCTCTTTTCATCCTCTCCACAATCCTGGGAGGGAAGGGCTAATATTATTTCCACTTTACAGGTGAGGAAACGGAGGCAGAAGGTAAATGACTTGCTCACACAGCTAATGTCTGAGGCAGGATTTCAATGCAGGTCTGGGAGCAGGTCCTAGACCTAGGCTTTGAATGGAGCGGAGGCTTGGTCATCTTGTTTCATATCACCCCCAGCCTTCAATACAGAGACAGGCTTCTCCTAAGCACCCCTTTTTGGAGTGTGTTGCTTCCTCCCACGCTTTCTTTTGTCCTTTCCCAGACCTCACACACTCACACACACTCACACACTCACTCACACACTCACACACACTCACACAAATGGGCAGCATTCAGAAAACAGGCTGGCTGGCTGGAGGAGATATGAAATGTATCAGTGGGTAAAGTATGGGAAAGGCTGTCTTGTGGAGCAGGTGTCCTCAATACTGCTTGGCTGCAGAGGGCAGAGCCAGCGTTGGGGTGACAGACAGGGGGGATGGGGCAGAGAAGGTTTTAAGGAAGGAAGCCCTTCTTAGGAGTTAGAGCCATCCCCAGGTGAAATGATCTGCTTCAGAAGGGAAATAAGGAGTTCCAGCCATTTAGCCAATGTTTTCTCTGGGCATGCAGAACCTGCTTGCAAAGTTTGGGCTGGTTCATTGGTCCAGCTAGAGGTGTGAGGGCAGGAGTCAGGAAGTCTTGGGTTCCAATCCAGCCTCAGACACTAGCTGTGTGTCGCTGGGCAAATCGCTTCATTTCTATTTGCCTTAGTATCCTCATCAATAAAACCGGGAGTATGGTTGCATCTGCCTCCCAAGGCTGTCGTGAGAATCAGATGAGAGAATCATTCTGAAGTGCAGCCCTGGTGCACAGTGACATCATAATTGGCTGTTACTTGTCAGACGTATTGTCCGGGGATGCCGGCTCAGATGCTGTAGAGGACTATTCCAAGCACCTGCGCTCCTCCTGCAGCTCCTACTCTCTTGCTTTCAGACATCAGAGCCCTGGGTTCTGGCTTTAGTTTTCTGAGACCCATTAGTATCTGAGCAGACTTACTGAGGATGACAAGCCCTCGGTGATTCACAGCAGGGACCTAGCCCTTCCAGAAGCAGAGAGGGACCTTAATAGCCCAGAGCCCTGACGTTTGACAGTGTTTTAGGTTTTATACAATGGGTGGGACTTGGACCAATCCAAATCTTGTCCAACACTGTTTCTGTTTTTTTCCAAGCCAGTCAGCTTCCTCCTGGCACCTGCCCACCAAACCACAGCCCTCCCTTCCTTGAAATCTTGCTCCAAATATACTTCTGTCCCACCCTTGCCAGCTTCTTCTGCCACTGGCTCCCAGCATCCTCAGCCCCTCAGTGTTCTGTTCCTTTCATATGTAACCCTCTCCACCCATAACCAGAGCTCTTTAACTGTTCTGGCTTATCTGTGCTTATGTATTTTTCATATGTCTTTATTTGGCTGGGAGCACACTCCATCAAGCTGATCCTACCAAGAGCCAGCAAGTTGCTCTCTGGATCACCTGAAATTTCATTTCTCCCAGAGGTCTTTGTGTTCCAGGCCTCAAGGCCTCAGAAAAATCTCCAGAAAGATGAGAGAGATGGGCTTTGGCTCTAGCCAATTGCTGAGGATTCTGGAGATCCCTGGGCAGTTTCCAAGTTCAGTCTAACCTCCTCCTCCTCCTCCTTCTTCTTCCTCTTCTTCTTCCTCTTCTTCTTCTTCTTCTTCTTCTTCTTCTTCTTCTTCTTCTTCTTCTTCTTCTTCTTCTTCTTCTTCTTCTTCTTCTTCTTCTTCTTCTCTCTCTCTCTCTCTCTCTCTCTCTCTCTCTCTCTCTCTCTCTCTCTCTCGACTAGCAGGAGCAAGAACAAGTCAGGGCCCTGGGAAGAGGTGTGGCACTTTCACCTTTGTGCCAGTGCCAGTGGGGTCCAGAATGACTCACTGCACACAGGTATCTGCCTTAGCTCTGAGCTCAGCCTTCATCCAGGCCTGAGGCACCTCCCTCTGGTAGGAGGGCACCACAACCCAGCTTCCCACTGTTCCTTCTCTCTGGCTTTCTTCACAGACTGCACTTGGTCTAGGGGATTTAGCTATTAATAGCCCAAGGGAGCTCATCTGACTTGTGTCTCCTTCATGTCTCCTAAAGTCTCCTGGGCCAGCCTGGCCCTATTCCCTTGGGGTTCAAAAACATCCTGCTTTTGTTTCCTGAGCCAGAATAACCTCCTCAACCTTCCCCACCACACCTACCCCCGTCTCAGCCTTTGCTCAAGCATTTACTGTCTGGGTGCCCTGTTCCCCACTGGGTCCAATTCTAAACTCCCTTCAAGGCCCTTGGGTTCAGCCTGAGTCTTGGATCAGCCTTCCTCCTCAGTGCTTGCCCGTGCCCAGCATAGGGAGGGGCTGTCTTCCCAACGTTCATTGTTGGCATATAGGGTATTTGGGATATATTTTCCCATGGAAACAATGTTTGAAATGGTGATGAGCTTCCCAGTCTAACCCACAGAAATCTTTTTAACCCAGAAGCTTGGTGTCTTGGAAAGAGGGCAGAAGACCTGAGTTGCAATTTTGCTCAGACTCTTACTAACTAGGTAGCTATGGACATGTCCCTCACAGAGACTCAGTTTTCTCACCTCTAAAATGGGACTATTAATCCTTTCATTAAAGACATAGCACCACCAGAGGTGGTCCAATGTAAGGCCCCCCAAGTGAGGCAGACTGAGACCCAGTTCAAGCCCTCTCTCTGCCACACCCCTGTTATCTCAGTGCTCTGGGCACTTTGACTAGACTTTCTATTGGAGAGAAGGCACCGGTCTGTCCTTGGGGGGTGGGGGGGGGCAGGGACCTGCCTCCCCATGAGCTCCCAGCATGGAAGAGCCACAGGCCTACTTAAATGAAGTTGCCAAATGTGGATCCCCAATTTAGCCATGGAAGGACCTGCAGAGGTAACCCAGTCCACCACCTCATTTTATAGGTGAAGGGAAGCAGCGCCTGAGCCTGCCCTAGGGCATTCAAGCAGAAAGCCCTGCTGGCAGGACTGGAGCTGCACTCCCCTCTCCTCAACCAGGATTCTTCTCCTATAGCACAGGTTTTTGTAAGGAAAGCATTTGAAAACACTATGTGAAGAATAAGACTAGCAAGTATTTATAGGTTTGGGAAGCATTTTACAAATGTTATTTCGTTTTATCCTGATAACAGCCCTGGGAGATGGGTACTATTATCATCAGCTCCACTTTACAGCTAAGGAAACTGAGTCACCACGAGTTTTATGTCCCACAGCCAGCTTTGGGACCAGGTGTGTCTGGCTCCAAGTCTGGAATGCTGTCTGATGAGCCACCAGCTGCGTACAAGTGCCGCTTTATTTCCATCTTCGTCTTGATCAGAGGTATAGAGCTCAACCTGAGACTCCTTTGATCTTCTGAGTCCTACTGAGAAGCCTTTAGGAAGCCCCGCTCATTGTGCCCTGGGGACTCAGGGAATGGATATATGGTGGGAGGCCCTGCAATGCTCTGGGACTTGCTAGAGCCAGCACAGTGTTATCTGAAAAGGGAGCTATCTGTGGGCCCTTCACATCTGCATAGGGCATCCCTCTTGTGTTCCACATTCAGTCTCTCCTCATTCAGAAGACATTCTATTTCCCACCTTGCTTCCAACCTCCATGCTTGAGGAGTGAGAGTAACTCCTTGCTTTGGTGCCTTAGAATATGTCTCTCTTCCAGGCTCGGCTCCAATGCCGCCTGCTACATGAGGCCAGGTCTGGAATCCCACTGGTTAGTGTTTCCAATTTCCAATTGCTAAGCATTCACTTACCCACATACATGTTCCCAGTAGAATGGAAATTTGAAGACAAAGACCTTTTTTCTGTCTTCATGTAGGGGTGGTTATTTAACCATTCCTGTTTTGCCCCTCACCCTACTATTGATTCATTGCTTGGATAGATTTCCCAATATAAATCTTTCTTCACCACTCTGAGAAATAAAACCAAAGGATTATCTCTCTCTTCCTCCCTCCTCCTCCTTCCTCTCCCTCTCCCTGCCCCTGTACCCATCCCTCTCCCTCTCCCTCCCCCTCTCTCTCCCTTCCCCCCTCCACTTCTCTATTACTCCTAAGTCCCCATCCAGAGACAACACTTAATGGAAAAACACCTTTGAGTTAGAACTATCTTTTCTCTGGTGATATTTCTCTCTCATCTACTTCCACAATAATTATACCGTCACTACTAATTATGATTGTCTCTCTTACTATTGCTTATAAAGAGAAAATAAAGACTTAAAACAAGAAAGGTCAAACTCTGTCCCCATCCCCATGCCCTAAGAAAAAACCTTTAGGCTCCTATGAAGGAGTTCAAGGGGGGGAGGGGGGAGAGCAAATGCAAGATTACAAGGCTGGTAGTGGGAACAGGGAGCAGTTTCAGCCACACAGCACATTACTTGACATAGCTCATGCCAGATTAGCCCAAACAGCTTCATTCCCAGAATCCTGGCCCCTTTCTTTCTTTCAGATGCTTCTGCTTATACCTAGAGCTAGCCTTTCCTCAGCTCCAGGCTTCTCCCATCTAGATATGGGCTCCTCTTTGAATCTGTCTCCTAGGCTCAATAAACTGACTTTCAAAGGGCCCCCCTGAGACATGGCAGATCATTCTTCATTCCATCAGGCCTATTTCACAGGATCAGAGACTTAGATTCAAAAGGGTCCTGGAGGCTCATTTAATTGAAGCCTTCATTTTACAGGTAATCATGCTGAGGCCTGGGGAGGCTTAAGTGACTCCCCCAAGGTCATATAAACTGCAAGAAGCAGAGTCAGGATTCCAAGTGGGGGCCCATGACTCTCAAGTTCCCTGTTCTTTCTAGTGTCTTCCCTTGCCTCTACTTATCCATCCAAGTCATTAATTTGTCCGTCATTGAGAGATCCCCTTGTCCTGGCCACGGCTTTCTTAGTTTCTTTTTATTTCATGCTCAACCTTTCAATAAGCATTTACCAAGTATCTACTAGATATCAGATGTTGTGCTGGGTTCTGGGGTACAAAGATGAAATGAAATGGATATCAGCTCTCAGGAAGTTTACGTTCTACAGGGAGTCACAGATTGATCAATCAATCGATCAATCAGACATTTGTCATGTGCTTGTGTAAGTTTGATGCCTTATTCTCAGTCCCCTTTCTGCAATCGGGATTTGTTACCCATCGGTGTACCTGGGCAGGAATGTCCTCTGTGACACCTCCCTCTAACATTTGATGCCCTGTTTTCTGCCTCGTTTGCCATGGATAATGTGAGCATTGCCACCAGTTACCTCTGCAGCCGCTTCTCCCCAGTGACCTCCTATGGCCTTAGCGCCCACGTGGGAGACGCCTCACTGGTTATCTAGTCAGATCCTGCAGGAGCCAGGTGGTTCATGTATGCTCATCCCTGTTTTACAAGTGGGCCCCACGAGGCTCGCTGTGGGTCCTAGTCACGAGGCTGGGAATTGTCAGAGGTGAGATTGGGGATTCCACACATGCATTCTCTCCAGGATGCATCATGTGGCCCCTTCCTTTATGCTGTGCACACGGCAGATTTTCCAAGAAGTGGAGCTGACTGCTCAGATGACTGCTTTCACACTAAGGAGCCCATGCCCATGCCCAGGCAGCAGTGGGAACCTTCACAACCAGAATTCATTTCTTCCCTTGCCTGGCAGCCCAGAGGGACTGATAGTGAGCTAGAATCTGAGTCAGGAAGCCTGAGTTCAAAGCTCTTAGATATTTTGAAGCTATGTGACCCTGGGACCAGTAATGTTTCTGAGCTTTGATTTCCTCATCTGTCAAATGGGGAACCATTATCTTCACCATCATCATAATCCCTCTGTTCTTATAATCTGTGTGCCCAAGAACAGATCATTATTTGCTCCAACAAACATTTATTAAATGTCTACTCTGTGCCAGGATGAAGAGATACAAAGTCAACAAGTCCTCGCCTTCAGAGACCTACCGTTTTACTGAAGGATACAGTATGTACCTAGAAAGTTATATACAAAATGTATACAATAATGCACACAATTGTATACAGAATCTATATATAACATAATATAATGTTGTGTTATGGGGAGGGGGGAGAAGGGTCAGTCATTCTCTCAATAAGCATTTGTTATTTAACATGTGTCAGGTGAAGCGCTGGGCATGCACAAAAGGGAAAAATAGTCCTTACTCTCAGTGAGCTTATAGTCTAATAGGGGAGACAAACATGAAAATGACTAGGTGCCTACAAGACAGAAACAAAGTTACTGAAGGTGATGATGGAGGGAGGGCTTGGGCGCAAGGGAAGCAGGAATGTCCTTCAGAGGGAGGATGGGAACCGAGGCTTAAAGCAGGTAAGGGAAATGGCGGCAGAAGCAACTTAGGGCATTCCGGGCATGGAGATGGGAGCCAGGAGAGCTGTGTCGCTGGATCGAGGAGTGCATGGACATGAGCAAAGTGTAAGACTACGCTGGAGGACTTTGTAATTGATCATGGAGGTGACAAAGCCACCAGAATTTATGGAGTAGGGGAGGAGCATGGCATAGTGCCACCTGCACTTAGGGCAAATCACCTCCCCATAAGAAGACTTCTGAGCAGAGACTGCAGCCCTAATCATCCATCCACCGGGCTTTGATCGCCCACTGGGGAGGATAACAAATTAATCAGATCCTTGGGACAAATAAATGTGGAAAAGGCAAGGACCTGTGATTTCATCATCCTGGGCTCTGACTTTTATGTCTCCTCCTAGAAGAATGTGTAGGCTTGGAGAAGATATGGGAGCAATCCATCTGTGATCACACAGTTCATAAATGCCTGACTTGTGACTTGAACCCAAGTCTTCCAAATTCCAAGTCGAGTATCTAGCCATTATACTACCTTGTCTCTCTACTGGGAAACAACACACTTCAAAGTCTGGTTGCTAATGTTTTTTTTTTTTTCTATGACAAGAATAATGCTTTCAAGTGTAGGACAACCACTAAAACTCATAGGAACTATAATTTAGGATTTATCTCTTTGTTCCCCTGCCTGCTCCCTTCTCATTTGTCCAGGATAAGGGGTCTATGTAGCCCCTCCCCCCAGGACAGTTCCCCCTCATGGAAGCTCCAGGGTGTTTTGTAGCATGGGGAGTTGGGTATCTGGATCAGAGGAGGTCTCAGGATTATTTACTGTGAGGACTTGGCATGGCCTGGCCCATTCTGAGATTCCGAGGAGTTCTGCCTCTGGGGCATTAATGGGTCATCGAAGTTCTGTGGGACCACCCAAAAGCTCTTTGGGAGCCCCCAGAGGGGCCCTGGCATCAGGATGCCCTCTGGGAAGTCTGGATTTTCAGCATTGGCACAGCCTTTAAATGGATGGACAGTGACAGATGGTCCTGTTTGGGTGTGTTTTTGCAATAATTTTGTATTCTAGTTTTGAGGCAATGGGAAAAAAAATGTATCTGTCTATTTCCTTGTTTTTAGCTGGTCTGCAGGCAGAGCCCAAACCAGCAGCAGGTGGGATGACTTGCATAGGGGTGGTGTTTGTCTTCATCCCCTGATAAGTGTTACAACCTCCAAGATTTTCCCCAGGCCTACCTTCCCACCTCAGCCCCAAACAGGTGAGTGCTAGACTCCCCTATCCTGGCTGAAGTGGAATCAGACTGTTGTCAGGGCAGATCCTCTCCAGTAACAAGGGCAGTTACTAGCCCCTCCCTCCCCAAAGCTTGGATGACCAGGAGGTGGAGTTATTAATAATAACTTAATAATAAAAAATAACAAATATTATACTTGGTGGCTAGGTGGCACAGTGAAGAGAGCACCACCCCTGGAGTCAGGAGGACCTGAGTTCAAATCTGGCCCCAGACACTTAACACTTACTAGCCTTGTGACCTTGGGCAACTCACTTAACCCTAACTGCCCTCCAAAAAGCAAAAACAAAAACAAAATATCATACCCACAAGAGCCCTAGGAGAGGGGGCACTATTACTGTCCTCCTTTAACAGATGAGGAAACTGAGGCTCAGAAGGTTAAGTGACTTGCCCAGGGTCACACAGCTGTTACTGTCTCAGGGTCTGCCCACTGTTCCGCCTAGCTGCTATTAAGTAGGTAATGCTTCTTTTTGTGTGTTGGGTATACTAGCGACACACCGGGGTTCCTTCCAGCTCTGAGATCAGCCCTGGGCCTCAGGTAGATCCTAAGGCTGGAGGCTGGGAGAGCATTCCTGGGGAACAATTCAAGGCACTGCTTCAATATTCATCTATATGTCATGGGAGCTTAGACCAAGCTGGAAGAGTTCTTGGAGACCAGTGAGTCCAACTCCCTGTTTTTACAGCAGAAGCAACTGAGGCCCAGAGAATCACAACATTTATTAAAACAAGATCAAGGTCACACAGCTCCTAAGTACCAGAGGCAGGATTCTAACCCTCTTCCTCAGGAACCAGGGTTCTTTTTTTCATTCTTGGAAACAAATTTTTGTCAATAAGGTCAATGCCACTGGGGCCAAGAATAAAGAGCAGGACAGCACAATGGGCAGCGCCAAGAATGGGGCCCCTTATTAATGCCCAAAGCACTTTGAAGCTTTGGGATCATGCAAAGATTAGACATGGTCCCTGCCCTCCGGGGCTCACAGTCCAGGAGGGGAGATAAGAACAAACAATGTTCAATAGGATACTGATAAGACTTTCTGATGTCTGACCTACATGTTATTTAATCCTTAAAACAGGGGTGTCTAGGTGGCACAGTGAATAGAGCACCAGCCCTGGAGTTAGGAGGACCTGGGTTCAAATCTGACCTCAGATACTACTAGCTGTATGACCTTGGGCAATTGCCTTGCCCCACCCCACCAAAAAACTATTCTGTCAGCTATTATCAATGTTGCCAAAAGCCTTTTTATAGGAAAAGGAACTTTTATAGGCAAGGGAACTCAGTGGGCTCCAGGCCCCCCTGCCCCAGGTTGCAGCAGTGAGCAATAATTTCTTTAACAACCACCCCTAATTCTTCTGGTCCTAATTTTTAGCCATTTTTACTGACACATTTTTTTTTGACATCACAGTCATTTTGAGACTTAGTGCCCCCATTGCCCAACCATCCTAGCTTTTATAATAAGGAAAAGTAGTTCTGTGAAAAAATCAACACAGAAAAGAATCTGCCTAGGAGTGAGACATCGCCGGCATGCTCTGCAAGGCTAGGAGTTGCATTTCCACATCACTTTGCAAGGTTTCCTCTTACTTCACTCTGTATCAGTTCACACATCTTTCCATGTTTCTCTGAATTCTCATTTTTATCGGATCTTCTTTTAATGTTGTTTAAAAAACCCACATCTTTTGTTGATGCTTTTGTATTCCTATCACGGTTGGTCCCTCTTCCCACTTCAACCTGGAATGAAAAAGTACAGTCAAGCAAAATAAAGCCACATGTCTGAAAATGTATGCTGCATTCCTCCCCTGTGGTCTGCCACCTCTGCTAAGAAACCAGAGGCATACTTCACCCTCAGTCCTCAGAAGTTATGGCTGGACTTGGCGCTGATGAGAATTCTAAAGTCTTTTGTTGTTTTTTAGTTCTGCTTACTCATATAAGGCTTCCCAAGTTTCTCCCATAATAATTTTTTTTTAGTACTGTAAGCATAACTTATTACACTCATATGCCACAGTTGGTCTGGTTGTTTCTACATCAGTGGGTACCCATTTTGTTTCCTGATTTTTAATGTTACAAAAAGTACTGCCATTACCATTTTGGTAAGGATGTATGAAGAAATAAAATGTCAGTTCTCAGCAAAGAAGGAGAACGTGAACCAAGTCCCTCTGAGATCCTCCCAGGGGTCAGCGCTCAACCCAAATGCCACCTCCCGCCTCCAGCTGCTCACTCTCTTCCCTCACCCCTCCTTATCTTGTCTTTATATTGTCTATATATGCCAATGAGCATGTGTGTTCTCAGATAAAATATAAACTCTCAAGGAAACAGAATATTCCTCTGTGCCATCTTGTCCCTGGGATACTGCCTGGCACCAAGAAACAGTTTGATAGCCAGTTATAATTATAGCTAATCTTTCAAAAGGGCTCAAAGGTTTGGTAAGCTCTTTGGAGACATTATCTCACTTTATTCTCACCACAGCCCTGTAAGGTGGGCACTATTATTACCAGCATTTTACAGTTGGAGAAACCGAGACAGAGGTTAAGTGCCTTGCCTAGGGTTACATTGTGAATAGTGTCTGAGGCTAGATTTGAACTCAGGTTTTCCTGACTCCAAGTCTATCTGATATATGCAAGCTAACTTGATAACTGATTTATGGACCCAGCTGCTAGTGCCACTTTCTAAAAAGCTAATTAACTCTGATTGGCTAATTTGATCACCAGTGGGGAACACTGTGGATGGGGGATCACAAAAACACCCATCCTCCACAGGATGAGAACACCACTCCCCCTGCACCAGCCCAGGTAATGTGTGTTTGTGTGGGTATGTGTGTGTGTGGTGTGTGGGTATGTGTATGTATGCATGTGTATATTATGTATATGTGTGTGGTGTGTGTATAGGAATGCATGCGTGTATATGTGTGCATATGTGTGTGGTGTATACATATGCATGTGTGTATATGTATATATTGTGGTGTGTGTATATATATGTGTGTATGTGTGTGTGTGGCACATATGTAAAGTAGCCCTCTGGAAATCCACCTAGCCACTGCCAGTGGGTTTTGGGAGCAGGCACCCTGAAGGGCCATTGTCCACAGTCAACAGAATGTAAGCTCTCTCAGAATAGGGATGGTTTCATTTTTTTATCTTTCTCTTTCCTGTGCTCAGTACATTGCCAGGTAAATGCCTCTAATGCTTGTTGATTGATTAACATAAATATATAAAAAGCCACAGGAAAAAAATCTAAGCACATGGATGAGAAACCAAAAAGGGACAGAGAAGCAAACTGGGAGGCTGCTGTTACTGGCTTTGTTTACATGTAATATGGGTACCCATTTAATATGTGTACCCATATAATGTGTGTGCCAGTGTAATATGTGTGCCTGTGTAATATGTGTGTCTGTATAATATGTGTGCCTGTGTGATATGTGTACCTGTGTATACTATATATTTTCTCATCAAACCATAAACAATTTGAAGTTCATGTGTCTAACTTTTCCATTATGTGTGGGTTCATTTGATCATTTTCTTTTTTTTAATGCTTTATTAACTTCTAGTTTACATCATTCATTTCTGCAAGATTTGAGTTACAAATTTTCTCCCTGTTTTTCTCCTACCCACCACCCCAAAATAGTGATCCTACTGGATATCCCCTCCTCCAATCTGCTCTCTCCCATATCTTCCCCCATACCCTCTCCTACTTTCCAGTAGGGCACAGAGGATCTTTATGCCCCAGTGGCTGTATATCTTATTTCCCAGTTATATGTAAAATAATATTAAGAATAGTATATGGGGGCAGCTAGGTGGTGCAGTGAGTAAGAGTGTCAGCCTGGAGTTGGGACGACCCGGGATTGGTTCTGGCCTCAGAAAATGAGCACCCACACATAAATAATGACTGGCCGTGTAATGTTGAGCAAATTACTTAACCACAATTGCTTTAAAAAAAGAGAATCATATATATATATAATATTTGATTTTTAAATTTTTAATTCCAGATTCATTCCCTTCCTCCCTTGTCACCCACCCTTACTGGGAAGATAAGCAATTCAATATAGGTTGTACATGTGTAGCTAATGCAAAACATTACCATAATAATTACTCCTCTCATCCCATTCCCCCCTACTCTCCTATTTCATGTGTATGTCATTCCCTCCCTGAGCCAAATTCAATGATTATAAGGGTGACCCACCCCCTTATGCCTTCCTGTTCTTCCCCTACATTGTACCCATTTTCCCTTGCCTCTTCTATATGAGATAGTTTGCCCCATTCTGTCTCTCCCCATCTCCTCTCATTATATTCGTCTCTCACCTCTTAATTTCACCTTTTAAGTATCATCCCTTCCTATTAAATTGGTCCTGTGCCCTCTATGTATACCTGTAAATATATATATATATATATATATATATATATATATGTATATACATTCACATAGGTATTCATACACCTATATACCCTCTAATAAGGAATATATATATATATTTTTTTTTCTATTCCTTTCAACTATTTTCATACTGAGAAAAGTTTCATCAGTTTGATAAATTCCTTATGACTTCTTTTCCCTGTTTACCTTCTCATGCTTCTCTAGCTTCTTGTATGTGAATGTCAAATTTTCTATTCAACTCTGGTTTTTTCTTCAAGAATACTTGAAAGTCCTCTATCCCATTGAATGACCATATTTTCCCCTGAAACATGATAACTCAGTTTTGCTGGGTAGGTGAGTCTTGGTTTTAATCCCAGCTCCTTTGACCTCTGGAATATCATATTCCAGGCCCTTTGATCCCTCAGTGTAGAAGCTGCCAGATCCTGTGTTATCCTGATTGTGTTTCCACAATATTAAAATAGTTTCTTCCTGGTTGCTTGTAATATTCTCTCCTTGATCTGGTCATTCCGGAATCTGGGCTATAATATTCCTAGGTGTTTTCTTTTTGTTATCTTTTTCAGGAGGTGATTGGTGGATTCTTTCAATCTCTATTTTGCTTTCTGGTTCTAAAACATCAAGGCAGTTTTCCTTGAGAATTTCTTGGAGGATGACTTCTAGGTTCTTTCTTTGATCATGGCTTTCAGGTAGTCCAATAATTTTTAAATTATCTCTCCTGGATCTATTTTTCAGGTTAGTGATTTTTCCCATAAGATATTTCACATTGCCTTCTATTTTTTCATTTGTTTGGATCTGTTTAACAGCATCTTGATTTCTCAAAAAGTCACTAGCTTCCCTTTGCTCCATTCTAAATCCTAAGGAAAGATTCTCCTCAGTGAGCTTTTGAGATTCTTTTCCCATCTGTCAAATTCGACCTTTTAAGGCATTCTGCTCCTCATTGACTTTTTGAGACTCTTTTGCCATTTGAGTTAGTCTATTTTTTAAGATGTTATTTACCTCAGTCAGGCTGTTGACTCTCCTTTCATAGTTTTCTTGCATCATTTTCATTTCTCTTCCCAATTTTCTCTCCACTTCTCTTATCTGCTTCTTAAGGTCCTCTATGGCCGGTAACCAGCTTGTATTTTCATTTGAAGCTTTTGGTGCAGGAATTCTGACTTCACTGTCTTCCTACCATTCCATGCTTTGATCCTTTTTGCTCCCCAAATAGGAGTCTAATGTTGAATTTTTCTGTTTGTTATGCCTTTGACTGGTCATGTTGCCACTCAATTACTTGACTTTTGGGCTTTTTGCCACAGTAGGACTCTGCCACCAGACAGGGGAGATTCCATCCCAAACACTGGGGTTTTCTCAGCTGCCAGAGGTATTAGTTGGGTGCCCTCTCTGAAGCCTCCACACTCTGGCTAGCTGGTCACACACCCCAGGACCTCCACCTCAGACCATAATCCAGATCCAAGAAGGTTAAAGCAAGAGCAATTACCCCTCAGACTAGTCGTCCAATCCCCCTACAGTCTGCAGTCCAGGAGCTGAAGCTGCAACATGGCACCGACTGTGCTGAGGCGTCTCAGTGGCTTCTTGCCCTGGGGGCTCCCCGTTTGATCATTTTCATTGATGGTTATTCAGCTAGTAAATTTTAGAAGTAATTCACAAGTGCTGGCACCACAGGTCAAGAGCCTGCCTCTCTCCTCTTTCTGGAGAGGTTGGTATTTCAGGATGTTTTTGGATTCCACCAGAGTGGACTTTGTGCCAGAAATAGTTGAGAACCATTATATTTTGAAACTAAACAGGATTTAGGGCCAGAAGAAACAAAATTGGAACAGAGCATAAGGGTGCTCGGCCAGCACCCCTGTGGGGCCAGAGAGAAATAAACCCGTCCTTTCTCTGACTGAATTGAGATGTCAGATCTTCTCTGACCCCCACTCTGACCCATGCCCCACTTTGCATGGGGAGGGGATACTGGGTTCTCTCTCTGTGCCAGTATAGTGCAGCAAACCCCTACAGACAGAGCTGACAAGGTTTCAAGTATAGGGTACAGGCCCAAGAACAGTCCACAACCTTGTCCTTCAAGGCCCATCCAGCTAAACCAAGAGAGGTCCTTTATTAGCAAGCTAGGTAGTAGCAGTTACACAGAAATGAAGGAGTTGAGTGGTCCTGCCCTCTTCTCTACATTATTCCTTGTTCTTCTCCATCTCTCTGTCCCACCAAAAGTCCTTCCTCTTGGCCCCTAAATAGCTCATCCTGCCTCCCACCTCTACACCCAGCCTTTTTGCTTCCCTGAGTACATTTTGAGCATCAGTCCTTCTGACACCAGGGGATTCATCTTCTTTCTGGTGTCACGGCCCCTTGGGGCAGCAGCTGGGAAAACCTTCAGACCCTTCCTCAGAGTAAAACAAAGGACACCCATTATAATGAAATACAATTATCAACATAATTCTTAAGAATAACCAAATTCATGGAGCCCCAGTTAAGAACCTTTGCCTTTGAGGACTGTGCCACACTCGTATGATCAGCACTTGCTTCCCTGCATTTGATCTGGCTTTCTTTCCTAAGGCCAGGTCAGTCAAACTTACGCTATCTTGACCCGACTGTTGTTGGACAGCCCCTCTCTTCTTGCCAGAAGGGTCCCAGTCCCCTTTGCTGACATCCCCTTCTTGTGATGGTCTCTCATCTGCTTGGGCTGACTTCTTTCTGAGGGTGTCAGGCCGCGTGACCCAACCTGAGCTGTTTGTAAACCCAGGTTGTAACTACCCAGGCTCAGTTTCTTCTCCTTTGCCATCAAAAACTATCAGGGACAGCTTTTTGGAAGAAATGGGCTGCAAAGACAGGAGGGCCTGAAGAACGTGGTAAGATTTGGGAAGGCAGTGGGGACTCAAGCATTTATTAGTCAGCCAGCACATGTTAAATTCCAGGCACCACGAATAAAAATCTAAGTGACAATGCCTGCCCCCAGGGAGCTTACATTCTGATAGAAAACACAACACAGAACATTGTAAGAAAGATAAAAAGAGGTGGAATAGGGTGGAGGGTTGTGGGGAAAGAAAACAAGTACTTCGTGGTGGGGGACAGTCGAGAGGGGAAGCCTGAAGTAGAAGGTGGGGATTGGGGAATATCACTTAATCAGAGTCCTAAGGGCCTCAGTGCCCAGCTGGTCTTATATGCCCCTGAACAAGAATAGCTCCCCTTCTCCAGCCCTAGCTCCTCTCCCTAAAGTGAGTGGGCTGGATGCCATCTCTAATCAACCCTGGAGCTCTGACATCTTCCTGGCTTCATCCCTCTCCTCCCTACCACCCACTCTCACCCTTTAGATTGCAGCCTGGTGTCCTGTTGCCCCACTGTCCCTATGCCCAGTGTGCTCCCCCTCCCCATAGCTGCTTCTTGGTATCCCAGGCTTCCTCTCAGGCTTGTCCTCCTTCCTCCCTTACGGATTTCTTGGTCAGGGGCCAAAGCAGGAAGGTAGATCAAGCTTTGCTCCTTTTCCAACAGTCTTTTGATCTGAATTACTCCTCTCTTTTTGTAGCTTGAGTAATATTGGGCTCACAAATAATTATGAGTAATTAGAGGGCTGAATGCTATCAGTGTGAGAAAGCCAACTAGGCACCTGCTTTCTTAGTCAGCGTAAACTGATTCCAGGGAGCTGGAGATGTCTGGCAATTAGCTTCACCCAATGTACCACGTGCAGCTGAGGCAGGCTTTGTTAGCACGAGGTCATTTCATTGTTAACTGATTAAAACTCGTTGGCACACCAGCTGAAGATTGATTAGAAGGTTCACAAGACAATTATGTCTTACATCATCTGTGATTAGGACAAACCAACACTGACATTGCTGAGACGTCTGATTTAGTTGGAATCCTACTTGTCCCATTGGCAAACGGGCTTCAAGTTACCCACCTGGCCCACTTTGGAAGCCAACGTATTCCACTAAGTGAGTACTGCCCATTGCCTTCTGCCCTGGCTGACTGATGATTTCTGTTGGGCAGGGACCTCAGGGGCCAGCCAGTCAAACCCACACCTGTTGACAAGACACAACAAGGGGTCATCTGGCCTCTATCTCCCTGAGTAGATTTTCACATTTTTGTGTCCTTTGGTGAAGAAGCCAATGGCTCCTTCTCAGATTAATGTTTTAAAATGTATAATAAAATATATAGGATTATGAAAGAAACTATATTGAAATACAGTGATCAAAATATAGATAGATGGCTAGATATAGCTATTGCTATATTGAAGTTCATGGGGTCTTGGTTAATCACCTCTACTGTACCTGAGAACCTCCCATGGTGGGGAACTCACTCCTCTAGAGGGAGGAGCCTCAGAGACAATGTCTATGGCTAATTTTTCCAAAATCTGCTTCTTGGCAATGGTCCCTTCGTCCATCTTCTATCTCCTATTTCTGCCCTCTGGGGTCAGGCAGAATGAGGATAATTCCTCTTTCAGGCTGTTGCCCTTCCAGTCCTGAGAGATGGCTGTTAGGTCCTGCCTAAATATTCTCTTTTATTCATTCTATTTCTATTTATTCCTTTAGAACGAATAAATGAGAAAAAATGTGAAATGTATGGCACTTACTACATGCCAATCCCTGTGGAATGAGCTGATGGGGAAGATGGTCCCTGCCTTCCAAGAGTAATATTTTAATTGAGGAAGACAATCCCTCTAGGGCGGGGGGGGGGGGGTGTTGAGGAGGTGCACTTTGGGCAGGGAAGTCATAAGGGAGGTGAATGTGAGGTGAAGGCAATTGGCTGACTCATCCTTTCCCAGAATAGGAATAGTGATTTGATTACTGGGCTCAGAGAAAGAGTGGGAGAGCAGAAAACTGGCCAGGATGTCTGGGCCTGGGCTCTGGATGGGTGGTGAGTATTCACTAGCCAGGGGCCCAAGACTCTGGGGTCTGGGGCGCCAGGGCTCCAGGGTCCCGGGGCTCCAGGGCCTGGGCTAAGTGTTTCAAGATCAACAATCCAGGGTCCTTTGCCAGGTGCTTATGCCCTAGCCCCTCATCTGGATGTTTCCCTGATCATTAGAGTCCTTGGAAAATGCAGCCTCCTTCCCTGCACAGGTGCCCATAGTACTGGTGCTCTAATGAGATTCAGACCACGTCTGAGGCGTTTGGTTCTGGACATGCCTCTTTAGGAAAGACATGGACAAACCAAGATGGCAGGAAGCCTGAAGCCTGCGTACAAGGACTTATGGGGGAGTGGAATTGGAGAATTTGCTTTTACTTGTAAGTTCCACTTTTGTTATTTACTATTTGTTAAAAGAAAGCCTCCTGTGGGCTTTTATTTGGACCTACCAGTTGCCGCAGTGGGCATTATATTTGAGCAATTTTGCTATTTTAATATAGAGTCAGTGTACACACTTTACTTTCTTGAGTCCAGAGAGGGTGGCCAATGGTCTTGTGCAACTCTGTCTCCCTTAAAACCAATTCATTTTTGAATCAAGACATTGCCCCATGAGGTCATCGGTCCTCTTTGAAAACAAGAATAAACAACTTTAGGCAAGTCTTCCTGTGTTTTGGTGACTTCATATTCATTGCTCAGTAATTTGGGGCTCAGAGGGCCTGGATTCGAATTCTGGCTCAGCTACTTCCCACCTGTGTGACCTTGGGCAAGTCACTTGATTCTCTGGGCCTCAGTTTCCCACTCTATAAAGTAAGAGGTTTGGGTTAGATCCCGCTGAGGTTCCTTTCAGTTCTAGATCTCAGAAGGTCTGTGTGATCTGAGATAAATCAACTCAACAAGCATTAATTAAGGACCTGCTGTGTGCCTGGCACTGTGCTAAGCTCTGGGGATACTAAGAAAAGCAAAGTCCCTGACCTCGGCGCACTCACAGTCTAATAGGGAGACAACATACAAGTGTGCTATTGGCAGGTTAAGCTGGAGATGATCCCCAAGACCTCAGCATGCTTTGTAGAGTGTTGGGGCAGGACGGAAAGCTTCTGAGACCCTACATAGCTCTAATCCTTTGGCTCCATCCCGGATTTGTGCCAAAGATCCCTCTTTCTGTGTCCTTCATTTTGTCAACACCTAGTTTTTGGACTCCAAATTGTCATTGGGAAACACATTTGACGTCATCAAAATTATGTAGAAAATTCTTGCAGCTGCTGAAAGTGACAGTGAGGGCCAGGAGGATGGTCTTCGAACACCTGAGGAGAGCATCAGCCCTAAGGAGGGACAGAGAATGCACCCACGTTTGTGGCTGCTCTGGGATTTGAGAGCTCATGGCCTCCAATTCTTTCTTATGACACCTGTGAAAATGAGTTGAGGTTAATTTTTTTGTTTCCTGAAAGTTTCTGGGTCGTAAGCAATGCTCACTGGGAGTGGTTATACCTTCAGGCATCCATTGAGCAGCTTTCACCACCAGGTTAAGGAAATCTCACATGGGAAGTGGAAATCAGGATAGGGATTGAAGATTGCAGGTATATGGGTGGGGGTGAGGGAAAGAGGAATGGTTCTGTCTCCCATCTGGCTTCCATGTGGTCATGGACACATGGCTACCCTGGCCTCTCTGTGTTTGCTCCTTCCTGATTTCAGACAAGTAGGCAAAGGGGTCAGGGTGGGAAGGAGGAAGAAAGGAGGGAACCAACCCTTAGGCACAGGTTTGCTTCAGATTGGTCTGGCTTGAGCCTCTTCTCCTCACTCCCAAACATCCCAAACCTAAGCTTTGATTTCTAGCAGAGCTTTGTACTTTTAAATAAAACTTGGTTAGATCAAAAAGCAGGCCATGAAGAAAGGGAGAATATTCAGGGAATCCTGAGAAGACTTCTATGAACTGATATACAGTCAAGTGAGCAGAACAGGAAGTACCTTATTTATAATGACTACAACATAGTAAAGGAAAAACAACTATGAATGACGTATGCCCCCTGATCTGTGCCCTGACCCATCATGACTCCAGATGACACATGCTTCTGGCCTCTTGGCAATGAGGCAGTGGGCAAGAGGGGCAGAATGAGATGTGCACTTTCAGATGTGCCCGGGGCTGGGGTGGTGGTGGTGGTGGTGGTAGATTTGTATTATATTTGCATAATTATTATTTGGAATATGTGTGTGTGTGTGTGTGTGTGTGTGTGTGTGTGTGTGTGTGTGTGTAAGGTGATAATGATACTCCCCCAAAAGAAAGAAAGTATTACTTGAAACATTAAAAGTCCACTGACTTTGTATGAGGAAATGTATATACATGTGGATGGTTCTTAAGTCTGTAATAAAATATTATTTTTAAAGAGGAGGACCAAAGCAAAGGGGCAGGCTTGGCATGGTATCCATGGTCCCCAGGTCAGTAGGCCTGAATTAATTTCTCATATGCTGGGACAGTAAAATCCCATTTGGATATTACAGGGTCACAGATTTAGAACTAGAAGGGACCTCCTCAGAGGCCACCTGGCCCAAGCCCTTCCTCTCCACAGATGGGAAAACAAAACCTAGAGGACAAGATGGACTTGTCCTAGGACACACAGGTCATGGGTGGCAGAGCTGGATTCAAACACAGGCACTTGGACTTGTGATTTACAGTCTCCTGGGCACCACACTGGGTTCAGCAGAGAACCAGGAAAAAGATAATTTTGTGAAGACAAAATGGTGGGAGCAATGGCTCTGAAGCCATTGTGTATTTTTCTCTCTTGGTTCAGGGGCTTGCCAGCCACCTGGCAACTGCCCATAAGCTGATACTAATTAAATGTTTTATCTCCTAGCCTCACTGGGCTCCTGATTTATTGACCTCTTGTCAAACTGACCAGTGCAGGAGGAGTTAGTCTTTGGCAGGAACTCAGGACCTGTGGGTTGAGGAATTCATAGCACAATCTACCAGTCTCATCCTTCCCATTGGCAAGAATGACCAGTGCATGCCACCAGCACTCTCATTTACCTGTTTCTTATCTGCAGAAGAGGCATAATCATAGCATCTCATAGGATTCTTGTAAGGGTTAAATGAGTTGACATAGGTAAAGTGCTTTGAAGAACTTAAAAGTGACATATGAATGTGCTGGTTAGTATGAATTTGTCTAGGCTGTCTTGGCTCTCCTAACTGCCTGGTCTAGCTGCCTTGTTTGCCTGAGATTCAAGACTCCCAGCCGAATCCTACTTTACAGATGAGAAAACTCTGGGTTAGAGAGGGACATGTCAGGCACCCAGTACATAATTGTGGATGGATCCTATGTGACCTTAGACAAGTAAAACTTCTCTCTTGGTCTGTTTCCTTATATTCAAAATGAGGTTGGGTTGGGTTGGGTAACCTCAGAGTTTCCTTCTACCTTGAGATCTATGCTCCTTGGAATATGAATAAAATCCTAATACACTAAATATTTTTGGGAAAATTTTTGTTTTATTTTTTCCCAATTACATATAAAAAGAACTTTTAACACTTTTTCTAAAAATTTGCATTCCAAATTCTCTCCTTCCTTCCTTTCCCTTCTTGAGAAGGCAAACAGTTTGATATAGCTTATATGTGTGCTGTCGTGCAAAATGTATTTCCATTTTAGCCATGTTGTGAAAGAAAAAAAGCCAGACCAAAAACAAACTAGAAAAGTAAAGTTTAAGAAAAAGGATGCTTCATTCTGCATTCAGACTCCATCAGTTCTTTCTCTGGAGGTGGAAAGCATTTTTCATCATGAGTCCTATGGGATTGTCTTGGATCATTGTATTGCTGAGAAGATCTAAGTAATTTACAGTTCTTCATTTTTACAATATTGCTGTACAGTGTTCTCCTGGTTCTGTTTACTTCACTCTATCAGTTCGTGTAAGTCTTTCTAGGTTTTTTCGAGAGCATATTGCTCACCATTTCTTATGGAACAATAGCATTCCGTTGCCTTCATATACAACTTGTTCAGCCATTCCCCAGTTGATGGGCGTCCCCTCAGTCTCCAATTCTTTCCCACCACACAAAGAGCTGCTATAAATACTTTTGTACAAATAGGTTCTTTTCCTTTAAAAAAAAAAATCTCTTTGGGATACAGACCTAGTAATGGTATTGTTGGGTCAAAGGTTATGCAATTTTATAGCCCTTTGGACATAGATACAAATTGCTCTCCAGAATGGTTGGATCAATTCACAACTCCAGCAAGAGTGCATGGTCCCACAGTCCCAATTTCCCTGTCCCTTCCACTATTTCTCATTGTCCTTTTCTGTCATATTAGCCAATCTGATAGGTGTGAAGTGGTGCCTCAGACTTGTTTTTATGTATATTTCTCTAATCAAGAGTGATTTAGGACATTTCCCTCCCCCCAAGAGTATAGATAGCTTTGGTTTCTTCATCTGAAAACTGCCTGTTCATATCCTGTGACCATTTATCAATTGAAGAATGGCTCTTATTTCTATAAATTTGACTCAGTTCTCCATATATTGAGAAATGAGGCCTTTATCAGAAAAACTTGCTGTAAAATCCCCCTCTTCTAATCTTGGCTGCATTTGTTCTGTTTGTGAACAATTTTTAAACTTACCATAATCAAAGTCATCCATTTTACATCCTGTAATGATCTTTATCTCATTTGATCATAATTTTTTCCCTTATCCACATATCTGATAGTTAAAATATTCCATGCTCCACTCATTTCCTTATGATATCACTCTTTATGTCTAAATCAAGTACTCATTTTGACCTTATCTTGGTAAACGGTGGGAGATATTGGTCTATGCCCAACTTATGTCTCAAAACTTACCATTTTTCCAGCAATTTTTTTTGTCAAATAGTTGAGTTCTTGCCCCAAAAGCTTGAGTCTTTGGGTTTAATCAAACACTAGATTACTATGGTGATTTACCGCTGTGTATTGTGTATCTAATCTATTCCACTGATTTCCCACTCTATTTCTTAGCTGGTACCAGATTGTTTTGATGACTACTGCTTTATAATACTGTTTGAGATCTGGAATGGCTGGGCCATCTTCCTTCACATTTTTTCCTCCATTGATATTCTTGACCTTCTGTTTCTCCAGATGAACTGCTATTCTCTACAAAATAATTTTTTGGTTGTCTGATTGGCATGGCACTGAATAAATAGATTAATTTATGTAGAATTATAAATTTCATTTTATTGGCTTAGCCTACCCATGGGCAATTAATATCTTTCCAATTGTTTAGCCCTGATTTCATGTTAAAAGTGTTTTGTAATTGTGTTCATATAGTTCCTGGGTTTGTCTTGGATAGTAAACTCCCAAGTATTTTATATTTTTATTTTAATTGGAATTTCTCTTTCTATCTCTTGCTGCTAGGCTTTGTTGGTAATATATAGAAAAACTGATTATTTCTGTGGGCTTATTTTATATCCTGCAACTTTGCTGAAGTTGTTAAATATTTCAACTAATCTTTCAGTTGATTCTCTAAGTATACCATGTTGTCTGCAAAGAGGGATACTTTTGTTTTACTAAACATTTTTTGACAGTAAATCGACCAAGGCATCAATCACTTTGTCCACCAGGTAGCAGCAGTCCCAGAGATTGGACTGCCCAAAAGAGAGCCCTCAGGCAGTCAAGCTTATGTACCCATTAGAGCACAAGGACTGGTTTGAGTCATTGGGTCCAAGATGCCAAGGCTGAATGACAACAGGTTATGGAACAATTTAGATGTGGGGAGGGTGAAACAAGGCTTATCTTCTTTAGGGGAGAACTAATTTTATTTTATTTTTAAAATCTGTTCAATTCGATAGCAGTCTGTGAGCATCCTTACAGCCACTTAGCCTGGTATCAGTCCAATGGCCTGGGCTCAAATCTGGCTCTGTCATTTCTTAGCTGCCTGACTTTGGGCAAACAATTTTCTCTTCTCCCTTCGTCCTCCCGTCCTGTCACTCAGGCATCTTCCTCCACTCTGGTCTCAGTTGGGTAGGTGGCCTTCTCCACATGCCCCCTTGATCCTCTTTTCTCTAGCAGACTGCCCTGTTCATCATCCCTCACATCTCCAATTACTCCCTATCTACTAGCTCCTTCTTTCCCCACTGGTTATGAATACACTCGTCTCCTTAAAGAACTTCTCCCTGGTCCCACTACCCCACTGGCTCTCATGTCTATCTCTTATCACCTTTTCAGCTAAAGTCTGTTGAAAGTTACCTCTGTTTGGTGCCCACTTCATCTCCTCCCCCTTCTAAACCATCTGCAACCTGATTTCTTTATTTAACTTAAATGGTTCCTTGCAGTTACTAGCTGCTTCTGAGATCTCTTGATCTAGCCCTCATCTCTCCCTGAGATTTAGCTGCACCCCACTACCTTTTGGACATCTTGAAGTGGGTGTCCTACAAGCACCTGAGACTTAGAATGTCCAAAAGGAATTCGTCATCCTTCACCCCAATTCTGATTGCTAAGGACACCTCACCCAGGCTCCCAACTTCGAAGTCTTCAACTCTACCCTGAAACTCCACCCCCTACATCCAACCTGTTGTCAAATTTCCTTTCTGCCTTCCAAACTCATTCACATGGCAACCACCATGGTGCAGGCCTTCATTCTTACCCCAGATTACTGCAGTAGCCTGCTGACCAGCCCTGCTCCAATAGAGCTGCCAAAATAATTCTGCACAAAGTGGGGTCTGGCCATTTTATCCCCCTCCTCAATCAACTCCAAGATCAAATATAAAGTCTCCTCTCATTTAAAGATCTTTCCTTCCTGGCTCCTTCTGGTCTTCTACTCCACAGTCACCTGGTTCGGTGCTAAGCCCTGGGGATAGAGAGTAAAGGCAAAAACATAGTCCCTGCCCTCAGAAAGATCACATTCAAATGGGGGAGATGTGCAAATAACTGAAACAAGACACAGACAATCTAAATAGTAGTTTCAGAGGAAAGGCACTAATAGCAGTGGGAAGGGAAGAGGGCTGGGACCCTACCAAAGGGCTCTTGTAGAAAGGGGGATTTTAACTGAGTCTTGAAGAGAGGAGGCCAGGAGATGAACTTGACAGACTTGAGGCTGTGGTCATTGTTCTGACCAGTGAAAAGGCTGGGATTCAGGTGCACATGCAGCTGTGCTTCTGGGAAATGGAGCTCCTGCTTGAGAATGGGTACAGAGACTGTTTTATGGTTATGGAGTGGGCAGGTGAGGATGTCAGGCAAAGGTACAAA
Source organism: Gymnobelideus leadbeateri (assembly GCA_011680675.1). Classification (NCBI taxonomy): domain Eukaryota; kingdom Metazoa; phylum Chordata; class Mammalia; order Diprotodontia; family Petauridae; genus Gymnobelideus; species Gymnobelideus leadbeateri. The sequence goes on from WOXC01004100.1 coordinate 1,253,285, forward strand.
CAAGACCTGGCTGGCAGCCAACAGTGTTCAGGACAAAGAGCTGGAGGAAGTGGGGCAGGGAGCACAGCTGCGCCTCTGGCCACAGCCCACAATGTTGGCTCCAGGTGATCCACTAAAAATATGACCTGGCATCAGGAAAGACTTGAAAGGAAAAATGTGTAGTTTCTAAAATTTCACATTCACTAGTGAACAACACACTGACTGGATCTGTATCACTGCTGTACACGTGCACAACTTTGCCTTTGAGCAAGGCAGCTATTAGATGGCAGCAGAAAAGGTCAACACCACCGTTAATTTGGCCAGCAAGCAAAGGCGTTCACTGTCTGTCAGTGCACTTGTTTTCTACCATGCTGCTGGGCATGATGGCTGTGCCTTGTCATAAAAGAGACTGGGAGACAGAGGTCAACCTGTACACCTAGTTAAGGGGCAGAGACCAGATTCAGACTGCTGATGGCGCTCAGGCAGCATAGGTACTTGGTAAGCACCTACTCTGTGCCAGGCAACATTCTAAGGGCTTTACAACTGATTTAATTCTCACAACTCTGTGAGGAAGTTGCTCTTATTAGTCCCATTTTACAGTTGAAGCAGATAATGGTTAAGTGACCTGTCTAGGGTCACACGGCCTGTGTCTGACGGATCTGAACTCGGTTCTTCCTGACTCCAGGTCCAGCAGTTTCTCCACTATACCATCTAGTAGGGAGCATGATTTCGACCCTGAAACTGTTCCTCATTTGTTCTGGCTCTAGTTCAGGGAATCTCTCTTCCTTCTTCTTTTTTTTTTTTAAATACAGAATCCCGTTTCTTCCCATCTGACAAATAGTATTTTTTACCCCTCAGTGCTAGTCTTTGATTTGATCCTGGCCTATCACTCTCCTCTCTCTCCCTGCATTTCTCCTCCCCTCCCCACCCACACCCCCATTTCATGTACTCTTTCATGGCGTAATGTAGTTCCACAAAAACAATGAAAAAATGGAGTCCCTTGTGGGCAGAGTGCTGCCAGCTTCTGTCTATGGTGTCCTGTCTGCTTGATCAGATGATGACCTTCCCCTGTCTTCTTGTACCTATACAGGAAGACATCTCCTACTGGTCTCGGCTACCAATCTGCTGCTCTTGCCATCCTTGGCAGTTGCCTTTCTGCCATCTGGAGTGTTTGAGAGGCAAATCATCTGCTGAGTTGGTGTTCTTTCTACAAGTATTTCAAATGCCTCGTTCTTCCTGAACGACCATCTTTCTCAGATTTGCTCTGTAGGTCACAGCAGCCTGAGCTCCAGTGCTCTTGGGAACACATTATTCCTCTGACACTGTTTAGTGGAATGCAGAATTTCTGGCATCACTTGCATTTCCTTTCCCTTGTATCTGAACATCTTTCTCTTCACCATTTGCAGGACTTGTTTCTGAGTTGGACTGCTGAATTTGAGCACAGTACATCTTGGATTCTGCAGCACTGGGTTGTTTTTCTGGAGGTGGCCCGTGAATTCATTTAATCGTGTTTCATTTTTGACGTTCAGCAGTTTTATTATTTCCTGCATTGTGGCATTAAGGTTTTTTGTCCTGTCCTGCTCTTCCAGGGGTCCCCTGTTGCTCAGGTTGTCTCTACACATCCTGTTCTTGAGGTCAGTCTGTTTCGCTTGGACAGTGAGCATTTCCTTTTGCTTCCCTTCTTCTAGATTGTCCTTCACATCTGTGGATTTGCATAGCAGGTGTCTGGGTGGATATTGTAAGCCCGTGTTGTGTCGTTGGGTCTGCTAGTAAAGCCTCTGCTGCCAGTTTGGGAGCTCAGGGAGGGGTGCTGAGTGAAGGTTCAGGGAGCATCAGGGCATTTTTTAAAACCTTCTTTTGGATTCTGGTTGTCTGAGACCACAGAGACAGCTGAAGCTGTTTTATCTTTGGTGCATAAGAGAAGTCTGGGAGGTTGTGGATGTCAGAGAAAATGTCTAGTCCTTTATCTTGTGGCTCTCATGATCCTGAAGTCCCTGGACAAGTCAGGGAGCCCTATTTCTAACTGGGCCTGACCATTTCTTGGTTATGCTAAATTACTTTTGTATGAAAGACTTTATTATACAGAATCAATCCATAAAACAATGATCAAGTGATGCACAAATAACTTAATATTAAGAAGACATCATTTAAAAAAAAGAGTTTATTTTCACACAGGTAAATATCGGTCAAACCATCATGACAAACTTGGAGCAATCTCCACAGTGTTTATCCGAAGGACAGTCTGTGGTTTTATAAAAACTGAAAAAGACAGAAAACAGGACTTCAGGGCTTAATCCTCAACTATCCTCATTATTAAAAACAGCTTTTCTAGGACAACAGGAGCGTTCTGCTGAATGGCTCCAGAAGCAATGCTTCTAAATCTTTCTCACTAAAAATGAACAGCTCAGCATTTTTTACGGGGGCTAGAGGTGACCCTAGAGTGCTACAGTGAGAATGAAACCTTAGGGCCTAGTCACTGTGAGCTGTGGTCAGTAACACAGACTACTTTTAATTAAAAAGCTGCAAAGCTGGCCTGAAGTCAGCTCCATTACTTGCCAGATCTCAGCCCAGAAGAATGAGCAGTCCCTTGAAGAGTGTGGCATAAGGCTACTGCCCTGAATTGGGTAATGTGTGCATGGATGCTATAGGAGGGCCCAGACTGTAGGGCCTATGCTTCAATACTAGATCAGGTGTTTCCTTGACATCCTACTTCCATTAAGGTGAGAAAAACACATCATATTTCTGAGCGGTCCTAAAACTATCCTCCTCTCTTGATCTGTATCCAGCAAATGGACCCCTTGCCTCAGTTTCTCTAGTGATGGTCCAGAGAAGCTGGGCCCAGGCCATGTGCCCACTGGCAGGTCAACTTACTGCCAGCTATCTCTGACACTCTCTGGCCACGACTTCCTATCACTTCAGATAGTGGTGAGCTTAAGCACTGAACACTCAGAAGGCAGCTGAAGGTCAGGATGTATCTGAAGGGGGTCACCTCACCTTGACTGGTACTTGGCAGAGTCACCCAGGCTGCACCAGTAAAGGAACATGCCAGGGACCTCCCTCCTGATCTTGGGGGATGGGAGAGGTAAAGGCTAGAACTGACACATCCTGAAGGCTCAAGGAAGGAGGGCTAAGGCTGGGGGGCTCTCTCCTGTCTGCATCTCTTAAGGATACTGTGGCCTCTTCTCTCAGGGAAGCGGCCATGGTGTAGCAGAAAGAGTCCTGGACTTGGAGTCTGGACACCTGACCCTCACTGGCTCAAGCAAAGGCTCAGTTCCCTCATCTGTAAAGTGGGAATAACAGCCTTTGCCCTGTGTCCTACACAAGGCTGGTGTGAGCTGGAGGCTTTGGGCTTTTCTCCAGAAGTGCTGGGGGCTCTCAGTCCCACTGACCCTCGATGACTGGTTTGAGTGTTTTCAGGGATTGCCAGGAAGCTTCCCCCAGAAGCAGGTTTGTTTTGGGATGTGGCTCTGAGTTAAGATAACTCTGCCCCCTTGGTTCTGGGTTGTCCAGTCCTGCTCTTCTGTGGGTGTGACCCCACGTCTTCATTTTAGTCTCCTGGATGGAAGAGGATTCACCACCCTGGACCTGGGAGGCATGAGGGCACCAGTCTGGGCACATGCTGTGGTGGCCTGCCCAGCTCACAGATTTCATTCTGAGCTTTCACTGTTAAGGTCCAAACAATCATGAACAGCTTTCTGAACTCAAGAGAATCGCCAAACTGGAGAATGGAAGGGACCTTGGCAGCTCCCACTACACCAGGCCCCACAGGTGGCCACCCAAGCCCCGTGACTTCTAAGGTAGAGGAGTCCCTTCCCCTGTTCCCTGGGATGGCTCTCCTGGTGACAAGGTTCTCTTGACAGAGCCCAATGCTCCTGGTTCTGCCCTCTGGGCTCCAACAGAAGAAATCTTACCTCTCCCCTGTGAGAGCCTTTCAAGCACTTGAAGTTATCAAACACAAAAGGTATGGTGTCCCCATGTGTCTACTTCCTTACCCGACACTCATCTGCCATGAAATCAAGGTACTCGCCCCTTCCTGGCTGCCTGTCCCTGGGCACTTATCCCCATGGCCCTTCCATCTGCACTCAGTCTAAGTTGTCATCTTGTTCTACTTGTCTTTTTGTCCACATCTTACCTTCCCTCTAGAGTATCATCTCTGGAGAGGGACCAGGCATGTCAGTGATTAATCTCTGCCCCCCCAGAATCCAGAATGGTGACCTGCACACAGTGCACACTTGGGAAGGCCCAAGTAAAAAGATTAAGCTGAACTCTGATTAACTGGAGTCCTGGGCTCCTTTCCATACCTGCCTCTCACTGGAGATGCCTGTAAAACAAACCTCTGAGCTCCACATGACTGTACCCCAGGGTCCTCCAAAGGTTCAGCCTCCCAAGCCCTGGGTGGGGAGCACTCCCCACAGGCAGTTATGCCATGGCAGAGCCCACAGTCACAACCCAACTGCAGCCATGTCGAATTCATTGGCAAGTTCTAATTTTTCCAACTTACTTTTCTTTCTTCTGAAATTTTTCCTTTTCTTAAACTTCATGTAGATTCTTGGCCATGACTCAGTCTTTTCAATAACTGTGGCTTCTACTCGGACAAGATCCAGTCTACAAGGCAAGCAAACTGTACTTATATTTTTAAGACTCTTTTCTGAATTTAGTAATGACCACCACCACAATGACGACGATGACGAAAGCTAGCATTCACATAGATCTGCAAACTCCCTGGAGCCTCCCAACAAGTTCTTCTGTCCCACACCCACCTGACAGATGGTCCAGCCAGGACTGTGCTTGGCCTGCCCACCTACACAGGCATACACAGTACTCAGTCAGTGTGGCACAGGACTGGTAGTCAGGGACCAGAGTGGGAATCCTGGCTCTGTCAACAACAATGCTTTCTGACCCTGGGCATGTATCCTTTGGATCTCTGGGCCTCAGTTTTCTCACCTTTAAAATGAGGGGCCTGAGGGCCCTTCCAGCACTACAGAGGAAAGGCTGTATGCCTGCGTGGACAAGGACAGATGCCTCTGGCTCCTAAGCTAACAACGTCTGCCTGTGTGGTTATTAAATAAGGAGCAGCTTACCCGAGGAGTGGCTTTCCAATTAATGTGAAGTCATCAGCACCAACCAGCAAGACCTGGAAAAATTTGATGGAATACTCTCAGTCTTCAGCTTCCCACCCACAAAACAGCAGCATTTCAAACACAGATGGTCGCATTCAGTTTTACATAAATCCTCAAGCATCCGCTCTTTGGCTCGCCACTAAATTCTTCCATTAGAACTAAAAAATGCCCTTTTAGTTGATGCTCTGATGGCACAGAAACCGGAGATGGCGGTTTCCATACGCTGCAGCTCAGCCAGCCGCAGAGAAACAGCGACAATGAGCTCAGGGCACTAGGGACATCTCAAGAGAGCACACACCAGAGACCCCCAGATGGAGGAGCTGGCGCTTGAGGGCCAAGTCAAGTCTTAGTCAAAGGACTAGGACGGAGGCCCCACTTTTTAAAAAGGACTTCTTTTCCTTTTAGTAACCAAATCGAGCCAAAATCCACTCTGGTAGTATGTGTGCTCAATGCAAAGGTGAGAAAAGTGAGGATGGGGAGGCACAGAGGACAAAATACGGTTCAAGAAAAAGAAAAGTCTCCCAGATTCTTAGAAGCCTCATCCTTCAAAGGCACAAGCCCCTTTAGCAAAGAACTGAGGTGCTGGATGTGACAAGAACCAAGGAATACAACTATGAAGGGGTGTGTGTGTGTGTGTGTGTGTGTGTGTGTGTGCGTGTGTGCATGTGTGCACGAATGGGCACTCCCACACGTGCACTCGGTAGCACTGGGTCAAAAGAGTGTGAAGGGTTTCATCAAATTAGCAAGCAATTATTAGGCACCTACTATGTGCCAGACACTATGCTAAGCCCAGGGAATACAAAGCCCTCACAGAGCTCCCAGTTTAATAGGGGAGACAACCTGCAAACAGTCACAGGAAAACCAGTTAGAGTCAGGATCCAGTGAAGATTCTAACAGGGAAAGTACTGACATACACAGAGGCTCAGGAAAGGCTTCTAGCAGAAGGCAGGATTCAGCTGACCCTTGAAGGAAACCAGGAAGCAAAGAGGAGCATGGACAGAAGGCTAGGCCTGTTGTCTGGTCACAGTACCACCAACAATGCATTAGTGTGCCTGCTTTTCCAAAGCCCTTCCAACAACTACCATTATCCTCTTTTGTCATCTTTGTTAATGATAGGTGTGAGGTTGAATCTCAAAGTTGCTTTAGTTTTCAGGCAACAGTGATCTGAGGCACTCTTTTTTAATAGTTGTTGATTACTTGGGGTCTTCCTTTGAGAATTGCCTCCTTGTGTCCTTGGACACTTTTTTTTTTTACTGGGTAATGACTATCATTCTTATATATTTGAATATTGACTCTTGGGCAAGGAGACTTTTACCAGAGAAGCTCACTGAAAAGATTTTTTCCCCCATTAAACTATTTCCCTTCTAATTTTAACTCCAAGAATTGTATTTGTGTAAGACCTCACCAATTTTTTGTCATGAAAGCTGCCCTTCTCACCTCTGGTGCCCTTCCTCCAAATTCTCAGTTGCTGAAGGTTCTTTCTTGTTCCTCTAGTTTGTGATGTGACCTTGAAGATACAGTCATAGAAGCACCTGGAACTTATCATGGTAATGGTGCAATGTCCTGGTCTAAACCTCCTTTCTGTCAGACCTTCCAGAAGTTTGCTAAATCTTGGGTCCGTACTACACCAGGTGTAAGTCTTTGCTGCTATGTTTGTTAGCTTGGGCCCTCGTGTACTGTGTAACCTGCCCCGACTGTCCTCTGGTGTCCAACCGAACAGTCTCGGACCAACTCCTATTGTATGGTGTAGGTGACATCTGTGATGGCTACACTAGTTTCCTTCCCACTTTTTTCATCATTCCCTTTGAGAACCATGTTCCTTTTTCCTTCTAGATGAATCTTGTTGCTATTATTTTTGGAATCTTTGGTATGATACGAAAGTAAATTTTAGTTTAAGCAGTATCATCATTTGGTTATACTGGTGTGTCCCAGTAGGAATAATGAATATCACTCCAGTCCTTCAGGTCTGTCTTTGATTTCTGGGAAGAGCTCTATGTAGTTCCTGTGTATGGGTAACTAGGGAGACTCCCAAAATGTTTTGTGCATTCTGTTTTTAAGCAAGATTTCTCTTCCTGGCTCTTTATGTGGGATTTTGTTGGAAATGTAGAAAGGCTAATGACCTGTGTGACTTATTTTACATCTTCTACTTTGTTCAAGTTATTCTTTTGATTAATTTTTAGCTCACTTTGGTTCTGTTTGTAATAAAATCATTTCAAACAGAAACTTATCTATAAATATCTTGTGAAAAAGAATGATTCTGAGCAGTACCATCTAATAAAGCAGAATAAAGGAGCACAGGATAGGGCCAATTTAAAGAAAGCTTGCTAAGATCTGCACCTAAGCCAGGTCCTCCCAAGGGCATTGAAGGATGAAAATGAGGGGAGATTACAAAGACAAAAAAGAAGACTTACAAAATCATCTTAATGTTTAAACTGTAAAAAGACTCTTTAAAGCAAAGTATCTGCCTCTCATCCATCCGAATTGTTTAGAACTCCTTGAAGAAGGAATGAATGAAATAATGCTCTTCAGTGCTCCTCTCACTGATATTAAGACATCAGGGAAGCCTGAAGGAGGAAGGTGGATGTTCACCAAAAGCCATCCTTGCATAGGTGAAGAAGGAGATCAGTGCAGAGTCTAAACTGAAGACTGGAAACCAGGCTAGCTAACAGAGGATGAGCACAAAAACCAGGTGTGGCCCTCCAATTAGGAATGCTCAAACTCAATAAGCTGAAGTTGGTGAGTGAAGGAAGCCAAAGAGGACTATAAAAGTCAGCTTCAAGTCTCAAAGTCAGCTTCAGAAACAGGACTTAAAAAGGAAAGCACTGAAAGTCACCTGGGCTGGATGTGGCCATCATGGCCCATGGAGAAAAGGCAAAGAGGCTGAATTCCAATTTTCCTTTTATTTTTTCTGCCAAGGAGAGTGATTTTTGGGCTAGAAAGGACAGAACAAAAATGACTAATTGGGAGTTGACATCCAAGGCAAACAGGAAGAGAGGATGGGAGCCTCTACTGTCCTTGACTGAATTTAAGTCCCCAGGCCCAGATGAACTTCATCCTGGGGTCCTGAAAGAAGCAGCAGATGAGATACCTGAGCCATAGTTGGCAATCTCTAAAAGAAAAGGCAAAAGACAAAATGGGGGACCCCCCTTTCAGAAAAGGGAAGACAAGAGTCTGCAAACAATAGGAAGTGAGCCTGGCCCAGGTTCCTGGGAAAACGTTAGTCATCAAGAACTGGAGGCATGAACTTAGGAAGACTTGGGAGGGCTGGTGGGCAGAACTGGAAGAGCCATACAGAGAGGGGGGAGACATGCAGATCAAGGGTGCTGTGCTCACTTAGGTTTTAGCAACGTGTCCAACGAGGCCTCTCCTGTTCTGGCCTAGATAATCCTGCAGGGAGGTAGGTTTGGAACTGGCTTCATGGCCAGACTCTAACTGAGCCCTTCATGGAGGACCCCAGGGGTCTGTGGGTGGTCCCAGGAAGGTACACCATATTACCAGGGCACTGGCAGCAAGAAGGAGTCTGGCTGAGCTGGAAGGTGCACATTCTGGGTATGGAAGGAGCCTGCCCGACTACAACACTGAGCCAAATCCAAGAAGATGAAGCTGGATGAGGCCAAATGCCAATCTCTATTCAGTAAATATGCATAAAGCAGAAGACCCGACTCATCTGCAGGAACACCCCATTTCAAGGTTGTCAGTAAGATGGCTAATGTGCCCAAAGAAGGGAATTCAGGATGGTGAGGGGCCACAGGACCAAGCTATAGGAGGACAAACGGAAGGATCTGGGGACATTTTAGCTTAGAGAAGGCTCAAGGGGGACCCCAAGGTCAGTATTTGTACGGGAGATGCCCTGCAGGTTCTGCAGCCAGTGATGGACACCCAGAAAGGAAAGTTCTCCCCCAAGTCCTGGGCTCAGCCAGAAGGTTCGACATCAGTACCTGAGAGGATTTTATCAGTAGAAATGGCACTAAAGGGGAGGCAGACTTAGTGATGTCTCAAAGCACAATGGGCTGCTACCAAAGGTGGTGAGCTTGGCCTTGGTGTCTTTTGCCACTGGAGTAGCCTGGCTAAGGGGGATGCTGGCTCTGGTATGAGGGCCCCAACACAGGGTATAGAAGGAATGTGGAGGAAGAATGGGAGCCCTGGAAGGATGGACAGGAGCCTCAGGGAAATGCTGGGTCCTGCCCCCTGGCCCAGGAAGACATTTCTTGGCCAAAAGGCCCCAGAAATACCTGCTTTTAGTAAAACACTGTCCCGCATGGGGAGGAATGCTCTGCAAAGCCTAGGGCAAAGCCAGGCCCTCCTGTCCCGTACTCTCACCTTCTCCATTCGAATCCTTTCTCCACATTTTGCCTCCAGAGTGTTCTCAATCAGAATCAAGTCCCCATTGGTCACCTTCCACTGTCGGCTGGCAAAGTGGACCACAGCAAAGAGCCGGCCGTACTGTCCGGTGGCGATCAGCTCGTTCACCTGCCGGAGAACCTCTGAAAACAAACAGACAGACGAGGGCATGGAGCCCTGGCTGGTCCCCAGAGAGCAGGTGCCACGATGGGCTCCAGAGAAGTGCGGTGCTGAAGCAAAGGTCTTTAACAGAAACAACCAGCCCGGGAGGCAGGTACTAGGACAACCCTCAATTTGGCAGATGAGGAACCTGAGGCTGACTGAGCCAGAGTGATGTGCCCAGGGTCCCATGCCTAGTTATGTGTCTAAGGCTGGATTTGAACTCAGATCTTCCCAACTCCAGGCCTCGTGCTCTGGCCCCTGAGCCACGAGAGACCTTTCTGAGACTTTCTGAGAACGAAGGCAAGGGCCTCTTGCTGTTTTATGTGAATCCCTCTAATTCTGTATTTTCTTTTATTTTTCTGTCCCACCACAAGGGGTCGCTAGGGAAGCCAGGCCTGCAGTCATATTCACTCGCTCCGGGGCCCTGGCCAAGTCACCTCACCACAGTTTGTCTCAGTTTCTCCAGCTGTAAAATGGCACCAGCTTCCTCCTTGGGTTGTGAAGACCCAGGGAGATGCTGGTAAAGGTGCCTGGCACACACGGCCCTCTTAACACTCCCCCTGTTATTTTAATGGAAACGTGGCCAGAAAGCACTGTTCCCACGGAACGAACCCCGTCCAGGAATCAGCCTGGCAGATGGTAAGGTGACTGGGAGAAAGAGGTTGGGTCACTGCAGAGACTCTAAAATGGGGACGAAAGCCCAGATTTTGCTGGAAATAAAGAAGGGAATTTGAATAAAATTTGAATAAAAAGACTTCATAATTCTTAAGAAATCTGCAGCTGATGATTCAGGTCTTTCCATTTAGAAGCTGGAGTCACCCCAGGGTGGGGGTGTGTGTCTCTGATTCGTGGGACTGAAAGCCCCACCCCCAGCAGCATCTCCTCCTCCCTGGGGGTGGAAAGCACAGGGCTGAGCCTCAGGATGGGGCCTATGACTCAAGATGGGTCACTAGGGAGCTTTGGGGCCTTCAGTAAGCCACTTGATTTCTGTATGCCTTACGTCCCTCATCTCTGAAAGGAGGGCATGGAATTAGACCAGAGCTTCCACAGGATTGCCAAGGAGACCAAAAGTCAGCAAGAATAGAGACAATTTTCTCCTCCATCCAAGTTCTCAAAAACCTATTCACCAGCTACACCCCTGTATGGAATTTCTCCTTAGTCATCTTCACCTCCTGGCTTCCATCAGGGTCCTGAGAAAATCCCCCCTTCTGTAGGAGGCCTCTCCTAATGCCCAGCATTGCTGACACCTTCCCTCTATGGAGCATGCTGATTCTGATCCCATCTATGACTTGTTCATATAGATGCCTGCAGGTGCCTGCCATGTTAGACTGGGAGCTCCCTGAAGGACCAGTTTTTGCCTTTCTTTGTTTTCCCAGCACCTAGGACTGTGCCTGGCACATAGTAGGTGCTTAAATGTTTGCTGACTTGAGCATCCAGACACCTGGACTCTGCCTCCAAACCCCCTGGGTCAGATGACATCTCTCCAAGCCGCGTATTTCTGAGTCTTTTACTTCTCAATTTCTAGTGAGAAATACGATTGTTAAGAATGTTCCCTGTAATTTTTTTCACACGCTGAGCATGGTCTGGCCCTTTCCTATGGACATGGGACAAATCACTCATGACATGTAGGTTACAATGAAATTGTGATCAACGATAATTGGATTTTCTGAAGTTAATGAGCAAAAGCTTTAGGTGAGTTTCGATGCTGCTCTGACTGGAAATCAGAAAGCCTCATGTAGCAGTGGGTTAGTGGCGTTCTGGCTTTTTGGTGACTGCCTTATAAGGGAAACATTTACCTTGGTGGCGCCTGGTCTCTTCCTTGGGATCTGGAAGTATGATTTTAGGCCACGGAGGTGAAGTCAATGATGTTTTTGGGAGGACCCTATGGAAAACATTTGCAGTGAGGTTGATGTAGATTCTTGCTTTGAAAAACTAAGCACATTTTTTCTAAAAAAATTTTAGAGACTGAATTTGAATAAAAGGCTAGCCCTGGGCCAGGCCTGACCAGCAATAGTCATTTGCTGGGCTATGCTGTCCAGAGCCAAAGCAAGTTGTGGATCTGAATTCATTAGAAATGTGAAAACATCTCTGAGAGGGGTATGGGGGGAAGGGGGAGGGAGGGAGGAAAGGGGAGGGGGAGAGAATGCAAGGGTTGGGAGGACACATGATTTCTATAGACATTCCTCTACCCATCCTTCTCATACCATGCAGAGGTGTCACACAGGGCCCCACAACACCCCTGAATGTGACTTGAGCCAGATGATTTAACCAAATAAAAAGGCAATAAAGCAAATAATATAACGTCTAAAAATATTTTTATTTTTAAATAAAAGAAAGCTGGACAGTGACCTTGATGTGCCCAGTGCCCCCACTGGCACAGCTGGGGAAGGGCACAGGGGCTGTATTCGATAGCCTGAAGCCCCTTCTGCTGGGCCTCAGTAAATGGGAGGCGTAAATGGAGTCTGTTATCACAGTGGCCAAGGGCTGAAGCACTATAAGTCTGAGGGGCAGAGCAAGCCAGGTCCTCAGGTCAAGGATGACAACCCACCTGGTGGCTGAAGGAACCATAGGACCGTTTTGGCCTCACTATTCCCCAATTTAACAAACCTTGTGGCTCCCCCTCAGCTCCCAGCTGGGCCCCACGAGGCCTTTCCAGCCTGATCCTTTGGGCCTCCCCCTATGACTCCCTGGGGTCTGGCTGGCTCCTCTTCCCTGATTCTTATCCATGGCCATCCCCATTTGTCCGTTCCCCCCCCCCCCGTCTCTGCATTGGGTGCCCCCATGTCTGGAGAGTACCCCTCGCCTCACATCCACCTTTGGGAATCTCTGGTGTCCTTTGAGCCTCTGTTCAAGCTCATCATTCTACACTGGGTGGGGGTGTTAACTTAGGATAGAGGAATGTGGTTAAAGAAATATTCAGATGCTATTTCAACGTAACTGGTTTCCTCTGCATTTTATTGGATGCATTTAAAAACCTGATTCTCTGCCAGAGGGGTCCACAGCAGAGAGAAGGGAAGTGCCTCATTCTAGATGAAGCCCTTCTTGCTTCTGGGTGGTTGGTGGCCACCGGTTTTATATGCTCTCTACCCAGACATGCAGGTGTTATTTCCCTCATGACACATGGGACTAGTTCTCCTTCTGCTGTTAAGCATGACCCTAACTGTGGCTACCTCACGCTCCCGGGCCCTCCTCTCTTCTCCCTCAGCCACCACTGATTCAATGACCATCTGTGCAGGTGATTCTCAGAACCAAGCCCCAGTCTCACATTCCTGCCTACTGGACCTCAAACTCAACATATCTGAATATGGTGGAGGAAATGTGAATGGCACCGAACCACTGAGTGCCCAGGGTCAGGAGGAAATGCGGCTTCTGGAGCAGGGAGCCGAGCACTGCCCCTCACAGCCCCTGCCATACTCCCAGCAGGCAGCTAAGGAGATACAGTATCAAAGCCAGAGAGAGACCAAACAGAGCCGCCCCCTCTTACGTTACCTCTCTGGAGCGGAAGTGCTCTGTGAAGCGAGACTCCGAGAAGCGGGTCCGAGGCGAGCTGAAAGGCAGACAATGGGCGGTCATGGGCTGGACCCGGGTCCACGGGCTCCCAGACTTGGGGAGTGGGAGGTGGCGCCCCGCCCCACCTTTGGCTCTCTGATCACCCCCCCTCCCCCGCCTCCAGCCCCAGACTTTCCAGGGAATCTTCAGCCCTTCTGAGGGGCTAGAAGCCAGGCTCGGGCGGAGCCCTCTCCCCTGGACCCTCCCACTCGCAGCTCCCCCCCCACCCCCGACAGAGCGCACAGCCCCGCCCCCTAAGCTCTTCCCCCTGCCAGGCCCCTGTCCAGTCCGGCAGGGGGTGGGGGGTGTTCTTGTTCTTAAATTGCCGCGCTCCCCCCACCCTCCATCCCGCAGAACAAACCACTTCAAACATAAAAAGACAAAAACAGATTTCGGCAAAACTAACCCAACCCTGGCCCGGGAGATGTGTCCCCACTTCCTCTGGGGGCCCCAGAGGGGTGGGGGGGTGATTCCCCCCCTTTCCCTGCCCTTTACTTTTAACCCTCTGTGATCCAGCTCTCACTGCTTCTCCCACCGCCCGTCCTTTGCCCTGGCTGTGCCCCTCACCTGGGACCCGCGGCCCCCCCCCCCCCCCGTCAGCTGACTCTCAGTGGCAGTCTGGGCCTCCAGAATCCAGGTATCCCCGGGACTTGGCCTAGCATACAGCAGGCGCTTCATAAAAGCCCACGGCAGAGGGTCCCCGACCCCGGTCACTAACACCCAGGGATCCTCCAGTTTTATTGGGGCTTTGGAAAACGGGGCGTTAGAATTAGCCTCTGTACACGGATTATGCCCCTTCCGCGTGCAGGGCGCTGTCACTGGGCCTCAGTTTCCCCGTCTGGAGGACTGGGGCTCAATCAGCGTTAGTCAGCCAGCCGTAGGGACGCCTGCACAGACCGGCCGCCGAGACACCTCCGACAGAGAGGGAAACTGAGGCAGGCGACTGGAGCGTCCAGGGTCAAGGGGTCCGAGGTCGGAGCCGGGGCTCTGACGTCCTCGGGGACACAGGCAGGCGCGGTTTGGGGGAGGGCCCCGAGTTTTTCTCACCCGTTCCAGGGCTCGCCCCCAGTCCCGCCGCTGCCCCGGCGGACGCCGGGAGGCCGAGGCGCCGCCACAGGAGGGCCCCGAGGGCGGCCCGAACCGTGGTCGCCGCCATACTACTCCCACTTCCGCCGCCCCGGAAGCGGAAGCCGCGCGGAGGCGCAGCGGGAGGGACTTCCTGTCGGCACACTTCCGGTCGGGCGGGTCTTCCGGCGCGGCTAGTAGCCGGCGTCATGGCGGACGTGGAGAGCTTCGTGAGCCGCCAACTGGAGCTTCTGGAGCAGGAGCGGGAGGCGGAGGTGCAGGAGAAGAGGTAGCGACCCCCGGGACCCTCTCCCCCTGCCCCTCCCCCCAGGGCCCATCCCCCGACCTCGCCCTCCCCCATGCCATTCCCCCCATTGTGGGATGTCGGGGTTGTGCTTGAAGGGGGGGGCCCTGATCCCATCCACACGTGTTTAATTCCACGGTGATGGCGGCCTTCACTCGTATCCGGCCCCGTGACCGCGCGTGGGGTTTTCTTGTCCGAGTCACCGGAGGGCTCGCCATTCCTCCTCCAGCTCATTTGACAAGTGGGGAAACTGAGGCCACAGGGTAAAGTGACTGGCTCAGGGCCACGGGGCTGTAGGTGGGAGGTGGAGTTGAGCCCAGACCCTGCGCTCCCCCTGGTGGTCCGCGTAGCTGGTGGGCTCCTGGGTCACCCCTTCACTGCGGGGGCGGGGTCCCGCTCCAATCCCTACGCCCCTCCCCCCAGGGCCTGGCAGGAGCGCGTGCCCCCCGCGGAGCTGCAGCGGCGTGGCGTCTGCCTGCTGCGGCTGCGGGTTCAGAGCCGGCGGACGGGGCTCTACGGACGGCTGCTGCTGGTGCTGGAGCCCGGGGGGGCGCCCGGGGCGGCGCTGCCCTGTACCAGCCTGGGCCCGGGTACGTGGGGCAACCCCCGGGGAGAGGGGAGGGAGGCGGTGCGGCCCCGCCCTCTGACACCCCTGTTCCCCCCCCACAGGTGACCTCGTGGGGCTCTACGGGGCTGCCCCCGGGGCCTCCCCGCTGGCCACTGGCGTCCTCACGCGGCTCACCCCGCGCTCCGTGACCGTGGCTCTGGACGAGGCCCAGGAGGACCTGGACCCGGACCCGGGGGGGCTCTACCGGCTGCTCAGGCTGGCCAACGACAGCACGTACCGGCGGCTGCGGAGGTGAGGCCTGGGCGGGGGGGGCGGGGCTCCTGGGCAGACAGCGCGCCCGGAGCCCGATCTGGTGCCTGGTCTGGGCGGGCCGGGAGGGGCTGCAGCAGGGCCTCAGTCTGTGTGCCCAGAGCTGCTGCGCGTGGGGGGAGGGGGCCTGATTGTGGTACCCGCGGGTTCTCTGGGAGGCGCTAGGGAGCCACAGAAGGCGTTGAATAAGGGCATTGACTGCCCAGGCCTGCGCCTTTCCTGGGACCTTTGGCAGCCGGGATGAGCCAGTCCCGCTGCTCCCTTCTCTGTCCTGCTTCCGCAGTACATTTTCCCCAGAGCAGCCAGGTTCACTTTGAAAAGGGGAAAGTGATGAGTTTGGTCAGCTTTGGTCAACGTTCCTTCCAGTCCCCAGTGAAAGGGGCGCACGGCTGGCCATGAGCCAGGCACGAGAAGGGGCCCATGGAGTGGTGGGGGATGGGGAGCGCAGGGCAGCCTCAGCCCAGGCCCCAGGGTGGTCAGTCCATGCTGAAGTCCTAATTTCCATGTCCTCTGTTGGCAGAGCTCTGAATGCCCTAAACCAGTACACCTCGGGCCCCGCTGCAGCTCTCATAGATGTTCTCCTCTGCGCTTCTGAGCCGAGCAGCCTGGCTCTGACACGTAAGGATAGCCTGGTCCTTCTCCCTGCAGCCAGGGAGCTCACTCGGCAAGGAGGCCTCCTTTAGCCGGGCCTGTGTAGAACCTGGGCCCACAGCAGGCTTCTCACAGCACAGTCACCTGAGATGTTGCTTTTAGGATCAAAGTGGATTTCCTGCCACTTAGTCCCCTGTGAAAGTGGAGGTCAGGGCTCAGGCTGCACATCGTTCTTTGTTTTTATTTGTCTTACAAAACAAGGTTAAGGGTGTTGCCCAGGGTCACACAGCTAGTAATTGTCAAGTGTCTGAGGCCAGATTTGAACTCAGGTCTTCCTGACTTCGGGCAGGTGCTCCATCCACTGCCCCACCTAGCTGCCTCAGTGTGTTGTTCTTTGTGAGTGTCCTGCCAGGCCTGGCCTTTCAACCCCCGATAGAGGTCAGTGTTCTGTGAAGATTCTGCTGCAGCAGCATGCTTGGTCAGGGTGAAACTTCTTTTAGGGACTGAGTTCCTAATTTGGCTTATTGTTAGACTGTTAAATATTCGGTTATTTTAGTCAATCCCAAACTGGTGATTTCATTACGTGATAGGTGTGTGTCGTTCCTCCTGAATACATGTGGATCTAGGTCATAGAGTAGGGAAGAGTAGGGAGCAGATTCATTAGCTGTGTATGTAACTGTCCTCTTAACAGGGATTCTGCTATCAAGAACAGGGTCTGTCTCTGTTGTAAGTATCAATAAAGTAAGAGATGGCAGAGAGAGTGTGTGTGTGTGCGTGCACATGTGCATGCACACATATGTGGCAGCCTGTTGTGCTGAGAAGAATCAGGAAGGTCAGGGTCTCCAGGGACCGTTTGGTGGGATTTACTCATTTGTGAGCTAAGGGAGCTGGACAAGCTCGTTCTGCAGCCGCTTTCCACCCTGATGTCCTTCCCAAGTGTGTTAGGATTCCACAGACCACCACGTTCAGCCGGTTACTTTAAGTCAAAGAGCAGGAAGCATAAAGTCTTGTGGGTTTTACCTAGACCTGTCACTTAGGAATTTGGTCACCGTTCTTCCATCCCAGTCCCGGGAAGTGCTAAAAGCGGGGAGACAGTCGAACAGAAACAGAATGTCACCAGGCTTTATTCTGGCAGTAGGAGGTTGAGCCCCATGTTCAGAAGAGAAAGATCTGCTTGTGCCCTTGAGAAGCTCAGTCTAATAAGGGAGAAAACATGGCCTTGAAGAAGGCAGGATGATGCCCTGGGTGAGTCATAGACTAGTGCTTTGAGGAAGAGGGGGACATCTGACCAGGGAAAGAGGGTCTAGGTTGGCATGTAAACCTGGCAGGAGAGGAAGACGGGGTGCAGGGAGTGGCGCAGCCCATTGGGGAGCCAGGGAGCTCGGGCAGGGAGGCTGACAGGGATCCACACCACACTACTCTTTCCCTAGAATCACTGACATTCTGCAACGACTCCCTGGATAAATCACAGAAAGAGGCCGTGGCTTTTGCACTGGCCCAGAAGGAGCTGGCCATCATCCATGGCCCGCCTGGCACCGGCAAGACCACGACAGTGGTGGAGATCATCCTGCAGGCTGTGCGGCAGGGTCTGAAGGTGAACCCACAAACGGGGGTTGGGAGTGGGTGTGAGCGTGCAAGTGTGAACGGCTGGAGTGGATGAGAGTGTGTAAGAGTGGAGGTGTGTGTGGGGTATGGACGTGGCTGTCCATTATGCAATGCCGCACCGTCCTGTCAGTGGGGGCGCTCCTGCCTCCCTGCCTCCTCCTCTTCCTCTTCCAACAGCCCTTGCTGTGGGGTCTGTGCCGGCCCCTGGAGGCCTCGCTTTCCATCTGCTTCCTTCCTCAGTCTTCATTTCCTCAGTATGCCTTTGGTGCCATGGTTGTGAATAAGTTCTCTTTGGCCTCACATGGCCCTTGCTTAACATCGTTGCTCTGTGTGTGTGTGTGTGTGTGTGTGCGCGCGCGCGCGCGCGCGCACGCACGCGTGTATCCCTCCTTGGGCCATCCACAATTTGTATTTCCTAGAGACGTTAGTGACAAAAAGACGAAGAGGGAGTAGCTTGAGATCGTTTAAAGCTCCATGTAATTTTAAAAATGTCTTCCATCCCCCTTTCTTTTTTCTGGGCCCTGTGGCCTGTCCAGATCCTCATCTGGTCACACAGTCTCATGGGCAGAGTGCCTCTTGGGGCAGTCCCTATGGTTGTGGCAGTCGACGGTGCTGAGGCCGCTCCCTGGAGGCCTGTGGACAAGGAGACAAAACGTTCTCACTATGTCTCTCTGTGATTTAGACCTGGATGGCGCCGGGCCCCACCCTGTTTCCTCATGTGTCCAATGGGGATAATGCTAGCACTGCTTCCCAGGATGGTCATGACAACAGTGCTGTTTCTGGCACCCTCCATAGAGCCGGGCTGTTAGCATTGCTGGCAGATACTGAACTTTCACTGTGCTGAGAACTGTGGATCAACCCTTGCTTGCTCACTTTCTAGTGCACTAGCCATCTGTCCCTGCTTGGAACCTGGTAGCTGCCCCCTCCCCACATTAGGATACAAGGCTCCGAGGTTCAGCCTGCCCTCATCCTTACAGTGTTTATGCTTACCTGTCACAGGTTGGGCAAGCCAGGATCTCAGGGCCTCAGGGCAGGGCCATTCTCCGAGGTGGCAGCACCATGCTGACTGACACTGATGGATAGAAGAGCGTTCTAGCCTGCAGCCCCTTCCAGCGTCCGTGCTCCTGGCTCCTGATCACTTGCCTGGTCCAGGAGTTCTTAGCATGGTGATTGGGAGCTAGGTTAGACAAACTGAATTTCACGGGCAGGAATTCTGTCTTGGAATCTCCTGGCATTTGTTGGGTTTCTTTTACTGGAGATATCTCTCTTAGTCATCAGCCCGTGGCCCTGGCTGGAGAAGCCCCGTGCAAGGCCATTAGCCAGCCTGAAATGCTTGTCCTCCAAAGGTCACCAAACGGGCCTCCTCTTCCTCCTTCTTTCCTGATTCCCTTTGCTGTTGGGGTGAGGGGCAGGATCCTTGGCTTCTTCCATGCCTACTCTGCCATGCTCTTGGTGCCCCCTAGGCTCCCTGCCTTTGTTCTCCACATCCCCAGAGGAAAAAGGGCTTAGGATCTCCAGGCAAGAGCCTTCCCTGCTCTTTGGTTTTATTAGATTATAATGCAATTAAACTTGATCAGATTATAAGGGAAAAGTAAAGGTGGTGCAGGCCTCACTCTTCTTGGTTATTGGGGGCTTCAGTTTAGTGTCGATACTGTTTATTCTCAGTTGTGAGCAATTTTATCATGTTTTGTAACTAATAAATCTTTTAGGAGAGGGCCCCCAGAACGGTGTGATTTTGCAGATGTCAGACTGGTTTTCCTGTAGGTGCCCCAGGTGGCACCTGCGTCCTGTTCCGCCCCATCCCAGCCTCCTTCAGGTGACAAGAGGCTCATTAGGTCATCTCCTGCCCCAGGTCCTGTGCTGTGCCCCTTCGAACATTGCTGTGGACAACTTGGTAGAGAGGCTGGCTGTGCAGAAGCAGAGGGTGCTCCGCCTTGGGCACCCCGCACGCCTTCTGGATGCCATCCAGCACCATTGCCTTGATGCGGTCTTGGCCCGCAGTGACCAGGCCCAGATTGTGGCGGATATCCGGAAGGAGATTGACCAGGTCTTGGGTGGGAAGGGGTGGCGCCCTGGGTTGTGAGCTGTCCATGTTGGTGGGGGGGGGGGGGGGTACAACAAAGGAAAGAGGTAATTGGGCTTTCTCCTAAATGACTGGGAAGGGAGCATCTGTGCAGGGCCAGCCAGAAATAGGGCATCCCTGGGGCCATTGGAGCTTGGGTGGAACCTGGGGTGGAGGTGGTGGCTTTTTTCCGACATAAGATGCTCACAATGGCCCTGTGAGGTAGGCAAGCTGAGGCTCCAGGAAGGGCAGCTTCTGTGTGTTGGAGGCAGAATCAGAGCCCAGGCTCAGTCTCACCCCAATGACTTTCTCCACCTTGTACCTCATGCAGCCTCCATGTACTGGAATTGTGGTGGTGTCAGGACGCCCTTTGACAAACCATTACAAGCATATGGTGCCTGCAGGGCAGGAAGACCCAAGTTCAGTCTGTCTTAGGCACTAGCTAGGTGACTCTGGGCAAGTCCCTGCACCTTTGTTTAGTCTGTACCGGGCGCCGAGCTAAGCCCCCGGATGCCTTTGGAGCTCTTGGTCTAATGAGGGAGACAGAGTGCCAGCAGACTTTAGGCTTTAGGAGACAGTGGGGAGAATCAAAGCAGGGGACGGCTAAGGGGGTGGGCAGAGCCTGACCATGGAAGGAGGGGTTTGAGTTGGGGCTTGAAGGAAGCCAGGAGGGCCGAGGAGGAGGGGGAGTGTTTCAGGGGTAGGAACCCAGTAGTACAAGTGCCCCAAGTCTGGAGATGGGAGTGTAGGGGAGCAGCAGCCTGGAGGCTGGGGCACAGTGGGAGGGTCTCCAGTGGAGGTAGGTGTGTTCTGAGGGGCTTTCAAAGCCAGGATCATTGGGGTGAGAGAGAGCTGGGAGCTCCTCTGTAAACAGGCTCTGGAGAGGGCCTGCCCCTGCAGGGTTGATGTGAGGATTTAGTGGGGTGACGTGGGCCATAAAGGGCTCTGTGAAGTCTGCTGATTCCTGTTCCCAGGCTGCAGTCCTGAGCAGGTCCTGAGTAAGGGACACCATCAGAGAAAAGACGGGGAGAGAGGGAAGGACAGAGAGACAGCAGGCCCTCCGTAATTATTCTCTGGATGTCGGGAGGAAGTGAGGAAGGCCACGGGCCCCTCGGAGAGCCAATGGGGACTAGGGAGGGCGCACCCCCCACCCCACCTACCCCCGGCAGGAGCTTGAAGCCATCTGTGAGCGGAGCTGAGTAAGTCTGTCACTCTCTCCGTAGCCCCAAGGAGAACTAGGTGTCTGTTCCCATCAGCAGGTGAAAAGCAAGATGACTGTGGAAAAGAGAGATGGCAATCGTGGCCACAGCGAGCTGAAGCTGCTGAGGAAAGAGCTGAGGGAGAGGGAAGAAGCTGCCATGCTCGGGAGCCTCTCTTGGGCCGACGTCATCCTGGCCACAAACACGGGTGAGACCTGAGGCAGCAAACCCAGGGCGCCCTCCCACGAGGCCTTCGAGGTCCTTGTCCCAGGAAGCCGTCCATTCTCTTGAGTTTGCCCCGCACTCTGAGGCCGAGTTAGGTGTCTGGAGGTCCCAGAACTTCCTCAGAGGCTGATGGGACATCTCTGAATCAGGTGCTTCCCCTGACGGCCCGTTGAAACTGCTCCCTGATGATTACTTTGACGTGGTGGTGATTGACGAGTGTGCCCAGGCCTTGGAGGCTAGCTGTTGGATCCCCCTCCTGAAGACCAGAAAGTGCATCCTGGCCGGAGACCACCAGCAGCTGCCCCCTACCATCATGTCCCACCAGTAAGATCCTCTTCTGGGGGCTTGGGTGGAGGGGCCTGGGCTGGTGGGTGTGGGGTGGGTGCCCTTCATGTGCTGGCTCTGGGTGTGGAGAGGGGAAGTGTCCAGGAGGCCAGCCTGGCGTGGGGGGCCTGGCCAGGCCAGCAACGGTGGGGGTCATTTCTTAGAACTGACCACCAGTCTCACTGGTTGTGCTGAGGGTCCCCAAGGAGGAGAATGCTGGAGGGCGGCTGGAGGGAGTGAGCTCTGGCATCTTCCCTGACCCCCCCTGACTGTGCCCCATCCTCTCTCACAGCCAGAGCACTTTGCTTGGCTCTCTTTAAGGCCTCAATGCCGTATTCTTTGTGTGTGGGCCTTTATGTGTTCCTGAGCTTTATGAGGATGGGGGCTTGGTCTTACCAAGATTTTGTACCCCCCCACCTCCCAATAGCAGTGTGCTTTGCTCGCAGTAGGTGCTTAGGAAATGTTTGTTGAGTTTGTTTGAATTGGCAAGTCCTGGGGGGGAGTTCCCTGTGTCTTATTTAGGGGTGCTGGGCCTGTGTTGCTGCTCCCTGTCCCTTCCCAACCCCAGCTTCACAGGGGTTTACTCTCTCTGATGCAGAGCCGCCAAAGGGGGTCTGTCCCTCAGCTTGATGGAGCGCCTGATTGAGACCCATGGGCAGAGGGTCGTGAGGATGCTGACAGTCCAGTACCGCATGCACCAGGCCATCATGCAGTGGGCGTCCGAGCAGCTGTACCATGGACAGCTCACTGCCCACCCCTCAGTAGCCAGCCATCTTCTGAAGTAAGCCTGAGGGCAGGGCAGGGGTTGGGGGCGGGGGTGGGGGGGGGAAGGCCTTGGGCTAGACACTCCTCTGGGACAGGCAGCCTGGAATATGTCCTCCTTGGCAAGCCAAGTTCAACAAGTTTAATTTAGCACTTAATCATTTGGGTGATGTAATGGTGTTTTAGCTATAATTTCCCTCTTTGAGAAAGGGATTGTCATTAGATGCCCACACAGGTAGGAAAACTGAGGCTGCCAATGATTTGTGGTGGAGGCTTGGGCCTCCTCTCTCCCAGTCTGCTCCCTCCTCCTTGGTGCTGCCTCCATTTTGGGTGGGTTGGGACAAGCAGGCCAACTCGGGCTGTGGTGGCAGCCACACAAAGCCCATGACACCTCTGAGTGCGGCCTGAGCCAGGTAAACGTGGGGAATAGTTTAAAAATAAATGCAGATGCGGCAAAGTATGGCTCCTGTCCTGTTCTGGGGCTGAGGGAACCCTCCACCCCAGGGACCCTCAGGATGGTTTCCTGGCCCTGTGTCTGTCTGCGTTGGTGCCCTGGTCTTAGGCATGGCTTTGTTGGTACTTGGCTTGTAACTAACATCTGCCTGCCATCCTAGGGACCTGCCAGGGGTCACTGCCACTGAAGAGACGGGCATCCCCCTGCTGCTTATCGACACTGCTGGTTGTGGCCTGCTGGAGCTTGAGGATGAGGACGAGCAGTCCAAGGGGAACCCAGGTGTGTGTGTGTGTGTGTGTGTGTGAGCCCTCCGTGATTTTGTGGGAAAGGCAATTTCTTATTGGTGGTTCTTGTCCTTATATCATGGGGCCTTTCCCAGTATCTCTGCTCCCTCTGCCTCCCTGAAAGCCATCCCTCAAAACAGAAGGGAAAATAAGCTTTTAGGAAAACCAGCCAGCACCTTTAAAAGGTCTGGCACTGTCCCCAGTGCTCCACTCCCTTAGCCTCTCTCACCTCTGCCAGGCATGGAGGTGGCACTGCCCACATCATCCTTGGTCTTTGCCTGCCAGGCCTGTGTTCTCTCCCGGGTGCCTGGGCTCTTCTACCCAACCCGAAGCCACAGCCTTTACACTTTCAGTATCTCCCCTCTGGGTTTGTTGTTTACACTCCAGATTTTTAATGACATTTTTTTCCTCCTGAGATCATGGGTAATTTCGGCCCTCCCCTCCCCACCTTAGACTCCTTGGTCCCTTCCCCCTTGAGTGTGTGGTCCCTGGGGGCTGGGCCTCCCAGCACGGGCCTCGGCCTCGTCACGGGCAAAGTTTTGAGTTCCAAATTCTATTCCTCCTTCCCTTCCCTGCCCCAAGACGATAGTTACATACAGTTGCAAACGGTTACATAAAACGTTTCCATGTTCATCATTTTGGAAGGAAGGCTCAAATAGAAGGGAAAAAATGAAAGAAAGAAGGTGAAAAGTAGCTTGATGCCCTCTGCGTTCAGGCACTAGCGGTTCTTTCTGTGGAGGCGGATGGTAGGCTTCATCATTAGGCCTTTGGGATTGTCTTGGATGTATTGCTGAGAACGCCTGAGTCATTCACAGCTTGGGTTCTCTCCAGTGCCCAGGGTCTCTGGGCCTTTCTCTCACTTCATGTCACTAGGCTGGGGCAGAGCTGGGGCCAGAGCCTGGCTTCCCACTTGTCCATTCTGAGCT
Organism: Gymnobelideus leadbeateri; assembly: GCA_011680675.1. Lineage (NCBI taxonomy): Eukaryota > Metazoa > Chordata > Mammalia > Diprotodontia > Petauridae > Gymnobelideus > Gymnobelideus leadbeateri. The sequence goes on from WOXC01004100.1 coordinate 1,277,114, forward strand.
AGTGGCCTGGTCTGATCCCTGCTCTGCCACCCCCAGTGTGCGTCTGAAATGCTGCCTGATAGCGCTGAATGCAGCGACCCCGGCCTTGCTCTCGCCTCCGTGGGCCCTTACATGGTGAATGTGATGCAGTAGCAGCACCAAGTCAATAATCACAATCTTGAATTTTTTTTAAATTCCAAATTAAATGGCTTTAAAAATTATTTATGTAATTTAGACTAAGGACATGTATAACTGGGGGGGGGGCAGGTGGCAATCATGTGCTAAGAGTAAGAGCTGACAGACAGACAGGCGGCCTTGTTGTGCTCTTGTATGAGGACAGAGGAGAGAGCGAGAGCTGACAGACAGACAGACTGGTGGCCTTGGCCTGCTCCTGTACCAGTACACAGGAGAAGGCTCCAGTAGAGGGGCCAGGGAGGGCCTGGCTGGGCTGGCTTCGAGGTCTTCTGCAGGGCCACGGCCCTGGTCGGGCCTCCCTTCTTCTGGGGCCAGTTTCACGGTCTCCCACACTTCTTTTCAGCATCTGAGGGTCTTGCTCTCCCATCCCCCTGTGTTTTGTCACCAGGTGAGGTCCGCATCATTGGTTTGCATGTCCAGGCCTTGGTGGACGCTGGAGTCAGAGTCACTGATGTTGCTGTCATTGCTCCCTACAACCTGCAGGTGAGACGGAAGCCGGGGCCTCCTTGGTCAGCCTCTGTGGCCTCCATGAGTGGATGAGCAGGTGGCCGAGGGGCTTTCTAAGGGCCTGCCTTGTGTAAGTGGTGCAGCAGACTGAGGCATGGCCTTAGAAAGATGGCCCCCTGGCTGTCATGATGGTTTCCTGCAGGAATCCTGCCCAGAGCCCGAGCCCCTACCCCCACACTGGGCCTGGGGCAGAGGGCACAGTGGCCGCTGTCTCTTGTGCTGGCATGGCCTGACTTGGGATCTCCGTGGTTCAGGTGGACCTACTCAGGCAGCAGCTTTCCCCTAAATACCCTCAATTGGAGATCAAATCTGTAGACGGCTTTCAAGGACGAGAGAAGGAGGCGGTCATCCTGTCCTTTGTGCGGTCCAACCGGAAGGGTACGAGGATCTACTCCAGACACTTTGGGGGTGGCAGCCAGAAAGGGCTCTGCATGGGAGAGGCGTGGCCTTAGTGGGATGGAAATAAAATAAAGCTTGGATCCACCTGGGACAGGTCTGAAATGAGAGGAAACAGTCTGAGCCAGCACCGGTTTTCTTCTTCCCTTCATACTGGCTCCAGGCAGGACTGTGGCCTGTCCTCTCTGGACATGGGGTTTGAGGTAGGGCTTGGTGGCAGAGAATTAAGGAGTCTCCCTAGGCCCTGCCTCAGGCCCTTGTCCAGGAGGACATTTCTGGGACAGGCTGCTTCTGAGGAAATGGTGACAGTCCTTGCAGATGGTGTGGAGACCTCCCAGGGAGAGGACACCCCACTTGTTTTAGAGTGTTGGGCTTGGGGCCTGCCCCCTGCCCCCTTCAATGTGTAGGATCCCGTTCCTAAGGCGTGGCCTTCCCCAGCTCCCACCAAGTAAGGAGTGCCAGAGAGGCTGCTGTGGGGAATGGAGGCTAACAGGGGCACAGGCACCCCTGAAAGGTGGTTACTGGTAACATGGGTGTCTGAATTGGATGAGTTAGGACGTCCTTGTGGGTCCCCCAGGCCTGCCCTCTGAGGAGGCAGGAGTCTGTTCTTTTGGCTTAGGTCTAGTCAAAGTGACTTGTCCTGATAGGTTGGAAGGAGTCTCCAGGCTCCCTGACTCAGGACGGCCAGAATCCAGGCCATTGTCTCTTGTGGGTGCATTGCCCTGACGCGGGGGAGCTCTCACTTGGGACAGATTTGTGGGAGTGACTGTCTCACCCTCTCCTGGCCAGGAGATGGTCATCCCACCAAGATTGAGGAAGGACCTGCTTGTGCGGAGCTCTTCCCGCAGCCAGCCAGTACCCTCTTCCCTCCTGGCTTCCTGTCCAGCTGTGGCAGGCAGTGATGCTTGGGCTGTGCCCGACAGTTGCAAACCGGGGGCTGCGGGAGGCCCAGGAGAGGAGGTGGGCCCCCAGGCCTGGAACACCCAGCCTCACCCCAGGGAGCCTGGAGGGGACAGTGCTGTGCAGAAGGGGACACCAGAAAGGGCACAGGGAGACCCCCTGGGTCACTTCTTCCTGTTCACCTCCCTCTGCCTGTTTTTAGGTGAGGTCGGTTTTCTGGCAGAGGACCGGAGGATCAATGTGGCAGTCACTCGTGCCCGGCGCCACGTCACCATTGTCTGTGATTCCCGAACCATCAGCAATGACGCCTTCTTGAAAAAGCTGGTGGATTATTTCACTATGAGGGGCGAAGTCCGCACAGCCTTTGAGTACCTCGATGACATCGTCCCTGACAACTACTCCCATGAAGGCTCTCGGGGCCCCAGCCAGGCGGGCAGGATGCCTGGGGATCCCGTTCAGCCCAGCCCCAGACTGCGCCAGGAGAGCCAGAAGGGCCGAAGGGCCCACAAGTCTGGCAGAAGCAGGCCCTCACACCCAGCACCAGAGGGCCCTGGGGTCAGTGGTGGGGGCTGGCCTGAGGGAGCTGGGAACCCCTTCAGGACTGCGATTGTGGACTTCCTGGAGAGCAGCGAGACTGTTCTAGAGTTCCCTGCGTCCCTGAATGCCCATGACAGGATGCTGGTCCATCAGCTGGCCGAGGAACATGGGCTAAAGCATGAAAGTGTTGGTGAAGGGAAGGAGAGATACATCTCTGTGCGCAAAAAGGGGACACCTGCCACGGCTGCCGCCACACCCGCCGCCATCACGACACCTCCAATAGGGACAGAGAATGAGCGGCAGGAGCCCCAGGCTGAGTTCCTGAGTCCGGGTGAGCAGGGCACCCCCAGCCACCCTGGAGAAGGTCTAAATCAGAAGGCCCTGGAGCGAGGACAGAGGGGGAAAGCCGGGGCCAGCCGACCAGCCAAAGAGCGCCAAGATGCTGCCGGTTCCAGGGCACCAACGGTGTCAGGAAGGAAGAAGGGAAAGGAGAGGAGAGGTGAGGATGGGGAGCTCCTCCTCTCTTCTGGGGATGGTTTCTGGGTTGACGGCCAGGATCGCCCCTGGAAGGTTCCTTGTGCGGGCCATGTGTTGTCCAGGTATAGGGGAGGTTTTGGTCCTTTGCCCGTGTAACAAGGAGCGACTCCATCCAGGGGGGGCCTGGTTAGGGTCCCCCAGGCTTTGCCTTTCCAAGTCATGGCCCCATTTTTAGATGCTCTCCCCTGGAGCCTTAGACACGAGTGGCTGGTGTCCTGGTGCTGGAAAGGGATGGAGTCCACTTATAAGCTGCTGGACTGTGAGCACATCACTGCACACACCCCCACCCCCCCCCCAGCCTCAGTTTATGGGCATCATGTTGACTCTATGTCATCTCTCAGGGTGATTTGTACATGTGAGGGAAACAGAGGGCGGGCTCCAGGGGGCGTTGCTGAGCAGGGGACCCCCTCTTTCTAAAGGCTTTTGATTGACACCTTTTGTTTTCATATCTCTGCATTTGCCCCTGTAACTGGGGGGCCACGAACAAGGCAGGCAAGTTAAGCAAAACCAATGGCCTCCACCAGAGGGTGGGGTGGGGAGCTGCCCTGCTGAGGCAGGCACCCCACAGATAAGCTCCCTTACTGACTTCCTGCCGGGGCGGGGCCCTCCTCACAGACCCTCCTGCTCTGGTGCTCTGGGCTATCGGGGCAGGCACCGTGAGGTGGCTTCTGATCAATCACTGTCAAATGAGTGAGGGGCTGCCAAGTACTCTGTGAAAGCCTGCTCCAGTCTCAGAGCCAGGCAGTGCTGGCAGGCACCAGGGTGGGCAGTGTTGGCAAGGTCAGCCCTAAAGGGAATGGGGGTCACACCTTCTCTAGAGCATTTGTTTCAGCTGAGATCAGTGGTCGGAGAGGCAGGGGTCAGGGGCCCCTCTTCTTCCAGAATATGGCCTCACCTCCACTCTCCAGCTAGACCAGCAGGCTTAGGCCTGGCTGCCTTGTGGTTCTTTCCAGATTCAGAGTCAGTCTCACAGGTGATGAGATCTTGAGCCTCCCTGCCCTCTGAGACTTGTGGGGATTCTGGGTGGAGCCCCCCTCCTCCAGTCCCTTCCCCCTTAAGAGACCTTTCTGCCCTGGGTGACTGCCCCCCAGCCCTACTCTGTCCTTCAGGAAAAGGTCCGATTGCTTACAGTATCATTGCAATATCATGGGTTCCTTTGACTGGGGGCAGAGCAGAGGCACCTTGACTTCAGAGGTGGACAACGAGGCTGGGGCTGGGCCGGGGCTGGACAGCCCAAACAGGGTCTTGGTGCCACCTGGACGCTAGTCCTCTGCCTGCCTGGGTACTTTGTCGCGGGTAAGGTCACTGGAAGTGACTGCCTTCATGGAGCTAGCCACCAGGGCTTCTGGCTAATGGTCAGTCCTTTATAAATCAGTGTGGAGTGAAGGAGAACTAAGACCTGCCTGTTTGCAACCCGAATAGATGCCCAGAGTGCAACTGGGGACCACGTGAGAGTTTGGCACCTTACAGATAAGAGGCTTTGCCATTTTGGGGACTCACTCCTTTGGTGCAGATTGCGGCCTCTCTCTGGCTTAGCCAACAGATGTGGGACTAAGGCTGACATAGGGGTGGGTGTCTCTGAGCCTGTGTGGTCGGGACCTTCCCAAAGCCAGAAGCCAGCCAATGCCTGTAGGAGGCCTTCAGGGAGAAGCTCTTGCCAGAGCAGGCCTTTGGCATAACAACAGCTGGGAAGCCTATGGCTGTAGGCCTTCATTAAAATGCATCCTTGGTGCCCTTCCTCTTGACATCACTGTCGTTTCTGGACTTTTCACCAAACCCCAGAATCCTCTTATAACAAAGGACCTGCATGGGGGGCGCATGGCCAGTCTCTGTGCATCGATGCCAGCCACCCGGCCCTCGCCACAGAGGGGCAGGTGTGTTTCTTCATGGGCTGTCTTCATTCCTCTGAAGCAGGGCCTGAGCAGGGGAGGCTTGGGCTGCCTTCTTGTCCCTTTCCCATCTCACTGTCCCTGGTGTTTCCTCCAGGCCACATGGGAGAGAATCACGCAGCTGAAGAAGACTTTGATGCTTTGGTCTCTGCTGCCATCAAAGCTGACAACACCTGTGGATTCCCCAGGTGCAGAGCCAGTGTGGTGACCTTGGGCCAGCTCTGTCCACACTGCGTGCAGCGCTTCTGCCTCAGCCACCACATCCCTGAGGTAGAGGCCTGGCCCTGGGGTTGGTGGTGGGAGCATCAGCTTTGGGGAGTGTTTGGCCATAGCTGGTGTTTGTACTGATCCTGGGAGGGTGACCTGTGCCAGATACAGGGCCCCGTCTCACAGCCTGGCCTTGGATGGACTCCCTGGGCAGAGAGGGGGTGGCATCTATTATGCTCTTGTGCCTCAAATGGGCTGCTTTGCTTTGGTGTCTTAAAAGTCCCATGTGGGCACCAAAAACTTCTTGATAGAAAAATCTCCTTTTTCATAGTATGCTGAGGACTTAGGCAGCAGGGGGCCAGGTCAATGACAGCTGCCCTGCAGGCTGCCTGGGGAACTGGTGGCCTCTCCCTCCCTGCAGGCCTCTGCACAAACCGGCTGGTCACCTAGGATGGCCAGGGGAGGCCCCACTTGGACCCTGCTCTTGCCAGCATGTAGGGGGTGGCCTCTGTCAGTCAGTGTCTGTCCTTGCTTCTCTGGGGCAGTGGGGAAGCCCAGAAGTGGCCTTGCCTCAGATGCCAGGAGACCCTGAATAAAGAGGCTGGCCAGGAACGGCATTAAGGACTCTGGGGGACAGAGCTCCATGATGGTGCCAGACTGGGCACCCCCAGGTAAAGTGATTTAGGGACAGCCGCTTTCTGCTGCCATCCTTGGTACATTCCATTTCCAAATCTGGAGTGGGGTGATGAATGCTCCTCATTAGATGGGAAAGGGTTTGCAGACTGTTTGAGAGGTTTGAGGGTCTTCTGTGACTCATCTGTTTGTTGGATGTCACTTCTCCAGCTGTCTGAGCTCTTGGGAGCATGGCTGAGACCCCCAAGAAGAGCAGCCTGAGGGCAGTGCCACATCCTGGCACAAAACATTATGCCCTCTGCCTGGCTCAGACCTCTGCAGGCCTTAGTGCTCTTGCTTGGTCATGGTCTGGATGGTGATACTGGGCTTAGTTACCTGGCTCCCAGGGCTGCGCAGAGAAGCCCCCTCCTCACTGGGGAGGAGCAGCCAGGGCAGCTCCACTCCCCTTGGCTCCACCAGCAGCAGAGAGAGGAAATGGCCACAGGCAGGCCCAGGACGGGAGAAGGCCCAGCTTCTGGGGCCCCTGGCATGGCTGGGCACTCCAAGGGTGTGGAGGCCCCTGCATGGGAGCCCTTGTGCTGTGCTGTGGACCCCAAGTGCCCTGAGGACAGGGATGGCTTTGGTTTCCTGCTTATTCCCAGTGCCTAGGACGCTGCCCTGTACCCAGCAGGTGCTTAATAAATGCTTATTGAATGGATGAGTGGATGGTAGGAGAGGTGTTCATTTGAATGTGTTAGAGGGATTTGCTTTCGTCCTGAAGGTGTTAGAAGGTGGTGGACAGTTGAGCTATGCATTGGGGGGACCCGAGTGTGGCTCTGGGAACCATCTTGTCTTTCTATTCTCCCAGCAGTGACTAGAGATCAGGTGGGAGGCCCTTATACTCATCTGAGCTGAGAGGTAGTGAGGTGGCCGTGTCAAAGATAGCCTGGATCAGCCTGACCAGGCGGGCGGGGACGGGGAGAGGAGGGAGAAGTGGGTCAGATCTGTTGTGGCCATGATGAGTTTGAGGGCACAGTGGGACCTCTGAGGAGATGCTGAGCAGGCCTGATAGGGAGTTGTCTCCATGGAGATAAGGGACTCCTGATGGGATCCCCAGAGACAGACAGACAGACATGGGGAGAGATGGGAGATGGAGGCTGGGGTGGGGCCAGAGGGAGGAGGACCAGGAGAGAGCCCCTGGCATGGACAGACAAGGAAGGTGTGCCTGCCTGGGAGAAGGCCATGGCCAGTAGTGTCTGAGGCAACAGAGGTGAACAAGGAGGGAGGCAGAAGCACAGCCATTGGCTCCAGCAGGGAAGGTGCTGTTGGCAAGCTTGGAGAGGGCGGTTTCAGACCCACCGAGGGCTTAGATGGGCTGGAGGGGGATGGAGTTGCTTGGCAATGCCAGAGAAATGATTCCAGACAGTAGCTTGAGGACGGGCCTGAGCCAGGGCGTTGCTGATGGAGGGCCAAGGGTCAGGACCCCCTAGCTTGCCTGCGCTAAAAGGTCCCCTTTTTCCACAGAGGCAGGAGGACAGTGGGTGAGGAGGTCTCTGGGCCTGGAGGCGGGAGCCCCCACAGACAACTCCTTTTCTACTTTAGTAGGAAGCGAGCAGGGTAGAGGTGGTGTGGGGGGCTCCACGGGGGCAGAAGAGAAGTTTGGGAGCTGCTGCTTGGGGGGACAGGCCAGTCAGCGAAGGAAGGGAGTTTTTGATGTGCGGTTGTGATGTGCGGTCTCAGTTGAGATGGGAGAAGAAGGTAGTGGGGAGCCCGCTCCTGGGCATGTCCAGCTGTCCTGGAGCAGGAATGTGATGGGGGTGGTGGAGGGAGGGCGGCCCAAGTGTGAGCTCTGGGGAGGTGGAAGAGAACCTTGCAGGTGAGGCCCTGGCAGCTCGCATGCCCAGGGCCTCTGGGTGCACAGGACCAGTCATCAGAGTCCTGTACCCAGGCAAGTGCCGTGTCTCCCCAGGTCCACGGATGTGGCGAGAAGGCACGAGCTCAGGCCCGACAGAGGATTAGCAGGGAAGGGGTCCTCTATGCCGGCAGTGGGACAAAGAGCAAGTCTGTAGACCCTGTGAAGAGAGTCCACCTCCAGAAGAGGCTGGATCAGAAGCTCGGGGAACTGAGTAGCCAGAGGAAGGGCAAAAAAAAGGGCAAGGACGAGTGAGAGCAGTGTCCAGAGGCCTGCCTCCCCACGCCCGGCGTCCTGTCCAGCCTGGGCCCCTGGGCAGTGGGGTCATGTAAGCATGGGGTGGCCTTTGGGACCTTTGGGTTTCTGGGTGTCGTCCCCACTGCTCCACAGGAGGTGAAGGAGGAGAAAATGCACTGAGTGAAAGGAACTGAATAAAATCTCTGTGAAACACTTGACAGGTTTGGCTTGATATGGTCGAGGGGTGGGCCTGGGGAGGACTGGGAGGGGACCTTTGACCACCATCTGCAATCAGCCAGTGCTTTGTGTTCTAGAACCTTGTCTTGGGTGCATTAGTGAGCCAGTCTCAGAACCAGGAAGGTCTGGGGTCCACTCCAACTCGGGCCCCTCCTGGCTGGGTAACTGGGTCAGTCCCCGAACTCAGTGGCCCAGGCAGGTGCAGGTGGGGCCCCCTCTACTGTCTCATCATCTTGTCAGGGCCACAATGGAATCTGGCCTCCCTTCTCAAGAGTGGGCATTCCCTGGCTTGACCAGGGACATTTCCAGGTGGAGAGCCAGCTTTGGCTGTTTCTGTTAGTGCCCCTACCTCATTTTTGGCTTTTTTGTCCATTGGAGCACTTTAGTTGTGTGTACGTTTCACACCCTTAGAAGAAGGATCCCAGGCTTTGTCCTGCGTGTTTTCATGTTGCTTCCTCGTGGTCCGTGATGCCAGTTGAGGTTGTGGGCACAGTCAACCCAGATGGGCGGGCAGCGACCACTTCTCCAGACCTTGGACTGAGCAGGCTCCCAGCACATCTGCTCTGAGATTGCCACGGGCCCCCAGTTCGCCGATGGGATGACGCTTCAAATCTGTTAAGAACTGCAGTTACTAGAGAGCTCAGCCTCATGAGAGCCAGCTGTTCTTGCTTTCCTGTAGTCAGCACTTCTGAGAGTGTCTGCCAGGACGTTCACGTACACCATGGTGGCGGGGCTGCAAGATGGCGGGAAGATCCCTTCAACAGTTTTTAGAAGTAAATCTTTATTGGGCTAGTGTTTACAGCACTCACATTTCCCAGTGTATCGTCCCTCTCAAGCAGCCACCCTTGTAGCAAAGCCTAAACAGGAAAAAACCAGTTTAACAAAACTGACCATCCAGTGCTAAGGAATCTGTCCTCTGCAGGGTTTTTACAAAGACTTTATGTCCATCCCTATTTAAATGTGTTCCTGGTTGATTTGCCCTAGATCATTTTGAATCTTTATCTTTGAGTGTGTTAACTATCCTTTCCAAGTTTGAGTGATTTTAAATTTATTTGATTAGCATTTGTAGAGGGAGTTTCCTCACATAGGATGTCCCCAGACTATGATCCAGTCTCTGTCCTTTTTCTTCTCTTGGGCTCATTACCAGCTGCATAGCAGGGGTGATGGGATCTCCAGCCAAACTGCTTCTGCTGAACCCTTCCAGAGTCAGGGCTGAGGGTTGGAATGTGAAAATTTTCCGTTTCCCACCCAAGTTCCCCTAGAGCTAGGGTTCAGGATATACTGAAGCTAGGGGAAGATACCTCAAGCCAGATTTCCTTGTCAGACATCACTTTCTTTAGCCTTTCTGGAAGAACTAGACATGATGTCCACATGAGCTGCTTGGATGGGTCTGTGGCAGAGCCACGTCAACCGTTTGGATGTGGCCTTATCTGGGGAGTGGGGGCCTGCATGCAGCTGCCCCGTCCTTGACCTGGACTGCCTCCTTGCTTGTTTCTGGCCCGGCCTGGCTGTTTCCCAGCTCTCCTTGGCTCCATCCTGGAGGGACATTGGTGACTCCTCTTCCTCACCTAACTCAGACTCCCAACTGATGAGCCTCCTGTCTGTGTTAAGTAATTATTCTGGCTCAGCTCGGGACAATTGCTGGAGGAGTCACCATGTGTCAGAGGCCTTCTCTAAGGTGTCTCTGGATGCCCTCACCCACTGGGGTGGGGGCTAGATTGCTCTCCAGAGCAATGCTCTTTCGCTGGTCCTGAGCTTCCTATAACTGCCCAGCTTGGCTGTCTGAAATATAGGTGTTCTGCATTGAAGTGTCTGTCAGTCTCCACTAACAATTCTCAGAGGCCAGCAGAAAGGGGCATGTGTGTGCCCACGCGTATGTATGCAGGCTGCAATGCATAATCAAGGGGCACTAGGGAAGGCTGCAGTGATCAGGGATTGTGTGCCAAGACAACAGGAGGGTGCCCAGATGCCCCTCTGGTGCCGGCTTCAGGCCTGGGGGTGGCCTCCCCTGTCACCCCAGGATGGACAGAGGTGGACGGGCTCTGATCTGCCTCTTGGAGGGAGCTCCTGAATTGCTGAGATCACAGAGCAGGGGGGAATTTGAGTGTATCCTCTGAATGTTGAGGCACAGCTCCCCTCCCTGCCCTAGTTACAGCCCTGATTCCCCTTCCTTGCTGTGCCCGCCTGTGTCTCTAATTCTCCTTGAGCCTCAGCACTTTGGAAATGGTGACCTTCTAAATCTTGCGATCCTGGAACGTCATTGGGAGAGCTCAGATGCTCACTCTGTGGACATTCCTCCACCGGTGCAGATTGCAGCGCAGCCATGCATGCTTGCCCAGGCTGTGTGACCCTCATGCCCATCCTCTTGTGTGCTTGCTACAGTGGTTCTGCTTAGTGTGCCGAAGGCTTTCCTGCCTCACTTTCTCCTCTCTTCCTGGCACATGATTCCTGGATGTTGTCTTTGAACCTTGTGTTTCAGAAGCACTCCTTAAGGAGATGGTTTAGTTTGCTCACACCCACCGTGTGTTCTTCCCGGTTGTTACTCTTTTTAAATCTTTGCCTCCTGTAGTACCCCATGCCTTGCTGCCATCATTAGGGTGTTAGCATTAAGAGCTTTTGCTTTTATGGGAAACTGGGGCTCATTAGGGGAACTTTACAGTTCCTTGAAAGCAATCCAGCCTGCTTTTCTCCTCCCACCCAAATAAGTATGTATTAGAATTCTTCATCCACTTGGTCTTCCCTGTGTGGATGGTCAAGCTCAACTCTTCTGAGTGATTACCAATCTCTGCCAGTAGACAGACTGTGGTCTTCTGGGTTACAATTCCATCTTCAAGCAGAAACATCTGGGGGACTTCACCCTCCATGGGGTGTGCACTGCATCCTTCTTGCTTCCTTGTCTTCCTTTGCATCCTCCTTGTTGGACCAGGTGCCATGTCCAGACCCCTTCCAACAGATGTTCTGTGATGTCTCTTTGCTAGCCCCCAGCCCCCTGGGCCCTGTCCACAATACCCATTTCAGAAAGCTTCATCAAATGTACTGAGTCTGATAAACTGAGGCCTGCACAAGGCCCTGAAGTAGCCTCCCTCCAGGGATCTTGTTCACTCGGCCATGGGGCAACTTCAGAGAGCAAGACTGGGGTTTAACGGGTATTTGTTGGATGACTAAATGAGCTAGTGAACAAGAGTCCTGTACAGGGGATGGGCTCCCCTCTGCTGGGTGGGGGTTAATGCCAGTTTCTAGCGCTCTTACTCTGGCCTGGGAACTTGGTGAGGCCAGTGAAGGGAACAGCAAGACAGGGCATCCTCCGGGAAGCCTTACTTGGCTGGAGGACGTTGCCTGGAGGCGGGGATGGTGGAGGTTAAGGGGCCCTAGATTTAGAGCTACAAAGGACTCAGAAGAGATCAAGGCTCAGCTTGGCTGAGTGCCTGCCCAAGGTAGTGGAGTCAGGATTGGAACCCTCTGCTTGGGGTTTGTTCTGTTGCCCCTGGAAGCCTCCATCAAGCTTGGGTCCTGATTCTGTCCCAGGTATGCAGCTCAAGCTAGCAGCTTGGTTGGCTCAAATCTGAGCTTCCGGGCAATGGGTCTCTCGTGGAGTAGAGTGCCCGAGTGGTTTGACTTTGTGGAATCCACTCAATTCAGGTTAGTTTGGTTGTAGAAGCTTGTATATGGAGCTAGGAGCTGAGCCAAGCTCTCCATCTGGCACAAGGTGAAGGGAGGAAGGAAAGAGAGAGAGAGGGGAGGGAGGGAGAGAGAGGGATGGAGGGAGGGGTGAAGAGAGGGAGGGAGGGGGAGAGAGACAGAGAAGAGAGGAAGGAGAAAGGAGGGGCAGTCGGTGCCCTGTGGTGGCTTCCAGCCAAGATTTTGGAGCCCCCAGGGACTTTGCCCTTCTGCTTGCCCAGTCATCAGAAATGCTCCTCTTCCCCATGGCTCTAGGCTGAGAAAAGCTGGCTGGGCTGGGGAAGCAGAGGAGGGTTGGCTGAGAGAGGGGAAAGCCAGCTGAAGGCCACAGCCCCCGACCTTGGTGCACATTTATTTCATTTTGTTCTAAGTCTGATGCAGCTAGGACCAGATCAGGGCCAAGTTCCTGTGCAGAGCTGCTGTGGGGGAGATCTGGGGTCAAGCTCTAACCTGGCCACTTAAAAGAAGTTGGGTTGGGTGCTTGGGAGGCTGAGAAGCAGACGGCCTTATTAGGCCTGGAAACTTCCTCCTCCAACATAGGCAGGAGAGGGCCAGCCTTCTCCCTGGGGTGAAGACCACACTTTTGGTCTTCCAGAATCTGGCGAATTCTTCAGTAGGTGGATGGTTGGCATCCTTTTTTTTCTTCCCCGTTTCCTTCTGGCTGCCAGGAGCCCTCTCCTTGGGCGATGGTTCTGAGGTAGGGTCTCCAGGGGCATCCTGCAGACACCCCGCCCCCCCCACCAACTAAGGCAGGGAGCTGGAGGAAGGCCGCCCTGCTCGCTCAGACCCCTCCCCCCACTAGTTGGTGTAAAGAATCCTCTATTAAAGCCTGTTGGTTTATAGCTTCTGAATCTGAGGGCAAATACGGGCCTGGAACGTCACTGCTGGGGCATCATTCACACCCTAGCCTGAAGATGCCCTGAGGCCAGGGGTGCATGTCATTTTATGTGTGTATTTTCCGGGTGCTGTCCTGGTGATCTCCTGTGCCCATCACACAATGGGCTCTTAGCGAATGCTCGTGAGTGACTGATGTGATGGGGTTCGAATGCCCTCCCCTGGCCAAGCCCCAGGAATTCCAGGGCAGAGAAGCTAATCTTTGTCCTCAGAGGCTGGGCTGGGCGGGTTCCTTCCTCCCAGGACCAGCTTCCTTTTCCAAGCAACCAGATTACAGGGAAGATGATGTCTCCAGCACTGGGGATTCTGTCTGTCCTTTGTCGGGAGGGTGTTACTGAGGAATGCTCTCCTTCCTTGTCTCTGTTCCTGCCTTCAAGCCCCAGCTAAAATCCTGTCATCTATGCGGAGCCTCTGGCCCCTGCTTGGGAGACCTTGGCCCGTCCTGAGGTGGCACACATCACTCTGGTATAGCTTCGGTCCTTTGGGCCTGTCCCCATTGTATAGATGAGTAAATGGAGACCCAGAGTGGTTTGAGTGACTTGTCCAAGGTGTAACTAGCATAGCCAGAATCTGAACCCCAGTATTGGGACTCCATCCTCAGCCTCTTTGTCCCAAGAGGGGCACAATGTTGCCACTGAAGATAGGACATCTCAAACAGCTTGTACCGTGCCCAGGGCCTGAAAGATCTGAGTTCAAATCCGGCCTCAGTCACTTACTAGCTGTGTGACCCTGAATGGCCTCAGAGGTTCTGGAGTCACAGACTTCATCCCATGCAGGGTCTGTGGGCAATCCCCCCCTCACTGATGCAGATTGCAGCTTGCCTGCTGCTCACTAGTTTTTCTCAGCTCGTCTGGGCCCCGTGGCCAACATGGGCTTGGATCTCTCAGAACTTATCAAGACTTGCTAGTGGGTGATGGAAAGACACGGTCCATCCCCTCTCTGGGCTTCCACACAAAGCCTGTCCAACCCAGAGGGACCTTCCCCTGGCCAACCTAGGAGAAGCCGGGTCACCTCCACCCCCTGATGAGGTATCCTGAGGGGCCGGCCAGAGGCAGAGCCTGTCCAGTAGTAAGGGAGAAAGCTTGGAAGACCAAGACCAATTCCCAGGAGGAGCTGGTGTCCCAGCAAGGAGAGGCTTTCACCAGAGCTTTAAAAGCAAGTGGCATCCTTCATCAATCACATAGAGGACCATGTGAAGCAGTGAGTTCCCCGTCACTGGAAGTATTCAAACAGAGGCTAAATGATCACCTCCTTGTCAGGGAGGCTGTCAGCAGGGTATGTTTGCAGGTTTGGGGAGTTACTCTTAAAAGCCCTCTACAGAGGAATCTGTGACCTCTAAGGAACAACTTGGCGTCCCTAAGGAAGGCTGTGTCTGACCCACCCCAGACACAACCATTTGGTCATCAGCCTCCTCCAGACCCTTGGGTCCAACAGCAAAGTTCATGGTCACCTTCTTCCATCCAGTCCAGCAGGCAAAGGGAGGCCTGGTCACTGTTGGTGGCCCAGGCTCCAGCTGCAGGAAAGCCCCAGGTGGGGTGGGGCTCATTTATCTTCCTCTTCTGGTTACCACGGTTTGTTTCTATGATGATGGAGGCAGAGGTTTGCTGGGAGTCTGCCCCTCTGGCAGCCCCAGGCTTCACCCCAGGCCCTTTTCAGGGTCAGGGTCACCCCTGTCTGGAGACCCATACCTTCTGGGAAAATAAGCGCTTTGGCAAAGCTGGCCAGCATGAATGAACATTTATTCATCACTGGCTCTAATGCCAAGCCCTTGGGATACAAGAGCAAAGGTTGTCTGTCCTCCCAAGGAATTTTCTTTCTCTTGAGGAGAGATGATGGGTATCAATAGCCAACAAGCCAATAAATCATTTATTGAATGCTGGCTGTATGCTGGGCGCTGCATTAAGGGAAATGGTGGCCAGGGAAGGAGACTTGAGGGTGGTGAGGGGAGGCCTTGTGGGCCCTGGCCGTGGATGCCAGCATGTGACCTTGTGAGATGGGCCTTGAGCCTGAACCTCTGTAACTGTCCCCATTCTAGTGGAGGAACTGGAGGCTCTACCTTGCAAGTTTTGGAAGGTCAGGAGAATGTGCATTGGGGCCCCTGGCCCCCAGGTATAGCAGTAGCAACCAGCCCAGCACCGATGCCCCCAGGAGCAGCTGGGATGGGGACCCTCTGCAAGCCACTTCCCACGTGGCCACAGACATGGAGCCAATGCCACGGAAGAACCGAGCTGAGTTTGAGCTTCTCGCCAGAGAATGAGGTGGATGGGGCCAGGGCTCCAGCTGTGGTAGGGAATCGTTTGTGCTTCTGTTATTCCCATTTCTGCAAAGTTAATATCCCTTTGTTATTCAGTAATTAATTAAGAATAAGTGATTTATTAGCCCTGGCTGTGTAGACCAACCCAGTTCCCTGGGAGAGTGGTGACAGCGTCTCTGGGAGAAGGCAGCCTTTGCTGTCCATCTCACCCCTCTAAACCTGTCTCCTCATCTGTGAAATGGGCCTAACAATGGCTCCTCCTGCCGCCTTCAGATAAAGTGCCATGAGAACACCAGTTATCACTGAGCTGGTGGCCTGTAGCATGCCAATGCTGTCCATGGGATTTTCTTCACAGAGATCCCGGCATGGTTTGGCATTCATTTCCTTCTCCAGCTCATTTTACAGAAGAGGAGACTGAGGCAAACAGGGTGAAGTGACTGGCCCAGGGTCACACAGCTAGCGAGTGTCTGAGACTAGATTTGAACCCAGGTCCTCCTGGCTCCAGGTCTGGCACACTATCCCTGAGCCACCCAGATGCCTGCATTACACTGTTTACCTCCGTGTAATTAATGCATTTCTCTGGATGTTTGGGTTTTTGTATTTGTCCAGGTTTCTTAAAATGGAGCCCAGGCGTCTTCTTCGAAATCCCTTCAAGACGGGGGCAGGTGTCCAGCCTGAAAGGGGTTCACTTGGCAGGGACATTTCTTTGTTTTGTTTTTCAGATAATTTTGCTGTTGGTGCCTTAGTCACCGTCCGGGAAAGGAGCTGCTGGAAGCTTGAAGGGGTGAACGTGCCTTTTGGCAGAGCCCCTCTGGGAAGAGTCCCTGCCCCGGGCCGGGCCTGGGGGGCGTTAGGAACAGCCTTTGCTTCTGGGGAGAGGAGCCCAGCGCCCCGAGCTTCCCAGAGCCCAGCTCCCCTCCCCTCCACCCCATTTGCTTATTTTCCTTCGCGTGCATGTCTATGGAATTGGACCTGAACCAGGAGAAAGCGGCCAAAGTTATAATTGGAATCCCCCAGTTACACACAGAATTCTCCTTGGGCACTTAAAAGGAATTGTATTATGGACCAAGAGCAGGGACAGAACCCTGGCCTTATTTGGGATTGAAGCGACTTCTTTGGAAAGCCTCCGGGCTGCTGGGAGCTCCCTGCAGTACTAAAGCTCGGGGAGCCCTCTAAGGCCTCCTCCTCCTGGGATCAAAGGCTCGGTAATGAGCTCCCCGCCCCTGGAGGCGCCAGGATCAGGGATTTAGAATGGAGGATTCTCTTACAGCAGGAGACTGAGGGCCAGAGGAGGCGCCTGGGCAGGGGCAGAGAGCTTCCAGTGCGCTTTCAGATGCTGCATTGAGACCCCGGGCCAGGGAGCTAGGTTTCTGAATGTGGGAGTGAGAGATGGGCTGGGGGAAATTGCCCACTGCACTGTTCAGGGTCAGGAGACTTGGAGCTGAGTTAGCCACGTGACCTTAGACTGGTCATTGCCCCCCTCTGTAAAGGGAAGGATGTCCCATGTGGAGTGGGGTTTCCTCCCCCACTCTGATTCTGAGCCCGCCTTAATGCGGGCCAGAGGTTGGCCCCCTGACCCCCGAACTCGCCTTAGAGCTCTGAGACTCTGGGGTGGTGGACAGCGGCTGGGGTGGGCGTCCCTCACATGAATATTTCTCTAGACAGAGCAGAAAGCCATACCTTGTTTAGTCCGTCAACAAGGGTCCTTAAACCCAGGTTCCGTGTGCTCTGCACTGGGTGAGGGGCACCCGGGGGAGGCGGGAGACCCCAGACCAGGCTGGTCTGTGCCTGGAGGGTGCTGCCGCAGAGACCCCTCAGCTGGGGAGGGGCAGACGGCTTGTGAGGAGAATCTCCGTCCCTTCCTCCAGAGGCCAGTCTAAGCCGCTGACATATGGGAGAAGGGAATTCAGCCCAGTGCGCTCAGCCTAGGGTCCAGTTAGGACTCTGGTACCACCCCGGGATGTGAGGGCCTGGGCCCCCTTCCCGAGCAGGCCCTGAGTCTGGCAGAATGTGCTCCTCCGAGGGGGCCAGGAGGGGAGGCTCCCCCAGGCCCTTCCTAGGCCAGCTCCCCTTCCCCACAGATCCAGAGCCTCCACTGAGCTGCTGCCTCTACCCTGCTCCTGGGTCCCGGCTCCTGCAGTATGGAGTGCCCTCCTCCCTCCGGGGCAGCAGAATCCTTTCCCTCCTTCAAGTGCGGGTTCCATGGCCACCTGCTCTCTGGCCTCCCTGGCCTCCTGGCCTCCCAGCCTCCCAGCCTCTGGAGGCAGCTCAGCCTCCTCCTTTTCACCTGGGCTGCAGACCCAGCTTCCTATGATGTGTTATGTCTGAAAATGGAGCCCCCTAAGTCACTGAGTACGACACAATGCAGAGTGGGGATGGGGAGAGTGGCCTGGAGGATGCGGCTCCTGGGCTGGGCTTGGAATGAGGCTGCAGATTCCAAGAGGCAGGAGAGAGGAGAGAGGGCGGGCCAGGCGTGGGGACTGTCTGGGCAAAAGGTGTGTAGGTGGGAGAGTGGCCTAGGAAGAGCTGCTGGGGAGGGCGGAGGGAGCAGGGAGAGCAGGGATAGGTCAGAGAAGAGGGAGTGTGGAGCTTTCAGATTGGCACAAACCCTATTCACCCCACAAGCTTTTGGTCATCCCCTACTTCAGTGGTAGTGGTGTGAGTGTGTGTCTGTGTGTGTGCATGTGTGTGTATGTATGTGTGAGTGTGTGTGAGAATGTGTATGTGTGCATGTGTATGTGTGCATGTGTGTGCGAGTGTATGTATATGTGAGTATGTGCGAGTGTGTATGTGTGTATATGTATGTGAGTGTGTATATGTGTGCATGTGTGTGCATATGTGTGTGAGTGTGACTGTGTGAGCATGTGTGTGTGTGTGTGTGTGTGTGAGTGTGTGTATTTTACATTAAAAGGGAGTCCTCCTAGCCCTGGTGAGCCACACCCAGCTCTCTGCTCCAACTCTGGTCCTGAATTTGATCTTTTTTCCCTAAATGTTTGTTGACTGACTCATCTTTGGAGAAGGGAGGCCAGTGGACCACTGTGTTATGGCTCTTGTTGAATGAGTAAGCTCCCCAGCCTTGCCCTCCCTCTGCCCAGCACCCTCCAACTTCGGTGCCTATGGGGTTGCCCCTCCTCCGTCCTGTCTCCCTGGTGCCCTCCTAGGAGGCTGCCACAGCCTCTCACTCCCCGACTCCCAGCTGAGAACAGGCCAGTGGGCAGGCCTGGACTGTGGTCGGGAGCCGGGGGCTCTGTGGGTGGGGCCCAGACAAGGCATACCCAGGGCAGTGACTGGGGGTGCTCAGAGGCTCCCCCGTCTTGGGGGCAAGGCCTGGGAAATGCATTACTCTGAAGAAGCCTGCTGTGGAGAGGGGTCCTCCTGGCTCAGACGATACAGGATGGGCCGAGCTCCCTGCCCAGGACACGCCAGGGCAGCTGGGCCCCACAGGAGCTCAAGAGAGAGGCCGGGCAGCACCCACTGACTGGAAGCCTCAGCCTCAGTAGCAGAGAGAGAGTTCAGAGGTGAACCAAGACCGATGAGTGTTTGGAGCCAGGAAGACCCGAGTTCAATTCCAGCCTCACACCTTCCTCACTGTGTGACCCTGGACAAATCACTTGTCCTTTTGTCTGCCTCAGTTTCCTCCCCTGTGAGATGGGGATGATAATAGCACCTGCCCCCTAGGGTTGTTGTGAAGTTCTTTCACAGGGCCAGGCACACAGTAGGGACCTAATAAATGCTCATCAAGGGCCTCGCTGAGGTCCTTGCTTCCTTTTTCATTTCAGTAGTCCAGCACGCACACATGACATTGGCGGGCAGAGTCGAGCCAGACCTCCAGAGCCACCGGCTTATTTCCCCTCATTTCACAGACAGGAAATGTGCTTTCCAAGGTCACACAGAAAGTTCACGCCAAAGGCAGATTGGAAAAAAATTCAGCTTCTCATGATTTCAGAGGGGCCTCGTCCTGCTGTGCTCAGGCCCTGGGGGCCAGTCTGAGCCTTCATATCTCGGGTGTCCCTGAGATCTGGGGGGAAGCATGTGCTGGATGGCATTGGGCCCATGTGCCTTTGTCCAGAGAACAAAGGTATGTGAAAGGGGCTGGGGGCAGCACTATGTCTACATTCAGGAAATCCAGGAACCAAAGTGAGTGCATGGTGGAGATGGTTTGGGTGAAGGTCAAATTGTGTGTATATGTGCATGTGTGTGCGTGTGCGTGAGGGGCACCCCCGGTCACTACCCAGGGTGAAGATACACACAGTGGAAGGTCGCTGCTTCTTTCCTGTGCTGCTGTGGCTCACACCTCCCCCTCTGTGGCTCAGTAGACAGTCTTGGAGACTTTCTGTGGTTCAAAAATCCATCTCCCCCTCACCCCACCGGAGGCTTAATAAAGATGAGCTTTTCAGGTGTTGGCTCAGCCCGTCCTTGGACAAGAGATGAAGAGTCCATTTCTGGGGACACATGTGGAACTTGTCTAGGGTGGTGGGAGTTCCCAGAGCTCCTGTCCCTCAGACATAGCCCACCAGAGTCCCAAGTCATTTCCCTACATGCTGTGAGGCACTGTGGAAGAATCCCCAGTATCAGAGGACTTCTATTCCTCTTGAAGGTTTAGTTCAGTGAGCAGGGATTCAGTTGCTTTCATCCCGCTGCTGTGGTGAGCAGAAGAATGCCAAAGATGTGGACCCTCAGAAAGGAGCATGTTTTACTCATGAAATGTGAGGAGTAAAGGTAGTAGCAGCTAAGACTGATATTGTGGGGGGGTGGCTAGGTGTCGCAGTGAGTAGAGCGTTGGCCTCAGACACTTAATGCACACAAAAACCTAGCTGTGTGACCTTGAGCAAGTTACTTAACCCCAACTGCCCTCCAAAAAGGAAAAAAAAAGATTGATATTGTGCTTTTTATTTCATTCTCATAGCAACCCTGGGAGGTAGGTGTTAATTATGAGACCCATTTTACATATGGGGCAACTGAGGCAGACAGAAATCCAATTCATCAACCTGACTTATCCAAGGTCTCACAGCTAGTGAATATCTGAGGCCACATTTGAACTCAGATCTTCCTGACACCAGACTTGGTCCTCTCTCCACACACCACAAGCTGCTTCCAATGAGAAAGACCATGAGGCCAAGCAGGCTAGTGTCTCACAGGAGTGTTGGGTACTAGACGAGAATCAAATCCACTTGCTCTAAATACTGAGGTTCCAAGCAAAATTAGCTTCTCGGGTCACCAGCTCTTAACTCACATCTGCTGGTTCAGCCCCTTCCCATCAAGTGCTGGTTATACAAAAGGTCATCACAAAGACTGACTATTGAATAAACATGTTTATTGAAGCAAATTGGCAAACAGAAATTGGAGAAGTTATTTAGATTAGAATATGCCAGAAAAATATGCAAGCAGGAATGAATGCTTCTGAGGGATTAAGAGACAGCTCAAATCAAGAGACAGGGTCTGAGGCCAACCACGGAGACATCCTCTGAGGTCTCTAGGGAGGGGATGGGTTAGGTCTCTAAGCAAGGCTGCATCTCCCTCAAACAGTGTTAGGGGTACCTCTACCAGGGGCCCAGGCCCCCCTCATCTTGTGTTCTCCCCAATATCAGTTGCCAGAGATTAGCGCCCAGTATCTTTTAACCAGTTAATATCAATTAGCTTTTACAGAGATATTTACTGAGAATATATATATACATATACATATACATATATATATATATATGTCAATAACAGAAGTGCAAATGTTTCCCCACCACACCCCAGGGCACACTCTCCCCCATAACCCTTCAGCCCTGGAAGAGTAGCCTCAAAGTTAAAGCTACAAATTAGTCACATTCCCCAACCCCTCAAGGTGACTTCTGAAATGCAGTAGCACGGCCTAGACGACTTGCTCCATTTTGCAGGACTCGGTTTCTTGAACCTTGGCTAGTTGGTCTAGGTGCCCATCACTCCTCTGGTAGCTCTGTACTTCTGGTGTCCAGGAAAGTCTCAGATGAGTCAGGGCAGGGCAGATCAAGGACCAGGGAGATGTCTTTGGGATGGAGTGGGTGGGCTGGGGCTGTCAGACAGATCAGGGGTCCCTGTATTTGGCAGGTAAGCTTGAAGCACCTCAGTTGTCTCCTTACCTCTGCCCTGAACCCCACGAGTATGCGATCTCATCTCTGAAGAGGACGTCTCTTCATCCCAGAGAGCCCTCTCTAGCATGACCCTGAGGGGCTCATGAAACCTTTTCTTCCTCTGACTCCCAACCACAAAGTAAATGATGGGGTTGGCAGTACTGTTCACACAAGAGAATATTTTAGCCACACCATAGAAAATAACGTTTGGTCTCTCCCTCAGGCTGAGCCAATAAATAATAAACCAGTAGACTGCCAGGGGCAGGGCACAGATGAGAAACACCAAGATGGTGACCAGAATGATAATGTAGAGCCTTGCTGGCTGGCGTTTTTGGGAGACCCTCTGGATTTTAATGAACAGGGTCAAGCCGGACACACACATTACTGGGGTGAAGACCCCAAAAATCAAAACCACAAAAAACAAGTCCACTTTTTGACATGAATTCCTGTTTTTATTTTGCACAACACAGAAATAGATGGCTACCAGATTCTCTAGGATGGCCAGAATCCACAGTACTGCACACACGAGGGCAGAGAGATTCTTGGGACGGTGACATCGGTACCAAATGGGGAAGAAGACAGAGAGACATCGCTGAGTGCTGATAGCAGCCAGCAGGCTCAGCCCCAGGATATAGGTTAGGTACCTGATTCTTCTAAAGACCTCAGAAACCTGCCAGGACCAGGGACCAAACTCAGGCCTGTTAAGAACACTAGACAGGGCCATGCAGAGAAGGAAGAAGAAGTCAGCGATGGCCAAGTTGAAAATGTAAACAGAATAGGGGTTCTTCTTTACTCCAAACCTGAGAAACCAGATGATGGTCCCGTTGCCTACCAGGCCACACAGGCACACCAGCACGATAAGGATGGCTATTCCCAGAGGAGACACATTTCCTTCCTCAGTGGAATTGGTAACTGTTGGTATGGTAACCATCATTGTTACCTTGGGAGTGTGGACCATGAGGCTGAGACAGGAGCCCTGCTAATGAAAAATAAAAATAAACAAATCATACCTCCATGGCTTAGGAGACTGGTCAAGGCAATGAGCCCTGGCCCCTCTGCCAAATGCACTTTTAAAAATTCAGTTTTAGGGGGGCGGCTAGGTGGCGCAGTGAATAGAGCGCCGGCCCTGGAGTCAGAAGGACCTGAGTTCGGATCCGGCCTCAGACACTTAATCCACACAAACAAAAACCTAGCCGTGTAACCTTGGGCAAGTTACTTAACCCCAATTGCCCTAAAGGGGCGGCTAGGTGGCGCAGTGAGTAAGAGCCTTGGAGTTGGGATGACCCGAGATCAGATCCGGCCTCAGAAAATGAGCACCCACACATAAATAATGACTAGCTGTGTAACCTTGAGCAAGCTACTTAACCCCAGTTGCTTTAAAAAAAAAAACAAAAAAAACCCCCCAAAAATCAGTTTTATTTTATTTTCAGTTCTAAGTTCCTTCCTTTCCCCTCCCTCACCCATTGAAAAGGAAAGAAAAACAAAACTCATTACAAGTATTTGTAATCATATACAAATTCCTGTATCAGCTGTGTCCAAATAAGGAAAAAAGAAGGAATAAAAAGAGAAAGGAAGGAAGAAAAAGAGAGAAAGGAAAGAGAAAAAGAAAGGAAGAAAGAAGAAAATATGTTTCAATCTGTCCTCTGTGTCCACCAGCTACCTGTTGGGAGCTAGGTAGATGGCCTGTTCCATCATGAGTTCTTTGGAATTGTGGTGGATCATTGTATTGATTAGAGTAGCCTCGTCTTTCATAGTGGATCTTTTTTTTGGGGGGGGAGGGCAATTGGGCTTAAGTGACTTGCCCAAGGTCACACAGCTAGTTTTTGTGTTGTGTCTGATGCCGGATTTGAACTCAGGTCCTCCTGACTCCAGGGCTGGTGCTCTGTTCACTGTGCCACCTAGCCACCCCCAAATAGTGGGTCATTGTTAACAAGGTTGCTGTTACTGTGTACAATGTTCTCCTGGTTCTGCTCACTCCACTTTGCATCAGCTCATGCAAGTCTTCCCAGGCTTTTTTTCTTCCTGAAACCTCATCATTTCTTGTAGCATAATAGTCTTCCATCACAGTCATAAATCACAAGCTCAGATCTAGATTACTAAGATCACTTACTACTATGTAATATGTGCCTAATCTCTTCCACTGACCCACTGCTCTTTCTTAGCCAGTACCAGATTATTTTGATGATAACTGCTTTGTAATACAGTTTGAGATCTCTTATGGCTAGGCCACCTTCCTTTATATTTTTTTCTTTTTTTGCTTTTTGGAGGGCAATTGGGGTTAAGTGACTCGCCCAAGGTCACACAGCTAGGTTTTTGTGTGCGTTAAGTGTTATATATTTTTTTCTTATTAATTCCCTTGATATTCTTCATCTTTTGTTCCTCCAGATGAACTTTGTTATTATTTTTTCTAGGTCTATAATGTTCTTTTGTAATTTGGCATGACACTGATTATGTAAATTAATTTTGTAGAATTGTCATTTTATTACACTGGCTCTAATTATTTAGATTTGACTTTATTTGTGGGAAAGTTATAATTATATTTAAATAATCCCCAGGTTTGTCTTGGCAGATAGACTTCCAAGTATTTTATGTTGTCTGCAGTTATTCTAAATGGCATTTCTCTTCCCATCTCTTCTTGCTGGGTTTATTGGCAGTATATAGAAATGCTGATGGGTTCTGTGGGCTTATTTTATATATGCAACTTTGCTAAAGTTGTTCATTGTTTTGATTAGTTTTTTAGTTGATTCTTTAGGGTTCTCTAAATAAACTATCATTTCATCAGCAGAAAATGATAGTTTTGTTTTTTCTTTGTCTTTGCTTAGTCCTTCAATGTTGAATCACTCAGGTATTCCTGCTGAAAACAATACAACATTTCATTTTAAGGAAAGCTCCACTTATTCCTATGCTTTCATGTTTTTTTTTTTTTAAGCAATTGGGGTTAAGTAACTTGCTCAAGGTTACACTGGCAGTCATTATTTATGTGTGGGTGCTCATTTTCTGAGGTGGGATTCGATCCCAGGTCATCCCAAATCCGAGGCCGGCGCTTTTACTCACTGCGCCACCTAGCCACCCCTCAAGTTTTTTTTTTTTAAACAAGAAAAGGTATTTTATTATATTTTCTCAAACTTTTTTTCTGTATCTATTGAAACAATCTTGACTTTTGGTGTTTTTGTTATTAATATGCTCAATTATGCTTATGGTTTTCCTAGTATTGAACCAATAAACCTAGCCTGGTCAAAGTATGCAATCTTGGTGATATATTGCTGTAATCTTCTTCCTAGTATCTTATTTAAATTTTTTATTAGGGAAATTACTCAATTGTTTTCTTTTTGTTTTGACTTTTCCTAGTTTAGGTATCAAGACTATATTTGTATCATAGAAGGAATTTGGTAGAATATTTCTTTTCCTATTTTTTCAAACAGTTTAGGTAGTATTGGAATTAATTGTTCTTTAAATATTTGGCACAGGTAAAACCATCTGGTCCTGGGTTTTTTTTTGTTTTGTTTTGTTTTCATTAGGAATTCATTTATGGCTTGTTCAATTTATTTTTCTCCAATAGGATTATTTAAGTATTGTATTTCCTGTTCTGTTAATCTGAGCAATTCATGTTTTTGTAAATATTCACCCATTTATTTCACATAGACCATCAATTTTATTGGCATATAGTTGGGCAAAATACCACCTAATAATTGTTTTCATTTACCCTTTATTGGTTGTGAACTCACCTTTTTCGCTTTTGAGGCCAGTAACTTGGGATTTTTTTCTTTTTTAAAAAATCAATTAGCCAATAGCTTGTTCGTTTAATTGTTTTTTAAGCAGCACCTTGTTTTATTTATTTGTTCAGAGGCTTTTTACTTTTAATTTTATTAGCATCTCACGTGATTTTTCAGGATCTCTATTCTGGTGTTTGGTTGGGAGGTTTTAATTTGTGGGTTTTCTAGTTTTTCACTTGCATGCCCAAGCTGTTGATCTGCTTTTTCTGTCTTTATTGATGTAAGCCTTGAGAGATTTACGTTTCTTCCTAAGTACTGCTTTGGTGACTGCATCCTGCTGGTTTGGGTGTACTGTCTCATTTCTGTCATTATCTTTAATGAAATTATTGATTCTTTCTTGCCCCATCCATTCTTTAAGATTAGATTATTGAGTTTCCAGTTAATTTTAAATCTCTGCTTTATTGAAGGCCCTTTATTCTGTTAAAGGAATATTTCTGCTTTTCTGTGTGACTCTGTATGAGTCAGTTTCTTGGAGCCTTAGCCTCCTTATTTATAAAATAGGGCTAATGTCAATTGTTAATAAATATTTAATATGTGCCAGGCTCTGAGCTAAGCCCTAGGGATACAAAGAAAGGTCAATGACAGGAAATGCCCTTGAGGGAGAGGACATGTGAGCAGCTTTGGACAATCAAGTTTAATACAGGATAAATAGGAAATGTTCAACCAGGGGAGGGCGCTAGCATTGAATAGGATTGGTAAAGCCTTCTTGGAAAAGATGAGATTTCATCATTAAAACTAGAACTCACTGTTTGACAAAAACTGCTGGGAAAACTGGAATACAGTGTGGCAGAAACTGGGCGTAGACCATTATCTAACACCATATACAAAAATCAAGTCTAAATAGGGAGCATGATCTAGGTATGAAGGATGATACTGTGAGCAATCTGGGAAAGCAAGGAATAGTTTACCTGTTAGATGTGTGGAAAGGGGAAGACTTTAGGACCAAACAAGAATTAGAGAGCATTATAAAATGCAAAATGGGTAATTTTGATTACATTAAATTGAAAAGCTTCTGTACAAACAAAGCCAATGGAACCAAGATTAGGAGGGAAGTGGAAAATTGGGAAAGAATTTTTACAACCTATGTCTCTAATAAAGGACTCATTTCTAAAATATACAGAGAATTGAGTCAAATCTATAAGAATACAAGTCATTCCCCAATTGATAAATGGTCAAAGGATATGAAGAGGCAGTTTTCAGATGAAGAAATTAAAGATATCTATAAGCATATAAAAATTGTCTAAATCACTATTGATTAGAGAAATGCAAATCAAAACAACTCTGAGGTATTACATCTCTCCAGTCAGATTGGCTAAGATGACAAAACAGGAAAATGACAAATGCTGGAGAGGATGTGGACAAATTGGAACACTAATGCATTGCTGGTGGAGTTGTGAACTTATCCAGCCATTCTGGAGAGCAATCTGGAATTATGCCCAAAAGTCTAAAAATAATTTCATACCCTTTGACCCAGCCATACCACTTCTAGGCTTATATCCCAAAGAGATCATAGAAGTGGGAGGAAGACCCATATGTACAAAAATATTTATAGCAGCTCTTTTTGTGGTGGCAAAGAACTGGAAATTAAGGGAGTTCCCATCAATTGGGGAATGGCTGAACAAGTTGTGGTCTATGAATGTAATGGAATAGTACTGTGCTATAAGAAATGAGGAGCAGATGGATTTCATAATAGCCTGGAGAGACTTATACAAACTGATGCTGAGTGAGAAGAGTAGAGCCAGGAGAAATGTGTACAGTTACAGACACAACATATGAGTGACAAGCAGCTTTGATAGACTGGACTCTTCTCAGCAATGCAGGGCTATAAGGAAACTCCAAAAGACTGATGATAGAAAGAGGTGTCTACATCCAGAGAAAGAGCTGAGTTTGAATCCAGATTGCAGCAAACTACCTGCTCTTTTTTTTTCTTGTTTGGGTTGGTTTCCTCTTTCCCATTATTCACTCCATCTGATACAATCCTTCTTTATAATCTGACCCATGTCTAATGTGAAAGTATTTGCAGATCCTATACTTGATTGCATGCTGCCATGGGGGCGGGGGGGAGAAAATCTGAAACTCAAGGAATTGTGGAACTGAATCTTGTAAACTAAAAGTTAACAAACAAATTAATAAAGACCAAAAAATTAAAAAAAAAAAACCTATCTGGTACTTGCTAAAAATTAGAGTGGACGATCAGTAGAACAGGTTCTGGGCTGGGGAACCTACAGCCTCCAGGCCACACAGGGCCTCCATGAAGCCTTTTGACTGAGTCAAAGTTTTACAGAACAAATCCTTTTACAAAGGGAATCTGTTCTATGAAGTTTGGACTCAGCCTCCCTTGAGGACCTAGAGGCCCACCCCTGGAACAAGACACAGTAGTCAATGACTATAGTAAGCTACTGTTTGATAAACCCCAAGACTCCAGCTTCTGGGATAAGAACTCACTATTTGACAAAAACTCCTGGGAAAACTGGAAAATGGTATGGCAGAAACTGGGCATAGTCCAGCATCTCATACTCTGTACTGAAATAAAGTCAAAATAGATCCATGGTTTAGACATCAAGGGTGATGCCATAAGCAAATGAGGAGAGAAGGAACAGTTGACCTGTCAGATCTATGGAAAATGAAAGAATTTATGACCAAACAAGAGACAGAGAACATGATGAAATGCAAAATGGATAATTTTGATTGTTAAATTAAAAAGGTTTTGCCCAAACAAAACCAAGATTAGAAGGGAAACAAAAAGCTGGGAAACTTTTTACAGCTGATAAAGGTCTTATTTCTCAAATATATAGAGAACTGAATCAAATTTATAAGAATGTAACTCATCCCTCAGTTGATAAATGGTCAAAGGATATGCACATGCAGCTTTCAGAGGAAGAAATTAATGCTATCTATAGTCATATGAAAAAATGCTCTAAATCAGTACTAATTAGAGAAATGCAAATCAAAACAACTCTGGGGTACCACCTTATACCTATCAGATTGTCTAACATGACAAAACAGGAAAATGATAAATGTTGGAGATGTGGGAAAATCGGAACACTAATATCTGCATATAATTGGAAAAAAGTAAAATACTATTAAATAGGAAAAACAAAATAAAATACAGTTAGCTGGTGGTTTATCAAGAAAAGATGAGATTTTATGTAACTAGTTCAGTGACCCCGAGTTAGCCCGCTGGTTGGTTTGTCGCCCCCAGTGTCTCTTGTTCCCTCCTATTCTCTGCTTGGCTGTCAAAATCATCTTCCTCAAGCTCAAGGGCCACCATGTCCCTCCCCTGCTCAGTGACTTCACATGATTTCCCCATCACCTCCAGAACCCAACCTAAAGCCCTCATAGCCTGCCCACCTCCTTCCCCTCCCTTCTTTCCAGCCTCCTCCCACCTTCCACACACCCACATCCTCTTGGATCCTTGACACTGGCTTCCCTGCTGTTCTTCAAACAAGACACTCTGTGTTCAGACCCCAGGCATGTTCATAGGCTGTCCCCCATGCCCCTGGGATGCTCTCCCTCTACCTCCTGACTCCCCTTAGCTTCCTTCAAGTTCCTGTTAAAATCCCACCAGAAAAATTCTTTGTATCCTTAGTGCTTAGCACAATGCTTGGTACACACTAGGTGTTTAATAAATGTTTATTGACTGACTGGGACTTGACAAAAGCCAGAGAACCCCGAAGGTGGAGCTAGGGGGAGAGAGTACTCCAGGAACAGAGGACACATGGTGAAAATGCCTGGAGTCTGGAGATGGAGGGTCTTGTTTGAAGACCAGTAACAAGGCCACTGGGTCACAGAGTACATGGGCACCCAGGGATATAAAATATAAGAGAACCAGAAGGAGCACGGAAGATCTTTGGATCTAGATAGATGACATTCTGCTTGATAGGTTTATCTTCCTATTTTACGGATGAGGAAATCGAGGTCTAGAGGAGGACTCTGACCACACAGTCTCTAAATTGTCTTCTTCCAATATCTTAGACCTTGGACAGAGAATAGAGGTGCTTCTGTCTTCATGCCCCTCAGCAAAAGGACTGACTTCTCTTTCATTTGCTTAGGACCCCCAGTCACCCCCCAAGTTGCTGTGGTCACTGTCTGGCTTAAGCACTCTGGACTTGGGGTTCTTGAGGAAGAGGCCAGTCTCCGAGCTGGGCTGGGGAGTGGTGACGCTGCCCCATTCTCTGGGTTATCTAGATGGAGAGGGACTTCTAATCCTCCTTCCCTAACATAACTTTCTACCCTCATCCACTCATTTACTCAAAGTACATCTCTGGGTCAGAATCAGCTCACCTCAGTTCCCAGGTTCCCTTTCTTTTGATGAGATTTGAACTCTGCACCTGAAATCTATTATTGATTCCACTCCAGACACTGGACACACTTTGGTCCTCTTCTCACAGTGTGGCAAAGCAATAAGTATTTATTAAGCAACAGATCTCATTGTGCATCAGTTTACCTTTTTATCAGTGGGAAGGATTCTGTATGTCCCTTCTCACCAATTCACCTAGGTCTGTCTGCTGGGAGAATTCATGGGCTTTACACAAAAAGTTCCCAGGCTCCTTAGAGGTGGGCATGCTACAAAAACATATAATTTTTTTTTATTTTTTTTGAGGGGGGAAAGCAGGACAATTGGGGTTAAGTGACTTACCCAAGGTCACACAGCTAGTAAGTGTGTGTCAAATGTCTGAAGTTGGATTTGAACTCAGGTCCTTCTGATTCCAAGACTGGTGCTCTATTCACCAAGAATTCAGCTCGATTCCCTGGCTCTGAGGGTGGCCAAATACAGGAACTGGGTTTCCTGAATACACATTCTCTATCCCACCTCCCTCCCCAAGCACACTCTGACCACTCAGAGCACAACTCCAGGCCAGTTTCTATTCAATTTAATTCATAGAACACTAGAGTTGGAAGGGCCTTCAGAGGCAGCTAGTCTGATGCCACAAAGGACCCGTGGCCCTCTAGCCTAGTGGCATCCAACACTAATAGAAAGAGGGCCATTACATGATCCACAGGGATCTGTGTGGCCTCAGACTGACTTAAGAAAGGCACATATTACTACCATAGAGGCCGTATTTGTACTCATTTTATTAAATGTTTCCCCATTACCTTTTAATCCGGTTCTGAGGCCATGTGTTTGGAACCTCAGCTCTTGCCTCTTCTGAAACCACCAATGAGGGAACACACTTTGAATCTGTAAAGCTTTCTAGAGCTGGGAGCCTCTGAAGATATGTGGGCTGCGGGACACAGAGAGATGGCAGAGAAATGCCAAAGCCACTGAAAGTCATCATTCTCTCACCTGAACCTTCCTTGGTCCTCGGCCAAGTAAGGGAAGGGAGCTTCCTTCGGGGGCCGGAGAGCCTCGGTGTGTGGGGGGGGTCTCTTGCCTTTGGACCTTCACCTTCTTCGTCTTGGAGATGACCAATACCCCAGTCTGGCCAGCGAGGGACAGTCCATCTTTCAGCAATGGAGCAGCCTCGGAGGTGGGGCCCATTAACCCCCCAGGCAGGGACCTGGTTCTTCTTTCTTTGTCTCTCCAGAATTTATTACGGTGAGTGGCCCATAGTGAGCTCTTCATAAAGTGTGTATTGATTGAGTGACTGATCCTGTGAAATAGGAAAAGGGCTTTACCTGCCAGTGTGGAAAAATGGGTTAAATGGACAGTGTAATGGAGGGCATCCAGAGACTCTGTCCCAAAGGAGGAGGAGGGTCTCTGCATTAGGGACCCAGCAGAGTACCTGCATTAGGTGATTACAGGAAACCAGGAAGTCAAGTGCAGCCTAATGGACCCTGCCCAGTTCTCAGCCCCCTGTTCCCTGCCCTTAGGAAACCAAATGGACAAGGGGGAGCTCTTCTAGCTGACCACGAAGCAGGAAGGAAGGCAATTGCTTCAACCGACCTTTGTTCCTAAAACCCAAGCTGGGAGGGTCCTTTCCTGAGTGCTCAAGAAGCATCAGGGCATGAGCCCCATGCCTAGATGCCCAGCCCTGGACTCTCAGGAGGGCCAAGGGGGGGAGAAGAGGATGTTCAAGGAGAAGAGGTATAGGAGGCAGGGTTTCAGTGACCTCTAATCTCCTTTTCCCAATGCCACAAACTGGACTTGGTACAGTCAGCACTGAATAAATGTCCATCCGTCCATCCATCCATCCATCCATCCATCCATCCATCCATCCATGCATGCAACCTTAGTAATTAGAATTATGCCATAAAAGGAATGAACCGCCCAGTCCCTGAAAGCAGATTCTCAACTCCTGTCATCATTAAACTTCCCCCAAACATCTAAGGGCATATTCAAGACGTGCACTGTAACTGCTGTCCCCCAGACTGGACATTCCATCTCCTAGCTCAGATTCTTTTCCCAGGCTGTGTCCAGTGTCTGGGAAATCCCCCTCCTTCCTCTGTCCCTTGGAATCTCTGGCTTCCTACCATGGCTCCTCTCAGGGTCCATGTCCCACAGAAGACCTGGCCTGATTTTCCCTCCTGTGATCTTTTCTTATCTGGCCCTTGTATCCCCCAGAAAAACAGTCTCCTCTCGGGCAGGCCCTCCCTTCTAGAAATGCTGGTGTTTGTGTGGGTTTAGTTTATATCGTGCAACTTTAGTTAAAATCTCCTGCCACTGAGGCTCAGCCAAGCATGCAAGTGAAGTATTTTACACTGAAGCATTTTAGAAATGTTCTCAGAACAGGGAGCCAGCTCAGGCCCCCCAAGAATGAATGAGAGGAAGAGGAAGGGGAAGAGGAAGAGGGAGAGGAAGAGGGAGAGGAAGAAGGAGAGGGAGAGGGAGAGGGAGAGGGAGTCAGCAATGGTCAAGGTGAGGAAATAGATGGGGAAGGGGCTGTTCTTTGTGCAGAAGCAGAGAACATCCGATGAACCCAAGCCCAGCAGACAGCTGGGATAAGGACGGGGCTTCCTCATCTCCACTGGGTTCTGACCACCATCCTAGATTGTGGCATGGCCCAAGGATGCTTCTGCCTCTGAGAAGGAGATGGACAGGAACTGTGGCCACATGGGGAACCCCAGAGCCTCCGCTGGCTTCTTTGGGGTCAGCTTCTCTCTCTCTGCCACCCCCCCCCCCCACTGTCCTGCTCACCTGGTTTGAACTTCTCCAGGGCATGAGGAGAGCATTTGGGAACCAGGCACAGAAAGTCTGGAGGCCAGCCCAGAATGGCACAGGGGTGAGGTAGGCCCCTCTGGGAGGACTAACATTATACAAGCCAAGGCCCCAACTCAATAGGACCTTCCTATTACCTGGGGCTGTTTGGGAACAGGGATCCTGAGAGCATGAGGGCTGCTCCTGTCCTGGGACCCTGGCCAGGTCCTTGAGAAGAGGTATGATAACTGCCCAGGTCCTGGAACCAGCCCCTCCAAGGAAACATCACTCTTGCGGGGTGGAGCCAAGATGGCGGAGTAGAAACAGCGCGTCCAAGCCACTCTGCCCCCAGATTTCCTCCAAATTATGTAAAAGGGGAATCTGAACAACTTCTGGAGCCCTAGCACCCACAGAACGACACAGAGAAGCTAACCTCCCACTGAGGACAGCCCAGCAGCCCTGCAGGAAGGACCAGAGCAGCGCTCTGGGAGCCAGCAGCGCAGAGCGCAGGGAGCTGAGCACAGGTCCGCCTGAGTTGCAGTTTTAGCCCCAGGGCGGCAGGGCCAGCAGCTGGCTCGAGGGACCCCAGAACACCAGCAGCTGTGGAGACTCCAGAATTATCAACATAGACATGCCTAGGACAAAGTAAGAGGTTAGTGTCCTATGGACTTTGGGACCTGTATTTGGGGAATGTGTTGGCTCCCTCCCCTGGGGGCCAGAAGGTGCTCAGGAGACATGCCATTTTGTAGTTTTCAGAGGCAGCTCTAGCTCCCGGCCTGCGGAACCGTAGGGAGATCCAGCGATCAGTCTTGGGGGGTAATCGCTCTTGCTTTAACCTCCCTGGATCTGGATTGTGATCTGGGGTGGAGGTCGTGGGTGGGTTTCCAGCTTGCCGGAAACGGAAGTTACCCTCCCCCCCACACATGTTTGGGATGAAAATTCCCCTATCTGGCGGCAAAAAGCCATAGTGTGGCAACAAGCCCAAAAGTCAAGTAATTAAGTGGCAACATGCCTAGGCAAAGGAAACAAATTAAACAGAAAAATGCAACTCTAGACTCCTACTTTGGGGGCAAGGAGGATCAAAGCATGGAGCGGGAAGAGGACTGTGAGGTCAGAAGTCCTGCTCCAAAAGCCCCAGGGGAAAACATGAGCGGGTTGCAGGCCATAGAGGACCTTAAGAAGGACTTCAAAAATCAAATAAGAGAAGTGGAGGAAAAATTGGAAAGAGAAATGTGAAGGATGCAGGAAAAGTATGAAATGAGGGTCAACAGCCTGACTGAGGAAAACAACACCTTAAAAAATAGACTAACTCAAATGGCAAAGGAGGCCCAAAAGGGCAATGAGGAGAAGAATGCCTTAAGAAGCCAAATTTGCCAGATGGAAAAAGAATCTCAAAAGCTCACTGAGGAGATTCATTCCTTCAGAGTTAGACTGGAGCAAATGAAAGCCAATGACTTTATGAGAAATCAAGATGCTGTTAAGCAGATCCAAACAAATGAAAGATTAGAAGGCAATGTGAAATATCTCATGGGAAAAACCACTGACCTGGAAAATAGATCCAGGAGAGACAATTTAAAAATTGTTGGACTACCTGAAAGCCATGATCAAAGAAACAACCTAGAAATCACCCTTCAAGAAATTCTCAAGGAAAATTGCCCTGATGTTTTAGATCCAGAGGGCAAAATAGAGGTTGAAAGAATCCACCAATCACCTCCTGAAAAAGATCCCAAAAAGAAAACTCCCAGGAATATTATAGCCAGGTTCCAGAATCCCCAGATCAGGGAGAAAATACTACAAGCAACCAGGAAGAAACAATTTCAATATTGTGGAAACACAATCAGAATAGCACAGGACCTGGCAGCTTCTACACTGAGGGATGGAAGGGCATGG
Organism: Gymnobelideus leadbeateri; assembly: GCA_011680675.1. Taxonomy (NCBI): domain Eukaryota; kingdom Metazoa; phylum Chordata; class Mammalia; order Diprotodontia; family Petauridae; genus Gymnobelideus; species Gymnobelideus leadbeateri. The sequence goes on from WOXC01004100.1 coordinate 1,310,921, forward strand.
AATATGATATTCCAGAGGGCAAAAGAGCTGGGAATGAACCCAAGGGTCACCTACCAGCAAAACTGAGTATTTTGTTTCAGGGGAAAATATGGTCATTCAGTGGAATAGAGGACTTTCAAACATTCTTGAGGAAAAAACCAGAATTGAATAGAAAATTTGACACCCAGACGCAAGAAGCAAGAGATGCTTGAGAAGGTAATCAGGGAAAGGAAATCAAAAGGAACTTATGAAAGTTGAACTGTTTACATTCCTATATGGAAAAACAATAACTGTGACTGAGGAAATCTTTCTCACTATGAAAATAATGGAAGAAGGGTGTATGGTCATGTGAATACATATGTGAATGTGTGTGTATATGGTTACAGTTATATATGGATAGAGGGCATAGGTTGAATTTGTTGGGAAGGGAGGATACTCAAGGGGTGAAGTTGTGAGGTGAGAGGAAAGTGGCAGGAGGAAATGGGGAGAGACAGGGTGGGGTAAACTATCTCATATAGAAGAAGCAGGGGGAGGTGGTTGCAGGGGAGGGGAAAAATAGGAAGGCAAAAAGATGAAACCACATTCTCATTGAATTTGGTTCAGGGAGAGAATGACATACATACTAGGTGGGACATTTCAACCTACAGCAGAATGGGGGGAAGGGGGATGAGAGGAGGGATGATGGATAGGTTGGCATCCTTGGGGGGAGGGGAGGTTGGAGGTACCCACTATGGAAGAGGGATGGGATCAAGTGGGGAATGGACCAGGTGGGGGGTGGGATGAGGGGGAGGGAATTATAAGCAGCCTTGTACAATATATCTACTATGATAATGTTCTGCATAGCTAGACATATACAACATATACTGAATTACTTATCTCCCCAGAGGGAATGGGTGACAAGGGAGGAAGGAAATAGATCTGAAATTCAAGGTCATAAGATTAAATGTTTCAAATATATATAAATACTATTATTAATACTCTTTTGCTTGTAATTGGGAGATAAGATGTGCAGGCATTGGGACACAAAGATTCACCTTCCTCTAATGGAGAGGTCGAAGGGGGTGTGGGAGAGGATATGGGAGAGAGCAGATTGGAGGAAGCAATGTCTTGCGGGACTGCTGTTCTGGGAGGGTGGGTAGGGGAAAAACAGGTGGGGGGAAATGATTGTAACTCAAAATCTGGAGGAAATGAATGATGTAAAACAGAAGTTAATAAAGCATTTGTTTAATAGAAAAAAAAAAGAAATTGCCTTGGGTCTTTCTTGGAATGCCGAGCATTTCTTTTACTCGAATTCTGAACCTCCTTAATTGGACACATGGTCAGCATTGTTTGCATTACTTGGGGGTCATACCCTAGGATTTATTCTGGCCTTTTCCCTCATATCCATTCCAACCCAAGTCTTATTGACTTTGCCTCCCCAACTTTTCATCTGCCCACTGAGGAGGTAGGTAGAACACTGGGTCTGGAGTCAGGAAGTCCTGAGTTCAAATCTGGCCTCAGACACTTACTAGTTGTGTGACCCTGGGCAAGTCACTTCACCCTGTTTGCCTCAGTTTCCTCCTCTGTAAAATAAAGATAGTAAAAGCACCTACCTGGTAGAGCTGTTGTGAAGATTAAATGAGATAGCAGACACTACAAAGTGCTTGGCACAGGGCCTGGCACACAGTAGGTGTTGTGTGAATGCTTATTCTCCCCTCTTCCCACCCCATCTCCAACAGCATCACAGCCACCCCCATCCAGGGCCTCATCACCCCTTCCTGGATTATTGTAATGGCTTCTCCTCTTCCCAAACCATCTAGTACAATCTGCTCAGCTGCCAAATTGATATTCCTAAACTACAGGCCAACAATGGCACTCTCCCTGTTCTAGAAACCTCAATTGTTGTCAGTCTCCCGTCAGCTGGAGGGTGCCTTTGGGTTCCTTTGCCGTCGACCACCAGGCTGCCTTCCACATTACTGCTCTTGATGGTGCATCAGCCCGTCTAGTTGACTTGCTCTTTTCTGCAGAGGACAGCCCAACTTCCATCTTGACACAGCCTGTCCCACATGCCTGGCACACTAGCCCTCCTTACTGCCACCTCTTGAAGCTCTTGGCTCCCAGCAAGGCTCCATGAGTATTTATCAACCACCTGCTATTTTGCTGGGCCTTAGGGAAACTAAGTCAGAAAACGAAACAGGGCCTGCTCCAGAAACTTACCTTTTACAGGAGGATGGAACAGTCACTGATATGTAAATACAACATATGGACAAAACCAAGGCAAAGGAAGTTGGGGGAGGGGAAGGATCATGGGGAAGGGGGTGGATCTGGAAGGCCTGGGGCGAAGGTGCCAGTTGAACTGAGGCTTGGAAGGGCTAGGGAGGGGTTCAAAGAGATAGAGTTAAGGAGGGAGGCTGTCATCATGCAGGGCCATGTGCACAGACCCAAAGAGAGAGGAGACAGAATGTTATGCCCAGGGACTAAAAAGAACATGCTGACTGGACCTGCAGAATGAGTGAGGGGAGTGGTGCCTAGTGAGCACAGAGAGGTCCTCTGGAACCACATTAGGAAGGGGTTCCATACGTTAAACAGAGAAGTTTCCATTTTATCCGGAGGTAATTGGGAACTTCTGGTGTTTATTGGGGGGGGGGAGGCACTTTCAGAAAATCAACTGGGCAGCTGCTTGGAGATGGAGAAGCCCCATGAAGAGGTTATTACAAAAGTCCAGGTGAGAGGCGGTAAGTACCTGAACAAGGGCCATGGCCATGGAAAACGGAGGGGGAGCTGACGAGATATGGGGCTAACAGGCTGTTGTTGGAGAGCCAATGACATCACAAGACTACAGCTTGCTGGGGGCCCTTGGGAGAGCTGGGGGGAAGGGAGGAGTATGACTCCAACTGCAGGTTATCTCTGCACCTTTTTTCCTTTACAGAGCCTGCAGTCCTACAGTGGAGGTTGGGTGTCTATGAATCATGATTCAAAGTGACAATTGGATCCATTTGGTAAATGTAGAGACTTGAACTAAATAATTCAGTCTTTTGAGAGTCTCTCTCTCTCTCTCTCTCTCTCTCTCTCTCTCTCTCTCTCTCTCTCTCTCTTTCTTTTTTTTTCTCATCTCCAGAGAAAGCAGATAATGACCCCATTTCCAGTAATGGAGGTTTATTCCTAAGGCACCAGTTTGTCCTTTTGCTTCCCAGTCCTGAGGAGTAACATATTTTTTCTTAGTCACAATCTAGCAACAAGCCATCCTCTTACCTGCTCCTTCCTTGTTCCTGTGATGTTTACAAAGTTTGAGGGCCATAGTTTCTGGGTAATTAATCATTTTATTAATAATGCTAACATTTGGTTAGTAGAAGAGGTCAATGGCACTCGATGATGCCAAAGACCCCTCTAGTAACCCACTCAGTGTTTATTTGCCCTTGGTTGGTGGCAGTCGACTCAGATTGGTTAACAAGTAATGAGGGTGAGAGTTGGGCTATAATATAATGGGGGTCTTGAGGTACATGAAGTACACACTGAGCACTCAAGTCTTGGTCAATGAAATTTGTCAATTTCTGTATCATCTATCTGACAAAAAGGAAAATCCAGAGTTTTTCAGTTCTGAGTAAACACAATGAGCAGGAATCCACCCATTTGCCTAAACTTAGAATTTCTTTACTGCCTTTGATTAGATCTTAGCCTGGGCAGGTCTTTGCCTAAGATTTTTGGATGATGAAGTAGAAAAGGGGAAAAACCTTGGTCCTAATTAAAAATTAGTTATTAATGCAAGAGAGGAATCAACATTTATCTTTCCTCAGCTGGGAGTGTTCTCTGAGTGCTTGGCCATCCTGGCGGGGCGCACTTTAATTTGCCACTTCAGTTTTTGGGCTCTGGAAATGACTGTTCCCGGGATTTAGTCAGGTTGGGGTGGGAAGGTAGGAAGCATTCTTATATGGCTCCCCAGGGCCTTGCCAAGAATTAGCCTGAAAGGGAGGAGAGGATCTTTAGCTGTTAATGTGGAGGATGAATTTGAGACTGTGTGGAGGGCATTGGGCACTTGTCCAAAGGGAGAGGAGAAAGAGGAGAGGGAAGGGAGGGAGACCTGCGTTAGGTCCTGGCTGATTCAGTAAGTTCTTAAATTGAACTAAGTGGTGGCTTAATGGGCCCTGTGCCATCTGCAGCCCTCAGGAGAGGGGTTCAGAGCCAGATAGATGAGGATGAATTCTCCAGCCTGGGAGCACAGGGCTATTGCAGCCACACCCTTCTATGATTGCTCAGACAGATCTTTACAGGTGTTTTATCTAAAATCTACCCCCTGGGGCCAGACTGATGAGGAACCTTTCAGAGGTTCGAGTCTGCTTCTGGGAATGGAGAAGAACCTCTTCTGGTTGGGTGCTCCTTTCTCTCAGGCATAGCCCCTGGGAGGACTCTAGAGAGGAAAATCCCCAGACGGAGGATTTCCCCTCCCCCTTGGAGATCACTTTGTAAAACAAGCACTTGGCTGGGGAACCTGGTAGATAGTAGGAGCTTAATAAATGCCCTCCCCTTGCTTTTCTCTCCAACTCAGGTCTCAGTGACTGCGCTTACAATAAGATACTGGTTCATAAGCCTTCACGAGTTGGAGCTACATGCTGGGGGGCCCTTGGAAATGACTGTGTTTTCCTCTAGTTATAAGAATCTGAGAACAATGGATAGAGAGAGGCCTCAGTGAAGGAACGCAGAGGAGCAATTCCAGACCCAGTGTCCAAGGCAAGCCTGGGACTATGGGAGGCTCCTGGAGGCAAAGTGTCTGACCCAATGCTAGGTTACAGTCAAAGGCAGCAGGGTGTAGGGGACAGAGAGCTCTGGACATGGAATCAGAAAGACCTGAGTTCAAATCTTACCTCAGACTTAACCTCTGCCTCAGCTGCCTCATCCAAAAAACTGGGAATAAATATGACAACACCTATTTCACAGGGCAGTGAAATGAAGCAGTTTATGTAAAGTCTTCCTGCGCTCATACCAGTCAGAACTCTTTGGATGACGCAGAGTGTGGAGTTTGGCGGAGATTCCAAGGTTAGAATACACTTGGGAAAGAATCAACGTGGGAAGGTAGGTGGATGATATCTGGGCACAGTTTCTCAATCAGCATCTTAGCTACTGAGACAGCAGTGGTTCCACAGGCCGGCAGGCAGCACAGGGCCTCCGCAGCATAGTAAGCCATGGGACCACATGGCAGGTCCCAAGGATTGTGGGAGGACACCTGAAGTTATCCCCTCTTTGTTCATGCACAGTCTGGGGTCCCAGAGGTGAGCAGACACCAGCTTTCTTCGGTTCTGGGAGGGCAGTGAGGGCTCAAACTCAAGATGCAGAGGTTTAACAATTTGTTCTTTGGTCAAAGCAACAAGAAGTTTAGTTTTCACCAAACACTGGAATCGCCCGTATCCTGTGCCTCCCCAAATGGCTCGGACCTGCTTCTTCATTTTAGGAACTGACAGGTTCTAAATTGTCTGGATTTCTGAGAGAGAACCAAGCCAAGGTCCTCTAGCTGAGGCTTTTGCCCTCACACCTTGGATCTGAACACCTTGTGTCACAGTGATGCTGGAGAAGATGACAGGCGATCCCTCTGGCAGATGTTGACAAGGAATTGAGGCTAGTAGGTCATCCACACATTATGAAGTCTGTGAAGGCAAGGAGGTTAAATCTCGCTATAAAATTTGAGAGAATTGAGACTCACCACACATAGCCTTGAGGCAAATGAGGCTAATTATTCCAGGAAATTGTGATCTGGTGTCTGCAATGTGAATGGGCTCTAAGATCTTCTGGCCCAATACCCCTTGACCCAGCAATACCACTCCTAGGGCTGTGTCCCAAAGAGAGCAGAGAGGCGGGAGGAGGCCCCATATGTACAAATATATATATATATATCTTCCGAGCAGGTCAGTAAGTTCATTAGACACCTATAAGAAGGAATGTAAGACTGAAGGGAGCCCACTGTTGCCTTATGCTGAAAGGGGTGGAATAATGGTACCATCAGAGCCTGGTTTTTTTAATTGGGTTGGAATGAGTGGCTCCAGGATCAATAAGGCAAGGTATGAGACCCCTGAGATTTTCCGAGCAATGTTCAGGGAGAGCCAGAGGCAGAGACAACAGGGGCAGGGCATCAAGACATAAAAATACTGTTCCCCACCTCTCCCCACGTGGTCATCAGTTTTTCGGTTCAAACTCTCTGTCATTTAGCTCTGGGACCTTTCTATTCCCCTTCCTTGCTATTTGATTTAAGCACTGCCCGAATCTGTCCCTACTTTGTGGGGAGTAACTTTGCCTCTGAGGCCAATTTAGGTCTTGCTTTGAGTTCCCTTTAGGTCCCGACTTTCTATCATGGCATCCCTAGCAAAGTGTCCTCTCTGTCCACAATAAAAACAGTGCTTATGACCTTTATTGAGATGCCGAGTGAACAGAGGCTGGAAAGGCAATATTGGAGGTCAGAAGTCCAGATACTGCCAGGAAGGACTTAGACTGAGCCTTTCATTTGGGCATTGGTCCCTCTGTATCATCTGATGGGGTGATAGGTCCTGGATCCCTGATAGAAAAAGACTATGTCTTTGGAAGCAATCCAGTCCCTGAGTTTTCCCAGACATTTCAGAATCCCAGATCACTGGCACCTCCACCCAAGGCAGCTCAGCCCATCTGCCATGGGGTCTTCAGACCTAAAATATGGTCTGAAGCTGTCTTTCTGCCTTCACAATAACCCTCCCTCACACAGCCTCCATATCCATTCAGGCCATCTTCACCTCTCAGCTGGACTTTGGCAATGTTTCAGGCTCTAGAGCCCCCATCCCCTCAGCTGCCCTGGTGATTTTCCTAAAGCTCAGGTCTGACCTTGTCACCCTCCCCCCACATAAAAAAAAAGCCCCTCTCTGACTTCAGGGACAAATGGAAACTCCTTTGTTTAACCTTCAGAGCTGTTCATAGCTATCTCCCACCTCCATACTTTTGCAGTGACTGTCCCCAGGCAGGGGATGTGTTTCCCCCCTCACATCTACCTGCCTTCCTCTCGGATGCTCAAAACCCACCTCCTTGTGCTCGAGGAACTTGCATTGTACAAGATATAGGCAGGATACATTGGACATAATCGACTGAATTAAAGGAGGGCAGGAAAGGTTTCTGTGGAGGATGGGATGTTAGCTGAAACTTGAAGAAAGCCAGGGAAAGGCAGAGATGGGGAAGGAGGGCACCCCAGACCTGGAGGAAAGGCCCAGAGTCGGGGATTCTGCCTTCCTCTGTATCCCTGCTGCTTAGCACAGGACACATTGTAAGTTCCTAATAAATGCTATCTGCCTGCCTGGGACAGATGGTCCTCCAGGAGAACCTTCTCCCCCGGGTGCATCTGGCTCCTATTCCTCCTGTAATCAGGGTGAGGTATCTCCCATTACCAGCTATTAGAAGTTTTCCCTGGTAGAGCCTGATTTACTCAGGGCTCCTCCCTTCCTTTCACAGCTAAGTACTCAGGAGAACTTCACACCCGGCCAGTTCTTAGGATTGTTCCCTTCTTTGTTAAGATGGTTCTCCCACTTCTCCCGACTCGGGAAGGGACTTGGAAGGATAGCTTCTTCCTCCTCAGACAATAAATGCAATACAAGAAAGATAGCGTCACATTTCAAAACCAAGTTAGTCTGGAGGGACAGCCCTGCAGGGGTCCTTATGGACAAGATTGGTGGGTCCTTCTCTTTTGGAGTACGTCTGGCTGACCACCCTCTCCTGCAGTCTGTCTCCTCCCTTGTTTTCCACGACTTTGGACTACCTTTTATTTTGCTGTCCTCCCTGTGTTATGCCATCCACTCACCAAGGGGCCACTTGCTGTTTTGCACACTGACACGCCGCACTCCAACTCCGTGTCTTTCCTGTGGCTGTTCTCCAGGCCTGGAATGTTGGGGTATTCTCTTCCTCCCCTCTGCCTCCTGCTTCTCTGGCTCAACAATACCACTGCTAGGTCTGTACCCCGAAGAAAAAGGAAAAGAGCTCACATGGACAGCTCTCTTTGTGGTGGCCGAGAATTGGGGGCCGCGAGGTGGCGCCCTGGACTCAGAAGGACCTGAGTTCAGATCCGGCCTCAGACACTTAACGCACACAAACAAAAACCTAGCCGTGTGACCTTGGGCAAGTTACTTAACCCCAATTGCCCTCCAAAAAGCAAAAAAAAAATTGGAAATTGAGGGGGTGCCCATGAATTGGGGAATGGCTGAACAAGCTGTGTACGTGAACGTAATGGAATGATGAGGGGGCTGGTTTCAGAAAACGTGGCAAGACCTTTATGAACTGGTTCAAAGTGAAGTTAGAGCAGCAGTAATGTTCTAATGACATCTTTGTGAAGGGCTTGGCTACTGGACCAAGACAATGATCCAAGATGGTGCCAAAGGACTCAAGGAGACACAGTGTTCTCTGCCTCTCGAGGGAGCACTGATGGAGACTGAATACAGGTCAAAGCAGACTTTGTAAACTTTCTTCATTTTTCTTAATTTTTAAAAATATGTGTTTTCTTTTGCAACTTGTCTAAGATGGAAATATGTTTTATGTGACTTTACCTGGGGCCACTAGGTGGTGCCCCAATGGATAGAGAGCTAGGCTTGGAGTCAGGAAGACTCATCTTCCTGAGTTCAAATCTGACCCCAGACACTTACTAGCTGCATGACCCTGGGCAAGTCACTTAACCCTGTTTGCTTCAAACTACTCTAATATCTTTGCCAAGAAAACCCCAAATGGGGCAACAAAGAGTTGGATATGACAGAACAACAACAGTAACATGTATAATGGATACCAAATCACCTGCCTTCTCAAGGGAGCAGGGAGAGAATTTGGAACTCAAAATTTTTAAAAATGAATGTTAAAAAGATTTTGCATGTAATTGAAAACTATTTAATGAAATAAAGAAATGTGTTAAAAAGGAAAAAAAGACATTACATTGCCTGCCTTTGTAAATATTATTTTATATGTGATAGGGAAAGGCTGAGGGGCTTGTTTCAGGGACAGTTGTGATGATATGGAATGGGAATGCCTTGGACAGTCTGGGGATTGTGTGTAGAGTCCTCTGAGCCTGTGGCTGGGAGAAGACTGTTGTGCTTGGCTGCATAGGGCCATCTTCCCTAAGGTCAGGTCAGCCCTGGCCTGGGTTTTTCCATTCCTTCTGCTCAGCTGCTCTGCTTTTGGCTTCACTGAGGGCATCGGGTGAGGGTCAGCGGTGTCTAGGAACAGGCCAAGGGGCCAGTATGGATCCTCATGAATGAGGGCCCCAGTCTTTGGCCTCTGAAGGGAAAGGAGATTAATTTGGCGACTCCAACCTTGGGAGAATTGAAAAAGTCAGAAGAGAGAGTGAGCCTCTGGGAATGTGGGAGTTGGAATCCATGGTGGGTTTGCAGCCAGAGCAAGGAATGACTTTTGGAAAGCAGCCTGGCAGTGGCTGAGAAGAGGTCCCTCCATCTCGATGCCGCATTTGAGTGGGAATGTGAGTTAGGACTAAGCTAAGAGGGGGTCCCCTCTCCCTGTGGCCTGAGATGTGACAAGGAGACTTTGTCCTTGAAGTGAGTGAGTGTGTGTGTGTGTGTGTGTGTGTGTGTGTGTGTGTGTGTGTGTATGTGTATGAATGCTGGCTGATTTCTGCTAGGTGCCTAACAGGGTCTGTGCTCTGGCTCCTCAGGAAAACACAGCTGGGGGACCTGGAGCAGTGGAGAAAAGGCCCCCCTACCCCCTTGATGGTACCCTAGACTCTGAGGGAGCTTCAGAGCCTGTGGGGCTTTGGGAGAGTGAGCCAGAGCAATGGGGATAAACATGTCAGCTTCAGATGAACCCGCCTGTGTATGCAGTCTATCCCTCACCCCAGTAGAATGTCAGCTCCTTGAGAAGCAGGGATGGCCTCACTTCTGTCTCTGTGCCACCAGTGGCTGGCACACTCTTGGGTACCTGCCAGGTGCTTGATAAATGTGTGGGGGATTTATTTAAAAATGGAAAGAATGTTGAATGGGAGAGGCTGCCCCCGCCATGGCCCAGGGTAAGGAGAGTTCTGTCTCCAACCACAAAGGCAGAAAGTCGGCCTGTCCTCCAGAGGCAGGCAACCCCAATGTGGGCTGCCTGCAGCTGGGCCCAGGGTCCCCAGTCAGAAACTGCTGAGAGCTTTCACCTATGGGAAGGAGTGGGATACATCCCAGGCAGAAGGACAGGGTCAGAGCCCTCAGCAAAGGCTCTGGGACAATCTTTGAAAATGCAACCAGGAAAAAAATGAAGGGCTGGTGGGGGGCTTGGGACAAGTGGCTCTTGGCTAGAACTTGGGTCGGTGGGTGCCTGGCACTGGACATTCAGGCTGGGGGGCAACAGTGGAGATAGGCAGGACTTGGGCCTGGGGAGGAGCTGGTTCCTAGCGTTCCCCAAGCTTGGCTCCCCTGTGGGATGGGCTCGAATGGGCCAGAATGGCTTCTTTGCAACCTCAGCCCCAGACCACAGTGCTTCCCAGGGGAACTCTGTCCTGTCCTTCTCTGAGGGAGCCAAGTGGGGGCCAAGACTGAGTCTTAGTGGGGTGGAGGATCTCTAACCCCTGAGAGATACAGGAGTGGGCTAAGGGAGAGGTCTTAAATGTCTGGGTGGTCTAGTATTTGCCTGAAACAGGGTAAGTACTTAATGCTCCTCCTTCCTTCTTTTCTTCCCTCCTTCCCTCTTTTTCTCTCCCTTCCTTTCTTCCCTCCTTCCCACCTTCCTTTCCTCCCTCCCTCCCACCTTCTTTTTCTCCCTCCCCTCCTTCTTTTCTTCCCTCCTTCCTTCCCTCTTTTTCTCTCCCTTTCTTTCCTCTCTCTCCTTCTTTTCCTTCCTCCCTCCCTCCTTCCTCCCTCCCTTCCTTCCTTCCTTCCTTCCTTCCTTCCTTCCTTCCTTCCTTCCTTCCTTCCTTCCTTCCTTCCTTCCTTCCTTCCCTGCCATCAGATTCATGGATGTACAGTGTCATTGCCCAGATACAGTAGGAAGAGCCTTGGGGTCAGAAAGGTTCTAACTCTAGCTCTGCCAATGGTTAGCTGTGGGACTTGGGGTGTCATTCTCCCTATCTGTACATTCCGTGTGGATGTGATAGGCTCCAGGGTGATCCCTCTGAGTCGGTGCTCCTTATGGAACCCAGAATACCCAGGTGTGGAAAGTTGAGTTTATCTTGACTTCAGGGTACAGAAGGTAAAGCACTCCTCCTCCTCCTTGGCAGAAGGTGGTAGACTACAGGTGTGGAAAGGGGCATGCATTGTCAGACATGATCAATGTGTTGGTTTGTTTGGCTTAACAATACTTTATTACAAAAAAGAATGTGGGACAGATGGGTAGTTTTTGAAATTGGCAACATTGTAAAAAAAATCAATAAAACTTTGTAAAAAAATAAAAAAGAAGTGGGCATTGGGAAAGCTTAGACCTGCCTTTTCCATCCACAGAGAGCTGGAATGTGGCCTCTAGGAGAAAGGGCTGCCTTAGACAGCTTCCTTGAAAACATTCAAAAACAGCCTTTCAGTTGTGAGTCGTCTATGACTCTACTAGGCAGAAATGGAAAGGTTGGCTTGGCCTATTGGAAAGAGTAAAAAATCGGGTGATGTGTCCCCAGTCCTGCCTCCAGGTTAGGGGCTCCTGGCCCAGCTGACTTGTTGACAGGGAGTAAGCGGAGGCTATTCATGGAGGCCTCCCTTGGTGACAGGTCCTGTGGACTGGGGGTTGGACTCAGTGACCTCTAAGGTCCTTGCCCTTGACCTCTTGTGATCCTCAGTAGGAGAGCTCCCTGGGGGTGACATGATGGAGGCTAAAAGGTCCCCTCACCCAGAACCCTCTCTCCTCTAGGAATGTCCTTTCATAAAAAATCCCCTCTTTAAGTTAAGGTGTGGCCAGCTCTGGGGATTGGCCCTTTTAAAACTCAAGTGAATATAGGAGGGTCTTGGAAAGAACATATCGAGCTTTTAGCTGGCTCTCAATCTCTTCCCTTTATAGCTGAGAGCTTATTATTCCAGCAGATAGGCGAGAGCTAGTCAGAGGCTGTAGCCAAGTCTAGCTGGACACAGCAGAATTTGGTGTGACTGAAGGGTCCCATCTGCCAAGCATGGTGGGAAGTTTCCACTATTCTAGGTCCCAAGTGGCTAGACCAGAAAGGTGGGGCTGCTGTCTCCAGAAGGCTCAGATTAAACCTGCTGCTTTCTCCCAGAGGGCATGGGGCAAATGAGGTCAGCTGAGCCTCACTGCTTCTCTGGGGGGTCTGTGGAAGGGAAGGACCAGGGAGGGCAGACCAAAGTCAACCGTGGGGTTCTGGGGATGAGTGCTGCAATGGGTGGTGGGGAGGCAGTGCCATGTTTGGGGAGGCACCAGAAGGCCAGGACTGAGGGCTGCCTGGAAACAGGCTTCTCAGCTACATGGTGTGGCCAAGAGCTGGGCCCAGCTTGCAGTGGGGGAGTGCTTAGGTGAGACCTGAGGATAGCTTGAACCAGTCCTTTGAGGAGCCAGATGCCAGTTGGATGAGACAAGAAGAGCCCAGGACTCCTCCCGGGTCTCCTGGAGAGCTGCCTTTCATCAGTCCCTGTGACAGTAGAATGTAAGCCCCCTGAAGGCAGGGACTGTGCTGGGTTTTGTCTCTGTACCCCCAGCTTGGAGCACAGTGCCTGGGCTTTCTTGGGGGCTGCATACGTGTTCTTTGAATGAATGGATAAATGAATGCAGATCCCAGAGCCTCTGGCCAGAGGGAAGTCCCACCCATGGGGAGTGTGTGTGACGATGGGGGCACAGAGCGGCACACAGAGGCTCTCCTGCCTGGGGGCTGCCCCCAGCCTCTCAGGAGGTGGCCACAGCTGGCTGCATCTCCATGGTGACAGTATTAGGGGAGTCCCCACTGTCCTTCAGCTCGGCTCCATCTCGGAGGGCCCTCTGAAAAACCACACGGAGGGGTTCCCAGAACTTCTGCTTCTTGTCCCTCCCCACCAGGAAGTAGATGAGAGGCTTGGTGCTGCTGTTCACGCAGATGAACATGTCTGTGACATACTCGGGAAAGGGTGCTGGGATCTCGAAGACCCAGAAGAGGAACCAATCGATGCTTAAGTAGATGGAAGAGACCAGGAAGACAGACACAATGGCCAAGATGACGCTGTTGAGTTTGGATGCCTGGTGCCGGCGGGAGGCCCTGCACTCCACCTTCACCAGGAGGACCAGGCAGGCCAGGACCATGAGGGGGGCCAGGATGAGGAAGAGCAGGGTGCCCAGAAAGATGTCCATGTGGGTACAGTCTCCCCATAAGGGCCTGGGGCTGATGTACACACAGAAGTAGGTGTGGATGGTGGTGAGCAAGAAGGCCAGAGCCCAGAGCAGGGCACACACCAGGGCGGACAGGTGCTTGGGCCTCCGGTAGCAGTACCAGGTGGGGAAGAGGACAGAGAGGCAGCGTTCAGTGCTTACAGCCGGTAGAAGGCTCACACTGGTGAGGAAGGCGGCCAGGCCCAGGATCCTGGACACGAAGCGGAGGTAGGTGGGAAAGGTGCCAGAAAAGGCCCCAGCCTGTAGGACAGAGAGCACAGCCTTGCAGAAGAGGTAGCCAACATCGGCCACAGCCAGGTGGAGGAAGTAAATGGAGAAGGGGTTCCTCTTAATGGAGAAACCGAAGAACCAGAGGACGACCCCGTTCCCCACCAGTCCACAGAGGCAGATGAGCAAGAAGACATAACTCATAATGACAGGTGGTGGGTAGGCCTCGATCTGCTGCATTGTCAAGAAACCTCGGCTGTAGAGTTCCGGGACTTCGCTCACCCCTGGGCACACCTGTGGGCAGAGATGGAGATGGGCATTAACCTGCCTCCTGACTGGCTCACTGTCCCAGGTCCCTGCCGCACGTGGGCACTGGAGCTGTCTCCAGTTGGGGTAAACAAAGGCAAAGCTCTAAAGTGGGCGAAGAGCTCCCTGAATGAGCTGGAGTATGTCAGGCCCATGGGAGACTTCACAGCACCCTAGAAATGGTGGTGGTGATGATACCCACAGAGGCTGTGTGGACTTGGCCCCTTGGTTCAGAGACAGGAGGAACACGTTGACCAGAAGGGCAGACACAGATGAGTTCAGACATAAAAGAACTTTCTCAGGTCCTGTGTTTATGCTTCCTGACCTGAGATGCTGAGGTCTGGTCACCTGAGCGCCCAGCTGCATGTGACCCAGCATTCCCCCAAGATCCCGGGGTCGGTTGGGATCAGCCTGCAGCCCTGGAGACACCTGTTTTCCTGGGCTGTGACTACATAGCAATGAGGTAAGGATTGGCTAGCCAGGTGGAGAACCTTCGGCCTCCAGGCCACCTGTGGCCCTCTAAGTCCTCAAGTGCCGCCCTTTGACTGAATCCAGACTTCACAGAACAAATCCCCTCAATAAAAGAATTTGTTCTGTAGCCTTGGACTTCATCAAGAGGCTGCTTCCAAGGACCTAGAAGGCCATAGGAAGCCTGGAGGTTGCAGGCTCCCCACCCCTGGGCTGGAATATTGGTCCTGGAGTCAAGAAGACCTGAATTCAAAACCTGCTCTGATATTTACTGACTGGGACGTGACCCCAGGCAAGTCACTTAACTTTTCTGCGCATCTGTAATAGAAGGGGTCAGGACTGGTCTGCCTCTAAGATCTCCCCCTGCACTAAATCTACAATTACATGGGAAGTTTGACGCCTCCGGCCAAGAGCAATCCCTGACCTGGTCCTGTGGTAGAGGTATGCCTAGGTGGGATGAGGAAGTAAAGGGGGCACATCCATGTCATGGGTGAGCCCAGACCACGCCTTTCCCTTGAAGTTTCCCTTCCCTCAGGGGACACAAGCTTCCCTATAGGCATGCCTGTGAGAGGAAGTGTGTCTTTACAGGTTTGTATGTGATTAGGAAGTGGCAAAGCATTCTTGTGTCTGTGCCAAGGAGTCCCCAGATGGGGCGGAGAGGAGTCTCACACAATGTCCTCGGTTTTGTATCTCTGCCTTTGAGATCCCAGCTGATGCTCTCCCACCCTCCACATCCATCTCTATGGCTCTATTTCCTCACCTTTCTATTTCTCTGTTCATTGGCTTGGCATCTTGGTGTTCCATCTTAAAGAGCCAAGCCCACCCCTAAAACGCTGGCGTCTTGTCCTCTGAGCCCAACAAAGACTCAGCTAGTGAGGGGGCATCACAGAGGCAGGTCAGATCTCTGCTGTCTCCACCCCTTCCTGCGCCCCTCCCCCCCCAGCATTTTTGCCTCAGGGAGATCCCTGTCTTCCCTTGACTTGACTGTCTAGAAGCACTTGTCATTGTCCTTCTGCCTCACCCTGATCTTGATGCCACCAAATCTCAGTGGGGCTGATGCCCCTTCTTGGTTTAAGAGGCGCATAGAGGGACTTGACAATGCTGTCCATGTGTGATGGAGAGATTCCTGGACTGGCTGCCCAAAGACCTGAATCTGAGTCCTAATGTTGCCATTGAGGGACTCTGTGCCTTGGCCAAATCACTTGACATCTTTGTCCCTCAGTTTCAGCATCTGAAGAGTGGGGGAAATAATGCTTGTGAGGATTAAAGGAGACCCGTCTATAATGTTCTGTGGAATGCCTGGAATGCTGGCTATCCTAAGAGAGGCAGTGTAACATGAATGGGGAGTCAAGAGGGCCCAGGGTGCTCTACTGTGTGACTCTGGGTCAGTAAGCTGGAGTCTCAGTATCTTCATTTGTAAAATGTGCACAAAAGGACTTATATTACCCACCTCAAAGGATTGTTGTAAGGACTGGACAAATACAAACCCCTCAGTTTAGCATCTAAGGCTCTCTGCAATCTCCTCCTGGGCAGCTGTTAGTGGATAGAGCACCTGCCTAGAGTCAGGAAGACATGAGTTCAAATCTGACCTCAGACACTTCCTAGCTGAGTGATCCTGGCCAAGTCACTTCCCTCTGTTTGCCTCAGTTTCATTATCTGCAAAATGAACTGGAGAAGGCAATAGCAAAGCTCCAGTATCTTTTTTTTAACTTTTTTTTTTTTAAGCAATTGGGGTTAAGTAACTTGCTCAAGGTTACACGGCTAGTCATGATTTATGTGTGGGTGCTCATTTTCTGAGGCCAGATTTGATCTCGGGTCATCCCAACTCCGAGGCCGGCGCTCTTACTCACTGCGCCACCTAGCCGCCCCAAAGCTCCAGTATCTTAAGCCAAGAAAATCCTAAGTGGGATCATGAAAAATCAGACATGATTGAAATTACTGACCAACAACACAATTTCTTCCCTCCTGCCTTCCCACCATTATTTCTTATTACTCTGTACTATACCCTTAAAGTATTGTAGCCAAACTGGACACTGCCTGTTCTTGACAGTTAATATCCCATCTATATCTGTGTGTTCCTCCATGCCTGGAACACCCTCCTGTCTCATCCCTGCCTCTCAGTACCTACGTGTTCCTTCAAGGCTCAGCCCAGCTTCTCCAGAAGCCTTCCTTCCACCCCCTCTTCCATCCCTCAGATGTCAGTACTCGACCCCTCCTTCCTCAAATCTACCTGTATTTACCCTCAAAGTGTTGTAGCCCTCCCCTCTCCCCACAGTAACCTACTTGAGGCCAGGGACTCTTCATTTTGTATCTTTGAATCTCTAGTACCTAGGACAGTGCCTGGGACTTGAAAATGTGAGATCTGGACTTGTTACTACATTGATGTAGCTTGTAGGGAATTTCCTGTAAGGGCCTCTCTCTAGAGATACAAATCATCCCTTCTCTGCAACTGAGAGCATTGGAGGGTTGGGTGAGCCACTGAAGATTAAGTGAGTTGCCTGGGTCACACAGCTTAAAGTATGAAAGTCAAGACTGGGAAGCCTGGAGGGTGGGGATGGGGAGAGAGAGAGACAGAGAGACAGAGAGACAGAGACAGAGACAGAGACAGAGAGAGAGAGAGAGACAGAGAGAGAGAGACAGAGAGGGAGAGACAGAGACAGAGAGACACAGAGAGAGACACAGAAAGAGAGAGAGGGAGAAACAGAGAGAGAGTCAGTCAGTCAGTTCCTGGAGGGACTTTCACACTAACTAGTTATATACTGGCTTTTAAAATTCTTTCAAATCATCATCTTCTTGGGGTCTGTGATAGATAGGTCAGCTTAGTATCTCCAGATCCATCCTGTTTGCCTCAGTGTCCCCAGCTGGAGAAGGAAAGGGCACCACTCCAGTATCATTGCCAAGAAAACCCCCAATGGGGTCATGAAGCTGAACGGAGAGGACTGAACGACAACAAGCACACACAGGTATACACATGTGCACGTCCAAATCCATTGCTGTGGTTATTCATGCCCTTCGAGGAGCATGAAAGACATCATGGGTGATGTCTTGATTTGCATATGAATTGGCAAGACAAAAGTCAGGGCTACTGGGGATGGCCAGGGATGCAGTTGGTGTCCTTGGCCTATCTAAATGAAGGTCTTTCCCAGAAACACCAACAATCTAAATACATGCATACATAGTACACACACACATACACACACACAAATACATAGACACGTATGTATTTATATATACATACAACATACACAACTATACATATATGTATGTATACAAGCCACAAATGTAAGAAAGTCAGAGAAATATGGGAAGACTTGAATGAATCAGTAATATGAAGAAACAATGTCTTACATAGTGCTTTTCCCAATCACGTAAAGGAGAACCATCCTAAAAGGAAGGCTAATTTTGGAATTGTAATGAACTGACAAGGAGACCACCTCCTGCCTATCTCCTTTGGGTAGAGATTGGGTAGTGGTTGCCAGGCTACACTATTGTTGTTGTTTACTCATTTTCTGTCATATTCTATTTGGGGTTGTCTTGGCAAAGACCCTGGAGTGGTTTGCCATTTTCTTTTCCAGCTTATTTTACAAATGAGGAAACTGAAGCAAACAGGGTGAAGGGACATGCCCGAGGTCACACAGTTAACAAGTATCTGAGGCCAGATTTGAATTCATGAAGATGAGTCTTCCTGACTCCAGGCCTGGTGCTCTGTGCACTTCACCACCCAGCTGTCCCTGTATGTACTATAAAATGCACTGACTGTTTTTTTTAATTTTGCTTGAATGCTTTTGTTTGTCACAAAAGAAGTTTGGTTGCTATGGGCAGGGCAGGATTAAGAAGAAATGAAAGCAGGCAGCTAGGTGGCTCAGTGAATAGAGCACTTGCCCTGGAGTCAGGAGGACCTGAGTTCAAATCTGGCCTTAGACACTTAACACTTACCAGCCCTGTGTCCTTGGGCAAGTCACTTAACCCCAACTGCCCTTGCTCCCCTTCCAAAAAGCAAAAAGAAGAAGGAGAAGAAGAAGGAGGAGAAGGAGAAGGAGAAGGAGAAGGAGAAGGAGAAGGAGAAGGAGAAGGAGGAGAAGGAGAAGAAATGAAAGGACGAAGAAGCCAAAGGCAATGGAGCTCCTTCCTGGCTCTGACCAATGACCCTCCTTCCTTTAGTCCCAACTAAAATCTCTGCTGCTTTGTGCACAGGGAATTTACATTTTAATCTCTGAAATGTTCTTCTTTTCTCTTAAAGACCAGCCTTTCCCCCCAGATCACTCAGCTCACAGACCAAGCCCTACTCGGTCACTGTCTGGACCCCGATCGGCTCAGAATAAAGGTAAAGAACAATGATCTCTGTTTTGGCCAGAAATCGCTAGGGTCTTCCCCTCTTAGATGTATTTTTTTAAAAGAGGCCACTCATTTTGAAAGCCTTAATCACTGAAATGGCACTGCCTCATTCAAACTGAGGCCTGTTAAAGGCCTTAACTTAAAAAGGGCCAAGGTCTCCCCTGCATCCCCGGGCCATCTCCAGTCATCCTGATCTGTATGTGGCCACTGGACCCAGGTGCCTCAGGAGGAGACAGTGAGGTTGGTGACTTTGAGCAGCCCTGCCTCACTTCAATCCAATCTACTTGAATGTCATGGCATCACCTCCCTGACTCTTGGAGAACAAAGGAGAAACAGCAAGCAAAATCCTACCATCTTTGTTCAGCTCTGTCCGATTCTTTGGTCTCCCATTTGGGGTTTTCTTGGCAAAGAGACTGGAGTGTTTTGCCCTTTCCTTCTCCAACCCATTTTACAGATGAGGAAGTCTTCCCTAACAGTTCTTAATTCTAGCATCTTCCCTCAGCTAATTATTTCCTTTTTATCCTGTCTATGGCTTGTTGCTATGCGTTTCTTAGATTGTAAGCTCCTTGAGGACAGGTACTGACTTTTGCCTCTTTTTTTGTTTCCCTCAGCCTTGCACCACAATAGGTGTGTGATAAATGTTTATTGAATTGAAACTGAACAATAACCATAAAATAAAACATAAGGTGTGGCCCAGATAATTGTTTAGACCCTTTCAGGCACTCAGACAGAGTCTCTGAGCTTGTAATTTTAGGATCTAAATCCAAGTGTTGGGAAGGCTGAAAGGGAGGGGCTCGATGACTCCAGAATGCTGGATTTGGAGGTCTGGGTGGAAATCCTGCCTCTGCTCCTTATCCTGGTGCTAATCCTAATTGTATGACCTCAAGTGGCCTCCTCCCTCCTGGATTCAGCTCAACTGGTCTCTCAAGGCAGCTCTAAAGGACCAGGTCAAAATGAATATGACAAGGGGTTGTGGTCTCCTGGTCACTGTCAGTTGTCATGGTCCAAATGAAGGGAGAGGCACCAGGCTGCCAACTCCTCATCAGCATGGGCCTGGCTGGGGCCAAGGGAATCCTTGGTGCTGAAATAGCAGGGATGGAGATTGTAGCATGGGGAGGGATGCCTGGTGGGAGAAGAGGTCACTGCCCCTGCCTCACTCCCAATGACCTCCAGCTGAGCTAGGCATGTGGTGTCTTCGAGTGCCTTCAGTGATGTGGCTGAAATTATACACCCCCACATACACTTTCATTGATTGTTGGAACCAGAAGGGACCTACTCAGAGACCAGAAAATTGGTAGTGAGAAAACAGCTGTCAAAGGTCCTGGTTAGATGTGGAATGGAAACGGCTTTGAGGGGATCCAACCAAGCCTTTCATTTTATAAGGGAGGAAACTGGGACCCAGGGAGGTATAATGACTTGGCCAAGGTCTCAGACATAGTAAGCACTGGAGACCCAGACCCAGACTCTTGGACTCTCACTTCACAGAGGCGAAACAGGCCCAGGGAAGTGAAATGACTTGGCCTACATCACCCAGATATTCGGTATTAGAAGCAGGATTTGAACCTGCATCCCCTCACTTCAGGGCTGGGGGTCCTTCCTTTGTACCATAAGGCCTCCTTCCCCCGTTCATACAGCACAGCCGTGGCAGTGCCAGGATTAGAGTATCCAATGGCCAGAGTGCTGATGGCTTCTGCAACAATGAGAACCAAAGTGAGGATGGAGACAGAGAGGGATCCCTTCAGGAAGAGGATTTCACACCCCACCTGCCCACCTGGGCCTGCTTAGGACAGGTGCCCTCCCTGGCAGAGCTGGCAGGTGCCCTTCCCCACACTTGCCTTATTCCTGTTCTGGGCATGGATCTCCCATGAGCAATTCCAGGCCATCTCTGGGGAGTGCTTTGGCCAGTGGTGGGCAGACTCTTCAAGGCTGACCTCTGCAGGTACCTCTCCCACACTTTGACAACCTATCAAGAAAGAAAGAAACAGAAAGAAACAACTTTATCTCAATTGGAGTCTGAATTTGGGGCAAAAGATCTGTCCTCCAACCCACTGCCATTTAACAACCCAAACCATCCAGTAAGCATTTATTAATCAACTCCTGGATATAAGACATTGGAGACAGAAAAGAAGTAAAAAGACCATTTCCTGTCCTGGGTAAGGATAAAAAATGTAAATACAAGTAAATGCATATTTAGGAGAAGGAAAGAGAACCAACAGCCAGGAGGAACAAGAAAGGCTTCCTGGAGGAAAGGGAGAAGCAGCACTCTTCCCTCCCCCCTGAATGCCCCTTCCTTCCTAGACCTTAAGTGCATGGCCATTGAGGGCATCTCTGGGCTCAGCTGCCTCGCCTTTCCCCATCTGATCTGTGGTCACATCTTGTCATACAGACCTTCCCACCACCTCTCCTTTGCACCCCCTTCTCTCCACACACGAAGCCACCACTAAGGCATGGGCTTATTTCCTCCTTCCTGACTCCTGGTAGCCTGCTGGGTGCTCTCTTGGCCATGTCTCTTCCCCCCAGATCATCCAGCTGTCAAACTGAACTTCCTAAAGCCCAGGTGTAAGATGTCATCTCCAGAGGCTCCTTGGTCCTTCCAGGATCAAATACAAGCCACCACTGGGTATTTCTAGCCCTTCCCAACTTGTTCCTTCTGACTTTCCAGTCTCCTGTCCATGTGGGCTATTCCAATAACACTGGCCTTTTTGATCTTCCTCAAATGAAATATTCCCTCTCCTGCCTCCATGTCTTTGTACTGGCTGCCCTTCCTGCCAGAAATGCCCTCCCTCCCTCCCTTTCTGTGCTTCATTTAAGACAGCTCAGATCCCACCTTCTCTAAGACACCTTCGGGGATCTCTTTTCCTGTTCAGCCCCTTCTTTCTGAGGTTCCCTTCCAACTATCCTTTCTATAGCTTGTTTGTATACAGTTGTTGGCATGGTGTCTCCCCCACTAGACTGGGAGCTTCTGAAGGGCAGGCACTGGCTTTTGCCTTTGTGCCCTCAGTGCTCAGTACTGTGCTTGGTGAATGGTGGGTGCCTAATAAATGCTCGTTGCCTGACTGACCCATCGTCCCCAGTTCCTTGTTAGAACTGGAAGGCACCTCTAAGCCCAGCCTCTCATTTGTCAAAGGAAGTAGCTGAAACCCAGAGATGGGAAGAGACTTGCCCAGGGTCACATATCCTTTGAGTCAGGATCTGGGCCAAGGCCGGGATTCTTCCTCCTTATCCGTATGTCCTCACTCAGTCTGTTCTGAGAAGCAGCTGGGGCCCACCCTGGGGGCATGTCTCTCCTCTCCAGGAGTCTCCTCCTGCCTACAGCTCATGCTGTTTCCATGAGAGATGCCACATCACATCTTCCATGACCTCAGCCCCACACACTCCCTTCGGGAGCCTTCTCTCCAGCTTTCTCTCTTGCCTGTTCCTCTTGCCCTCTCGCAGTGGCTCAGCCTTGTTGCCTCCACACTCGATACCCCGAAGTCTTGGAGCTATGGTGGGGAGTAGAGGGGCTGGGGAGGCAGGGGACACCCACTCGGCTTTGTTCACGCCTCCATGGCCTCTGTGCTTTTGCTTCCTCCTTTTCTGTCTTCTCTCTTCTGCCCTCCTCTGTTCTCTTGCTTTCCTTGCCTTCTTGTGTTACAGACAGAACGATGAATTTGGGGTCAGGAGATCAGAGTTCACGTCCCAGCTTCCTGGCTATCTGATCTTGGCCAAATCATTTGACTGAATGTCCCCTCAGGCTCCCTTCAGAGCTAACATGTGATCTGCCTGCCTTTCACCCTGGTGGCTTATCCCCTTCCTTGCCTAATTTCATTCTTTTCCTTCTTAAAGCCTGAATATATGAATATCCTGCCAAGATGATATTGTGTGTGTGTGTGTGTGTGTGAGTGTGAGTGTGCCAGGAAGACTCTCCTGAATCCCTCTTGTGTCTCCTAAATGAAGTGTGAGATTCCCTGAATGGGGAGACAAAAAAGGCATTTTGGAGGTCCGCACCAGGCACACATGGACATGCCAAAGAGTGGGTCTATGTTTGCATGTAAGTGTGCAAGTATGCTCGGATATGTCAACCAGTTAGACAATAAATATTTAGTAAACCCCTACTATGTGTCAAGCACTGTAATTTGTATTAGGGATACAAATAAAAAGACCATCTTGCCCTCAAGGAATTCACATTCTAATGGAGAAGACAATATACAAAGGAAGCTGGGAAGCAGGGTGGTGGAGTAGTCCATAGATATCCAAAAGAGTGAAGCAAAAGTGGGAAACAAAGAGATAGATGGTCTGGGCCCCCTTCTGGAATGGAGTAGTACCAAGGCTGAGGGGGTATGGGCACCAAGAAACATTGAGTACCTACTGAGTGCCAGGCCCTGTGTTCTGAGCAAGGGATGTGAAGAAAAAAATCCAACCTACCCTGTCCCCAAGGATCTGAGTCTACTGTGGATTAGACTGTAGCATCTACCCAGACAAATACGATACCAAATGGGCAGTTTTGATAGCAAAGTGCTCCAGCCGAAGTGTAGGGATGTGTGAACAGGGAGAGAGAACCAGCAACTGTGTGCTTTGTATCTGTGTTGGGAGCATGTGTCTGTGTCACCTACTGCTCCAACCTTATTTCCTCTTGCTCACCAGCACACACCCTCTGCTTTTATCAGGACAGCTTCCTCATCAGCAGTCCCATGTACAAGCCGCAGTTCTCCCCATTGCCATCTACCTTTGCCCATATTGGCCCTAACATGGGGAATGCCTTTCTTCCTATCTGTCTACCCCAAATCCTGCTTATTCTTCAGGGCCATGTCCTCCAGGAAGGAAGCCTTCCTGGACTATGCCAACCCTTTGTGATTTACTTCTTGTCAGCTCTTATTGTATGTTTTCCAGGAGCTCATAATTGTACTTCCTTATAGGCTGCCCTCTGTTCCTTGTCTCTTCATGTGTTTTAATCTTGTTTTTCCCATTGGGCTTGATGCTCTGGGAAGTCAATATGTCTTATTCTTCTCCCTATTCACTACAGTGCCTAGCATGTGCTGGGAGCTCAAGGAGATAAAGGAGATACAGAATTGCTCTTTGTGTAAGTCTTCATCCGCCTCCCAACAGGGACCTATTTATTCAGGACCCAGGGTCAAGTACTCAAAGCAAGATGGTTAACATGGCCAATTAAAACAAGTTGTTGGAATGCCTATCAGTTGGGGAATGACTGAACAAGTCCTGGTATATGACTGTGATGGAATACTATTGTTCTATAAGAAATAATGAGCAGAAAAGCATGGGAAGGCTTACACACAAACTGATGCAAAGTGAAGTGAGCAGAATCAGGGGAACATTGTATACGGTAACAGCAACATTATAACAATGACCAGCTGTGAATGGCAACTATTCTGAACAATACAATGATCCAAACAATTCCAAAGGACTCATGATGAAAGATGCTCTCCACCTTTAGAGAAAGAACTGAAGGCAGATTGAAGCATGCTTTTTAAACTTTATTATTCTCATTTTTTTGGTCTTCATTTTCTTTTGCAACATGGCCAATATGGAAACTTTTTATATGACTGCACATGTAGCCTCTATATCAAATTGTTTGTCTTCTCAAAGAGGGGGAGAGGAGGGAGGGGGAGAGAGAGAATTTGGAACTCAAATTAAAAAAAATATATATTAAACAATTTTGTTTATATATAATTGAGAATTTTTTTTAAAGCACCTTGTCAGAGCTCTCTGGGTCATAGCTATGCATACATGTGCCAGTCCTGGGGTAGGTGGAGTTGAGAACTCACAGACATGAGAGGCTGTCATGGCTGGGAAGGATGTGGCTGCAAGCAGGAGGACAGAGGAAAGTCCAGATTGGGACCTGATCTCTGCCTGGCTGCTCTAATCAGAAGCAGGAGACTGGAGCTCAGATCCTAGCTCCTGTGTGAGCCTGGTGAGCCTGGAGTCACAGACCTAAAGCTGGAGAGACCTCAGGGGCTCTTTCTTTGCAGATGAGGAAACTGAGGCCCTAGGAGGTTAAAATGGTTTACTCTAAGTCACACAGGTATTAAAGGACAGAGCCAGGACTTGACCCCATGGTTGCTGCTATTTACAGGTACCCTCAGTTCCCTCATCAGTAAAAAGCAGAGGGGTTAGTCTGGGGGCACTCCCCTTGTTCTAGAGCTGTGCCAAAGATGGCCATTCCTAGAAAACGGTAAGGCTGCAGCACTCCTTATCTTGGTTGTTGGTCTCATTGTGAGGCAGGGACAACAGGTGTTAGCAGGCTTATTTTATTAACAAGGCAACTGAGGCACAAACGGTGGGATGCCTTGGCTCACACAGGCTCACACAGTCAGTAAAGATAGGAGGTGCCATTTGAGCTGACATGCTTGCAGCATTCTGGCTCAGTGCTGTGGCCAGCCTGCTCTGCTCAGTGAGCCTTCCCTGCTCTGGGAGTCCATGATTCAAATCTAGACTCTCACAGGGCCCCAACAAGTCAGTTTCAGCCCATTGAGTCTCAATATCCTAATCTGCACAATGGGGATAATAATACTTAGACTACATACAATGAAGGGGTATTGTGAGGAAAGTGCCCATAAACTTTAGAGAGAGAGCTATTATTTCTGTTCTCCTGCCCTGGGAAAGGCAAAGTTTGCTCTTGCCCTGTGGCTGATATCAAGGAAATCGCTGGCACATGTTTTCTGATCTTTCTATTAAAATTTAGACACTTTCCAAAAAGCCTGTTCTTTGACATTGGGATTCAGAGGCACAGGGCTGGGACAGGGCATGAGGGACTGAGGGGAATCAGAGCCTGGCTTTCAGCTGGTGTTCAGATGACTTCAGGGACACATGGGCTGTTTGGCACCAAGTCTGCCTGGATGCCTTGCAAAAACTTCTAGAAAAAGGAAGATCACAGAGCCCATGAGAGGATGGGGAGATGGAGGCAAAGCCAAGTTAACTAGTATTTATTAAATGTGTACTATGTGCCTTGCATTGTGTTCTGTGCTGGGGGATAAAAAGAAAGGTAGAAAACATAGTGAAAGAAGGAAGGAGCTCCTAGGGGTGATCAGAGAGGCAGAAGCAGAAGTAAAGTTTTGTGGGGAGAGGTGGGTAGAGACAGAGACAGAGTCAGAGACAGGGGAGACAGATAAAGGAGAAACAGGAAAGGAGCAAGGGAGAGAGAGAGAGAGAGAGAGAGAGAGAGAGAGAGAGAGAGAGAGAGAGAGAGAGAGAGAGAGAGAGAGGAGAGATATGCGGATAGAGACACATAAAGAGAAGGGAAGACACAGAGGTAAAGACGTGGAGAAGAGGAATGGAAAAAGATAATGAGAAAGAGGAGAGAGAGAAAGGGAGGAAAGAACTGGGAAAAGAGAATGAGAGATGGATGCAGTCAGGGGAGTGGAGGGTTAAGCTGAGTGGGAGAATTTACTAGGATAGCAAGAATGGATGGGAGTTTCAGAAGTAAAACTGGGAAAAGCTGGATGTTGCAAGCAGAATCCAGCCAGTGCCCTGCAGGAGCCAGACCCTGCCCTTCCCGATGGACACTCGGAGAGGGTGGGGCTCACCCAAAGCTGGGGAGTGGCTGGGTCCCAAGGCTGAGGATCTGGCTCCAGATGCCAAGAAGCCCTTTGAGGAGGTGTGTCCCCAGGAGGGGCTGTCCTCCTCTCTTTCCCTTGCTTCCCTTCCTTTGCTCTTCCTCTGTGCTATCCCCCCTCCCCAGATTGCCTCCCACTCCCCAGCCATGGAGCCCCACCTGTGGATATGCTGTCCCCCACTCCTACCCTGAGTAAAAGATACTTTTTACTTACAGTTGGGGAAGCTGATTTGGGATCCTCAGGAAAGGGGTGACGAGGAGCCTTCCTTGGAGAGGAGAGCACAGGATGTGTGTCTTTGGCTGCCTGAGACCCTAGACTCTCAGTTCCTCACTCCAGAAGCAGACAGGGTCCTGAGCACACTAAACAAATGGGAGCACACCAGCTTTGATGGGAGGGAACTGGCTGGACCAACGGTCACCCTGGAGCTGAATTTCCGCACGCCCTGGGACCTGCAGCGAGCTTCCCGGAGAGGGAGGGAGTGCTGACACTTGGGAGAGGAATGCCTGGGCACAGGAGGAGCCAGCAGCCCCCCGGGAAGCAGGAGAGTAGGCTCTCCCTCCAGATCCTGACGTCACATTGGCATTCGCAGAGGAGCTGCTAGCTTTTCCTCCCCTCCTGCAGCAGGGCAGAGCTCCCAGTAACCAAAGGCTAGGGCCACTGACTATCCTATAGAGCTTTGAAGGGGAGAGCCGGCTGGCCAGGACCCAGCCTTACTACATGGATCTAGGACACTCTTTCCTAAAACACAATTCTGACCATGTCCCTCCCTTGCTCTGGAAACTCCAATGACTCCCTATTACCTCTACAATCAGTTTTTTAAACCTCAGTTGGGCTTCAGCCAACTTTTCCAGTTTTATAGTGTATCACTTTCCTTCACACACTGCACCATCTAGCATGACCTTCATGCTATTCCTTATGGCACCCAATCTCGTGCTATTGTACTAGCTGTCCTCCAGGGATGCCTGGAATGCACTTGATCCTTGCTGCTATCTCTTAGAATCCCAAGTCTCCTTTAAAGCTCAGCTCAAGGGCTGCCTCCTCCATGAAGCCTTTCCTGATTGCTCCCCGCATTAGTACAAATACCTTGTATTAATTTTGTTGCTACAGAAACCAGTTTTCTGCCAAATACTGTTTCACTCTGGTCTTTGTTCAAAGGCAAAATGCCTGGCAAGGGATAGCCAGAGTAATAACAGTCATAGCTTGCAAAGCACTTTTTGTGTGTCCACTCATTTAACAGCTCTGGAAAGGAGAAACTATTATTAGCCCTATTTTACAGATAAGGAAACTGAGGCCAACAGAGTTCAGTGATTTTCAAGGGCACAGAGCCAGCAAGATCTGAGGAAGAATTTAATCTAAAGTCTTCCTGATTCCAAGCCCCACACTCTGCCCACTGCCCTGCCTACAGGGGTTTCATAAATGGGTATCCATCATTGGATCATAGGGTCATTGACTTAGGAATGGAAAGAAACTTAGAAGCCAACCAGTCCATTTTACAGATGAGGAAATTGTGGCCCAGAGAGAGGAAGGGACTTGCCCAACTAGGAAGAAGAAAGACTGGAGTAGAACCTGATGGAAGTCAGGTCAGGCCAGGCAAGAAGAGCAGACAAAGCTTTGTAGACAGTAGGTACTTGGTGAATCAAGTTGAACTCAGGATCTAGGCCTGAGATAGACTTTAGAGACCATTTAGTCTAACCTTTTCATCCTACAGAGGAGGAAACACAGCCCAGATTGGGACAGGGATTTGACACAGCAGCTTCTCTCTCTCTCTCTCTCTCCCCCTTTCTCTCTCCTCTCCTCTCCCTCTCTCTCCCTCTCTTCTCTGTCTGTCTCTCTGTCTCTGTCTCTGTCTCTCTCTTTCTCTCTCTCTCTCTCCTTCTCTCTCTCTCTCTGTCTCTCTCTCCCCTCTCCCTCTCCCTCCACTTTCCCCTGTTGGCCTCATAGCAGGTGGCCACAGATTGTATCATCCTCTCTTCCTCTCTCTTTCCTTTTCCTTTCTTCCATTTTCTCCTCCTGCTCTACTTCCCCACAGGGAAGTAAATTGTGGGGCTGGCCAGGGGCTCTAAGGAAAGACCCAGGAATTCCCCCTTCTGGGGCCCTAATAACAGTCACATGGCCCAGTGGAAAATCTAAGGAAAAACAAGAAGTTGGCTGGGCTTGGGAATGCTGAGCTCACCAGTGGATGAATCAGCCTTTCACCCAGCAGAGCTATCCAGGGAGAGTTCGAGCTGGGAGGACAGGGAGGGGAGAAAGTACTTGGAGAAGGGGGGCAAAAGTGGGGGGAGCGCTACGGGAGGTGCTATAGTGGGGGTGCACATGAGAGGAGGGAGGAGGGGGAAAGTACTGGAGAGAGCATAGGAAAGAATGGGGAGTGAGGCCAGAGAGGGGCGGGAGAAATGGAGACAGAGAAGGAGGAGCATTGAAAGAGAAAGTAGAGGGTAGCTGGGGAAGGACTACTGGGGGGGATCCTGAGGCAAGAGGACTGTTTAATCCTTCTACAGCTGGTGCCTGTGGTCTGGACACATAGCTGGCAGCCTCATTTCCATGCTCCCTTAATGTTCTGGATCCAGCCAGCTTTCCCAGGAGCTTTGAGCCCTGGGGACTTTCTGAAAGCTGGAGTAAAGTCTACCCCAAAGGGAGGCTCTGGGGTCTTGTGCTTTTCGGACTTTTAGCAGGATTCCCCACAACCCTCCCCTGAGGTAGAGGAGTAAGCAGAAGCCAATGAGGTTCTTGGAATCACCTGAGGCTGTTTCTCTGGCTGCTTTACAACAGCCCAATCATTGCCTGTGTGCCCAGCAGTGGGGAGAGAAGAGGAAGCTGGTCCCTGAGTTGTTCAGCCCTTCCTCTGGGATACCACCAACTCCCTGAGCCACCTTCCAAGCTCTCTTCCTAGACACGGGACCCTGGCCAAGGGGGGGGACTCTCCTTCTTGCCTTGAAGGCAGAGAACTGAGCTCCAAACTGGAAGAAATCCCTACCCTCAGCCTCTCTGTCTGGTGACTATATTCTATTGATAAACACCTGGAGTCCTGCCCCACCCCTCCGACCAAGGGGAGGGAGACAACAGGGAGGGGACAGGGTATGGAGGAGGGGAGAGAAGGACTGTAAGAAAGGGAGAGAGGGAGCTGGATCGAGGAGAAAAAAGTGAAGAAAGAGGGAAGAGTTTAAAGGGAGAGGGAGTAGGACATTGAGGAGGCAGGAGAGGGAGGGGGAGAAAGGAACATAGGGAAACGGGAGGGAGACAAAGAAAGAAGGGAGACAGAAGGAGGGAAAGAGAGGGAAGGTCAGGGGAGGGAGAGACAGGGGGAGAGAGAGAAGGAGAAAGAGAGAAAAGAGAGAGAGAAAGAGAGAGAGGGAGGGAGAGAGAGTGTGTTAGTTTAGGAGCTCAGCTCTCTGGGCCCTTGTTAAGGCTACACTTTTTGAAAACCTGAGTCAAAGCCAGAGATCAGGGCAATGTAACTTGGACATTCAGTAGGGACTATATTCAGAGGCCAGGGCTCCAATGCCTGCAGCCTTATTTGGGATGGAAATTTCTTTCTTTGAAAATAAGTAAGTGATGAGTGTAAATGGGGAAATCATTAGCTGTTGGAATTCGCTTAGGTCAGTGGTTCTCTCCACCATCTATTCTTCATCTCCCTCTTCTCCTTCCTCCCTTTTTCTTCTCTTCCCTAACTACTGTTCCCCTTCTTCTCCTCCTCAAATCTCCTCCTCCCCTTCCCTTTTTCTCCTCTTTCTTTCTCTCTTTTTCCTCCTCTCCTCTTCATCCTCCTCTTTCTCCCACCATTCTTGGGGGGTGGGGTGGGATATATAGTTGATGACTAGTCCCCCCTTTCAGGGGTATGTCTGTCAGCTTTTGGATGGAGCCCATAAGGCCCTCAATGTGATAAATCCAACACCAGGGCCCCTACTTTCCTTGTAGCCCCTCTTCCCCAACTACTTCCCTCCTCTACTTACTCAGTCAACTGCCTGAAAGTCCCCTCAACATCCACCACACAGAAGGAAAAGCCCTATATTTAGGGAGGAAACATTTATTATATACTCATGATACAGGAACCTCACCCCATCATGGCCATCCCTTGCCCCTGACCATATCCAGACTCCCCTCCCTGCTCTACCCTATGTCCTTACAAATGGAAGAGACAAATGGGGGCAGGGGAGAGGTTCTGGCTGAGGGTCACCCCTCTAGCTCCACTCATGGGCTCCTGGTGCATCCTCACCTGGCACATAGGCCAAGGGAAGATCAATGTGGAGCTCCCTCCAACACTCTGGGAAAGAAGACTTCAAAGCATGTGAACAATTGCCCAAGGAGGTGAAATACTTCTCACAAGGTCATAGATACCAAGTACAGCTTGAACTGGGTCTTCCTTGCTCCAAGGTAAACCCTCCATTTATTTTGCCAGGAGACTCCTAGGGTGCAGAGAAAGTTCTTGGTGGTCACAGATGGAATTTGGGACCATAGAGTGAAAGCCCAGCCTTATGCATTCAGGGGAGTGAAACTCTACCCTTGGGGTGGGGTATGTCTTAGATTTAGAGATGGAAGAGACTGAGTACAAACCCCTCCTTTCACGGGGAGGAAACAGAGACACAGAGGCAGTCAGTGACCTGCTCAAGGTCCCACAGACTGTAAGGAGGGGGCTTCTCAGGAGATAGCAGTGAACCAGGAAGGTCATAGTGACTGTTCTTTGAGGCAGGGGCCAGAGGGATGAGTTTCTGCTCTGCTTGACTTGGGGTCTTATAGGTAGAATCCCTGCTTGAGTCTGGGACCTCTGACTGCTCTGCTTCCTGAACCACACTGCCTTAGTCAATCCAGTTGAACAAAATTTTATAAGTGCCTATTATGTGCCAAGTACCATGTGAAGTGTTGGCAAAACAGATGGGAAGGAAACAATGTCTGCCCTCAAGGAACTTCCATTCTACCACATTTTGGTCCATTGCTCTTCATCTTGGGTTCCTTCATGCTCAAGGTCTTTGGGGCACCTGGGCTGTGTCATGGTCCACATGTGTCTGGAGTGGACACAAGATGCCTCTTACATTTATCTGGAGCTCACACTTCCCTTCAATCCTCCCTTCTGTTACACTTTGCTCATGTGAAAAATCTTGTCTCACTTTTCATCCTGACCCAGTCTTTGTTTGGGTTTCAACCCTCCCAACTTTGAAATCTGAGCTCCTTCCACACCCTTGGAAACTGTGTTAATGACAGTACAGATGGCTTGTTGTGATATCTCTTGAGTCTATGTCAAGCCCAGGAAAAGATTGATTGTTCTCTCAGGACTGATCACACTTCCAGGCTCAAACATGTTGCCATCCTCTTTCCAATTGGCTGAATTCCTCTTGGGTTTTTCCCAATTTTCTGTTAATTCCTTCCTTGGCTTTCAGGCCCCTTGCGTGATTATGGCAGATTTTTTTTCCTATCTTTCTGGTCTGGGCACCAGATTGTTCTTGAGAGCTTTGGTGTAGGGAAGGGGGACAAAGGGAATCCCCCTCCATAGCATCTGCTCAGTGTTCCTGTATGAATTCTAGAGTCAAGAGTCCTGGCTCTGCCTTCACCTGAGAGTTTCCTGAGAAGATTGGTCTGACTCCCTGATCCCCCATTTGGGTTTCCTACCGACCTCCTCTAGGACTCCTGTTCAACCCCAGGGATGTGGTGGGGTATCTTGGGCAAAACATTAAGTCCTGGGATTGGTCCAGCTTTAGACAAGGGTTGGGGGAAGAAGGATTATAAGGACCCATGGGCTATAGCTCAGTTCCTTCTTTGGGACTCAATTTCCTCATCTGTAAAATGAGGGGGGTTAGATGGCCTCTGGGGTCCCTCCCTGCCTCCAACCAGTGGTTCTATTCCTTCAACAAACATTCATGGACTACCTACTGTATATCAAGCTCTTCTATGACCGCTTGAACATAGGCTGAGCTCAAGGCCAACCTCTGAGGTTTATTGACTAGTTAATTTAATACATCTTTAAAGATAACAGTTCTTGCTCATAGTCTCGTAGGAGGAAAGCAATCACAGGAATTGGGATTTTCAGTGGCATACCATTATTTCACACATTAGAGCAGTGTGGTATTATGGATGGAGCCCTGGTCTTGAATCTCACCTTTGGCATTTGCTAGTTGTGTGATCCTGGCCAAGTCTTTGAGTCTCTGGTTCCTTCTTATGTGTGAAATAGGGATCATCTCTATGGTACTGACCAGACAGGATGGTCCTGAAGCTCAAATGAGATGTCCATAAAGTGCTTTGAAAACTTGGCATTTATGGATTTCTGTTAGTGGAAATCTGTGAACTTTAGTTAGTATTATTATTTTTTGTCCCCAGATTATGAATTCAATGTCATACTAGCCTTGGTTTCCCAGGGGAAAAATATGGGGGTAGTGGGTTGGAGATATTGTCTTCTTTTGCTGAAAGCTTAGAAAGTTGCAAAGGATCCTTTGCAGTGAGAAAACCTTCATACTTATGTGTGAAAGCCTGCAAACTCATGTGGTTTCAGTACTACTTCTGTGGGTCCTTCCTCACTGTGGTCTCTGAGCTGGTAGCAGGGAGGGTCATTCTATCTTCTCTCCCTTGGAAATCCTCCTTGAAGGCTCTCAAGAGAGTCAGCTTCAGGGACTTTCTTTTCTTATTCTTCCAGAGGTTGCCAACAAAGAAGTAAATGGCAGGGTTGGCGCTGCTATTTATGCAGGAGAGAAGCTCAAAGATGATAGAGACAGACCTGCTGACATCCACTTTGAACCCAAAATGGACAACGAACCAAATCTTCTGAGGAAGGCCGAAGAGAAGGAACACGAGGATGGTAACCAAAAGGGTGATGTGGAGCTTGGCTGGGTGGCGGTGCTGGGATGGCTTCCAGGACTTCAGGAAGAGAATCAGGCTGGACAGAACCATCAAGGGTGTGGACACCAGGAAGTTGAGTACACAGCTAAAGATACTGATGATGTATCTCCAGGTTTTGTAGGTATCCTTCATGTAGACCTCAAAATAAAACTCCAGGACAGCCATGAAGACCGAGAGGGACCAAATGAAAGCACAGATGGAAGGAGATTTCTTTTTCAAATGGTGGTATCTATACCAGAGGGGAAAGAGCATGGACAGACACCTCTCCACACTGATGACCATCAGAAAGCCCAGCCCTGTGTTATACACAAATATGTTGAATACGAGTGTTCCATGGCATATATAAAACATGTGGCACTTTGTAATAAGCTCGCTAGTATATATATGAAGAATCTTGGCAAGGTACCAAGTCATACGTCCCAGGAGGAAGCTGAAGTCAGCAACTGTCAGATTGAGGATGTAGATGGTGAAGTGACTTCTCTTAATGTGGAAACTGAGGAACCAGAGGACGATGCCATTTCCCAGCAGGCCACACAGGCAAGTGATCAAGTTAAAGAAGACCATGACGTGGGGTTCTGTGCCAGGACCAGCCTTGGGGAAGCAGGTGTTAACTTCCTGGCTGCCATTACTGGAATTGTCGCAGGCCATCTTTTTGATAGGTAGGGATTGTAAATTTGTGAAAAGGCAATGTGCTGTCTCAAGGGCGTTGGGTTCCCCCTTCTCAGAAGTCTTCAAGCAGCGGCTGAATGACCACTTGGATATGTTACAATGGGGATATATTTTGTGTATGAGTTGGATTTGATGGCCTATGAGGTTCCCTCTAATTCTCACATCCTGTGATTCTGTGCTATTGGATTGTTCTTGTCTGGAGGTAGTGGGATGTAATAGTGACCTTTTGGATCTGTCTCATACACCTGCTAAAAATGAGAAGAGAGATGTGAGCCAATAACTCTGGGGTTGGGTTTACAGCTTACCAGAAAAATGGCAGTGGAACCCAAACGGGTGGATAAAGCGGAGAAAGAGAATATGCTATAGAACACATTCTCAGTAATAAATGTGGATGCAAAAATTTACAACAAAATCATATCAAAGGGTCTAAGCAATATACTTGTTACGCTTATTCATAATGACCAAGTCAGATTTATACAAGCTATGAAAGGATAATTCAACATTTAGGAAAACAGTTAGCATGCAATAATTGTTCATACAAACAACAAAGTAACAAAAAACATGATTGTATTTTTTAAAAAATAGATCTGTGATTTCACTGGCCTTGGGCACTCCAGATGAGACCCCAACTCCCATTACCAATGAGGTCAATAACTGCTAGGTAACTTAGAGTTTTAGAGCATTGCCTGAGGCAATGGGAGGCTATGTGCCTTGCTTAGGGTCATACAGCCAGTATGTATCAGAGTCAAGACTTGAACTCAGGTCTTCTTGTCTTCAATGCCAGATCTCTATCCATAATGCCACATTGCCTCTCTCCAACAATAAATGCAGATTACAGCACTTAACTTCTAGTTAAAACATTAAAAAAGTGCAGCATGATCGGTCTCTTCTTCAATATGAATTGGTCTGCATCTAAAAGGAGGAGGCCTGATTATTTTCCATGATGAAACACTGGAAACTTTCTCAGAAAGTAGAGGGATTGAACAAGAGTGAGCCTTCTTCCCATCCCTTTTGGGCACAATTCTGGAAATTCTATGGCGGTGACATAAGAGTGAGGAGCTAAAGGCGGAAAGCTCCACAGAGAGGGGGCACCATCATTCTGTTCTGTTCATGACCTTAAAAATCCAAGTGAATTCATGAAAAAGCCAATTGAGCTGAAGAACGATACCAAATAAACAAAATCATTAGCATGTCTATGTGAGTCACCCCCAACCCAGCCATTAGGAAACCATGGCAAGGGAAAGTCCATTTAAAATAATGACAAAAGATACAAAATATCTGTGAGTTTAAAGGAAAACACATGGAGAAATATTGATTACTTATGAATGAGGTATGCCAACATAATAAGAAGTACCATACTATAGTAGCAGAAGCAATATCCTAAACTTTGCGCCCCCCCCCCCCTTATCTTGATGCAAATTGGCCGCTAAGTGTCACTGAACCTCAGGAAGACCTGAGTTCAAATCTGACCTCACGTACTAGCTGTATGACCCTGGGCATCCCTTAATCACCGCCTGCTTCAGTTTCCCCAACTGTAAAATGGGGATAATAGCAGGGTTATTGTGAGGGTCAAATGAGATAATATTTATAAAGCACTTAGCGCAACGCCTTGCACACATTAGGTGCTCTATAAATGCTTTTTCCCTTTCCCCTTGCCCCCATATTCATGTAAGATGAACTAGGCTTTTTAATTTAAAAAGTATGGAGACATTTCTTGAGACTTGGTCAGTTGAGTTCAGACTATGGTTCAGACTATGGACCTCATTTCCTCCCTCGGCAGAGGACAGTGCGGATGCAGTTGTGCTCAGCTGAATCAGTTTCAGGGCTCCTCAGTGCCCAGCCTTCTTGGATAGCCTTCTCATGCCAAGGGGAAGCAGATGTTTTTGCTGGCTCAGGAGTATCTGGTTTTGTTCCAGCACTGCTGGAATCCATTAGACTGTGAGCTCCAGGAAGGCAGGGACTGCCTTTTACCTCCTTTAGAATCCCCTATTCTTGGCACAGTGCTTGACACACAGGAGATACTTATCATCAACAAATGTTTATTGATAGATCGACACCAAAACAAAATTACTGGGGGACTGAGGGGCTCAGCCCAACCCAGGCTTATGACACCCAAACAAGTCCCTGGAGGACTTGGAGAGACAGTGATTCTATAGGATGAGCCATGCTCCCCTGGTGACCTTTGAGAGTTCATCTGGTTAGTCCAGGTGGAAGGGAGGTGGGTTTAAAGAGGAAGCCAGCCCCTAACAAAGCATATGGAAGGTTCCAGAAGCAGGAGTCGGTCAGTCAGCTAACAAGCATTTTTTAAATGCCAATGATGTGCCAGGTGTGGTGCTAAGTTGGAGCAAGGTGAACAGTGAGAAGCCACATGAAACTGGGTAAAGGTTGGGCAGAGGCAGATGCCATAAGGAACCAGAGCAAGACTCCAGGAGCAAGGGATTGTGGATAGTGTGGATAGCTCAGATGTGAAGAGCATCACAGGCTGTGTTTGGAAATCTCACACACCCTTAGGTGCATATTCTGTATCTCCTTTATCTCCTTGGGCACAGGGAAAATCTGTTTACTTTCTTCTTTTTAAACATTTACTTTATCTTTATAAACAGTGCTAACCACAGGCTTTTGCTAGTCTGGATGTTCTTTGGGAGTAAATTTAAGAGGAAACAACAGAGGGGAAGAATTTTAAGGGAAGAGAAAGAGATCGACCCAACATTGTGTGTTTTTTCTGCATGCTGTTGCTGGCTGGGGCTTCAAAGCTAGAAAAGACAAAGAATTACAGATCTTTGTCCTACAGTAGGAAGGAATCTTGATTCAAGGAAGCCCCTGGAGCCGAGTCTGAAGTAGGGTGAGGGAAAAGGTTCTCACCAACCAGCCTCAGTTCAACTACAGCAAAGGAGACAAGCATGAAAGAACCCAGATTCTTGTATTGTCCAGTCTCAGGCCCAGAGAACTAATGCTGAGGTGGGGAGCTTTGTGCATGGGATGGGACACATGCTCACAGTCTTGAGACTTGTGACTATTTTGCATAGAGATTTTTCTTTTTTTAACAATAATAGCTAAGAATAGTAGCAAATAATAGTTAACAATAATAGCAAATGTCACCTCATTTTACCCTCACAAAAACCCTATTATTATCCCCATTTTATGTAGGACAAAACTGAGGTAGCAGAGGTCAGGTGACCTGTCCAGTATCACACAATTTATATGTCTTTGAAGCAGGATTCAAACTCATCTTCCTGCTTGTGAGTACAGCATCCATTGTGTTCTGAGCTGCCTCTTGTTACAGGGGAATGTTCAAGAATGGGGGCATAGGAAGGGGGGGGGGTATGATTATAACAGTCATCGTTGAAAAGTCAAACTACATTGGCAGGGAATGAACCTGCAAGCTGGGCGGCATCTTCCATAGAATCCCAGATTTGGAGCCAGAAGGGAGCATAGCGGTCATCGCATCCATTTTATAGATGAGAAAACTGGAGCTCGGGGTGTGGTGACAAGGTCATAGACAGTGAGCAGCAGAGCTGGGCTAAGCTCACATCCCTTCTGAGGCTCCTAGCACTCCATGAGGCAGTGGCTCTCCTGTTCATTGGCTGCTAATTCCCATTTGGGATCCAGAGTGAGTGAGGGCTAGCCTGGCTTCGACTTCATGCTTCAGGATAGTGGAAGCCCCGGGTATTCAGTGCCACAAATCAGCTTCCCCTTGTCTAAACTTTCTTTGAAAAATCCTTCCAGCTTTGGCTCTGTTAACAGTCACACAAAGAGCTCATACTTAGCTGGCACTTTAAGATTTAGAAAACACATTGATCAAAGAGGTAGGTGGTGTGGACATTATTCCTATTAGACAGATGAGGAAACTGAGGCCCAGAGGAAGTGCTCAGACTGAGGCCGTACAGCTAACGAATGGCATGTCAGAACTTGAAGCCACTGATCTTTTCATGTCAGCAAACAGAATGAAGAAGGCTTGAACTGAAAGATATTGGGGAGTAGCTGTCCTTCCTCTGGGAGCTGCTTCTGGTTCATCCCAAGGTAGGTGTGTGTGTGTGTGTGTGTGTGTGTGTGTGTGTGTGTGTGTGTGTGTGTATGTGTGTGTGTGTAGATCAGGGGAAAGGCTGGGATTGGATCTAGACATATGGGAATTATGTAACTTTTAGGAGCTGGTGACATCATTATTAGAGAGAATGCAGAGAGAGAAGAGGGCCCAGGACAGAGCTTTGGGGGAACATCCACAGGAGGGTGGACCTGGATGATGATTGGGCAGAGGAGACTGAGAAGCATATGGGGGAGGAGAACTGGAGATAAGGCAGAGCCTGGAAAACCCAGGGGAAGGAGGCTATCTAGGAGGCTGTGGCGCTTGTCAATCATCTAATCATTTGGTATGTATTTGGTATGTATTAAGTTCCTACTGTATACCAGGCAATAGGAATACAATAAAACAGTCCTTAATGACAAAGAGTTTACGTTCTAATGGGGGAGACAATGAGGACACGTCTAAATACAGAGAGAAGAAATACAA
Organism: Gymnobelideus leadbeateri; assembly: GCA_011680675.1. NCBI lineage: Eukaryota > Metazoa > Chordata > Mammalia > Diprotodontia > Petauridae > Gymnobelideus > Gymnobelideus leadbeateri. The sequence continues at coordinate 1,349,003 of WOXC01004100.1, forward strand.
AGAGAACAAATGTGAAAAGGTCGAGTCCAAGGCAGTATGGGAGGGAGGCCAAAGGTAGCTAGGGGTGCTTGGGCTGTGCCCTAAAGGAGAAGAGAGGCTCAGAACCCCTCAGAGAACCCTCAGACAAAGATTTCCCCCCATTTGGCCACTTCGCTTCTCATCCTGGATGCATGAATGTGCAGGTACTTTTCAGTTTTATGTCATCTAATTTGTCTCTTGTAATTGCCTCTATCTCTTACATGAGTAAGAATGAATTTCCTGCCCAGGGCTGTGAAAAGTCCACGCTGTTTCTCCTCTAGTATTTTCTTTTACTGTATAATCTTTAATCCTAAGATTGCACATCCATTAGTGTAAGGTGTTGGTCCAAACCTGATTTCTCTCAGATGGTTTTCCAGTTTTCCTAGAAGTCTTTATCGAATAGGGTGATTTTTTTCCTGGATAATTCCTGTTTTCTACTTTATCAAACACCAAATTATTGAGTCCCATCATTTCTGATTCTCTCATGTTTAGTCTATTTCCTCGATCTACCTTCTTTTAAACTGCTGTTATATATGTATATGTGTATGACTGCTGTTGGGTAATAAGATCTGAGGTCTAGACAAGCTATTCCCCATCCCAATGTCTTTTCATTATTTTCATTGCTAATCTAGATGTTTTGTTTTTCTAAATGAATTTCATTATTATTTTACCAAGCTCTATAGTGTATCCCTTTGGCAAAATGATTGTCAGGTAATGAGTTCAATTTTTTTTCCATGCTGGGTTTCCAATGATTCCAGGATACCCATTTTGAAATGGCCAATAGCTAATTACTGATACTAATTACAGTATTGAAGCTCTAGGGAGAGACTGGGACTAGATATATAAATCTAGAAGTCATCTTCATAGAGATGGAATTAAACTCATACAAGTTGATGAAGTAACCAAGAGAGAAAACATAGAGTGAGTAGAGAAAGGGATCTAGGACAGAGCCTTAGAAATCAGTTAGGTGATGTGACACAGAGCTAGCAAAGAGTTAGGGGAGTGTTTAAACAGGGAGGAGGAGATTAAGGAGAAAGAAGTGTCATGAAAACCCTGAGAAGAAAAGGCGTCAACAGTGTTGAATGAAGCAAAGACTGAGGAGCAGAGGCAAGATGGTGGAGAAAAGGCAGTGACTTGCCTGAGCTTTCCCCGAAACCTCTCTGAATACCCTAGTCCAAGGCCATAAAACAACTCCTAGAGTGGCAGAACCCACAAAAGGACAGGGAGAAGTAATTGTCCAGCCAAAGACAACCTAGAAGGTCAGCAGAAAAGATCTGTCACACCTGGAGGAGAGTGGAGCACAGTCCAGCACAGGCCATGCCAGCAGAGACCCAGCCCCAGCAAACCAGGAGCAGTCCTTGGGGTGACTGAATCTGTAGCTGCAGCAGCTGCTTCCAGAGCTCTCAGCCCATAGATGATGAGGGGCTTGAACAACTGGTCAGACGGAGACTACAGGGGTCTCTTTGCAAACAGTGAGGCAGGACTCTGTTGCTTTGCCCATACTGAGATCTGGATTGCAGTCCCAGGGCAGGGAGGAGGACTAGCACACCGAAGCTTGTGGGCCACAGTGGGGCGGGGACCCTTGTCACAGAGTGACGAGGCACTTGTGTTCCTCACAGGCCAGAGCACAGGCCAGGAGAGTAATAAACACAGCTCTCCTTAGATCATATGACCTTGGAAGACCTCAGAATTTACAGGTTCCTAAAAGTATCTCAAAAACAGTTGTACAAAACCTATGAAGCTTGGGGTGGTGCATCTTCCACTCTAGAAGCAAAATCCGGCTTTAACAAAGAGTTAAAGGTCCAGAAATAGATGGGGAAAATGAGGAAACAACAGGAAAAAGTTCTGACTGTAGAAAGTTATGATGATGATAAGGAAAAACAAAACACACATGTGGGGAGCCAAGCCCCTCCAGGAACCCCTGCCCTTCTGTGCTGGCCAGCAGGAGAGCTGAGAAGGAAGAGTTAGGTGAAAAGATAGATAAAAGATTACTTACCCAGAGAGGGAGAGAGAGAGAAAGAAAGAGGGAGAGGGAGAGAGAGAGAGAGAGAGAGAGAGTCAGACAGACATGTTGTTGTGTTTGCCCTTCATTTTTGAAGAGGACCATGGCATCAGGGAAATGACGCCATGACTTGCAGTTGAGTTGAATTTGAAGGAGGGAGGCTGTGCAAAGTCAGCAGCCTTACTTTCTCCTCCAGAGCCATCTGGGTCCAGTGACATGATATTCATCGGGATTACTGGAGATGGCCCAGGATGTAGACAGACAGAAGGAAGGTAGAAGCTGATAGACAGAGAGACACAAGAGAAAGACAAAGATCAAGAGAAAGATTGAGAGAGAATAAGAGACAGAGACAAAGAAATGAACAGAAAGAGACAGAGAGAGATAGTTAGGGAGGGAAGGACGGAGGGAAGAGACAGACATACAGTCAGAGAGACAGAAAGCTAGAGAAATATTGAGAGAGCCAAAGAGATAAAGACGGAAAAAAGAGAAAAGGAGAGAGAAATTGAGAGACAGAGACAGAGAGAGTGACAAAGAGACAGAGACACAGATTGAGAAAGATAAGGGGAGTGAAGAGACAGCTCGACAGAGATAGAAAGGAGAGAGACACAGAGAGACAGAGATAAAGACAAAGACTAAGAGAGATTGAGGGAGACACAGAGGCAGAGAAAGAGAAACAGAAACAGAGAGAGTGACAGAGAGATGTGGGGGAATGGAAAGTCAACAAGGCAAGACTGACAAAGAAGCCCTGAAGAGGGCTCTGTGCTGAGGACAGAGGTAGAGGTCACCCCTGGAGGGGAGGACATAATGAAATGAAGATGTCTGGGAGGCAGAATTGGAGAATGCTCTTCCCCCCATCCCCTGCCCCTCAATGCTCTTGTCCCAAGCCTTGCTCACCTTACTTGTCTGGTTCTGGCAGCTGTGTCCACTCTGGGAAGGCCAGGGCAGGCCAGAGCAGGGTAGAGCTCTCTGGGTAAGGGCACAGTGGGACAGTCGGTACCCCAGGTCAGCAGAACAGGCTCAAAAGTCTCTGGCTGATGATTCATTGAAGGTTATCACTGGGCTCCATGCTCCCTCTGACTTCCTGGGTAGGTCCCACCAGATGTCCCTCAGATAGGGGACATCCTGTTTGCCCTATGGCTTCTGAATGGTTTGCTCTCTCATCTGATCCTGATAACTTCCCCCAGAGTGCTGACAACTCCCCTCCTGCATTTCAGGGCTGAGGCTGAGCACCATCTGGACCCATCAAGTCCAGAGTGGCCCCCAAATGCCCCCCCATCCCCAGACTGATTCAGTTTAACCTTGCCTCAAGTGGACCAGCCCTGCCCAGTGCTGAGGGCAGCATCTACTGAGTCTTCAGTGGACTAGAAAATGGCCTGGGGGTGGGGTGGGGGACAGATGGAGGTGATGCAATGCGGGGTGGGGAGGGTTCTTCTGAGCCCAGCCCAGCCCAGGCTGTAAGGCTCCCCCTCCTCCAGTTAGCCTGGATATTCATATCTTTCAGCTGAGATTGTTCTTAATGGCTAAATCCCAAGCCTTTAAGTTTATTACTTCCTCTTCCCTACACTCTCTCCTCTCCCATCTTCCAGAAAACCTGCTCCCTGGATATCTCTCTGCTCAGAGTGGTGACCAGAGGGGCCATGGGCTCTAACAGAGCAAACCCAGGCCTTGACCTCTGGCTCTGCCACTCATTTCTTTCTTTTTCTTTTTTTTTTTAAACAAATACTTTATTAACTTCTGTTTTACATCATTCATTTCCGCCAGATTTTGAGTTACAATCATTTTCCCCCCATTATTCCCCTACCCAACCTCCCAGAATAGCAGTCCCACAAGATATCGCTTCCTCCAATCTGCTCTCTCCCATACCTTCTCCCATACACCCATCGACTTTTCCATTAGAGGAAGATGAATCTTTGTGTCCCAATGCCTGCACATCTTATCTCCCAATTATAGGCAAAAGAATATTAATAATAGTATTTATATATATATTTGAAACATTTAATGTTACGACCTTGAATTTCAGATCCATTTCCTTCCTCCCTTGTCACCCATTCCCTCTTGGGAGATAAGTAATTCAGTATATGTTGTACATGTCTAGCTATGCAAAACATTATCATAGTAGATATATTGTACAAGGCTGCTTATAATTCCCTCCCACTCATCCCACCCCCCACCTGGTCCATTCCCTACATGATCCTGTCCCTCTTCTATAGTGGGTACTTCCAACCTCCCCTCACCCCAAGGATGCCCTCCCATCCATCATCTCTCCTCTCATCCCCCTTCCCCCTATCCTGCTGCAGGTTGAGATATCCCATTTAGTATGTATGTCATTTTCTCCCTGAACCAAATTCAATGTGAATGTGGTTTTGCCTTTTTAGCCTTCCTTATTCTCCCCCTCCTTTGCAACCACTTCCCCTACATGAGATAGTTTACCCTACCATGTCTCTCCCCATCTCCTCTTGCCACTTTCCTCTCTCACCTCATAATTTCATCCCTTGAGTATTCTCCCTTCCCAACAAAATCAACCTATGCCCTCTATCCATATATAACTGTAACCATATACACACACATTCACATATGTATTCATATGACCACACCCCCTTCTTCCATTATTTTCATAGTGAGAAAGATATCATCAGTCACAGTTATTGCTTTTCCATATAGGAATGTAAATAGTTCAACTTTGATAAGTTCCTTTTGATTTCTTTTCCCTGATTACCTTCTCAGGCATCCCTTACTTCTTGCGTCTGGATGTCAAATTTTCTATTCAACTCTGGTTTTTTCCTCAAGAATGCTTGAAAGTCCTCTATTCCACTGAATGACCATATTTTCCCCTGAAACAAAATACTCAGTTTTGCTGGGTAGGTGACCCTTGGGTTCATTCCCAGTTCTTTTGCCCTCTGGAATATCATATTCCATGCCCTTCGATCCCTCATTGTAGAAGCTGCCAGGTCCTGGGCTATTCTGATTGTGTTTCCACAATATTGAAATTGTTTCTTCCTGGCTGCTTGTAGTATTTTCTCCTTGATCTGGGGATTCTGGAACCTGGCTATAATATTCCTGGGAGTTTTCTTTTTGGGATCTTTTTCAGGAGGTGATCGGTGGATTCTTTCAACCTCTATTTTGCCCTCTGGATCTAAAACATCAGGGCAGTTTTCCTTGAGAATTTCTTGAAGGGTGATTTCTAGGTTCTTTCTTTGATCATGGCTTTCAGGTAGTCCAATAATTTTTAAATTGTCTCTCCTGGATCTATTTTCCAGGTCAGTGGTTTTTCCCATGAGATATTTCACATTGCCTTCTAATCTTTCATTTGTTTGGATCTGCTTAACAGCATCTTGATTTCTCATAAAGTCATTAGCTTCCATTTGCTCCAGTCTAACTCTGAAGGAATGAATCTCCTCAGTGAACTTTTGAGATTCTTTTTCCATCTGGCAAATTCGACTTTTTAAGGCATTCTTCTCCTCATTGCCCTTTTGGGCCTCCTTTGCCATTTGAGTTAGTCTATTTTTTAAGGTGTTGTTTTCCTCAGTCAGGCTGTTGACCCTCATTTCATACTTTTCCTGCATCCTTCTCATTTCTCTTTCTAATTTTTCCTCCACTTCTCTTATTTGATTTTTAAAGTCCTTCTTAAGGTCCTCTATGGCCTGCAACCCACTCATGTTTTCCCCTGGGGCTTTTGGAGCAGGACTTCTGACCTCACAGTCCTTTTCCTCTATGCCCCCAAAATAGGAGTCTAGGGTTGCATTTTTTGTTTCCTTTGCCTTGGCATGTTGCCACTTAATTGCTTGACTTTTGGGCTTGTTGCCACACTATGGCTTTAAGGCCAGATAGAGGAATTTTCTCCCGAACGTGTGGGGGGCAACTTCCGTTTCTGGCAAGCTATAAACCCACCCACAACTTCCACCCGAGATCACAATCCAGATCCAGGGAGGTTAAAGCAAGAGCGATTACCCCCCAAGACTGATCGCTGGATCTCCCCACGATTTGTAGGCTGGGAGCCGGAAATGCCTCTGAAAACTACACAGTGGCGTGTCTCCTCAGCAGCTTCTAGCCCCCAGGGGAGGGAGCTGACGCATTCCCCAAATACAGGTCCCAAAGTCCATAGGACACTAACCTCTTACTTTGTCCTAGGCAAGTCTATGTTGATAATTCTGGAGTCTCCACAGTTCCTGGTGTTCTGGGGTTCCTCCAGCCGGCTGCTGGCCCTGCCGCCCTGGGGCTAAAACCTCGGCTCACGTGGACCTGGGCTCGGCTCGGCTCCTGCGCTCTGCCGGCTCCCAGACCACTGCGCTGGTCCTTCCTGCAGGGTGCTGGGCTGTCCTCAGCGGGAGGTTAGCTTCTCTGTGTCGTTCTGTGGGTGCTGGGGCTCCAGAAGATTTTCAGAGTCCTTTTTTACATAGTTTGTGGAGAATCTGGGGGCAGAGAGGCTTGGACGAGCTGTTTCTACTCCCTGCCACTCATTTCTTATCTCTGAAAAATAAGGGGATTGGCCTAAGTGGTTGCCAAGGCCTCTTCAGGCTTCAAAGCCAAGGACCCTGGACAGAGCTGGTCACTCTCCTGGCTCCCTTAGGCCCATCCCTGTTTGCCCAACCATGGGGTGGGGCCTCATGGGATCACCATAAAAGCTGCTCCCAAGGTTCAGGGGGCACCTTCCTTGAGTTCTCATGACCTTTCGTGGATCACAAGGGACCATGCAGACTGCTCTCTGCTTGTCCTTGGCCCCCTTTGCCTGCCTGGCTTACCTTCTCTCCCAGCTGTACACCTTTTGCAGGGCTTTTGTCAAGTAATTCCTGCACCCCCACCTTGCTTCTTGCCATGTGCCTTATTATGGCCCTTTGGCTGATCCTCTGAGACCAGCATGTTCTATAGTCTGCAGCCTATTGAACAACAATATAGCTATTCACAACCCAGGACAACAACCATACAGCCAGTGGGATACACCCAGCCTGTTGGTGTTTGGGTGTCGACTGACTGTCCTTCGTTCTCAAAGATGGTGCCAAAATGAAGTTACTGCGTTGGGGTCAAGGCACAATGCCCCCAGTGACTGGTCAGAACAACACGAGCTTGGGAAGCTCAGGCACAAATATGGACATTTGGAGGGGAAATGTTTCAATGGGCACATCTCGTGTCTCTGTTGAGCTACCACAACTCTGCTGTGCCCATAGAGTGCAGAGCCTTCCTTAATGCGGGCTGGCCATGCAGGGCAGTCCTGTGCCAGCGTCTCCCAGTGTTCTTCAGAAAGACCTTGTATGGCTTCTCTGACCTCCCAGTGAATGCTTGTCTTGAGTTCTCTGCAAAATACTCTTTTAGGCTAATGTACATTTGGCATTTGAACAAATGGCCAGCCCATTGGAGCTGCTCTCTCTCACATAGAGTTGGATTGCTTGGCAGTTCAGCTTGAGAAAAGACCTCAGTGTCTGGTGCCTTATCCTGCCAGGTGATCTTCAGAATCTTCCCAAGACAATTCAGATAGAATAGAATCAGCACCAGGTACCTTGCCACACAAGAGGAAACGAATGGCATTCAAAACCTCTTTTTCAGTTGGAATTTCATCTAGAAAGTGAGGTATGTGGTCAATGACTTCAGCATTGATTGATGATAATTTGTTGAGAACACTATGGAAGTTTCAGCCCATTTCTCCAGGATCATGTCCAAATCACTAATCAATATGGCTCCATCAGCACTGAGTAACTGAGATGTACCATAGGTCTTTGACCCATAAATAGCCTTCAGGGCATCATAAAAGCACTTTGGATTGTTACTATCAGCATAAAACTGAATTTCTCCTGCCAAGAATCCTGCATCTCTCTAAGCTTTACTTTTCATAGAGACAAATGAACAGTCCTGCTGGTGAACCCTATGGAGTTCTCATTTTTCATTTAGCAGCTTCTGAATTTCTCCATAATTTTCATCAAACCAATATTGATAGTTGTGGGTGTTCTGGCCCAGATGAGTCAATGCAGAACTGAACACCAAATCTCTGAAAGCTGCCCATTCCTCCTCTGCTCCACTGTTGCTGACTGTGTGTTGTTTCAGCTTTCCCTCCAGATTGGCAACAAACTGTTCACTCTCAGAGAAGAGCTCTAATCTGTTGATCTGTTTTCTTGTAGTCATCCGGCCTTGGGGCTGCCACCTTTCTTGAAAGCAAACATTTATCTTGGAGAAGATAAGTCTGTGATTAGTCCATCACTCTGTGCCACACGTTGCTGTACATCACCTTCATTGCTCTTACATCCTGTCTCTCATGTCTTTACAATGACATAGCTTACTAAATGTCAATGTTTGCTGTGAGCATGCATCCACAAAGTTTTATTACATTTAGGGAAATGGAAGACAGCACTGATGAGGAGAAGGTCATGAAATGCACAAGTCTTCAGAAGTAAGTGATGGTGGCTGTTGCTGTTTCCGACTGCATTCCTCCCAAAGACTCCCTTTCCCGTCTGATAGTCTGGGTTTACTCCTACATTAAAGTCACCCAGAATCATAAGCTTGTCTTTTGGCACATTGAAGATAAGGGTCTCTAGGTTTTCATAAAATGACTCTTTGACCTCATCAGAGTTTGGCATGGTTGGGCATATAGGCACTGACGATGGCGGCATTTAAGTGACAATCGCCTTGATATGGGTCTGTCATTTATTTCTTTTGGCAGGCACACAAGCTTGTTGACTAGATTAGTTTGGATTGCAAAATCTATGCCAGCTTCACAGTCCTCCCCTTCATGGCAGCCATTACAGGAAAATGTGTATCCAACTCTGACTTTGGTAAGCTGACCTTCATTTGCCTGCCTTGTTTCACACAGGGCTGCTATTTGGATGTGATACCTGCTGAGTTCTCTCTCAACAAGAACTGTTCTTCTTTGAGATCTTCTAGATTTCGTGTTACCCAAAAGCCTGCACAAATTCCATGTACCAGTGGTGAGTGGAATCATCTTTGCAAAAGTTTTTGTACATTTTTTTTTTTTGGAGGGCAATTGGGATTAAGTAACTTGCCCAAGGTCACACGGCTAGGTTTTTTTTTTATTTGTGTGTGCGTTAAGTGTCTGAGGCTGGAACCGAACTCAGGTCCTTCTGACTCCAGGACCGACACTCTACTCACTGCGCCACCTAGCTGCCCCTAGTTTTTGTACATTTTTGTGTGTTTTGACTGCAGGGTGAGATCCCCCTCCTGCTGTGGTAAGCAGGCCAGAGGTGGGCGAAGCAGAGGGTTTTTATACTTTTCTTTTTCTCTCTCCTCTCACCCATCCCTCCTCCCCAGTGTTTTGCTTCTGACCACCACCTCCCTCAACATGCCCTCCCTTCTACCAGGCCTCCCTTTTCTTTTCCCCCTCCCCCTCCTACTTCCCTATTGGCTAAGATAGATAGCTGTCCCCAACTGAGTGTGTATATTACTCTCTCTTTGAGCCAAATCTGATTAAAGTAAGGTTCAAATGATGCTCATCCCACTCCCTTCTTTCCCTCTACTATACAACTCCGGAAGAAATGCCAAGAGCAGAACAGAGGTCTATACACAATGTTTGTAGGTCTGAACAAGGTCCTCGGTACAGTCAGTTGTGAGGGCTTATGGAAAACTGTGTCCAAGTTGGGTTGCCTGGGGAAGTTCGTCAGCACTGTGCTTCAATTTCATGCGGGTGTGCTTGCCTGGATAATGGATGATGCTTTCCTGGTAACCAATGGAGTGGAGCAAGTGCTTGCCCCCATGCCTTTTACCATGATGTTTTCACGTGTGTTGTCAAATGCTTTCAGTGAGATTGAACGTGGCACCCGATCTTCACAATCTTGGGAGGTGGGTGCTGTTATTGTCCCCATCTTACAAATAGGGAAACTGAGGTCTAGAAAAGTGGTGATTTGCCCAGTGCCTCATGGCCACTGGTAAGTATCTGAGTCAGAATCTGAATGTCCTTTCTCCAGACCCTAAGTTCAGCGTTCTACCCACTGGGCTCAGGTTTGTGAGGTTGTATTTCATCTGGTTTTGAAAGAGTTTGGCCAGTTTTCCCAAGGGCTCTCAATACTTTGCCTTTCTTCTTTCTAGAAGAACTCGCCCCAGTGAGCTTTTGTAAATACTTGTATTGGATTCCAAGGAAATAGCAGCCAGGCATCCTCAGGACGGAGGGAGACAAAGGCATCCTTTGCTGCCATCTGCTGCCCTCTCAGGGCACTCTCTAAAGGGGGACTTTGGATTTCCAGTTGTGTTGTGGGATGCATAGTTTAGGTCTTGGGGACATGTTGGCTTCACCTGAAGGAAAAACTCCTGGGGTGCTCTGTTCATTGACCCATTGGCAATGTACCCGGAGAGCCCCACTTCCTAGAATATAGATGGGAAGAGCTGAGAGGGCCTTAATCCAGTCCCCCAATTTTACAAGGCAGGAAACTGAGGCCCAGGGAAACAAAGCAGCTTACCCAAGATCACCCAGCAAGGTTGTCGATGAAGCCAGACCTCCCGACGCCCAGGCTACATAGCATCGGGCTTCTCTGCCTGAGCTCCTGTCCCAACATTCAGCTCTCTCCCACTGCATCTCCTGGTCCGTGGGCAGATGCCAGGAGGGGCCTCTGCGCTCCAGGTCACTTCTCTTCCTGCTTCTCCCCAGTATGTCCCAGGCTTCTCGCTCTTCTCTTAGAGAAGATTATTGAAGTCTCTTACCATTGACTCTTCCCTCCTCTCGATTTCCTGCCCCCCTCCGACCCAACGTCTCTGAATTCTCTCTGCTAACCAAGGCCGTGTCGGGGAGGACACTCGCCATTGCACGCCATTCTGATGCAGGCAGTCCCCCTCCTTATCTCCGGGAGGACCAAGAGTGGTCTTCACAGCGGCCAGACTGACCACCACTTACTGTTATTTGTAAAGCTGTTTCACCTGGAGCTTAGCACAGTGAAGCAGGTCCTAATAAGTGCGTGTGGAGGCACTGCTTTCATTTACGTAATTGTGGCCCTTGTGTCTTTGGCTTGCCCAGCTCCATTTTCCTCTCCTCTTCCTCATTCTTCCTCCTCCTCCTCCTTTTTCTTCTTTTCTTCTTCTTTTCCTTCTCCTTCTTCCAATCTGGGTTAAGTGACTTGCCCAGGGTCACATAGTATCTGAGGCTGGATTTGAACTCATATTCTTCTGACTCCAGGACCACTTTACACATTTTCTTTTCTTTATTTTGGTTTGAGTCTCCTCATGTCTCTCTAGATTTTGCATTTCTCCTGGCAGATCATCATCATTATCCTTATCCATAGGCATTTATTAAGTGCCTACTGTGTTCCCAGCACTGTGCTAAGTGCTGGGAAGGCCATTTATCTGTCCATCTATCTTATCTTATCTTACCTTATGGTGTCTGTCTGTCTGTCTAGCTATCTATGTTCCATTACATTCATGTACAACAATTTGCTTAATTATTGCCCAATCTATGGACACTCACCTTATTTCCAGTGTTTTGCCACCATTGAAGTATAGCTACAAATGTTTATATAGGAAAGGAACATTTCTTCTTTCACCTCTTTTGGGTATATGGCAACTGTGAGTCAAATGGTATAAACAATTCAGGGACTTTTCTCGATTGATTGCAAATGGTTTTCCAGAATGCTTGGATTAATTTTCAGCTCCACCAAAAATGTATGAGTATGCCCACTTTTCTGCAGCTCTGCCTCCATTGACTGTTTTAGTCTTTAATAATCTTTCCCAAGTTGAGAGGTATGAGGTATGTTTCAATTTGTATTTCTTTAATGCTAATAATAATCCCCTCTCCCCTTTTTTCTGTCTCTCTTCTGTTCTCTCTTTTCTTTGCCTAGCAGCCAAGCTGTGGGCCAGCCTGCGTCCCCCCATGTATGAACCTGTGAATCATTCAGGCATTCCTGTGTCTCCCCCTCCCCTGATGCTTTTTTGCTCTTTTGAAATTATGAGTCCAATTTTATCTCCTAAAAGGGTCATTGTGTGCATGCTAAGCTCCAAACCTTTACTCTCACATGCTGTGACAGTTTTTGTAAAATCTTCAATCTTGTACCATGGACAGTGGGATTTTCTGCTGTTAACTGTCTATTGTCCCCCAAAACCAAAACAAATGTAACCTCTCTTTCACATTGTGAGGGTGGGTCCCTTTTAGGGTCTGATAAATTTTTAGGATGTGAGGGGCAGGGAATAGAGACAATGACTGGTAAGGCGGAGAGCTATTCTGAATACATTTGTACCTGGGGAAGGGTAGGCCCCTTCACACCCATAAAGCTGCCAGAGAAGCCAGCAGAGCTTTGATTTCCCCCCTGACCTAATGAATGTAATTTAAGAAGATTATTGACCCCTTAAACAGCCATCTTTTCTAGTAAAGCAGATCTAAGAACCTGTGTTAGCAGCCATCCTGGGGGGGTGGGGGTGGTGTGGGCATTGCTATAGAGACCCTGGGCAAAAGTCCTTTGACCTCTGCCTGCCTCAGTTTCCCCATCTATAAAATGGGGATAATGATAACAGCACCTCCCTCCCAGGGGTATTCTGAGGATAAATAATTACCACGTGCTTGGCACACTGCCCAGCACACAGTAAATGCTATAGAAATGTTACCTATTATCATTTTTATTATTGGTCTGGTGGGTGCTAGTGGTCAAGGGGGTCAAGAAAAGCTTGATCCCAAAGATGGTGCCTGGGACACCTGTGTATGCCTTGGGCACCTGATTATAGGAGAGATGAAGAGATAGAGACTCTGCGTTCATAGCTAAAGAGTTTGAAAGAAGACATGAAATGTGTCAGGGAGTGGGCGCATGGAAGCTAGAGCTGGGGTCTAGAGACTGGGCACTGAGGCTCGTCTCCACTGGCCACCTCTTCACTGGCAGAGACCCTGCCGAGAGGCAGGAACCCTCTGTACATTGCAGGAACCTTCTGTGCATTGCTGTGTGTGTCCAGTACAGGGAAAGGGTCAACCACATACATTCAGACCATTGACCTTGGTTAATGACTGAACCATGAATGAGCAGGCTTGGTAAGAACCTTCTTGGACTCTGCCCTCAGAGGCAATTAGCCCTGGGGAACCTGTTCTCCATCCATTGACCTTTCCCTATCAGCTCAAGGGGTTCCAAACACTTCTGAGGGAGGGATATTGAGTCATCCCCCAGGGGACATCTAAAGGAGGGGTGAGAAGGCTGCTACCTACATTACAAAGATGTTCTGTAGAGGGAAGATTCTGTTGTCCTATGATACCAACCACATGCCAACCATAGAGAATTTTCATTCATTCAGACCAATTAAGTGGCTATTGGATATATGTGTGTGTGTATACATATATATGTGTGAATATATATGCATATCTCTATCTATCTATCTATCTATCTATCTATCTATCTATCTATCTATCTATCTATCTATCTAAGAATCTAGTGGAGAGATGATTAGGACCCAAACTTGGGTGATGGCTGTGTGAGCAGAGAGAAGGGTCACAAGAGATCCTGTGCAGAGTAAAATCAACAAATATTGGCACCCGTTGGAATTTGTAGGATGTGAAGAGTGAGGTGCCCAGGATGATACTTAGGCTATGAAGATTGGGGGTGGGGGGAAATGGAAGGATGTTGGTGCACTTGACAGAGACAGAAGCTGTAGGAGGGGGGTGAAGCTGGGAAGAAAGTTCACGAGTGTGGTTTGGGACATGTTAAATTTGAGATGCCTATGGAAACCCAGCTTGAAAAGTCCAATCAGAAAATAAATGGTGATGCAGAAATGGAGTATGAGGGAGAGACTAGGACTGGATATATGGGTCCAGGAATCCTCTGCAGAGAGATGATAATTGAATTAGTGAGAGTTGATAAAATAGTTAAGTTATAGAGGGCAGAGAGGAGAGGGCCCAAGACAGTCTTGGGGTTCACCCAGAGTTGGGGGAGATCAACAACCCAACAAAGAAGACTGAGAAGGTGTGGTCGGAAGAGAACAAAGCCAAGTCAAGTCAACAAGCATTTATTAACCGCCTACTGTGTGCTAGGCACTGGGCTAAGTGCTGGGGATACAAAAAGAGGCAAAAGACAGTGTCTGCCCTCAAGGAGCTTACAATCTAATGGGGGAGAGAACATGCAAACAATTATGCACAAACAAGCTTATATAAGGTAAATTGGTGGCAGTCTCCTATGGAAGGCATTGGCATTGAGAGGGATGAGAACAGGCTTCCTGTAGAAGTTGGGATTTTACTGAGGATTGGAGGTGAGTAGGGAGTGTATGCCAGCCATGGGGAATGGGCAGTGAGAATGGAAGGAGTTGGAAGAAAGTCACTGAGATCTCCAAGCAAGTTTAATCAACTTATCAGGGAATTCAGGGTCCCTGATTAATTGGGACTAAATTCTTCCTCATGATCTTTTCTCTGCTTGAGGAAAAATTGTTTTTATAGCCATTGAGGGAGAACCAAAACCAGAATGGAGGGGGTACAATTCCGTGATCTGTCAGTTCCAGAAGTGCAGCAGTCTTATGACTGGTTAAGGGCAATGTCCATCAATTAGAACCACTTTGTCAACTGGTCTTCCAGAGACTGTCTGTAATGGAAATGCTGATTTGAAGATCTTCCCTGCCCCTAGGCCCTTTGATTGGCTTAAGTGACTCTGAGAACCTTCTTTAATTTGAAAATATACTCTGCCCAGTAATAGGCTGAATGTGGTCACATGGAGCCTGTGGCAGGAGGCTTGGTTTTTAGGAATGACCACACCTTGATGCTGTGTGATTGGGCAGTGGGTCAAGAAGGTTGTTACATTCTCTGAGCCAGGAGAAGGCTATATAAACCCTGATGAGAGGCTTTGCTTTGGAGATCACTTTGAGAAGTGTTGTGTGATTTGCCCACATGAGATTCTGGGCAGCCGTTGAGAGCCCCACACGCCCCCGCCCCTGTCTCAGGAGGTGCTTTCCAAAGGTCCTGAGACCCTTTCAATAACATCTCAAGGTCTTTCATGAGTCAGAAGACCTTAGTTTGACCAACAGTATCCTAGGGACAGAGGAAGTTGTGGGTTTGAAGCAAAGGTCACTAGGGAGTGGGTGGCAGTGATTCACAGGGGTGATGGGGTATTGCAGCAGCTTAGGAACTTTGTTAGAACATGTTACAGACTGGAGAGGGGGTGGGGGGCAGTGCAGCAATTATATTCTTATTCTGTGTCAAGCTAACAATATGATAGTTGATAGCTGATAAATCAATAGTTAATAGAATCAACAATACAGGGTAGATTAATCATTCATAACTTTTTTTTTTTTTTGGAGGGCAATTGGGGTTAAGTAAGTTGCCCAAGGTCACACGGCTAGGTTTTTGTTTGTGTTTGTTAAGCGTCTGAGGCCCGATCTGAACTCAGGTCCTTCTGACTCCAGGGCTGGTGCTCTACTCACTGAGCCACCTAGCTGCCCCTCATTCGTAACTCTTATCCTAACAGCATCAACTAACACAATTACTTCAAACTTAATTCTATGCTGTTTAATTCACAGATAAAATCACTGATACTCATCAAATCACAATCAACCAAATAAATACAGATGACTTTGAATAGGGGCCATCACATTATCATCACAATTTGGAGGGGAGTAAGGTGGAAGAAGATCAGAAAGGTAAGAAGGAAGGGATTGTGTTAGGGGAGCTTGAAAGCCAACAGAGGATTTCCTATTTGACCATGGAGGTAATAGGGAGCCCCTGGCAGTTACAGAATGGGGGAGGGTGATGTGGTCAGACCTAAACTATCATTTATATAGTAGGCATCTCATTGGAGCCTCACAACAACCCTGAAAGGTTGGTGCAATTATTATTTCCATTTTTGCAGAAAAGGAAACTGAGGCAAAAAGATTAGTGACTTGCCTCAGGTCACTTAGCTCCACCTAGCTTCTCTATGGCTTTAGGAAGATCTCTTTGGCAGTTGGATGGAGAAGGGACTGACATGGGGAGAGCCAGAAGGCTAATATTGCATGAGGAACAAAAAACCAAGATGAAGGGGTGGTCAGTAGTGTCCACTACTGCAGGGATGCTGAGAAGGATGGGAATTGAGAAAAGTCCATTAGATTTAGCAATTAAGTGATAATCATGGGTCACTTTTTCAAAATCATTTTTTAATGAACAAAAGCTATTTTCTGTCCCTCTGTCCTTCCCCACCCCTATTGAAAGATAGAAACATGAAATCCTTGTAACATATATGTGTAGGCAAACAAAACAAATTCTTGCATTGGCCCTGTCCCAAATGATTTCACTTTGCATCCTGAGCCCATCAGGTCTCTGGCAGGAGGTGGCAGTTTGGCTCATCACCGGTTCTCTGGAATTGTGGTAGGTTATTGCATTGATCAGAATGCTAACTTCTTCCAGTTGTCTTTACATTGTTGTCGTTACGGTATAAATTATTTTTGCTTATCTCACTGCATCAGCTTATACAAGGCATCTCAGGTTTCTCTGAATCCATCCCCTTCATCATTTTCTACTGCACAACAATATTCCTTCACATTCATGTAACACAACCTGTTTGGCCCATTCCCCAGAGAATGTGTATCACCCTTTGTTTCCAGTTCTTTACCACCACAAAGAGCTCCTAGAAATACCTTTTTTCATAGACCGTTGGTAATTTGGCAGAGCAGTTTCAATTGAATGATGAATTATAAACTGGGTTATAGGGGGTTTAGAAGAGAGTGAGAGAGAAGTGGAGGCAAAAGGAAGGAGAGCTTTAGGCTTCTAGGGAATGATAGGGTCTCATGATAGATTTTTAGGGATGGAGGAGACCTGGGTGTGTCTATAAGTAGCTTGTAAGGAAGATTGAGAAGTAGAGGAGGAGGGGATGAGATCAAGGACACAAAGAGAAGTGATGGTTTTGTGGGGGAAAAGGACCATTGTTATAGGAATGGAAATTTTTAAGATCTTCTCTGCCCCTAAGTTAAGTGCACCTGGATCCTGTGGTGAGAGGCTTGTTTTTCAGCAACACCCACATCTTGGTGCTTTGTGGGTGTTGGGCAGTAGGTCAAGAGGGTTGTTTTCTCTGACCCAGGAGAAGGCTATATAATCTCTGATGTGAGACTTTGCTTTGGGGCTCACTTTGAGAAGTGTTGTGTGATTTGACCAGATGAGACTCTGGGCAGCCATTGAGAGCCCCCTGGCTTTGAAAACCCAGATGTTGGTGCTTCCCTCTCTGGTACCTGTGATTAGGTATGGATGTATGTAATGATTGGACAGTTTGGAAGCCTGTCTGCTGAAATGTTTCTCTGTCTTGTAACTTCTTCTTGTAACCTCTGTATACTCTGAAGTTTGGGGTGCTGACCTTTTTCCCCTGAACTAGGTAAACGATATATATTTGATTGATTAAAGTAAGCTTGTTAACCCATTTCGAGTTGCTTTCCTTTTGAAAAGCAGATCTAAGAACCTGTGTTGGCAGCCACCCTGGGGATGCTGAGGTGCTTGCTGCTACAACCATCTTTCCATTGACTAAGAAACTCCTCAAGGAGAGAACCTTGATTTTTGGCCTTTTCTTTCTGTATCGCCAGTACTTGGCACACTCCTTGTCACACAGTAGGGACTAAGTAAATGTTAATCCTTGAATCCTTATTAGAGAGACAGCAAGGAATGATGTCAAGAGGCTTTGAAGTGTGGAGAAGAGGGAAAAGTGGGAGCTGTCCACAGTGAGTGGGTTCTATTTTCTCCATCAAGTATGAAGTGAGGGCCTCAGAGAGAGGTAGGGAAGGATGGGGGAGGTTTGAAGACAGAAGAGGAGGTTTGGAATAGCTGTTGTGGAGAGTGAGAGGGAGGAGCACAGAGGGAAGTTGCTGAAAGGTTTGTGCTATTATTGTTCCCATTTTTACAGATGAGGAAACTAAGACAAACAGATTAATTGCCCAGGTTCACAAAGCTCCATTTAGCTTCTCTATGGCAATTTCTGTCTTACATCAGCATGATTTGTGGTCTCCCCCCCGCCCCCCGGCCATTACAATAGCAACATCAAAGATCACTGATCCCAGATCACCATAACTGTAATTTTAATGGGATATAAGATCTTGTCCCTCCCCCCCCCCCATTAATAAGCCTTACATGGAGTCTATTAAAGGAAGCTTGATTAGGGGAGGTTTGTTTTTCAGAAAGCCCCATACCTTTTTTTACTTTGCGATTAGTCAGTGGGTCACAGGGGGTTATGATGACCTGTGACCCTGAAGAAGGGTATATATACTCTGAGGTTAGCATTTTACTTTGGGGCTCGCTCACTGGAAGAATGTCCACGTGATTTGACCAGATGAGACTCTGAGTAAGCTGTTAAGGAACCCTCTGGCTTTGAAAAACCCAGAGGTTGGTGCTTCTCTCTCTGGTAACTGTGTATGTATTACCTTGGTCAGACAGTTGGATCTGTCTGTTGATTTGTGCTATTTTCTCAGACAGTTAGAAGCCCTATCTGTTGGTATTAATTTCTCTGCTTATATTTTCTCTGAAGTTCAGGGTGCTGACTTTTCCCCTGAATTAGTGAATGTAATTAAAAAAAGATTGTTGACCCCTTGAACAGCTCTCTTTCCTAGTAAAGCAGATCTAACAGCCTGTGCTGGGGATCTGCCATCCTGGGGATGCCAGTGTGGTTGCTGCTACAATAACAGATAGAATAGTAATGAAAAAGCTCAAAATATTGTGAGAATGACCAAAATGGGACACAGAGACACAAGATGAGCACAAGATGTTGGAAAAATGGTGCTGATGGACATGCTTGATGCAGGGTCGCTAGAAACCTCCAGTCTGTAAAAACACACTGCAAAGCAATAAAATGAGGTCTTTCTGTAGACAGGACACAGAACGACCAAAGACAGTGTCCTCAGGGCTGGGCTGTGCAGATGCCAAAGAATCCACCTGACAGATTTCCTTCTGTCCAGATGATCTTGAAGACCCCTTTCACCTCGAAATCTCTGTAGTTTTGATTCATGCTCCCCCATCCTTAACTTCTGGGCAGTTTCCCTCTGAAGCTAGAGAACTTAACTGCATTTAAATATAATAATAATGGCATGTATTTATATATTGCTTTAAGATTTGCAAAGCATTTATGTTCCACCCCAATGGAGCCTCACAATCGTCCTGGGAGGTGGGTGCAATTATGATCCCTATTTTAGAGATGAGAAAACTGCAGCAGACGGGTGAAATGACTTGGCCAGACACAACTAGTGAGTGAGGTAAGATTTGAACTCAGATCTTCCTGACTACAGTATGCAATCTGTTCTGCCACCCAGGAGCCTACAACGGAAGTTGGTTGGTGGTGAGTCAGCTGGGCATGGCCAGGAGGTGCCACCTGGCATTGTCAACAGCAAATGAAGGACACAAGGAAAAACTTCCCAACATCAGAAGAATGGTCCCACAGGGCAATGACGTTTCTTTCCTTCTCCTTCCCTTCCTTCCTTCCCTCTCTTGTCTCTTTCTTTCTTTCTTTCTTTCTTTCTTTCTTTCTTTCTTTCTTTCTTTCTTTCTTTCTCTCTTTCTTTCTTTCTTTCTCTCTTTCTTTCTTTCTTTTCTCTCTCCTTTCTTTCTTTCTTTTCCTTCTTTCTCTTTCCTTCTTTTCCTTCTTTCTCTCCTTTCTCCTCTCCCCTCCTCTTCCACCCCTCCCCCCCCATGGGGTTCTCCCTTGTTCTCCAAGGTATCGAGTTCTTCAGTGTCATTCCCAATAACAAACAATACCTCCTCTGCATCATTTAAAGATTTGTCGAGCGTTGTACAAACATCTCATTTGAGCCCCAAACACAACTCCTCGAGGGAGGCCCCTGCGGTCACCAGGCCATTTTACACACGGGAAAATGAAGGCAGACAAAAGTCTCGGATGGTGAGCCCACCCACAACTCCCTGACTCTGGCAGCCTCCCCCTCCGCCCCCGCCCCAGATCTGAGGTTCTGCACTGGGGCAGGGGAGACCCCGAGGCTCTAGCAGGACACCCCCACTCTCCCCCCGCCCAGTCCAGGTCTGCATCCCCTCCTCTGGGCTCCTGCCGCAGTAACTGACTAGTTAGTGAGTTTCCGCATACAAGGGCCGGGGGCTGACGCTCCGGCCTTGCTGGGTTCCAGCGGGGCTGCCCGGGTCCCCCTGCCCCAGCTCAGCCTCCACAGCGTTTCCGTGGAGTTGGGGGACGTGGGGGGCTCAGTGGACCCCTCCCAGCCTGGGGGCGGGGCCGGGGCAGCCCCGCCTCCCGGGTCACGGGATTCCCCCCGCGCTCATTGGATGGCCCCGAGGGGAGCCCCGTCGCGTCACCGGCCCGCCCCGCCCCAGGCTGGGCCCGGGAGGGCGGTGGAGGGGCTGCTGGGGACGGCGCTCCGCGGCGGTGTTGGTGGCACGGCGGCGAGCACACGCGTGGCGGCTGCCCCGGTCTCGGCGGCCCCATGGAGGAGAGCGAGCCACTGCTGTCCGGAGCCCGCAGCCCCCGCGGCTCGGGCTCCGGCTCGGGGCCCCCGGGCGGAGCGCCAGGCGGCCACGGCCCCGGCCCCGCCCGCTCATACGGCGTCCGGGCCGAGCCAGGTGAGCAGGGGCTGGGGCCCAGGTGAGGCGGGGCCCAGGTGCTGGGGGCCTGGAGTGAGGGCGGCGATCGGGAGCTAGAACGGACTTTGTTGGGACTAAGCAGAGCGGAAGGGCTGTAGCCCGGGGAAGGGAGGGGGAGGGGCCGAGGCGGGGGAGGGGTGGGGGAGAACTGGCCCGGGGGCACTGGCTCCCCTCCCCCGGCCATCCCACCCGACCCCCTGCTGAACTGGGGGGTGGTGCTGGACATCCCCTGCACCTGCCCCAGGATCAGCCAGAGTGACCCAAAGTTGGGGGCGGGGCGGTGTTTCCTAGTGTCCCCCTTTAGGGAGCCCAGTCCGGGCCGGCCTCTGGCTCTGGGTCAGCTCTCACTTTCTCTTTGTCCCGAGGCACTCCTCCCCCAACCCTGGACGTTGTCCCCTGCAGTTCTGACCGCCCGTGGTGCAAAGCCGGGGCTCGGGGTCCTCCGGTCACCTTGTGATGGCAAGGTTCCCCCCCCCCCCCCAGCTCGGACAGTCTGTGACCTCTTCTGTCCCTGGGGGCCCGGTGGGCGTATGGCAGGTCCCCAGATAACCATGCTCTGGGTGACCAGGGTAGGGCTGCCCAGGACGCCCCCCTAGGGCCTAGCCCTCCGGGCCACAGCAGCTTCCCTGCGACCCCGGAGCACAGGCACCCCCAAGTTTTGACCTTAGCTCCCCTTGCTTTGGAGGCTCCTGAGCATAGCTGGACAGGCTCCCAGGCCCCATGGGAGCTTCCAAGAGTCCCTTCTCCCCTACTCTGGCCCCTCAGCCATTTAGAGGTGCTAGCCCGGCCTCAGGACTGCCCTTTCTCTCTTCCCTTGCTTCGTGACCTTCCCACCTTGAGCCATGGCAGGCCTCCGTGATTTATGGGGTGGAGCCCCAAAGTGCCTTCTCTCCCGATGGCGCAGAGGTTCCAGGGAGCTTAGAAATCAATCATCTTGGCTAACTCTGAATTTGGCTTCAGATGGTTCAAACCCTGCCCCCAGACTTCCTACCTGGGTCACAGTTCCTGGGTCTGTGAAATGAGGCAGGGGAGTTGAGGGTCCATAGCATTTCTCTTCTAGATCCATGAGCTTATTATTATCCTGTGAGTTCCTATCAATGCACCATATATTAAGTGCCTACTGCATACTCCTTACACTTGCTAAGTGCTCAGCATGGGACCTCCCTGTCTAATGGGTCTGGAGCCCTGAATGTAGGCTTTAGAAAATTGTCTTTGGCAACTCTGTGGAGGATGGATGGGAGAGGGGAGATCCTGGAGGCAGGAAGACCCACCGGAAGGTTATCTCAGACTTCAGGAGATGAGGGCCTGACCTAGGGTGGTGATGGGTTTGGGAATGCAGAGGATGGGATGTGTATGAGAGATGCTAGGAGAGGAGGTTAGAAACAGCAAGATGTGGCACCTGCTTGGGTCCATGGGTAAGTGTAAGGGGCCAGAGAGGACTGAGGCTGGGAGTGTGTGCCACAGGGAAGATAGTGCCCAAGATAGTGGCAGGGAAGTTGGGAAGAGGGTATGGCCTGGGGGCAAGGGCAGGAGTTCTGCTTTGTGTCTAGTTGGGGATTCCTGAGAGGCAGTGGGAGGTGTAGCATGGGCACTCAGGAGACAGCTTAGGGCTGGATATATAGCTCTGTCTAGAGATGACAATTAAACCTGTAGGGGCTGATGAAATCAGCACAGGAGATGGCATGGAGAGAAGAGGGGCCAGGGCAGAGCCTTGGGGGATATCCAGGGTAAAGGGATGGGACGAGGAGCCTGAGAGGGAGCACCATTTTATAGTTGAGGACTTAGACTTGTCCAAGGTCACATACGCTGAGCCCTTAGCTGGGCTTCTGAACTAGCCCAAGGTGCATGGTTTTTCTTCCTTCTTGTACACCTGGCTTGTATGTGCTGAGCTGCCCCTCCAATGCTTCCTCAAGCTGAGAGATGACCTGCGGTCCCCCTAGGCTATACCCATGGGTCACCAGCCCTGGTCAGTGCCACCAAGCTGGAATTGTGGGGCAGAGTGGCCCAGCGATGGCCTCTGTGCCTGGGATCCAGATGGGCTGAGGCCCAAAGGCTGGCCAGCAGGTGGGTAGGAACTGGCCAGACACCTCCTTGTCTCTGGCAGCTTGGCGTTGCTGCTGTCTGCGGGCTCGGGGAACGTTTGTCCTGACAGCATCATCTGAGTCAAGGTGCCCAGCCTGGGATGGAAACATCTGGCTGCTGGGTGATGTTTTTAGAATCCTCCCTTGTGGTCTTGCCATGCCCCACGTTGATCCAGCTGGGACCTCAGACCTGGAAAGGGATCAGTCTGGTCCGATCTATATCCCTTCTTCACTTCATCCCCAAAATGGGTCAGTTAGTCTCTACTTGAATACCTCCAAAGAGCAGAAAACTCACCACCTCCCAAGGCAGCCCCATTCTTTCTTGACTAGATGTAATTGTCAGCAAATTCTCCTATCCTGAATCTGCCCCTGCAGTTTCTAGCTGGTGTTGTGAGTTCTCCCTCTGGGGCTGGGCAGAAGGCAGCAAATCCCACTTCATGTGATGCCCCCTACCCCAACTGACTAATCAGAGGAAGAGACTGAAGGCACAGACTCCTGTGGGGTCAGAAGGTGACCTCTGTAGGGGCAGAGATCTAATGGGCTCTTAGCTCTACCAACTGGCTGCTGTGTGACCTTGGGCAAGTATCCTCCTCGTCCTGGGCATCTGTCTGTAAGCTGAGACATTAGGCCTGATGCTAGCCAAGGCTCCTTCCTTCTTAAAGTCTGTGGTGCTATGAGTCACGAATCCTTTCCACCTCAGATGCAGCTGGAGCCTCGTCTCCTCTGCTCCAGAAAGCTCTCCTGGCCTTTCGGAATGCTCTGCCTAGACCTCACGGCTTGGTACATGGTGACAGTCTGTATCCAGTCTGGCAGGGCATGCCCCCTGGTTCCAGCCTGACTGTCAGCCCCAGAGGGCAGGATTCAGAGATTTCTCTTCTGTCCCCCCATAGCATCTGCCTAAGTGCCAATCTCATAGTGACCTTGGGAACCTTTTCTCTCTGATCTTCTGGGTGGAAGGATGGTGCTGGTGTGTGCTGGCCTTGGGCTTGGGCCTGGCGACCAGGTGGGGCCTGCTGCTTACCTTGGAGCCAGGTGACAGATGTTGGGCCATGACAAGATCCTGCCTGGGTACCCATAAAGACCACCTGCCTTGGGCAGCAGGCACCTGAACTCCTCCTCATCACACACAGTGGAAAGGGCTCAGTGTGCAGAGACACCGGGGCTTGGCCCCTCTGGCTCGGGGAGGGCCTGTCACAGCCTCAGTTAACTCATCTGTGAGACAGGGATGATCCCTGCTCAGCCCGCTGGCCAGGCTGTCACTAGAGAAGGGCGTTGTCTGGCCCCAGTGCACAGGCAGGTGCTTCTGTGGCTTGGGGTCGCTTTGGATGGAGGCTCTCAGGTGGTTAAGGAGGGAAGCTGGGTGTGTGCTGGTCAGCAGTGTGGGCCGAGGGCCACTTCCTGCTGTGTAAGGGAATACAAGCCCATTTATTGAACACTTAGCAGCACCAAGAATCATGTTCTTTAGTATTATTGAAGCTGTCTTGCTTCGGTCAGGAAGTGGAGTCAGGAAGACCTGAGTTCAGCTGTGGCCTCAGGCCCTTCCAGGCTGTGTGACCTTGGGCAGGTCACTTTACCTCTGTTTGCCTTAGTAATCACCGCTCCTTCCCGCTGCCTGTCTGGCTGTCTGGCTTGTCCCTTGTCCAGCCAGTATCCTTCCCACAATGTTTCTCAGGTGCCTGCTATGGGTGAGGCATGCACTTTTCACTTCTAATGGTGCAGTCTGTGCCATAGAGCACATGCCAGGCTAGCAGGGCCCCTGGGGGTGCTCTAGTCTGGGCCTGAGCCCAGTATCTCTAGCCTGAGCCTATCACCCCTCTTACTTTAGACCATTGATGGGTACCTGGGCTCTCTATGCCCTTCCTTGGTACATGACACACAAGGCCAGGCCCCCCTCTCCCTAAAGGCTTTGAGTTCTCCCCCAGGCTCTCCCTCCACATCCTTCCTACCCCATCTCCCAGGGGTATTGTGGGAAATAGCTTCCACTCCTCCTTCCCCCTGCCTCACACCCTTCACAGGCCAACCTTGGTCCTAGGGGCTGTAGTCCAGGTGGGAGAGAAGACTGGCCTGCTTGTTGGGGCCTCTGAGTGTGTCTAGTCTGAATGAGATAGCAAGATTTAGACACAGGAAACCTGGGGTGTGCGGGAGAAGGTAGGATTAAGTATGAGGTGGCAGGGTGCAGACATTGAACCCTGGGAGCTTGGGGCAGGGAGTGGACTAAGGCGTGTGTGTGTGCGCGCGCACATGTTGGGGGATTGGAGCCCAATGTGGGACTTGCAAGAGCCCCAGGGATCCTCTGACTTGGCTGCTTTGGAAAAGACAGTCCTTGCCCATGTGGATGGTGCCATCTCTCTCTTGGCCCAGAAAACCAAGGGGGCGCAGGTGGTTCATCTCCCAGACTTGGGCCTCTGTCCTGGGCAGGTTCTGGGACCAGCCCCAAAGGGTAGGAGCCCAAAGCACAAGAGGTGAGTGAGGGGCCATGCAGTTCAGCAGAGGCATCGGCCTCTGCTCTCCCTAATGCTGGCCAGCTAGTAGCTGGCTGGGTTTGTTCTCTCCCTCCTGCTCTCCTCCTCCACAAACAAATTAGAAGAAGAGGCAAAGCCCAAGCCCTCCCCCAGTGCTGCCAAGGCCAGCCCCGGTGACCAGGGCTGGCAGCGTGGGTCTGTTCCATCTGCGGGCCTCCGCACCCAGGAGTTAGCATTGCCGCGGTCAGCATTCCAGCAGCTTTTGGAATTGTTTCCCTCTATGGTGCTATTGTCGTGGTACAGACAGTTCCCCCTGTGCACGGGGTTCTTCTCTGTTTCCTCTAACATGGAACATTTCATCATTGCTTATGGCGCAACAACGTTCCTCTACACTCTGAGGCCATGGTTTGTTTGGCAGTCCCCTGGAGGCGGGCACCCTCCATTTCCCATGTGGGCTCCTACAAAGGAGCTGCTGAACTAGTTTTGGACGTATCTTTGGGCCCCTTTGGGGGTATGGGCCGTCAGCTGGTGATCGGGCTGGGGCAGAGGCTGCGGGCACAGTTTGGTAGCCTTCTGGTCAGTACTAATGGGCTGCCCAGGAACAAGCCTTCAGGCCCTCTCTTCCAGAGCCCCTTCAGCATCTGGCATTTCCCTTTTCTCTCTTTCAGTCTTGTGTGTGTGAGGTAGAACCTCAAAGTTGCTTTAATTCTCTTTAGTGCTTTTGAACACTTTTTTTTTTAAAGCAATTGGGGTTAAGTAACTTGCTCAAGGTTACACGGCTAGTCATTATTTATGTGTGGGGGCTCATTTTCTGAGGCCGGATCTGATCTCGGGTCATCCAAACTCTGAGGCCGGCACTCTTACTCACTGCGCCACCTAGCCGCCCCTTTAGGGCAATTGGGGTTAAGTAACTTGCCCAAGGTTACACGGCTAGGTTTTTGTTTGTGTGGATTAAGTGTCTGAGGCCGGCTCCGAACTCAGGTCCTTCTGATTCCAGGGCCGGCGCTCTATTCACTGCGCCACCTAGCTGCCCCTTTTGAACACTTTTTTACAAACCATGCTTGAAATCTTGGATTTCTTCCTTTGGAAATGGCCTGTTTGCTGGGTATGGCGGTGCCTGCCTGGCTTCTGTGCTGCTGGGGAGGGGGACATGCTGGAGCTCTGAGCCCAGGAGGTCTGTGTGGTAGCGGGGTGAAAGCCAGATCTGTGTGTACCTGCCAGTGTGGTCAGGCCTCTAGGGGTGGAGGGAAGACCAGCCCAGGTCAAAGCTTCTGGCTCAGTCAATGGGGGATTGGGTCTGGGAGTGGCTAGGGTGCTTCTAGCCTTCAGGATACAGGGAGAACTAGGCTCTGAGAAAAGAAGGAAGGGAAGAAGGGAGAGAGAAAGGGAGGGAGGAAGGAAGGGAGAGTGGAAACGAAGGAAGGAAAGAAAGAAGGGAGGAAAGGAAGGAAAAGGAAGAAGAAAGGGAAGGAGGGGAGTGGAGGGAGGGGAAGGGAAAGAAAGATGGGACAAAGGGAGGGATGAAAGGAAGGAGGAGGAGGAAGGAAAACAAGGCAGGAAGGAAGGGAGGATAGAAGAGAGACAGAAAGGTGACAGGCAGCCATGTTTGTCCATTGGGGAATGGCTCTTCTGTTCTTCCCACTTTTTCATCATCTGGGTCCCTCTTTGTTCTTTAACTGTTTCATCAATGGCCAAAACGACTGTTCTCTCTTGCAATAAGTGTGCAATCTGTGAAGGGGACTACTTTGGAAGGGAGTGCAGGGTTCCTGAGGTCCAGCGCCCTCGGTCCTTTTTCTGCTCGGCGACTGGGGCCAAGCCAGTCAATCTTTGGACTGGGGACCTCTGGGCACTCTCTTGGCTGTCGTTCTGTGAGTCTGTGATGGCCGAGTAGTCCACCTCTTTGTGGATCACGAGCTAACGTCTTCACCTGGTTCCTCCACTTGGGCTGGTAGGACCTCCTCTGGTCTCTCCATGTCTCCATTCACAGCCACTCACATGTCTGCTTTGCTTTTTCCCTGGAGTCTTGCAGTGGCCACTGATCATCCTGCCTCAGTCTATCCCCTGCTAAGTGTCTGCTAAGGAATCTCTGTGGTCCCCTATTAACTTCAGGGAGAGAGGACAGGTGACTCAGCCCTCAGGAGTCTGACTTAAGCCTTGTGTCAGAACTCCAAGTTCCTGGTCCCCCAACCCTTAGAGAGAATCAGGGAGGGGGTGCCCCATGAAGGCTCCCAGTGCTGGGTCTGGTGACAGACTTTCAGTAGCCACAGGGGAATGCTGTTTTTGGCCAGAGCAGCACCGTGGGTCAGGAGCCCATGGAACCTGGGAGGTGGATGGAGACTCCCTGGGCAAAGCCTGCCAGCCTCATGAGCCTCCTTTGTGCACATGGGGGTTCCAGATGCCCCCACTCCAGAGACAGCTTCCTTCCTGGGCCAGGCCAGCCGCTAACCTCAGCCGTATTCAGGAAACATGGCTGGGAGCCTGAGAGTCGAGTTTCTGGGAACCCCCAGCCCTGCATGTCTTTGGACGGACTGGAGTGACAGGTTCTCCCAAGAGCAGCTGCCTATTAGCTCCCATTGCCCAGGTCTCCAAAGTGAAGACTGAGCGTTTTCCCAGTTCTGCCCAAATTGCCCCCTCCTTCCCTGCCTTCTCTGGGCTCCAGCCCTCCCTGGCATTAGACTGTGGTCCCATTCTCTTGCTTAGGTCTCCCCCCCTTCTCATTTTTTTTATCTTCAAAGCTCCTGGCTTAAGTCTTCTTATATCTGTACCTAGGAGCTCGCTGAGCTGTACCTGGCATGGGACGATGGGGCTTTGCCTTGGCATGCTGCCACGAGCGTGGGCTAGGTCCTTCTTTTGCTGCCTCCTGAAAGCTGTGTGCTAGGCAGGGGGCTCCTTCATCCCCCGGGTCCCATCCCTGGGACTCCCTTTTTACTTCCATAATCTGTATTTGTGGGATCCCCCCGCATTCCCTGACTGGCTTCAAGGGTTGGGGCATCCTTGGGTGCAGGTCCCTGCTCTGAAGGATGAGCCATCCTCTCGATTGCATTGTTTGGGTCAGGGCAGCCCAGGGCAGTGTTGGGCAGTGGCTGAGCATTGGGCAGCTGTGCCCTAGGCCAGCCCTGTCATTGTCCAGAGGTGGGAGGACTGCCCGGGGTCACATGGGTGGTAAGCAGCAGTGCCTCTAGCCAGAGCTGGCCCAGATCCCCAGGCTGGCAGCAGTGAGGACAGTATCCAGGGGCCTGGCTGCCCCACTGGGGGAAGGCCATTCCTGAATGGGCTCTGCCAGGTGCTCCAGTAAAGTCGACTCTGCCCTGGAGTGACTCACTCTGGTTTGGGCAGAGCCGTTGGCCGAGGCTGTCTCCTGGTTGTTGGCCAGCCCACAGCGTCGAGGAGGCGCCTCCTGGGTAAGGGTGCCCAGCCCACGGAGCTGAGCCAAAAGGCTCCTTTGGCCTGCTCTGAAGTCTCTGCTCTGAGAACCATCGGCCTGCCCCGAGTGGCCCCTGAGCACCTTCCCTGGGCTCTGTCAGGAGCTCACCCTGAAGAGCGAAGGCCTCTGGGCCCCTTATGCAGGCAGGAAAGTTCCCATGAAAAGTCATGGTCAGCACTTTGGAAAGAGGCCCCAGCTCGGAGATAGCCACAGCAGCTTGTATGGCTAGGGGATATTGTGGGCCAGTGCAGATTCAAATCCTTCTTACTTTCATAATGACCTTGGGCAAGGGACTGAATCTCTTGGACACGGCAGCTCCCTCATCTCTGAACTGAGGCCTAGGTGGACTCGGAGGACTCTGCAGCCTTTCCCCTCTCTGAGGCCTCCATTTCCTTCTTGCACTAGATGGCCCCCAAAGTCTCACTCAGCTCCAGATTCTGTGATTCTTGGGATCAGCCCATTTTACAGAGAGGAAAACAGCCCTAGAGAGGGTCACACAGCTAGCAGTATTGCAGCTGGGATTCAGATCCAACTCTCTCGACTTCATCTCCAGCATTCTTTCCATGACAGTCTTGGCCTCAGTTTCCCCCCTGTAGAAATGCCTGGGGTGGTCTAGATGCCCCCTCCCTCAGGGCTCCTTCAGCTCTGACGTTCTGTGACTCAATTTCTCTCCTCTGTGTCTAGCTGCTGACGCCCGCAGGGATCTTTGCATCAACCAGGCTGTGGTGTTTATTGAGGATGCCATCCAGGTAGGGGGCTGGGGTGTGGCAGGGGCTGCCCCTGCTCCTTTGTCCCTCTGACTTCCTCCCCTTTGGAGGAGGTGGTGATGCCAGGTCCCGGGGAGGGGGAGCCCCAGAGCCCTGTGCCTTTTGCTCAGCAGGCGGTGGTAGAAGTGTCCCGGCCCCCCGGGGCCTGGCTGAAACAGCTATGCATGGAAATGTGGCCATGTCCTTTCAAGAATGGTTTTCAATTTCCAGTGAGTTGGGGATCTTGAGGTAGGCAAGGCTGTCTTGGCCAAGCCGCCTGCCCCCTGCCAGGTCTAGGCTCTTTTCACAAGCAGGTGGGAGGGCTGAGAGACTGAGGAGGGATCTACCTTGTACCAGGCACACAGGCACCCCTCAAGAAAGGACAAATGACAGACGTCTCGGTGAGAGCAGCACTTTCATTCATTTTTAACTGTTTACGCTTCTTAAAATTACATTTTTATTAAAAATTTTATTTTATTGAAAAAAATTTAACATTTTAGTTTCTGTCACTGCCTTTTGTACTTCTTACTCCCGTTCATTCCCGAACATATCCCTGCCCCATCCTGGTGAGCCAGCCCTTCTCATATAGAGAAAAAAGAGAAGATAAAAGAAAAACCATTATCGGGACCCAGGAGTGTATGCAGTATTCTGCACCCATTGTCCCCCACCCAGGCGATTCAGGGAGGGAGGTGGATTTTCTCTCCCTTCTCTAGGTCCATCTTAAGTCATTATAATTACAGTGCCCTTTAACGTTTTTTTCATATGTATTATGTTATGTATATATATATATGCCTCCCAGTGTTAAATAGGATCTACCCAGAGTAATTCAGTAATCTCTTACTGATTACTAGGACTTCCGGCACTTATCAGAGTGCCTGGTACATAGTCAGTGGAACTGATCCATAATATTAGCAATAATTAATTAATTCTGATATGCTAATGCTAAGCAGTGAATGCCTGACAGTTCTGAAGGTTGGCTGACCCTTTGTTCACTGTACTTCCTGTCTGTCTCTTGTCCCTGTCCTGGTTTGTCCCCCAGGGAGGCCCGAGTTTGACTTTGAGGATTAGTATGGAGGATGTGTGTGGGGGTGGTAGCTCAGTCTCTACAGGGTGTCCCGAAGTCTGGACACGTGGGAAATCTCATTAAACTGCATATTTCAAGAAATGAAATGAATGAAATTTCAACAACATTTTGTTTAATTAGCATAAATGAAATTTCATAGGAAGACACAGGAGACACATAGATAATCTCATTAATTAATTAAATCAGTCTCATTAATATGTAAGATAGTTTCCAATGGCTAA
The DNA here is from genome assembly GCA_011680675.1 of Gymnobelideus leadbeateri. Classification (NCBI taxonomy): domain Eukaryota; kingdom Metazoa; phylum Chordata; class Mammalia; order Diprotodontia; family Petauridae; genus Gymnobelideus; species Gymnobelideus leadbeateri. Next base: position 1,379,468 of record WOXC01004100.1, read on the forward strand.
TGAAAGCTTTTATCCCATAGGACATTGTCATGGCTAAAATGTATGCTAATTAAGTAAAATGTGGGAAGTTTCATTCATTTCATTTCTTGAAAATATGCAGTTTAATGAGATTTCCCATGTGTCCAGACTTTAGGGATATCCTTCATCTGCTGAAGCCCCTTGAGAGCTGAGCTGGTCAGGAGGCTGAGCCCCAGCTGTGGGCTGTCACCTGGGCTCCCACCTGGGCTCTCAACTGGGCTCCCACCTGGGCTCCCACCTGGGCTCCCCCCTGGCACTCACCTGGGCTCCCACCTGGGCTCCCACCTGGGCTCCCCCCTGGCACTTACCTGGGCTCCCACCTGGGCTCCCCCTGGCATTCACCTGGATTCCCACCTGGGCACTCACCTGGGCTCCTACCTGGGCTCCCCCCTGGGCACCCACCTGGGCTCCCACCTGGGCTCCCCCCTGGCACTTACCTGGGCTCCCACCTGGGCTCCCCCCTGGCACTCACCTGGACTCCCACCTGGGCACTCACCTAGGCACTCACCTGGGCTCCCACCTGGACATTCACCTTGGCTCCTACCTGGGCTCCCCCGTGGCACTCACCTGGGCTCCTGCCTGGGCTCCCACCTGGTCATTCACCTGGGCTCCCACCTGGGTACCCACCTGGGCTCCCACCTAGGCACTCACCTGGGCTCTTACCTGGGCTCCTGCCTGGTCACTCCCCTGGGCACCCACCTGGCCACCTCCTGCAGGTGACCCAGCCCTGAAGGGGAGTAGATGTCTGTGGGCAGGAACCCCAGGCCCCAACTCTTCCCCATCTTCTCCTCTGAGCCCTGCATGCCAGAAGCTGTTTCCATACCAGCACATGGGCATCCCCTCCCTGTGTCTGCTTCTTGTTCTAGTACCGGTCCATTAACCACCGCATGGACTCCACATCACTGGCACTGTACCGATGGCATTACTCACGCATCTGCCAGGGGTGAGCGTTCCCTTACTTCACTTGCGGTTTTCCCGGTGGGCTCGGCTGGATTCTGCCAGAAGTCATAGTTATAGCCCCAGCAGTTCCAGAGGCTCCTCCCATTTGCCAAGTGAATTTATATCCTGGGAGGGCAGTCTGTGCTGCAGGCAGGAGGATGCCCATTTTAGAGATAAGGAAACTGAGTCTCAGAGATATTAAATGAATTCTCCCAGAGTGGGGATTCAAACGTGGCTCCCCATTGATTCCATCCTCAGGGCTCACGCCTCCTTGCATGATGGATGGCTGTTGGCTCCTGGGGCTGGAATGTCAAGGCAGCTGCGGACTGCTGAGCTGAGCCAGACAGGATGCCTCTGATGCTTGCACCTGTGGGGCCACCCTAGGGCACATCACTTGTATCCCTGGGCCTCTCAGGCATTTGCCAGCTTGATGTTCAGGGTCCCATGATACTGTCAGGATGGGAGTGGGTGGGGGCCATGAGGTCATGAGGCTGACCTGGGCCTGGTTCTGCAAGGGGAGGAAGGAGGCCTCAGGGAAAGGCTCCCCCAGGAAGGTGGGGGGAGTCCCAGGGTCTGGTGGGGGGCACTTAGCTCTGCCCAGCCCTGGCCAGGGCTCCTGAACCTGTCTTCCCTGCACACTTCTGGGAAGCCTGGCCAGCTCTGGGCTTAGGGCAGGGCAGGACCCTGGTCCTTCCTCTGGGGGGGTGGCCAGCCGTGGCAGCCTGTCTGGGCTGCCCTTGTGTGTTGTCCTAACTGTGTCGAGGATCTCAGAGTCTGGATCAATCAGAGCAGGCCTGACCCTTGGCAGGGCCGGAGGGGCCACCCACAGACGAGTAGGGCAGGCCCAGCAGAGGCTTGAGGTCACTGGATGCAGGACTGAGGTCGACCTTGGGCAATGCTGCTTTATAGATGGGGCAGCTGAGGCCCAAAGAGGTTGGAGGACTTACCCAAGGTCTCACAGCCAGTGTGGTGTAGATCAGGATTTGAATGTGAGCCCTTGGGCTCCACATGTGGGGCTCCCTCCCCTCCCCCATGACAGTCTGTGTGACAGTTGGTGGCGGCTGGGCTGCCCTCACGGTGGGGCTGGTAGAGGGTCAATGTGGCATTTTCATGGAGCTTTGGCTTCTCTCCAAGGGTGCTGACTTTCACCATTTTCCTGATCCTGTCTCTGGCCTTCATTGAGATCCCTTCTTCCCTCACGGTCACTGCGGACGTCCGCTACCGCCGGTTGCCCTGGGAGCCTCCGTGTGGCCTGACAGAGAGCATCGAGGCACTCTGCTTTCTGGTGTTCATAGCAGACGTGTCCATGAAGGTGAGCTCAGGGCTGTCGGCTTCCGTGCTCGCCGCTGCCGCTCTGTCACAGCCTGAATGCCTGTGCTTTGTCCTTTTAAAAATATGCTTCTCGAGGTTTTAAGTGGTGAAATGGACTTTGATTCCATCCTCCTCACCATCCTGTGGAAAAGAGGAAAAAGTTGATGCACCAGCCTTGTCTTGACAGCGTATACACTGTCCTGTACCTGCAGCCCCCCACCTCTGTATTATCTCTCCTTCTCTGTCTCTTCTCTCTCTCTCTGCTATCCCTCCCTCCTTCTCTCTTTTCCTCTCCCTCTCTTTTGCTCTCTCTCTCTCTCCCCCTCTTCTCTTTCTCTTTCCTTCCTCCCCTCCTTCCCTCCCCTCTCCAGCCCTCCCCTTCTTCCTCTTTCCATGTCTCTGGGCCTCAGTGTCCTCATCTGTAAAACAGGGGTTGTGAGCCTCGTGGCCCCCTGGGCTTCCCCTGCTACCTCCCTGATTTTCCCCAGAGGCGTTGAGTGTCTCAGGGTGTGCCTTGGTCTTCTAGAGCTATTTGATTGGATGGAAAGAATTTCTGAAGAACCCCTGGCTGTTGGCTTACATCGTGGCCCTGGCGGTGTCTCTGGCCGACTGGACGGTGTCCCTGAGCTTCAGCTGTCAGGAGGTGAGGAGGCCAGGGGCTGGGAGGACTTAGCCTGATGTGGGAAGGACCTTTGGGGAGGGAAGGGGCGTGTTTGCATGTAGTGTGCCTGTGTGAGTTCTTGGCAAGTACCTACTGTGTGCAGAGCCCCTGAGTCCTGGGGGTGGAGTGAGGGAAGGTGAGAATGAGAGGCCCCTCAGGCCTTACGCCTCAGCCAGGTAGGCCGGGTTCAGATCCCACTTGTGGCATGGCACAGTGCATAGTAGGTGCCTCAGCGTCCCCTCCAGCCCTCGGACCCATCTGTAAAGGGAGTATGGCTCAGTACAGGGGATGGTCTTGTGTTTCCTCAGCCCCGCACATGGATTCTTTTCGTGGATTCAGTTCACTTCTAGTCACACATCTTTAAAGCGCCTACTGTGTGTCAGGCATTGCTGAGCTCTGGACTCTCTTAAGACTGTGAGCTCTCCACGGGCAGGGCTGTGCTCAGTGCCGGGCCCACAGTAGGGGCTTTATAAATGTGTGTCCCACTGAGTAGAACCAAATGATGCTGGGCCAGAGTAAGGCTGAGGAAGGCCTTAATTTAGCTCCTGCGTGTCCTGTTGAGATGTCTTTGTCCCCACCCCTGGCCTGTCCTCCATTCATCCCAGCATTCCACAGCCCTCCATGAGGACCTGCCCCCAGGGAGCTTTGGTTCTGACCTACAGAGGCCTGGCTCTGTGCCCTGGGGTTGGTGGGGAGCTGGGCCGGCCCTCATCATAGCCCTCCGCTTTCCTGAAGCGAGTGGGAAGGGACCTCCGATGGGGGCTCACTCCCCCAGGATCCGTCAGAGCCATGGGGGTAGGCAATTGAATGAATGATTTAGAGGGTTGTGCCTCCTAGAACCCTGGCCTCTTTCATTCTAGAAAGGGCAGAGGCTGAAGCAGGCCAGGAGGCCTTCCTGCCATAGTCCAGACAAATGGTCATCTGGCTTCTGATGGGAAGTGTGTGGTGCTGGGGAGCTCACCACCTCATGGGACAGTGTGTCCCGGCATGGGATGGCCGGCTCTTCAGGATGGAATGTTCCTGTCACCCCCTGACCCCGTGCTGGTTCTGCCACTGGGGCTGTGCAGAACAGGGCGTGTCCCTGTTCCAGCTGGCAGCCCCTCCCTCTGGCTCTCATATGCCCATCTCCAGAGGGGCTTTGGGACCGATGACCCTCTTTTCTTTCAGACGGTGCGAATCCGCCGGCTCATCCGGCCCTTCTTCCTCCTCCAGAACTCCTCCATGATGAAGAAGACGCTGAAATGCATCAAACGGACGCTGCCGGAGATGGCCAGGTCTGTGGGGGGGTGGAGGTGGGACCTTGGATACTTTAGTATGGTGGGGAGGGCACCATAATGCCAGGAACGCTGAGCCTGGAGTCAGGGAGACCAGCTGGATGACCCTGGAACACTGCTTCAGTTTCCCCATCTATAAAATGGGGATAATACTCATCCCTGGGTCCTATCCCCATCTATAAAATGGGGATAATACTCATCCCTGGGTCCTAATGAGGTCATCTTGATAAGTGTAATACAGGTGATGGCTCTTGTTCTGTATATGGGGCCCAGGACGGGCAAGACGATCATCTTCTGTGCTTGGGGCTTGTGGTGGCCTTGAGCCTGGAGCTGAGCGTGGGAGGCCCCATGACCTCGGCCCCTCCTGGCCGTTCACTGGCCTGGCCTTGCCTGGAGGGGCTCAGCTTCCTCGGGGGCTGGGGGTGCCTGGCGCTGCCTGAGGGTCTGCCTGTGGGAGGGCTGGCCTGTGGGGACCCTCTGCCTGCTCCCAGGATGATGGTCCCCTCAGTCCCTTCCTGTTGTCACAAGCGTCTCTCGACAGCACTCTGGACACAGGGGGTGCAGAGCAGACGGGGCCCCAGAGGCCATGAACCCGGCGTGCGGAGCCCCTTTTATGCATTGGGCACTGGGGATACAGAGCCAGACGTGAAAGGCTCCCTGCCCCCAGGGGGTTACAGTCCATAGGGGGTCATGGGGGGCATTAGAGAAAAGGAAGATTGAAAACAAAAGAGATGTCTGGGGCTCCCAGCGACATTCCAGTGACCTGCTGACCATTAGACACATAATGGGGGAGAGGGAAGAAACATTTATATAGCACCTGCTGTATGCCGGGCCCTGTGCCAAGTGCTTTACAGATATGGTCTCGTTTAATTGTCCCAAGAACTTGGGAGGGAACTGAGGCAGGCAGGGGTCACGTGACCTGCCTAGGGTCTCCCAGCTAGGAGCATGGGAGGCCGGATTTGTGCTCAGGTCTCCCTGGCTACAAGCACAGCAGACTCTCCCTGGGCCTGATCCCTCGCTGTTCTTTGGGGGTCTCCACTGGTTGAGCTTTGCCTCTTCCTGGGGCAGCTGCCCCCTTCCCTGGGAGCAGGGGCCTGAGCTGGGCCAGGGTGGGGGATGCTGGCCCTTTGGCCTGTGGGAGCTGGTCCTGAGCCAGGCCAGGTGGGGGTAGGGGGCCCTTTGGCCACTGGGAGTGGGGGCCTGAGCTGGGCGGGTGAGAGATGGGGGCACTTTGGCCCCTGGGAGTGGGGGCCTAAGCCAGGCCGGGTGGGGGATGGGGGCCCTTTGGCCCCTGGGAGTGGGGGCCTGAGCTGGGCCGGGTGGGGGATGGGGGCCCTTTGGCCGCTGGGAGCGGAGGCCTGAGCCGGGCCGGGCGGGCTGTGTGTCCCCTGGGCCAACGTGCCCCTTGGGGCTGTTCCCACAGTGTGGCTCTGCTGCTGGCTGTGCACCTCTTCCTCTTCACCATGCTTGGGATGCTGCTGTTCATGCGGGAGAAGGTAAGGGGGAGGGGGCCTGGCCGCCTCCTGGTGCCCTTCCCCACTGGAGGGCCCCAGGCCCAGAAAGGTGAGGAATCCCCCTGAGGCTGCACAGCGGCCAGATCACGCCAGAGTCAGTGTGCCTCCCTCAGCTTCTTCATTTAGAGCCTCCATCAGCCCCTGGCATGGCTGCTCTTGTGAGGAAACTGAGGTGGGCAATTGTGCAGGGGCTTACCTGGGGAGCCCCTCCCCATGTGCAGCAGCCATTCCTCCTGGTCCTGGGGCTCAGCAGGTGCCCGGCAGCCTCAGCTGGTGGATCTGGGCATGACGCGGGCATCGGACCTGCCCCAGCCACTCAGATGCCCCATCTCTGCTGATTCTGCCGGGCGGTCTGCATGTTGTCCCCCCGTCAGACGGGCAGGTGCTGCCTTGTGTTTAGCACAGCACCTGGAGTGAAGGAGGAGCTTTGTGAGCATTCACTGACTGACTGGCTGACATAGGCACAGACCAACTAGGCGACAGGGCTCGACGGGGCAGAGGTCTAGGTTGGAAGGGGCCTTAGAGGCCATTGAGGCCAGCCCCCTTCTTTTAGAGAGGCCCAGGGAGTATGACTCGTCCCACGTCACACAGAGGCAGAAGCAGGGTCTGGATCGGAGCCCAGGCGGCCTCCCTGCACAGCAGGGCCTTTTCCCCTTGGCTCCATCAGAGTCCCTCACACCCTGTTCCTTCCCCCTCACCCTATGGGTGCTCAGCCCTGGGCAGCTTGGAGGCTCTGGTGAGGGTGGGCTGGGTCCTGGGCTTCGTGCACAGTCTCAGAGACCCTCAGACCCACCTTGTCCCTGACGCAGGATCCCCCTCCCCAGTGGCCTCCCAGGCTGTTTGGAGATCTCTGGGGTGGTGGTGGTGGTGGGGGGCGTCCCGTGCTCACTGGTCTGGCCTCCTGACATCCCACTCCTCTATGCCCAGGACGACCAGAAGGACCGCGAGCGGCGGCTGTATTTTCGGAACTTGCCAGAGTCGCTGACTTCCCTTCTGGTGCTGCTGACCACGGCCAACAACCCTGACGGTGAGTGAAGTGCCCACTGTCCTGAGGCTGGCTTTGACGGACCTACCCAGGTTCAGGCCCTGCCTGTGTTTCTGCCCTGGGGGCTTTGACTGTCCCAGAGCCTAGAATGGGCAGGGACTCAAGGCCAACCCACGTCACCACCCCCAGCCTCCACTTACAGCCACGTCCTGGAGGAGCATTTCGTCTCCAAAATCTGCCTTCCTGGGGCCTCCCTGTCCCAGTCCTGGCTTTCAGCAGTCAATGGGCAGAACAGTCCTCCACAGTCTGGGTTTCCTAGGGCCGGGGCTCACCCCAGGGGCTCCCTCTGACGGTGACGGTGGGTCTGCACCCCGAATCCCGCCACATCACACTGCGACCTGTCTCTTGTCTCCCACTGCCACCTTCCACTTCTAGCTCTGTACACTCCTCCTTCCATGCCTTCACCCCCATCTCCTGAATCCAGAACGCCCTCCTGTGTGGGGGATGCCAGGACTCTCTTGGGGCCGCCTAAACTCTGTTAGCGCCCAGGGCTGCCATGTCCCACTGTGTGTCGGAGCTGCAGAAAGCTTGCGGTCTGTTTCAGCTCTTTTCCTACCCCAACCCCTGTCCAGACCTGTGCAAGTGATGCTTTGTGCCCCACTGGAAGACTTTACACTGGGGGAGAGGTTGGTTCTGTCTGATCAACTGTATCAGTGTTACCAGTGGGTGAGAAATCTCCCCTTTTTCCTTGGGAAAGCCGCCACTGGGTATGTGTCAGGGGCAGGGTGGGAGGGAGAGGGATGGGATCCTTCACTTATTTTCTTCAGCATGAGCCCCTCATCTCTCTCCTCTCCTTGTCCTGCCCCTCCTGCCCTTCCCCACTAATCTGAACCAGCTCTGAGGTTTGGGGTAGTTTTCTTTTGGATGGTTTAAATTTCTTTCTTCTTTTTTTTTTTTTAAGTAATTGGGGTGAAGTAATTTGTTCAAGGTTACACGGCTAGTCATTATTGTGTGTGGGTGCTCATTTTCTGAGGCCGGATCTGATCCCTGGTCATCCCAGCTCTGGGGCCGGTGCTCTTACTCGCTATACCACCTAGCCGCCCCTGGATGGTTTAAATTTCTAATTGGATTTGTCCCCCATGCAGTGATGATTCCTGCCTATTCCAAGAACCGGGCCTATTCCATCTTCTTTATCATCTTCACTGTGATAGGTGAGCCAAGCCCTCCCTTCCCCCCAACATGTGAGATAAAGTCTCAACCAACCAGAGGGCAGCAGCCTTGCTGATCTTGACCCTGAGGCCAGGAGAGGGCCAGGGTCAGCACCTCTGATCTCAGGTGGTCACCCCCCCACTTTATCATAATGGATTTACCATGCAGTGTGGCCGGGGTCAGAGGGCTGACCCCCAAGATGGAAAGACAGACTCCCTGACACTGTTACTTTTAAGATCTTCAGTTTGTATTTCCATGCTGGAGGAATCCCAAGTCGGCTCCCCTCTCTCCTCCTGAGACTTAAGGTCTTCCTAGAGTCAGATGAAGAACTGGAAGGGGCCCGAGAGGGTCCAGTCCAACACCCTCGTTTTACAGATAAGGAAGCTGAGGCCCACAGCAGGCACTGATTGCCCACTTAGTGCCATGTAACCGATCAGCATTTATTGAACATCCATTTTGTTCTGGCCCTGAGCTCGGAGCTGGGAGTAAAAAGGCAAAGTGAAATCATTCCTGTCCTCAGGCAGCTTCTACTCTAGCAGAGAAAACAGAAATGCCTGCTGGCTTGGGCCGGGTTGGTTCAGGCAGAGGCCAGGTGATGCCTGGGTCCCTGACTCTCCACCTTGTCCACGTGATGTGGGTCATGCCACCCCCTGAGTGGGGCATCCTGGCAAGGGTCCAGATCACTAAGCATTTGTGCAGTTTGGAGAAGGCACCCAGGACCTGTGTCCTGGCACATCCTGACTATCATGCCCCACTTTCTCCTTTGCAGGAAGCTTGTTTCTGATGAACCTGCTGACCGCCATCATCTATAACCAGTTCAGGGGCTACCTCATGGTGAGTTGGGGCTGGTGCCTTCCTCTGGATGTTCCAGCTGGTTGTGGGGGTTGGTGAAATGGCCTTTGAAGAAGGCCCCTCCCCCCATAAGGCTTGATCAGAACGGAGCCAGACTTATGGGTGGCTTGGAAGCCAGTATGGCCTCTGCTGTGCAGGAGTCACCTTCCCTGGCCCTCAGTTTCCCTCTTTGTTGTATTGGGTTGGACAGGGCAACCTGCCCCAGTGTCCATGATCTTATAAAAACTGAGGCCAGGTGGGACACTGTAGGGTGTTTCCTAGGCCCGCTTTGAAGGTCGTGTGCTTTTTTTGGTGGGTAGAGGGGCCTGGACAGTGATTGGGTGGGAACTTCTAGCCAGTGCACTTTAGAAGGAAGGAAGGAAGCATTTATTAAGCACCTACTGTGTGCCAGAAAGAAAGCACTTTACGAATACTGTCTCCTCTGATTCTCATGCCAATTCTGGGAGGAAAGGGCCTAATGTTACAGATGGAGAAACTGAGGCCGACTCACTTAGGGTCACACATATCGTAAGTGTCCGAGGACAGATTTGAACTCAGCTCCCTTGGCCTGCAGACCTGGAGCTGTAGCCACTGGCCACCTGGCTGCCTCTCCCTGCCATTGGCCCAGGGTCCCAGAGCAGGGACATCCCATTGTCACTGAAGCTCCCCGTGGCCACCCCCACCGTGTCCCCCTCGTCCCAGCCTCCCATTTCTGGGAGTGGGGCCTCCATCCTCCGGATCACCCCAGTCCAGTGTCCCAAGCTCAGCTGAGTGAGATCAGGTCCCAGAAGAGATGGCTGAGGGTTATTGGGGGTGTCAGGGAAATGGGCTCCCTCCTCCTCCCAATGGGGGCTCCGGGAGAGAGTGAAGTTTTCAACATCATTGTGTTTAATGAGCATACATTTCAGCCATGATGATTTCATACGGAATAAAAGCTCTCATTAGCTATTGGGATTATTTTCTGTCTTAGTGAAATTGATTTAATTTAATTAATGAGATTAATTTGATTTAATTAATTGATATTTCCTGTGTGTCTCCTGTGTCTTCCTATGAAATCTCATTTATGTTAATTAAACAAAATGTTGTTGAAAATTTCATGCATTTCATTTCTTGAAAATATGCATAGTTAATGAGATTTCCCATGTGTCTGGACTTTAGATCGCCATGTAGCTGACCAGTGCCCAGGGGTGTGGGTGGACATGATGGCCCGAAGTCCTTCCCTCCCTGAATGTTTGTGACATTCCCACCAGAGTGTCTCCGTCCGGGCCTCACTAAGGGCCTTGCACATAGTGGGCATGGAGCTAGCAGTGGAAGGGAATCAAGGGTCTCTTTTCCCCTCCCCCAACGTTTCTTCTCTCTGTTTCCTGGTCCTTCCCTCCTTGGGCCTTTGTCCTTGTGTCACTTTGGAGGCCGGGGTCTGCATTTCTGGGAGAGAGAGAGAGAGAGAGAGAGAGAGAGAGAGTGTGTGTGTGCATATGTGCGCATGTGTGTGAATGTGTATATGTGAGTGTGTGTATGCATGCACGCACATGTGGGGAGGGGTCACAGGCTCACGCCTGAGCAAAGTCCCTTGCCAGCTGTCTGCCCTCCAGGCTGGAGGCTGGATGTGGTCCCTTCTCCTTGGCAGGAATCAATCCAGTCCTCACTCTTCAGGAGGCGACTGGGAATCCGAGCGGCCTTCGAAGTCCTCTGCTCACTGGAAGGAGCAGAAATCCATCCCCTGGTGTGAGTGTGGGCAAGGCTGGCACTTCCCCGGGAGGCGGGCGGTGTAGAACAGGCAGCAGCTTTAATCCTCCCTCTCCTTTTGGCTCAGTGAGATTTCGAGCTTTTTCTAGCTCCATGAGGTGTCCTGGGCTGGGCAGACTGGGAGGAGACCACTAGATCCATGGGGGTTGGCTCTGTCCTCAGGGGGCTTCTGCTCTGGTGGGGAGATAAGTCATGTATGCATGTGAAGAGAGCACAAATGCATGCTGTGCCAGCTCGGGCCTTTCACTTCATCTTTCTGGGCCTCGCTTTTCAAATTAATAGAATGCTGAGGCCTTTGAGATCCCTTCAGGTGCCAGACCAAGGGTCCTTAGCCTTTGGCAGTCAGATGGTGAAGCCTGTGGCCCCTTCTCAGAATAATGTTTATAAATGCATAAAATAAAATGCATAGGATTAGAAAGGAAACCAGTCATGTTGAAATGCAGTATTCAAAATGCTTAAAAAAAAAAAAGAAAAAGAAAAAAGAGCTCACCAACCCCAGGTTAAGAATTCTTGCTTCTGAGCCTGTGAGCCTGTGGAATACAGCAGTGGTGGGCATTTCAGGCACTGTGAGGTCCTCTGAGGAGATCAGGGAAGGCTTCTGGAGGAGGGGGCCTCAGAAGGCAGGGAGTAGTGACAGGGTTCTGCCAGGTAGGGGAGTGTCTGAGGGAAGAAGCCTGGCTAACTGCTTTAGGGAAGCTCTCTAAGAGGATTATACTTGGTCTGTTTGACTTTGGTTAGGGGCTGGGGTGGACAGAACCTGGAACAAGCTTGAGGCAGGTGTAGACTTGTAGGAAAAAACAACCAAGAGCCCAGACTCTGCTGGAGTGGCCTGGACTGCCTCAGGAGGTAGTAATCTCCCCATCTCTGGAGGGATCTCCCAGCTGTTGGATGCCCACTCACTGGGAGTGTTGCAGAGGAGTTCCCAGCCTAGGGGTGACTTGGATAAGAAACCTGGGAGCTATGCTCCTGACAAGCATGGGCAGACCTTCTCCCTGGGGGTTCTGACCTTGGTCTCCTTACAGAGTGGGAGTTAAGCCAGAAACGTTCCTCCAGGTGATACAGAAAGTGAAAATGAACTTTTACTGCAAGGAAGCCATCATCCAGGTAAGTGCCCATGCCAGGCCCCATGCCAGGCCCTGTGCCAATGGGGTGTCTCTCTTGTCCGGGCTTGCCTCAGCCCCCATATTAGCTATGACCCAAAGGCTTCCTGGGGAGCCGCATGGAAGGCATCATGGTTTGGCCTTATCTTTCTGAGGACTGGGATCTCTTGGGGGCAGACGCCTCCTTGGACCACAGGGGGTTGGCACAAGTGGATATGAGCTCTGATGATAATAAGCCAGTATATTTCCCTTCCCATTAAGGGAGAAATAGGCCTCAACCTTGTGGTTTCTGGGGGTGGCTCTTAAACTGCAAGATGAGGGCTGGGTCCTCTGCCCAGTGGGTTGACTCATGGCTCACCTCTGGGGCCACACATCATGTTTTTCTCAACCCACCCTGGTTCTTTTCACTTTTTCACTCCTCTCCCCTGTCACCCTGTCTCCCTTGGAAACAGCTCCAGTCTCTGTGGGGCCTTCATAGATTTTCATCTAGACTTTTCTCTCGTTTGAAGGCTGTTGGGTCCCACGGTGGATTGATGTCAGCTGATCAGTTCCAGAGCGTCTTCAGTGAGCTGGACAGAGATGAGGTTAAGGAGGTCGGTCACCGCTAAAGCCTGGGGCTCTTGGTATTTGGGGGGATTTCTTTTAGTCTGTCTCATCTCCACTCACACAGCATTTGCCTGTAGGTGGCCCAGGCACCCCAAGTAACAGCATGGTTCTTCCCAACTCGGCTCCAACAAGCTGAAATTGAGCCCTAGAGCCTTGGGTGGGGAGTGGTCAGGCCTTAACCCTGGAGTCTGTGACTATGACCCCCAGTCCTGAGTCCTCTGGGGCCTTTCCCTTGCTTGATACAAGAGCACAGTGCTAAGTGACCTAACTTTGGAAGAGTGTTTGAGGATGGAGGGGGGTGTCCTTGGTGTAACTGGATATGCCCTTGGGTGGGTGAATGGGGGAGCTCATCCAAAGAGGGACCCAGCTTGCTTTATTTTGTGTTACATTTCCAGTTTTGTTCTTGCCGCATTGGTGGAGGGCTCTCTGTGGCACAAAGGGGCTGGCTCCAGCCCCACAATCTTTGTCTGCTTTTGTTTTTTTCCCAGCATCCACCTCGGCCGGAGTACCGTTCCTCTGTCCTGCATCGCGCCCAGTCTGTCTTTGGCCATCGCTATTTTGACTACTTGGGGAACTTGGTGGCCTTTGGAAACATTGTTTCCATTTGTGTGAGCATTGTTCCTTGACCTGTGGCCACTTCTTCTTCCCTCCGCCCTTTGGTTGTGTCTTGTCTTTCCTGGATTTTTTAATCAGGGCTTGGGGTGGGAGGAGTTTGTGTATGTGAGTGACCCTCCCTCTGCTCTCGCCTCAGGTGTTCTTGGTGATAGACGCTGACAAGTTGCCTGGTGAGCGGGATGACTTCGTTTTGGGGGTAAGCTTTGGGGGTGCTCCTTCTGTTTCTATGTCTGCTGGTTAACACTGGTCCTGGTCCGTATCTTCTGCCCGTGCATCTGGCCATTTGTCCACCTCCCTTCCCAGGCCACGGGGGAGACTCTTGACACCTGCATGGAGTTCATTAAAATATTTGAACCCCATTTTTGTTCTGTGACCTGGCACGTAGCCATCAGGAGGAATGGGCAGTGTTTTTTCCCTTCTCTGCTGTTCTCTGAACTAAATCCTTGGGATGCTCTCAGCTTCTCGAGGGCCGCACTGTGACTGCAGTGAGAGTTAATTCACGGTGGTGATCCTGAGGCCCCCAAATCACCAGAGAAGGACCAGTGGTGCCCAGTATGATGGCACTTCCTCGGCTTTATTGTGTCAGTCTTTAAAAGCTGGTGATTTACCTGAAATCTGTATCCTCGCTCCCTACTCTGTTGACTCTGGACCTTGAGGGGCCCTGGGCATGGAGCCTGCCAAATACAGGGCACTTGGGTGTTGCCCTGTGGATTGTGTCACCAGCAAGCATGCGTTGTGAACAGTGTAGTTGTTGGCGGTTTTGTCCATCCCAGACTTCACGTGCAGCCTCCTAGGATAGAGGCTGCTTCCTTTTTTGGGTGGAGGAGTGGTGTGGAATGGAAGGGATCCTTTCTTTAGCCATTTGAGATACAAAATCATCCAGAAGTGTTAAACAGACTCAAATAGCCTTTTGTCATTCTCACAGATCTGGGGCTGAAAGAGCCCTCAGGGGTTATCCAGTCCAAGCACCTCATTGTACATCTGAGCACACTGAGGCCTAGGGAGGCCCATTATGTGACTTGCCCGAGGGGGCACAGGAAGTAAGTCAGAGATGAGATTGGCTCTCATATCTTCTGACTCTGGGCTAGTGTTCTTTATTGATCATTGTTTCAAATTGAAGGCTGCTAGTCCTATGCTGATTCTGGCACTGAACGCTGAGGGGCTTCTTGGTGGCAGACTCGGCCCACGTGGTCGCCCAGGACGTTTGGTCTGTCTGAGCTGCCCTGGTCCCTGGTCCCCTTGAGCTCTCAGGGCCAGCAGGAGCCCAGGCTGGCCATCCATCCCTCTGTCTGTCTGTCTTAGGCGTCTCGGGCCATTTCCCTGGGACTCCCCTAACTGGGATTTTCCCATTTCATGCCTCCAAGGTCCTGAACTGTTTCTTCATTTTCTACTACGTGCTGGAGATGCTGATGAAGGTGTTTGTGCTGGGCCTGAAAGGCTATGTCTCATTCTTCAGCAATATCTTTGACGGGATTCTCACCGTGATCCTGCTGGTAATGGTTACCAACAGTGGGACGGGGAGGGAGAGCAGGCCTGAGCCCCTGCCGGATACAACCTCCTGGTGGTTGACCTCCCCTAAGGACTACCCAATGAAGCCCCCATCGATTGCCCCCTTGGTGATTCTGGCAGCTCGTGGCTGAATGCGGGGAAGGGATGGCCCATCTGGTGGAAGTCCAGAGGCCTTGGGAGGAGGAGTTGTGACAGCTGAACCCTTTAGGCAGGAGGGCCAGGCTGGGCATCCCACAACTGTGGCAGGTCTTTTTTCTTGACCCCATGCATAGCGCTGTTCCTCCCCCCCCAAGCTGGCTCCTAATTTGTCTCTGCCTCCTTGGCTTCCCTGGAAGGCTGGCCCCAGGAAGACACATCAGTATTGTCTCCAGGGGGAAAGCCACACCTGACTCCCGTCTACAAAGGTTTAAACCCCTGCCTGCACTAACCCAATGGTTGGATCCAGGAGATGCATGACAGTAAAGGCTCCCCCTTCTTTGGAGCACCTTCCTGTGGTCACTGGGGGAGCAAGGCTGCCTCTGACTGTCCTGACTTCCTGGGCTCTTCCTGAGCAAAGATCCCTCCTTGGCCTCTGCTCCCATTTCCTTCCCCAGCTTCCCCTAGGCCATGATGAGAGCTGCTCTCCTAGTAGGGGGAGCCTTCCGGAGCTGGAGCCTTCCTAGGAGGCCCCCTTGGGCAGCTGATGGGATGCAGACCCAGGCCAGCGCTACTGTAGCAATGCTGTCTTTTCTTTCTTTATTAAAGGTGTTGGAGATCTCCACTCTTGCTGTATACCAGCTTCCTCATCCAGGCTGGTAGGTGACCCATGGAGAATGTCAGTCCCTTCTCCCTTGGCCCTGGTCAGGGGAAGCTGTGAGACTGGCCAGGGCCTACTTCCTTAGGTCCCTCAGAAGGTGTGGGAGGACAGGGTTGAGCTGGTACATGAGCCCTGCTGACACAGGGGCTCCCAGGCTCCCGGTTCCCCATACTTGGTCAGGGCAGGTCCCTGGCCTGCCTGCAGGACAGAAGGCCTCAGAAGCACGTGTGAGGAGCTTGCATGGGCCGACTCCCTGTCAGGCACTGTGGGGGTTCATCACCCTTCCCCTGAGGCCCTGAAGCCTTGCTTCGTTTGTTCATGTGCCACTACCAGCCTGGACGACACACCTCAGGTGGCACAGGGCTCCCCTCAGGCTGGGGGCTCTGCACTGCCGAGGGTGGCTTCTCCCCAGCTCTGGGACCCCAAGTCCCTCCCCCCATGCCTTAGGTTTTCCCTCTGTGAGATGAGCTTCCAGGGCTTCCTTGGCATTCCCAGATCCCCTTTGATTGCAGACGGGATGATAATATTCCTAAGTAACAGCAGCAGTGATGAAGTCAGAAATACAGAAACAACAGTAAGCCTGCAGCTTGGTGGTGACTAGATGCTGTAGTCCCAGCCCGGGGTCATACATCAGACAGCAGAGTTGGGAATGTCAGAACTTGGCAGAAAAGTCGCTCGCCCCGGGCCGGGCCGTGCCTGTCCAGATGTCACTGAGGCAGGAGGCCGGTGTCTGGGCCTTCAAGACTGGGCCTCACATCACCCCACTTTACAGATGAGACTCAGAGTTTAAAATGACCTGCCCAGGGTCAGAGAGCTAGGAAGTACCTGAGTCAGGATTTGAACTTGGGTCCCTTGGCCCCTGGGGGCCGGGGTCAGAGGAGATGCTTTGTTTGGTGCCTGATTTCAGAGCTCACAGTGACCTTAGAGGCTGGAGGTCATCCGTCCAACCTCCTCATGTGACAGAGGAGGAAATGGGTGCTAAGAGTGACTGTCCTAGGGTCACACAGCCAGTGAGGGCTTGAGGCTGGATTCACACTCAGGTCTTTCTGGCTCTGACCCTGGCAGCTTTTTCCCTCCTCCCTGTGCCTTGCACCTGTTTTGTGCCCTCGGTAGGAAGAGGGCAGCAGATTCCCCCAGGAGGCCTTTGTGGTGGGGAGGAGCCCTTGGTCATCGGGCAGCTCTCCCTCCCAGTGCCCTGATGAGGGAGTAGCTGCCATCTTTGCTCTGGTGCCTCTGGCTCCTGCCGCCATGGTGGCTTCCCCCTTGCTAGGCACCACGGGTTGGCAGGGAACACATGTTCCACTCCTGGCCCGAAGGTCCCCAGGCTGACCTGGGAGCTGGTGTGGCACCATCGTCACTCAAGGCTGTGTGTCCTCTGTCTCAGGCCCGGCCCGGGTCCTGTATTCAGGGCCGGGCACCACCTACTAGGAAGGGTAAACTGGGAAAAGCTTAGAGTTCGCCTAGGCTGGTCAGAAGCCCCAGGCTTGTGCCATGGTTGGAGGGAGTGGGAATGGAAAGGGGGGGGTTTAGGGATGGGTGAGTAGGTGGGCACTCTGCTGGCCTCCTGCTGCTTGGCCCCAAAGGGTAGAAGGTGGGAGGAAGCTGCAGAGACTCATTATTTCCTGATGTCCAAAACAAGCCCCCAAAACCTTCCTGAGAATTTGGATTGTCTAAAAGTGGTGCAGGCCTTCCTGTGATAGTTGTGAGCTCCCCTTGGGTGGAGGCTGGCTGGCTAATTACTGGGGGTGCTGTAGAGGCATGTTCATGTCTGGATTGGACTAGAAGGTTCTGAGATGCTGGGATTCCTTGGCATTGAGCTCAGCCCTGGTCCAGCTTGGGTTGGTGTCCCTAACTGATAACGCCGTCCATATGGGTAATATGACCCTAGGTGTGCACCCTTTAACAGGTAAGCAAGCATTTATTAAGCACCTACTATGTACTGCTCACTGTGCTAAGTGCTGGGGATACAGCAGCCCCTGCCCTCGGGGAGCTTATAGTCTAATGAAAGACTTTAAAAAGTGTCTTCCTGTTTCTTGATACCCTTTGTCACCCAGGATAAAGTTATCCTGTTGGCAGCATGCCCACTTCAATGTGATTCATTTGTATGAGCATTTATGAATGCCTACTGTGTGCCAGGCACAAAGACTGGAATTGACCGTTCCCCACCCTCAGTTGCCCAGAGAGGTTTTGCTTCCGTGGCTTCAGCGTGGCGGCCTTGGGTTGAGCTCGGCCTGAGGGCTGGCTCTGACCAGCGGGCTTGGCATTTCTGCTCTTGTGCCCAAGCTTCCTCATGCCCAGCCTGGCCTCAGCCTCCCCCTCCCTGTGTCTCATAGGAAGCCTGAGATGCTGGGCCTCTTGTCTCTGTGGGACATGGCCAGGCTGGTGAATATGTTCATTGTGTTTCGGTTCTTGAGGATTATCCCAAACATGAAGGTCAGTGTATAAGGCAAGGGAGCGTGGGGTAGTTTGGTGGCATTTCAGCTGCTCTGTCCTGCTCTGGGCTGGGTAGACTAATGGTGGCATCCCCTGGGGCAGCATGGATCATGAAGTTGGGCTGGCTTAGAAACAGGCCCCGGAGGCTTGAGGGAACCCCTCAGGTAGCCCAGCCCCAGCCTCTTGAGGGCACCCTGCTCCATTCAGCCTCTGTGCATCTGGCAACTGGGTTGAGCTATCCATTGGGGACCACCGTTAGTCGTTTATGTGGAGGCATCATCAATGCCTTTTGTTTTAAATAGCAATCATTTGCATATCATGCTGGGCCCCTCTCTCCCCAGTCTCCTTTGTAAGAAAGAAAATAAGGTTAAGAAAGATCAGCTGACCCAGCAGCCCTGTCTGCCTGGGGATGCCCAGTCCCACACCCATGGTCCCAGGGCACAGGAATCCCTGGTGCCTGAGGACCCTCCCCTGAGGGTGGGCAGGCTGCTGACAGACAGACCAGATCCTAGGGCCAAGGGCCTGGGCATCCCTCCTGCCCAACACCCATCCCTCCTGCTGTTCCTAGCAGCCACAGGCCTGAACAGGCACCTGTGTCTGTTCTTTTCAGCTGATGTCCTTGGTGGCTGGGACCCTCCTGGACTTGGTTAGAAACATGAGAGCCTTTGCGGGGATCCTGGTGGTAAGTCAGGCCCGTCCTGTGCCCCTCAGGTGGTTGTTCCAAAGCCCTGGGCAGAGACCACTTCCGTTCCTGTGCAGGTTCTGAGGAAGGCTGGCCAGTTGACCGGAGAAGGGTCTGCCCTTCTCACCCTGGTCCTCTGGGACTCCTTTGGACTTTGCTCCATTGACAGCAGACCCTTCATTTAAAAAAATCCGATGATGGAAATCCACTTTTGGCTTAAACACTGAAAAAGCTCCAGGGCATGGCCCTGCTGGGGGGGACATTTGAGACTGTTTTTAAAAGACCATCTGCCAAGGTCATGGGCTCATCCATCTAGACCAGGAAGGGGCCTCAGAGACCTCCAGCCCAATGTTTACTCTTATGAAGGAGGAAACAGGCCCAGATCAAGTGGTCTGGCCAAGGTTACCCAGCTAGTAATCATCCATGGTGAGATCTGAACCCAGATCCTGACTCCTAAGTAAGCCCTTTCCCCACATTACAGGCATCTCCAGTGATAAGGAATTCCTCCACTGATGAAACTGTGGCCCCTTGTTGTATTGTGGTGGGTGGGCCCTGAAGAGGCAGGCCGGGCCACCTCCCTTGGGCAGGGGACATTGGTCTCCCATTGGCTCGACCCTCCTTCGTCACTCATATGATGCCACCTAGTGGCTATTGGCTGAAAGGCTCGCTCAGGAGGAGCAGCCTTCCCTTTCTGGAGGGACATAGGACATCCCTTCCCTTCCCCTGCAGAGTCTGAGAGCCTTCCCTGAGTCTTCCCTTGTCCCTCTGGCCTCATTAGTCATGTTTAACTCTTGGGGAAGAATGAAATCAACTGGCGAAAATTCCCATATTCCGGGACTGCCCTGGCTTTGGAGTCAGAAAACCTGGCCTTGAACCCTCTTAATATTGACATGACCTTCACCTCTGGACCTCAGTTTCCCCCTCTGTCCAGAAGCCCTTTGGACTTCTTCCTTTATAGGTGGTTTACTATGTCTTTGCCATTGTTGGGATCAGCCTTTTCCAAGGAGCCATTGGATCCCCTCCAGGAAACAGCAGGTTAGCCTGCCTTGGGGAGGGAGGGACAGGCTTTGGGGGTTGGTTTGTTCTTTTAGCCGAGATTGTGTGTGTGTGAGAGAGAGAGTTTGTGTGTGTGTGTGTCTGTGTGTGTATATCTGTGTGTGTGTGTGTAAGGGTGTGTCTATGAGAGTGTGTGTTTCTGTGAATGTGTGTGTGAGAGTCTGTGTGTCTATGTGAGAGTGTATGTGTGTGTGTATCTGTGTGTCTGTGTGTGTGAGTTTGTGTGTGTGTCTGTGAGAGTGTGTTTCTGTGAATGTGTGTGTGAGTGTGTGTTTCTGTGAATGTGAGGGTGTGTGTATGAGTGTGTATCTGTGAGTGTGTGTGTTTCTGTGAATGTGTGTGTGTGTGTGTGTGTGTATGAGCACTTGTCCCTGGCCCTGGTGCTGTCTCACTGCTGGCCCTCTCACATCTCCCCTCCCCACACTCAGCCTGTCCTTCTCTGCAACCACTCTGGCAATGTTTCTGGAGGGTGGGAGGCTCCTGGACCCGGAGATGGCCATGGTGCCTTGAGAAGTATGACGTTTATGAGGTCAACCCTGCTTGTGATGGGGCATCCTCCAGGTGGCACTTGATCTTGGGGCTGCCTTGAGGGAGACAGCTTCCTGGCCTAGGGAGGGGATAGTCCCACTGTCTTTCTTTTGCCCTGGTCCATCAGTCGGTCAACACACTTTTATTAAGTACTTACATGTCAAGGCACCACATTCAGCACCAGGACATAAAGAAAGGCAAAGCTGGCCCCTGCCGCACTGAGGCTGCTCCCATTCTGATTAGGGACATAGCGAGCTGTGGCCATGCTTGCACAAGCTATATGCAGTGTAAATGAGACAGAGGGAAAGGTCCCAGGGCCTGGCTGGGCAAGAGAGGCACACTGCACAAGGTGGGCTCAGGGCCTGAGCGCCCCATTGTAAAGAGGGCCGTGGATGGCCTGGAAAGGGTCCAGAGGGGCAGCCAGCCTGAGGAGGAAGGACCTCAGGCCCAGGCTGTTCAAGAGGATTTTCCTGGGAGAGAAGACTCAGGGAGGGGGGCAAGGGCACAATCCCCACCTTTGAGGCACCTGAAGGGCTGCCCATCAGCCCCAAGGGCAGCCCCGGGAGCGAGGGAGGAATGATCCCCTGAGAGGCCAGTGGAGACTTGGTGTTTTGGTGTTGGGGGAAGGGTGGGGGGGCAGCTCCTGCCTCTCTGAGCGGCCTGGGTGGCCTGGGGGGAGGGCGGAGGTCTGGATCCTGGGATGCCTTCATGGCAGGGCCAGACCAGAATCAATAACAGCCACCTCTGTAGCACGTTAACGACCGCACAGACATTAGATCATCATAGCAATCCTACTGGGACTGGGGCATTGCTGCTGAGCATGCTGGCCAGGTCTCACAGTCAGTCAGGGCCAGGCAGGACTTGAATCTGGCTCCTGATGATGCCCACTGAGCAGCCTAGGCA
Source organism: Gymnobelideus leadbeateri (assembly GCA_011680675.1). Lineage (NCBI taxonomy): Eukaryota > Metazoa > Chordata > Mammalia > Diprotodontia > Petauridae > Gymnobelideus > Gymnobelideus leadbeateri. The sequence goes on from WOXC01004100.1 coordinate 1,400,184, forward strand.
TTCTTCTTGTGTCTCTGTAGCCTGGCCCATGCCAACAGCACTGTGCCATGTGGGACCTTCGAGCAGCTGGAGTATTGGCCCAATAACTTTGACGACTTTGCGGTGAGTCCTGCCTTGCCCTGCCCCCTCCTCCCTGTGCCCTGCCCCAACTCCTCCTGCCTCACTGGTCGCTGTCTGTCCACAGGCCGCCCTGGTCACTCTCTGGGACGTGATGGTCGTCAATAACTGGCAGGTTTTCCTGGATGTGTACACGCGGTACTCCAGCCCGTGAGTGCTGGCTCCGGGCGTGGGGAGGGCCACTGACTGTGGCGGGTTCCCATGGTTCAGGATACGTGGCAGGGGAGGGGCCCAGTGGGGCAGCCCTGCGTAAAGCCCCTTTGTAGGGAGCTTGGTGTTAAGGCGGCTTTGAAGCCCCTTGGCACGGTTTGGGGACCACTTTTTGGGAAGGACGTTGATGAGCGGGAGGTGATTGTGTGGTGGGGAGGGATCCAGAGACCAGGCTGCTCTGAGTGGGCAGGAGGAATAGCCGGAGGAGGGCATTACTGGGGGGACATCCAGAGGCCCCCGGAGGGCCATCCCGGATTCCCTGATCCTCAGCCACCCACACTGGGCTGGCCCGCCTTGGCTGGTGGGGAGCCCTCCTTGCTGGGGGTCTTCAGCCAGGTACTGAACTAGGGCCCGGACTAGATGCCCCAGAGGACCCTTCTATCCTTGGGCCAGCGGGTCTAGGCTAGAGTTGGTGCTGAGATGGCAGAGGCGTGAGTGAGGACAGGGTCCTGTGCTGGGCGTTTCTGGGGCAGTGCCTGGGGGAGGGTGGCATTGGGGACGGGTCACAGGAAACGTGTTGAACCCCTTCCCTCAGGTGGTCCAAGCTCTACTTTGTGGCCTGGTGGCTGGTGTCCTCTGTCATCTGGATGAATCTCTTCGTGGCTCTGATTCTGGAGGTAGGGGAGGTGCCGGCTGCCTGATTCCCAGCCCACGAACCCTTTCCCCCACATTAGACCCATAACCGACCATAGCTGATTCCTTGTAAGTGCCCCAGGCGTGCCTTGGGGTGGGAGCCCCCTCCCAACATAATTCTAACTTTAGAGAGTCAGTGCTGGGCCACCCAGAGTCCTGTAACCAGAATATGTCAGGGCAGGACTTCCTGATGCCCTGGGCCACTCTCTGTCCACATAATCACCCTTCTGCACATGTTGTACTCTTCCTTACCACACAATGGCCCTTTATTGACCAGGAGGCCCCCCAGGGATGCAGATAGTGGCCCATCTCTCTTCCCTCCCCCCAGGTGACTTATCCAGGCCCTTTCCTGCTCATTGCCAATGAAGTCACCAGTCCAGGCTACCCCCCGCCCCACCTCGCCTTCAGTGGCTCCAAGGCTGCCTCTTAGTATTTATTGAGGAACAACGGCGGAGAGCTGGGGTGATGAAGGGAGTGACAGCTTCACTGGCAGGAAAAGAAACCCCCATCGCTTTTACATATGGGTCTATATGCACACACAGACATATGTATGTAATCGCCTGGCTTTGGGCAGCAGAGGAGAGAGCACTTGCCTTGCAGTCCAGAGCCCTCGGTTCCAGTCCTGCCTCTGACATTGATGTGCTTTGTGACCCTCGGCACTAAAAGGGCTCAGGGTTTCAGTCTAGTCCCGGTGATCCGAGGCTTAGGGCTAGGTGGTGCAGTGGGTAATGCACAGGTCCTGGAGTCAGGAGGATCTGAGTTCAAATTTGGCCTCAGACGCTTGACAGTCATGATCCGTGTGACCCTGGGCAAGTCACTTAACCCTGATTACCTGGACAAAACCAAACAAAAACCTGGCAGGGCTGTGGGGGAGGGACCCTCCTCTCCTGTCTCCCTTCCTGTGTCCTTATGGCTGGCTGAGCCCAGGGTTAGGATTACAACTTGGGCGGGGGGGGGGGCGGGGGGAAGAGGGCCTGAGCTTCCTCATCTGTAACATATAATATATAATATGCGGGGGCTGGGTTAGAGAGCCTTTCAAGTCACTTCCAGTGGCTGTGAGGGGCTGTGGGGAGGTTGAGTCACACAGGAAGACTGTTTTGAACACCTTTGGTCAGGTGTCTATCCCTCTCCATTTCCTCCCCCCCAGAACTTCATTCACAAGTGGGACCGCCGAAGCCAGCAGCAGCCCATCCCCGGGACATGCCAGGCTCCATACCAGATGACGGTGGAGCTTATGTTTCGGTAAGCAGTGCCAGGGCGGCAGGATCTCGCATGCTGGCACCAGTTCCCTCGTGAAAGCCTGTGTGGAGAGCCTGGGTGGGGAGTCAGTGGGTGGGGGGCACAGTGGAAGGCCTCTGTCACAAGCCTGGAGGGGCTCTGACCACTGAACTCACCTTCCCTCTGCCTCTGACCCCTGATCTCCTCTGGAGCCAAGCTCAGGAATAAGGTTGTTCTGAGTGACAGTGGGACTGGCTGGGACCAGTCCACATTATAAAGTGCCTACTGTGTGCCAGGCGCTCCTGGAGTGGAGAATGCTCAGTCAAGGGCTGGCAGAAACCCTGCTTCCAGGCCTGTGATGTGCCGGGTGGAGAAGCCCGGTGGGGAAGCCAGTGGTACCTCCGGGACTTGGCTTTGGCCAAGATTCAGCCCAGGCCCCTGCTCATCTGTAGCCAGGGGCTATTCTGTGGGGACCCTTCAGTCTGATCAGACAGATGTTCAGTAAGCACCTATTGTGTGCCAGGCCCAAGGATACATATATATACACACACATAGGCTTGCCCCCAGGGACCTTCCATTCTGTTAAAGAGCTGGGAATGTAAGCTCTCTGAGGACAGGAGCTGTCTCCCTTATGCCACTATGGCCTAGCACTGAACCCAGGCACAGTAGGTACTCTTTGGTGGGATGGGAGTGGGCTTCTGGGGCCAGAGCCTCTCTCTCACTGTCCCTCCTGCAGGGATGTCTTGGAAGAGCCCACAGAAGAAGAGTTAGTGGAGAAGTTGCTACAGCATCCTCACCTACACCTGTGTAGGTGACAGAAGTGCCCCCTGCCCACGTCCTCAGCCCTGGCACAGCCATGCCAGGAAGGTCTGCAGAGTGATGTCATGGCCTCTGATGTCACGTGGGGGCCCTTGCAAGGAAAGGAGAGAGGACGGGCTTTCCTATGTTAGAACTGTCTTCATTTCTCAAACCACTCGCGCCCATCTGTGTGGAAGGAGGAGCTGCTGCCCTGTGCCGTGAGGACTGCCACAAGCAGTGTGAATGTTGGTGTGGACTTTGGCCCCCCCCCATGCCCCCCTGCTGCTGGTGGGCCCTTAGGAGTGTAAAGGGGCATGCTTGGGAGTAACCAGAGATTGAGATGCCAGGTCTGGGGCTGATCTCACCAGTGCCTTGGGGGACTCTGGGGGAGTCCTGGGCTTTTTTTGTGCAGATGAACCAGATTTATTTTTTATCCTGAACGATGATGCCAGCCGTGCTGTGCCTACTTTAAGTAAAAGGCGGGAGGTGGCAATCTGCCCACCTCTCTGGGGACACGTGGCCCAGGTGGGACAGTCCTCCCAGGAAGGCTTCTCCTTTGTTGTCCATCAGCCTTGGCCCAGGAGCTCAGTGGGAGATAGAAGGTTTTCTCATCTGTTCCCTCTTCTCCACTGGCGCGTCCCTTATGTCTTCCTTCTGTGATGCACTACAGAGCATAGCCAGTCCTTTCTGGAAATCGCTCCCCCACTGAACATGCCTTTATAACAGAGAAGAACATTTAAGTGAAACCAGCTTGGGGCAGCTATTTTGTTCCCCTGTGTGCGCCATTCTGTACCCATAGGCCCTTGCCTCGCCAGCAAAGGCAGGTGGAGGAACTGTATGAATGCGAGTTCTTTTAGCATCAAACCTGTTCTGCTTCCTCTTCTCCCTGACCCTGACTTCCTCCTTTATGTGGTCTGAGGAACACCTAGCATTGGGTAGCAGTGGAGAAGGTAGGAGAGGGGGAGGGGAGAATGATGGGGGAGGGTAGAAGTCACTGGGGAGAAGAGTCAGCAAGTGAGTTCTGGCCTGTCAGTTAAGGAGGAATCTGTGAGGGACCAGAATTGCTGCTGGCCATTGGTAGGAAGCCTTAGCCCATCCCAGCATGTGTCCCTGCCTCTGCAGCAGCTGCGGAGCAGGGTCTGGGGGGCTCCTCATCAGGATGCCCCTGGGGGAAAGTATAAGAGAGAACCAACATTCACCCCAAATACTGATCAACCCAATATGGGCCACATCTCCCACCTAGAACCCTCAAAGTTGAACTGTTTCCATTTTGATTAAATGGAAAAAAAATAATGCTCAAACATGTCAACGAATCTGTCCTCCATCTCTCCTTTTTAATTCTGGGCCCAACTCACTGTCCACACTCTCTATTCTAAGTGTGTGTGTGTGCATGTGTGTGTGTATATGTGTATGTATGTGCATCTGTGTGTGTGAGTGTATGTGGTTGTGAGTATGGTGTATGTGTGTGTGGTGTGGTGTGTGTGAGAGAATCTGTGTGTGTATGAGTGTGTGTATAAGTGTGTGTATGTGTGGGAGTGTGTGTGTATGAGAGAATCTGTGTGAGTGTGTATGTATGAGTGTGTGTGTGTGTGTCTGTCTGTGTGGGTGTGTATGAGTGTGTGTGGTGTGTGTATGTGTGTGTGCATGTGTGCGTGTGTGTATGTAAGTGTGTGTGTGGTGTATGAGTGTGTGTGGTGTGTGTATGTGTCTGTGTGTGTGGTGTATGAGTGTGTGTATGTGTGAGAGAATCTGTGTGTGTGAGTGTGTGTCTGTGGGTGGGTGTGTCTGTGTCTGTGGGTGGGTGTGTATGAGTGTGTGTGGTGTGTATAGGTGTGTGTGCATGTGTGCGTGTGTATGTATGTGTGTGTGTGCATGTGTGTCTGTGTGAGTGTGTGTGCATGTGCGTGTGTATATGTGTATGTATGTGCATCTGTGTGTGAGTGTATGTGGTTGTGAGTATGGTGTATGTGTGTGTGGTGTGGTGTGTGTGAGAGAATCTGTGTGTGTATGAGTGTGTGTATAAGTGTGTGTATGTGTGGGAGTGTGTGTGTATGAGAGAATGTGTGTGTGTCTGTGGGTGGGTATGTATGCGTGTGTGTGTGTATGTGTGTGTGTATGAGTGTGTGTATGTCTGGGTGGGTGTGTATGAGTGTGGGTGGTGTGTATGTGGGTGGTGTATGAGTGTGTGTATGTGTGAGAGAATCTGTGTGTGTGAGTGTGTCTGTGGGTGGGTGTGCATGAGTGTGTGTGGTGTGTATAGGTGTGTGTGCGCGTGCGCGGGCTGTGATCCACCCTCCATCCTCCACACGTGTCTCTCCCTCACTTCCCGTCTCTCCTCCTTCACCTGCTGCCTTAGCTCTTCCTCCTTTTCTGACCCTGCCCCCCCATCACATTTCACTTTTACAGTCAGCACTTCTGGGGCAGGGCCACCTGTGCCAGTCCCCTCCATCCTCGGACTCTTGCCCCCCTTGTACAGGAAGCGTCCAGAGCCCATGCCCTGCTGACACGGTCACTTAACCCTTCTGACCCTGTTTGGGTTTTCTTGGCAGAGATATTGGACTGATTTGCATTTCCTTCTTCAGTCCATTTTACAGATGAGGAAAATGAGGCCAACATGGCGAAGTGACTTGCCCAGGGTCACCCAGCTAGTAAGTGTCTGAGGCTGGATTTGAACTCAGGAAGAGGAGTCTTCTTGATCCCTGGCCCTGTGGCCACTCAGCTGCCTGGCTTCACTGACAGCCTTTGAAAATCCAGGGTCACCTTTGGACCACAAGGAGGCATTGGGGTGGGTAGGACTATGTGGACTTGTGTGAATGAAGAATCAGACCCAATGGGGTGGGGCACGAGCCCCAAGTATTCACATTTGGATTGCATTTTTTAAAGAAAGAACACAATATACATTTTAACTTAGAATGACAAGCCCTCACGCTGGAAGGGACCTAAATTAAAGCACAGCTATAAAAGAGTAAGAGAAATGCTCTTTTGCTTTCTAGTCAGTCAAAATGTAAAGCATTTGCACTGGGGGCCACGGGCTGCCCTTTCCTTGATGCCTCAGTTTCCTCATCTGGTCCAGCCCCTTCATTTCCAGATGAGAGAAGGGGTCTTTGCTCCAGGTCACAGGGTAATACATTGTTAAGGCAGCTTCCATTTGCCAAAACAAACCAAAGATTCCTAATCCTCCTGCTTTGCCAGGCCTAATAATGCCACTCCCTCCTCAACAAACTCCAGGGGCTCCCTGCAGCCTCCAGGATCAAATACTCAAAGCTCTGGACGATCCATCCTCCCACCTCCCCAGTCTTCCTACATCTCACTCCCCAAGCTGTGCTCTTTAAGCCAGTGACGCTGAGCCTCTGGCTGCCCCAGGAATGAGAACCCCCCATCTCTTATTCTGCCGTACTCTCTGGCTCCTCCTGAGTGTCTGCTCTGAGCTGACATCCTTAGGTTCCTTTGGTCCCAGCCTTCTACCTTCATCACCCTTAATTCCCCTGCTTTCCCTCTGCTAAGCCTTGCCTTTTTGTCCTGTGTTGATCTTGCTTTGGATGTATTTGTTCTGCCTGTAGTCTCCTCCCTGAGGGCAGGGATCATCTTTGGCCTTTCTTTGAATCCCCAGGGCTTAGCTTAGTTCCTGGCACATAGTAGGCGCTTAATAAATGTTTATTGATTGCTTCATGTTCCCTTCTGATCCGTAGGTGCAGACCTGCTCTGAATATTTAAGAAACCTGTTATGAGTCGGCTGCCCTACTAGGTTCTGTGCTAACGATGTCAGTGTTGGAGGCAGAATGGGGCCTTCCTTGAGGACAGAAGCTGCCCTTCCTCTGTCCAGCCCCCAAGCCCTAAATGCGCCCTGTGCCCTGTATATAGCAGACAACTTAAATGCTTAATTACCGACGTGTATCTCCTGCCCTCAGGGAGCTCACGTTCTGTGACTGTACAGGAGGAGATAGACATCGGCTTTTTTTATCTAGTTTGCATTTAGGGGTGTAAGGATCTCATGATCTACTGGGGCAGCATTGGGGGGGAGAGGGGGTAGGGAAGAAGCATTAATTAAGAGCCTGCTGTTTGCTGGGCACTGTGCTGAGTGCTTTACAAAGATGATGTCGTTTGATCTTGGCATGTAAGCTGATAAATGCAGACGTGACCACTGGGAGGAGGGAGGAGAGAGCATTAGCCCCTGGAGTGTCAGGGGAGGCGCCTCTTAGGAAAGGACCCTTAAAGAGGGGAGCTTGGCAGGAAATACAGGAACTGAAAAGGGAGGGTGTTCCAGGCATGGAGAAAGCCTTGGGCAAAGGTGTGGAATCAGGAAGCAGCTTGGGGAAGAGCCTGTTCTGTGCTGGGCACTGGGCACCCACGGCTTTGGCTGGTGGCTCTGTGTCCGTTTTGTTTCTTCTGTAGTCTGTAACCCTGGTAGGGCAGGGATTGTGTCTGGGCCTTATGTGTATTCTCACCCCTATGGTGGCCCGCCCAGAGCTGGGCACATGGTCTTCTCAGTGCTATATGATGAAATGTAAAAATTAGGCTCTTCACTCAAAGCTTTCTCCCTCTGTGTCCAGAAAGCTTGTGGCTGCCGTGTCCAGCGATGCTTACACATGCTTCACGTGTCCAGCGATGCTTACACGTGATACTTACATGTGCTTAATGTGTCCAGCAATACTTACATGTGCCTAACGTGTCCAGCAATGCTTACATATCAAACAGGACTCACCTTGGATTCGGGAATAAACTATTTTGAAGACTGAACAAATAGCGAGGTTCGCTGTGGTTATTGGCTCCTCTTTCTGCTCCCCTCCCGCTCTCGTCCTGGTGGGTTTGGATGCTGTGGCTAGAAATGTGTTTCCTGTGTCTGTCATCCATGTTTCCCCCCTGGTGGTGGTGTGGAACAGGCTGGGGATGGGGTAGCAGTTTCTTTTTGCTGTCTGATTTACAAAGCTAGAAACAACCTGGGGCTTTTAGCTGCACCCCAGAGGAAAGCCCCGTTTCCTGAGAGGTCACCGAATCTTTGAGGTGGAAGGGGCCTCAGAGACATTTGGTCTAAGCCAACTTGAGCCAGGCTCCCCTAAACAATGCTGTGCCAAGAGCTCACATTTTTATGTTACTTTAAAGTTTGCAAAAGCTTTTTTCAGGTCATCTCATTTGGTCTCGACAGCCCGGAGGAGTAGGTGCTATTAGGGTTCATGATCCAATGGCTCACTGTGGTTGAGAAACTTACCTGGGGTCACATGCCTAATGTGTCTGAGGTGGGAATATGAACTCAGATCTGGACTCCAGGTCCTAGTTTTCTTTCATTATGCCCCTCTGCTTAAAGTCCATCACTGACTCCCTTTTGTTCCTTGAGTAAAGGACAGACCCCTTTCCCTAGTGTTTAAACGCTCCCACAGTCTGGTTGTTCCCTGAGACCCAGGATTATGGACTAGGCAGGTGATCTGTATCCTGAGAACTTTGGAGCTTTGCTTGGCCCATTGGCCTGGGAGTCTGGGTTATCCTAGAATCCTTAGGGGCCTTAGAAATAAGTGCCTGGAGCTCTGGAAGCTTCTACGACTAGAACTGGTCATCTAGGGATACCTGAGACTGGGGCTGGACTAGATTGTTTGCAGTGGTCAGGGAGGCTCCTCACCAGCCTCTCTGTCTCCAGATAGAATCTGGCCTGGTCTGAAACTGAACCCTCCTTCCCTCCTCCCCCAGATGGGAGTCTGGCCAGGAGCAGCCTGGAGCCCCTCACCAGCTCATTCCCTCACTCCTGCCTAGCTTTGAATCTGAGAACATGCCAGTGGCCTCGAGGACATTTGCATATCTTGGCTGTTGGCAGGAGCTGCTGGAGTCACACCTCATAGGCACCTCAGAGGCCAGCTAGTGCAATTCCCCACTAGACAGATGAAGAAAGTGAGTCCCAGAAAAGAGACTGGTAGCAGCATCCTGGCATTAGAGTTGGAAGGGCCATGATCTACAGGGTTTCTTAGCTTGGGGTCCATGAACTTAAAAAAAAAGGTTGGATAAGTGTATGTCAATATATGTTTCTTCCCTATTTCTAGGTATTTTATTTTATGCCTTTAAAAACCTGCCTCTGAGAAGGGCTCTCTGGGTCTCACCAGACTGCTGCTTGTGACCCAACATTAAAACCCCTGAATAAGTTCATTCATTGCTTCGGTTTACATGGGGGCCCGCGGGGGGTGGTGGTGTTGAGAACCAGCTGGGATGAGGTGACTTCTGGGCTCATAGCGTTAGAGTTGGAAGGGCCCCTGGAAGATGACCCAACCCCCTCGAGAGCACTAGACCTAGAACCAAGGGGGACCTGAGTTCAAATCCTGCCTCATTCATTTGTGTGACTGGGGCAAGGCATTGCCCTTGTCTGCCTCAGTTTCCTCTTTGTGAGATGGAGATAATAGCACTGGCTTCTCAGGGACATTGTAAGGATGATACAAGAGAATATTTGTACAGTGTTTTACGAACCATAAAGAGGAAGGAAGAAGTGGGTGTATTTTCAGCCCCGAACAGACCGTCATTTCCGATCACCAGACACACCAGAAAGGTTGAAGGCGCCTTTTGGCGACACTTCCACGCCTGCTCTTTAAGCCCCCTCTTCTCAGGAGGGAGACTGGCTTCAGATCAAGGCGAGGAGGTTTGGGGGCTTCTAATGGGGGGATATTGCTCCGCACCCCTTCCCAAGAGGGGCTGTGATGGGCGGAGAACTGTGCTCACTGAGCCCCCGGGAGGGCGGAGGGATAACGGTCATGGAGGCCGGGCAGAACTGGCCTCCGTGTTCAGGGATCTCCTTGGAGTCGTCTCCAGGTGGCCCGGCAGGGGCTGGGCCACGACAGCAGGCTTGGTTCTGCGTCGGCTGGTTCCGAGGGCTGCCAGTCGCCTCCAGACCAAGGCTCGCGATCGGCCGGTCTCAGTCAGCCCCAAGCTCTGATGGCCTTCGGCCGATGCGCCCAGCTGTGGGCAGTGCTCTCAGCTCGGGTTCCGGCAGGTCAGTTATGAATGAGCTTTTCATGTGGCCCGTGACCCTTCGGAGGCAGCCGAGAATAATCTCTCTCACCGGGGTTTGGTTTCCTACAGGGGTAATTGCTGGTTCCAGTAAGCGGCTAGAACAATCCCAGGTTGGAAAAATGAAAAGCGGGCTGGGGGCATGTGAAGAAAGTCCAAGCCGCAGACCCGGGGCCTGAAAGGCGGAGGTGTGCGCCTCAGACAATGGCCCTCAGATCAAAGTGGCCACCAGACGGTCCGGCCGCCCGGCAGATTGGCCTCTGCGCTGGGCCACCTCCTGGGATGCGCCGCCTCGCCTGCACTCCCTCATCAGATTTCAGGAAAATGGGGCTCTTCTGTCGGGAGGTAATTTGATCGGGGGGCCCTGGGCGGGGTGGGGATGAACGCACCTGCCAGCCCGGCTATGCTGTTGGCCGGATGCTCGGTTCCGGCAGCAGTTGGCTAATCCAAGGCTCTGCCAGGCCCCAGCAACACCTGTCAGCCAGGTGAGCTCGCCACTTTATTGCCGCCTCAAGTGGGACCAACACTGTAGGCTTGCCTTTTCTTAAAGGAAAAAAAATCAGGAGCAAAAGCAAGTGTCTGTGGTGAGCACAGATTGGCGTGGGGCCCAGAAGGGCTAAGCATCTGCTGTGGGATCATGGTGGCTAAGGGGTTCCAGCCTGCCGGCATGGATTCCGGAGAAGCCGGGGGTCTCTGATGATGGCCCCTGGGCCTGTCTAGGCACTACTACCAGAACCTAGATTAGAGCCTTCTTCCTGGCTCTGGCATTCTGTTCTAAGGCTCCTTAACAGTTCTGACAGTCTCGGTTCTAATGGACCCCTGTGTTCTAACATGTCTAGAACCCAACATTCTCCATTCTCTGTCCTAAGATCCCTTCCCGGCTCTGACAGACTTCTGAGACCTGATATTCTCTGTTTGTCTTGTTATTCCACACTGTTCACTGAATGATGCTGGCCCCACCCTGGCTGCTTGTGGCATTTGCCTCAATGGCGTTTTACCCCAAAGTTCCCAGGCTTTATCCCACAGCTTCTCTGACGACCTCCACGGCAGTGTCCTGGGGCTGGGGGGTGGGAGAGCAAGAGCCCATGGGGAGCTGGCCCTTGTTTTCTGCCTCTTCTGTGCCCCTCTGTTTCCCACAGTTCTGGGCCTACCCTGGGCTTATTGACCGAGTGCCTGACTGATCCAGTCACTCCAGAGGCTTCCATGTAGATCCTGGCAGGACAATGTCCAGCTATCACTGGTTCCAGCAACTCATCAGATTTTGTCTTTGGCAGCAAATAGTTGAGATTATGCCTTTGGGATGCTCAGTCAAGGGGACTGGTGCAGGGTAGGGGGAAGGGTTTGGTTATATCGGGGGCTTTGCCCACCTGGATGCCAGCTGTGTGGGTATCATATGGTCACCAGACACTTTTCTCAAAGGAGTTCATTCATTTTTGGTGATGCTGACGGTTATGGACAACTTTAATGTGAGATAATTTGAGGAATGTCCACTTTGGGTTTCTCTGAAAACACTCCAACATGGATGCTCCTTGAAAAGCATGAGTATGGGCAGCTAGGTGGCACAGTGGAGAGAGCACTGACCCTGGAGTCAGGAGGACCTGCGTTCAAATCTGGCCTCAGACACTTAACACTTACCAGCCCTGTGACCTTGGGCAAGTCACTTAACCCTGATTGCCTGGAAAATGAAGAAAAGGAAGAGTGTGCAAACTTTTTTAGAAAGGTAGAGCTGGCAGGTGCCCAGGAAGCCGTCCTCTCCAAACTTCTTATTTCCCACATATGACCCTGGGCAAGTCACTTAACCTCTGAATGAGATGGCTCATTGAAAGTGCTTTGCAAACCCTGCTTAAATGTGAGCTATCATTGCTATGTAAGCAGTCGACCAGCACACACCTGGCAGGCTACTAGGGACCCAGTAATGTGCCCAACGCTCCTGGGGAGAGGGGACTAGAAGACCCCCCACTTGCCCTCGAGGACCTCCCACCCTTGGGGTGGTGTGAGATGTAGATTCATTTTGGAAATGAAAGAGGAAGGTTTCCTTTTCCCTGGAGAGTTGATCAGTGTGCTTTATCCAGTGGCAGTAGCCGGAGATGCTGTAGAAGCAGGCTGGCCTCCGTCATCCTCTTTTGCCCCTTCCTTTCTTCTGTGCACATGTCCCTGATGATTGAAAAGTTCTGAAGGCCCCTTGGTTATAAGAATATGTAAGTGCCCCACATCTCATCATTCCCATTTCATAGGTGGAACTACTGAGACTCCAAGAGGGGAAGTGATGTCCTGTGATTGCTCTGCTACTCAGTGCCTGAGGGGTTGTTTTAACCTGGTTCTCTTGAATCCAAGTACAGACTTAACTCATCATCCCATGCTGCTTCTCATGGTTATAGCAACTGAGACCTAGAAAAGGGACCCTTTCTTGGAGAAAGTCCAAAGTCCCGTCAGTTCTGCAGAGGACAGATCTCTCAATGCTGCCCTAGCCCCTCTCCTGAGACACATGGCCAGCTGCTGCTGCCTGTCTCCACCTGCATGTGCCATTGAGTCTTTAGCCTGATGTGCCTTGGGCTGATCTCATCATCTCCTTCGAACATCCCCTTCTCTAAGCTTCCTTCTGTCTTAGGAGGGCATCTCTATGGTCTAGGAACCCAGCCTGGGGACCCCAGAGCCAGCTCAAACACCTTCTCCCTCAATCCCCACACAGTCAGTTTCCAAGCCTTCCTAATTCAGACCCTTTGCATCCTCTCTGGGACTGCTCTTCTCCTTTCTACCCAGTAGAAAACAGCTTTCTAGTTGGCTTTACGATTTATAGTCCCATTTAATCAACTGAATCCAGGGGTCAGTGAACTTGCTTCTTAAATATCTGGGTCACTACATTTCCATAGAATTACTTTTCTATGTGATCCACTGTATATATTTTATTTTATGCATGTAAAAGCATGCTCTTCTGAGAAGGGGGTTCATAGACCTTACCAGACAGCCAAAGGAGTTCATGAAGAATCACTGCATCATTCGTCTATAAAAGCCATCTTTCTCATACTCAGATCTGACGAAGTCACTCTCCTATTTAATGAACTATCCCTCCATTGTCTCCAGAAAAGAATATGAATTCTTCAGCTTGGCTCTTAGATATCTCCACAACTTGGCTTCCCTCCCCCCACTGATAGTGTGGAGGTAAACTTCATTTTTGGCTCTTTTTAAAATCAATCACAAGTTTAGTACTATGAGTGTCATGGGACAGTGGGAAGGGCCCATTGGCTCTGGAGTCAGGACCGAGATTCACACTTCCTTGGATACTTGCTCATTTTATTAACTTTGGGTAAGTAATTTGACTTCTTTGCATCAATCTAATGAGAAGCAGTATGGTGGAGCCGGGTTGGGGGGGGTGGTCTTGGATCTGGACTCAAGTGCCCTGAGTTTTAATCCTGTCTGCAGCACTTACTGGTTGAATGATCCTGGATAAGACATTACTGTCCCCTGTGCCTCAGTTTCCTCATCTGCAAAATAGGGGTAATCATAACTATCACTAAATCATAGGCACATAATATCCTAGCTCCAGGGTTAGAAGGGACCTCAGAGGCCATAAAATCTAATTCTACAGTTTAAGAAACTGAGGTCCAGGAAGATTAAGTGAGATGCCTAATGTTACTCAGGTGATAAGTATCAGATAGGGAATGTTCATAAGGCAGTGTGGGGGCTGTCGTCTAGAAGGCTAGCCTTCTGCTGCATGCTATCCTTACGATCCTGGAAAAGTTTCTTTCCATCCTCAAGGCAGCTCTTGGATACTATAAATTACAGAAAAGTTGTGTTGGTGGAGGGAATTGCCATAATGGTGGTTCGACACACTGATGACATCCTAGATCCTGGTCTGAATGGTGGGCGTCAGGGCTTTTGTTTTCAAGACAATCTTTTCCTACTCTTTTGGCTAGATTTATTTAGGATTGACAGGGGTGAATTGTGGTCTCCTCAATATAGTTTTATTGTCTATTTCTACTTGTAATTAGTTAGTTTTTTTCCTGTAAACATTTAGAGGTTATACCATTGAGTCCATATGGTGTTAAATATCAAAATAAAATTCGTTATTTATGTTACCTTTCAGCAAAATATAATTTCCTTTAATTAAATTTATGATCGAAATAATAATTGCTATCTCCTCTTTTTTGTGTTTAGCTGAGATACGGTAGATTTTGCTCCCAATCTTTATTTCAACTCTGTGTGAATCCTTATGTTTCAGCATATTTTCTGTAAACAACGTATTGTTGGATTTTGCTGTCTAATGCTGATCCATTCTGTCAACCTCTTCACTTTATAGGTGAGTTCATTCCGTTCACACTCTCAGTTATGCTGCTTAATTGTTTACTTCCCTTCCTCCTATTTTCTTATACTTTCCCTTTTCTATTTTTTTCCTTTTAGTCTTATCTTCACTATTCCCTCTTCAAGCTTAGGGTTTGTTTTGCTTATGACTAATCTATCTTTGAATTTTCCCTCCTTCCTAGACTCTCCTTTCCACTCCTTTTCCTGTTCCTATTTGTATCCCTGTTGATTGCATTCCCATACCAAACTCTGTGTTGGTGCAGCATGCCTTCTTTTGACCAATTTAGATCAAAGTGAAATTTGAGTGACCTCACTCTTTCCACTATACATTATTCTACTTGATTTAAATTTTTTTTTATTCTATTTGTACAGCTTAATTATGTATGAGTAAGTTACCCTCATTCCTCTCATTTCTCCCTAATGTATTCCACCCTTTTTCTTTATTTTATTTTATTTTTTAACAAATGCTTTATTAATTTCTGGTTTACATCATTCATTTCTGCCAGATTTTGAGTTACAATTTTTCCCCCATTTTTCCCCTACCCACCACCCCAGAATAGCAGTCCCACAAGATATCCCCTCATCCAATCTGCTCTCTCCCATATCTTCTCCCATACCCCCTTTGACTTTACCATTATCGAGGTGAGTCTCTGTGCCCCAATGCTTGAACATTTTATCTCCCAATTATATGCAAAATAGGATTAATAATAGTATATATATATATATATTTGAGACATTTAATTTTAAAACCTCGAATTTCAGATCCATTCCCTTCTTCCCTTGTCATACATTCCCTCTGGAAGATAAGCAATTCAGTATGTGTTATACATGTATAGCTATGAAAAACATTACCATAGTAGATATATTGTAAAAGGCTGCTTATAATTCCCTCCCACCCATCCCACCCCCCACCTGGTCCATTCCCTACTTTGATCCTATCCTCTTCACTAGTGGGTACTTCCAACCTCCCCTCCCCCCAGAATGCCCTCCCCTCCATCATCCCCCTTCTAGTCCCCCTTTCCCCTACTCTCCAGCAGGGTGAGATATCCCATTTAGTATGTATGTCATTCTCTCCCTGAGCCAGATTCAATGAGAATATGGTTTTGCCTTTTTGCCTTCCTGTTCTTTCCCTCCCCTACAGTCACTTCCCCTTACTTCTTCTATATGAGATAGTTTACCCTACCCTGTCTCTCCCCATCTCCCCTTGCCATTCTCCTCTCTCACCTCATAACTTCACCCCTTAAGTATCATCCCTTCCCACCAAATTAGACCTGTGCCCTCTATCCATGTATAACTGTAAACATATATACACACATTCACTTATGTATTCATGTGCCTATATACTCTTCTTCTATTATTTTCGTACTGAGAAAGGTTTCATCAGACACAGTTATTGTTTTTCCATGTAGGAATGTAAATAGTTCAACTTTCATAAGTTCCTTTTGATTTCTTTTCCCTGATTACCTTCTCAGGCATCTCTTGCTTCTTGTGTCTGGATGTCAAATTTTCTATTCAATTCTGGTTTTTTCCTCAAGAATGCTTGAAAGTCCTCTATTCCACTGAATGACCATATTTTCCCCTGAAACAAAATACTCAGTTTTGCTGGGTAGGTGATTCTCAGTTTTAATCCCAGCTCTTTTGCCCTCTGGAATATCATATTCCATGCCCTTTGATCCCTCAGTGTAGAAGCTGCCAGGTCCTGGGCTATTCTGATTGTGTTTCCACAATATTGAAATTGTTTCTTCCTGGCTGCTTGGAGTATTTTCTCCTTGATCTGGGAATTCTGGAACCAGGCTATAATATTCCTGGGAGTTTTCTTTTTGGGATCTTTTTCAGGAGGTGATCTGTGGATTCTTTCAACCTCTATTTTGCCCTCTGGATCTAAAACATCAGGGCAATTTTCCTTGAGAATTTCTTGAAGGGTGATTTCTAGGTTCTTTCTTTGATCATGGCTTTCAGGTAGTCCAATAATTTTTAAATTATCTCTCCTGGATCTATTTTCCAGGTCAGTGGTTTTTCCCATGAGATATTTCACATTGCCTTCTATTCTTTCATTTGTTTGGATCTGTTTAACAGCATCTTGATTTCTCATAAAGTCATTGGCTTTCATTTGCTCCAGTCTAACTCTGAAGGAATGAATCTCCTCAGTGAGCTTTTGAGATTCTTTTTCCATCTGGCAAATTTGGCTTTTTAAGGCATTCTTCTCCTCATTGCCCTTTTGGGCCTCCTTTGCCATTTGAGTTAGTCTAATTTTTAGGGTGCTATTTTCCTCAGTCAGGCTGTTGACTCTCATTTCATACTTTTCCTGCATCCTTCTCATTTCTCTTCCCAATTTTTCCTCCACTTCTCTTATCTGCTTCTTAAGGTCCTCTATGGCCTGTAACCTGCTCACATTTTCCTTTGGGGCTTTTGGAGCAGGATTTCTGACCTCACAGTCTTCCTCCCATTCCCTGCTTTGATCCTCTTTGCCCCCAAGATAGGAGTCTAATGTTGCATTTTTCTGTTTATTTTGTTTCCTTTGCCTAGGCATGTTGCCACTTAATTACTTGACTTTTGGGCTTGTTGCCACAGTAGGATTCTGCCACCAGACAGGGGAGCTTCCATCCAGAATGTTGGGGTCTTCACAACTTCCAGTTCTGGCAAGTTGGATGCCCACCCCAGACCTCCCCTCAGATCACAATCCAGATCCAAGCAGATTAAAACAAGAGCAATTAACTTCCAAGACTGATCGCTGGATCTCCCTATAGTTCGCAGGTCAGGAGCTGATGCTTCCACTGAAGCTGCAAAATGGCGAGTGTCTCCTCAGTGGCTTCTAGCCCCCAGGGGAGGAAGCTGACCCATTCCCCAAATACTGGTCCCAAAGTCCATAGGGCACTAACCTCTTACTTTGTCTTAGGCATGTCTGTGTTGATAATTCTGGAATCGCCACAGCTGCTGGTGTTCTGGGGTCTCTCCAGCCAACTGCTGGCCCGCCTGCCCTGGGGCTAAAACCTCAGCTGACGAGGATCTGGGCTCGGCTCTCTGCCGCTAGGCTGTCGGCTCCCAGAGTGCTGCACCGGCCCTCCCTGCAGGGCTGCTGGGCTGTCCTCAGCGGGCGGTCAGCTTCTCTGTGTCCTTCTGTGGGTGCTGGGGCTCCAGAAGTTGTTCAGAGTCCCCTTTTACATGGTTTGGAAGAGGTCTGGTGGGAGAGCACCTTGGAAGTGCTGTTTCTACTCTGCCATCTTGGCTCTGGCCCCCCCCCCCCTTTTCTTTATTTTTCGGGTATGTCCAAGACGTAACAAATATATCACTTTGTCTCAGTTGGCTTGCAATGACTCCTTGTGTCATTAGGGCTCTAAAAGAAGCCCTTTCAAGCACCCCAGCCTCCCACTTAGAATGTAAACAATTCATCCTGATAAATTCCGTTGGATTGTTCTCTTGTTCTCTTTTCTCTCTTGACTTCCATATTTATATTTCAGCTCCAGATTTTTTTTTTCTTTTTGGAGGGCAATTGGGGGTAAGTAACTTGCCCAAGGTCACACAGCTAGGTTTTTTTGTTTGTGTATGTTAAGTGTTTGAGGCTGGATCTGAACTCAGATCCTTCTCACTCCAGGGCTGACACTCTACTCACTGCGCCACCTCACCGCCCCAATCAGCTCCAGATTTTTCATCAGGAGTCTATGGAAATCCTCTGTTCCTATTTAAGGTCCATGTTTTCCCTTGTAGAGTGATGCTCAGTTATTCTTGGTTATAGAACTTTTTTTTGTCTCTTGGAATATCTTATTCCATGTTCTTCTCTTCTTTAAAAGTGATGTAGCTAAATCTTGTGTGATCCTGACTGGTTTCTTGGCATTTGAATTCTCTCTGTTTGTTCACAGTATTATTTGTTTTGCCTGGAAGTTTTGGATTTTGCCAATGACATTCCTGGGAGTTTTCACTTAGGACTTTCTTTTAGGAGGTGACCATTGGGTTATTTCTATTTTCACTTTGTTTTCTTCTTCTTATATTCCTGGGCAATTTTCTTTAATGATGCTTTTAAAACTGACATCCAGGTTCTTTTGTTTTTGATGGATTTCAAGTGATTCAGTGATTCTTAAGTTACCTTTTCTTGATCTGGTTCTAGGCCAGCTTTTTTGATATGAAATGTGGTGTTTTAGAGAGGAGCTTTCATTTATTTGCCTTTTGCTACCTCTTTTGCATTTGTCCTCACACTCCTAGGACTAGATTTGAGTTAACCTGGACCCAGGTGGCCCTTGGGAAACTTTAAAAAATGTTTTTTTTTTAATTACAGACACATAAGTGGGCTAATCTGAGGGTGAGTGCAAGGTGTGTTAGACTCTTTTTATCACCTATGATGATAACAGAGTCCTGAGGGGTCACATGCACCATTTTCCCATGTTAAAGTGCAAACAGTTTAAACCTCTTTGGTTGCTTATGGTTGCTCATGTGTCTTTACATTTTAATGTTTTTTTATGATTCCCAAGTTTGCACTTCAAAGTTTCTCTGCAATTCTGGGGAGTAAAGAGAGACCCAGACAAAGTGCTCTAGGAAAACTGGAGGAAGAAGAGAAAGAATACTTTCCTCTGGGGAGATTAGGGAAGTCTCCTTCCTTCCAGAGGAGGGGACCTTTGAGCTGAAGTTTGAAGGAAGATGAGTAAAGTGAAAAAGCAGAGATGAGGAGAGTGTTTTGTTGAAGAACTGTCTAAATAGTCTGAATTTTCTGACTTAGCCATATAATTTTCATTACTTGTTATAAGAGAGAAGCTGGCTCATAGATACACTCATGGGGGTAATAGCCAAACTCTTTAGCTGAGCTGAGTATAAGTGAACGATCCTCCTACTGAGCATACTGGAACATCAAGTGAAGGAGACATAAAGTTAGGAGATAAATGTGGGCTATAAGGCTGAGAGAGGGAATTACAAAGGTAAGAGACTGGTGAAGTCACAGCT
The DNA here is from genome assembly GCA_011680675.1 of Gymnobelideus leadbeateri. NCBI lineage: Eukaryota > Metazoa > Chordata > Mammalia > Diprotodontia > Petauridae > Gymnobelideus > Gymnobelideus leadbeateri. The sequence goes on from WOXC01004100.1 coordinate 1,419,369, forward strand.
AGAGAGGCATTGAGGCTGGGATATTCTGGCAATGAGCATGCCAAGGAAGCAGGGGATGGGGTTCCACTATCTTTCCTAGAGAAAGTGGTTTCCAATGGGTAAGGACAGTTCTCATAGTCTTCATGGCTTAAGTCTGTGTTTGTCTTACCCATGGTCATTTGCTATAATGTCAAGTTTTCGATCAATTAATCAATCAACAAGCATTGATTAACCTCTGAGAGCCCCAATTCCACAGTGCATTCCAGGTGTGAAGGGTGACTGGTACAAAGACACAGGTGATGGAATTCCCTTTACTTCATAGGACTGGAAGGAGCCTTAGTGCAAACTCATTATCTTCCAGAGCAGGAAACAGGCCCAGAGAGGCTAAGTGACTTGCATTTCAACGAGCATTTATGAGGCTCCCACTAAGAGCCAGTTGCTGTGCTGGTGCTGGGATACGAAGACAAGATGAAATGGTCCCTACCCTTAAGGAGCTTTCATTCTACTGGGAGGGTTTATTGGAGGGACTTCGAGACTGGGAATTCCTAGTAATTAAATTAGCTAAGATTGGTTTCAATGGAGAAGGAAGGGGAATAAAAACATGACATACGTCTAGAATAAATGCTTCTTGATGGGTTATGTACTACACTGACCAATCGGGTTCTTGATACATGTTGACAAAAAAAGACAAAAAAGATTTGTGTTCCATTTAGTAGCAAGCTTTCTAATTGAAATGTATGACTTCAAAACTCATGGTAGGTGGTGAAGGGAACCATGCCATGTCTACTGGGCTTAAAAAGGTAAGAATCTGAGGAAGGAAGGAAGGAAGGAAGGAAGAGGAGAGGAAGGGAGGACAAGGAAGGAGGGAAGAAGAAAGAAAGGAAAATGTTCCAAACGTGCAACTGTATGCTCATATATGAGCATGTGTGTATGGATTGGCAACATACCATACTTCCCATTCCCTTAGCTTTCTGTGCCTTTGCCAGGCCCTTCCTCTTCCCTCTCCAGCTTTGCCCGGGATTCTGGGCATACATCTTGTTTGCTCTGGAGGCCAGTTGACCCTTCCCTGGGCCATGTGCATGTAAACACCAATTGTGTCCCTCCCCCTTGACATTAACACTGACATTGATCTGTGACCATTCAGATAGATAAAATGTTTGTTGGCTGGCTCCCGGGCACCAGAGGAGATGAAGTTCACAATGGGAGGTGATGGCTGATATGAGGGTTTTTAGAGATTTCCACTGAAGTTAAGGAGGAAGGTCAAGTTGTGTGTGTGTGTGGGGGGGGATGGGGTGGGGTGGGTCAGCAAGGATGGGGGCTAACCCATTTCTTAGACTCCAGGGTTGGTGATGGACCTGTGTTCCCCTGAGGACCAGCTTCAACTTGATGTGTAACAACGATGACTCATAGAGTAACACATTTTTATTGTGCTTTACAACTCAAACTTTCTTAAGTACCTTAGTGTCTAGCACAGTACTTGGCACATAGTAGGTACTTAACAAATGCTTGTTGACTGACACGTTCCAGGTGAGACTCTCCATGGTTTATTGAATAGAGAGCTTCAGAAAGATCTGACTGGTCAAGTCTGACTTCTGAATTTCTGTGTGACTCTGGGCAAGACTTTTAACCTTTCAATTCTAGAAAACTCTCTAAGGTAATAGGTTATAGAACAGATACTTTTTCTAATGGTGGAGTTTCCTCACTGGGAGATCCCTGATGAAATTACAAATAAAATTTTAAAGAATGGAGAGAGAGAGAGAGAGAGAGAGAGAGAGAGAGAGAGAGAGAGAGAGAGAGAAAGAGAGAGAGAGAGAGAGAAGAAATAAACACTATCAAAGAAAGAATTGGAAAAGGAACTAGGAATTTGGCACAAGAAGTACAAAACCTTGCCCAAGCAACAAACTCCCTGAGAATTATAATATACCAAATACCCATGAGATATCAAGAAGTATTAAAACAAAATAACAAACTAAAAAAATTTAGAATAAAATGTAAGATATGGCAAAAACAACTGATCTTGAGAATACACTGAAGAGAGATACTTTAAGAATTATTAGTCTACCTGAAAGCCATGATCAAAAAAAAAAAAAAAGCCTAGACAACAAATTCCAAAGAATCATAAAAGAAAACTGGATCTTTTAGAACCAGAGGATAAAGTGGAAATGAAATTTATCTGTTACTTCCTGAAAGAAATTCTAAAATGAAAATTCCCAGGAACATTATAGCCCAAATCCAGAGTTTCCAAGTCAAAGAACAAGTACTACAAGCATCCAGAAAGAAAGAATTCCAAGTATGGAGTAGCCACAGTCAGGCTCACATATGTTTTAGCAGTCACCATTATAAAGGAGTGGAGAGTCTGGAATAAGAGATCTCAGAAGACGAACAATATAGGCTACAATCAGTGCTTTAGCCCAGTGCCTGGTACATAATAGGCAATTCTTGAATGTTTATTGACTGACTGACAACCAAGAATAACTTACCTAGTGACTCTGAGGATAATTCTACAGGGAAAAATGGCTGTTTGATGAAATAGACTTCCAACATCACTTGATAAGAAGACAAGAACTGCCTAGAAACTTTGAAGTGCAAATTCAAGAGTCAAGAGAAACATGTCAGGGTAAACACATGTGAACAACCATAAGCAACTAAACAAAGACAAACTCTTTGCATTCTAATATGAGGAGATGATTCACATGACCCCACAGGATTCTATCATCATCACAGATCATAGAGGGAGTCTAATGAGAAGGTCTAGGAGTGGACAAGAAGAGTAATACAGTAAGTGGGGGGAAGGAAGAAGAAAAGTGGGAAAATTATCTCACATAATCAGGATGCACAAATAGAAGTCTTTTACAAACAAGGAGGAAGGGGTTGGGGGAGGGGATAACGCTTTAATCTTATTCTCATAAGAATAAATCAAAATTTATTCTCCTAAGAAACTGGTCAAAGGAGGGGAAAATACACACAAAGAGTTGAGTACATAATTACATTTCACTAAACAGGACACAGGGTGGAAAAGGGAGAAGAAGGAGAGGAGAATCAGGAGGGTAAGTTAAGAAAGGGATTAGTTTTAAGTAAATCAAAACTTACCTAAGCATGTACAAAGTTTTATAGCAGTTTTTTGAAGTGGCAAAAGATTAGAAAGTGAAGAGTCTTCATCACTTGGGAAATGGTATAAATGTGATGGAGTATTATTGTGCTGTAAGAAATAATGAAGGGGATGGTTTCAGAGAAACCAAAAGACTTGTATGAACTGATGCAGAGGGAAGAGAGCAGAACCAGGAGAAAATTTTATACAGTGCAAACAATATGGTAAAGACAAGCAACTTTGAAAGAATTAGGAAACCTAATCCGTGTAATGACCTGCTGTGATTCCAGAGGACTAATGACATGTGAGATAGAGGTGAAGAATTCAAAGTACAGAACAAGATAATTTTTTTTGATACAGACAATGAAGGGATTTGTTTTGCTTGATTATAAATTTGAAACAAGTTTTTCCCCCTCACATGGGAGGAGGTGGGAGAAAGAGAAGGCAGATTTTTGCTAATAGAAAAAGCACAATTTATTAAAAAAAATCAATTGCAAGTCTGAACATAAGAAAAAAACAAACATAAAAATCAATAAGGCAAGCAGGTAAAATAAACCAGAGGTTCTAACATAAGCAGGCAATTTGACCTCAGAGGCATTGTTGGGAAGGAAACCCAGGTCTGGAATGTGGCTTTCAAAGTGTACCCTTTTCCAGAAGAATCAGATGAGTAAAAGGCAGTGAGGAAGGAGTAGGGGACAGAGGAGCGTTGTATTTGTAAGAATATATATGTAATTTTTATTGATACATTTTGTGTTTATGTCACCCTCATTCCCCAATACCTCACCCCCTGAGATGTATCTTGTAGCAAAGCATCAGAAAGATCAGAAAGACGGACCCACACACTTGCCATGTCTGTTCTGTGTTCAGTGCTCCATACACTTAGTTTTCCATCTCTGCAAAGAAAGTAGGGAGCGAATTCTTGTATTTCTTTTTCAAGGTCAATCTTGGTCATTGTAATTGCACAGTGTTCAGTTTAGATGATTTTGTTGTTTCCTTTGTTGAAGTCAGGAGTTGTGTATCTTGTTTTCCTGGTTCTGCTTACTTTGCTCCTCATCAGTTTGTATAAACCTTTCCATGCTTCTCAGTTTTTTTTTCATATTCACTTCTTGCAGTCAAACAGTATCTCATTACATTCATGTCATACATATATATAAATATATATAAATCATTCCCCTCTCGATGGTTGGCTCCTTTGTTTCCAGATCTTTGTCATGCTGTTCTGAATATTTTTGGTGTTGTAGGGGGCCCTTTTCCCCATCTTTGACCTCCTCAGAGTGTATACTTAACAGAGAAGCATTGTGTATTTAGAAATTTAGAAATGTCCTTGTGTGAGGACATCTAGAAATCAGAAAGGGAAAGTGTGGTGGAGAACATTTTGGTGAAGCTAAGTAGAGGCAGCCTTTGAGGTGAGGTGAATTCAGAGGATACTAGAGGCTACTTTGATGGAAAGAAGATGGGTGGGAAATTCAGAAAAAAGATCACAAGCTAGGCTTGTGGTCGGCACTGAAGACACAAAACCAAAAATAGAAGTCACTGTCCCCAGGACTTCGGGAATTGCTAAAGTGAAGAATGAGCCGAAGATGTTGAAGAAAGTTAAGGATGACATAAGAGGGTTTTTTTTCCCTTTGCCTTTTTGACCACACTGTGAAAAAGAGGAGGATCAAAGAAAGGCTAGGACTGCCCATGGAAAATGGGACAGTGCTACCTGAGGACTGTAAGAAGACAGAACTGCTCACTTATCTTGTTTCTACTCTATCTGCCAAGGGGAAAGAATCTTTGGATTGAAAAGGTCTGAAACAAAGGGTGAATAGGGAGTTGAGACTTAACATGGGCAACAACTCCTGACTTCTCCAGAAGTTTATTTCCACTATTATCCCTGCCTCCAACCTCCCCTATCTTCAGTTTTTCTCTATTTTCTGGCTTTTCTGCTGCCCACAAAGACACCCATGGCTTCTCCTTAAAAGACCCTCACTTAATCCTGCCACCTCCACTAGTTATTGTGGTTCTAAATCTGTTCTTTTGGTGACTTGACTCCTTGAGAAAACCCTCCACACTTGGTTTCTCCAATTCCTTTTCTCTCACTCTCTTCTAAGTCCTCTGCAAACTCATCATTCAGCTGCACTGACCAATGTGATGGACCTTTCCTCAGCCCTCATCCTTCTTGACCTTGGAAGCATTCACCACAATTGATCATGTCCTTCTGGATACATTCTCCTCACTGGACTTGTTCATGGTACTGCTCCTTTCCTTTTTCTCCTCTTCCATGTCTGCCTGGTCCTTCCCAGTCTCCTTTGCTGGGTCACACCTTGTGGGAGTCCCCAAGGCTCTATCTGGGGCCCTTCTCTCTTTTTCCTCTATCCTATTTCACTTTGTGATTTCATCAGCTCCTGTGATTCATCAATGGCCAGATGGTAGATTTAGATGATTCCCATGTGGATTCATCAATGACCATCTCTAGGTGGATGATTCCCAGATCTATGTGTCCAGCCTTAGTCTTTCTCTTGAGCACCAGTCCCATATCAGCAGCTGCCTTTTGGACACTTTGGACTGGATGGCTCATGGGCCTCTGAAACACAGCACATTGGAATCAGTGCTCATTATCTTTTCTTCCCCACTCTCCTCTCCCCAACTTCCCCATCACTGTCAAGAGCACCACCATCTTCCCAGGCTCACTGCTGCCATGCCATACTCACCCCCACTCACCCCACACTTCTAATCAGTTGCCAAACCTTTCATCTTTACCTTCACAGGTCTTGCATCCATTGCCTACATCCCATAGTCACAACCATTGTTTATATCCTCAGCACCCCATCCCCTCTGTTACAATGGCCTTCTACCTGCTCTTCTGCATAAAGCCACTTTTCTCCAGTCCATCTTCCAGTTAGCTGCCAAGTGTAGGTCTGATCCCCTTGCTCACTGAGCTCTAATGGCTCCCTATGACCTCTAGGATCCAACAGAAAGTCTTTGGTTTGGTATCTAAAACTCTGGATAATCTGACTCCTTCCTGCCCTTCAAGGCTTCTTACACCTTTCCCTTCACCATGACTACAATATCACTGCTTTGGTCCTGCTTGTCGTTCTTCAAACATTGCTACTCCGTCTCCCAGCTCCATGCTTTGCATTGGGCATTCTTCATGTCTGGAATATTCTGTTATCTCATCTCTACCTTTGAGTTTCCTTGCATTCCTCCAAGATTCAGTTCAAATTTCCTGCACTCAGAAAGCCCTTCCTAGTTCCTGCAGTGGCTAATGCTTTCCCCTCTCAGCTTGCCTTCTGTTTATATTGTATCTTGGGTCTTCCTAGCTGCTTACATGTAGTTTCCTCTGTCAGAATAGAAGCTCCTTAAGGGCAAGCACTGTCTTCTTTCTTGTATTTGTATCCCTAATTCTCAGTACAGCATCTGGCACATAGTCGGTGCTTAATAAATGTTTATTAAATTGAATGAAAAATGTCCCAGCTTTCAAAAAGGGGAAGAGAACATGGTGGGCCAATTATAGGCCAATAGAGTTGACTTTTATTCCTAGCAGACTGTTAGATCTTTTTCTTTCATTTTTATGGCAGACTAAAGGAGCTTGGGGCAGGGATAGAGGGTGGTGGAAAACAGAGCCTCAGAGAGTCCTTGGTGGTCGGGATGGTTTTGGAGGGTACATGCTGGCAATGGTGTATGGGAAGAAGTTAAAGTGACTTTCTAACCCTAAGAAAACACTATCCTGGGATATCCCAAGACCTTAAACCCAAAGAAACTTGGAAATAGTAGTGTCCCCCAAACTGTCAGAGAGGTTCCCAGCCTGGTCAACATCAAGGGGAGAAATCATTGTAGAGAAAGTGCCTATCTTCCTTGTCACCTAAAAAAAAGGGCTGCCAACAGATAAAGCAGAAAGATTATAAGAGTGGCCTCCCTTCCTCCCTTCCCCATACTTTCAATTCTACCTCCAGCCCAACCCTTGGCCACAATCCCAGAGAAGGGACCAGTCATCCCCACTAATGACCAACCAAATGTCACCCACAGGGCAGGCAAGCCAGCCTTGCTGAAGCAGCTGGGTACCCTGAGGTGGGTGGATTATCCATCACTGACCCTCAGATCCTGATGGAAATAGCCCAGAAGGCTAATCCCACGAGCCTTGGCAACAGCCAGGCTTCCAGCCCAGTGCTCTTGGCCATACTCCTGAGAAGCAGCCTCTGAGGATCCACAGCCTGGACCTGCTCCTGCAGGGGTGGCAGCCACAGTCACTGGAGACCCAGAAAGGAAGGTTCTGGCTCCCAAAGTCCTGGGCCCCATCTGTGGTTCAGCATCAGGAACTGATGTAATTTTATCAGTGGAAATGACCTTGAATTAGGAACTTTCCCATCTGCTGTGTAGCCGAAACCTTCCTTATGCTATTTCTCCCCATTAGAAGGGAGGCCCTTGAGGACAGGCATGTCTTATTTTCTGGTTATATTCCCTGGTCTTATCTCAGTGCTTTGTATATAGTAAGTGCTTAATAAATATTTCATTGATCCATTTATTGGACTGTGATTTAGTCTCAGACACAGGAGGTTAAAAGGCAGATCAGTTGTCTGATTTCAACTTAGCTGGCTTTCTGTGCCGTGTTTGAAGAGAAAACCGGAGCCTGCCCTCAGGGTTCTCAGAACCTTTTGAAATCTGTGCTTCCTAAATCTTTCTAGTGAAAAAAAGTCACACATAGCTAAGCCTCTAGGGTTGTCAGATTTCTTATAAAGAGAAAATAGCTAAAGATTTTCCCTTAGTCATATAGATGAGGTAGACAAAGGACCTGTCTCTTTCATTAAAGAACTGAAGTCTCAGCTAAGAAAGATATGGTAGAGACCACTCTCCCTTTTAGGGGGAAGAGGGAGCATCTCAGCTGAGGACTCTAGCTGAAGCAAGAAATCATGGAGAGAAGTTTCCTCACCTGCTGCTCCATGGAACAATGGCCACAGTGAGAACAGGAGCCTCAGAACACGGCCCCAAATGTGAGACAGGTGGGGGCTGCTCCTTGGAGCAGGTGATGGTGTCACCAGGAGATCCAGACCATCTCGTAGCAGGAACACAAGGCAGCCCCTCCATGCACATTTCCAGGCTACGTGCACTCCTTACGTATGTTCTCCTCACTGTGTAAGTTCTGGCCACATGCATTCTCTATGCATACATCCCTCTTTTCTCCCAGATATGTGCCTCTCCACCTATGTTCCTTGGGCATATCTACTCTCCCACTGTGGAGTGTGTGTTTATGGGAGACTGCCCCAGATTCATATGGGAAATGCTCTGCTGTTACTTTTCCTAATCAATCATCCTTTACCTACTGTGTAATGAGTGCCCATTATATGCCAGGCACACTGCTATGCCCTGGTGACATAAAGACAAAAATAAAATAATCCCTACCCTCAAGAGGCTTACATTCTATCAGGGCAAATAGCATAGATGTTTACAAACAAATAAATATAAAATATTTAGGGAGAACTAACAGCTAGCAAGACCAGGAAGGGTGTTAGATTGACAAAGGTACTTGAGTTGAGCTTTACAGAGAGCTAAGAGGTAGAGGTGAAGGGGAAGCGTGCTTCAGGCGTGAGGAACAGCCTGTGCAAAGTCTTGGAAACAGGAGATAGAAAGTTGTGCTCAAGGGTCAGCAAAAAGTTCAGTTCAGTGGATGTGTAGAGTGGGGGAGGGGGAGGAATATGTAATAATTTTGGAAACACAGGTTTTATGAAGTTATAAAGGCTTTAGACACCAGAGAGAGGTGCCTTGTTCTATCTTAGATACAAAAGGTAACAGCTGAAATTTTTGTGAGCAGGGAGTGACATGGTCAGAACTAGGCAATTTTTTTAAATGAAAAAAATTTTTTTTTCTGTATGAAGATCTTCCTTCCCTACTCTCCCCCCCCCCCAACAAAGCACGAAAAAAAATCCTATTGTAAACAAGTATACTCAAGCAAAACATATTTATTCTTTGACCATGTCCCTCTTCTCCTCCCCCCACAAAAAGTTTCAGTCTGCTCTCTGAATCCTTCACTTCTCTGTCAGGAAGTGGGGAGCATATTTGATCCCAAATCCTCTGGAATTGTACTTAGTCACTTTGTTGCCCAGAGTTCCTAAGTCTTTTAGAGTTGTGTATCTTTATACTGTTGTTATTGTAGAAATTATTTTCCTGGTTCTGCTCACTTCCCTCCATATCAGTTCATAGAAGTCTTCTCAGGTTTCTCTGAAACTCTCCCCTTCATCACTTTCTACAGCATGATAGTATTCCACCACAGGTGTATATCATAATTTATTAAGCTATTTTGCAAATAACAGGCATCTCCTTTCCTTTCCAATTTGTTTCCCACTGCAGAGTTTCTAGAAATATTTTTGTACATGTGAGACCTGTGCTATTTCACTAAATGCCTTTGTTTTGAAGTGCTTGTGTCCTCTGACTGACTAGTAAAAGTAAACATACCAATGGGGGCACATGTGCAGCTGGAATCAGGGCAATGACCAAGTGACCACCATTTACGCTTTAAGTGAGGGGACTCGAACATCCATGTACAAAGCAGAGACATTCAGGGTCAATTGAAGGTGGTCTCAGAGGGAGCCTCTGGCATTGAGGAGGAGAGAGAAAGGCCCTTTGCAGGAAGAACAGCCACTGAGACACCCAGAAGAGACAATCAAGGAGTAGGTGGTAAAATGTTTGCTTCAAATGCCCAGCTCCAGATTTGCAAAATTTAGGTTCTGAATCAGGGAGGCCAATTATCCTGCAAAGTGATCCTGAGATGGAGCCGACTGTGACCCAAGACTGGACTGTGCTCAGGGAAGGGCAGGAACAATGAAAGGAGTGGGTGAGGCAGCTCGGGCTCTAGGCTGAGAAGGTAGGCAAAGCCAGGAACTTTCAAGGGGATGCCGGGCAAGACCGTTTGGGGAGAGATGGATGGAGGGACTTGGAGGCATCTGTTATAGACCACCTGGATGGCAAGAGGAAGGAGACACAGAGTTTAGTAGACAGGAAGACTGGAGTTCGAATCTTGACTCAGACACTGGCTAGCGGTTCGACTTCAGTGACTTGACCTATATTTGCCTCATTTGTAGAATGGGGACGCTTACCTTCCAGGGTCGCTGTGAGGCTGGAGAGAAGGCACTTCACAAGTTCGGTTCACTCTGTGCATCACTGTGATTACTGTTCCAGCACAGGCCTGAAGCAGAGGCGATGGGACATTCTACAGACACAAGAAAAGCCAAGAATAGAGCGGCAGTTCACTCTTGCCTTGGTTTTATAATCATTTCATCCTTTTAAAGGCTGGAGGAAGCAGCGAGGGGAATTCCCTTCTGGATCGGAGTCTTACCAGGCAAGGAGAGAGCTGCTTGGGAAAAGCAAAGGGGGAATGGTCATTCCTTCCTAGAGTTTGTGACTGAGGAAAGCCAGGCATGGTCTCAGGCGGACCCTAGATTTAGGAAAGGCCATTTCAGAGGATCCGGAGAAAACAATTCCGGTAAGGAGGAAGAATGGCAGTTGTTTGATCCGGCTGGGTGGGGAACTCACCAACCAACCAAGCTTTTAAAAAGCCACGCACAGAAAAGAGAAGCAAGGGAAGGGACCGGGATGGACGCGAAGCGTGTTCCGGTAATCTCAGAAGAGCCGCAAGCACGAGCGCTAGAATGAGCCACAGCTGATGAGGAAGGCTACTGAGCACGGGAAGGAGTCTTCTCGTTCTGCTGAGGGAAAGAGGAGGATCCCAGATGGAAGAGGACTGGGACGGCCCCGTGGCTGGAGATGGATGGAGTGACGATCACTGACTCCAGGAAGAAAGAAGTGCTCAATCTGTGTTTGGCTTCTGTTTTCTCTGACAAAGAAAACGACCTGGAGAGAACAGAACGAAGACGGCACCCGGAGGTGCTCATCAGGCCAGGGAAGCAATCCCACTGAGCTCGGAAAAACAACGATGGAAAGGATCGCGGAATCACCAGCAGACCCTGGAGAGCCTGAGAGGGGAGAGCAAAGGCTGCCTCAGTCTCCCGAAAAGGGAAGAGACTGGAATGTACAAACTCTAGGCAAGTCAGCCTGACTGTAATCTCTGGGAATTCAAGAGATGTTTGGTGAGTGTCTAGAAAAAGAAGCAGTGAGGGCAAGAAGGTAGCCTGGCCGCTGATGGCTATTAATAAGCTAAATATTTATAATCTGTGCTAACAATATTTATTAATAAGTTAACAAGGTGAAATTCAAAAATGTTAAGTAAGTCTTGTGCTTGGTCTCAAGAAATCCGCAAATACAATATGGAGGGAAGAAGCTTGTCTCAGGGCAAGTTAGCCAAGATCAGATAATGGCGTCTTGGGCTGCATTAAAGAGGGGCCGAGCCTGCAAGGACAAGGAGCCTCTGGTGCCCCTGCCTTCTGCCTTGTTCAGACTCTCTGTGGACTCTTGTGTGGAGGTCTGGGCACTTTAGGAAGGGCATCGAGAGCATCCAGAGGAGAACTGAGGGGAGAGGAAGGGCCTGCCCATGTCCTGTGAGAATCTGCTGAAAGAACAAAGCTTGTTTAGTCTGGAAGTGTGTGTCTGCATGCATGTGTGTGAAGGGGGTAGTGCTTGAAGGTCTGTCTTGGGGTGGAGTTAGCTTGTTCTTTTTGGCCCCAGAGAGCCAGGCTGGGAGCAGTGGGTAGAGAGAAAGGTTTCGACCAGATGTCAGGACACAATTCCTAAAGGTGAGAGCTGGCCCAGAGTAGAAGGGGCTGCCTGGGAAGTTGCTGTGCTCCCTGGGGCTGGAAGCCTTTGAGCCCAGACTGGACGGTTACTTTCTTACTGGGTACATTAGAGAGAGTTCTTGCTCAACTCTGAGTGGGGCTGGGTGCCATTGAAATCTCTTCAACTCAGAGATCCTGTGAAGCTGGGTTTTCTGGGGGCTCAGAGAAGGCATCAAATGGTGGGGTTCAGGGGGTCTGAGAACCCAAGGAATCATTCTTTGATCAGAGCTCTGCTTCGCAGCTGGGTGGAAGAAAGACTGCCAAGACCAGAGGCCTGGCTGGCAAGTACGGCATTGTAAATGGGGGCAGTCTGCAGCTTGGGCCCAACACTGCCCATCCAGGGATGCTTCAGTGGGAAACACTTGGGAAAGCATGGCTCCTTTGGCTTATGGGTGAGACAAAGCCGCAGCACGCCTTGCTGCTCTTTTCCCTCCTATCCCATCTCCTCCCCTCCCATGGAGCCAGCCCAGCCCAGCCCTGAGTCTTTGGGTGGGGGCGGGGTGGGGGACCTCTCTTGGAGTCAGAGGAGCTGAGCTCAAATACAACCTCAGACACTTTCTGGCTTTGTGACCCTGGAAAAGTCACTGGATGTCTCAGTGCCCCAGTTTCCTCAGCTGTAAATGAAAGAGTTGGGCCAGATGGTTGAACCAGCTCTGATTCTACAATTTCTCTGAACTGGGAAGGCAGGCCTGCTGACCGGAAGTACCAGCAGTGGCCAGGAGATGGCAGCAAAGTGTCATCCCTGGCCAACTCCTGGGTCCAGGGCCGGTGGCTGGGGCAATGTGGTGCAGTGGGAAGCAGGCTGTCTTTGGAGTCAGAGGACTGGCTTCCAATCCTCCTTCCGTGGGACTTCTGGGCAGACCTTTCTGGGCCTCAGTTTTCCTCTCTGTAAAATGGAGGGCTCAGGTAAGCTGGACTCCAGGGCCCCTTTAGATTTAAATACAGGTTCCCAGTTTGCTGGGCTGTCTGGAGGGTAAGAATGATTCCAAAGGACCCCAGGAATTGTGGGGAGAAAGAAGAGGCTTCCCAGGCCATCTGGTCCAACCCTGGGATAGAAATAGGAGGGGAATGACTTGTCCAGGGTCAATGAGACATTAAGAAGGAACCTTGGGGATCATTGAATCCACTCCTCTCCATCCCTTTAACAGAATAGGAAATGAAGACTCTGACAGTTAACTTGCCAACTCTGTTAGTGACCAGCTTCACTGATTCCCAGCCTGCCCCTCTCTCTCCCATTGCTGTTATCACAAAAGTGGTGTAAGAAATGCCAAGTAGGGAGAAGATGCAGGATAATGGGGGGTGGGAATGGGGAGGGGGAAGGGTAGTGGGGAAGGGAAGGGTGGGGGGGAAGGGGAAGGGCTTTTCTATGAGGCCCTTACATTTTCACATGGATGATCAGGATGCCACATTTTTTTCAACCACATAAACTTCCCCAACCCTGTTTGCACAAAACAGTGCCTGGGAGCGTTTCAGGCTTTACTGGGCTCTGAGGAAGATGGGGCCCCTGGTGGCTGCAGGTGATCTTTCTATAACCATTGGAAGGTCAGCAGGCCTTGTGCTTTCAGAATCGAAGTCTACTTTGTGGGTATTATTTCTGCTTTAGGGAGAGGTCGCCTTGGCATGGTCATGTGGCTGGTAGGGCAGGAGTCACTATTCCCACCTGGAGGCCTGCTCCTAAATCACTGCTGAGCAGCCACCATTGGCCCCAGACAGTCTTTGTATTTTGTATTTTTTGAGTCCCTTTGATTCTTGCAAAGACCACATGGAGCTGACCTCCCTCCATGGAGGCAGGAGAGCAGGCCCCAGTGACACATGGGCCCCGAGGCTGCCAGGCCCTCACCTCTGGCTCTATAAGTGTGCAGAGAAGCCTTCGTGCAGCCGGATGAATCCACCCATGTGTTCGGTTCTGCTTGGACGTCTTGGTTCAACTTTGATGGTGAAGTTTGTGCAGGCAGGGATGGCATAAGGATGAGCTCTAGGCCTTGGTCTCTAGTTGGGACTCACCATTCTAAATATTTACCAAATCCAATCACCTCTCAGTTATTTTCACCTGGATTAGGCAGGGACAGTTTGGAGTCAGAGTTCAGCAACCCTTGCTTCCTTCTCCTTCCACAGAATTAGTTGCTGTGGCTCAGGGCAAGCAGATTCATTGTCACTATTTGCCTAAGCCAGGGATCTTTAGTGGAGCCAGAGCTAGGGTGGGGCAACTAGAGTATTACCCCAGGGCGCTGAAATGTATAGGGTGCTGACAAGACTTGCCAGCCTTCTGCAGCAAAGAAAGAGCTCCATACCCCAAGTGAGCTCATCCATGGCTAGTCTCAATTTCTCTGTGGTGTTTCAGTCTCTCTCCTCCACTGAGTTTTATTCTGCCTCCTTCCTCTCCAACAATGAACTGTCCCAGCTGGCAAAGTCTCTAATTATGCTTCTAGTGCTTAGGAGAACAAAGGTGAACCTACTTGACCCATGTGTGAACTCACTAAGGGAGGATAAGAAGCAGTTGGTCTTACATTCAGATCTGGAAGGGACCTCATAGTCTTCAGAGGAGGAAACTGAGGTCGAGAGATGTGAAGACCCTTGTTGAGGGTCACACTGATAATTAGTGGCAGAGGCAGAGAGCCTCAGAATAGATTATCCAGCCTGACCTCTGACATGGGCAGCTAGCCCTGCCTCTGGAGATCACTCTCTCCAGCCTGGCACACTGGCAAATGTGATGGCTTTGAATGTTGTCAGAAGACCTGCCATCCAATTCTGATCCCTTCTCTGGTGAGATCAGACTTTCTAAGATTGCTTCCAGTCCTAACCAGGAAGGTCCTCTGAAAAGTCCTTAGAGGGAGTCCAGAGCCTAGGGGCCATTTTGAAGTTAGCAAACTTGTCTGCCATCTCTGCTGGAGCCCCATGTCCACTCCTGGTACAAAGATACTCTCTGAGTTGTTGGGAGAGATTGGAAATCGTCAAGCAGAGTAGGATGGAAAAGTTTTTCCTCTCTCTACTGGAGCTAGGCTTTCTCTCCTGGTCTTTGCCTCTGCCTCCCATCTGCAGGGGCATCCCACCCAGGATGCTGTCATCACAAAGCTTCACATTTCTCAGGTGGCATAAGTGTCTTCTTGGCTCTGATTTGGGGCTTGCTGAGATTCCCTCCCAGGGCAAGTGAAGGCTTTTGGCCCCAGAGCCTGGTGAGGGAAGGTAGGGGCTGGGGCATTTATTTTACAGAACACAGTCTTCAAACTCAGAGCTAGCCCAGCCCTCCAAAGTCCCAGGTAGCCATCCCAACCGGTTCATGATGAGATCAGGACACACAGGATGAGGGATCAAGGAGAACAATATGGGGAATGGCCTCATCCAGCTTTTCCTTCCTCTTGCCCTTGTTGGAAGGAGATTATTTCTTATGAATGCTAACTTGCATTGAGTTGAGGTGCATGGCAGATACTCTATGAATGCATATCAAATGGAGCTGGGATTCAATAAGCAATCATTAAGCCCTCCATGGGCCAGGCAGGCACTGTGTTGGTTGCTGGGGCTATAAAGAAAAAACATATAAACCAATATATATATAAACCCTGCCCTCAAGGAGCTTATACTCTATATGGTTTTAATTCCATCACTTCAGGAAAGGGTATGACAGCCGACTGTCCTCTGGCTATCCTAATAACCCCTGGGACCCCCCAGATCGACACCCTTTCCTGGCCACCACTTCCCTATAGGCATTGCTTTACTCTAGACTGTAAGCCCCCTGAGGGCACGAACTACCTCTCTTTTGTGTGTGTCCCTGGAGTTTAGCACAGCACCTGCTACTTAGCCAATGCTTAATAAGTGACTTTCCATTCATTCATTCAGTTTGAGGGGGATAGACATGAATCTTTGGGGTATGTCAGGCTTGAGATGCACCTAAAGAATCCAGTTTGGAATGTCTGACAGTCAGTGATGGGGATGCAACTAGGAATAGATGTGCAGATTTGGGCCTCATAAGCCTAGAGGTGGTTATTGTACTCCTGGGAGCTGATGGAATTGCCAAATGAAAGTGAAGAGGGCCCAGGATAGAGTTCTTGGGTGTATGCATATACGTTTACATTGCATATGTATAATGAACCAGGAAAGAAAGGAGGCTGAGAAGGAACAGTCAGAGAAGTAGAGAGAGAAGAGGGGAGAGACAGACAGACAGAGACGGGCAGAGACAGAGACAGAGAGACAGACAGAGACAGAGACAAAGAGAGGAGAGAGACAGAGACAGAGGGACAGACAGAGACAGAGACAAAGAGAGGAGAGAGACAGAGACAGAGAGACAGACAGAGACAGAGACAAAGAGAGGACAGAGACAGAGACAGAGGGGCAAGACAGAGACAGAGACAAAGAGAGGAGAGAGACAGAGACAGAGGGACAGACAGAGACAGAGACACAGAGAGAGACAGAGACAAAGAGAGGAGAGAGACAGAGACAGAGAGACAGACAGAGACAGAGACAAAGAGAGGACAGAGACAGAGATAGAGGGGCAGACAGAGACAGAGACAAAGAGAGGAGAGAGACAGAGATAGAGGGACAGACAGAGACAGAGACAAAGAGAGGAGAGAGACAGAGATAGAGGGACAGACAGAGACAGAGACAAAGAGAGGAGAGAGACAGAGACAGAGGGACAGACAGAGACAGAGACACAGAGAGAGACAGAGACAAAGAGAGGAGAGAAACAGAGACAGAGAGACAGACAGAGACAGAGACAAAGAGAGGACAGAGACAGAGACAGAGAGACAGAGATAGAGAGAGAGAGGAGAGAAGAGAGTTTCCAGGAGGAGAGGGTGGTCAGCAGTGTCAAATGCAGCAGAAGGGCCAGAACAGATGAAGACGGACGCACAGCCATAGGATCTGGTGGTCAGGAGACCCTTGGAAGACTTCTGGAGAGCAGATTCAGTGGAGTGCCAAGGTCAGAAGCCAGACTGCAGAACATTTGGAGGAGAGTGAGGGAAGGCAGCAAGGGTGAATGGCTTTCTCTTTCTGGGAGTTTCTGCCAATGATAGCTAGCAGATATGGGTAGTGTTATCTGGTGAGAGGATTTTAAGGGTGGGAGATTTCAGGGTATCCATGTGTAGGGACAGCCAGTAGGGCAGTGGAAGACAGGGAGAGACTGAAGGGGAGAGAGATTGGAGGCACTGGGGAGAAAAAGGGTTACCCTCCCCTGTGTTTTGGATAGAAGGGATCTCTGCTGGCCCCAGGACTGTTTGTGGCACCAATAGCCCAGTAACACGATTCAGAACACATCTGTGCAGCATAGAGCTGGCAGTCAGAATGGGAAAGTCATGCCAGCTGTGTTACTGCGCACTTTTCTGGTGCCTCAGTTTCCTTCTTTGGATTGGACAGTGGTATCTCCTTCAAATCCTGCTTCTGACACTCAGAGTCTGTTTTCTCCTCTGTAGATGGGAGGGCACCGCCTTTCATCTGCTCAGCTGGGCTTGCATCCTGAGCTTGGCACTCAGCTCTTCCTTCTTCAGGGGCCTTCACTGCTTCATCACCGGTTGCCTGGAATCAAGGGTGACCATTGCATTAACCTGAGTTGTGACATTTGCTCCTGCCATCTCTCGTGCTCATATACATAGGATTCTCCGGGTTCTGTCTGCTTCCTTCCACATCAGCTTCTATGAATCTTCCACAGTTTTTCTGAATTCTCATATTTGATCTTAGGGCACAATAATATTCCGTTCTGTCCAGGACCGTGGCTTGTCCATCCATTCCCTAACTGATGGGCACTGAAGTGACAGCATGGCTTAGTGAACCAAATGCTAGAATGGAGTCAGGACGGCCCGGGTTTGAATCTTGGCTCTGAACTAAGGGTCTGGGAGACCCCGGCCAAGCCCTCTCACCTCTCAGTTTTCATTTCTATCAGATGAGCATGAAAACCACGTGTCTGACTTCATGGGTTGGTGTGTAGATGTTAGCAGGCTATAGAGATCTTCGCTATTATTTTTTCTAGTTCTCTGATGCAATGAAAAGGGCTACTCTGCATATTTGACTGCCCATGGAATTTTTTCTTATGCTTTTTGGCCTCCTAGGAGTACACACCATAGACTTTCAAATCCACCATAATTCTGTGATTTCCATGGACAGCTGTGGAGGACTCCTTGCCAGCAAGGTTGGGACACTGGCCCCATTTGGGCCTCAGATGTCTTGGGGGGAGATTCTAAAGCTGTGTTCTGGCCATGCCTGAGTTTTAGGCAGCCCTCTCTGCTCTAGGATCTCAGAGATCCTTTATTCAGGAACCCTTCAGAAGTCAGAATTTCTGGAGCCCAGAAGGGGTGGCCTTATTTGGAGACCCCATTCATTCCATTCAGCAGGTGGTGCTTATTCCATCTGGATTGTGCTGGTTCTGCCCATCAGGGT